>CM065593.1:282957414-285357414 GCA_033119425.1 Bufotes viridis
TATTCACACATAAAGTGACAGTGGTCAGATTTTCAAAAAATGGCCTGGTCCTTAGGGGGAAAATGAGCCCAGTCCATAAGACGTTAAAGATGTTGAGATCAAGACTCTGTGGGGGCCATATCATTACTTCCAGGACTCCCTATTCTTCTTTAGGGGTCATTCAGATAGCTGTACTTTTGGGTCTGCAGCCATTCCGCAATTTTGCAGTATAGGTGCCGATGAATTCATTTCAATGGTGTCCGCAATCGTGGACATGAATAGGCATTTCTATATAGGGCTGGGCCTGTGTGTTCTGAAAAATGCAGAACACACATGGCCGGTATCCATGTTTTGCAGATCCGCAACTTGTGGACCGCAAAACACTTACGGTCACCTGAATGTACCCTTACATTGAAAAACTTAATTTTCTTAATTAATGAATTTAAACTACTAAACACTTCTATTTTTGCATGCATTCTTACTTTGAAGAATTTTTGCACACCTGCCTAAAACCTTTGAAGTAATGTACTTCTAAGTTAATCAGCTTCCTGTGAAATTTGTCAGAGGACCAGGGTACACTCTTTACATGTAGAGGAAAGGTGATTTAGACATCAATACAGGAAAGGATTCTTTACAGTTACAGTAGTCAAATTATTGCTTTCTTGTCCGTATTGCTGACAAAGATTAAAGAGTAATTTCTAGTGAAAAAAGGGACATGGAACGCATCTGAATTTTGCAGATCCATGATTTGCGGACTGCAATACAGACATAGTAGTTTGAATGAGGCCTTAATGTTGCTTAATTCAGCGGTCCCCAACCACCGGGCCGCGGCCCAGGATCGGGCCCTGTATGATTGTTTGCCGGGTCGCGGCAATCAGGGCCGTCTTTAACGCGGTACTAATGAAGTGCTTCCATACCGGAGGACCTGGAAGTGGTGAAGGATCTGTACTCACCGCTTCTTGGTCCTCGGCTTGGCTGTCGGCTGTCGGGGCTGCGCACTGCGTGAGGGCGCACTGTGACCTCACACTGTGCACCGCGCCCCTGAGACACAGCCGACAACAGGATTAAGAGGATCGCGATGGTGAGCAGTGGTGGCGTCCAGAAGCAGGAGAGGTAAGTGTTTTTTTTTATTTTATTTGCGCTGATGGCTGGCTGACATGGGGGCTGATGGCTGGCTGACATGGGGGCCGATGGCTGGCTGACATGGGGGGCCGATGGCTGGCTGACAAGGGGGCCGATGGCTGGCTGACAAGGGGGCTGATGGCTGGCTGACATGGGGGCCGATGGCTGGCTGACATGGGGGCTGATGGCTGACATGGGGGCTGATAGCTGGCTGACATGGGGGCAAATGGCTGGCTGACATGGGGGCTGATGGCTGGCTGGCTGACATGGGAGGCCGATGGCTGGCTGACATGGGGGCTGATGGCTGACATGGGGGCTGATGGCTGGCTGACATGGGGGCAAATGGCTGACATGGGGGCTGATGGCTGGCATGGGGGCTGAAGGCAGACATGGGGGCTGAAGGCAGACATGGGGTGCTGATGGCTGGCTGACATGTGGGGCCGATGTCTGGCTGACATGGGGGCCGATGGCTGGCTGACATGGGGGCTGATGGCTGGCTGACATGGGGGCTGATGGCTGACATGGGGGCTGATGGCTGACATGGGGGCTGATGGCTGGCTGACATGGGGGCAAAAGGCTGACATGGGGGGCTGATGGCTGGCTGACATGGGGGCTGATATGGGGGGCTGATGGCTGGCATGGGGGGCTGATGGCTGGCTGACATGGGGGCAAATGGCTGACATGGGGGGCTGATGGCTGGCTGACATGGGGGCTGATGGCTGACATGGGGGGCTGATGGCTGACATGGGGGGCTGATGGCTGGCTGACATGGGGGCAAATGGCTGACATGGGGGGCTGATGGCTGGCTGACATGGGGGGCTGATGGCTGACATGTGGGGCTGATGGCTGGCTGACATGTGGGGCTGATGGCTGGCTGACATGTTGGGCTGATGGATGGTTGAAGGTTGGGGGGTTGATCTGAGGCATTGGTGGTTATATAATGTTATATATTTGAATATGCACCTTGTGTTTTGTTATACGCGTGAATCAGTCAGTGCCGACCAGCACCCCCTAAGCCCCGCCCCAGAACACCCCACCCGAGCCCTGGGAAAATTGTCTTGCGTGAAACTGGTCCTTGGTGCAAAAAAGGTTGGTGACCACTGGCTTAATTCATCCAAGAAAGTTAATGGATGATATCATTTTTCAACCTGTGTAACTATGTTACTATGTGTGATATAGCGAAATAAGATCGTGTCAGGGACGGAATTGCATAACAATCTCTGTATAGCACTTTGGAATATGTTCCTATATATGCAGCAGGAATAAATAAATGTGTCATCGTTTATTTATTCCTGCTGCTTATATAGGTGTTATTAATGATGAGCTTACAGCAAAAGTTTACATAAAAAGTCATTGATCTTAATAAAATTTAAGGTAAAATATGCAGCTTTTAAATGTTTTGCTCAGCTGTCAATTCATCACATCTGTGCCTTCAAAGCATTTCCAAATTGTGAGCTCAAACTATTAATTCAATGGCTCATCTCATGAAGTGACATTATATGGTCATTAAAGCCATGTAAAAATAGGATGTTCTTTGTCTCTTGACATCACTGAAACAGAATATTTTGGAGCATTGCAAGCCTCTTCCAGATGTTCATTTTGATGCTAAAGTCTAGTCATCCAAACAGTGAGCTACCACATTCAAGAGCAGATGCACTCATGCTATTTATGTGTTTCTCTAGTTTTATATGCTGTACAAATAGTATAGCTGTAGTATGCTGCACGCAGAATGTGTAGGAAGCTTAAAAGGGAATGTGTCATCAGAAAATCATCTATTGTTTAATTTTTTTGTGTTAACCCCTTCTACCCTGGGCCAATTTTCAACCTTCTGCCCAGGCCATTTTTTTCAAATCTGACATGTGTCACTTTATGTGGTTATAACTTTGGAACACTTTTATTTATCCAAGCCATTCTGAGATTGTTCTCTGATGACACATTGTACTTCATGACAGTCATAAATTTGAGTCAATATATTTCCCCTTTATTTATGGAAGGAAAAAAATCACAAATTTACAAAACAAATAGAAAAATTAGCAATTTTCAAAATGTCAATTTCTCTGCTTTTAAAACAAAAAGTGATAACTCATAAAATATGTATTACTTAACATATGGGGAATATGTCTAATTTATGTTGGCATCATTTTGTAAATGTAATTTTTTTTTTTTAGGACGTTAGAAAGCTTAGAATTTTAGAAGCAATTCTTAAAAGTTTTAAGAAAATATCAAAAACCCACTTTTTAAGGAATAGTTCAGGAATAGACACCATTAGTAGAAACTACACCCCTCAAGTTACTCAAAACTGATTTTACAAACTTTGTTAACCCTTTAGGTGTTCCACAAAAATTTAAGAAAAATGGAGAAGAAATTTCAAAACTTCACTTTTTTTGGCAAATTTTCCATTTTAATCCATTTTTTTCTTTAACGCATCGAGGGTTAACAGCCAAACAAAACTCAATATTTATTACCCTGATTCTGTGGTTTACAGAAACACCCCACATGTGGTCGTAAACTGATGTAAGGGCACATGGCAGGGCGCAGAAGAAAAGGAGCGCCATATGGTTTTTGGAAGGCAGATTTTGCTGGACTGGTTTTTAGACACCATGTCCCATTTGAAGCCCCCCTGATGCAACCCTACAGTAGAAACTCCCAAAAGTGACCCTATGTTGGAAAGTACGGGATAGGGTGACAATTTTATGGGTACTATTTTTGGGTACATATGTTTTTTAGTCTGTATATTACGTTTTTTGTTAGGAAAGGTAACCAAAAAAAATTGCTGTTTTGGCAACGTTTTTATTTTTTGTTTTTTTACAACATTCCTCTGACAGGTTAGATCATTTGCTATTTTCATACAGCAGGTTGTTACTGATGCAATGATATCAAATATGTCTACTTTCTTTGTTTCAGTTTTACATAATAAAGCATTTTTGAAAAAAAAAAATTATGTTTGTGTGTCTCCATTTTCTGAAAGCCATTTTTTTTTTAATTTTTCCACCGATCATCATGTGCAGGGGCTCGTTTTTTGCAGGAAGAGTTGACATTTTTATTGGTACCATTTTTGGGTACATATGATTTTTTTGATCATTCAATATTACACTTTATTGGACAAGGTGACCAAAAAATTGTTAGTTTTGGCACAGTTTTTATTTATTTATTTTTACATTGTTCATCTGAGAGGTTAGATAATGTGATATTTTTATAGAGCAGGTGGTTACGGATGTGGAAATACCTAATATGTATACTTTTTCTTATTTATTTACGTTTTACACAATAATAGCATTTTATGCGGGATGAGGTGACTGTTTGATTGGTACTATTTTGGGGGCATACGCCTTTTTGATTGCTTGGTGTTGCACTTTTTGTAATGCCAGATAAGAAAAGACAACAGGCAGACATTGTCATGTAAAGAACATATCTTTGTTATCACTGAGGTAACTCACAGGGCAACATCATTTGGAAAAAAAACCTTAGGCAATGATTGACAATTCCTAATCCATTGGCCTAAACACATATTTAATGGGAAAAATTTACTTAAAATCACAAATGACCACTTGTAAGAGAATGTCTCAGGTCTGGACCAACGTTTCTGGTGATGGGTAGTGGATTAGTGAAAGGACAGACAGTCATTTTAATCCAGACAATTTTTTTTAGATGATGACATTTAATTCTATCTGGAAGCTCACTGACAAGAGCTGAAGGATCACCCAAAATCGACAGCAATGAGAAAAAAACTGTACAAGAGAAGTATGTTTTCCCAGAGGCTTGAATAGATCTTATCCAAACAGTTTTACTGAGGGGAAATATAACCACAGACTGAGACAGTCTTTAAGGTATCAACCTGTTGTAATAGAAATAATACTGTTACAATCAGTCCTGATGTGGAGGAAATATCCAAAATTCTCTTAGAGGAACACCACTGTCAATGAGGGGCCAAACAACATGTTTGTTTCTCCTCTAAGACCCTGAGGAAGAACGACAAGAAGAAGGTTGCTTCCACTACAGCTGAGCTTGGTAATTCCCAAACTGGAGCTCATTATTCTTTATGGAAATGTAAGAAATTCAGCTCAACTCTGATGACATCTCTGACTGTCATCTGATAGAAACTATCCAATAGCTATATCATTCGGACTTGGATGATTGGGGCTGGAACATACTATTCTAGCGCCTATAATACACTGGATGTATAGGTAAGCTCCTTCAGCTTGATAGCCAGCATCTGCAGAAACAACTATTTGATGTATGTAATAGCCTCTATCAAGGTACTCCACCTTCAGCTACAACAAGGTATAATTAATCAGATATTACTGAACCTCAAGATAGAAGGCTATTGATGCCAGGATCTGAGAACCTGCTGCTGGAGATTTCTGGCTATCTGCCAAGACCAGACATCCAAGGCTGAAGTGAGATGCTGAAACTCTATCATGGCATCATGAGTAGAAACTTAATACAGTATGCTGGAAGATGGTAACAAGAGAAAAAAAACTTTCAGTGTGATCATACCAGGAACATCCATTCCAATTCTTCAGCTGCTAAGCACAGAATCCGGGGCCAAGATGTACGTGACATCACTATGGCATACAAGATACTAGTCGTCAGAGATACTCCACCTAGGCTACAATTAAAATAAAGCTAGGAACATTCATTCTGAACCTAGCATGGTGTTTAACATGTCAGACGCTAGGGATACCTCCCATATCTCCCATAGTGTGGCATGCACTTGAAGCCAGGGTCACCCCACTAGGCCTGAAGGCATACCTGAAGCCAGCGCAGGAAACCAAACTTATAGAACTTATTCAGTCTTCAAAACAGGATAAACAGAGAGAACTTCATTCTGTCTTTTTACAAGCAATGGAGTCAGAACATGGAGATTTACTGTACACTTCTTAGTGTTTTGATAACAACTTGCGCTGCTGATAAAACAGCCATTTGAGACTCAGTCACAAGAAGAAATATTGCTTGCTGCATAATTTCCACTTCCTTATGAGGAGAACCACCATCTCTGCAGAAATCAGAGGAGTAATATTCTGATAATAGTGGCGAGCACCTAGTGCACAGACTACACATAATGAACGGTTGTTCCATGATTAAAGAAACCTCTCCCTAGGAGAAGCAGAAGAACATGGGTCCATGGCTGTAACACTGGTGAAATGTAGAAGGCACAACTGCAGCACCTGTGTTAGACCTACCTCAGTTTCATCCACAGAAGCTCAGCTGGAAAGTCATGCTATATACACAAAACATATAAAATATAAGAACATAAACTGATAATTCAGAGACCAAAAAAACTAAGAGCAAGAGTGAGACTGAAAGGTTCAGAGACCCTAAAGGTGGATTTAGATGAACCAATAATCATCTGGATTATCGGAAACAACCGTTCCTGTGAACATAATTTCCGATAAACTCGCCACCTGTCTATAATCTGGCCTGTCGTTTGTGTAGGCACCACCAATCATTTCCGGGCAGCAAATCGTGCTGTCTAAACAGCGATCTGTTACCCAGAAACAATGATTTCGTATGGGGACGAGGGATCACTATAGCGATTCCACGTCCTCATACTGCGAGACATATCGCTGCATGGTAATGCAGCAGTCTCCTTCACTGAGTGAGCAGCCGACTGTCAGGAAGGTACACTTCCTTCCCGAGAATTGGCCGCTCCATCGACCCATCTAAACCCGCCTTACGTCAGGACTCTACACAATGAAGTGAACAAGTAAGCAGGAAGGCAGATGCATAACCTGTCAGAATCCTCTGAAAATTGGATGATAGAACAATGGCTTATATACACCTGCAGCCTCAACTGTCCAACGGCTCATAAAACGAAAGCAAGAAGGCAGCTGCATAACCTGTCAGAATCCTCTGAAGACAGGATGATAAAATAGAACAATACCTCATATACACAATAGATCATATAGCCCTGCAGACTCAAATGTCCAGCGGTTGATAAAAAAGAAGCAAAAGCTTGTAAAATTTACAAGTTTACAAGACACCAACAGATCCTATAATGGTAACAGAGGTATCAGAGGAGACCCCCTGGTAAGATAATATCACTAGGGATTCTGTCGCGAGCAAAATACATGATACTAGAGAATCCCTTGAGGCTAAGAATCTAGTTGATGCCAGTCTGGAGTGCAAAAAAACAGGAGTCGGGGTCACTGAAGGTAAAACATTTTAACAGATGCCAGAAAAACTCCCCAGCAAACAAAACACCAGATCTTGAGGAAACACCCAAGAGATGAAAGATAGCTGATGGCAGTAAGGCCTGCAAAATCAGTGCAAGAAATCTAACACTGCCAGGGACACCTCCAATGGAGTGTAATATACTTATGCCACCGAACCCCATGGCTTGCAATATATCAAAAGCCAGGGACACTCCATTGGCGTGGATTACACTTAATGCCATGAACACCCCCGTGCCATGCAAATAATTTTAGACTGTACTTGTTGCACTGAACCAACTACATGGTTAGTATTTGCTGCAGGAAACTAAACTCACTGCAGGAACAATGTACATTACATGGCCTGTAATACTGTAGGAAACAATATACATGGTGTAGCCTGAACTAACTGACATTGCTAGATCTGTTTTTACTGCAGACATCAACTCCCTCACGTAGCATGGCCTGCATGTTCTGAAAACATCTATATATATTGACTAGCAGAAAGACTGGGCTTCGCGTGGGTATATTTCTTCTATATAATTTCATGTTCGTGTGTCATTAAAAGATATTGACAGTATCCTCTATAACAGTGACCTCTACAGCACCCTGCCCCTTTAACAGTGAACTCCACAGTCCCCCACCCCTTAACACTGCCCCCCCCCCCCACAGTGCTCTGCCACTTTTAAAATTGGGACTTCCACAGCAGCCCATCCCCTTAACTTTGACCTTCACAGCAGCCCGTCCCTTTAACAGTAAGTTTCACAGCACCCCACTCCCTTGACATTGACCTCTTCAGGGGCCCGCCCCCTTAACAGTGACCTCCACAGTACCCTGCTGCCTTAACATTGACCTCCATAGCAGTTGCCCCTTTACTAGTGGCTCCTGTCCCCTTAACAGTAACCTCCATAGTGTCCATCCCTTTAACAGTGACCTCCACAGCTGCCTCCCCCCTAACAGTAACATCCACAGTGAAAGCTTCTTTACAGTGACCTCCATCGCCCTGCCCCTTTAATGCTAGGGCTACACGACGATATGTGTCACGCGACATTTTGTCTCAACAATTTTTATAATGATAGGCTATGCTATCGCACTGTGACATGTAGCATGCTGCGACTATGACACGACAGTCACAAAAAATCCATCCAAGATGGATTTTTCTGAGACTGTCACGTCGCAGCATGTCACAGTGGAACACCATAGACTATTATTATAATAACTGTCTTGCAATATTGGTGCAACATCAATGTCACACGACACATGTAGTAGTATAGTTGTGCCCTATGTGTCGTGCGACTTATGGTCACGCGACACATGTTGTCGTGTAGCCCTAGCCTAAAGCTGACCTACAGCAGTAAAGAAAAATGGCTGGGTTGTTATGGAAGCCTGGAGTAAATCTGTGTGTATGTGGAGACTAAGGGCCTGCAAGCTTTTATTGGCTGATAAGTGACATGTGACTGTGTATGGCAGTTGATTTATGAAGAGAAAGACTTGCAGGTTTGTATTGGCTAATGCAGGTCATTTTTTGGGAATATCTGAGGAACGGTACGTCATAGAGAGCTGACACCCGGTCCAAAACCTTCCGGAAAACAGATGTAACTGTGTTCCAAATTTGGTGAAGATCAGTCCAGTCTTTGGTCGCGCATAAAGAACAGACAGACATCGGGATAGACAGAAACTTTATTGGCAGACAGAAACAATATGTGTGCAGCAAAAACAGCTGGAGCATACAAACTCCATGCAGCTGCTGTGTAGGGGCATATGACCCCCACAGGATTTCTTTCCAGGTAGAAAGGGATGTGTGTACCAAGTTTCGTTGAAATCGATGGTTGCGTTTTTGAGTGATGGCGGAACATACATACATACACACATATATACATCCTTCTTTATATACTGTATATAGATTGGTCCTGTATTACCACAGGAATAATACACATTTAATGGCCTGTATTACCACAGGAACAACACAAATAGTATAACCTGAACCAACACAATGAATGCCTGTACTTACTGCAGGCAACAATTACACATTGCATATCATATACTTACTACAGAAACCATTTCAATTACTTGTACTTGATGCAGAGGACAATTTACATTGTGTTGTCTGAACTTGATGTAAGAAAAAAAAAATCCACAGAATCAACAATACTGCATGGTCTGAAGTTGCTGCCAGAAAACTCCTTATGCACCTTATAACAAGCATAATCCAAGATAAAGGAAAAATAAAAGAGAAAAGGTGGGCTTGTGTAGGAGACACAACCTGGGATGCACCTCCAATGAGGCGAGGTGAGGCAATTGCCTTAGGCAGCGCCAGGTAGGGGCATATGGGGAGCAGCGGTAGGGCAATGAGCATTTTCACAATGGAAGTGCTCATTGCCCGTCTCTTCATATTCTGCTATCAGCAATACGGAGTGATTCCGTAGAATGGAGGTAAGAATTTGAGTTTAATATTTTTATTTGGCAGCATGTTGTTGAGCCACAATAGGGGGAGGTCATTATTTTGTAACTGGGGGAAGCACTATTGGAACATTAAGGTCTCTAAAAAGGAGCATTTTTCTACTGGCATACATTATAAGGGGACCATTGTGAGGACATTTGTTCTACTAGGGGTACTAAAAGGGGGTCCTTTTTTTGTACTGCCACGTTATAGGAGAGCATTTTTTGTACTGACACAAAAGGGGCATTTTTTTACTAGCATGCATTACAAGTGGGTATTTTTGTCCAGCACACATTCTAAGAGGGACACTATGGGGGCATTCATTCTATTGGGGCACTAAAAGGGTACATTTTTAACTATATTTTTTTACTGGCACACATTCTAAGAGGGAATTATTTTTTTGCCAAACATCATAAGGGCCCATTTCTTATATTGGTACACATTATTAGGGGGTATTTTTTGTACAGGCACACATTATAGGGGGCATTATTACTACTGGGGGCATTATGGTGGGCTTTATTACTACTGGGGGACTATGGGGAACATGATTACTAGATTGGGCACTATGGGGGCATTATTACTTCTGGGGGCAAAATGAGGGACATTATTACTATTGGTGGTACTGTTACCAGTGCACTCTGGCAGAGAATTATTACTATTGGTGGGACTTTTGGGAGGACTCTTACAGTGTGTGTGTGTGGGGGGGGGGGCACCTTGGCACAGTATCAACTTAGCACAATTTTTTTGGGGAGGACACTATGTTTATGACACTAAGTGTCAGGGACACTATTTGCTGAGCACATTTATTTTTTAGGGCACTGTGTGCCACTAATTGTTGAAGGGAGCACAATTTGTTGGGTTATACTACTTTCAGGTGGACCGTTTCTGCAGTATAGTTTGGGGAGCACAGTGGGCATATTATTAGGGGTGGGAGGATGGGATGTTCAGAAGATGGGGAGAAGAATGGAGTAGGAAACTAAGATGTCTGTTTGTCAAACTCTGCAGAGACAAGAGATGGCTAAAACAATCATCATGGCGATTTGGTCTGAATGGAGAAGATATGGAAAGAGGATTTCTACATCAGAGGAGACGTCACTGGATATTAGATGTATGTGGTGCTGTATTACCCTGTATATTTTATACCGTTATACATAATATTGTATGGCTTTAACAGTAGGGCTGGAGAAAATGGGTTAGGTTAAGAATTTAGCATAGGGGAACACGGTTTCAGTTTTTGCATCAGGCATAGAAAGGTTAGGTGCCCCCCTGGACACCAGCAATTAATGATGTTAATTCTTAATTTAGTATTGAAGGTGGTCTGGTCCTAGGGTGGAAACTAGGGGACAGAATATTCCGCTCTGTGCTGCCTGAGGACAAAGAGGAGATAGAGGTTGAGCTTGTATTATGGCAATGCTGAAATTTTAAAGCTTGCAGGCATTCCTGTGTCTTCACCCCAAATCTAACAGTCCATTCAAATGTTACCACATTGAGGTGGTACTTTGATTAGTAAGTAGAGGTGTAGTAAAAATTAAGTTTTCTGCCCCTGCCCCGTGTCTAAATATCATGACCAAGGCTTAAGTGGAGTTTTGGCAATCTCCTTAGCATTCTCCACACATGCCCCACTAGAAGGATATTTTGTAGTAGGCCTGTCAAAGTAAACATTTGAAATAACTCTTCAGACAAGGTATGTTGTACCGGAATTGTCTTAAGATACCGAGTTGCATAACCTAATATTACAAGAATATATTGGGGCTCAAAAAATTAAACTAACAGTTTGCTTTTCAAAGGACATTATCCTGGAAATACATGGTGATTTTGGGAACTCCTACTTTTCTCTAGACAGAGTTTTGAAAGCTGGTTTTGGAAAGGCAAAGCCTTCTTTAGTCTCCTTTGTTCTATTTTTGCACATACCTGTAAACCAGGCATACTCAACCTGCGGCCCAACAGCTGTTGGAAAACTTCAACTCCCATAATAGGACAGCCTACAGCTATCATCCTACAGAAGGGCATGGTGAGAGTTGTACTTTTACAACAGCTGGAGGGCTGTAGGTTGAACATGCCTGCTGTAAACTATGCTTAATTATTTTATTCCATGTTCAGCTTTGACCTGGGATTCATGCATTACATATCCACAGACTGTCATAAATGACAGATGTGAGTCCAAGAGATGGAACGCAATCTAAGGCCTCATGCACATATTTTGCAGCCCGGGCGCGGACCCATTCACTTCAATGGGGCCGCAAAAGATGCGGACAGCACTCCGTGTGCTTTCCGCATCCGTTGCTCCGTTCCGTGGCCCTGCAAAATAAATAAATAGAGCATGTGCTATTCTTGTACGGTTCTTTGCGGACCAGAATAGGCATCTCTATAATGGGCCGCCTGTTCCGCAAATTGCGGAAGGCACACTGAGCGCCTTCCGTGTTTTGCGGATCCGCGGTCGTGTGCATGAGGCCCAAGGATGAGGGTACGCTGTCCCTCTTGGAGAGACGGTTGCCCATGACGCTTAACCACCTCAGCCCCCCTAGCTTAAACACCCTTAATGACCAGGCCACTTTTTACAATTCTGCACTACGCTACTTTCACCGTTTATTGCTCTGTCATGCAACTTACCACCCAAATGAATTTTACCTCCTTTTCTTCTCACTGATAGAGCTTTCATTTGGTGGTATTTCATTGCTGCTGACATTTTAACTTTTTTTTTGCTATTAATCAAAAATGACCTAAATTTTTGCAAAAAAACGAAATTTTTCACTTTCTGTTGTAAAATTAAAAAAAAAAAAAAACTACATTTCTATATACATTTTTTGCAAAATTTATTGTTCTACATGTCTTTGATAAAAAAAAATCCAATAAGTGTATATTTATTCGTTTGGGTAAAAGTTATAGCGTTTACAAACTATGGTGCAAAAAAGTAAATTTCCGCATTTTGAAGCAGCTCTGACTTTCTGAGCACCTGTCATGATTCTTTAGGTGCTAGAATGCCAGGAAAGTATAAATACCCCCCAAATTACACCATTTTAGAAAGAAGACACCCCAAAGTATTTGCTGAGGGGCATGGTGAGTTCATGTATCATTTCATTTTTTTTCACAAGTTAGCGGAAAATGACACTTTCTGAGGAAAAAATAATAATAATAAAGTTTCCATTTCTGCTAACTTCTGGCAAAAAAAAAAAAAAACAGGTGTATTTAGAGACGGCTCTACCAGTTTGTAGAGGGAAATGGTGCTCAGTATCCAGCTGGTGTAAGCTTCAATACACCAAAAAAATATGTGTATCTAATCCGAATTAGGATACGGCACTCTCTACTGGAGTCAATGAGGAAACGAGCGCTAAATGTATCAAAAATTAATTTATTATAAAAACAATACTTCACATACTAAAAATACAAATGCCAATATGCACATTGATTTCATTCCCATCCTACGGTGACATACATAGCAGATACATTTTTGGGAAGAAAATATATACACGCTCCGATAGCGATTATCCACTCATGGACAAATTGTCCTTTTATCCAGACCAAAAATTGCAGGAAAAGATCCACGTTTGTTCTCTCATCAGGCTTCCTGATCGATATGGTTAAAAGTCTTTATACATAGATGGTGGCGTCCCACCGTATCTCATATGTTGCTGCTCTTACCTCCACGGTGTTGGGGTATCGTTATACATGCTTCAAAACATACCCATAGAGTGCCGGAGCAGAAATTAACAACGCATGTCTGGTATTGCTCCCGGGATCGTTGCGGCTAAGTTAAAAAATCAGCTATAACTCACGGCACCTGTTTGGTTAGCGTTCAAGTCCCCAGCATCAGAGCAGTTCACAGGATCAGAGCAGTTCAAAGGTTAACCATCGACTCCGGATTTGCGACAGAGTAGATTTGGAATTCCAAGCTTAAAATATATAGTTCATTGGAGGTATTAGAAATCACCCAAACGCGTTTCGAGGTCTTAGTGTATCTGACCTCTTCCTCAGTGGTATTGTAACTCATCTTGGAATAACTCCTTATATATCCCACAATCCAATTCCCATTGGTCAGTTTACTTTTTGCCAAAGTCCGGCCTGGATCATTCATATTAGAAAAATTTTAACATTATTTGTCACTTTGAGAGTATGTTAGACATTATTCATCATTCTAAAAGCATACATATACTCATTTACATTTAGTGTCACCTAATCTTACAGATATATTTAGTAAATAGATGTATATAAACATATTGCGATTTTCTTACGTTTTTCTTGCGGTTTTTCGAACATTGCGTTTTATTTTGCATTACTGCTAGTTCGTTTAGGGTAACGCTCCCAATAGAGGAAATTTCTCTGCCATGTTCATATTTCCCTTTATAGCCATATATGCTTCTAAATTTAGGGGACTGATCTTCCCCCACATGATGGGAAAGAAAACGCAACAAAAAACGATGGACATAGTCATATGGCAACTACCTTGCGTTTTTTTGCAAATATTGCGCTTTATTTTGCATCATTGCTGGTTCGTTTAGAATAACACTCTCAATAAAGGAAATCCCTCTATTATGTTCACTTTCCCCTCTACAACCATATTTCCTTACTTAGGGAAATATCTCCCCCAACTTTAAACTACAATAGGAAGTAGGAACTAGGGACAGGAGAGAGACGATAGTCCAAAAAGCATATTAATAAATAACGTGACTACTGAAACAAACAATTTTTTATATATAATAAAAAACTAAAAAGACTTAAAAAACCCTTCGTTTTGAGAATTTCTAATGAAGAGGCAACAAATCACATCACTATACTTTCATAATTCCCACATTCTGATATTATGAAGGTTCATACTTTTATGAGCTAATATTTCTCTTCTATCATAGATCTTTCAAGATGTCTCGAATAGAATTGAAGTGGATCTTCGACCTTGACTCTCGAATGCCACATGGGCTCAATGCAGCATTAGAAATTTTTGGTTTCTTGTGAACAGGGTGGTTGCCAGTTTCCGACATATGGTCGGCTGGTATTGTACGTACATCCGACCGTATCTTGGTGACTGGCCTCCACCCCCATACGTATCATCAAAAATTTTTATACAAAGTTGTAAATTTACAGAGATATTTCTCTCACCCAGCATGGGTATATGTAAAAATACACCCCAAAACACATTGCCCTACTTCTCCTGAGTACGGCGATACCACATGTGTGACACTTTTTTGCAGCCAAGATGCGCAAAGGGGCCCAAATTCCAATGAGTACCTTTTAGGAGGTCATTTTTACGCATTTTTCTTCTCACGCTTTAGGGCCCCTAAAATGCCAGGGCAGTATAAATACCCCACATGTGACCACATTTTGGAAAGAAGACACCCCAAGGTATTCCGTGAGGGGCATGGCGAGTTCACAGAAGATTTTTTTTTGGGCACAAGTTAGTGGAAATTGATTTTTTATTGTTTTTTCTCACAAAGTCTCCCTTTCCGCTAACTTTTGACAAAAAGTTACATTTTTCATGGACTCACTATGCCCCTCAGCGAATACCTTGGGGTGTCTTCTTTCCAAAATGGGGTCATTTGTGGGGTGTTTGTACTGTTCTGGCATTTTGGGTGGGGCTAAATTGTGAGCAGCCATGTAAAACCTAAAGGTTCTCGTTTGAATTTGGGCCCCTTTGCGCACCCAGGCTGCAAAAAAGTGTCACTCATGTGGTATCGCCATACTCAGGAGAAGTAGGGCAATTTGTTTTGGGGTGTATTTTTACATATACCCATGTTGGGTGAGAGAAATATCTCTGTAAATTGACAACTTTGTATAAAATTTAAAAAGTTGTTGTTTACAGCAATATTTCTCACACAAAGTATGGGTATATATAAAAATACACTCCAAACCTCATTGCCCTACTTCTGCTGAGTACGGCGATACCACATGTGTGACACTTTTTTGCAGCCAAGATGCGCAAAGGGGCCCTAATTCCAATAAGTACCTTTAGGATTTCACAGGGCATTTTTACGCATTTGGATTCTCACGCCTTAGGGCCCCTAAAATGCCAGGGCAGTATAAATACCCCACAAGTGACCCCATTTTGGAAAGAAGACACCCCAAGGTATTCCGTGAGGGGCATGTCGAGTTCACAGAAATAATTTTTTTTTTGGGCACAAGTTAGCGGAAATTGATATTTTAGTTTTTTTTATTTTTGTTTTTTAAAGTCTCATATTTCACTAACTTGTGACAAAAATACTTCAATTACTCTTACCGGTAATATGTTTTCCATGAGCCCATGACAGCACCTGTGAGAGAGATCCTCCCCCATCCGGACAGGAAACAGGAACTTCCCAAATCTTTAAATTGGTCCACCTCCTTCCACCACTCAGTAATTGACAAGATTCCTGGGACCAGCAACACACCTATATATATATGGTACATAAGCAACAGTAACACAAGGAAAAACTTTGTGCCAAATATACGCCAGGGCATATCTCTTCTTTGGCCAAAAAACTTAAAAATTGACTATATGTAGATAGTTTATATATATATATATTCTTATATTATTTGGGAGGGAATTCTGTAGGTGCTGTCATGGGCTCATGGAAAACATATTACCGGTAAGAGTAATTGAAGTATTTCCATTACGCCCCATGACAGCACCTGTGAGAGATTAGACTAAATGATTATTAGGGAGGGACTACAGCCTGCAGAACCTTTCTCCCAAAATACATGTCCTGCATAGAAGAAAGATCCAATCTGTAGTGTTTGTAAAACGTGGAGGGAGAACTCCACGTTGCTGCCTTACAAATTTGCTCAATAGTAGCGCACCCCTTTTCTGCCCAGGAAGAGGCTACTGCTCTAGTGGAATGAGCTTAAAAGTCCGAAGGCACCTGACAACCTGACAGAGTATGCCAGACCTATCGCTCTCTTAATCCATCTGGCTAGGGTACGGCTTGTTACTTTCAAGCCTCTATTTTGACCCTGAAATTGAACAAAAAGTTGTGGGGTCCTTCTAAATTCCTTTGTAAACTCTAAATATGTGCAGACACACCTTCTCACATCTAGATTATGAAAAGACTCTTCTCCCTTATTCTTTGGGTTTTGACAAAAGGAGGGGAGAACTATCTCCTGAGATCTATGGAATACAGAAACTACTTTGGGTAGGAATGCAGGATCCGGTTTGAACACTATTCTGTCTTCTAGAATTTGGGTATATGGCGGGGAGGAAGACAAAGCAGACAGTTCCCCTACTCGCCTGGCAGATGTAATAGCCACTAAAAGAACCGTCTTATAGGATAGCATCTTTAAAGGGATGTCTCCGAGGGGTTCGAACGGGGCCTTGGTTAGGGCGGATAGAATCAGGTTAAGGTCCCACGGGGCTGTCTTAGGTTTAACTGTAGGACAAAGCCTAGCGGAACCCCTAATAAACCTTTAAACCCACCGATGAGTGGCTAATCTGCAATCAAAGAGAGCACTCAGTGCCGAGACCTGGACCTTGAGGGTGCTAGGTTTCAGTTTTTTGTTAAGGCCCACCTGTAAAAAATTCAGAATTAAAGGAAGTTAGGTGAGCTCAAATCTAGGCCTGGCCCTGCAAACTGAAGGAAAGTATTCCATACTCTCAGATAGATATCGGAGGTGATCTTTTTTCTGCTAGCTAGAAGAGTCCCAATTACTTGTTCTGACAACCCTCCGGCCCTGAAGAATCGCCTCTCAAAATCCAGGCTGTCAGGTGCAGGTTCTTCACCTCTGGATGATGTAGAGGGCCCTGATATAGTAGGTCCTGCCTCTCTGGAAGTATCCAGGGATCCGCTATTGATAGTCTCCATAACCAGGCAAACCAGACTCTTCTCGGCCAGAACGGCGCTATTAGAATCACAGTTGCCTTCTCCCTCCTGATCTTCTGAATTACTCTTGGCAGTAGGCTGATGGGAGGAAACGCATATGCTAGGTCCTCTCCCCATGGTTGGGAGAAAGCATCTGTGCCCAATGACTGATCTTCCCTGCTCAGGGAAAATAATCTTTTGCATTTTTTGTTCTCCAGTGAGGCAAAAAGATCTATTGTGGGAGATCCCCATAGGGCCTCGATTTGGTGAAACACTTCTTGGTTCAGACACCAATTTGCCTGGCTGAATCTGTGTCTGCTGAGAAAGTCCACCTGGTAATTTTCAGAGCCTTTTAGATGGACCGCTGAGAGAGAGAGAGCTTTCCCCCATATCAGAAAAAATATCCTGGACGCTAGCTGCATTAGCTGAGCAGATCTTGTCCCCCCTTGTCTGTTGACATATGCTACTACTGTGGCATTGTCGGACAGGATCCTGATATGTCTTGGAGGTAGATAAGGGAGACTTTCTTCTAATGCACGCAGGACTGCTCTCAATTCCCTGGCGTTTTGGGATTGGGCACTCTGGGTTCTTGACCAAGAGCCTTGGAAAAACCCCAAAACTGAATGGGCCCCCCACCCCCAGGGGCTTGCATCGGTGGTAATTATTAGGGGATCCTCCTTCACCAATTCTACCCCCTGACTCAAATTGGATGTCTTTAGCCACCAGGTTAGGGACTGGGTTACTGACTTCGGCATAATCATCTTGCGATCCAGGGATAATGACCCCCCGTCCCATCTGGACAAGATGTGCATTTGCAGGATTCTGGATCTGAATTGGACCCACTTCACAGCAGGAATGCAAGCCGTCATCTGACCCAGAATAGACATTGCTGCTCTTATAGACACTTCCTTGTTTTTGCTGAAGGCCCTGATTTTCCGTTGAAAGATTCTCATTTTTTCTACCGGAAGAAAGGATTTTTGTGTCCGGGAATCTAGCAAGATTCCCAGGAACACACAACTGGGAGCTGGAATGAGGGACGACTTGTCCCAATTTATCAACCACCCGAGGCTTGCTAGGGTCCCCAGCACCTCCTGTATTTGGGACACTAACGCCTCCTGAGACTGCCCTACCAGGAGAAGGTCGTCCAGGTATGGGATTATAATGATGTCCGATCTTCTTATTTCCGCCATTACCTCTGCCATTAGTTTTGTGAAGAGCCTCTGTGCCTGTGATATCCCGAAAGGAAACGCTCTGAACTGTACATGGATAATCATACCCTCCGTCTTCACTGCCATTCTGAGGTATTTCTGAGATGACGGATGGATGGGTACGTGATAGTAGGCATCTTTTATGTCTATTGAAGCCATCACACAATTGGGGAACAGATGGAGAACTGTGGAGGATATGGACTCCATCCTGAATTTCTGATACGTCAGGTATTGGTTTAGGTCCTTCAGGTTTATTATCAATCGAAATGTACCATTGGGTTTGGGAACCAAAAATAGGGTTGAATAGAAGCCCTCCCCTTGCTCGTTTTCTGGTACTGGTATGAGGACTGCCTTGGTCAGAAGACTGTTTATTTCCTCCATAAGAGCCACTTGTTTTGGAGACCGCTGGTTTATGGATGTTATCTTTAGCGTCCTTGGTGGAAACTTTTTGAAGTCTAGGCGGTAACCTTCCTCTATAATAGTCCTTACCCAGGCGCTTGCGGTAATATTTCGCCAGGCAGGAGAAAAGAAAGAAAGAAAGACGACCGCCTACCTGGAGCTTGGCATCATTGCTGAGAGGAACCTGAAGTCTGGGGTCTAGATTTAAACAGCGCGCTCTTTGATTTATCAGACCTCCACTCTCTTCTTTTCCTTTGATCTCCAAAACCCCTCTTTCTTTCAATGTTCGAAAGGGCTTCCCTTGTTTAGGAAAGGACGGCGTTGGAAATCCTTTTTTCCTATCTGCTGCCTTGTCTAAAATGTCCTCCGAGGCTGACCCAAACAAAAAATGTCCTTGGCAAGGGAGGGCACATAGTTTAGATTTTGATGCCACGTCACCTTTTCATCCCTTCAACCATAGGGACCTTCTGGCTGAATTAGACAGAGCAGCCGCTCTAGCAGATAGTCTCAATGCGCCGGCGGAGGCATCAGAGATAAAATCTACCGCCCTGGACATGGTTGGGATAGCTTCCAGAAGCTGCTCCCTAGGGGTCTTGTTCTCAATATGAGACTGTAGCTCCTCCAACCAGACTTTTAATGACCTGGCCACTGAAGTAGTTGCGATGTTAGGTTTAAAGGCCGACGTGGATGCCTCCCAATTTTTCCTTAAGTAGTTGTCTGCCCTTTTGTCCATAGGGTCTTTAAGGGAACCTAAATCCTCAAATGGGAGAGCGGACCTTTTTTTATTTTCGCTACAGGGGCATCTACCCTGGGTATCTCCTGCCAAGCTAATACTTCTTCATCATCAAAGGGGTATTTTCTTTTTACAGCTCTAGGGATAAAGAATTTTTTATCAGGCTTTTCCCATTCACGTCTAATCAGGTCTTTAATACAATCTTGAATGGGGAACACCCTAGACTTTTTTGGCTTCAGGCTTCCAAACATAAGCTCTTGCCTAGACCTGGATTCTTTTTCCTCCTCCAGCTCCATAGTGGACCTAATCACCTTCAGTAGTAGATCTGTATCCTCAGCTCTGAACAACGGTTTCCTGGACAAATCTTCAGAAGAGGAATCTGAGCCTGTAATGGCGCCCTCTTCCTCATACTGAAGCATTCTCCACTACCGCCTGGGCCTTCTTATGTCTGGGTGAGCTAGACCGGGACTTTTTAAGGTGTTTCACAGAAGAAAGCACTTCATTTTTAACTAACTCCTGTAAGTTCTGCAATAATGATGGCGATTCCTCTGCCACTAACTTATCCAGACAAGGTTGGCAACATGTCTTAGGGTAGGACGGGCTCAACCTCCGCTTGCAAATTCCACATTTTTTAGCTCTTGTTTTGTGGGTAGCTTTTCTTGGGGCTTCTTTCACCTACATTTAATAAATAGCCCCAATTAGTCTAAATCTGACCATATTAATAACTCCCCAAAGGGAGATGGTGGGGGTTAACCCCTCTTACCCCCAGGAGTACCGTGCTCGCCTCAGAATTCAGCTCCTGTTTGTCTGTGTGCAGTTGAGTCTCCCCTTCCTCCTGCATAGTGGTGCTTTAAGGGGGCGACGGAGGGAAGATCTGGCCGTCCGGTCAAGAATCTGGCTGTCGCTGCTCCCTCCATGCTGGCTGGCCGGCGTCCCCTTTTTCAAATGGGCCGCGCAGCGCCCGCCATGTTCTTAGGCCCCTCCCCATCCGGCCGGTGGAACGCACGCGTCACTTCCGGCGCGATGCTCGCGCTCGGCCTGCCGCGGATGAGAGAAGAGAAACTCCTCCCCCCTCATGCCGAACTTTGCCGGCCTGGGCAGGGAAAATGAGGTGGCTACAGGTATCCCCCCATGGAGCCGAAGAAGGGAACAGCCGGGCTTCTAAGCGGCTCCTAGTGGAGACTTAAGCCGACAGGTACCTCCAATAGGTTTCCTCCATAACCCTAGAGGTCCTGCAGCCCCGAGGATAGACCTGGGAAGAAACTCCACCTGTCCCTGGACAGGAAACAGGAAAGAACTGAGTGGTGGAAGGAGGTGGACCAATTTAAAGATCTGGGAAGTTCCTCTTTCCTGTCCGGATGGGGGAGGATCTCTCTCACAGGTGCTGTCATGGGGCGTAATGGAAAATAAAATTTTACATGAACTCACCATACCCCTCACGGAAAACCTTGGGGTGTCTTCTTAAAATGGGGTCACTTGTGGGGTATTTATACTGCCCTGGCATTTTAGGGGTCTCCGCAATCATTACATGTATGGCCAACATTAGGAGTTTCTGCTATTCTCCTTATATTGAGCATACGGGTAATGAGATTTTTTTTTTCCGTTCAGCCTCTGCCAAAATCAGTGACTGCGGTGCGGTGGGCTGGGCGCTAGCTACCTAACAAGTAGCTAACTAACTGGCGGTGATAAGGGACCCTTATGCCCCATTCACACGTCCGCAATTCTGTTTGCGGAACGGAATTGCGGACCCATTCATTTCTATGGGGACAGACTTTGTCCCGCTCGGATCTGGAGTTGCGGATCCGCACTTCCAGGTCTGCACTTCCGTTCCGCAAAAATATAGAACATGTCCTATTCTTGTCTGCAATTGCGGACAAGAAAAGGCATTTTCTATATAGTTCTGGCAATGTGCGGATCTGCAAAATGCGGAAAGCACATTGCCGGTGTCCGTATTTTGCGGATCCGTGGATCAGATCCGCGGATTCGTGGATCCGCAAAACACATATGGACATGTGGATGGAGCCTTACAGGGGGGTGATCAGGGAGTCTATATGGGGTGATCAGGGGTTAATAAGGGGTTAATAAGTGACGGGGGGGGGGGTTAGTGTAGTGTTTGGTGCAACTTTACATAGCTACCTGGCCCTCTGGTGGTCGATCCCAGCAAATGGGACCACCAGAGGACCAGGTAGCAGGTATATCAGACGCTGTTAACAAAACAGCGTCTGATATACATCTTTGATGCGATTTATTTCGCATCAACAGCCTGCCAGCGATTGATCATCGCTGGCAGGCTGCAGTATAACTGCCGAGACGAGCGCGTTCACAGCTAATCTCGCGTCTCGCGAGATGACGCGCCGATGCGTCGACCCAGAGTAAGAGGACCGCCCGCCGGACGCATCCGTGCGTTAGGCGGTCCTCAGGAGGTTAAGTATGACAATCCACAACTTATATAGTGCAGTTGTGTCATGAGTCACATGATTCAAAGAAAACTCTTGATTAGTTATTAAATTATCACTAATAATTATATATTCATACATAATACAAACCAAAGAACATTTTCCAATGACATTTAAAAAAGGTTGTTTGTAGTTAAATGTTTATTTTTTTTTAAGACAGAAGAGCTAGTTGGAATAATAAAAAAAATCTTATACTCACCACCCTGAACTCCCTCCATTCCAGCACCACCACTCTCGCCCCTGCTTAGTTTTTCTTACCGCAGCAGTGATGTGCCCGTATACTATATGTGTGACTGCTGCTGACAATCAATCGCCTCAGCAGTCTTGGCTGATGCCAGTGAATGTCCACAGTGGTCACATGTTGTACACGGGCATGTTATTGATACAGCCAAAAACATGGTGTCGTGGCTGCAGTGCTGGGGGGTAGGGAATGAGTGCAACAGTGCTGGAAAAAGAGATGGTTTGGGATGGCAAGTGTACCTTTGGAGCAGAGTTACATATGTACTTCTTATCTCTTCATGTAGAAGACTGGCTCCCTTTTTCTTTAAAGGGACACTATTGTCAGAAAGGGGTGTTTTTTAAAAACTCAATATTCATAGAAAACTTTTGAAAATAGTTTTTGGCTGTTTTTCTCTTGAATTTCATCAGTACTATGCTATAGAAAATTAAATACAAAACATTGTCCTCTTGCAGTCAGCACAGAGGTAAAACATAAAAAACATATATATGTAACCCATTGTGAAGGAAATGTGTTATCTGTTAATACAATAGTAGATTAATAGAATTAGGATAACAGTATGACAGCTGTTTCTCTTTATAAGCCTAGATAAAGATACCCACAGAAGAGTATTACACTTATCACTGGGGGGCCGAATATATGATAAATTTAATTCAAAATAGGGAATCTATGAAAATGTTATATAAAAAGCTAGATTACATTTTTACAATATCATATAGTACTTTAAAGCAAAACTGTAAATTAGTAATCTTAACTAAATCCCTAAAGAGCACATACCATCAGGATTGACCCCAATGAACTACACCTGGTAGGGGTGATCCTGCTGATCAAAATGATTTCTGACTTCAATCAGTTGTAGTGTCCCACAAAAAGTAAATACTTTTATTTTTTAGGAAAATAAAGACTATTGCATAGCGGGGCACTGAAGTGGCACTGAAGCCCTCATTTATATAAAGAATAAAAGTATTTTTTCTCTGTAATGCCACAGCCAATATTCCCAAGACAGGCATCATTTTAATCAACAGGGGGAACCCTACCAGGCAGTATGCCTGGTTTAATAGGGTTGATCCTGATGACAGGTGTTCTTTAAATTAGGTTTTCCTGCTAAAAGCATTTATGCCCTATCCACCGGATATGTAATAAGGGTCTGATCGCTGGGCAACATTTCCAGTGGTCCCATAGAAGAAAATTTGGTGGTGGTCGTGGGGGATAAGTGTTGTTATTTGGAAAACCTCTTTCAAGTATATAGTTAAGATGGCCATTTTGCTTTAAGATACTATATGATGTTGTAAACATGTAAACTTGCTTTTTATACAAAATGTTTATAGAGTTATCTTTTGTATTACACATATTCAAATGCAGAGCAGCCTTTGATGTTTGTAGCCTCTTAAGCTTTCATCAGGTCAGTCTTTGTGATCTGAATGGCTAGAACATACCAATTGATATTAAAAATGTACTTCTGAAAACCACATTTACATGTTTTGTAATATAATGGGTTTAATGACTGCATATCTATTGCATTATTATGTCAAACATGGAACTTGCTTCTCGTCTTGTGTGCATGGCTTTTATTTATTGTTTCCTGCACTAAGGAGGGCATTAGTCATAGCACTAATCTAATTACGGTATGTGGAAAGGCAATAACACTACTAAGGATTCTAATGTAAAATCCTAGCTTATCTGGTTTACATTTTTATAGGTCATTAATTAAGACCGTCATTTTAGACACCAGTCTTAACCACCTCAGCCCCCCTAGCTTAAACACCCTTAATGACCTGGCCACTTTTTACAATTCTGCACTACACTACTTTCACCGTTTATTGTTCCGTCATGCAACTTACCACCCAAATGAATTTTACCTCCTTTTCTTCTCACTAATAGAGCTTTCATTTGGTGGTATTTCATTGCTGCTGACATTTTTACTTTTTTTGCTATTAATAAAAAATGACTCAATTGTGAGCAGCCCTGTAAAACCTAAAGGTACTCATTGACTTTACGCCTCTAGGCTGCAAAAAAGTGGCACACATGTGGTATCGCTGTACTCAGGAGAAGTAGGCTAATGTGCTTTGGGGTGTATTTTACATATACCCCTGCTGGGTGAGAGAAATATCTCTGTAAATTGACAACTTTGTATAAACTTTTTTTTTAAAAAGTTGTCGTTTACAGCGATATTTCTCACACAAAGTATGGTATATATAGAAAATACACCCCAAAACACATTGCCCTACTTCTCCTGAGTACGGCGATACCACATGTGTGCCACTTTTTTGCAGCCAAGATGCGCAAAGGGGCCCTAATTCCAATGAACACCTTTAGGATTTCACAGGGCATTTTTACGCATTTGGATTCTCACGCTTTAGGGCCCTTAAAATGCCAGGTCAGTATAAATACCCCACATGTGACCCCATTTTGGAAAGAAGACACCCCAAGGTATTCCGTGAGGGGCATGGCGAGTTCACCGAAAAAAATTTTTTTGGCACAAGTTAGCGGAAATTTATATTTTTTTTATTATTTATTTATTTTATTTTTTTACAGCGTCTCATAATCCACTAACTTGTGACAAAAAATAAAATTTTACATAAACTCACCATACCCCTCACGGAATACCTTGGGGTGTCTTCTTTCTAAAATGGGGTCACATGTGAGGTGTTTGTACTGCCCTGGCATTTGAGGTTCTCCGCAATCATTACACGTATGGCCAGCATTAGGAGTTTCTGCGATTCTCCTTATATTGAGCATACGGGTAATTAGATTTTTTTTTTCCGTTCAGCCTCTGGGCTGAAAAAAATAAAATAAAATGAACGGCACAGATTTTTTCATTCGCTTCGATCAATGTGGATGAAAAAATCTCTGCCAAAATCAGTGACTGCGGTGCGGTGGGCTGGGCGCTAGCTAGCTAACAAGTAGCTAACTAACTGGCGGTGATAAGGGACCCTTATGCCCCATTCACACGTCCGCAATTCTGTTTGCCGAACGGAATTGCGACCCATTCATTTCTATGGGGACAGACTTTGTCCCGCTCGGATCCGGAATTGCGGATCCGCACTTCTGGGTCTGCACTTCTGTTCCGCAAAAATATAGAACATGTCCTATTCTTGTCCGCAATTGCGGACAAGAAAAGACATTTTCTATTTAGTTCTGGCAATGTGCGGATCCGCAAAATGCGGAAAGCACATTGCCGGTGTCCGTGTTTTGTGGATCCGCAGATCCATGGATCCGCAAAACACATACGGACGTCTGAATGAGTCTTACAGGGGGGCGATTAGTGACAGGGGGGGGTGACAGGGGGTGATCAGGGGTTAATCAGTGACGGAGGTGTGGTGATTGGTGCACTTACACATGTTTCCTTTGGTGGTCCCAAGCAAAAGGGACCACCAGAGGAGCGAGCAGAAGGCATATCAGACGCTGTTAACAAAACAGCATGATCAGCGCTGGCAGGCTGTAGTTAAAGTTCTCCCCGACGCGATCCTGTGAGCACGCTAGCGCGTTCACAGGAAGTCTCGCGAGATGACGCGCGGATGCGTCCAGAGCAGGTTAATAACCCCTGCGCTGGCGGTGAATGCGCCGAAGTTATGTAGAAGCGATTTAGATAATTTTCAACACCTAAGGCTACATGCACATGACCGTTGGTGTTTTGCGGTCCGTTTTGCGGAACTGAACGCACCCCATTATAGAAATGCCTCTTCTTGTCTGCAAAACAGACAAGAATGGAGTACTGTCTGCATCTTTTGCGGCCCCATTGAAGTGAATGGGTCCGCGCCCGAGCCACAAAACATGCGGCTCGGACGCGGACCACAAAAACGTCCGTGTGCATGAGGCCTAAGCCTACATGCACACGGCAGTGGTTTTTTGCGGCCTCTGTTCCGTTTTTTTTTGCGGATCCGATGGTTTCCCATTCATTTCTATGGATCCGTTAAAAATGCGGATGCCTTTTCCGTTGCCTGTCCGCGTTGCCTAATATTGTCCACAAAAACGGTTTGCGGACTCATAGAAGTCAATGTGTCCGCAAAAAATGCGGATGACCAACGGAAGCCATCCGTTTGTCATCTGCATCCGTTTTTTTTGCGGATGGTTGCCTGGAAACCAGGGCACTTGTACAGGTACTTTAAGAAACTGGTTCAAGCCTTCCGTTTTTTTGCGGATCCGCAAAAAAACAAAAAAAAAAAAAAAACACTGAAGACACGGAAACACAACCTACAAAATTTGCGGACACACGGAACGGATGTGGATGTGAAAAAAAAGTAAGACGGATCCGCGATTTGCGGACAGCAAAAAACAACTGTCGTGTGCATGTAGCCTAAAAGAGGCGTAAAAAATGATAAATGAGACGGGCTGGCCTCCTTCCCTGCCCACACCCCTTTTTCAGACCTGCAAAAGTGCGCAGATTCGTCCGTAAATCCCCTTTGCGACTGAGTCTGACAGATATACGCCAAAACTTGGTGGATATCTGATAATAAATGACCCCCTTAGTCTTTGAAACACTAAGAAAATTTAAATTTCTAGTTAGTCTAATTTTAAAACAATCTTTAGACTGAAACTGGTGTAGTCACAGCCTTATATTTATAGTGATTGGCAGGAACAAGAACACAGTACTTTGCCATCATTTTAGGCTGTATGTAGTGTAAGGGATCTTCTCTCTCCAGCAAGGCGGCGGTGACAGATTCGCTTACATACAGTACAGTTCAAATCAAAGGGGTGCGTTATTTTTTCTTCACTCCAGTAATACAGGCAAGACCCAGTTATACACTTCCTCCAGGACTTTACAACACACTTGCCACATATCCCCCCCCCCCTTCATCTCCAGACCGGAGGTCTGGGTATTTCCAACCCACAAACAGTGAACCCTGGACAATGCATCTGCATTTCCCTGCATCTTTCCCGGCCTATGCTCCACTTTGAAATTAAAATTTTGCAGGGAGAGAAACCACCTGGTCACGCTCACATTTTTCTCCCTGTTTTGCTTCATCCAGGTTAACGGAGCGTGGTCTGTCACTAACACAATTTTCCTACCCAGCAGATAATATTTAAGTGACTCCAGCGCCCACTTAATGGCCAGACACTTTCGTTCCACTATGGCGTAATTTTTAAGAGCACATGATTGGGTGCTCTTATCACTTACTATTTGTGACAGAACCGCTCCCACACCCATGTCAGACGCATACGTCTGGACCAGAAACTCTTTTCCGAAATCTGGGGAAACGAGCACTGGTTGTTGACAGAGGGCGGACTTTAAGTTTTGAAATGCCTTTTCTGCCTCTGGGGTCCACTTCACAATGACTGACTTGGGGCCCTTCGTTAAATCAGTCAATGGTGCTGCCAACGAAGCAAAATTGGGCACAAACCAGCGGTAGTACCCGGTTATGCCCAGGAAGGCCCTGACTTGTTGTTTTGTTACCGGCCTAGGCCAGTTTTGTATCGCCTCTACTTTTATGATCTGTGGTTTAACCAGCCCTTTACTGATAATGTAGCCCAGGTACTTTGCATCCTCTAGACCTACAGCACACTTCTCGGGGTTTATGGTTAATCCTGCATCACTAATGGAGTCTATCACGGCCTGTACTTTCCAGAGGTGACTTTTCCAATCAGATGAAAAAATGACCACATCAAGGTAGGCGGCGGCATAGTCATGATGTGGTCTCAAGATTAGGTCCATCAACCTCTGAAAGGTAGCAGGGGCTCCATGTAACCCGAACGGCATCACTGTGTACTGGAACAGCCCCTCTGTAGTGGAGAAGGCCGTCTTTTCTTTTGCCTCATCTGCTAAAGGTATCTGCCAATACCCTTTTGTAAGGTCTAGGGTTGTAATGTAACTTGCTATCCCCAGCCTCTCAATTAGTTCATCTACTCTGGGCATGGGGTACGCATCAAATTTTGACACCTCATTTAATTTTCGAAAATCATTGCAGAACCTCCAGGTCCCATTGGGCTTTGGGATTAACACAATAGGGCTTGACCACTCACTGGTAGATTCCTTAATGACCCCTAACTCAAGCATGCGCCTGACCTCAGAGGACACTGCCTTTCTGTGTGCTTCCGGTATCCTGTATGGCTTGAGATTCACCTTACTGTGGGGCTCAGTTCTCACATAATGTTTTATCAAGTGGGTACGGCCTGGTAGATCAGAAAACCTCATTTAGTTTTTCTGCAGAAACTCCTTTACCTCTTGTTTCTGGTGCTCTGACAGGGCCTCGCTAATTTTTACTGGGGGAATTGGTTGCGACCCCTCCTTAACCGCGGTCTGGGTGGCCACCAATGACTCCTGGTCTTTCCATGGCTTGATCAGGTTTACATGATAAATCTGAAAGGGCTTTCTCCTTCCGGGTTGGTGCACTTTATAGTTCACCTCACCTATCTTCTCCACAACCTCGTAAGGACCCTGCCACTTTGCCAGAAACTTACTCTCCACTGTGGGAACTAAAATCAGGACCCTATCCCCGGGATTAAAACCCCCTATCCTGGCCGACCTGTTATACACCCTGCTTTGGGACTCCTGAGCTCTTTGCAAGTGCTCTTTAACAATGGGCATTACAGTCGCTATCCGGTCCTGCATTTGGGCTACATGCTCAATGACTTTTTTTTATAGAGCGTAGCCTCGGTCTCCCAGGTTTCTTTGGCCACATCTAGTAAACCCCTTGGGTGTTACCCATAAACCAACTCAAAGGGTGAAAACCCGGTAGAAGCCTGGGGTACCTCTCTGATTGAAAACATAAGGTAGGGTAGGAGGCAGTCCCAGTCATGTCCATCTCTTTCTACTACTTTCCGTAACATCCGCTTCATGGTTTTGTTGAATCTCTCAACTAAGCCGTCTGTTTGGGGATGGTACACAGATGTACAAATATGGGTAACTTTCAACAGCTTACAAACCTCTTTCATTACCTTAGACATGAAGGGGGTACCCTGGTCTGTGAGGATTTCCTTAGGTATCCCTGTGCGGGAGAACATATAAAACAACTCTCGGGCAATATTTTTGGATGCCATGTTTCGCAGGGGCACCGCTTCCGGATACCGAGTGGCATAGTCCAATACCACCAAGATATACTGGTGTCCTCTATCTGATTTAGCGTCCTCATGGATGCATAACACATTTACGCTTTTGTCTGGCACATAATTCCCAGCCACGAAGCTGGCATGCACTAAGGACACCAGACAACCGGAGTCCAACAGAGCCTTGACGGAACAGTCATTTATCACCAGACTACACATCTGTGGTTCAGTCTCTAATCCTGGTGAGGCTGCACACACTGGCATAGCGTATGGCGACTGTCTCCGGCTACCTGCACAATCCATGGGCTCTAAGGTAAGAGGGCAATGGGCAGCAATATGTCCCCACTCACGGCACCTCCAACACTGGAGCATCCCAGGTCTCTTTGGTGAAGAGAAGTCTCCGGGACCATACTGTCCATGGGACTCAGTCTTAGGCCCATGCCCAACCTCTAGAGCCCTGTTCCCTCTTGCACCCTTCCACACACCCACTACAGCCGGAACTCTCTTATCCACAGAAGACACGGGTCGGGTACTCCGGGGAGGCGTGGGTGCAGCAGGAGCATCACTGAGGTAGTCCTCAGTCGCCAGGAATCTCTCCACCAGGTTGACGAGCTGGTCTGCAGTTTTGGGTCCTCCATGTCCGACCCACCGCTGTAGTTCCTCAGGAAGGGCTCTGAAGTAGTGATCCACCACTACTTTCTCCACGATCTGGGCCGGTATAGACGACTCAGGCTGCAGCCTCTTCCGGACAAGATGGAGGAGGTCAAACATATGAGAACAGCTGGCTTGTCCATGGTGTACCTCCACGTATGAACCCTCCGGGCACGAACAGCCGGGGTAACGCCCAGGCGAGCGAGGACCTCCATTTTTAATTTGGCATAGTCCCGAACATCCTGCTCGTAGGCCTTTTGCGGTTCCCCTGACAGAAAAGGCACAGGGACCTGGGCCCACTCTGCTACAGGCAGTCTCTTTCTCTCCGCCACTCTTTCAAAGACGGTCAGGTAGGCCTCGATGTCTTCATCAGGCGCAGTTTTTGCAAGGCCCGCTGCACAGCTTTCCTCCTATTGAAAGACTCTGGGGGGGCTTACTGCCACTTGTTGAGCCGGAGTTACAACAGTCTCTCTGAGAGCAACAATATGCTCCATCAGCAGGCGATTTGTTTCCTGCTGCTGTGCCTGGGCCTCCGCCTGCGCCTGCTGTTGCGCAAATAAGGCCTCTTCATGCCTTTTCTGTTGCTGTGCCATAGCCTGTTCATGCCTCAGGTTAGCCTGCACCAGCTGCTTCACAACTTCCTCCATGGTATTAGATGGATGTTGCAAAGTTGTAGCAGCTTTCACCCAGGACATAAAGCACAAAACTGTCACGCTGTTGCCCTTAGCAACTTAATTCTGCCCACATCCGACACCATACTGTTGTAAGGGATCTTCTCTCTCCAGCAAGGCGGCGGTGACAGATTCGCTTACATACAGTACAGTTCAAATCAAAGGGGGGGCGTTATTTTTTTTCACTCCAGTAATACAGGCAAGACCCAGTTAAACCTCACTGGGCCAAGTGAAGGACAGCAGCAAAAAAAAAACACAAATTACATAAAATAAAATCCTGCCCGTCTGGGCCTGACTAACACAGCACAGGTTATCTCACCTTCAGAAAAATCACACTGAGATTCTGGCTTCTCCAGCCTGCTTACAGGCACAGCTCTCTCTGACTGACATTCAGGGCTGTGTTTTTATTTCCCCTTGATGATCCCAGCTGGCTCAGGCTAGGGGAAAAAAACTGTCCTGGAATGTGGAGGGTGGATTGGGAGGTCCCACTGCAACCTACACATTGCTGAGACCCTTGTAACAAATCTGGATTTTATTTACCTCATCCAGTTGAGGAACCTGGGTTAGATATACACTCTCTCCAGGACTTTAAAACACACTTTGCCACCGTAGCTATAAAGTACTAAAATATGTGTATTAAAATCGTTAATGCAAAAATTATAACTATTGTACTGTTTGGCACAATATGGCACCTTATTCCTGTTTAAAGGGGTCGTGTCATCTTAGACTTTGATGGCATATCACTCTCCAGAACGGGCCCCCAAAAGTGAAGGAGAATGCACCACGCATGCGTGGGGTGCTCTGCATACATTTTTATGACTGTTCCAAAAATAGCTAAGCAAACGCGCTTGCCTATTTTTGGCAGTCCTATAGAAATGAATGGAGAGCGGCCGTGCTGCTCTCTGCTCACTTTGGGGGTCGCGTTTTGGAGATATGTGCAGGTGCCAGTGTGATATTCCACCAGTGTCTAAGATGAGACTACCACTTTAGGAATAGTGTCACACACAGTTTCCTGCATTGTTTTAGCCCCCCAAAAATGCCTAAAAAACACCTGACTAGCTTAGTGTTTTTTCTTCTAGCGGGTTTTAACCCCTTAAGGACATAGGACGTATGGGTACGCCCTAATGTCCGAGTCCTTAAGGCAGTGCTTCTCAATTATTTTCTGTCATGCCCCCCCTAGGAAGAAGAAAACATTTCGCGCCCCCCGTGCGACTGTAAATAGTATCATTTGTCTATAAAATTGTTATAAGTACACCAATCTCCCCACAGGTGAGGGCCATTAACCCCCCCCCCAAATCATGTGCAGGCTCCATTAACACCCCTCCCCCCCAAATCATGTGCAGGCTCCCTTAACCCCCCCAAATCATGTGCAGGCTCCATTAACCCCCCCAATCATATGCAGGCTCCATTAACCCCCTCCTCAATCATGTGCAGGCTACATTAACCCCTCCCCAAATCATGTGCAGGGTCCAGGCTTCCCCTCCCCCAAATCATGTGCAGGCTCTCCCCCCAAATTATGTGCAGGCTCTCCCCACCAATAGGGTCCAGGGTCCCCCACCCACCCAATACTTACCTCCCTGGAAGCGCTGGATGCAGGCCTCTTCCGGCCTGTGTCCCGCTCTGCACTCTGCTCAGGCGGCGCGATGACGTCATCGCGCCGCCTGAATCAGCTCTGATAGGCTGCCAGCACAAGGCCCGCAGCCTATCAGAGGAGCAGGGAGGGAGACGCCTCCCTCCCCTGCCGCACAGCACAGCGATCTGTATCGCTGTCCAGAGGACGGCGATACAGATCACTATGGAGATGAACGCTTCCACAGTGGAAGCGTTCATCTCCTGTCACCTGGAGCCCCCCTTTACGGAGCCTCGCGCCCCCCATGGAACCATGTTCATATGCCGAGGGGGGTCCTGTGACCCCCCCATATCGGTGATCGCTGCAAACCGCAGGTCAATTCAGACCTGCGGTTTGCAGCGCTTTGCGATGTATCTGATCCCCGCGGTCTATGACCGTGGGGATCGGATACTTTGAAATGCCGGGAAATATTTTTTTATATTCCTATAGGCTTGCGGGCGGTGCAGGAGGTGGTGCGGCAGGCGGTGCGGGGGCGCGCGCGATCCTCTGCCCGCCCCTCCGCTCATTTTCAGGATGGCCGAGCGTGGCAAGCAGAGTGTCAGCACGTGTCTGCTTGTATCTGCTTGTATGTCTGCTTGTAACGGCTGACATCCGTGCAGGCACGGATGCCAGCCTATTAACCCCTTCCATGCCGCGATCTGTAGGGACCGCTGTATGGAAGTGGTTAAAAGCCATTTTTTGTCACCTTACATCACAAAACGCCTAATAGCAAGCGATCAAAAAGTCATATACACTCCAAAATAGTGCCTTTAAAACCGTCATCTCATCCCGCAAAAAATGATACCCTACCTAAGAAAATCGCCCAAAAAATCAAAAAATTCTGGCTCTTAGGCTATTCAGACACTAAAACATGATTTTTTTTTGTTTCAAAAATTATATGATTGTGTAAAACCTACATAAATAAATAAATAAAAAGTAGACATATTATGTATCGCCACGTCCGTAAGAACCTGAACTATAAAAATAACACATGAACAAACCCCTCAGGTGGACACTGCAAAAAAAAATACTGTAAAAAGCGGTTTTTTGTCACCTAACATCACAAAAAGTGTGACAGCAAGCGATCAAACACTCATATGCACCCCAAAATAGTGCCATTAAAACCGTCATCTCATCCAGCAAAAAATGAGCCCCTACCTAAGACAATTGGACAAAAACTAAAAAAAACTGACTCTCAGACTATAGAGATACTAAAATAATTTTTTGTTTGTTTAACAAAGGATATTATAGTGTAAAACCTAAATAAATTAAAAAGAGTAGACATATTAGGTATTGCCACGTTCGTAAGAATCTGCTCTATAATAATGACCTTACCCCTCAGATGAACACAGTCACAAAAAGCAGCTATTTTTTCCAGTTTTTCAATTTTAATCATTTTTTTCCAGTAACAAAGCAAGGGTTAACAGTCAAACAAAACTCTATATTTATTGCCCTGATTCTGTAGTTTACAGAAACACCCCATATGTGGTTGTAAACTGCTTTATGGACAAACGGCAGGGCGCAGAAGGAAAGGAACGCCATTTGGTTTTTGGAAGGCAGATTTTGACGGACTGGTTTTTTGACACTATGTCACATTTGAAGCTCCTCTGATGCACCCCTAGAATAGAAACTCCATAAAAGTGACCCCATACAAAAAAACTACACCCCTCAAGGTATTCAAAACTGATTTTACAAACTTTATTAACCCTTTAGGTGTTCCTCAAGAGTTTATGGCAAATGGAGATGAAATTTCATAATTTCTATTTTTTATTACCTTGTCTCACAAAAATGTATTTTAGAGCAACCAAAAATCATACGTACCCTAAAAATAATACCACCAAAACTGCCACCTTATCCAGTAGTTTCCAAAATGGGGTCACTTTTTTGGAGTTTCTACTCTAGGAGCGCATCAGGGGGGGCTTGAAATGGGCCATGGTGTAAATAAACCAGTCCATCAAAATTTGCCTTCCAAAAACCATATGGCGTTCCCTTCTTTCTGTGCCCTGCCGTTTGGTGATACATCAGTTTACAACCACATATGGGGTGTTTCTGCAAACTATAAAATCAGGGCTATAAATATTGGGTTATGTTTGGCTGTTAACCCTTGCTTTGTTTCTGGATTCAAATGGAAAATTTGCCCAAAAAAAAATCGAAATTCTGAAATTTTATGTCCATTTGCCATGAACTCTTGTGGAACACCTAAAGGGTTAACAACGTTTGTAAAATCAGTTTTAAATACCTTAAGGGGTGTAGTTTCTAAAATGGGGTTATTTTTGGGTGGTTTCTTTTATGTAAGCCTCACAAAGTGACTTCAGACCTGAACTGGTCCTTAAAAATTGGGTTTTTAAAATTTTCTGAAAATTTTCAAGATATGCTTCTAAACTTCAAAGCCTTGTAACGTCCCCAAAAAATAAAATGGCATTCCCGAAATGATCCAAACATGAAGTAGACATTTGGGGAAAGTAAAGTAATAGCTATTTTTGGAGGTATTACTATGTATTTTAGAAGTGGAGAAATTGAAACTTGAAAATTTGCAAATTTTTCATGACAAAATGTTACCAGTGTCATGAAGTACAATATGTGACGAAAAAACAATCTCAGAATGGCCTGGATAAGTAAAAGCGTTTTAACGTTATCACCACATAAAGTGACACTGGTCAGATTTGCAAAAAATGGCCTGGTCCTTAAGGTGAAATAGGGCGTGTCCTTAAGGGGTTAAAGGCCATCTATCGGCAGGTTTGTGCCTATGACACCGGCTGACCTGTTGCATGTGGTCTTGGCAGCTGAAGGCATCTGTTTTGGTCCCATTTTCAGCTCCCTCTGCACTTTGATTGACTTTAGGAGAAGTCAGGGCCAGGAGTGATCACATTTACCCCGCCTGGCCCTGTAAATCAAAGTGGAGAGGGTGCGGCAGTTGCAGAGAGAGCAGAGCCTCTAGGAGTAACAGCAACGCCCCCGTTGCTCCGAGAGGCTCATTTACATATATTAAAACATAATTTTTTTCAGCAATGTGGGCACATATGAACATGGGACCAACAAAGATGCCTTCAGCTGCCAAGTGTACATACAATAGGTCAGCCAGTTTCATAAGTACAAATCTGCTGACAGATGCCCTTTAAGTTATTTTAGGGGTTTTGACGTTTCTTAATACCATATTTTGTATGCCTTGCATTTTTTATAGTAAAGTATGCAAACCCTGTCAATGTCACTTTCTCTGTGGAGCTGTTTGAGGAAAATACTTATGTGAACAAAATTGTTGTTACCCTTCCGTTAAAGAAAGAAAAACCCACAATGGTCACTGAAACTGGCAAAAATAATAATAGATAAAACTTTACTGAAAATAACACATTGCTTTTGAATTGTGGCTCAACAGAATAATAATAAAAAAACTAATGAAACTGGCATGGACAAAACTGATGGTACCCCTAGAAAGGTTGAAAATAATTTGACCATAAGATGTTAAACTAAGGTGTGTCCTGTAATTAGCATAACAGGTGTTACTTCAGTCAGTCTGCCTATTTAAAGGGTGAAAAGTAGTCACTGTGCAAAAATGGGCCAAAGAAAGCTAAGGAGAGAGTTGTCTCAGGAGATTAGAAAGGAAATGATAGACAAACATGCTAAAGGTAAAGGCTATAAGATCATTTTCAAATAGCTCGATGTTCCTGTTCCAACAGTTAGACATATTATTTAGAAGTTTAAGGTCTACGGCGGTGTTCCCCAACTCCAGTTCTCAGGGCCTACCTGCCAGTCATGTTTTGAGACTCTTCTTAGTATTGAGAGGGTGATATAATCAATGTCAAGGCATCAGGACTTAACACAGGTATTCATTCTGTACGACATTCTTAAATCATGACCGGCGGGTGGGCCCTGAGGACTGGAGTTGCTGAACACTGGTCTACAGGACTGTAGCCAACCTCCCTGGGTAACGAGGAAAAATCTATATTATGAATGGTAACTAAAGAGTCCAAAACAGGGGAGTACTGAGAACCCTCAGGGCCCCCGGGCAAAATAAATCAAGGGCCCCCTTCCAGGCCCCACCCATGCCCTACCTCCAGCCACGCCCATGTTATACCTCCAGCCACACCTATATCCCGCCTCCACTACCTGGTCACACCGCCATCATTATGCCTCTGATCCCATCACTACAGAAATACAGGGCACTTACCTATTATGTCCAGTGACGTCTTCTTTGATGTAGATGTTTTCTGTCCTCGTCTTCTCCTTTCAGACCTTCAGACCAGACCGCCATTTTGTCGCCATTTTCCATCTCTGCAGTTTAACAAAAAAAAATTTTTAGTTTACTACTTTTCCATAATCCTCCCATCTTCTGGACAAATCATCCTACTACCCCCAATACTGTGCCGCTGTGCTCCCCAATACTACACTGCAGAAACAGATAATACCCCTGGTAATACTAGTACCACACAGAGCCCCCCATATAAAATACCCATTCTTTGTGGCCTCAGTAGAAGCCCCCATAGTGCCCCATAATAATGTGCCAGTAACACGTGCCTCTCCATGCCACCACATGTGCCAGTAATAAGTGCCTCTCTTGTGCCTCTCCCCATGTGCCAGTAAGAAGTGCCTCTCTTGTGCTTCCCCCAATGTGCCAGTAGCCCCCCTTATTATGTGCCAGTAGCCCCCCATATGTGCCAGTAGTCCCCCTTATGTGCCAGTAGCCATCCCCCTTATGTGCCAGTAGCCGTCCCCCTTATGTGCCAGTAGCCGTCCCTCCTTATGTGCCAGTAGCCGTCCCTCCTTATGTGCCAGTAGCCGTCCCTCCTTATGTGCCAGTAGTTGTCCCTCCTTATGTGCCAGTGGTCGTCCCTCTTTATGTGCCAGTAGCCTCCCCTCCTTATGTGCCAGTAGCCCCCCTTACGTGCTAGTAGTCCCTCTTATGTGCCAGTAGCCCCCCTTATGTGCCAGTAGCTCCCCACCTTATGTGCCAGTAGCCGCCCCCCATTATGTGCCAGTAGCTGTCCCCCTTATGTGCCAGTAGCTGTCCACCTTATGTGCCAGTAGCAGCCCCTTTAAGTGCCATTAGTCCCCCTTAAGTGCCAGTAGCCCCAAGAAAAAAAAAAGAACACTTATACTTACCTCCAGCGATGCGATGCGATGCAGGCCTCTTCCGGCCTGTAACTCAAGCTGTACCGCTCCGGCGGCGCGATGATGTCATCGCGCCGCCTGCACCGGCCTCTGATAGGCTGCCGGCCTAGTGCTGGCAGCCTATCAGAGGAACAGGGAGAGGCGTGTCCTGGAAGTTCAAGCGCTCATCTCCTGATGTCCCCTGCCGCGCGTCTGTCCTGGGGACGGGCCCCCTACTGGCCACGGGCCCTCGGTCCATGCCCGAGTGCCCTAATGGTCAGTCCGCCCCTGGTCCAAAACAACTTCCAAAGAGATTAGAGGTGAACTCCAAGATCAAGGTAAATGGGTGTCAGATTGTACTATCTGTTGCCAAAATTGACTTAATGGAAGACAACTGAGGAGGAAACCACTGTTGAAAGCAAATCATAAAAAAGACTGGAATTTGCCAAAATGCATATTGACCAGCCACAGAGCTTTTGGGAAAATATCCTTTGGACAGATGAGACAAAATTGAGCTTTTTGGAAAGTCACATCAGCTCTATATTCACAGATGCAAAAATGAGGCGTACAAAGAAAAGAACATTTGAGGTCATTTATCAAACTGGTGTAAAGTTGAACTGGCTTAGTTGGCCATAACAACCAATGAGATTCCCCCTTTCATTTTTGACAGCTCCTTTGAAAAATGAAAGATGGAATCTGAATGGTTGCTACTAAGCCAGTTCTACTTTACACCAGTTTGATAAATGACCCCAATTGTACCTACTGTGAAAGACGAAGGAGGCTCGATTATGTTTTGGGACTGATTTGCTGCATCTGGTACAGGGTTTCTTGAATCTGTGCAGGTTACAATGCACATTTGTACCCTGGAGCAAAATGTACTGCCCAGTTTCAGAAAGCTTGGTCTCAGTTTCCAGATTATCCAGGTCCTCCAACAGGATCCAAAACACACTGCTAAAAACATCCAAGAATGGCTAAGAGCAAAGCATTGGACTATTCTGAAGTGGTCTACTATGAGCCCTAATCTAAATTCTTTTGAACATCTGTGGAAGAAGCTGAAACGTGCAGTTTGTAGAAGATATCCTTCAAACCTGAGACAGCTGGAGCAGACTGCTCATGACGAGTGGGCCAAAATACCTGTGAATAGTTGCAGAAGTCTCATTCAGAGTTACAAAAATCACTTAATTGCAGTGCTTGCTTCAAAACATTTAGGGGGTTATCCAGCCATATATATTGATGACCTATTGTGAGAATAAGTCATCTCATCAATATTTGATTGCTGGGGGTGCGACACCCACAACTCCCGACAGATCAGCCGTTTGATGAGGAGGCAGCGCTCCATTCAGGCGCTACTTCCTCTTCATTACACTGCACTTCATTTTTGTAGTAAGTGAAGAGCAATAACAAGTACTTGCTTCATTCATTTGAATGGAGTGAGTACTTGTCATCATTACATTATGCCCCTGCTCAACAGGAGACGACGTGTAGTGTAATGACCAGGAAGAGGCGCTAACATGGAGTGCCACTTCCTTGTCAAACAGCTGATTGGCGGGGGTGCTGGGTGTCGGACACCCAACAACCAGATATTGATAACCTATCCTGACAACTGGTCTTCAATATACAGTATATGGCTGGACAACCCCTTTAAGTTAAGGGTACCATCATTTTTGTCTAGGCCAGTTTCATTAGTTAGTTTTTTAAAATTATTCTGCTCAACCACAATTCAAAAGCAATGTCTGTTTTTCATTAGTTAATTTTCAGTAAATGTTTATTTCTTATTCATTTTTTCAGTTTCACGTTATTTTAGTGACCATTATGGATTTTTCTTTCTTTAACGGAAAAGTACCAACAATTTTGTCCACGTGTCTACATTAGTTCGAACAATACCATGCAAAAATGCCAACACACATTAAACATGCACTTTTTTTTAAAGCTGGAGGCCCAGACGTCCATTAAGAAAAAAATGCCAGACAATGAGAGAAAAATATGCTACACTGAGATCATGCTGTGATTTAAAAAATCATTGACCCAAAACTGCGCCTCAAGAGTGAAAAAATGGCACTAGAAAAAATGCATGTTTGTCCTGCGTTTAAAGAGATTGTCTCATCTCATACGTCAGATAGGTGCGGGTCCCAGCTCCTATATCCCGAATGGGCCTCCCAAAGCGAGTGCGCATTGTGCAAGAGCAGCCGACCTCCACTCACTTCTATGAGAGTTCCGAAAATAGCTGCGCGCTGGCTCGGCTATTTCTAGCAGTCCCATAGAGGGGAATGGAAAGGTGGCCATGCATACGCGGAACTCTCTGTAACTACCCTAGAAGTGAATGGTGATGATGTGTGCATGTTTGGTGCGCCATGATTCACTTTGGGAGCTTGTTCTGGAGATAGAGGTTGGCTCCAGAAGTAAGACCCACACTTATGTGACATTGGTGACATAGCTTAGTGACTAGTGTTGGGCAAGCATGCAGCAGCTTGAGTCTCCTCCCTGCATGTTTGTTGGCTGCTATGCAGCCAATAAACATGCGGGTAAGTACTGCCGCTAACTATAATGCCCTAGCCATGTTGGTTACTGGCATTACAGTGATTGGCTGGCCGGAATGCGTCATCGGGTGCTATATAGGACCCAATGACACGTGTTCGGCTCAGTCTTAGTCAGGGAGAGCTGTGTTGAAGAAGGGACAGATAGTGTAGGGAGTGAAATAGTAAAATTTTAGGGAAGAAACTTGTTAGAGACCCAAAAGTCCTTTTAAGGACTATTGTTGCATCTGGCAGCAATATAATTATTAGCACAACCAGTGCTAAACTGCCTGGAATTGTTAGAGAGACCCAGAAGTCCTTTTAAGGACTATTGTTGTATCTGGCAGCCATATAATTTTTAGCGCAACCTGCGCTAAATTGCGTGGAATTGTTGAGAGATCCAAAAGTCCTTTTAAGGATTATAGTTGTATCTGGCTGCAATATGCAGTTGCAAGAAAAAGTATGTGAACCCTTTGGAATGATATGGATTTCTGCATAAATTGGTCATAAAATGTGATCTTCAACTAAGGCACAACAATAGACAATTACAGTCTGCTTAAACTAATAACACACAAATAATTAAATGTTACTATGTTTTTATTGAACACACCATGTAAACATTCACAGTGCAGGTGGAAAAAGTATGTGAACCCCTAGACTAATGACATCTCCAAGAGCTAATTGGAGTTATGTGTCAGCTAACTGGAGTCCAATCAATGAGAAGAGATTGGAGGTGTTGGTTACAGCTGCCCTGTCCTATAAAAAACACACACCAGTTGTGGGTTTTCTTTTCCCAAGAAGCATTGCCTGATGTGAATGATGCCTTGCACAAAAGAGCTCTCAGAAGACCTACGATTAAGAATTGCTGACTTGCATAAAGCTGGAAAGGGTTATAAAAGTATCTCCAAAAGCCTTGCTGTTCATCAGTCCACGGTAAGACAGATTGTGTATAAATAGAGAAAGTTCAGCACTGCTGCTACTCTCCCTAGGAGTGGCCGTCCTGTAAAGATGACTACAAGAGCACAGCGCAGACTGGTCAATGAGGTGAAGAAGAAACCTAGAGTGTCAGCTAAAGACTTACAAAAGTCTCTTGCATGTGCTAACATCCCTGTTAACGAATCTACAATACGTAAAACACTTAACAAGAATGGATTTCATGGGATGATACCACAGAGAAAGCCATTGCTGTCCAAAAAAACCATTGCTGCACGTTTACAGTTTGCACAAGAGCACCTGGATGTTCCACAGCAGTACTGGCAAAATATTCTGTGGACAGATGAAACCAAAGTTGAGTTGTTTGGAAGAAACACACAACACTATGTGTGGAGAAAAAGAGGCACAGCACACCAATATCAAAACCTCATCCTAACTGGGAAGTATGGTGGTGGGGGCATCATGGTTTGGGGCTGATTTGCTGCGTCAGGGCCTGGACGGATTGCGATCATCGAAGGAAAAATGAATTCCCAAGTTTATCAATACATTTTGCAGAAGAACTTAAGACCATCTGTCCACCAGCTAAAGCTCAACAGAAGATGAGTGTTGCAACAGGAGCTCTGGGTAGACTTTTGTGTTTTTTGTTAGCTAGTTAGACCATGTACCCTTGATCTTTGCATCTATGCAGTCTACTGTGTTGTAAAGTTGTGTAACAATAAGTTGACCTTACTGTTACAGTGTTCATTCCCATTGATGCCATCTTTCTGCAGGGTGATTCATTTCTAGTTCTGCATTGTAAAACTTAATAAAGATTTAATTTTTTTTTTACTTGGCTAGTATGGCTTATATTTTTGTAGATATACACCTCGTTTTCCCTAGAAAAAATACTTAAGAAAGATACCCTTTTGGCATATTTTAGGTTTGTAGGAATCTATATTCTCACATGGTATGAAAGGGACACAACACTGCAATACATTTTTGATCAAATGGCAGCAAAATTGCCACCAATAACATTTTCACAGCTTTTGTTGGACAAGCATGTGATGTGCAATTCTTGATTTAGCCACTAGAGGGAGGCCTACTACATGAAATTACTTTTCTCAACCTTGTGTTGATTTGAATCACCTAGCACACCAAATGTGAACCATAACTAAAATACAATAATAATAAATAAGTATATTACATTGGATAAAGTGGAAATCTGCAATATTTTACAGTATTTGCAATATTTCTTTCATAAATCTATGTAACATTGTAATGTATCTGATGTACTAATGCAATTTAAACAATGTAAGATGCAGCTCTTCACATATTACACAATACTTCCAAATTTTACTGTCAGTCATTTGCAACTAATATACAGACTACAAGTTTCCTTACAAAAGGACTTGTATCCTTTAGCGTGCATTCAGCTCAGTGCTACGATTGCTAAGGTTGCTGTGTACTTTACTCATTCAGTCCTCAAATGTACAGTAGATGGACTTTATATACACAAAAAAATAAAATGCAATCAGCGCACCGCCTTTGCCAGTCCTCGGTGCATCGATCCTTAGGAGAAGCAAATCCACATTGTAGAAACAAAGTAGCGGGTCCAGCACTTGGGTCTTGGATAAAACCATAGATTCTTTATTTTAAATATCTTTTTAGAAAAAGTCCAAAATGGCACACAGCAGGATGTCTCCCCACACCAGTCAACGCGTTTCAGACTCTACTCAGTCCTTATTCATGACATGGTTTTATCCAAGACCCAAGTGCTGCATCCGCTTCTTTGTTTCGACTCTTTATATACGTTATACAGAAGTGCATTTTTACTTATTATATGTCCTATTTGTGTATATTCTGTTACATAGTTAGTGTTGCATCAGATATAAGAAATGTGTACAGAGGTCCCTTAAGTTACAGCCTTAGGTCACAATATTTTCAGCATACAATAATCTTTCCTTGACCAGTGTAACTTTACACCGTGTGTTCTCTATAGGACCCTGAAGAAGCCCCTGTTGCAGTATGAGCTGCTCTTTCTGACAATAGGTGTGGGGGTTTAAATGGTATCATACATATACACTGTGTAATGCAGTGGACCCTGAAGATCCTCCTGGCCTCTACATAGAAAGTCATTTCCAGCTTCCAGCTGCTCTTTCAGGCATTAATACCAGATGAGCTCTGCTATTATTTTACCAGAGCAGTTTAAGAAATGATTGAGGCCCATCATATCCTTCCCAGCCAGTCAAATGGTCCTCTTTGAGCAGGACAGTAGTGTTGTGTTCGAGTCCAAGATATTGTATGCGATTAAACAAAATAATTGTGTAGGTCTATGTACACACAGGCTTGTTGAAAGAAACACAGGACTATTTTCCTGGTCAATTTCCAGACCTTCCTGTTCAAGCAAAAAAATAAAAAAAGTATACATGGTTTGGGTGCAGTAGTGGCGTAACGTAGGATATGTGGCAGATGCAAAAAAATAAAATAAAAATACACAAACGCTTACAGTGTTTGGACACCCGTTGTCATTGCAGACATCTAGGAGAGGACTATGACAAGCCTTAGGAAATACAGTAGATGTAAAATGTATCCCACCAGGTGCATGTTTAGTACCACAGAGCAGAGGGTATCTGCAAATGGCTTGTTATATACTGTTAGGTATTGTTATGTATTACACCCAGTATAGCTATGCACGGATGGCACAGCCGGGGTTAAAAATCCTGGCTCAGCCTTTGTATTAGGCTAGGTGTTGGGTGTGTCCAACCCTAGTTGGGAATGTAAAGAAAGAGTTCAGAGCTGACCTTGAGCTGCCCGCCCTGACCTTTAACTGTTTATTGGATTGCACATTCTCTGCCTGCCCTGATCTTGGTCTGCCCCTGACTATGGTTTTGCCTGCTCTGCACTAGTGTCTTTTGACCCCCGTGGGTCAGCAGTCACTTGCACAGAGACTACTCTAAAAGTTAGCGGCCTAGTGGCTTCCTTGCAGTAAAGTCCAGATCCCTGTGTAGAGGTTAAAGGGTGAATACCAGTGGGATCACTTTGATAATGCTCTTGGGAGTAGCGCCACACCAAATCCATTCAAGTGACACAGTGGGTCCATACTAGCTCCTTAACAATGTTTACATCTTATCTACACCCCTTTCCTGCGCAATAACCTCTGCACAGTTCACAGAGCATGTACAGAAAATGTTGCCATAGATGTCAGTGGACATATCATATTAAAGAGGACCTTTCACCAAAAAAAAACAAAATGTAATTGTTATATTACCTTTTAGGGGACCTGCCCCTGAAGTCTTCACCATATTTTTTTTTAAAAATGACCCCCCCGTTCGGCCGCCTTTGTTCCCGATATGTTCTGCGCCTCATATGCAAATGAGGCACAGAAAGTTATAGTAGGCGTCTCCTCGGATGTTCTGGTGGGCGTGCCTGGGCGTTTCTCCTCTCCCCCTGGCTGCGAGCGCATCCAAAAGCAGCGCTTGGCTCTTAGCCAGGGAGAAGGAGCTCAAGTTCTCGCGAGAACCGCGAGAACTTGAGCTTGCCGAGTCCCGGAACCCGTGCCATCTTGGTACGCTCGCTACGCTCCTCTTCTGCGCTGGGAAATCCAAGATGGCGCGGGTTCCAGGACTCGGTTCTCGCGAGAACTTGAGCTCCTTCTCCCTGGCTAAGAGCCAAGCGCTGCTATTCAATGTGCTCGCAGCCAGGGGGAGAGGAGAAACGCCCAGGCACGCCCACCAGAACATCCGAGGAGATGCCTACTATAACTTTCTGTGCCTCATTTGCATATGAGGCGCAGAACATATCGGGAACAAAGGCGGCCGAACGGGGGGTCATTTAAAAAAAAAAATATGGTGAAGACTTCAGGGGCAGGTCCCCTAAAAGGTAATATAACGATTACACATTTTTTTTTTTTGGTGAAAGGTCCTCTTTAACAACAGCTCAGACATGGTGACTGCCCCCATAATCCTCTTCAGAATATAGAATAAAAAATGTACAATATAAAAATATGTAGATGACGAATTTTCTTTAAAATGGTTGTGGCAAACAAAGTGATGTTGTGACTAGAGGGACTACTGTATAACATTTGCAATCTGATAATGCAAAGGAGATTTATTATAACCTTCATTTTACATACAATTTGCTACAATGATATCCATTCAGGAAAGCAGAAAACATATAAAGAACAAGCAATGTACAGCAGTTACAGAAAATAGATTTATTTAATTAAAGTCTTATACCAGGAGCACTAATTACATGACGGCCATATTCGCATTGGCACCATAGCTTCTGCTTTTTGCAGGATCCATTAAGGTATGATAGATTCTCTATTGATTTATAATTAATTGGTCCATAACACAGGTATCTGTATTTTTTTTATTGGATAGAATAGCACAGCATGCTGCACTATTCTGCCCAACAGAAACCTGATGGGACGGAACTAATACAATTGTGAAAAGAGCCTAAGGAATTGAGCAATCTTGTCAGGAAATCCTTCTCAGCCAATGACTAAGTAGATGACCTAATTAAAGAGATCCAAGGCTATATTCAGATGGATGTTTCCTGCTCTATATGGGAGTTGTCTGTTTAATGCCAAAGAAAGAATTGGATCCCATGTGGACAAAGCAAGGAACGTTTCCTAAAGGTTTGTCCTGATGGGATCTGATCTCACTCTTAGCTGCATACAGCTAATATGTGTATTCATACATAATGGAAGCGTGAATAAACCCTTAGGCTTACAGTAGTTCACGCTAGGTTATAACAATGTGGTAATTGAATGCTGGCAAAGGCTATGACTGCACATGCTGGGCTCTTCATCTCTTGTCAAAATGTAGAGCATAGATGCCTGATACATGGAGGTACTGGGCCCACAGGAGAAATAGCTACTCAATATTATCGTCTGTGATTTGGTCCATAGAGGGGGTTTGGAGTACACCATCGCCCTTTATGATGTTCATATGCTCTATACAAGAACATATGGTAGGGGTAGATATAGTCACACTATTGGGTGTGACCTGTGTGGTCATTACATTTATCACTAGTGCAAGGGTAACCACTGGTGCTGATGGCCTGGGCACAGACTTGGAGTAGTTATTCAGTCTGGAAAACTGGAAGAGTGCACTATTTATGGAGGCAAATTAATAATTATTATGATTACTCCATAAAACTTGCCATTTATGATAATTAGTCTAAAGTGTTAACATATTAACTGGGTAACTATCTCCAGGTAGGGATGAGCCCAGCGTTTGGCTCCTTCCTGTAGGTTAGTTGTTGGAGAGTCTGAGCAGTGAACAGCAGCTTGCAGGAATGTAAGTCCTGTGAGAAAGTACAGAAAAGAAATTGGGTCTAATCAAGAAATTCCAGCAATCCACCATATTGAGCGTACGGAAGGCAACTTTATTGAAGGTTAAGCAGCCATATGGGAAGTATGAGAACACTAGTCTGTGGAGGTAATGTGCGGTGCAACGGCAACGGCTATGGTTTCCTTAAGGCCTCATGCACACGGCCGTTGTTGTGGTTCGCGTCCGAGCCGCATATTTTCCGGCTCGGGCGCGGACCCATTCACTGTCCGCATCCGTTGCTCCGTTCCGTGCCCTCGCCAAAAAATAGAGCATGTTCTATTCGTGTCCGTTTTGCGGACAAGAATAGGCATTTCTATAATGGGCCGCGTTCCGTTCCGCAAATTGTGGAACGGAACGCGGAGCAGCTTCCGTGTTTTGCGGATCTGCGGTTTGCCAATGGTCGTGTGCATGTAGCTTAAAGCAAGTGTTTTTCGTGATGCCAGTTGCAGTGAAGCAACAAGGGCACTGGGCCCATTTTAGTGATACTGTGGTAGATGGTACCCAGGTGTAGGAATGCCAGAGTGGTGTAGGCTACCCTATAATGTCCCTTTAGGTGTTGTGCACGTGTCACGGTGCTCCTACCTGGAAACACTGGAACCCAGATGTTGTCGCCCGAAGCAGAGCAAATAGGGGGAATAATCAATCACTGAAGTGTTTCCGTGTGCATTCCGTTTCCGTATTTCCGTTTTTCCGTTCCGTGCAAAGATAGAACATGTCCTATTATTGCCCGCAAGTCACGATTAGTGGCTCCATTCAAGTCAATGGGTCCACAAAAAAACAGAATGCATACGGAAATGCATCTGTATGTCTTCCGTATCCGTTCCGTTTTTTACGGTAGCCATGTATTGAAAATTTTAAGCCCAGCCCAATTTTTTCTATGTAATTACTGTATACTGTATATGCCGTATGGAAAAACGGAACGGAAACACAACGGAAACAAAAAACGGAAAAACGGATCCGATAAAAATGGCCCCCAAAACACTGAAAAAGCCATACGTTCGTGTGCAAGAGGCCTTACTTGAATAAACGTTTCTCCAAACAAGTTACAGACTTTGTCTTGGTTCCCAGCAGGCTTTGGCATTAACTGTGGCAGGCAAACTTCTCTCTGCTACGTCTGTTGCTTTCTGACTCGGCTGTGCTGACAGGCTGGCTATAGAACTCAGCTTCTTTCTTATGCTGGACTTCCCTTTGTAATCTGGTCTGTCCCTAGCTTTGTCCAGGGTAAACTTTACTCCTGGTTTCTGAGGCTTCCAGCTGTGGCCTCCATGTCCAGCAGAGCTGAGGGTGCTCTGGCTGGTCTAGGCAAGGCTCGTCCAGCAGGGACGTGCTCCTGCTTCCTTCCCCGAGCAGGGGTACTCTCCACACTCTAACTCCTAACTAACTTCACTCTCCCTGCAGCAAGTGGGACTCACCTACCACAGCATAGAGCAGGGTGTTAGAATGGAATGAAAAGCTCCATTCTCTATACCTGTAACTCTGCCATGCTTGTTGCCACCTAATGGTGAACCAGGCATAATACACTTGAACATAGACAGTTACATTTAAATAGATATGCACATTATCCAGGACCTGGAAATAAATACACAGAATTACATTAGGTTAACCATAGGAGATAGTGGCGAGGCGCCAAGGTGGTAATGCCACTTTGGGGCGTTAAAAATGTACATATTTTTGGTTATGAACTCCATAGCATGTCTATACCCGGCAGTGGACATTGTAGAAGTACTTTTCTTTTAGAGAATATTGCACTACAGACTGGATTTGAGAGAAGGTAGCTTAAACAAGGAGAGCAACCCTGCACCTCATCAACCAAGGGCAGGGTGTCCCCCAGGGAAATCCGTGCACCGCTTCCACCCTGTGCATGGCCCCTGAGGAGTGCAAGAGCGGGATCACTGCTACCATCCAGACTCCCACTCCCATCCTCCTTGTTGGCACCTTTGCACACCTTGCGCCAAGTCCTGATAGTTGGCCTGTGTAAAGGTACATAAAATGTTTGTTTGCTGGGTAATTGTATATTTCATGCAGCACCTAAAATAGTTTTTTGTCAGCAGCACTTCACCTTATGTAAACAGGGATGTGCTGCCGACAATATGCAAAGTGAATGGGGGACGAATGATGTTTCACTGCCCATTCATTTTGCATTGGCTGTGTGAATAGCCCTTTAAACAAGCACTGGCCAACTTGAATATCATCGATTGGTGTTTTTTATTGCCTCATCACTGGTCCATCACCAGGACCTGTAGGAAAGAGCACGGGCGTAGGAGGCGGGGGGGACGGGGGGTCGCATCCCCCCCAAGAAATAATGCGGGGGGGACGGGTATGCAAAAATCCCCCCCAGCTTTCGCAGGGCAATGTGTGCGGTGGTGGCAGGGCACAGGGAGATGAACGCTCATCTCCATAGTCATCTGTATCGCCGTCCCCAGGACAGCGATACAGATGGCTGTGCTGCGGAGCAGGAGAGGGAGAGGCGTCTCCCTTCCCTGCTCCTCTGATAGGCTGCCGGCACTAGGCCGGCAGCCTATCAGATGTTGGTACAGGCGGCGCGATGACGTCAGCGCGCCGTCTGTGAGCCGTACAGCGCGGGACACAGGCCGGAAGAGGCCTGCATCGCATCGCTGTGACGGATGAAGGTAAGTATAAGTGTCTTGTTTTGTGTGTGTGTGTGTTTTTTTTTTTTTTTAACCGGACCCACTGGCCCATAAGGAGGGGAGGGGAGAGATTTTTGGCACTTGGGGGGGAGGGTGGGGGGGGCGGAGAAATGTGGGTGTGGCTTGAGGGTGGGCGGGGACACAGGGGCCCCATAAGTGCTGTTCCCCCCAGATTTTTGGGGCTTCCTACGCCCCTGGGAAAGTGGCAGCTGGGTGGAGAATAGGGGTATAGACTGTTTAAAATCAGTGGCTTAAGCACTAAAGAGGTTGTTTGATTTAGGCAGTCCCTTTTTTAGAAGGGTCTACCCCAAAATACACTTGTCACAGTAACTTCTACTGCGGGGAGACCCAGTTGTCAGCTATAATCTGTAAAGGAGCCTTTCACCAAGTGTTCAGCTTTTCTGCAGGACCATGACAGGGAAATATAGCACTACATGGGGCCCAGTGAGCACTTATAATATGTTGATAGACATGTTTTCTGCCATAGCTTTTTGATGGAAGTTAGAAATGTGGCACGCACTTCTGCTAAAGGGAACCTGTCAGCTCTACTCATTGAGGACAGCATAGCACTGATTGTATCGGTCTGTCACTTATGTATGTGATGGCAGTCAATACTTTTATAGTACAGACATGCCAAATCCCACAGCATGCACCAGGACTACGAGGGAGATGAGTCTGAGTTTTGCGGTCCCCGCCTCTGGACGATGAGTTACAGGTTTCTTTTCCGTTTTGCATAGGAAAGAAACCTGTCACTCGTCATCCAGAGGCGGTGGACAGCAAGCCTCATCGGGCTCATCTCTTTCGCAGCCCTGGTGGGTGCTGTGGGATTCAGAATGTCAGTACTATAAAAGTACTAACTACCATCACAGAAGTGACACACCATAGTCAGCGGGTCTGTCAGTAAGGGCAGCATAGTGCAGATGACTGGTTCCCTTCAAATCAGAATGCTCTAATAGGGTAATTAAAATGTGTTTTCTAAACTAGTTCTTAAAGGGGTTGTCTGAGATGCAATATAAAAACCATGATATACATGTACTCACCCATTTCTACAGCTCCGTTTTCTGAGACGCTGGTCCAGTGGTTTTGGCGCTGTTTGTCTACAATCAGCAGCGGTGATGTGCCTGGATATGGCACTTGACCACTACAATCACAAACCTCAGCAGTGTACAGCAGTTTCCTCAGCAGCCCCTATTCAATCTTACCCTTATTCCGCTTTTTTTTTTGTTTATATAATAGGAAATCATACAATTTTTGAATATACATGTAATTAAAATTCTGCATGCATACCTTATATCAGGCCGTTGACCCCTATATGCAGTAGAATGGTATAGCCCATGTACCAGTCCTATGTAATATATCCATGGCCAAACTGAAACATCACATCGGTCATGTGACTCTCTTTACACCCTGCCATTCAGTAACCAGCAGTGTTACATGACATACATGTGCTGGGTCAGCACACGGGACACATTCATGTGATAAGTAAATAGGACTAGTGGTGGAATCATGATTTTTTGTGGTTATTACAGTAAATACATCATTATGTGCCTGTCTGTCGTGATTTGTAAAATGGCTGCCTTTCACTAAGTAATGTTGTCATGTTGTTAATAAAGTTTAGGGTAAAAAATAAACACACACACACACACACAGAAATTTGAGTCTATATTGAGACTGCCAGACATGATGAGATACTTTTGCAGGTACTAATAATGTATATGTTCTGCTCCCTAATACACTACTATTCAACTGTCCCATACCTGGGATTTTAACTGAAAGCCAGGTCACATGATACTTGTGAGAGTCAAATAGGGTTGCCACCTTTCCCAACAAAAAATACCGGCCAAGTTAAGTCACACCCAAAGGGGTGTGGTTGTGGGGCGTGGCTTAACACAGGGTGTTAATTCGCTATGTAATAACGTGGCTCCCAGTATTAATAATGCCCCCATTAGTGCCCCCCAGAATTGATAATGCCCCCATTATTGTCCCCTGTAATAGTAATGCCTCCATTAGTGCCCCCCAGAATTATTAATGCCCCATTAGTGCCCCCCAGAATTAATAGTGCCCCAATTAGTTCCCCACAGTAATAGTAATTCCCCCATTAGTGCCCCCAGAATAAATAATGCCCCCATTAGCACCCCCCAAATTAATAGTGCCCCCCATTACAGCCTCCCAGTAATATTTATGCCCCATTAGTGCCCCCCAGTAATAGTAATGCCCCCATTAGTGGCCCCCAATATCAATGCCCCTATTAGTGCCCCCCAATATTAATAATGCCCCCTTCTCTGCTTGTGCAAAAAAAAAAAAAAAAACTCACCTTATCCATTTGCTCGTGCTGTGGTAAACACTCGCTGCTCACTGGAAGCTCAGGACAGGACCTGCGCTCCAGCGCGATGACGATTCCCAGGTCCTGCTGCTCCCAGTCAATGCTGTGAAACGTCATCACGCTGGAGCGCAGGTCCTCGCCCCGGCATCATCAAATGGATGAGGTGAGTTTTTTCCTTAACACAAGTGGGGACGGCTGGAGTTAAAGGCTGTACTAATGAGTGCTCCACAACGGAAGCGCTCATTACTAACAGTCCATATAGGAATACCAGCACCGACGGGATACTAAATTACCGGCTTGGCCGGTGAGTTACCGGCCAGGTGGCAACCCTAAGATCACATGATGATGCCATGTTTGGTCCTATCTAGCTCTCCTATGGATGCATTTTACAGGACTAAAATAGACTGTACCATTTTTTTCTTTAGGGAGAGGCTACTGTATGGATATCATAAAGGTTTGCAAGCTAAATTTTACATAGATGTCAACTAGAAAATTGTTCCACATCCTATTCTCTACATAAATAAACACAATCATTAAAATACTGCTTTACACTTGCACATATATGAACAATATTCTGTATGTACTACTTGTTTGTTCCCTGTATATATGGTATGTGACACTATCAGGGCTCTGTACACACTATTCAGCCATGTCATCTAATAGGTTAAGGTCACCATGATGTTTCATCGCATTATGATAATTTACAAAGAGGCCTGTGTACGGAGACACTATGGAACTATAGCAATAAGATGCTCCACTTACAGACGAGTGTCGTTCCCATTCCCGGCACGTAATAGTTAATCAATAGTGAATTTGTTAAATGTCATGAATGCATGCTGTTTTTGAGTTGTTTTTTTTTACTCCGGAGTGAGATATTTTCCAGCAGTCACTGTCCTTCTATAGAATGCTGAATAGACTGCCTTGCTCTATAATGTCTTTACAGTTGAGCTTTGATCTGTGTCACCACAAAAGCCATGTATCATTTGCCTGCAGCTTTCCCTGCACAAAAAACAGAAACCAGATGAAAGCAAAAAGCAAACATAAGATTCATTTACTTACACTGCTTGACTGCATACGGTATATATTTATAGTTTTGACGGTTTTCTGTAGTAATAAATAAAAATGGAACAGTAGTGTATGGCAATACAACCGAAAAAGAGCAGGAGGCGGACAATAGGAAACAGTTTTATGCCGCTAGGTTCTAACAGCCCCAGCGTCTTAATATTCATGAGCTCACGGCTCCCCCCGCCCACCTGCCTCTTATCTACAGTTAGTGATGAGCAAGTCGAAGTCAAGAAAATTGACTTCAATCCGTATTTTCAGAAAAAAATTCAATATACCACAAAGCCGAATTTACTGAAATGGCAGTAAAAACAAAAAAAATGCATACTCACTTGATGCATTTGCAAAAGACGACATCACGGCCATCTTGATTTAAGATACCATGCAAAATCTCTTACTCGGTGAAGTATGACCTCACCACGCCAGCCAGTGTGATAACGTTATCACATCACCACGCAAATTTTAGCGTGGTATCTTCAATCAAGATGGCCGTGACGACCTCTACGCAATCAAATGGGTAAGGTGAGTATTTATTCATTTATTACCCTGATTAACCCCTGAAAGACCTAAATGGTAACCTCAGATGCCGCGTTCAGTGATGAAAACAGCATCTGAGGGGTTCAATGATGGGGTGCAGTGCTTTTACCGCTCCCCATCATTCTGCCCGCTTCATACAAAGAAATGCGCTTTCTGACAAAGTAATTTGTCATGAAGCGAATTTCTTTGTGAAATTTGGTAAAGCAGCCTAGTAAAATTTTCCATAACTTCTCTCATCTCTGTTTACAGTTTATTTTTCATATTAATCATGGCAGGGAAAGCGATGAGCTCATGAATATGGGGACTCATTCGGCATGTGCTCGAGCTGTTTAGCAGAAGATTTTAGCAAAACGGCTGGGTTAATTTAAAAAAAGTGAGCCAGCATTGTGCTAAGGGCATCTGTCACTAGTTTATGTTGCCCTAAGTTAGGACACCATAAAACTGGTGATGGATGCCCTTTAAATTGTCACTGCATGTTTTGCTGGTCCATTTAGGGTGGTGCAGTTACAAAGACTCTATGCTTGTGTATTGGTATTAGGACCTGCATACAAAAATCCTCTGAGGGCGGACGTTGTATGTCTACCCTGGCTTCTATATCGCCTAGCATGCATCTCTAAAAGTCTGTTTTTGACAAGGCAACAGTGTGCACCTGAGGAGTCTTGAGTATGGGTCCTATTCTGATTAATACCTATGCAGCAGCCTCATTGGATGTTGTACTGGCAGCTGTGCTGTTGAGAATGAACTAGCATTGCTCCATGGCTGATTTGGAAGGCAACCAAAGTTTAACCACTTTTCAACATTCGCCATACATGTACAGCAGTTGTCTGGTCTTTAAGGATGGTGCCCCCTCAGTAGCTGAGTAGGCATCATAGCTATTGGATGCCTGCTGTTGTACACAGCAGACACCCGTGAGCAGTATCACTGATTGGAAGCAATTACACCCACAGCAAGAGACTGGTAAGTTTCCAGGATGGTAATCATCCACCTGGGACATGATTGCAGGACCTGTTCAGTTGTTATTGCAGCCTGGGGCCTTCTGAAGGCTTCCAGATCTGCTGTAGTAAAGTCCCTATTAAAGGGGTTGTGCAGGGGTTTTATATTGATGACCTATCCTCATAGTGTAACACCTGTCATAGTGACACCCGGCACCCCCGCCAATCAGCTGTTAAGTGGAGGCGACGCTCCATGCAAATGCTAGTTCCTCTTCATTACACTGCTTGTCGTCTCGGAAATGCAGTGTAATTACACTATGCCACTGCTACAGGGGAGACGACGCATAGTGTAATACTTGGCACAGCGACACCTGCTACCCCGCCAATCAGCTGTTAAGAGGAGGTAATGCTCCATGCAAATACTAGTTCCTCTTCATTACACTGCTCGTCGTCTCGGAAATGCAGTGTAATTACAGTATGCCACTGCTACACGGGAGACGACGCATAGTGTAATACCTGGCACAGCGACACCTGATAGCCCGCCAATCAGCTGTTAAGAGGAGGTAATGCTCCATGCAAATACTAGTTCCTCTTCATTACACTGCTCGTCGTCTCGGAAATGCAGTGTAATTACAGTATGCCACTGCCTCACAGGAGACGACGCATAGTGTAATACCTGGCACAGCGACACCTGATAGCCCGCCAATCAGCTGTTAAGAGGAGGTAATGCTCCATGCAAATACTAGTTCCTCTTCATTACACTGCTCGTCATCTCGGAAATGCAGTGTAATTACAGTATGCCACTGCTACCGGGGAGACGACACATAGTGTAATACCTGGCACAGTGACACCTGATACCCCGCCAATCATCTGTTAAGAGGAGACGACGCTCCATACAAATGCCAGTTGCTCTTCATTACACTGCTCGTCGTCTCGGAAATGCAGTGTAATTACAGTATGCCACTGCTACACGGGAGACGACGCATAGTGTAATACCTGGCACAGCGACACCTGATAGCCCGCTAATCACGACGCATAGTGTAATACCTGGCACAGCGACACCTGATAGCCCGCTAATCACCTGTTAAGAGGAGGCAATGCCCCATGCAAGCACTACTTCCTCTTCATTACACTACCCGTTATCTCGGAAGTACAGTGTAATTAAAAGTACTCGCTCCATTCACTTGAATAATAAAGTTAAAAAAGGTAAAAAAAAGTTTTTACAAATATAAAATGTAAACAAAACAAAGCAAAAAATCAAATCAACCCTCTTTCCCCATGTTACTTATTGATATTTTTAAATTGTTTATTTTAATATCTTTGGTATTGCTGCATCCAAAATGTCCAACTATTGAAGTACAAAAAAACAAGCCTTCATACAGCCACGCGAACAGAAATATTAAAATGAAAGGGTGAAAATGCTTGCATTGGAAAGGGGTGAAGGTTGCAGCCACATATGGTGGGGGTCCACTATGGAAAATACACCCAGATCTGTCAGAATTCTGCCCCAGCAAAATCTGCACAAAATGTTGCATCATTTTTAGCAAAAATCCTCACAGAAACGCTGTGTGTGTGCGTGCTGCTGATTTTGCCCTCTGCATTGCAAAGGGTGTAGAAGTAGTTAAAGGGGTTGGTCTATTTCACATTGCGAGTCCCATCTCTGGGACCCATAGCTATCTCTAAAACGGAGCCTGAAAAGTGAAGGAGAGCAGAATGCGCATGTGTGGCCGCCCTTCATTCATTTCTATGAGACCGCTGAAAAGAGTGCTTGCTCGGCTATTTCCATCAGCCCCATAGAAGTGAATGGAATGGGGGCCGTGCTTGGGCATGCATGGTCACCCTCTATTGACTTCTATGGGGTTATTTTCGGAAGTCTCATAGAAATAAATAGGAAGCACACTGCCACTGCTCTATTCACTTCTATAGGGCTGATGGAAATAGCCGAGCCAGTGCTTGGCTATTTTTAGTGGTCCCATAGAAATGAATGGAGGGCAGCTGCGAATGCACATTCTGCTCTGCTTCACTGTGCAGGCTCCTACTGATATGCCACCAATGCTTGAGATGATACAAACCCTTTAAAATAAATTCATATACTGTGAATTTAAAATCTGCACAGCATATCAAGGTTTGTGTGAATTTTGTTTTGCGTGAAGTATCCTCTTGTCGTTGAGATTTACTACTGTGAACTAAGAGGATTTTTCTCACGTAATTGTTGAGTGTATATGCAACGTGAAAGCTGCTGTAAGAGTTTACTTAGATTTACCAAGCCTGACTAACATTTATACAATGTAAATACGCACCAGATTTATCACATTTGGCCATGTTTGAGGATAAATCTGGGGCACCTTTAGACTATTAGTTAGCTTACTTTGTACAGGATTTTTAGAACACAGTTTTGCAACTTAAGCCATGCCCCTTTCTCACACAGCCACACCCACTAGCTGAACAAGGCACAAAAAGTATGTAAGACAATCAATACTTGGGCCTTTAACCTCTTCCTGACACATGACGTAATAGTACGTCATGGCGGCAGGTGCGCAATTTGACGTACTATTACGCCATGGGGATCGGGCGGGCACCGGAGCCGTGTGCGCCCGATCACTGCAGGGGCCCGGCAGTCCCTGATAGCCGGGCCCCTGCTATATCCGTCGGCATCACTGTAAAAGCCGATGCCGGCGGATTAACCCCTTCTATGTAGCGGTCAGCGCTGACTGCGGCACAGAAGGATTTTGCAGTCAGTGAGGGATCCCTTCGAGTCCCCGCTATAAGGTGATGGGGACCCGATGGGTGAGAACAGGGATGGACTGGAAACTTAAAGTGGCCCTGGAAAAAAACTTTAAAGTGGCCCCATGTTGTAGGGGGTGGGGGTCTAAATTGACACAAGGCAGGACAACACAAGTAGATAGCATCACCATTACCATAGCACAAATTGCCATCCCATCAGAACCATATACCACAGAGCAGCAGAATATACTGCCTTAAAAGCTGTCCCTCTGTGGTGGCCACCAACAGCTACCATTTTCTGCCCTCCTCCTTCAGTTGTCTCTAATTAAGATATGGAACAGGGGGCTTAGGAGGTGAGATGTGGGCCACAGCAGATAAATTCAGGAGGGCATGTGTAGTCTCTGACCGGGTACATGAGTACCTGATTCTCACGTTACCACTGAGAGCTTATTATGTACCTGACCAGCAGTAGAGAGGAGGGCTTCGGTGGCCCTTTGGACATCAGCCCACCAGGAAATTTGCCTGTAAGGTCTATGGTCAATCCGCCCCTGAGTGAGAAGGCAAGGCATCGGGAGCTGTCTTCTACGGGGGCCGAGGAGACCCAGCCCCAGGGTCTCCTATGTAACCTGTTAGTGTATTACTCAGTGTAATACACTAACAGGCCATGCATTACAATACAGATGTATTGTAATGCATTGCAGAGGGGATCGAAAGTTGAAGTCCCAGAGTGAGACAGAAATAAAGTGTAAAAAAAAGTGTTTTTGATAATAAAAAAATAAAGGGGTTGTCTCACTTCAGTAAGTGGCATTTATCATGTAGAGAAAGTTAATACAAGCCACTTACTAATATATTGTTATTATCCATATTGCTTCCTTTGCTGGCTGGATAAATTTTTCTATCACATTATACACTGCTCATTTTTCATGGTTACAGGTCCATCAGTGGTGGTCGTGCTTGCACAATATCAAAATGGTACCAAAATGGTACCAATCAAACTGTCACCTCATCCCGCAAAAAATAAACCCCTTCATAAGACAATCGCCCCAAAAAAACTATAGCTCTCAGAATATGGAGACACTAAGGCCCCTTTCACACAAGAGAGGATTCCCTGCGGGTGAAATGCGTGATGCGAACGCATTGCGCCTGCACGGAATCAGGACTCATTCATTTAAATGGGTCTGTGTACATGAGCTGTGGTTTTCACGCATCACTTTTGCGTTGCATGAAAATTGCAGCATGTTCTATATTCTGCAATTTTCACACAACACTGGCCCCATAGAAGTGAATGGGGCTGTGTGAAAATCGCATGTGCGGATGCGATTTTCACGGATGGTTGCTAAGAGATGTTGTTTGTACACATTCAGTTTTTTATCACGCATGTGCAAAACGCAGTAAATCGCATTGCACAAGCACGATAAAGACTGAACAACTGAACCTGATCGCAAACAAAACTGAATGACTTTGTTTGCAAAATGCTTCAAAAGTGCTATTATTGTGTTAAAGTGAAATAAATAAAAAAAATAGGCATATTAGGTATCACCACATCCATAACAACCAGCTACATTAAAATATCACTTGACCTAACCCCTCAGATGAACACCGTATAAAAAATTTAAATAAAAACAGAGACAAAAAAGACATTTTTTGTCACCTTACATCACAAAAAGTGTAACACCAAGCAATCAAAAAGACGTATGCCCCCCAAAATGGTATCAATCAAACCATCACCTCATCCCACAAAAAATTTGCCCCTACATAAGAGAATCGCCCAAAGAAATAAAAAAAAATATGACTCTCAGACTATGAAGACACTAAAATAGGATTTTATGGTTTTAAAAACTCTTATTCTGTTAAGGTAAAATACATAAAAAAAGTAGACATTAGGTATCGCTGCATCCATAACAACCAGCTCCATTAAAATATCACATGACCTAACCCTTCAGGTGAACACTGTAAAAAGAATAAAATAAAAACAGTGGCAAAAAAGCTATTTCTTGTCACCTTACATCACAAAAAGTGTGACACCAAGCGATCAAAAAGGCGTATACCCCCCAAAATGGTACCAATCAAACTGTCACCTCATCCCACAAAAAATCTAATTTTCCTTGCGATTCGTGGAAATGAATCACATTTTTTACTAAAATGGCTGCTGCACGTGTGAGGACATGGAGCAAGGAACTCTGGGAATCACCCATAATGCCATGCATGCAGCCAATCAGCAGCCAGCCCTGTGATGTCACAGCCCTATAAATAGCCTCAGCCATCTTGGATTCTGGCATTTACCAGTGTACTTAGAGCAGGGAGAGACGTCAGCAGACACTTGGGACAGTGTTAGTGAAAACTTCATTGTGCTAAAAAAATGATTTTCAAGTTCAGGGAAAGATTATTCAAGGTGTAGGGAAAGGATAGGGAAGAATCATTCCACAGCATTTATGTTGAACAGGGTTCATTAGGGGAGTTTACAGCCTGGGTAATAGGAACAATCCTATTACACCTTGCTACACTGACTGGGGACCCAAATTGCCATTATACAGCTCTGTAATTCCAGCAAACCATTCTTATTCTTATTGGGGTGCAAGTGCTGTTTGATACAGCCATTAAAGGGGTTGTCCGGGTTCAGAGCTGAACCCGGACATATCCCCATTTTCGCCCAGGCCGCCCCCCCTGACTTGAGCATCGGAGCAGTCCATGGTCCGATGCTCTCCTTTGTCCTGTGCGGAATCGTGTAGGGCAAAGGCATTTTTTGGAGTTCCGGTGACGAATTGGTCTCTCCACAGGGCTTCCAGGCGGAGGCTTCCGCCCAGCAGTAAGCCCGCTGACGTCACCGGCACTGATGGGCGGGCTTTAAGGCTGCCCTAGCCTGTAAAATGGATAGGGCAGCACTAAAGCCGGCCCATCAGAGCCCGTGATGTCACTGAACACACTGCTGGGCAGAAGCCTCCGCCCGGCAGTGTATTATTGTAAATAAAAGAGCCCTTGCTCTGCGCTATCCATTTGCTCTGCACTATCCATATTTCATGCTCCGATGCTCTTGTCAGGGGGGCTGCCTGGGTGAAATTAAGGGTATGTCCAGGTGCAGCTATGAACCTGGACAACCCCTTTTTGCAGGGTTTATTTCAAGGAAATATTTCTATGTCTTTTTTGCCCTTGTGCGGTGCAGTTATATGTTCTAAATGATTTTTTTACTTGTATTAGTGGGAAAAAAGGGCTTATTAGCCATTGTATGGTGAAATGTGAAAATTACAGCCCTTTTTGTTGTGTATTAGGGGCAAAAGAAAAATATATTTGCTGTTCAGCGGTGCAGTTATATATTCTGAAGCCTTTTATGTCGTGGAAAAGTGGAAAAAAGGAAAATATATTTGCTGATCAGCGGAGCAGTTATGTATTCTAAAGTCTTTTGTGTCGTGTATAAGTGGACAAAAATAAAGGCCTATTTGCCGTTCAGCGGTGCAGTTATATGTTCTAAAGCCCTTTTTGTCATGTATTAGTGACAAAAAACATACATATTTGCCGTTCAGCGGTGCAGTTATATGTTCTACAGCCTTTTGTGTAGTGTATAAGTGGAAAAAAGAAAAATATATTTGCAGATCAGCAGTGCAGTTATATATTCTAAAGCCTTTTATGTTGTGTATAAGTGGAGAAAAGAAAAATATATTTGCCGATCAGTGGTGCAGTTATATATTCTAAAGCTTTTTGTGTCGTGTATACAGATGTAGCAGGGGTAACACACAAACTCTTAACTCAAATTTCTTAACTCATCGCGTTATCTTGAAAACAAAAGCCATTGAAAAGCAATTGTTAACGTATTTAGTTGCATTTAGTTTAGATAACACGTCTCATAAAGCTTGTGTGTTAACCCTACTACATCCGTAAGTGGAAAAAATAAAAATATATTTGCCGATCAGCAGAGCAGTTATATATTCTAAAGTCTTTTGTGTCGTGCATAAGTGGACAAAAATAAGGGCCTATTTGGCATTCAGCTGTGCAGTTATATGTTCTAAAGCCCTTTTTGTCATGTATTAGTGACAAAAAACATACATATTTGCCGTTCAGCGGTGCAGTTATATGTTCTACAGCCTTTTGTGTCGTGTATAAGTGGAAAAAAGAAAAATATATTTGCAGATCAGCGGTGCAGTTATATATTCTAAAGCCTTTTATGTTGTGTATAAGTGGAAAAAAGAAAAATATATTTGCCGATCAGTGGTGCAGTTATATATTCTAAAGCTTTTTGTGTCGTGTATACAGATGTAGCAGGGGTAACACACAAACTCTAAACTCAAATTTCTTAACTCATCGCGTTATCTTGAAAACAAAAGCCATTAAAAAGCAATTGTTAATGTATTTAGTTGCATTTAGTTTAGATAACACGTCTCATAAAGCTTGTGTGTTAACCCTACTACATCCATAAGTGGAAAAAATATAAATATATTTGCCGATCAGCGGTGCAGTTATATATTCTAAAGCCTTTTGTGTCGTGTATAAGTGGAAAAAATATATATATATTTGCTGTTCAGCGGTGCAGTTATATATTTTATGTTTCAAAGGTGTTTATTAAAGTTTTATACAATATAGTGATACAGTACAAAGTGTGTACATAATAAAAGACAGATTGTCCAGTCAAATTGACAATTCGAACAAAAAAAAATAAAAAAATAGAACAGTATCAGGGGTGATAGTCAAGCAATGACGCGTCGGCTTGGCTTCTTCTCGGGTGACGTACTTTAATGAGGAAACCCACAAACCCACCCATCCTCTAGCTGAATACATTACATACTGAGACCTATCAGAGTTCGTAACAGAGAAAAAGGTCGGTGGAATGGGAGGAGGACGACCAAGGCTCCCAGACCTTCTCGAATAGGGTAAACGTATCTGTACGGATAGCTGTCAGCCGTTCGTGCTGGTAAATTCTGTTGATCCTATCGAGTACAGCCTGAAAATTTAGTGACAGGGAACGCCACTGAGAGGCAATATGGATCCTGGCAGCTAACAAAATATATTGGGCCAATTTAAATCTGGTGTGTGTCAACTTTGAAGGCCTATCGCCTAAAAGAAAGACCGAAGGTGTTGGGGGGAGGGTGTGCCCCAGCAGGGATAAAAGAAGATTGCTAATGCGACTCCAAAACCTGGAGGCTTTGGGACAGGTCCACCAGGTATGTAACATCGTACCGTCCTCTCCACACCCTCAGAAGCAGATAGAAAGGACCTCAGGGTATATGTTGTGTAATTTGGCAGGCACCAGGTATGTACGATGGAGGATTTTGATTGAGGTCTCTGCCAGGGTAGTTTGCCATGACCCCCTGAAGAGTGTCTGGGAGCATTGATACCATCTAGACACACTGGATTCCTCCGATAAATCAGCCTCCCACTCCAACATGTAGCGTAGCTTGGAACCCTCTGGGGGTGCATTGAGAATAGTATAAATCCAGGACAATAGGCCCTGTTTGTATAGGGAGAAAGACATTAGCCTTTCAAAAGGGGTATAATCATTTTCATGGGATCCTTCTTTTAAGGAGTGGAGAAAGGAGAAGACTCTCCGTACGTTAAACTGTTCCCGGTCAGGCGGGGAAATTTTCTCTGTGAATTCTGACAGGGACAGCACTGTACCCCGCACTAGGAATGCCCGGAGAGAGCACAACTTTTTTTCAACCCACCATGAAAAGGCCCCAGATTGGAGACCAGGGGGGAAAGCAGGATTACCAAGAAGATATTCTAAGGGGGATGGTTTAGATTGGAGAAAGTGCTTAAATCTAATAGACCTCCACATAAGGATAGAGTAGCGGGAGAGCAAGGATTTGATGCGGAGTGAAGAGGGTAACGAGAAGGTGGTCCAAATAAGGGCTCTCCAAGAGTACGGTGCTATCATTGATTGTTCAAGGGTAACCCATAGAGGTTGCGCTTGCACAGAGAGGTGTGTCATAAATAGTTGGGCCAATCTAGCTGCTTTGTAGTATCGTGATATGTCCGGTACAGAAAGGCCTCCATGAGCTTTGTGGCGGCACATAACAAGCCTAGAGATGCGAGATCGTTTATGGGCGCATCCTACTGAGGATGTCTGCCTGGAAAGCCCTTAGATCAGATGCTGGAACCGGAATCGGGAGAGTACGGAACAAATTAAGAAGCCATGGGAGAACTACCATTCTTACTATGTGGATCCTACCCACCCAAGACACCGGGAGGGATTCCCAAGCTTGCAGATCCTTCCATATCTGAGTGCACATGGAAGGATAGTTAGTTTTGTAGAGAGAGTCAAGTGTCTTAGTTAACAATATCCCCAAGTATGGTAGGTAATGCGGTTTGTGTTGGAATGGGAACCCGTCCCAAAGGACCCCATGAACATGTGGTGTGACATTGCTCAACAAAAGCTCAGATTTGGATTGGTTAATTTGTAGGCCTGAAGCGGTTGAGAAAGATTTAAGTAGGGACAAAAAGGAGGGTAAAGATATGATGGGGTTGGTGAGTGTTAGTAGAAGATCGTCAGCAAAAAGACTCAATTTGTACTCCACACCTCCAACCGAGATCCCATTAATATCTGGGTGGGATCTAATCTGAATCGCTAGCGGCTCCATAGCTAAGGCAAAAAGGGCTGGGGAGAGAGGGCAACCCTGGCGCGTTCCTCTACAGATCGGAATAGACAAAGAATGTGAGGAAGGCAATTTGAGGCTAGCCTGATGCGCAGAGTATAATGCTTAGATGGTGGAGAGGAATGGGCCTCTGATGTTCATTTGAGAGAGAACCCGCCAGAGATAGGCCCATGACACGGTGTCAAAGGCTTTCTCTATATCTAACGCCAGTATGGCTACTGGAGTTGTAGTTCTGTTCGCCTCATGAACCAGGCCCAAAACCTTCCTGATTTTATCGGGGGCTTCTCTGCTAGGGATGAAGCTGACTTGATCTTTGTGTATCAGGTCAGGGAGAATTCTATTGAGTCTACGTGCCAGGATAGAAGTAAATATCTTATTATCTAGGTTCAGGAGAGAAATAGGTCTATAGTTGGAGGGTAGAAGAGGGTCTTTATGCGGTTTGGGGATCACGGTAATTTTGGCTGCTAGAAACTCGGGTGGAGGTAAAGTGCTGAGTAGCCATCGGGGCCCGGAGCTTTTCCTAGTTTTAGAGTCCTGATTGTGTATGTCACTTCTTCCCTCGTGACGGCACTATTGAGCTCCTCCAACACTCCAGAGGAAACCTTTGGGAGGGTGGTAGAGGAGAGGAAGTCATCTTCCTCCAGGCTGGGGTCGCCAGTCTGTGCTGAGTACAAATGCTTGTAGAAGGAGTGGAAGGTGTCGTGTATGATGTCTGGGTGTGTAGTGGTTCTGCCAGATCGTGTACGGATTTAATAGACTTGATTAAGTCTTTGTTTAGCCTTAAGTTAGCGAGCCAGCATCTTATCTGGCTTATTGGCGTATTTATAGTAGTAGGAGGAGGTCCAGCGAAGGGCTTTTTCAGTGTTGTTAGAGAGTAGGGCGTTTAATTGCATTTTTGTATCCTTGATTTCTGTTAGTAAATATAACGTCGGGGTTTGTTGATGGGCTCCTACCAGCCTAGCCAATCTAGACCCCAGCGTGACCTGAGCTGAAGACCTATCCTTTTTGAGTCTTGAGGCTACCTGGATGAGTTTGCCCTGCATGAAGGCCTTGTGGGACAACCACAAAGTCATGGGGTTAATGTCCGGGGTGTTGTTTACCAAGAAGAAATGTTTAAGTTCTTCCTGTAAGGAAGTAAACACAGTTGGTCGGGTCAACAGTGACTCGTTCAGGCACCAAGTGAAAGGGACATTGGAGCTGTTGGCTAGAGCAATGTCAGCTATGACAATGTCGTGATCCGACAAGGAGGACACTACATGTGTAGAGTAGGCCAGGGAGGGGAGGCAAGAGGAAGAGATTAGTATCAGATCGATTCGGGTGTACAATTGGTGAGAAGGGGAATAGTAAGTGTACCCCCTCTGTGGGCCGTTGTGCTCTCTCCAGGCATCCGCAAACGATAAGGATTCCAGCACCAGTTTAACTTTGGTAGTGTGGGACGATGGGCGTCCCTTTGCTGGAGGGGAGGAACGGTCAAGTATTGGGTTAAGTACAAAATTAAAGTCACCACACCACAGTAGTTTGTGATAGATGAGGGGTTCAATAATAGAGTGCATAGTTACAAGAAATGCAATAGGATCTTCTGTAGGTGCGTATACGTTTACAATACATAGAGTTTCCTCTCTGTAAGTGCCCAAAAGTATCACGTATCTCCCATTTGGGTCTATTATGGAGCGTAGGGGCGTAAAAGGGAAGGAGTTACGTAATAAGATGACCGCACCTCTACTTTTAGAAACATAAGTGGAGGAGTAGAAGCGCGAGTATTGTGGGTGAAAGTATTTAGGATGGGAAGTGGGCGTCAAGTGGGACTCCTGGAGGCAGATCACATCGGGCGAGTGCTTTACATATGTGGAAAAAGCAGACTTACGTTTTCTGGGGGAGTTAAATCCCCTCACGTTGTGCGTTAGTAACTTACGCATGGAATGAGGTCAGGAAGTATGTAAGAGAAGCGGAGTCTGCGCCATGTGAGCTGCCCCAGGGCCGTCACCACCAGTTGCCACCACACAATGATGCAACATGAGCAGTTCCCCTGAAGTAAACAAAAGCAGAACAAACATAAAAAGAAAAAATCATTAAACTGAAAACACATAAGAGAATGTAGAGCTAAGCCAATATAGGCCTGAGAGAAGTAGGCGGGCGCAATGGAGCAGGGTATGGACCCGAACGGGGTCACCTAACCCAGCTACAAAAATTTGAGGGCCAACATGACAGTCCATCACGCCGAGTCCCCGGTAGATGACAAGTGTCGGGAAAACGACAGCTGAGGTGGAAGGGACGACAAAGCCAATATTAATGTTCCATATAGAAAAGATGAAAGGGCAAACCGTAGGATAGAATGTCCCTGCTACCATGGAAGGCCAGGAGATGGTAATCAGGAGTCCCAGTCTCAAGCAGGTGACGAGGGAGCCGATCGCCGTGAAGTAGAGGGTACCGTTGTCCAGACCCTTGCTGGCCGTTGAGGTTTCGGAGAGGCCTCTGGAACGGGGTTCTGGTCACATGAAACTCCGGCCTTCTGAACGATCTCGAGTCCCTCTGTGAGTGAGCGGATCACATGGTCCTGGGAGTTAAGTCGGAATGATAGGGAAAAGGGAAATCCCCATCTATAGTGCACCTGCGCTTTTTGCAAAGTTGAGATCACCGGCTTCATGTCTCTGCGTCTGCGAAGAGTGGATGGAGCCAGGTCGGCATAGAGATGCATTGAAGGGGGGAGTCCGGGAAGTTCAGTAAGGTTGCAGGCGGCAGCCAAAATTTGATCCCGAGTGCCCGGATGGTGAAACTTGAGAATGACATCTCTTGGTAGGGAATCAGAGCGGGGTCTTTTCAGGGCTCTGTTGACTGTGTCCATCAGGAGTCTGGTCGGGTCCGCCTGGGGTAGCAGGGCCCGGAATAGTACAGACAATGTGGCCGACAGGTCCATGTAAGTTTCGGGCAGGCCTTTGATCCGGAGGTTTCCCCACCTGGTTCTGTTTTCCAGGTCTTTAAGTTTAAGTTCAATCGCGGCGATCTGGGCCGCGTGGGATAGAATGTTCTCCTTGTCGGAGTATATGGCATCTGAGAGATCATCAGCACGCGCCTCCAAGTCAGAGACCCGGGAGCCCAGGTCATGGATCTGGCGGGCGAACTCATCCATTGCTTGGGATAGTTCTGAGGGGAATAGGGAGGCGATGTTTTTATATAGTTTAGCCTGACCTGGATCCCGAATGTCTGGAAGCGGTGAGTTGCTGTTGGTCTCCGAGGATGCTGGGCTCGGAGGTGTAGGAGCAGGATCCACCATGTTGCCGCGGCCCGAGTTCCTGAATAGCTCCGGCAGGGTTTGCGAAGGAGCGGGTGTCCCCGTCGATTTTGGTCTCCCTTTGTTGCGGGTCATCATAGGTGTCCCTTGCATGAATCTTGGAGCCTGTGGAGCTGAGTAATCAGCGCTATATGTGGGGTAAACTCGGCGCGAGGAGCGGAGCTCAGGGGAACACGTCCGCCATGCGAGCCTCGCGCATGCGCTCTCGCAGTTATATATTTTAAATGCCTTTTGTGTGGTATATAAGTGGAAAAAAGAAAAACATATTTGCCATTCAGTGTGAAAAAAAGAAAGATATATTTGCCAATGAGTCGTGCAGTTATATATTCTAAAGCTTTTTGGGTGGTGTATACAGCTGTAGCAGGGGTAACACACAAACTCTTAACTCAAATTTCTTAACTTATCGCGTTATCTTGAAACAAAAGCCATTGAAAAGCAATTGTTAACGTATTTAGTTGCATTTAGTTTAGATAACACGTCTCATAAAGCATGTGTGTTAACCCTACTACATCCATAAGTGGAAAAAAGAAAAATATATTTGCCGTTCAGCAGTGCAGTTTTATGTTGTACAGCCTTTTGTGTCATGCATAAGTGGAAAAAAGAAAAACATATTTGCCGTTCAGTGTAAAAAAAAGAAAGATATATTTGCCAATCAGTCATGCAGTTATATATTCTAAAGCTTTTTGTGTTGTGTATACAGATGTAGCAGGGGTAACACACAAACTCTTAACTCAAATTTCTTAACTTATTGCGTTATCTTGAAACAAAAGCCATTGAAAAGCAATTGTTAACGTATTTAGTTGCATTTAGTTTAGATAACACGTCTCATAAAGCATGTGTGTTAACCCTACTACATCCGTAAGTGGAAAAAAGAAAAATATATTTGCCGTTTAGCAGTGCAGTTTTATGTTGTACAGCCTTTTGTCTCATGCATAAATGGAAAAAAGAAAAACATATTTGCCGTTCAGTGTAAAAAAAAGAAAGATATATTTGCCAATCAGTCGTGCAGTTATATATTCTAAAGCTTTTTGTGTTGTGTATACAGATGTAGCAGGGGTAACACACAAACTCTTAACTCAAATTTCTTAACTTATCGCGTTTATCTTGAAACAAAAGCCATTGAAAAGCAATTGTTAACGTATTTAGTTGCATTTAGTTTAGATAACACGTCTCATAAAGCAAGTGTGTTAACCCTACTACATCCGTAATTGGAAAAAAGAAAAATTTATTTGCCGATCAGTGGTGCAGTTATATATTCTAAAGCTATTTGCGTAATGTATAAGTGGAAAAAAAATATATATATTTGCCGATCAGCGGTCCACTTATATATTTTAATGCCTTTTGTGTTGTGTGAAAGTAGGAAAAAGATAAATATATTTGCCGATGTGCAGTTACATATTCTAAAGCCTTTTGTGTCGTGTATAAGTGGACAAAAATAAGGGCCTATTTGCTGTTCAGCGGTGCAGTAATATGTTCTAAAGCCCTTTTTGTTGTGTATTAGTGGCAAAAGCAAATATATATTTTCCGTTCAGCGGTGCAGTTATATGTTCTACAGCCTTTTGTGCCATGTATAAGTGGAAAAAGAAAAATATATTTGCCGTTCAGCGTGGAAAAAAAAAATATATATTTGTCGTTCAGCTGTGCAGTTATATGTTCTAAAGCCCTTTTTGGCGTGTATTAGTGGCAAAATAATATATATATATTTGTCGTTCAGCGGATATGTTCTAAAGCCATTTTTGGCGTGTGTTAGTGGGGAAAAAGAAAAAGGGCTTATTAGCCGTTGTGTGTTGAAGTGAGAAAATGACAGCCCTTTTTGGTGTGTATTAGTGTATTAGCAACTAGCAGAGTTTTCCCTGGAAAAGCTGCACTGCCTGGCCAGTAGTGTGGCATCAGAGCGGGTGTTTAGTGCAGCGGGGGCCATAGTTACCCCAAAAAGAACTCATCTGTCCACCCAAAATGTGGAGAGACTGACCTTTGTCAGGATGAATCAGGCGTGGATCAGTCAGGATTTCCACCCACCAATGCCTGATGCATCAGACTAGATTGTCCATGGTGCCACACCAACACTTTGACAAATGAGACCGGTTTCTTCTGGCTACCTTCCTCAGCTACTATTCTGATGCTGCCACCCGCCTTATGCCATACATCTGATGCCAAGTGCTCCTTCTTTCACTCACCATCTTCAGCTGGTACTGCTATTGCTGCTGCCACCTTCACACTATGTCACCTTGCCACTCTCTGGTCTCCTGATGCTGCTGTCACCTCCACACTATGAGTTATTTGGTCAGTTTTGGGCCCGTGACCAAATAAGTGAAGTGTGCAGTAATTCTAAGAGCGACGCCATTTGCATGTCATACTGACTTACAGTATTATTTCACTACCACAGCAGACTCCCTATGCGTGTTACCGCAAGGCACAGTGGTCTACACCACTATAAAGGCTCTCTGAAGCCAGGAAATAGCCGTTTTTTAACGCGATTCGCCTCAAATAAATTCAGATCTAACCAAATTTTAACCGCAAATTAAAATTTGCGAGACTTTGGGGATAACGTATTTGCCTTAACAGAGCCCGTACAATCTCCATACAGCATTAACACAAGGTTTTGAGTGAAGCGACTTCGGATCTAGGATCCAGAGATCGCTTCGCTGATCTCTACTGCTCTGCCTATGCCCTACCAATGTGCAGGTGCACGTTGCCATTAGAGATGAGCGAAGTTCTTCAAAATTTAATTTGGCTGCTTCACTGAATTTTACAAAGCGCATTTTGTTGTAAGTAATGGGTGCAATGACAGGGAACAGAGATTGCGCCACCCTCCGTCATTGAATCACACAGATTCCATGTTCATCGCTGATCGCAGCATATGAGATCAATATTAACATTTTTTAGGGATTGCTCCTAAAAAAAAAAATTATATTGTACTTACTTCATTCATTTGAATGCGAAGAGGCTGCCGCAGCAATCTTGTTTGTGGTTCCAGTGCGAAATCTCACGTGGCGCCTGATGATGTCATCACTTTGACCACCGTCATACGTCACTGCACATGAGATTTCGCACTGGAGATTCCGCGCTGGATCTTTAAGCAAGATGGCCGCAGCGGCCTCTTCGCACTCAAATGCATGAGGTAAGTATGATTTTTTTTATTTTTATCACCATTTCAGAGAAAATAGATTCATTACCACGAAGGAAGAGGAAATTCGGCTTTGCGGCAAATCATATTTTTCCAGAAATTTGGATCGAAGTCCACTTTGTTAACTTTCATTCACTCAACACTAGTTGCCATGGCTGAAAGCACAAAAACAAACACAATACAACAGTACTCTGCAAACAGAAATAAAAAAGTAAATACAATTGTGCCATACTCACTATAAAAAATGTACTACTGCTCCTTTATAAATGTAAGATTCTTGGCAAATACAGTTTGTATAAAATTATTTGTGCCTGTCGGCCGACAGGGCGATCTCTTTAGGAGAGGAACCTACACTAAATACTACCTCCACTGGTTCTATACCAGCCTCCATTAAGTTCAGGCAATGCAGAGCCCACTCTGTATTTTAGGGCTCATTCACACGACCATGCGTACCCCGTGGCTGTGATGCGAAACGCAAAATTGCAAACTACAATCCGTAATGCATGGGCAACAGCTGTGTTAATCCCGTATTGTGAATGAGTCCTCAATCCGCAATATACGGCAAAAGATCGGACATATCCCATCTTCCAGGCACGGACCCGAAGGCTCATGAAAAGGTTATTCTTGCTTCCAATGGCTTCTGATCCATGCCTCTGTTCCACAGCATGCCGCCCCTTGCGGATTGTGGAACCATTCAAGTCAATGGCTGTTTGCGGTCTGCAATACGGGCATGGGTGGCCTATGGTCATGTGAATGAGCCCTTACACTACCTAGAGGTGTTTTTTTTAGGAGGCATAAAGAGGTAGACAAGGACCAAGGCTAGGAACTGATTCCTGGACCTGTTATATTTTTGATGGTGGTTTCTGGTAAGATAACTTGATTGTTAGGTATCACTAGACACGGTGCTTTATGCATTATCATATAGTAGTGACGGCTAACCTCCGGCACTCCAGCTGTGGTAAAACTAGGTCTCCCAGCATGGGCCATTCATTTCTCTGGAGTTCTGAGAATAGCCAAGCAAGTTTACATCTTGGGAGTCATAGTTTTACCACAGCTGGAGTGCCGGAGGTTAGCCATCACAGGGATATAGGAACTAAGGCAAATATATGTATAGACTGAGTAATTTATATGCACTGAACTATGTTCATTTTAAATCCTGATCAGTTAACATCTGATCTTCAGAAAACCACTAAACATTCAGGATTCAGCATTCACACCACATATTTACCACATTCCTTTAGGTGAGATGACTATTTTGAACCTGCACTGGCACATAGCTGCAGTTCTGTATGCACTGCTATATTTGAACTTTTTTCCTAACAGGCTTTCAGTGTAATTCTGTGAAAGGGTGGGTGTCTGTAAGTGATGGGACACTTTTGTTAGTTAGTAAAATGTCTGCTGATTCTATCATGCCTGTTGCCAATTTGCCATTGTCATCAGTTGCTAATGTAAATTATGTTTCCTTGTATAAAATATGCAATAAGGAGATGCACTTGGGTAAAGCATAAGATCATCTTCAAGAGAGAAAGAGTTGTCTTTCTAGAATCTCTTACAAGACATATAAAACTGACTCGCCAACCAAACCAGAGAATCCTACAAAAGGAAGGTGGACTCTTCTGCATACAGCTATTTCAGTCTCTTGTCTTTCATTAGTATAGAGTGGAGAATTGGTTATTTCTCCCTCTCTCTCCCTTTCTGTTTCCACTTCTCATTACCTTAGGGGTCTTGCACACTGACATGTTTTTTTTTCCGGTTCCATTCCAGTTTTTGCGGGTTTAAATTGCGGTCCGTATGCGGAACCATTCATTTCAATGGTTCCGCAAAAAAACGGAATATACTCCGTATGAATTCTGTTTCCGTATTTCCGTATATCCGTTCCACTAAAAGATAGAACTTGTTCTATTATTGTCCACAAATAACGTTCCGTCGCTCCATTCAAGTCAATAGGTCCGCAAAAAATACGGAATGCATACGGAACACATCTGTATGTCATCCGTTTTTTGAGGATCCATGCCCACTTTATTGTTTACAAACATTACTGTACATTACAGTAATGATTACAAATTTTATGTTTCCATTTGCGATCCGCAAAAAAATGGATCGCATACGGAAACCATATGGAGATTTTTTGCAGAACTACGGAAACACAACAGAAACAAAAAACTAAACAACAGATCCGTGAAAAACGGACCGCAAAACACAGCAAAATAAATACAGTTGTGTGCAAGAGGACTTATTGTGATGAAGCAGAGGAATTTATTGTGTGATCAGCTTAAATTGGGAGGGACTATTGGCAGTGACAGTATCATTGAGCTCTGTTTTAGCCTTTTTGACTGATACCTGTAGTTAAGGGGGTTGGCCACCTTACCACAGTTTTCCCAAAAGTACTGTAAAAATCACCAAAAGTCACTTACTCATAAAAGATGATCGAATCGAATTTGACAAAGTGGAAACTTCGCGCTACGTGGTAACAAATTGTATTTTTTTCTAAAATGGCTGCTGCACATGTTAGAAAGAGGTCGTAAGAAGCCCAGGAATGAGGGAGCCCCCATAATGCCATGTGGATAGCCAATCATCAGACCCCTGTGATGTCACAGCCCTATAAAAAGGGAGAGACGTTATAGGCATTAGGGACAGTATTTAGAAAAGCATTTATTCACCAAAAATTACTATTGAGAAGTTCAGGGACAGATTATTCATAGTGTAGGAATATAATAGGGAGGCATTATCCACACTATAGGGAGAGAATGATGCCTGTGGCGTTTCAAAATATCATATATACAATCATGAACCTGTAGAGTCGCCTCTATCTGCATGGGAGTGACTCCTAGCTCAGAAGATAGATGCTGCTACTGAGAAAGCTGAGTACACTATCAGAAAAGCATCACTGGGAAAACAGGGAGTGGCTAGGCTAAACTAACTAGAAAGCTAAAAAGAGCGGAGCGGGGGGGGGGGGGGGGGGGTTGGGTCGAAGAGAGGAGCATACAAATACACAATGCAAGATACTGAAACAGAACACTCCCAGTCTGGTATCGGTAGATACCACTATATTTATGCATACAATAGAATTGTAAAAAATAACACTAGTTTGCGGATGCAAATATTGTCCATCTACCTGAAAAGGAAACATGCAATGAACATTATTCAAATCAAAAAATATATGTCTTCAGTTTAGGCTATAGACAGGTACTGGAAACAGTCTTAGAAGATGTTGAGCATCTTTGTAGGAGGGATCTCAACATGGAAGTTCTGCAGGCATGAGTAACACAACTTCTGTAACAGGGCGGAAGAAGGTCTTGATTACTCCACCTCTCGCGGTTCTTACTTCCACCTTACGAACTTTCCCATCTGAACTGGAAACGACTTAGTAATAAGTCCAGTAGGCCAGTCGAGACAATCAACTTGTGTGTCTCTTAACAAAACAAAATCTCCTTCCTTTAAATTAAGCCTTGGTTCTTGCCACCTTCTGTGTTCTTGCAAGAGACAGAGGAACTTTCTTCTCCACCTTTTCCAGAACTGACTGGCGAGATGTTTTACCTGCTTCCACCGAAACTTAAATATTTACTATCTTTTCTGGTTTATTCTTGAGTGATCTTTTATGCACCCCAGATGTGGATTTCTTCTTTTTTACTACTAGAGATTGTCTATTGCTTTCATTAAAAGTTGAACGAGACTTGGTTCTCCTTGATCTTGCCAAAGATTTAAAATGTGATTTCTCTGTCCATGTCACCGATTTAGAGTGAGAGCACTTATTTTGTGAGGCTGATTTAGATGTAGATTGCTTTCTGTCTATTGATCGTGAACACGAATACTCATGTCTGCTTTTCACTTCTGAAACGGCATCAGTCTTTGTCCATACAGACTTGGGTTGTTGACATTCAGAAGATACTTCCTTTACAAAATTAAATTCATTGTCAAATGGTTGACTGGAAGGCTCACATTTCTATGGTATCTCATCAGAACTACATGAATCAGAAGGCTTGTTGTCAGTGACGATAAAGGGTTCATCATAATGAACTGTGTGAGGACTGCAAAGCTGGGAAGGGCTTGAAGAGGGCTCCAATTGAGATCCTGAAAGCATTTCTACAAGCTGTCCTTCTGTCCAAGAACATTCTTCTGCAGCTGACTCCTTGGGATTTAAGCTGCTTTCTATTGAACAAGTTTTTAGAATATTTGGGCAGGGAACCTCTTGCACATAGTAGTGGTTAGGATACTGCCTGAAGTAAGAAGTTTGTCCCCCTATTAATACGTCGGTTCGAAATTAGTGTACTTGACAGGGTGTGCGGGTTCTGTCCAGACATACATCTCCCACGATGACCCAACCCACTGTAAGTTTCTGGTCATTTGGAGTGTTGAAAGGGCCATTGCGAAGTTCAAGGACCTTATGAGCCTCAAGAATGTCTCTACCTAGCAGGAGTAAAATCTCGGCATGGTTATCAAGGGAAGGAATTTCTCTGGCTATGTTCCTGAGATAAAGGTGATGCTGTGCAGCTTCAGGTGTAAGAATCTCATCCCTTGCGTCCGTCAATTCGTCACACTCAATAAGGGTTGGAAGAGAGAGTTTCTTATCTCCTTTGATGGGCTTCCAGGTGAAACCATTAGCTCTTATTCCTGAGGTTGTCACAAGACCAGAGCATGTTCCTAGGGTTTAGGGTGTAGTTTCTCCCTCTATTCTGAACAGATCAAAGAACTTAGGGCTAGCTAGGGAACAATAAGTTTGGTCATCTACTGTAGAATAGCATACATTATTATGGTCTTCTCCGGTTGTGCAGTAGGAAACACATCCACGAGGCAAATCTTGGAACAAGACTTACTGCACACAAGTCCTTCTCTGCATACCTCCGCATGCATCTGGGCATCTGCCTTGATTGGAATGGGGCTTGCGCCAGCTAACTGGTTCTAGGTTCCGCATGATTGGTCCAGGGTTAACAGCGGACACATGTAGATCACTATTACATTCAAAACACTTGACTGGAACTTTACAGTCTCTGGCGAAATGCTCAGTGGATGCACAGCATCTGAAGCAGATATTATGACTCCTTAGGAACTCCTTACATTCCCCAAAGGGCTTTCCTATAAAGACACGGCACTTTCTTAAAGGAGGTGGTTTATCATGGATAGGGCAATGATGATCGGGTTCTTTAGGGCTTTCGTTTCCAATGAAAGCAGCTGCGTTAGTAGTGGGCACAACCCCTGTCTTTTTTCAGAAAATAAACCTTTAGGGTTTCTCTGTCTGGGACTGCAAGTTTTGTGTCTCTGTTTAGTAGAGCCAAAGATGTTGGTTCCAAAGGTGTTGAAGCTCCGATCGTTTTTGGCTCTAGCTAGGTCCTTGATGAACTTACAGAAGAATGAAAATGGTGGAAAGGGAATGTGATGTTGCGCCTTGTATTTTGAAGCTATTGTTGCCCATTGGTCTTGAATATTGAGGGGTAATTTCTCCACGATCAGGCCCACACCATCGGAGGTATCAAGAAAGCTGAGACCTGGTAGCTGCGGGTCTCCCTTGACGTCTTCAAACTCAAGAACAAGGTTGCTTAATTCCTGGAACCCTCACCGGTCTGTATTGGATAATTCTGGAAAGTCGTATACCTGTAGTCGTGTAAATAAGACACGTTCAACTACTTCCAAGCCGCCGCATGTCTGCTCCAATCTTTACGATGCGAGACAAAGGCATTTGACTGGTTCATAGATATAAACTGTTTTGAGTCTCTTAACACAGTTTGACGACCATGGACCTAGCCATCTAATTAGTAAATCCAGTTCTTGCATAGGCAGTACACCAAGGGTTTGAACTGTTGTCTTAAAGGTGGCCTTTCAACTTCTATAGTTCTCTGGGCAATCATCAAAGTTCGTAAGGCTAGTACTGATGACGTCCCTGAGAGTGAGGTACTTAGCGATTTCTAATGCGTCATTTCTTTCCTGCATCATGGCAACGGGAAGTTCTCCTTCGCTGGTGTTGTTGGCATCATCTGATATCCTATGTTTGGGGGTTGGAAGATGGAATGGAGTGGCAGCTAGGTTGAGCGTAAGTGAAGGATTTACATCTGGTAATCTTGGCGCCAGCGTCTTGGTCGCTATGTCACTAGTCTCAGGAGGTTTTAATGTGATTTGATGAGCTTGAAGCGGCTTGGTCTTTAATAGTGCCTGAAATACTGTGTAAGGTGCCAGAGGTTTAAAAGAAAGAGAAATGTCCACTGGACTGGGGTCAACTGTAGAGTTAATGGCTGCCTCTTTTTCTGATTGCATGAGTTTAGAAGGCTGGCGTGCAGAGGCCGAATCTTCTGGTGCACATGCATTGACTTTGCTTTGGTTTAGGACGAATTGCAGGGTACGCATTTCTGAGTCATTAGATATCTTGGACATAGGATGATTAGCTTCTTCTTCTTCAGCAGCTTCTTCAAGAACTCTGAGTTCAGCCATAGCTACTGCTTCTTCCCTTTCCTTCTGAAGGACCTCCAACTCAGCTTCAGCCTTGGCTTTGGTAGCTTGCGCTTGAGCCTGTATATCTTGTGCTTGAGCCTGTATAGCTGCCTGATTAGCTTGAGATTGGGCTTGTGTGTCTGCAACTTGTGCCTTAATGGCTGCTTCATTTCGAATACAGTGAGCTTGTACCTTTGCTGCTTCTGCTTTTGCTCGTGCCAATACCAATGAGTTACTCAGCGAAGAGTGCTGTGAGTGAGACCTTAGCAATGAGGACTGAGCAATAGATTTCGAGGAACAGGATAAAGCCTTGGAGTGTCTTAAAAATTTAGAATGGCGGTACGCAGTTTCATATTGTTGTGATATCTTGTCCTCTAGCATTGACTTGACTGCCACAAATCTGCTATATCTTTCATCATTAAGTGCAGTGCGGGTCTTTAATTCTAGGATGAATTCCTCTGAGACTTGATAACAGAGAAGAATATTTTTCAGACAGTCTCTTATAACTTTCTTAGTTCTTATTCAATTTTGTACACATGGCCTTTAATTGATCTTCATTATAGCCTGATCCATGTGCTGCATCCATACATTGTTTAGTCTTTTCCCACAAACTGGATAAGTTATTAACTATCTCCATTTTGTTAATTAGGAGTGCCTCTTTCATTTTTAATGAGGGCTTGGAAATCCTTTTAGCTGTGTTTCCATTTCCATTTGTAACACAACAGCTACCTCTAGTGGTTGGTTCAGTCTTTTAAGCCTGTATGAAGCTGCAATTGCTAGAAGCTTCTGCGATCCTCAGTGAATGCAGTACAGAGCAGGATATGGTGAAAAAGTCTTACAGAAGCGGTGCTATTACCCTCCTCAGCAGCAAGCAGGAGACTAATGATGATGGCTTATTACTTGGAGGAGAAGAATATTCTTTCCTTAGCAAGAGAAGGAGAGTACTAAGGCAATTATTTTACTGTGGCATTTCGAAATGTCAGCTATATACAATCACAAACCTGTAGAGCCGCCTCTATGTGCACAGAAGTGACTTGTTGAATTTGACATTCTCCTCTTACAGCTTAAGCATCAGACACCCAGGCGTTAATCAAGTAGTCTTTTAATCCGGAGATTTTATTACAAGATGTTGCAGGGTAATCCAGATGGTAAAAGAATTATGCTAACAATAAACTCCTAGCTCAGAAGATAGATGCTGCTACTGAGAAAGCTGAGCACACTATGAGCAAAGCATCACTCACAAAACAGGGAGTGGCTATGCTAAACTAACTAGAAAGCCGTAATCAGGGGGGGGGAGGAGAAGAGAGGAGCATACCAATACACAATGCAAGATACTGAAACAGAACAATGCCAATTAAATAGTATAAAGCTTGGCTAATAGGGGCTATTCTATTACACCTTGCTGCACTAATTGGGGTTAAAAGGTGATCTAATACTACAGCTTTTAGGTTGTTTGCATTCTTTGACACATCAGTAATTCCAGTAATCCTTAATTCTGTTATTGGGATGAAATTGTGGCTTGATACTACAGATTTTAGAGTCTTCGCATTCTTTTAGGCATAATTCAATCCATTAATCCTTGATTGTCTAATTGGGGTGAAATTGTGGCTGGATGCTACAGATTTTAGGGTACTCACATTTTATTATACATGAGTATATTTGTTAATCCCTAACTGTATAATTGGGGTGAAATTGCGGTCTTATACTGCACATTTTTGGGTGCTCAAGTTCTATTATACATAAATATTACCGTTAATCCCTAATTGTGGAATTGGTGTGAAATTGCGGCATTAAACAAGTTTTGTTTCTGGGGTAAAATTGTGGCCTGATACTGCACATTTTAGGATGCTCACTTTCTCATATATAAGTACATCCATTCATCCTTCTTTCGGGGGTGAAATTGCAGCCTGACACTACACCGACAATGTGCATTTCGCATTTTGTGGACCGCACATCGCTGGCACTATGTAGAAAATGCCTTTTCTTGTCCGCAATTGTGGACAAGAATAGGACATGTTCTATTTTTTTGCGGAACAGAAGTGCGGAACCGGAAGTGCGGATCCGCAATTCTGGATCCGAGTGGGACATAGTGTGTACCCATAGAAATGAATGGGTCCGCAATTCCATTTCACAAAATGTGGAACGGAACTGCGGACATGTGAATGGGGCCTTAGCCCAATGTATGGCTACACTCACCCATTCCTAACTAATAAAATCCGGTCCTACCTCATCCAGGGTGTCGGCGTGATGTCCACTGGATCCAGAACAAGGTCCCTGTGGGAAGAAAAAAAGAATAATCACATAAGGAAGAGATAGTGATGGTACAGCAGGGTAATCTAGGACATTTCCCCTAAGTGCTACCACACAGCTCTAATGGCCACATTGTGGCCCCTCACAGTAGTGAAGCCCACCTTGTGGCCCCTTAACAATAGTTATGTCCTCCTTGGGGCCCCTCACACCTAGTTATGCCCAGATATGTGCCCCCTCACAGTGGTTATGGCCAAATATGTGCCCCTCACAGTAATATGCCCAGATAGGTGCCCCATCACAGTGGTTAAGGCCAGATATGTGCCCCCTCACAGTAATATGCCCAGATAGGTGGCCGATCACAGTGGTTAAGGCCAGATATGTGCCCCATCACAGTAATATGCCCAGATATGTGCCCCCTCACAGTAGTTATGGCCAGAATATGGGCCCCCTCACAGTAGTCATGTCAGATTAGGTGCCCCCTCACTAAAATGCCCACTTTTGTGCCCCCTCATGCTTGTTGGGCGACCCCCCCCTCCTCTTTTTTGCCTCCAGTCTGCAGCTTTATTTAAAAAAAAATAATAATACTTACCTTCTTCCCTGATGACAGGCTCCCACACACATCGTGCTGCTGGCTGTTCTGGTCTCTGGAGGCTGATTCCCGGGCTTCAGCACTCCTCCCACTGCCAGCAGTGCAACGAGCAGCCAGCAGGGGGAGCTCCAGTGCTGTGAATGTAAGTGAAGCAGAGAGAGGAGAGAGCTCCCTGCTTCACGCTGGAGAGGACAACCCGGCAGTGACAAGAACTGCCGGGTGAGTATGCCCGCCACCCCCCACTTGCCTCTGCGCCACGTCTAGTCTCTGCAGGGGCGCATATTATACATGCTTACAGAGTGCTCTAACAGGGCCCGGCATTGTCACTGTGCTTCATGCCAGGTCCTGTCAAAGTGCTCCCATTACATGTGATTGCAGCGGGCCCCCTCCCCAGCCGGGCCCGGTCGCAGTCACACTCTCTGCGACCACGATCATTACGCCCCTGGTTGCAGTGACAGGCCAGAGCTGCCTGTATCATCCTGCGGTTGTGTTTTCTTCAGCAACCCAGCTGTCCTTGAATGGTTGACTCATCTTCTACCTCATCTCAAGTGACACCAGACAACCCCAGCCAGGAGGTGGGTTCCTCTGACACCACCCTAATTGACATTCCTCGCAACAAACTCTGTCCCCCCGCCCATCCTGAACCTGCCTCTTTCATTTTGTGTTGCTTGTACTTGGGAAGTATTGTATGCTGTTGGCTCGGCTCTGCTTTTCAGTGAGGACAAGCTTCTAGAGGACAGTCAGCAGCTACTGCCCAGCCAAGATGTGGAAGAGAGATTTGCTGCTTCCTTCGGTAGGCGGGGTAAGTAGTGATGATGAGAGTCGCGTGGGAGCTGGTGTTGCAAGCGGTCAGGCAGGTGGCCATGAGACTGGTGAGGGTGACATCAGTGACGTGCAGACAGTAGTGGATGATGATGTAGCCGATCACTTAGGGGAGCTTGGGTGAAGAGGGGGCTTCATCATCATCAGGAGTAGAGGGTGGCAGCTTGCGGATGAGACAGTGGCTGAGCCAGCAGGGTGGTAGCATGGCTGTGAGTCAGCAGGGTAGCAGCAGTGTAAGGTCTGGAGCCAAATGTGCCCAGGGTGCACCATTTGCTATACAGGAGCCTACCTTTCCAGAAAGAACTAGCAGTGCACGGAGCAGCAGGCAGTCAGAGTGGTCGGGGGAAAATGCCCTACTCAGCGGTATGGGAATTTTTCATCAAGCCTCTGGAAGATGTCAGTGTGGACATTTGTAGAATCTGTGGGCAGAAGGTGAAGGGTGGCCAGAGTGCCAATGTTGGCACCATGGCCCTGCGTCAACACACTCAGCGTCACCATAAAGTGGCCAGGGTAAACTGTGGCGCTAATGTAGTGGTACAGCCTGGTACAGACACTGCAACCACTAAATCACCCAGTGGCCTGCACCCCTTCTCCAGCAGTCAAGGCTTTACCACCTCAGCAGAAGAGAACTGTGTTTCCTTCCCATCATCTACTAGTCCTGCTGCTCCTTCTCCTCCTCCTCGCTCATTTTGTCATCAATCAATCACTGAGGCGATTGCAAAAAGACAACAGTATGCGTGCACTCATCCAATGGCGCAGAAGTTGGACGTGCTCCTGGCCAAGTTGCTGGTACTCCAGTCTCTCCCTTTACATGTGGTGGACTCTGAACCTTTCAGAGAACTGATGGCTTGTGCGGAGCCAAGGTGGAGAGTCCCAAGCCATCATTACTTCTCCAAAAAAGCTTTACCAGCCCTGCACACGTATGTTGAACAGAAGGTGGGCCAGTCCTTGAGCCTGTCGGTGTCTGCTAAAGTTCACGGCAGCGCCGACGTGTGGAGCTGAAACTATGGTCAAGGACAATATATAAATATGTTTCCTGCCCAGCCACACCAGCAGCTCGGCCAGGTGACAGCACTGCCGCCTCCATGTTCTCAAGCTGTGAGTCCTGCATCAATGCCCTCCTCTGCCTCCTCATCCTCCACCTTGTCCTCAGCCTCCACTGCAGGCACAATTCAGAGTGCTATTCCAGCATACCACCTATGCAGAGCACAGCGGTGTTATGCTGTTCTGCATCTGGTTTGCCTGGGCGAACAGAGTCATACCGGGGAAAAACTGCACTGCGTCCTTCAAGAGGAAATCGAATTCTGGCTGTCTTCTCCCCACTTAAGATCAGAACCATGGTCACCGACAACGGGAAAAACATTGTGTCAGCGCGGAGTCAAGGAGGGCTGACCAATGCACCCTTATCTAGTTGTAAAGCGGTTCCTGAAGTCTTCCACCCAACTGCAAGACATCCTGAAAATGGATAGGTAACTGTGTATGCACTTCAGCCATTCGTACACTGCAAAGCACGCTCTCCTTGAGCTGCAAAGGCACAATGGCGTTCCCCAACATCGCCTGACATGTGACGTTTCCACCCGTTGGAACTCCACCCTCCACATATTGGACAAATTATGTGAGCAGAGGAATGCTGTAAATGATTTCTTGATGATGTAGGCGGATAGGAGCACTCCTCTGTGTAATTTCGACATTAGCCAGTGGCAGCTTGTGTGTGACACCTGCCGTTTGCTGAGGTCCTTTAAGGAGGCCACTTTATTCTCCAGGACTACGGGATGAACAATGTTATTCCACTGGCTCTCCACCATGTAAGACCCTCGCTACCCCTCCAAAATGGGGGCATTTTTCCACTCGCTGAGAGGGAGGATAAACTCAACTACTATCAGACATCCTGTGTAGTCTGTTGGCTGCTAACTATGTAGGCCATCGCCCATCCTCACGAAGGTCTGACCGGGGGGCCCTCGGTGCTAACGTTCCACTGCCATGGCTTCTGGAAGGGGGTGGGGTGAGGTGTTTAGGAGCAGCACCAGCTCCATCAGCAGTAACAAAATAGGGGAAATTTTTCCACTCGCTAAGAGGGCGAATAAACTCAACTACTATCAGACATCCTGTGTAGTCTGTTGACCGTTAACTATAAAGGCCATCGCCCATCCTCACGAAGGTCTGACCGGGGGGCCCTCTGTGCTCACGTTCCACTGCCATAGCTTTTGGAAGGGGGTGGGGTGGGGTGTTTAGGAGCAGCACGAGCAACTAAAGTCTGGAGTCTCTTATGAGCAGTTTCTTCACCCACCTACTGAATAAACCACCCACCAGCAGCAAGACATGGAGCAGAACCTGAACCAGCAGGTGGTGACATACTTGGACTGTACCCTGCCACCCGACATCCAAGATCTGCTGGGCTACTGGACAGCCAAACTTGATTTGTGCCCTGGACAAGCTCTCCTGCCCCGCCAGTAGTGTGGCATCAGAGTTGGTGTTTAGTGGGGCTCGGGCATAGTTACCCAAAAGAGAACTCGTCTTTCGACCCAAAATGTGGAGAGACTCACCTTTGTGAAGATGAATCAGGCGTGGATCAGCCAGGATTTCCACACACCAGTGCCTAATGTATCAGACCAGATCATTTTGGGTGCCACACCCAAACTTTGTGAAAAGAGACCCATTTCTTCTGACCACCTGCTTCAGCCACTATTCTGATTCTACCACCCACCTAATGCCACACACCTGTGCCTCTGCTGCCATGTTCTTCTACTGCCACCTACCATCTTGTGCTGTTACTACCACTGCTGTTGCCCCCCACCCTGTGACTGGGCCATTGTGTTGACTCCTCATGCGGTTGTCACCCTTCCCAAAATGTAACTGGGCCACTTTGTTGACTCCTCATTTACTTTACCCTTCTTCTGATGTGTCAGAAGGACAGAAAAATTATAAACACAATGTATTTTGTCTTTGGAGCATCCATAAGGCCTGTATCACACGGTCCCTATTTTGCATCAGGATATGTTCATGATTTGGAAGCCAAAAGCAGGAGTGGGTACAAAACACAGAAGACATGCAAACTTTCCAATCACATGTCATCTCTGCTTTGGATCCACTCCTGTTTTATTTTTTTGGCTTTATCAATACTGATGGATTATTGACCAAATGCTGACCATGTGAAGGCAGATGCTCAAAAGCCAGGATCCATTTTTTGGGGGTTGTTCTTATGATGGACGAGAAGAAGGGCAAAATAAACAGTGACGTCAACACAAACTTACTGCTGACACCCTGTCCACTCGGTCATGGGGGCAGTACTTGTTTCAGCGTGTAACAGAACAGGTTCTGTAGAAATATATGTGGAATCAGCTGACGACGGTGTAAAAGGAGTGCGCTCTTTCACTCTAAAGTACAATTTTCAGCCACTGCATGGTTCTTTATACCTGACGCTAACATTGACCTATAAGGTTAAGTTCACACTTGAGTTATTTGGCCCCATAACTGACTAAATAATGAACTGTGAAGTGATTCTAAGAGAGATGCCTGTCAACTGCCTGTCATACAAATGCAAAGTAACTGTTTCACTACCACAGTAGATTATCTATGCATGAATCTACAATGCACAGTGTTTTACACCAATATACAGGCTCTCTGCACCCAGGAAATAGCAGATTTTAAACGCAATTCATCATGAATAAATTCGGATCTAATCAAATCTTTTTGGAAAATTCGGCAAAACGTCTGAATAGCATTTTTGAAAAATCCGCTTATCTCGACATATAATATTAAAAAAATGCCCATGTCTTCATATATGAAGTTCTACCTCTTTGTTCACGTCAGTCTCTTCACTAACTGTCTGAAACATGGAGCACATCAGACCCGTCTAATAGTCATTTTTATTAGAAGACAGAGGCCCATGAAACTCAATAGATGAACCATGAGGAAAATATGTTTGCGCTAAAAAAACATATTCACCAAGGAGATTGTGCACTTTGCAGTCCACATCCCCATGGGTCTCCATAGTTGTGAATTTCAAGCATTAGGAGAAACAATAAGGTGTTACAATCATCATCTGTCTACATACCATGCATACCACACAAATGCTTAACCTATTTAACTAGGGGTGAGGATCAAGCAGTTGATATTGTTGCATATATTTACATAACATATGCATATATTTGCATATACAATTCACCTTTAAAAGCCACATCACCTCTCTTCTCTCTTTGAGGTTTTCAATGCTAGTTAGAAAACCTTCCTTCCTAAACCAAAAATTATGTAGATCTTACATGTTGCTAATGTGGGTTTTTACAGCTAATTCAGCACATGTAATTTTTAAATTAATTTCATGAAATGCTATTGTTTTGATTGCAAATTGAACTGTGCTTTAATTTAACTTTGCTGTTACGGTTTAATGGGTTGGCCTTGATATACCACAGCATATTTTATATGATTAACTTGTTTTTTTGCTATTTTAAGCTGCTTTTTGTATAATAATGATTGCGGGATAAATAATGACTTGAAGTGTTCTGCATGGCATTGTTGCCTGTTTGATAAAGGGCCCTAATATAATAATTTCACAATTTTAAATCCACGATTAGCTCAGTAAGACTGCTTTCTTACTACATTTGCAGTCTCCATTGGTGGCATACATCTGGAATATTTCTCAGAGTATGCCTCAGACTGATGCCACTTTATAGGCATACAATGATAATTGTCTCCCATGAGCTCCCATGTTAAAAAAGCATAATAAGTAGGTAAACTCCCCAGAAGGATATTATTTTGGCCACCCTTTGGGTCAATGGGCGGCCTGAGACGTTTGTGCTGGGAGCTTTCTGGCAAACATACATTATGAAAGCAGTGGGAAAGTACTATAAATGGTTAGTAAGGGTAACTCTTTCAGCTGAGGTTATGGTTGACCATGTCATCTCTGATCACTGTCTAACAGTTTCAAGTTAATGAATGATATCAGGCTAAATTCACATCATATTTAGGGCCAGCATTTGTCTCATACACCAGTAAATTCTTCATATATATATATATGTCTAACAAGTCTATAGGGTCTCATTAAAAAGATCTACGCTGAAAGAGCGCCCATTGAGCAAAAGTTTGACTGGCATCAGTATACCCTTGTACCTTTGCTTCAGCTATATTGAATAGTGGAATTGAATGTAATTTCTTTTTTTTTAAGTCAATGTCAGATATATGCATCTTATAGGGTAAAAATTTCCCAGTCCCACAAACATAAGTCCAGGTTTAGCTAATTTATCTGTCATAAAATTTAGTTTAAAAAAGTCAGACAAATTGATACAATTTGGTGCAATTCTGGTGTAAAAGTCTATCTCAAAGTAAGCCAACAGATAGTTGGTATAAAGTGATAGAAAAGTGTCTATTGCTGCACCAAATTTATCATCCAGCCTGAACCCCTGTGATAAATCTGATACAGGTCTAGACAGCCTAAGTTTACCCTATCTATAGGACTAGTAAATCTGGGCCATTGTCAACTTGTAAACTACCATAAATTATACATTGTATTGTGAGGTACTCAAATATGCATATGCACAGTATGCCTTTTTTCTTGATCATCTTACCCAAATACTAATTTTGAAATGTTTTTGAAAAACTAGTGGATAAAACATTTATGCAGTATATCTCTTGTATCTGAACTTACAATAGTTTTGTTTCCGCTATTCTAGATTTCCTTGGATCTTGCCAACCAATGTGGGTTTACTGCATGCTTGCTGTTCAGCTGCTTATCATTCACCCAGAACAGAATTTCTTCCTCTTAGTCTAACCCTAAGTTCACACCTGAACGTTTTACAGCGCGTTCATACGCGCTGTAAAACGCTCAACACATGAAAACCAATGCTTTCCTATGCGCACTGTAAAACGCCCGACGCATAAACAAGTACTTGAGCTTTTTTTGTAGCGTTTGTCGCGCGTTTTATGATTGACACCACAGTAGTCAATCACAAGAACGCGCGTACGAACGCGCGTTTCCTATTTGCAAAAACACGCTGAAATACGCGCGACAAAAAGAACGCTCAGGTCTGAACCCAGGGTAATGCCTGACTTTGATACGCCCTACTGACAAGATTTTTAATCTGAGTACCCTCAAGGAAAAGATCAGTGATAGACACAATAAGTTTATTCTCACACTGCTTTGTTCTGAGCCTCTGTTAGCAATTACTTCAGGTTTGTTGGAAAGAATAGGACCCATGATGGATGGCTATTACTTTTTAATTTACATTCCATGCTACCAAACATAAAGAAGAATACAGGGCTACATACCTATTGCATCCAGGGATGTCTCTTCTGGTGTAGATATTCTTTTTTACTTCTACTTTTGGCCTTTCGGACCACCATGGCGGGTTCTTCCTTCTACGTCTCATCTCTGCAGAGTTTGCCACACAGACATCTCAGGTTCCTTACTTTTTCATAATCTTCCCAACCTTCTCAACACAAACTCCACATCCTCGAGCCAATACGATATCATCCTGCTCCCACCTTCTTTTTTTTTTTTTTTTTTTTCTTTGACGAGTCAAAGATTTTTTTTTTTCCTTTATTGTTTTTTTTATTTTAAACATCTTAAAAAATGCATCAAAGACAACAGTCCATCAAAGACAACATTACAAAATCATGCCTAACCACCCCACCCCCCCCCTCCCAAACCCTGCAGGGGAGAAAAAAATAAAAAAAAATCCTGCTCCCACCTTCAATACTGTTTCTTCTGTGCTCCCCAATGCTATCAAATATTATACTGCAGAGACAGATAATCCTCTGAAAATACTAGTACCACATGAATAGTGCTCCTTTATAATTATTGCCAAACAATGCCCTAAAAGATAATTATGCTTTGCAAAGAGTGCTCCTGACAATGATAGTGACACAAACAGTGTTACTCAAAAATTGTTGTGCCAAGGCTACTTTCACAGCTCTGTTGAAAATATCCATCACAGAATAGCTTGTCAGAGGTCACCGGATCCGGCATTACCGGATTCTACAGCTCACTGACAAATCTATATTTACTATAACAGTATCTGGCGGTCATCCGGCCACTTTCTAGCATAAATGCCGGCTTTTGGCTGGGCACAAACCTCTTCATGCAGTGTTTTTTGTCTGGCCAACAGCCACAATTTATGCTTGAACTAACCGCTGGATCTTATAACAGCAGCTGCTGTGCATCGCTGTTCCCCTGCTTACCGCCATGGTCCCGGGCACCGTGTTCAGCGGTGATCTGCTGCCAGTATTTCCTTTCAGCCCTAGCCACAGCATGCTTGCTGCTTGTTTCCTGCAGCATCCTTCAGGGCCTGCGTGCATCACTTCCTGTGCTTTATGGGTTGGATCATGTGATCTCGCTGACTAATCCTACCTCTCCTGCACATATATAAGTGGCTCAGCCCCCTTCCAAGATGCCTCAGTGTCAAGGTCCTTGTGTCCTGCTAAGGTTCCTGACATCTGCTTTTGTTCCTGTGTACCTGACTCATACTTGTATTCCTGGACTCTGCTACCTGTTTGATGCCTGCCTGCCTGCTTGCCTTGACTCTCCTGTTGCCGACCCAGATTGCCTAACCTGTACCTGTGCCACCTGCCCTGACCTATTGCCTGTTTGACTTTTCCTCTGCCTCATCCTTCGGTCCTGCACTGTTGCTCCTGGTTACGACTCAGCCTGCTGACAACGCCTGTACCTCTGGAATCTTGCTCAGATAACTCCAGGTCCACCTGGACCAGCTGCCTCGTGTGCCAATCCTCCTCAGGAGGTAGCGACCTGGTGTTCCTCTCGAAAAGTCTATCCCCACCATCAGGGGTACTGTGAAGATCAAGGGGTTCACTTAGACAATGCCCTTAGAGGAGGTAGGACACGTGGCACAGTGGGTTCACATCCGCTGGTTCGTGACAGATCTGAAATGTGAAAGTAGCCTTAGCTGATGGTGTTTCAGGGTGCCCCACAGTAATAATGCTCCAGTCCCACCAATAGTAATAATTTTCTCCCAGACTGCCCTCACTAATAATGATGCCACTACACTGCTCCAATACTAATAATGCCGTCATAGTACCCATAGTTGTAATAATGTTCCCTATCGTCATCCAGTAGTAAAGCCCACCATAATGCCCTCACTAGTAATATACCCTACGTAGTGCCCCCAGTAGTAATAATTTAGTATCCCCAGAAGTAATTATACCCTTTTACATGTATAGTGTCCCCAGTAGTAATAAATCCCACCATAGTGCCCCTGGTGGTAATAAAGCCTACTAGAGTATCCCCAGGAAGTAATAAAGCCCACCATAGAGCCCTCATTGCGTACCTCTAGTAGTACTAATGCCCCTATAGTGTACCCAGTGGTAATAAAGCCCACCATAGTGCCTTAATAGTAATAAGACCCTTATCGTGAGCCCCAGTGGTAAAAATGCCCCCTTAAGTGTCGCCAGTAGTACTAATGCCACCTATAGGGCCCTCGGTAGTAATAAAACCTATGTCCCCAGTAGTACTGATGTCCCCTATTGTGTCCCTAGAAGTAATAAAGCCCACCAAAGAGCCACAGAATTGTAATAAAGATCCCATAGTGCCCTCAGTAATAATAAGGACCCTTTATAGTGGTCCAATAGAATGCTGCCCCAAGGTGCCAAAGGAAAATAACAAAATCAAATACAGTACTCACTTCACTTTTGTTCCATGCCACTGTCTGCGATGCAGTTCAGGGCACAACCCTCTTTTTTGTTGTGTCCTGATCTGCTTGTATCCCAGCTTAGGCCTCACAATGACAATGAAGTCATCATGCCACCTGCAATGTCCTCTGATCGGCTTCAGGCCTAGTGACCTGTGCCCAATGAGACTGAATGGCGAGGCAGGGAGCCATCAGCTCCTGTGCTTCACCGCAATATATAACTGTTTTTAACCATTCTAGGAAAACTGCTGGATGCTGAGGAAGTCTTGCATACTCCCTCGCCCTGTATATATACAATATACTATGCGTATATAGTTTCAGCATGCTATGGTTTAAGTTTGTGACTTAAGGTCTTAAATGCATATTCTCATTTATCCCACCATGTTAAAAAAAAACTGCTTGCAGTCGTACCCAAGAAATTTCAGAAGGGCTTTTTACACAGTGCCACCATATCTGTGATAAAGGAGAGCTGGAAAGAAGACATGATCTGAAAAACGAGACAGCAGAGGAAAAGGTGTAGATAAGATTAGAGAATGTGCATGGACGACCTTGAAATAGAGAAGGAGACATTTTCATTTCTTCCTAACAGAGAAGCGAGCCAGAGGAGTTCCCCAGGGACCTATGCAATATAAATGTCTGTTTTCTGTTTCTAATCAGATCCTGGAACATATTAGCATACAAGATGCTTTGACTTGAAACTATAAGAAAATCAGATTTTTTTTTCTAAATTCGTGTTCTCATCACAGTTGTAACACAAAGAACTAGCATCTTCACGTTATCACATACTTTCTTTATAAGAGCAGATTCATGTTCCCACATTACAATATTTAACAGTATGGGAACTTTCCCGTACACATCTTGCTTCTATTAAACCATTACTTATCACAGCTATGAGAGATGTCTGTGATCCCTGAATCATTCCATATGGCAAATTAAAACATTAAATATTGTTCTTTCACTTTTAGTGTTTTTTTCTTCATTTAGGAACATGTCCAACCAGGGATAACCCTAAAGCTCTATTTTATCTAGCAAAAGTAATTAGCAAGAATACTGTATATACAGTACATATTACATAAGTGAAACCTCTCTCAGGGTCATGAGCTGTCTAGAATAAAGACGCCCATGACTGTCTTCTAAGGGGCAAGTGATTTAGCTTTCAGTCCACAGATTGTAGAATTGGCAAACTATTTTTTACTCTTTCATTCCATCTGTAATAAACATGTTCACAAATCCTCATCAATAACTTCCTTAAAAATCTCCCAGTGCCACCTCTGAAGATGCCTCAAGCTGACGTTCCCTTTTGCCTTGTCAAGAATTTAGTGCATTATGGCAACAGAAAACAGTAGGCTGCTCAGCCTGGGTCTTCACAAAAAGGAACCACATTCTAGTAATAATACACTGTATATTGCAACCGTACTTTTGGGCTATGTTCAAACAGTGGAATTCTCACAATAGATTTTGGCAAATGTCTTCCATAGAATGTGCATGAAATTGACCTCCCATTAATTTCAACGGAAATCAGCATTGTAGTTCATACAGTACACTTTTCAGCCTTTGTACTTGAATAAGTGAAATATCACATTCACATGGAAACCATGACTGGTAGCTACAAATGGACCAACCCCACTGTATAGTGCTAATCTATGTACAGATCTGTGGCACAGCAAACTGCAAATCCTAGGCAGAAAATCGGAAGGTTATCTTCAGACATCCATCTGCTGTCCGCATTTTTTGCAGACCCAGAAAAATGAATGGGTCTGTGTGCGATCATCAAAAAATGCAGATGGGGCGCGGACCAAAAATACGGTAATAGCTGCTAAATAGCTGAATCATTCCTTTGTTTGTCTGTCTCTTCTTCTTTCCTCCTCCCCCTTCCCTTTTCATAGAATTCTGTGGCCTGATGTAATCTGACCCTTCAGTATGCTGGCAGTTTAGAAAAGGGAGGAGGAAATAGAACAATGCATTTTCTCTCATACAATATATTACAATATTTCTTATGGTCCCCTGTACTATTGATTTTTTTTAACCACCTCCCGTCACGCTAACGCCGAAAGGCGTGCGGGAGGTGGTTCTCTCAGGTCTCGATTACGCCTATCGGCGTCATCCCGTGAGACCCGAGATTTCATGTGAATGCGCGCGACAGGTAAGGACTTAGTCTACAGCCTGCCAGCGCTGATCATGCACTGGCAGGCTGTAGATGTCAGTAAATCGCATCCAAATCGCATATCAGACGCTGTTTTGTAAACAGCGTCTGATATGCCTGCTGCCTGCTGCTCTGGTGGTCCCTTTTGCTTGGGACCACCAGAGGACACGGGCAGCTATGTAAGTGCACCAATCACCACACACCAACCCCCCCCTGTCACTTATTGACCCCTTATTAACCCATGATCACCCCATATTAACTCCCTGATCACCTCCTGTCACCCCCATGTCATTGATCACCCCCCTGTAAGGCTCCATTCAGACGTCTGTATGTGTTTTGCGGATCCACGGATCCGCGGATCCGCAATACACGGACACTGGCAATGTGCTTTCCAAATTTTGCAGATCCGCACATTTCAGAACTATATAGAAAATGCCTTTTCATGTCTGCAATTGCGGACAAGAATAGGAAGTGTTCTATATTTTTGCGGACCTGGAATGGGCAATTCCGGATCCGAGCGGGACAAAGTCTGTCCCCATAGAAATGAATGGGTCCGCAATTCCGTTCCGCAAAATGTGGAACAGAATTGCGGACGCGTGAATTGGGCCTAAGGGTCCCTTATCACCGCCAGTTAGTTAGCTACTTGTTAGGTAGTTAGCACCCACCGCACCGCAGTCACTGATTTTGGCAGAGATTTTTTCATCCACATTGATCGATGCGAATGAAGAAATCTGCGTCGTTCATTTTTTCTTTCAGCCCAGAGGCTGAACGGAAAAAAAAAATCTCACTACCCGTATGCTCAATATAAGGAGAATAGCAGAAACTCCTAATGCTGGCCATACATGTAATGATTGCGGAGACCCTCAAATGCCAGAGCAGTACAAACACCTCCCATGTGACCCCATTTCGGAAAGTAGACACCCCAAGGTATTCGCTGAGGGGCATATTGAGTCCATGAAAGAATGAACTTTTTGTCACAAGTTAGCGGAAAGGGAGACTTTGTGAGAAAAAACTAAAAAAATCAATTTCCGCTAACTTGTGGCAAAAAAAAAAAAATCTTCTATGAACTCGCCATGCCCCTCACGGAATACCTTGGGGTATCTTCTTTCCATAATGGGGTCTCATGTGGGGTATTTATACTGCCCTGGCATTTTAGGGGTCCTATAGCGTGAGAAGAAGTCTGGAATCCAAATGCCTAAAAATGCCCTCCTAATAGGTACTCATTGGAATTAGGGCCCCTTTGCGCATCTTGGCTGAAGTGAAAAATGTCATTTTTTTTGCAAAAATTTAGGTAATTTTTGATTATTATCAAAAAAAGTAAAAATGTCAGCAGCAATGAAATACCACCAAATGAAAGCTCTATTAGTGAGAAGAAAAGGAGGTAAAATTAATTTGGGTACCAAGTTGCATGAATGAGCAATAAACCTTTAGAGTTGTGAAGTGCCGATTTGTAAAAAAGGGCCTGGTCACTAGGGGGGTATAAACCTGTGGTCCTTAAGTGGTTGAAATTTCTGTGAAATGTCAGTGACCATTGAAGTCCATAGAAGAAAAACACTTGTTATTTTTAAATGTGGCTAGTTATGTTTTTAAAGCTTCCCTGAGAAGTGCCATATTGGAGGCATATACTCCCTTCCTCTATTGTCTGTTTAAATAAACAGTGCAATAGGGTGGGGTTTATGGCAGCTTTAAGGAATTGGAGTCAATTGGCAGAAGAAAGTGATAGATTAAGGCTTCTTTTACACTAGCGACAGGACGGATCCGACAGGCTGTTCACCCGAAGGAACAGCCTTTAGGATCTGTCCTGCTGCTAGTAGACGTGTGCCCCCGGACTTCCGCTTTGGCCCCATTGACTATAATGGGGGTGGGGCGGAGTTCTGGCGGAGGCACGGCAGCGCATGGTGAGAGGCTGCCGGAATAGAACTACCACATGTCCGACCTTTATTCCGGCAGCCTCTTGCCGTGCGCTGCCGTACCTCCGCCGGAACTCCACCCCGCCACCATTATAGTCAATGGGGCTGGAGCGGTAGGACGGATCCGACAGGCTGTTCCGTCAGGTGAACAGCCTGTAGGATCCGTCCTCCCGCTAGTGTGAAGCTAGCCTAATACTGTCGTCAGCAAGTGATGGTGTACAGCGCCCTTACACCCCCCCCCCCTCCCCTTAGAAACTAGGGAGTGACAGGAAAAATGCATACAGACAGAGCCTTATCAGTGTGTACATTGTCATTGTGCTACCTTATGTTAGACTCCAAGAGTGGAAAACAGCTGTCATATTCTCACCCATCCTCTAATGATAATGAGATGGCTCTGCTCATTCTTCTTCAGCCTATACTGCAAAGCTTGCAAGTGAGCTGTAGACTAAAATTTCAATCTATTTTGTCTGCTCTAATGCCCGATTGATTTTCTTATTGTTGGCTTCTAAGCTCGGAAGTTAGGGAATGTGGAATGTTTTTTTGCGCACTCACAGGAGCCTCTGTGGACCTTCTCTGTACACTGAACTATTCCTAAATACTAGGGACCCCGTTTAAGAATACAGTAGACCTGTAGTACAATTAAGGTAAACCCCTATTCTCATAGTATGGATAGTAATTGTGTTGCTCTTCATTCACCAGTGTTCATTGTTCCGCACTCAGTTGGGACCATGGTTGAATCACTTAGGGCACTGCGGATAAAACAAGCAACAATGTTACAGTACAAAAATCTTTGCCATCATAAAACTAATGGTACACATATTCTGCAATTGTTGCTAGTAAAATGGTTTATACAAAGATTCTTAGTAATGTCTCAGGTTTTAATAGGGTAATTAATCTTCTTAAGTGTAAATGCCAGTTTATTGGCCCGGCTATTACCCCTGGCTACGGAGTAGTCCTTTGTGTGTTGTTATGAGCGCAGCTAAGTGATGAGAATTCTCTGCTTGCCAAAGTTATGTTTTCAGCAGATCTGTTTATATTTCAACGGCAGTTTTTATGCTTAGATTTAAGAACAAGTTTCCAGTCACAGTCTACCAAGCAATGAGCATTACAAGGCAAATTCACAAAGGTGTCATTGAACGTTGAATAAATGCACTATTTGGCTTACATCTTATTAACCTTTATTTACATGATATATCCACAATAGAAGAAAACAACTGGAAACTCGAAATTATAAAATTTCATTTAGGGTCCATTCACACGTCCGTGAATGTGTCTGCACCCGTTCCACAATTATGTGAAACGGGTGCGGACCCATTCATTCTCTATGGGGCAGGAATGGATACAGACAGCCCACAGTGTGCTGTCCGCATCTGCATTTCCAAAGCGCGCCCCCGAACTCCTGGTCCGCGGCTCTGGAAAAAAATAGAACATATTCTTGTCCGCAATGGCAGACGAGAAAAGGCAGTTCTATGGGGTTGCTGGACGAGTGTTTTGCGGATCCGCAATACACTACGGACGTGTGAATGGACCATTATACTGTATCTAGTAACTCTGGATTTTTGCAATTTGGTTGAGTATGTGACAAGTAGGATTATCTACCTGATGAAACAGGGTAGAGGAAATGGTGGCATTATACAAAGGATAGTAGTAATATTTTTTTATGAAACATAGGCAAATTTTGACTGTGGTACTAGAGCGGAGCTATATTTACCCTAATATCTTAAAAGAATAGGCTGGTACTTTGTATCTCATGCCAGTAAGCTGGCTTCAGTCTATTTTTTAAAGATGTTTTAAAGGGGTTTTCCGGTAACAATTATTTTTTTATCAAGTGCCCACAGCATGGCCCTGAAACTGAAATTTCATACTTGTTACATGCTGGTCCTCTGTTCTGCCCTCGCTCTCTACATCTTCTGGTCCCAGCTCCGTTTACATCTGGCTGGCTATGGGCATGGTCCAGCCAATGAGTGGAGATGTACTGCTTGTGGCCACATCACCACTGAAGACAGTTATTGGCTGGAATGGTGCATGTGACCATCACCATAGCCAGTCAGATGTAAAGATCACCTGGACCAGAAGAGGGAGACGGCAGGTGCAGCGCAGAGAACCAGATTGGCGGGGAACAGGCAGGCTGTGGGCATTAGATAAATTATTTCCAGAGAACCCCTCTAAAGGAGTTGGCCACTCTCTGGTGAATTTGCTAGTGTACTGGCATAGAAACCTCCAGGAGCGTACACAGCTCTCATAGCAAAACTTAGTAGGCCCCCTAAGCCCCACCAAGTTTTCCAGTATGCATGAATTAAACACCCACAGGCTACATGCAGTGCGAAGCATTAGGCCTCTTTCACATGAGTGTGACGGATTAGGTCAGGATGCGGTCAGTTTTGTCTGCGATTGCGTTCAGTTGTTCAGTTTTTTTCCGCGCGGGTACAATGCGTTCTGATGCGTTTTTCACGCGCGTAATAAAAAACTGAAGGTTTACACACAACTTCTCCTAGTAACCATCAGTGAAAAACGCATTGCATCTGCACCTGCTTGAGTATGCAATGCGTTTTTCACTGAAGCTCCATTCACTTCTATGGGGCCAGGGCTGCGTGAAAAATGCAGAATATAGAACATGCTGCGTTTTTCACGCAACACTGATGCATGAAAAATAACGCTCATGTACACAGTCCCATTGTAATGAATGGGTCAGGATTCAGTGCGGGTGCTATGCGTTCACGTCACGCATTGCACCCGCGCAGAAAACTCGCTCGTGTGAAAGGGGCCTTACTCTCTAGATTTCTAGTGAATTAACTTTTTTTTAAATTAAGCAGAAGACATTTGAATTGAAAAAAAAAATTGTAATAAAAAAGTCATCCTATCTGAATTCTATGTTGGAAAAAGTGGAGTGGGTGCAGAACTTCCAATGCAAGTAGTATTAGGCCTCATGCATTTTGTATTTTACGGAACGGAACAGCTGTCATAATGCGGACAATAATAGGACATATTTTTTTGCGGAACAGAAATACGGACATACGGAAACGGAATACATACGGAGTACCTTCCTTTTTTTTGCGGACCCATTGAAATGAATGGTTCTGCATACGGTCCGCAAAAAAGTGTATAGATACACATACGGCCTGGTAGCTCCGGATACTGCGTCATTGGATAAATGGAGCGCCTCCTGTGATCCCAAAAATTTTTCTATGTGGTATCATCAATCCATTGATTCTGTACTTATTATTGCTAAGAGACTCATAATTTGGAGTTGTCTGTCTATGTTACAGCTCTGTTAAAATTGATTTATCTTCCTCCTGATGAACCCAAAATAAAAAAAGGGGGAAATGCGTTGAGGATTTTTAGTCCTCTGAGGTGAATTCAATCCGGGCTCAGAGGTCTATGTATGCGCAGGAACCAGAGATAATACATCTATATCCTGCTGCTGCTTTTGAGTTGTACTATTGACTTACCCCCTTTCGGGGGGTCTGAGTTGACACGGATACTCAGGATATATATTTAGATAATAATCAGATTAGGGTGCCAACTAGGGCTACATAGGTCAGGTTCGGGGACAGGGAATCCCCACCTTTAGGGGAGGTCCCTGGGCTGAGGATAAGCCTAGGGTAACATCAGGGACATAGTAGTACGTATATCCTATTGATTAATGTACGTCATTGTATCCAACATGTGGTGCTGAGTATCCGTGTCAAATGAGCATTTTGTTATATTATCTTACTGGTGAGGGTGTTTTTGATCTTATAGGATATAGGACCGGGTGTCCATGATTTTTAATAGGAATTAATAAAAGGTATATTTTATAGGGATTCTCTTTTTTTGCTGGATTATGTACATTTGAATACTGTCCCTATTTATCGCAAATATAATAATACGACGGTCCGCAAAAAAGACAGAACGGACATGGAATGAAAAAAACTTCGTGCGCATGAGGCCTTAAAGAGGACCTTTCACTGGTCCACAGTTTATCAGTTAAAGCTATTTACATGGAGAGCGGCACCCAGGGATGTCCCTGCACTTACTTGTATCCCTGGGTGCCGCTCCGTTCGTCCTCTGTAGCCCCCGGTACCAGCGCTCCTGCTGCTGTAATTTTGCCTGGGGCGGAGACCTTCTTCTGCCTGGCGTCTCCTTCTCCCAGGGCTGGAGTGCTGGCCAATCGCAGTGCTTAGCTCATATCCTGAATATAGGCTGAGCTCTGCGATTGGCCAGCACTCCAGCCTTGGGAAGGAGACGCCAGGGCAAATAAGATGTCTCCACCCCAGGCAAAATTATCAGAAGCAGGAGCGCCGGTACCGGGGGCTACAGAGGACGAACGGAGCGGCACCCAGGGATACAAGTAAGTGCAGGGACATCCCTGGGTGCCGCTCTCCATGTAAATAGCTTTAACTGATAAACTGTGGACCAGTGAAAGGTCCTCTTTAAAGAGTGATTATTTCTCTGCCAACTTGAAAGAGAAAAAGAGAAATAAAAACTGTTTAATACTACTTGCATTGGAAATTCTGCTGCACTGCATCTCCTTGCTGATAAAGATGCGCCATATATTTCAGCTGCTGAGATAAGTCTTGTACAGTTTTAGACTGTCTAGTTTAAGTTTACACTGTCTAAAATTAGACAGTATTAGTAAATTTGCCCATATGTGCACAAAGCCTAATATACTAAACAGATTCCTTGGAGCCTGAAGAGGTTTTTGAACACTCTGTATACCGGGAGTCTCCAGATGGAGAAGAGCAACTTCAGGCTACTGGAAGGTGCCACTTTTCCCTAAATAATATTACATTTCTTACATTCACATGTACTGTACTATTGATTTATTCAAAAAGTTATAATAGATACAAATTTTTTAGGTTTTGTGTAGAGGATTACTTTGTCAGTAATTCTCATCTAAAATGTAGCTAATTATCAATGGCTAATAGTAATTATTTATTATTATTATTAATTATTTATTATTAAAGTGCCATTCATTCCATAGCGCTGTATATATGATAAGCGGTGCACATACATAATACAGACAATTGCATGAACAAGATGAGTTACAAACTGGTACAGAAGGAGAGAGGGCCCTGCCCATGAGGGCTTACAATCTACATGGTATAGGAGAAGGACACAGTAGCAGAGGGTAAAGTTGGTCATGGCGGTATAAAGGCAGCAGGGTCACTGGTTGTAGGCTTGTCTGAAGAGGTGGGTTTTCAGGTTTCTTTTGAAGGTTTCCACTGTAGGTGAGAGTCTGATACATTGGTGTAGCGAGTTCCAGAGTGTAGGGGATGCACGGGAGAAATCTTGAAGGCAATTGTGGGAAGAGGTCATAAGAGGAGAGGAGAGGAGTGAGGTCTTGTGAGGATCGAAGATTGCGTGTGGGGATGTATCTGGAAAGTAGCTCAGAGATGTATGGAGGGGACAGGTTGTGGACGGCCTTGTATGTATTTGTTAGTATTTTGAACGGAATTCGCTGGGCAATGTGGAGCCAGTAAAGGGATTGGCAGAGGAGTAACAGGGTGAGAAGTGGATTAGTCGGGCAGAGTTGAGGATAGATTGGAGGGGTGCGAGAGTGCTAGATGGAAGGCCATAGAGAAGAATGTTGCAGTAGTCTAGGCAGGAGATGATGAGGGCGTGTACAAGCATTTTTGCAGACTCAAAGTTGAGGAAAGCGCGGATGCGGGAGATGTTTTTGAGTTGGAGGCGGCAGGTGGTGGAAAGGGAAGGAGAGGGCAGAATCCAAGGTCACTCCAAGACAGCGAACTTGGTTGACCGGGGAGATTGTGCAGCCATTGATCGTGATAGATAGGTCTGTTGTGGGGAGGGGGGTTGAGGAAGATGGGGGAAAAATGATGAATTCTGTTTTATTCATGCTAAGTTTTAGAAAGCGAGAGGAACAGAAGGAGGAAATGGAAGATAGGCATTGTGGGATTCTGGATAGTACAATGGGGATGTCTGGACCAGAGAGGTAGATTTGTGTGTCATCAGCATAAAAGTGATACTGTGAGCTGTCCCAGGCCGAAAGTGTAGATAGAGAAGAGCAGGGTCCCAGGGCAGAGCCTTGCGGGACACCAACAGAGAGGGAATGAGGCGAGGAGGTGGTGTGAGAGTTATGATCCCCTATATTTGTAAAGTTCCTTATGAAATATAAGAAAATAGAAGTTTACCCTTATGACTTAACAAGAAATAATGAAGAAGCGCACAAGCGAAACTATTTCATTTAAATGAGAACAAATGACAATATACAGCTATGAAAGGAGATTGTGGTTATGTTCCATAATGTGCAGATAATGTTGTAAAATGGCAATTAGCATGAAATGGGAATATAAGTATGCTTCTATACATTCTGTAATAAATTATTTTTGGCAGGATCTCAAGATATCAAACAGCTATGATTTGGCCTGCATAACCCTATAATAAGCATAAAGCTGATTGGCTCATTTTGAAAGTATGACAATAATATTTATTTAATTTAATCTATTCAATGTAAAATCTGCTGCATATAAAAAGTAACAGACAGTAATGCATGCTTTTTAGACTTACCATTGAGCTCACAAAAACTTAAAGTTAAATGGGGTCTGTCAGCAGTTTTGGCCCTGTAAAACTCACAACAGCTCTAGGTAGTGGCAATGTAGTGACTGGTTAAAATATAGTTTTCTATGCTTATATTAGAAATACCATTATGCAAAAGAACCTTTAATTAGCCATGCCACCCCTACAATTGCCCCAAAGGCAGTCCCTCATGCTGAAGTTCTCTCTGCAATGAGCTGTTCCACAACCTCTATACTATGATCTAAATAATGTTCTTGTAGCATCCAACCAGGAGACTACTACATCCATTATTTGGAGCAGCAAAGCCCTTGAGTTGCTTACTATTCCATAAGGTAAGGTTCTCACAGGACTGTTTGATGCAGTTTCATATGCTTTTTTTTTTGTAAAGCCAAAGTAAATCCTAAATAGAATAAGTATATAAAGAGGACTTATATCTAATTCTTGATTTCCCTAAAAAGCATCAAAAACTGCAGCAACTGCACCTGTAGATAAACCTGGATAAGACTGCATACCACCCCACCCGCTTTGGTGCTGTCTAAGAACATAATGGCAGAGAATAGGAAAGGCTGAGATGAGATGGTTGATAAAGTAGATCTTTAAAGCGGTTGTTCAGCATTGGGAGCTTTTTATAGCGGACCTCTGCACTGTGTTGAACCTGTTGAAAAACTTATGGTCACCTGCTCCCCCCTGTTTTGTTCTGACCTCTTGGCTCCCTTTAGCACTTTTCTGGTCTTGTCCTGTAAATTAGGATAGGGTAAGGTGCGCTGCTGCAACCAATAACTGACCTCAGTGGTAATGTGTCCCCAAGAGGCACATGACACAGCGGAGACATTCTACTTGGGGACATATTACCAATGAGGCCAGTCAGTGACCGAATGACAGTTTTGCCTTTTCTCACTGTGGTTTCCTATATCCATGTGGTTGCTGTAAAGCAAATCCCTGAACAGCCGCTCAGGCAAGATGGTTGGCATGCAGAACATTTTACCTCAAGTTTGGAATAATTGTAGGGAATTGTAGGCTGTTGATTGGCCTCAGGGATTTTGGAGACCATTTATATTTTCCCTTGAAGGGGTTGGCCACACTCCGGTTATGTTGACCAATGTGTTTGTAAGATGGTTATATGGCATTCACTAATATAGTCTTTGTTGAAATTCTGCTTCATTTTCTATATTTTATCAGGTATACCCCCTTGTTTACAAAGTCTTTTGTGTTGTCCACACAGAGGTCTTGTCCATAAGATGGCTGCTGATGGGGGTCATGTGACCAGGCAAATCCCCTGTATGTGCGTTTAGTGCAGGTTCATTTATTCTGAGCTCAGCTGGGAGTAACTTCCAACCGCTGGTGTGGCAAGCAGTGATTGCGAGACATCTGTGCCAAGCTTGTATGTGAAGTCAGTGGAAGGAGATAACGGACTGAATAGGAGGACTTCTTACTCTGGATCTCTTCTGAGGTGGTGGTGGTGAGTTCCCAAGACCTTTGTGTTACTATTGGAAGAGATGTTTAGAGAAAGAGGTACTTATGCTTTTTTTTACACAGTGTGAACAGGAGCATTGGACCTGCTCCTAATCTCTTAGTGCTCTGTTTCTTCCTTAGCGGAACACTGCCCAACTAATCATATATATTAAAGTAAATTATGCAATTCAGACGTCCGTTTTCCCTCGTAGACTGTTGGTCCGTGAGAACCCTAGCATGCACTATTGAGTCTGAGACTTATTCACTCAAATGAATGGGTGCATAACAAAAATGATACCGCCTGGATATTCAGATACATATGTGTTTTGTGGACAGAAATCTGAATGCACATCTGAATCAGGCCTGTAGTAGGTTCATATTCTGTAAGACTGGCATAAAGCAATTCTAGTACCAATTCACATCATAGCTGCTAGTAGAGGAACACAAGGGGGCAGATTTACCATTATAAATGCTCCAGTTGTTTAGTGCAATTGGCACAGAAATAAACTAACGTACATGATTTGCACTGCATTTTACTAGTGTTTTAGACACTCTTCTAAACTTCTTTACGCCTTGCCTTACAAGGAGCTTGGCTTAAATCTTCCTTCATATGCCAAAAAATGTGCCAAACTTTTGAAGCATTTTTGGAGTGATAAATCTGATGCATCTTTAGACTGTGAGTCCGAGTTTATGCGGTCTTACTTGTAGACAGTGTTAGTAGATCTGACCCAAGAGGTCTGTATTTGTAGAGGATAGTAAACTATGATGGATTACTGACACTGAAGAGAATAATATTAAACTAGGGCAAATTAAAGGGAACAGCATGGAGCCTATATTATATTTGGTTTAAACATAGTACATAAAGGAGTTAAACAATGCAAATATACTTGACCATAATACTCTCTTCCCGGGAAGGCAGCTGTTCCCTTGTTATGACCTGCTTTTCAGAGTCAATATATGTGTAAGCACATGAAGTCCTTCCTGGGCAGGAGTCAAACATACCTCCTATGACTTGTAGCATTCTGTGCCAGGCAGCTGTTGCTAAGGCAATGAAGATAATGGGATGTGTTTAAAAAGGCCATAGATGATTACAAAAATCCTCACAAAAGAAAGGTGGTCAGCTATAGTAAATTAATTAGGGGAATGGGTGGTTTGCATTTTCAAGACTTAAGAAATTAGATGGAACAAAGCCAAACATAATAGTCTCTTCTCTGGTATAAAAGTCTATGATGTGACACAAGCATCAGTTATTAAGAAAACTGCTCGTATACAAATATATGATGGTGATTTGGTAACATGTCTCAGACATCATCTTTAACATTGCACAAGATTGACAAAATGTAATATGACAGACTGTCAGATAAAAGCTGCTGAGTGGACAAATGAGAGAGTTGTCTAGTCAATCAACATGAAGTTAACATGACAAGCAGTGCCTCAGGCCTGTCAATCATGTAACATCTCCTCTGGGGTATGTACAGTGTAGGAGCATTGCTCGTGTTCTTTCATTGTTCACTATCTAATGGTAGCGGGCTCTGAAGAGCAGCTGGTGATTGTCAGCAGTGAAGAAGGCTAAAATAGTGCAGTCTAGTCCTGGCGAAGTCTAAGAGCTGTAGATGATGGTCAAGCCGTTCAATAGATTACGGGTGACAGTAAAACAGATCCCGGTAATAAGTCATTAGGTATCATTATTGAAGGGGATTCTAGTTTAGAAAACTCATTTTTACACATACCCTGAATCCTGAATTAGTAGAGTGGAGGTCCTCTGTTCCAGATCTTCATCTCCTGGCCAGAGAGCAGAATGGTTACAAAGATTTTCTCTTGAATATATTAGATAAATATTGAAGAAAAAATTTAAAAGGTTAAAAAGAAGTAACTAGTATGTTAAAGGGGTTATCCCATGAGTTATGTATAAAAATGAAAATCAGACATCATATAATACATAACATGACAATCTCTTTCTAACAAAGCTATAACCAGCCTCGTACCTCACATGGATCCAGAGCTCCCCTCATTCATTGCTGCAATTCCTCTGACAGCTCAGTGGGTGTGTCCTTTCTCAGGGAGCTATACAGATAGATTTCAGTGAACAACTCGGTGGCTATACAAAAATTTTAATTACATGCGATTACAAAAGTATTCAGCTCCAGGTGCTGGTTTGAAAAATGTTGCATATTTTTTCATGGGACAACCCCATTAAATACAAGAGAATAAAAATAATAACTTGAAGCTGTCATGATTTGAGTGTGATACCTTCTGGTGATGTTGGCTGGGTGATGAAGAACTGTATCATCCCAAAAAAGTGAGGGTCGTTGTTGAGAACACTTGCAAAGAGATGCTAAGTTGTTATCCTCATTATTTTGTTTACTATACAGTAGAGCAGGACAGAGACTGATGACCTATCCTGAGGGTAGGTCTTCAGTATTATACACTCAGACAGCCCCTTTCATTTTCCCTGTAGTGGCAATGCAGGAAAATTGAACTCTTATGCCTCATTCACACTTCAGTGTTTGGTCAGTGATTTGAATCAGTGATTGTGAGCCAAAACCAGGTGTGGCTCTAAACACAGAACAGGAGCAGATCTTTCCTTTATACCTTATGTCTGTGGAGGCTCCAATCCTTCTTTTGGCTCTCAATCACTGATGGAAATCACTGACCAAAACACTGACGTGCGAATAAGGCCAGGTTTTTGCAGATTACGACTGATCACTAAGGATCCCAGCAGGGGGAAATTTTGTGATCAGCTTATTGTCAAGGTACATTTTAAGAAGTAGGGCTCTCCTTTGGGGTGAATGTACAGTATGTAGTACATAGTACTTTCAGAACTGATCAATATAGTAAATTTTATGTATGATTCATTGGATCTAAAACAAAGACAGAATAACCTTTTTATGTTAGACAATTCTTTTAGGACTACATGATGATTTTAATTGATCTATGCATATACTTTTCTATGTACATGGCGTGTTTAAAGAAAATAAGAGTAAGAGGTTCTTTTGGCAATACAAAGAAAGAGAATACCTCTTGTTTGCAAGGTTCACTTACATTTTTTGGGAATAAATGGTTTAGACTGAAGCTGGGCATGTGAGGGATAAAATAAGACCTGCTCTATGATGATACATAATATAACAATAAATAAAAATATATTCACACTGATGCTAGTTCCCTCAGTCATTACAAGGCGTTCAGACCCTGAGGCAGCAAAGCAGACGATCATGTTACCTGATGAACTAGTGTTTTGTCTGTTCATCAGGTAATCGGCAGCACCTTTACGCCGTCAGATAATCGATAATGAGTGTTCCTATGAATGCTTGTTAGCGATAATCTGGCTCAATATTTGTCCAGTATAAAGGGGCCTTTACTTTTTCTCAATGCTTTATGGACTGTGCTCAATAAAAGACATGAACGGTACCACTGTTTGTATATTATTGGTTTCATGCATCTTAATTAGATTGTTACAATGTTATTATAAAATAACATTATTAAGCAATTAAACACAGGGAATTTCAAAAAGTTCACTTACTTTTTATTGCATCTGAAGTGACTTTATTAAAGGGGTTATCTAGGCCATTAAGGTTAGCTCATTCAGGTGAGCACTGCAGCCTCTTCATTGTTTTAATTGGTTTTAAAACTTTTTGCAGCATCAGTGTAGGGTAATGCAACTTTCTCTCATTCAAGTTAATAGAAGAAAGCTGTAATAACGTGAATCCATGCTACTTTAAGTACAGCATTTGGCTGTAGGGACCAATGTATAAATTAATGTCCGGACCAATGTAAGCAATGAAGAGGCTGCTCTGATCACCTGAGTGCCACGGTACAGCTGATCACCAAGGATGCCAAAAGTCAGACCCCCTAATATGGGATAGGCCATCAGTTTTAAAAGCCCAGATGTCTTCTTCAATGCACCTTCCTCAATTATTGAAGACATTTTAAAAATATTTGTACGTACTGTACCATATATTTCCTGCAGAGTGGGAACAACTGTTAGCTACACATTAGTTGTTTTTCTCTGTTTAATTAAAATGAAGGGTATTAACTTTCCCTTCTGTCTTAGTCGTAATCTGCTTCCATTCAATGGGTGTATTGCCTGTTCTCACATCAACCTTATACAGCGAGTACAGGAAGCAAGTGACAGCTATTCTGCTGTGATTAGATAGTTAATTAAGGAGAAGGCAGGTGTGGATGGATCTATTCAACTAATGAATATGGTCTGAACATAAAAGCAGTTGATACTGGAGAGCTTGCAGGTGGAGCAGTGATTTATTTGTTTTAAATTGCATATAAGGAAAAGGAACAGTTTGAAATATGAAATTTATGCTGCTGGTGGCACATGCATGTATGTATTGTTATCACGTATCATAATCATCTCCATTCTTATCCATTGTACCATTTTATTGTAATCAGCTGCAATTTGTAATCAGTAGTTTAACATGTACATATGTCTTTTTTTTTTACTATGGTGTATACAGCCAAAATTTATATTATAGCATAGATGCCCTGTATTGGAGTATCACATCTTTCGCTAGATCTATTCCTGAACATTGGCCCAAACACCAACACCACTAATCAATGTCCCTAAAGAGATCCCTATTGAAAATCCTAATCTGCAATATTGTCCCTAAAACAACAGAAGGAGACACTAGGGCCCAGAGAGAGGAAACCCAAACTGAGCACTGCTGAACTGGATCACGACAGATTTAAACAGGGAGACAACTGAAGACAAACTAAATGACTCAGATACAAGGCCTGGACTAGAATGAATGCAAATCAAAAATACATTTGACAAGTGAAAAACTAGGCAAGGAATAACATACTGGAATAGAGAAGGATTACTACTCTGTAGATCCAAATGTACAGAGCATATGCTATAACTAGCAACCCATTGCAAGCCAGGAAATATTGCAAAGAAACAGATAACTAATCAGAAACACCTTCTCTAAAAGATCCAAGCTGTATGAGAGAGATAAGATGACCCGCACTAATGGATCAGCTGTGAGTTGTATAGCAGTTGCCCTAAACAAATTAATAGACAAGATGAGACATCTGGGAAATTTTGAGTAACTATATCATGCAATAATAACACATTTCAATCTCATTTCATAGGCTTAACTGATCAATCATGTTTAACACTAGATTATATACTGACTATTTAGTTATGGCCTCTGTAGTCAAATATAATATTATAATATATGGGTAGCCTTTCTACCAGCGTAAAGGTAGCCATACACATTCAATAGCAGTTGGCTGAATGATAGGTCTGGGGAAAGTGTAGGCCACTTTAATTGAGGTACCCCAGTCTCCAGTAGCTGTTCCCCAATGATGCGAACTCAATGGGGTGGCACATTGTCGTCCATGAAGATGAAATTAGGCCTCTGTTGTTCATGCAGAGGCACAATGACTGGATTAATGATGTTATTAAAGTAGTATAGGCTAGTCACTGTACCAATCACAAAGTGTAGGGCAGTTGTATATTGACTAGACACACCTGCCCACACTGTGACACCACCACCATCATGAACACATGATCCAGCCTCCATGTTCCTTCACCTCACAGCTACAGATCATTAAACCGCTGAAGAAGGTCCGTATGGACCGAAATGTCCGGTCAAACAGTGACAAGGAGAGTGGCTATCCAATTTTTACAATTCATTAATCTTGTAACTGGATCATGGACTTTTCTGTCTAAATGCGCAAATGACTTACCTAAATGCTGCAATTTCATATCACTTTATATCAACTGCCTAAGTCCTTGCTGGCACCAGTTCACAATAAATATGGTGCGGTACTCCACTCTGACAAACCACCACCATCAAAGGCTTGTCTGATGACAACAGTGGCTGATGCATAGCGCTTTCCTTGACGTCTCCTACATTGTTGGCGGCCATACTTTCTGCTCTGCGTGAATCGACTTTAATCAGTGAACAGTGTTGAGCCCCACTGGTCCCTCGTCCAACGTGGATGCTCCCTGGCCCATGCAAGACGACGACACATTTGGTCAGGTACCCTTGCAGGTCATCTAGCATGCAGACCGAGCTGATATAAATGGTTTCAAATGGTCTGACATGACACTTGAGTGCCTCTCACCTCCCTTATATGTGCCTGAAGTTTTGTGGCATTTATCATCCGGTTCTGCAGGGCATTGTTCACAATGAAGATGTCATCAGTCTTTCAGTCTCTCTGTACCTCTGTTGCAACCTGCTGATGACACTGTGACACTCTCAGTGGCCACTTCCATCTGAGAACATACTGCTTGAAGCCTTGCAATAGGGAGGTACGGTTGATCAATTGTTAAGTGTTGCCTTGGTCTCATGATGTCAAAATGTTGATCAGGAGGACTGTTTAAATACCAATTCTAATTGAACCAGGAAATGTATTGGGCGATTTGTGGATCAAGCACCTTTTGTGAATTTTGCCGTTAAGCTCCTTGTAAGTTGTGCAAAAAGTACTGAAACATTGAACAGTTGGATATGTGCATTCAAAGGTTTATAGACGGTCACATTAAGTTCACCTGTAAAGGTTAGAGAGCATTTTATGTTCATCCTGAAATGTTACCCACAAGTCAAATATCCCTAACTTTTTTTGAGTAGTGAGTCCACCCGATCCTTCTTTCCCCTGACATCATCTGTTGGGGAAGAGTCAGGAGCTCCCCTTAGACATTTGACTGTTGGCTGATCCCACTGATTTAAGAATGTTCGCCCGACGATATACTAATGAGGACTTTAATAACCATGAAAACGATATCTTGAGTATCTGGAGAAAAAAAGGTTTCTACATCAACATAAAAGAGGATTCTTTACAGTAAAGGCAGTGAGACTATGGAACTCTCTACCATATCAGGAGATGATGGTGAATTCACTAAAATACTTTGAGAGGGGCCTGGATGTATTTCTGGAGCGTTATAATATTACAAGTTATAGTTACTAGATTTCCTGAGAAGTAGCGTTGATCCAGGGAGTTATTCTGGTTGCTTCATTGGGGTTAGGAAGGAATTTTTTCCCCTAATATGAGGAAAATTGAATTCTACTTCATGAGAGTTTTTGCCTTCTTCTGCATCACCTTTGCAGGGTAACAGGCTGAACTGGATTGACTTATGTGTTTTTTCAGCCTTACAACCCAGTCTGAGCTCCAGAACACTCTGGATAAGGTTTTGATTGTTTTTTTATTTATTTATTTTTATTTAACTCAAGGCTGCAACATAAAATGTGAAAAAATGAAAGGGTCTGAAAACTTTCCAAATGCAATGTATTTGTAGTAAACATTTGACTTAAAAATTGATTGACCAGAAAGGGGCAGCATATGCTAATATCCGTCTTTCTAAATATGTTTTCTTCTCTCCAGGTTCCTGCTTCTTTATTTTATTGGCCTTTATTTCCCCATCCTCAGAGATCACATGAATGCATTTTACAGTTTAATTTACGCTTCTTAATAATGCAGAACAGCTAATTTCCCAAGGTATAGCCCACGGCACAGGGACAGGATGAAACAAAACAGGTACAATTCTTTTATTCAGGCATTAATAATCAGCATTAGAATGGTAAAAGCTCACAAGCACGGCACATTGCTGATGACCTAGGAATGAAATAGAAGGAACATAGAAGGAATGAAAACTGCAGTTCTTGCCTCTTGACTCCAATCTTTAATGATTTAAAAAATGCAGCTTTATTCCAACATGATTTTGTATATGGCTATTTTTCCACTCAGCAATCTTATAATTAACCCCTAAAGAGGTTTTCTACTTCAACTTACTGTAGTTTCACAAAAGTCTAATTATAGTGCAGCCACATAACGTAGAAATGTGTGAAAACTTCCACAGTTTTCTGGAGTAAAAAATTCACACATTTTTGCACAAATACTTGCAACTTTTGTCTCCATTACATGCATTTGCCACTTTTCCAAATAGTATACAAGGTCAACTCAGCCTGACAGAATTGCCCTTATTTAAAGCAGAAAACTGGCGTAAAATTACACCTGAAACACTGCATAGCAGCTGTAAATAAGATACTTGTATACTACATAACAGCCTTAATAAATCAACCCAATAGCCTATCATCTGCCTTCAGTTAACCTTTTAACAACTGTGTTCCATCCATGGGCAGTCAAGGGCTTTAATTTGTAGGAACATCTTTTGATACTAATGGAAATTCATGGCTACATCTCTCCACAGCTGGTTCCACAGCTTTGTGCTTGGCTCTCAGAGACAGTTTGGAACCCTCCATCTCCCGAAATGGCAGAAATGGTTTTAATAGGCATTTTTATTATAACAAAATATCACCAGCATATTCTGCAGAACTTACAATATGTCAGCTTTATGGATATTGATGTTAATAAAACCATTGTAATGTTCTTTTTTTAAAGAAGAACCAGTAATTTAACAGAAAAAAAAAACTGCCTCCAAAGGGTCCACTCCACTTAGCATCCCAATAAGTGTTATTAAGACTTGATCAGGGTGAACCGAGGCAGGCTGAGATGAATTAAGACAGATTCTCCTTAGTAATGACCATCTCATATGCATCTATGACATATTAGAAAAACACATTTATATTTATCTAAATCAGGGATCAGCAACCTTCGGCACTCCAGCTGTGGTGAAACTATGATTTCCAGTATGCACACTTGCTTAGCTGTTTTCAGAACTCCCATAGAAGTAACCAGAGCATGCTGGGAGTTGTAGTTTCACTACATCTGGAGTGCCGAAGGTTTCTAACCACTGATCTAAATGATCATATAAGGTCAGATCTATCACTGTTACGGTGTTTTAAAAATGCTGGAAACTCTAGCAGACATGTTAAATTATACCAGCCACTATTTAAGGGGGTGTTTTGGGATAAACCACATGCCACCTCCTTTCATATAAAGGAGGTTAACTTCTAACCCAAGGCTGCATATATATATACAGGGAGTGCAGAATTATTAGGCAAGTTGTATTTTTGAGAATTAATTTTATTATTGAACAACAACCATGTTCTCAATGAACCTAAAAAACTCATTAATATCAAAGCTGAATATTTTTGGAAGTAGTTTTTAGTTTGTTTTTAGTTTTAGCTATTTTAGGGGGATATCTGTGTGTGCAGGTGACTATTACTGTGCATAATTATTAGGCAACTTAACAAAAAACAAATATATACCCATTTCAATTATTTATTTTTACCAGTGAAACCAATATAACATCTCAACATTCACAAATATACATTTCTGACATTCAAAAACAAAACAAAAACAAATCAGTGACCAATATAGCCACCTTTCTTTGCAAGGACACTCAAAAGCCTGCCATCCATGGATTCTGTCAGTGTTTTGATCTGTTCACCATCAACATTGCGTGCAGCAGCAACCACAGCCTCCCAGACACTGTTCAGAGAGGTGTACGGTTTTCCCTCCTTGTATATCTCACATTTGATGATGGACCACAGGTTCTCAATGGGGTTCAGATCAGGTGAACAAGGAGGCCATGTCATTAGATTTTCTTCTTTTATACCCTTTCTTGCCAGCCACGCTGTGGAGTACTTGGACGCGTGTGATGGAGCATTGTCCTGCATGAAAATCATGTTTTTCTTGAAGGATGCAGACTTCTTCCTGTACCACTGCTTGAAGAAGGTGTCTTCCAGAAACTGGCAGTAGGACTGGGAGTTGAGCTTGACTCCATCCTCAACCCGAAAAGGCCCCACAAGCTCATCTTTGATGATACCAGCCCAAACCAGTACTCCACCTCCACCTTGCTGGCGTCTGAGTCGGACTGGAGCTCTCTGCCCTTTACCAATCCAGCCACGGGCCCATCCATCTGGCCCATCAAGACTCACTCTCATTTCATCAGTCCATAAAACCTTAGAAAAATAAGTCTTGAGATATTTCTTGGCCCAGTCTTTTCAGCTGTCGGGTTTATAATAATAATTCAATTAAGAATTATTAATTATGGTCATAAAATAATTAATCATAAATTTTTCATAACTTCTCCAAATTATGACCTGGTGAATTGTAGATAACCCAATCAATACAATTCACATCTGAGGCCGACTATTTCCTCAGATAATAAGTTCTTTTCACGTGAGATGACATTAATGCTAAAGATATTGTTTTGACATTAAATAATAATACACAGGTATTATAAAAACATGCAGATTTATTGGTTACAAGGTTATAAATATAAATAAACACAATTATAAATGCAAATGAATATATACGGAGTTGATATAAAGCATTACAAGCTTAAAATAAGTAAATAAACATAATATTATCATCGATATAAAGCAATATAAGCTCAGCAATACATGTGGGGAGAAGCAACTTGTCACATTATAACAAAGCTATTATTTGGTTAGGATATCAAAACAAGAAGTTAAATTATATACATCACTTCTGTTCAGAGGAAACCTCATGATATCAGGATGGGCATGTCTAATCCTAGACATCAATATAGAGTGCTGAATACATTCTGCCCCCCTCTAACCAACTACACCTCACATGGCTTCAGGAATGGGCAAATCCATCCAAGGATATAACGTAGAAGCGATCACTGTATCCTTCCGCCCCATCCCGGACTATTTTCACATATATGATTTTGGTAAGACTATTAAGACACACAACAGAAATGGGAAGAACTTGGAACAAGTCTTTCCAGTGGGAATTTATCACCTAGCTTGGCGAAGAATGCTACTATCAATATATTTATATATGTATATATATATACAATCATTTAATACTTTTCTAGATTATGAGTCTTGATTCTTCTGCAGGTAGAACGAAGCCTCACAATATCCTAAGACTACATCTCAATATGGAGATGATCAATTAATTAATGTGTTTATGTATTCACCAATCTATATGATATGATTTCACCCACATTATCCAATTAGTCTTAATAAAATGAAATATCATTCTTCATGTCTCTTACCAAGTCCTAGCAGGAATCACACTTCTGCTCCTAGGAAAGCTGGGTGGTCCATCATCGCATGTCTCACCATGACTTTCATATTGATAGACCCCTCTCTCTTGTGTGTTCAGGCTGAATCCTGGAATGTTCCTGCTCTTTGCTTGTTGCTCTGCTTCTGCTTGTTTCCTTGCTTGTTGGAAATCCCCTTCTTCCAACAGTAAATATCCCAATCCTTATCTTACATTACCTTCCCCTGGATTAAGATCTTCCAATCATACGCTCATATGGTAATGATCCTATGAGATCATATTTACCCATAATGCAACTATGGAGGACGGTGTAGCGATATCCATCTGTCTCCGGATGGCACTGTTGTGCAAGCTATTAGCACCATACTATAAAGAGTTAACTATGGCACGCTTGTATTATATACATTTGATCCTCGTCGTCGTAAATTAGAGATAAGGATTAGTTTAGACATTAAAACAACTAAAGACAGACCTCTAGGCGTCTCTCTGAATGTTTCTCACACTGTTGATCTATGGACCATAATGATATGAATGGGCCTTGTTCTCTTCAGACGGACATGTCTGGAGAATCCAGTGTACTCCCTACAGATAAGACCACATCTGTGGCAATAACTTTTAAAATACAATGTTCTTTGTATTTAGTATAAACTTTTACACAGACTGAACTCTGTGTGACTTCAAATCTTGGCCTGTTCCAGCCGTGTAGCAAAACTTTGGTTCAGCCTGTCTCTTAAAGACAATGAGCAACTATTTTGGACTATAATATGATCAGGTATCATATACCTTGTGTGTCTTGTTCAGTGGTGGTCGTCTTTCAGCCTTTCTTACCTGGCCATGTCTCTGAGTATTGCACACCTTGTGCTTTTGGGCACTCCAGTGATGTTGCAGCTCTGAAATATGGCCAAACTGGTGGCAAGTGGCATCTTGGCAGCTGCACGCTTGACTTTTCTCAGTTCATGGGCAGTTATTTTGCGCCTTGGTTTTTCCACACGCTTCTTGCGACCCTGTTGACTATTTTGAATGAAACGCTTGATTGTTCGATGATCACGCTTCAGAAGCTTTGCAATTTTAAGAGTGCTGCATCCCTCTGCAAGATATCTCACTATTTTTGACTTTTCTGAGCCTGTCAAGTCCTTCTTTTGACCCATTTTGCCAAAGGAAAGGAAGTTGCCTAATAATTATGCACACCTGATATAGGGTGTTGATGTCATTAGACCACACCCCTTCTCATTACAGAGATGCACATCACCTAATATGCTTAATTGGTAGTAGGCTTTCGAGCCTATACAGCTTGGAGTAAGACAACATGCATAAAGAGGATGATGTGGTCAAAATACTCATTTGCCTAATAATTCTGCACTCCCTGTGTGTATATATATATATATATATATATACAGGTATATTTTCTGTGTTGTATACAGTGTTGTTTACCAATGTGTTATTTGCAGGTACTGTATCCTTAACAGTTCATTGCCGGTTGTAGTACATGGGATATTATTGCAGATGGGCACAGGTGTGACACAGGTTTTGGTCATGGCTGCAGATGCTGCAGCATAGCACCACACGGGCTGCATTGAAGATAAATTCAGTATGTGATAGCCTTGCACACCTTGTGGTGAGTAGTGTATGTGAAGTGAGCTGCAACAGTAAACCGTTCTGGTCTGTTAAAATGTGCCAAAACTTTGGAGTAAGGTGGGCCAACCAATAGGTGGTGTAAATTTAGCCAAAAAATCTGGTACATCTTTAGACTTTTTAGTCTAAAGTTACACTTTCTAAATCTTAGAATTATTAAATCTGCCCCAGTGAGTGTTCTACATTCTATGTGGGACTACTACTTGGAGTCTGTTATCCTGGAAATAATTGTGCTCTCAAATACAGACTGTATTCAATATGATGTGTGCCTTTTAACAGAGACTTTATTAACCACTTTAATAACCACAAGGCTCTGTGCCTTTAAGGGCTCTCTAATTACCAAGCTTTGTGCCATGGGGTGGATTGGCTATAGACCCTACAGGGAAATTTCCCAGTGGGCCGATGCCCCAGGGAGCCACCCAAGTCTTCCTCTCTGCCGCTTACTGGGTACATAATGAGCTCTCAACAGTAATTAACAATGTGAAAATCAGGTACTCTTGTACCCAGCCAGTGACTGGATATGCCCTCCTTTATTCAACTGCTATGGCCTGCACCTCACCTCCTAAGCCCCCTGCTCCATATCTTAATCAAAGACAACTGGAAGGGAAAGATAGAAAATGGTAGCTATTGATGGCCACCACAGAGGGACAGCTTTTGGGGCAGTATATTGTGCTACACTGCTGGGATGGTATTTTGCACTATGGTATTGCTGACCCCGCCTACATGTGTTTCCCCACTTTTTGTTAATTTGGACCTGCAAAATGGGGCTACTTTTAGTTTTTTTTTCAGGGCCACTTTAGGTTCCCAGATTGTCCCTGTTTGTGCCCCAATAATGCACTGTGCCCCTGTTGGAGTGAAGTTATTCAAGTTTATTGTGACATGTCCACCTTTCATTGCACCATCTTCTAGTGGGGTGGTGGGGTCCTGTTATTGGGTCTAGGTACACACTGAACTGACTCTCTTACAAATAACCAAGCCAACAATATCACAATTTTCTTCTGTTTTCAAATATGTCACCTCTTCCTTTTTTATAAAATCTAGCTTCTGTCTGCCGACTTCACTGTCTGCAGCTCTGGAAACTACATGACCTTTAAGTTTTTGCCCAGACATTACAGTGTGTTGAAGCTAGATTACAGCTACTATATCAGAAGCTAGTTATATAGATCATTCCAAATTGTGAGCCATAATCATGATTACGGTTCACTCATTTTTCCACTAGTTAGATTTTTTTAGGTTTTTATTTCAATGGCAAGGCTTACTGAACACTAAGAATTTCATGTATTATAGGAAAAGTTAGTCACATATGTTCCCAAAACAATGATGTGAGGCAATAACAGGAACAGGTCAGTGTCCTAGTGTTCTGTTTCAGAAAAATTATAGCTGCAGCAAAGTGTTCATCTGAAAATTGGTAGCAATGCTTGTTGACTGGTAATCAGAAAATGGGTAAGCCTGCACGGTGAATTAAAAGGGACACCAGCAGTGGAGTCTGCTTAATGCAATATACGTGCTCGGGAGTCCTCGTAGTCATTAGCTGCTGCTCCCCCTAATCCAATATTGATTAATAATTTATGTGCTTTTTTCCTATATATATAATACTGAGGTCCTGCCTGAGCATGTTACCAGTGATTTTAACTAAAACAACTGAACCAAGAAAAAAGTAAGGCGCCCTATGTTTGAATCAGGGTCGTTGTCAACATCTGCAGATAAGGCATTATACAATTGGTGATAGATTTCTGTCTGACACATCCAAAATCAGTTTTAAAGTAAGCATACTCACTGGTTAAGTAGGTGCTCTAAGATATAACCATCTCTTTCTTGTGGTAAAAATTCAGTCCTCTTGAGAAATGCGTCTTTTTATTTTAAGCAAAAAATGTTTTTGGTGCACCATGAGTCGTGCTGTATCTGGCTTCTCCTGCTCCATCACTACCAGTTCTGAAATCTCAGACTGTCAATCATACAAGAGGGTGGCGCTGGGTGGCGTTATGGCAGGCCGATGGTGCACTAAGCATTTCTCAGGATAAGAGGACTAGATTTTCACAATAAAGGTATGGTCATGCTTTGAAGAACCAACTCTACATGGTGGTATGCTTACTTTGAAACCGAATTTGGAGGTAACAGACGTCTTTTAATTAAAAATATATGGAAATTAATAGGCATAGAACCCCTTTTTTCTTGGAGGTCTCAGATGCTAAAGTGAACAAGCCCTATAGACATTTGAAAAACAAAATAATTATTGGATTGAAATTGCTCTGTCTCTTACCAGACATACTGCAGAAGTTTTTAATATGTCTGATAATAACTTAGATGATCTGAAGGCTTAACGTAAATCCTAACTGAACCTTATCTTAATTAATCATGATTCAAGACCTCAAAGAAATAAAGTTGTCAGTATTTCTATTTGCACAATTCAACACTGGAAGCTCCAGTACTCACCATTATTCATATACTGGTTGGAGTATATCATAATATTTGCAAATACAATAATATACAGTATGTTCTTTGATAAGGTAGATAAAACAGAAAACAAGCAGCCATCCTCTTCTTTAACGTGTATTTATTTTTAAGCTTTATTGAATAAAAAGCAGGTAATGATTTTGTGCAATAGATCTATGTAAAGTATGGTCACCGAAATCAATACATAATCATTATTAACCCCTTCCCGACCACCATATGACTATATACGTCCTATCTGCACATACCCCGTGCAGATAGCACGTGTATAGACGTCATGGACTGCAAAACGCTTGGATTAAAGCTTCTCTCCCTGTTCTGCAGCTCTCATGGACAGCTTGCAGCCCGGTAATTTCTGCAAGGGACCAATAGGAGTGGTCCCTTGATGGCAAGCTCTCCGATTAGTTAGTCTATGCTGACTAACCAATCGAGCGTAGCACACCATGTCAAAATGCCGATTTCAAGCTGTAATCTCCACTCTGGAGATCGCAACCTGAAATCGCTAAGTGCCCCCAGTGGCCCCAATGCGTCTTTATTAAATAAATGCCCCCACTGACCCAACATGCGGCCATCATTGCCCCCATATGCCTCAGTATGTCCTCCACTGCCCCCTCCGTTCCTCCTCCTGCTCTGTGCTGCGCTGTAATGGCGGGGTCAGGAACAGAGCTGCTGCCTCTGCAGCGAGTGTTAGCTTTGACTTACAGCTAACACTCTGCTGCTACACCCCAGATTGGTGCTGGTGGTCAGCAGCCACCCGCAGCATCCATGGAGTTAAGAGGGAGGGAGCTCCCTCTCTGTGCCATCGCGCTGCTGCTGCAATGCACTGTACAGTGATCAGGCCCACTGGATATTTAATGGGCCTGATCACTGAAGTAAAAAAAATAAAAAAAAATTAAAAATTTAAAAAAATAAATAAATAAAAATGTAAATGAAAATAAAATAAAAATGGTCTTATCTCAAATCCGTTTATGTCATAAAAAATAAAAAAAATAAAAAAACTATATATATTTGGTAAAAAAACAGCTCTATAAAAGCATCCCATGACCTAACCCCTTAGATGAATAGCGTAAAAAAGAAAAACTAAAAACCATGTCAAAAAAGCCATTTTTTATCACCTTACATGACCAAAATTCCAACACAAAGTGATCAAAAAGGCGTACACCCCCAAAAATAATACCAATAAAACCATCACCTCATCCTGCAGAAAATGAGCCCATACCTAAAACAATCGCCCACAATCGTTTCAAAAATGCTTTTTTGTGTTAAATGTAAAAAAATAAATAAAAAAGTAGACATATTATGTATCGCCATATCCGTAAGAACCTGCTCTATAAAAATACCACATGACCTAACCCCTCAAGTGAACACTGTAAAAAAAATTTAATAGAAACTTTGTCAAAAAGCCACTTTTTTGTCACCTTACATCACAAAAAGTGTAATAGCAAGCAATTAAAAAGTTATATGACCCCCAAAATAATGACCATCTAACCATAACCTCATCCCGCAAAAATGATTCCCAACCTGAGACAATCGCCTAAAAACTGAAAAAACTATGGCTCTCAGATTATGGAGACACTAAAACATGATTTTTTGCTTAAAAAATGATATTATTGTGTAAAACCTAAATAAATAAATAAATAAAGTATACATATTATGTATCGCTACGTCCGTAAGGACCTGCTCTATGAAAATATCACATGACCTAACCCCTCAGCTGAACACCGTAAAAAAATTAAATAAAAACAGTGTCAAAAAAACCCATTTTTGTCAACTTACATCACAAAAATTGCAACACCAAGCGATCAAAAAGGTGTATACCCCCCAAAATAGTACCAATCAAACCGACACCTCATCCCGCAAAAAATGAGATCATAACTGAGACAATCAGTCAAAAAATAAAAAAGCTATAGCTCTCAGAATATGGAGACACTAAAACATCATTTTTTTGTTTCAAAAATGCTATTATTGTGTAAAACTTAAATAAATAAGAAAAAGTATACATATTAGGTATTGCCACGTCTGTAACAATCTGCTCTATAAAAATAACACATGATCTACCCTGTCAGATGAATCTTGTCAAAAATAAAAAAAGTGCCAAAACAGCCCTTTTTTGGTTACCTTGCCTCACAAAAAACGCAATATAGAGCAATTAAAAATCATATTTACCCCAAAATAGTACCAATAAAACTGGCACCTTCCTTCTGTGCCCTGCCGTCCGCCCTTACATCAGCTTACCACCACATGTGGGGTGTTCCTTTAAACCACAGAATATTAAGTTTTGTTTGGCTGTTAACCCTCAATGTGTTAAAGAAAAAAAATGGATTAAAATGGAAAATCTGCCAAAAAAGTCCTCCAAAAAAATCTCCATTTTCCTTTAGTTCTTGTGGAACACCTAAAGGGTTAACAAAGTTTGTAAAATCAGTTTTGAGTAACTTGAGGGGTGTAGTTTCTACAATGGGGTCATTTATGGGGGGTTTCCACTATATAAGCCCCATAAAGTGACTTCAGACCTGAACTGGTCCTTAAAAAGTGGGTTTTGGAAATTTTCTTAAAAATTCTAAGACTGGCTTCTAAACTTCTAAGCCTCGTAACGTCCTAAAAAAATAAAATAGACATACGGGGAAAGTTAAATAATGAATATTTTATGAGATATCACTTTATGTTTTACAAGCAGAAAAATTTAAATTTTGAAAATTGCAATTTTTTCTAAATTTTGGGTAAATTTGGGATTTTTTCATAAATAAAATTGAAATATATTGACTCACATTTATGACTATCATAAAGTACAATGTGTCACGACAAAACTATCTCAGAATGGCTTGGATAAGTAAAAGCGTTCCAAAGTTATTACCACATAAAGTGACACATGCAGCGATCTCCTCCGTAGCATGGGGAGGAGTGATCGCTATGTCATTGCTAATCCCTATGCTGTGTAGTGGTTTGCTGGCGCTGATCATGATTAGACACCTCGATCTGCTGCCTGCAAATGATAATTTTTTTGACAAGTCAAAAAATTTGGATTGCCCGATGAATGGGCGTTTGCTCGTTCATCAAGTAATTGGTGATACTGCAAGATAATCACTAACAAGTGTTCGGATGATCATCTACTGAAAAACTGTCAGGTGTAATACAGGCTTAAGGCCTCATTCAGAGAGCTATAATGTGGCCACATTTTAGCATCTGCATAACAGCTAAACACCCGACCACCTGTGGTTCAAGGGAACAAAACTTAGGTAACCATAGAACCCAAGGTAGATTTCAGTTTGATTCACTTGAACAGTAGGGCTCCTGGACTTGCAGCTGTAATAAAGAAACTAAAATGTGCCCTCATTATGACTATCTTATTGAGCCCTTAGACTGATAGAAAAACATCCTCAAGTTAGTAGAAAAATGCAAAAGTTAGAGTGACATTGGAGTGAAAAAAATGATGAAACTGATCCTACAGCTTCCTAGGACAGGCATCAGCAACCTTCGGCACTCCAGCTATTGGGAAACTACAACTCCCAGCATGGAAACTTACTTGGCTGTTCTTGTAACTCCTACAGAAGTGAAAGGAGGATTCTGGGAGTTGTAGTTTCAGAACAGCTGGAGTACCGGAGGTTGCTGATCCATGTTCTACTAGAACAGATTTATGTCTGGTAGCATCATTTATGATGCCAGACATCTTCTTGACCTATATACAAAATACATACAAACGTAAAAACAAAGGTGCAATGGCACACTGCAGCTAGAGCTCCGTCCTGCCACTATGCTGGATGTTAGAAGAGGCATTAGTTTATATTTTGGCCAAATTATGTAAGCCACCCATCACATCACGGTTGCCTCTATGAGTGGTCCCTAACATTAATTCTTACCTTTTATGGTAGTTAATGGAATTAATGTTAGGGACCACTCATAGAGGCAAACGTGGTGGGTGGCTTACATAATTTGGCCAAAATATAAACTAATGCCTTCTAACATCCAGCATAGTGGCAGGACGGAGCTCTAGCTGCAGTGTGCCATTGCACCTTTGTCTTTACGTTTGTATGTGTATTTCACCATAGCAACGTGCACCTGCGTATTGGGTTGTGCTGACTGCAATCCCCATTTTATTCCTATATAAAAAATAGTTGCAAACAGTATTTTTCTATTGGTTATGTATGATGCATCTAATTCTTAATGAAGAGACCTAATTACCCAATTCTTTTTACGCTAAAAGAAATGCATAAACTGCATCAAAACCTCTGTGGGAACAAGGCCGTATGGAAATCTTAATGACTTTGATCACTGCTATGCAGAAAGATTTTCAACAGGTAGCAAAAGTAATGTAAATATAAAAAAATAATGCATTGAATGTTAAATAATAATGCCAACAGAAACAGATACAGTATAGCACTCTCCAATACATAGCAAATATAAATATAATATTTAAAAAATGTATATATTTTTTTTAGAACAAGCATCCTCAGTAGGCTTCAGGCCTGATGCTAAACTACATTTTTAATGACTAGAGATGTTTAAAATACATTTCCTTTACACTCCACATTCTCGGGCGCAACGATGGTTTCAGGCCCGTGTATGGTTACCTAACTGTTGCCATAGAGATTCAATATTTAAAGAGGTAATTATGGCTGGTCTTGTTGCATGTGTCCATTTTGATGTCCAGCTGTTAGCTCTTTAGCTCGAGCCTAGCAGATTAATTACTGCTATTGATTACTTTGAGCTTCTCTTCTCACACCTGCAGTCTGTTGTAATTAGCCATTGGCCTACTCGGAAAATTAGGAGCTGTTTCATTTTGGCTTCTTGCCATTCTGCAGTCATCATGGGTATTGCATTGAACAAAAGCAAATCTATTTCATTCAAATAAAGATATCACAGTGGAACAATGCATGTTACTCCATGTGGTGATAATTAAAATAACTCAATAATATTGGTTGATCCAAAGGTACACCGCAGAAGAAAGGTAATGCCTTATGGAAGGTACGCCACAAAGGTACAAGCTCTGGTGTTCAGAAAAGATTATAATTAACAATGCTCTTGACTTACCTCAGCAGGTCTCATGTCACCTGGTAAAAACTGAAAGATAATTAATAATTGGTAACCAGACATGATTTTGCAATCTTTTACAGTTGAACGTCTTGAGCTGTTATACCTAATTTTTAACTGGTGCTGATTGTGTGGTTTTGTTACATTTAATATGTTTCTATTCTTCCACTCCAAAAAATATAATGATAAATATAATATCATAGTTATCATGCATAATGTGTATAGAATAATACAAAATAAAGACTCAACATATATAGCAGCACCTCCAAATCTCCCCAACCTCCGAATGACCCCCACAGGTACTATCACAAAATTAGAACAACCCACCTAAGGATTACATTAAGTAGTTCTTTGTTGAAAACAATTGCAGCTAAGTCCCAATGATGCCTCCAGCCCATATTTCCCTGGCAATAACTGTCAGAAAATTCCCATAACCATGTCATTAGGCCGTAGTACACCACATGAAACAAGGTGCATAGCATGACACTTTTTAGACTATAGCACATTATGCATCATGTGTGTTAAAATTCCTTCCAACTGGTCTGTGCCAGCAGGGGCGTAGCTAAAGGCTCATGGGCTCTCATGCAAAAGTTCAGCTTTGGGCCCCCCTTCCCTCAATGCTTAGTAGTCAGCGGCAGGGAAGCACATAGCCTTCGTGCTGCGTGAGGCAAAAATTGAAACAGCACCCCCTCATGCTAAATTCTTGATCTAACCTCTTCTCTCCAGCCAGACGGATAACTTGACCAGCATGCACTTTCTATAATACTGTTGTCTTCTTATGTGGCTCAAGGGTCTTGGGCTCCCTCAGGCTCCCAGGCCCAGTAGCGACTGCTACCTCTGCACCCCCAATAGCTATCCCCCTATGTGCCAGTATATATTGTGGGTGGGACAGAAATGAGTTTATCCCCCAGAAGAAGCGACTTTGAAACAGTGTTTGTTGCTTGTGGTGCCATTGTGGGATACTGTCTCAGTGTTTGCTTATTTACTGATTCTTTGGGGCGGGTAGTACTTGGTTTACACAGCACTCTTAAGGGTAGATTTATTAAAACTGGTGTAAAGGAAAACTGGCTTAGTTGTCCATAACAACCAATCAGATTGCACCTGTCATTTTCCAAAGTAGCTCTTAAAAATAAAAGGTGTCATGTGAGTGGTTGTTATGGGCAACTAAGCCAGTTTTCATTTACACCAGTTTTGATAAATGTCCCCCTTAACTTCTCTTTCACAGTTTATGTATTTTCAGCATGGCATCTCATTTCATGTAGTTATATGTCTGTATTTTGATTATATATTTTATGACATTTTTTACTGATATTGTTTTGGGGTGTTATATTTTTTGTAGTGGATGTATATATAGTGATGGATTTGTATTGTTTTGGTCATTTATGTAGGTGTATTAAAAAAAAAATCATATTTGCCAAGATATTTTTTAAAGTGCAGAGTACACCATTCATTTTTAACTCTCATGTTTTTGACAGTTAAAGTAGAGTTTCAGAACAAATTAGGGCAAACAAAGAATATGTAAGACATATTTTTTTTCGCAGATCGTCATGCCTTCAGCAATATTTCTTATATGTTTTGTGCTTGCAGTGGTTTTGTGTTCGGTCACAAAACAGAATGCTGACGGAATGGAAGACATCCTGAACGGATCTCTTTCCATTCAGAGTGCATAAGGACTACTGGAAACGTTTTTTTTCTTCCAGTATTGAGATTCCCTGCCGGATGTCAATGCCAAAAAACAACAACGCAAGTGTGATTCAGGCCTTAGCTATCATACAATTCCCTGTATGTCCTTAGGGAGGCACTCTATCTGTCACATGACTTGGTGACATCATCAAGTGAGCTCATGTAGTAGCCATTTTTTTCTCGGTACCTGCTGAACTAGCAATATTTCCCTGGCAATAACTGTCAGAAAATTCCCATAACTATGTCATTAGGCTGTAGTACACCACATGAAAGAAAGAAATCCTCTGAAGAAATCCTCCTCATCCAAGCCTACAGTAGCATCACTGGTATGTCCAGATTACCATCTAGCATTTTATGTGTATATGTTAATGCATATTGTTGTATTTTGCATATCTCCTGCTGTCTACTCCATAGTTATTAGAGACCATGCTTGTCACAGATAGGTCAGCAACTTCCTTGTGCATACTGTATGTCTATAAATAGCTAAACCAGGACCCTATCAGGGAAGGGTTATTAATTCAACAAAAAACTTTGCTCTACTGAGCCATGGATCACCACTTTTATCCCTGATCCTAAAACATCACTTTCATTGAAAACTGCTTAGAAAATAGTATGCGAGCAATTACTTTTAAAATTACTGCCTTGTATTTCTGACCAGAGCAATATAATTAGTATCTGAGGGCTATAGTGGATGTGCACAACCCACAACAATTGCCCTCTATATTAACACCGTGCGTTTAAATCTCTGACAAATTTATTGCCTAAATATTGTCTAGCTCAGATATTTCGCTGACTGCTACTCTAATCAGGGGTATGGACAGTCTGTCCATACCCCTGAAGACACCAGATCTCCTGGTGAAACATGTTGGGGGACAGTACATAATGGTTTTAGCTCTGCCCGATCCTGACTAGAGTAGCAGTCAGCGAAATATCTGAGCTAGACAATATTTAGGCAATAAATTTAAACGCACGGTGTTAATATAAAGGGCAATTGTTTTGGGGTGTGCACATCCACTATAACCCTCAGATACTGGCTACTCATCTTCCCTTGTATTGCCGTGTTGTATTTCATGCACATGTTCATGTCTATATATACCTGTGTCATAGTGTGTTGCTACATGCTGGTGTATGATAGTAAGAACATAATTTTTATCTTTCTTAGTTCCACCTATCTTTGCAATAAAAGTTGATGTTGGACCTGCTGGACCTGTCAATGAATTGTTAGGATTAAGTTTAGCTGCCTGTCAACTTATGCCCCACTCACACATAAGGAGGACAGGGAATTTATAATTCTTCTTACACCTATTTTTGGCGTGGAAAATCCGGTGGATTTGCAACTTTTCAATGCATGTTTGACTTTTCTAGTCGCAATCTGCATTTTACGCCACCCTTGCAAAGTCTCGGGTGTGCCGAGAGTTTGGCCATCAGCCCTGGCTAATTCATGATTATTTACACCAAAAACTAGAGTAAATAATGACTGAAATTTACAGGATAGATTTAATTCTGGGGCACAGGAAAGCCAGAGGAGGCAGATAATTTAAAATGTTTTGGTCTGTGAATAGTATTGTCCAGCTACTGGTTGAAATCTATAGGCTGAAACAACTAGCCAGAGATTCCTGAGACTAGTTTTGGAAAATATAACCAAACTTGTTGCTTATTTTATTCAAGGTAAATTTTAAATATATTTTTATGTTGTTTCTGACATTTTAAATAAATTTGTTATATTCATATCTAAGGAGTTGTTCCAATCAATCCAGATAGTGGTGTGCCCTCCATTGTTTATTATAATTGATACAAAATCCGTTGAGATTGGGTTTCCCAAATTGGAGGTGCACCCACATTTTCCATTGTACATAGTGTGAGCCACACCATATTGTACAGATAATTTATAAGGAGGCCTGCTGCTTGTCATAAATTAGATGCCTCCTCTGGCTGTGAAGGCCCTATCAAGGCTGATATAGCCTATGCTGGACTTGATAAATCAGGGCCAATGAATCTAGGTACCGTCTTCTCAGGACTTCACCCCTCTCCTCAAAAACTATTATTTCTCTTGATATGAAGGCCTCAACAGTGTGGGTGTTGCCTTTCTCTCTCTGTTTATATACAAGCAGTACAAGTGATTGTTACTGGATGACTGGAGTCTCAATTTGAAGTCAGAAAGGAATTTAATTGGTTTTTCCTATGAAGAGCAAAATTGACTTCTTTTTTACCTCATGAGTGCCTTCCTCTGGGTTAACTTTGCAGGATAATAGGCCAAACTGGGTTGGCATATCGTACAGTACTGTGTAAAAAATGCTGCAAAGTAAGAATGCTTTAAAAATAGAAGTGTTAATAGTTAAAATTTATTCTGTAGACAGACAACAACTCCAAACATACAGCCAACATAATTTAGAACTATCTTTAATGTAAAGAAGAACCAAGGAGTCCTGGAAGTGATGATATGGACTACACAGAGCCTTGATCTCAAAAGTCTGTCTGGGATTACATGAAGAAACAGAAGGATTTGAGCAAACATATATGCACAGAAGATCTGTAGTTAGTTCCCCAGGATGTTTGGAACAACTTCCCTGCTGAGTTCCTCAAAAACTGTGTGCAAGTGTATCTAGAAAAACTGATGCTGTTTGGAAGGCACAAGGTGGTGACACCAGTATTGATTTTAAGTAGATTTCTCTTTTGTTCATTCACTTTGTATTTTGTTAATTGATAGAAATAAACTATTAACACTTCTATTTGTGAAATCAACACCTATGAAACTGACCTACACGGGCGACACTTAGCTATGCAAAAACACCTACAAAAACATAGTGTACTTTCCCGGAATTAGTTAATGAATACACCATTACCATATCCGTTAAAATTCAAGTTTATTCGTTATATTCATAAAAAAACATATAAAGTGATAAAAATGGAAACAAATACGTCCAGAGAGGTAAATATGGGAGGAACAGCACATGGGAAGGGGGTACAATATGAAAATGTGTACAGATATAAGTCCAAAGAAATTTTAGCAGCATATAGCCCTGCAGGTTGTGGTCATAAAATCACCCGTGGAATTGTGGTAACTCATAGACAAGAAATTCAATGGAATAATCAGCATGTTAGTAGAATCAAGTGACCGGAAATGGTGTCAAATTAAATGTCCACTAAGTAACCACAATCCACAATGTGCAATGCCGAATGTGCCTAAAAGGTGCACACCATGTCGGATCAAAGATCCGGTATACAGGTGGTCCTGAGTAACTCACATATGCAGAGCGATATGTTGCGTATCATACAAAAAAACAAGACAAATCATACACAATAAATAATTTAATGACCGTCAGACTAAACCTGTGGTGAAACGCGTTGGACAGGTGAGGTGAAACTGGGAAGGGGACAGTCATTATATTATTTATTGTGTATGATTTGTTTTTTTTGTTTTTTTTTCTATTTGTGAAAGCAGCATTTTTCCCACACTTTTTCAAAAGTTTTGCATAGTACTGTATTTCTTTTTTTCAGTCAATGTTACAGACTAAGCTACTATGTTACTGTGTCTTGTGGCCTCTAAGAGGAAGCAGAAGGATGTGACAGTGGTCACGCATACAGTGCCCATAAGATTTCAAATAGGAACCACATTGTCCTGGCTTTGGAATATCATACAATGATAGGTCTGGAGAAAAAAGCTCTGAACTTCTACACACTTATTAGATATGTGATTTCCACAGAATTCTTTTTTTTTTTGGCAGGGAGTATGTGTCACATTCCTGTGTGGGAGGGAAACATCTCGCCGAACAAAGGAGGGAAAGAGGTGAGGCCTGGAAACTAGGGAAAGGAGATGGACACCTTCTATTAAAACCCTAATCAAAGTCCTGACTAACCTCCAGTATGAACAGACCCCAGAGGTAGGTGAGTTTATACACATGAATACCTAATATCCTAATTCACCCTATAGGACCCTGGTACTAATATCAGGACTGAGACAACCTGTTCCTCCAAAAGAAAGGACAAACAGGAGTCTCCCTCAGGCCTTAATGCAAATGACAGGGAAATGCAACATGCAAAATAACCCAAACAAAATACAAAAAGGATAGAAAACACTTTCAAAGGGTTTCTGTCACCAGAAATACCTAAATTAAACTGGCTGACATTTGTGATGTGCTATTGTCAGCTGAATCTAACTAGCCTATTTCTAGTTTTCTCCATGCCCCTGTTACTCCATAATTGTAACTTTTATAATATGCAAATTAGCCTCTAGGAGCAGGGGGGAGGCATTGCTCCTGCTCCTAGACGCTCCATTCTCCCACCTCTGTAACCTCCCTCCAAGTCTTGACTGACATGGCCAGGCAGCATTTACATCCTCCTGCCGGCCCTGAGTGCATGGTAAATCTCGCGCCTTCACTGTGCCGTTCAGTATTCAGCGCAGGCGCAGTCAGCAGCCGGTGAGCGTCCTTCACTTTGCCTGCTCCGAATACTGAATGGTACGGCAGAGAAAAAGCCCATGACTGAACATCCCTTTAAGCAACGAAATAACCACACCAATTCTCTGAATCTCATTCCCAGATGAGTGTGGACTTAGCCTAAAATTTGTACGCCTCCCTAAACAAAATTAAATTATCACTTCCCCCAGAGTCTGTCTGGACTCTGTCTGGAAGGGCAACTTTAGGTTCGAGACTGCCCTGGTAACGACCACTAGTACCAGCAGGGCCAGGCAGCGTTCACATTCTCCTGCCGGCCCTGAGTGCATGTTAAATCTCACTCCTGCACTGTGCCGTTCAGTATTCAGCACAGGCGCAGTAAGGAGGTCAGCAGCCAGAGAGTGTCCTTCCTTCACTATGCCTGCGCTGAATACTGAAAGGTACGGTGCAGGCGTGAGATTTAACATGCACTCAGGGCCGGCAGTATGATGCGAACACTGCCTGGCAGTGTCAATCAAGACTTGGAGGGAGGTGACAGATGTGGGAGAACATAGCCTCGAGGAGCAGGAGCAATACCCCCCCCTCCTAGTGGCTAATTAGCATATTATAACATTTACATTTATGGAGTAACGGGGGCATGGATAAAACTAGTAATAGGCTAGTTAGGTTCAGCTGACATTAGCACATCGCTAATGTCAGCCAGTTTAATTTAGGTATTTCTGACGACAGAAACAATTTAACTTCAAGTGGCTATGGTAGTACCAGGAACTCAGCTGAGAGCGACACACTAGCTATCCACAACTGAAACTGAAGCTATAAACCGCATAGCATAGTGGGAGAAACAACAATAAATAGAGAAGGATAAATGGCCATAATAGCCACACCTGGGGAAAGAAGGTTTGGCAAGCACCAGAAACAACACAGACGTCATTTGATTTAAGCAGAAAACATGTCAGATCAAACCACGTGTTGCCAGTCTCACCGATCTCCTTCCACCTGTCGCGGGAACGTCTGTGACAGTATGCTTTAAACACTAGACAAACAAGGCATCCAAAAACAGATGAAGGCCATAATACAACTGCTGGACCATTTTAATTCTATAGGTACATCAGCCCATAGAGTTTTCCAATGTACATACTAGCAGTGCACCAAACAGGTGGTGTGAACTCAGCCTTATGTTTATATTTTGGGTCTCCCACACATGTAGTGGTAATGTGTGCCACTGATGAGAACTACTATGTATATCCATTCATGGTTTTACCATGGATTGCCATGGTTTTGAAACCATGTGCTTCACTTGTTTAAGCTGTGTGGCCAAACAGAGAATTTTATAAAGGTTAAGTACCTTTGACTTGACTTGTTTCCATAGCTGGCACAGAGGTAACTGGAGTTGGGTACGTGCCCGGCCCCCTCTTCATTCATACCTCTTCTGAAAGCAGCAGCCACCTCACCAGGTGTGATTGTAATGGAAAGCCCCCTGTTTTTTTTTACATGGTTGGGGGTTCCAGAGTTGGTCCTAAATCTAACAGGCATCAATTGCATATTCTGTATATATTCCATAATTTCTTCATGTTTGGCATGTTTCATAAAGGCATATTGATAAGCGCCTGTAATACGGATCCACAATAGAGATGTCGATACAATATAGTTGAAATTCTAATGATACAACAGACAGAGGTAATACAGAATGCATCTATAGTTTAATCATTCTTCTGCAAAATGAATGAAAATGCTGCATGCCATGTGTTTAAAATACACAGATGTTTTTTGATGCCCATGTAAATAGATTAACATTACCTCTGCATTACAAACAGATATAAACGGATCAAATATTGATGAAGAATGCTGGACACTTGTGTGAAAGCAGCCATTGTTGCATTCAAAATCATTAGGAGCTAGGATATTAGGAGCAATAATCTTCTTTAATTTATTTAATTTTTTAAATTTGGATTTTCTGAGATTTTTTTATCTGATGACCTATCCATATTATCTAATAAGTGGGGGTCTGACACCCGGGACTCTCGATGAACAACAGTTTGAGAAGGCAGTAGCACCACATCCTTCTCTCAGCTTATCAAGCACAGCGCCGTACATTGTATAGTGGCTGTGCTTGGTATCGCACCTCAGCCACATTCACTTCTATGGGGCTGAGCTGCACCTAGGCCATGTGACTAATGAATGTGATGTCACATGCCCTAGGAAAAGCTGCAAGAAGGCCGCGGCGCTACTGCAAAAGCTGGTACCTTCTCAAACAGCTGATCAGCGGGGTCCCAGGTGTTGGACCCCCACCAATCAAACCACTGCCCCCACCAATCAAATACTGATGACAGGATGAAATATTTATGAAAAGTAAACCCAGTTAGGCTCTGTTTACATCTGCATTTTGATTTCTGTTTATAACGGAAAACCCAGCTCTGTGAATAATTTAAATCATGAAACAAATACTAGCAGCACCTTGACCTACAGTATAATCAGGACTGTCCATTATGTCAATTTTTTTCTGTCAAATGTGATGGAATCTGGGACAGAACTTTATGCAATATCAATGATCATTGTATTTGCCTTTTTTTATTGTTTTATTCCCATAATCATTTGAGATATTTCCATCTGATTTATTTCCATGGTCTTAGACCTTTTCAGGGAATCATCGTGAGGATTGTATCATATGCTATCGTGAAATTGGACTATTTATGGATTGTGGATATTTTTACACTTCTTTTACAACCATTATCTGGAAGGAACATATAATCTCGCTCCTCAGGAGTGTATAATTAGAGCAGTAAGTGGGAGTCTATTAATTGTAGTAGAGACACACTTTATCAATTAATAAACTTCATAATCACAAATGTGCCACAAGAACATCATGCTGTGCGGTTATAGGGGAGGAGGAAGCAACGTTTTCTGTGTTGCTGCAGATACAGCACTTCTGTATAGTTCGAAAATAGTTTGAAATGAAAAACAAAACAAAACAGTAACAAAGTAAAATATTTGTAAAGAGGTAAGAATGGTATTACATCTGTATACAACCTCCACATTGTACAAAGCCGTAATATGGCACTCATAAACGTTTCTGAAGCCTACTCTTTCTCTGCATGTCTCTAATTTCATATAGGAGCATACAGTGCTTTTTCTGTTGTATCTTGTAGAAACAAACTATGGCATGCAACATTTTATCCATGTTACATACGTATTTTCCCCTTAAAGCATAGCCTTTAGAGAACATCTACATCTGGTGCTGAGATATGTCACTCATAGAGAGATTTGTAGTGTATTAAATACTTTTGTAATTGCTTTTAATTAAAAATTTAGCATAGCCACTGAGTTATTCAATAAAATGTATCTGTATAGCACCACCTGCTGTTTGCTTTTTTCCTTATTTCTTTGACCTGCTCACAGAGAAGGCCGCACATGCTCAGTTTCATCCTTCAACTGCCTCCTGAGTTGTGATAGGGAGAGATGAGACACGCCCCCTGAGCTGCAGCAGAACAGACACTCCTCTTGAGCTGTCAGCTTGATATAAATCTAGCAGAGCAATGAATGGGGAGATCTCTGGATCCATGTGAGGTACAGGGCTGGCTCTAGCTTTGTTAGAGATTGTTATGTACTATATGATGTCTGATTTTCATTTTTTACATTAGTCATGGGATAACCCCTTTAAGTTTTCTGAGATAAATATGATAGATGTTCAGCTCAGCAGGGAACATTGGAATCACTAAAGGTGGATTTAGACAGGACAAATCTGCAGCTGATCTCCTTCACTGTATGAGGACGAAGGATCACTATTGCGATACCTCATTCTCATACTGATTCATGGTTTCTGAGCAGCAGATCACTGTTTAGAACATTATTTATGTACAGTATAAATAAAGGTTACATTTTACTACTGGTCACAAACAAAGTCTTTATAGCCTTTCGACTATTGGATTATAGGCATTGTACAGTGGCACCATATGGCAAAACACAGATAAGAAAGTATGGAGCAACAGGAACTTTATTTGCCTCCATAATGTATACTTGTCAAATTTAATTTCATATTGCAGTTATGAAGCCTTGATGAACGTGCATTAGGCTCCATGCATACAACTCCAACTAGGAGAAAATTCCTCAACTTGCTGCAGAACAACTTTATGGACCAGTTTATAGAAGCTCTCACTAGGGGCAATGAGCTGTTGGATCTGGTAATTTCTAATGATGCAGAGCTTGTCGGAACTGTTACTGTTCAATAAACACTAGGTAATAGTGACCACAATATAATTATATTCCCCCTACACTATAAGAAGCAAACCCTGTCAGGCAGAGCAAATTTAAAAATAGAATTTTAAAAAGGATAATTTCCCTGGGTTGAGGGCAGCATTTCAGGGCTTAGACTGGGAGCAGCTACTGTCACATAATAATACTGAGGATAAATGGGAGAGCTTTAAATCCACATTGAGTAATTGTACTAAAAAATGTATTCCTTCAGGTAACAAGTATAAATGGCAAAAATTACCCCCCCCCCCCATGGCTACTGTAAAAAGGGCAATAAATGACAAAACAGGGCATTTAAAAAATACAAATCTGTGGGGTCAGATGTAGCCTTTAAAGTTTACAAAGGGCTTAACAAAATCTGTAGACAAGAGATAAAATTTGCAAAAATACAAAACGAGCAGCAGGTGGCAAAAAAGAGCGAAAGAAATGCCAATATAAATAAATAAATGCTAAAAAACAAGGTCTAAGCAGGTAGGTCTCCTTAAATAATGGTAAAGGGGAGTTAGTCACTGAAGATAAGGAAAAGGCAGAGTTACTAAATGTTTTTTTTTAGCTCTGTATATACAAAAGAAGAGAAAGGAGCTGATATCTGTGGTGCTGGGGCTGTTAGTACATCCAGTAATATACTCAGTTGGCTAACTGTAGATATGGTCCAAGATAAGTTAAATAAGGTAAATGTGAACAAGGCTCCTGGATCCAGATGGATTACACCCAGGAGTTCTTAAAGAGCTCAGTTCAATCATTGATGTGCCCCTGTTTATAATTTTTAAAGATTATCTAGGAACTGGTACAGTGCCAAGTGATTGGCGCGAGGCAAATGTGGTGCCCATATTAAAAAATGGATCTAGGTCCTCCACAGGTAATTATAGACCAGTGAGTTTAACTTCTGTCGTGGGAAAAATGTTTGAAGGACTCTTAAGGGACTATATACAGGAGTATGTGACTGTAAGTAATATTATAAGAGATAACCAACATGGGTTTACAAAGAAGTTGTCAGACTAACCTGATTTGTTTTTATGAGGAGGTGAGTAGTAGCCTGGACAGAGGGGCGGCTGTGGATGTAGTGTTTCTGGAATTTGCAAAGGCTTTTGATACTTTCCCTCATAGACGTTTAATAGGTAAAGTAAGGTATATAGGCTTGGAAAGTATAGTCTGTAATTGGAAACTGGCTGAAGAACCGTGGCCAGAGAGTTGTGGTCAATGATTCCTATTCTGAATGGTCCCGGGTTATAAGGAGTGTACCCCAAGGGTCAATGCTGGGTCCTCTATTATTTAATTTAGTTATTAATGATATCGAGGACGGGATTAATAGCACCATTTCTATTTCTGCAGATGACACTAAGCTGTGTAGTACTGTACAGTCTATGGAAGATGTCCATAAACTACAAGCTGACTTGAACACTCTAAGTGATTGGGCATCAACTTGGCAAATGAGGTTCAATGTGGATAAATGTAAAGTTATGCATCTCGGTAGTAATAATCTACATGCATCATACGGTATGTCCTAGGGGATGTAACAATGGAGAGTCACTTATAGAGAAGGATTTGGGTGTCCTTGTAGATGGTAGATTAAATAACAGCATACAATGTCAATCAGCTGCTTCTAAGGCCACCAGGATATTGTCATGCATTAAACGAGGCATAGACTCATGGGGCAGGGATGTAATACTACCACTTTACAAAGCATTGGTGCGGCCTTATCTGGAATATGCAGTTCAGTTCTGGGCACCAGTCTATAGAAAGGATGCTCTGCAGCTGGAAAAAGTACAGAGGAGAGCGACTAAACTGATAACGGGCATGGAGGGTCTTAGTTATGAAGAAAGATTAAAATAATTTAATGTATTTAGTCTTAAGGAAAGACGTCTAAGGGGGGGACATGATTATCCTATAGAAATATACAAATCCGCCTTACAAAAAATACAGTGAAAAACTGTTCTATGTCAAATGCTCTCAAAGGACAAGGGGGCACTGCCTCTGACTAGAGAAGAAAAAGTTCAGTCTCCAGAAGCGTCAAAACTTCTTTACTGTAAGAACTGTGAATCTGTGGCATAGACTTCCTCAGGATGTGGTCACAGCAGGAACAGTGGACAGTTTTAAAAAGGGTTTAGATGAATTCTTAAGAGTAAATGACATTAATGCTTATGAAAATGTGTAGAAATCTGAGTCTTTCTTCCTTTTGGGATTCGCGTCCTCACCTATCCCTTGGTTGAACTTGAGGGACGTCTTTTTTCAACCGTATAAACTATGTAACTATGTAACCCTATCCATTTTGAGGTCCTGCAAATTGCGGATCCACAAAATATGGATGCAGTCAGTGTGCTATCTGCATTTAACTTGTGGAACCATTGTTTTCAATGAGTTGATGGTTTGCATTTTGTGGATATACTATAATCTGTCATTTTGCAGAACAGCAATACAGATGCAAAAAGTGCACAGATCATCCATGTGCTTTCCACATCCGTTTGTCTGTTTTACTAAAAGATAGAGCATGTCCTATATTTAAAGGATGCAAATGTGGATGCAACACAGACTGCATCCATATTTGTGGATCCGCGATTTTCAGACTGCAAAACAGATAGAGTCGTGTGCATGGAGCCTTAGCCTGAGACATATACATGCTTTTAAATGTCTTAATGCAGGATTCTGCAACAGTCACCGAAAAGTTAAAGGGGTTTTCTGGGGAGTAGCCCATCTCCTGGCACAAGCTCAAACTCCTGGATACCGCTTATCTGCATATGTATGTGCCAGGGAGAGGAATAGTTCTGCTCCTGTCCACAGCAGAATTGATGTCCCATTTACAGGTCATGCCAGACACCTGGTAAAGGACAACGTCAGCTGGATTTTCAGAAGAAAAGTACCACATAACTGGTTTCCTGTGCGGCTGATCCAGGCAACTTTGGAATGGTAAGTATATTACAAACTTCTTTCTACCAGGGTGTTATCTGTAATTAGAAATTTTTCAAAAGTTCGATTTGGCTGATTTGCCGAATCTTACCAAAAAAAACACTTTGTGACGAATTACTTTGTCATGAAGTGCATTTTTTTGTACCTAGTGGGTGCAATGACAGGGATCTGCGATAGTGCTGACCCCTGTCATTGTACTCCTCAGATGCCGCGTTCATACATGATCGTGGCATCTGAGTGTAAAAACAGTGTGAAATTAACATTAAAAAAATTAAATCAAACTTACCGCGTCCATTTGCTAGTGAGGGGCTGGTGCAAAATCGATTCGCTTACATGAAGCACAAAGAAATTCAGCTTCGAGGCGAATTGAATTTATCCTTAAATTCGGATTGAATTCCACTTTGTGGCATTCGATTTGCTCATCTCTATATGTAATGAAGGTGGGGTTGTGGGCAGTGGCGTATCTATCACGAGGCAAACAAGGCATTTGCCTAGGGCGGCACTTGCTAATGGGGCAGCAAAATGCCTTGTTTTGCCTTAGTGATAGTTATATATTTTTTTCCCCTTGTCCTTGTCCGGTCCGATCCAATCCTTCATTATGCAAGCGGCATCGACGGTGCCGCATAGTGAAGGACTTGATGACTTACTTCCTCCTCCGATTTCGTCATGACTACTTTACCCCGACATGACATCCCCTGCATCCGCGCGTTGCCGTCGTGACTCCTGTGACGTCACACGGAGGTGGAGTCACAGTCCGGCGGCAATGCTAGGGCGGCAGGGCCTAGGCAGCCTACGCAGCGTGTGCTGACTCTAGAGATCCATTTAAAATGTGAGTACAGTACCCTCAAATTACTGTCACAGTCTGGAGCCTGGAGGACGATTAAATAAGTATTGGGGACGGGTTATAAATTATTCAGAGACACTCAACAAATAGTAGGAAATTGGAACAATATACCAGTGACATGGTCCTGGACATTGCATCTGCATGATATTATAAGTTTGTCATGATAATATAAGTTATATGTGGTGACAGAATCCCTTCAATATCATGCAGATGCAATGTGCATGTCCCAGATATATTGTTCCAATTTCCTACTATTTGTTGGAGTGTCTCTGAATGATATGATATAACCCCTGTGAGCTAAACTTATGCTCATGTCCAGGGTTATATTAGGATTCCTAAGGTGGCCTTATAAAATCTATTTGTGGCTTTATTCTGCTAAAAAAACAGGTTTTATTAACCTGTCAATCGCTGAATTAAGGTGCCCAAGGGGAGGTCCGTGGATCCTTGGTGCCCGGCTGGAAAGGATGGAGCCTAAAGAGGAAGGGGTGGGATTTACAGAGAAAGGGGTTTGGCCTTGACAGGAAGGGGTGGGTCAAATTTATATTAGGGGTGCCCGAGTTTAGTCTCGCCTAGGGCACCACAAAGCCAAGATACACCACTGGTTATGGGACCTGCTGGGTCCCAAAAAATCCCATTAGAAATGAAATGGCTCACAGTAAAAAGTTGCACTGGAGCTATAGCTTTAGCAAACAAGAGGCAGTGAAACTAACCAAAGGTTCTTGGAAAGAGCTTGGAGGCTGACCCCAACGCCAGGCCCTTTTGTCCTAGGTGGCAAGGTCTGGCACCATAATGGGGAACCCAATTTAATCTTTGTTATTGGTCTCTTTATCATGTATCAAGATGCATAAAAACATTAAAAAATACAGTGTAAACCTGGTCTGTATGTGATCAGATTGGTGTTTTTCTGTGCATTAAAGCTCATGCACACAAACGTATTTTCTTTCCGTTTCCATTCCATTTTTTTTGCGGTCCGTATGCAGAACCACTCTCTTGAATTAATCCGCAAAAACATAGGACATGACTCTGTGTGCATTCAGTTTCCGTATGTCCGCTTGGCCGTTCCGCAAAAAAGTAGTGCATGTCCTATTATTGTCCGCAAATCATGGTCCGTGACTCGATTCAAATACGGAATGCATTTGGAACACATCCGTATGTCATCCGTATTCTGCAGATCCATGCCCACTTTGCCCATGTGTTACTGTTTACAAACATTACAGTACATTACAGTAATGATTACAAATTGTCTGTTTCCGTTTGTGATCCGCAAAAAACACATCGAATACAGAAACCATATGGATATGTTTTGTGGCATAACAGAACGGATGCAGACACAAATCAGAAAAATAAAACCCATTAGATACGGAACAACGGATCCGTGAAAAACAGACCGCAAAACGACAGCAGTTGTGTGCATGAGCCCTTAGGCCACTTTCACATGGCAGTCGTTCACTATTTTGCTTCAGTATTTGAAAGCCAAAAACAGGTGAGAGTCCAAGAGAATAGGTGCAACTCTTTCCATTATGCCTTTTCTCCGGCTGTGTTACTCTCCTGGCTTACAGACGCTGATGCAAAACTGATCATAATGTTTCCCAGTGAAAGTGTCCTAAATAGTATGCACAATATAGTATAAAGTGCAAGGCATGCACTCGTCCAATTTATCATGCTGCCAGTAACTCCCAATTTGTGATCTATTGTGTCAAATGCCCTTGCGGGAAATTTTCTGTAGGTGAAACTACTCAGAAGGTTAAAGATCACATAGGTCCTCATTAATCATGTATATGTACTAAGAGAACAGTTGACTCAGCAGTTGCTTTTCATTTTCTTATGGAACATCATTCAATTAGTCAATTAAAATACATGGTTGTAGAATCACTGTCCAGACCCAAGAGAGCCAGCAACAGAAAACGGTAGTGAAACACAGATAACCAAAGGGGATGCTTTTTTGCATATACTTGACGCATATGGCATGAACAAATTTATATTTTCATCTTTTTTATTTGTTTTTAGCTATGCGGTATCATCGAGTTTTGGGTTTTGTTTATTTTGACTTTATCGCTGTACCTTTTATTTGCTTTCTTATCTCAGTTTTTTCTATATCTGAATATTTTGACCAAAGTGTTCACTTGAGTTATCAGCTCACTCGTCATATTTCTACTGTGTAAGAACATGCTCAGTATATTTTTTAGGTACAGTGCTACAGTACGATGCATGTTGGCTTCACTACACTTGCTCGGTAAAGTCTGATATTATATCTGGTAAAAATTTCTTTATGTCTTTTGTCATGAACTATTTATTGAACTAATTTTTCTTCTTGTTTTATTACGTATTACACTTGTTTTATTGTAAGATGCTTATTGCATCTCACATCTTTGCTTTATTTGACTCTTCTCCATGGCAAGTGCTTTAAATCTGCATATCTTGGCTAACAATGTGACATTATGCGAAATTTATTGTTTTACTAAGCATTTCTACTAACTTTTTCCAGAATTTCTGATTAATATGTTTGTGAGTTCCCCTTTATTAATAAATATACTGTGTGATTGATTATTTATGTATAACTTTATAGGCTGATGAGATACCGCTGCACACTACACATTTCCTGATTTTTGTATATCGTAATGCTAAAACTGTTAAAAGCACTTTAAAGCACTTATGAAGACAACTTTATGACTGGCACTTAAGACATATACTGTATGTATCACTGCTTATTTCTCAGGTGATAGCTACCTGCTACAGATTTACACCCAAAAAATGAAGGTTTATGAACATTTTGACTTCTCATTCATTCACACAATTGATAAACATGTGAAAGGGTACAGTACACCTATATAATCTTCTATTTTGTGTATTTAAAGAGAAACTTAGGAATAAACTCCCAACAGGATGTTACCATTTCCCTTGCCAAACGGATGTCCGGCTGCCAGCACTGACTGGACAGTGACATCTGGTAACACCCGGTTGTCAATTTATTCATAAATTTCTAGAAGCAATACAGAGGAACAATACAACACAAAGGGGGAGATTTATTAAACTGGTGTAAAGTAGAACTGGCTTAGTTGCCCATAGCAACCATTCAGATTTCATATTTCATTTTTCAGAGCTCTTTTGGAAAATGAAAGGAGGAATTTGATTGGTTGCTATGGGCAACTAATCCAGTTTTCCTTTACTCCAGTTCTAATAAAACTCTACCAAAGTTCTTAGAAAGGACGCGTTATAATTGTTATATTATGGGGGATACAATTATCTACTGAAACAGACATGGTTGTTTCAAATGTACTTTTGGATCAATTTTTTTCTTTTTGTCTTATTTTTTTTATGGAAAATGAAAAATGAATACATAAATAAATAAGGGATTTGGAAACATGAGAGTATATTTCTTTCAACGAATACTTGGGCTTCTGGGACCTACGGTACTTCTACCCTTCGTAGGCTACTTCCTTCGAAATTCAAAAAACAACTTTGGCATCTGCAATATTTTAGAGGCGGATGAACTGCTGAGGATGAGCTTCTCTCCAGCAGCTCACCCCCCTCTTCAAATTAGTGCAGATGAGACTTGACAAAGGTCATCTCGACCGAAACATGTCACTTTATTCATCTGAATGCACAATTGTACACTGCTGATATAATGGAGATTTATATGTAAACATTAGAAGGACAATGCAATAAGTATGAAAATCAAATAATGCGTGTGCACTGAACCTTGTTATGGAGGCATGCAAAATATTGCAGCAGTATCCTCCATATGCCACATGTACCTGTCCTTTGTGCCCTAGTTAATTGCCTAAGGGCTGTTTTGCATGGGCAACAAAAGAGAATGAGGAATGTTCATTTCTGATCATTGCATGCTTGTTTCCTGAATTTAGATGCAGCAATGATCACTACTTACGGGGATGAATGATCGTTACTACAATTGTTCGTCCCCGTACTGTTTCTGTTTCATTGTTTGTCATCAGCACATGCCTGTTTACATAGAGCGGTATAGTGCTGACAAACACACATTTTTGTTGCCACATCTGACTGTACAGTATAACTCATTTATGTCAGTTCAACCACACCCATCCTGTATGCAGGTTGCAGGTCCTGGGCCTGTAACTTGATGATGTTAACTTGATGAAGGGGCCCTTTCGGCCCTGAAACGCGTTGTTTGCTTGTTTCCTACAATAATCAATGTCCCTGATTGCTTACCTGCTTCTAAAACATCTCTTCCCTGCGCCGCCGCCTCCTTCCATGGAGTACTGCTGAGTATCACTGCAATGGATGTTAACAGGCTTTTTATGGAACACTTCAGCATTTACTGTACTTGAACTGCATAATATCTATTGTCCATATCCATTCCTGCCAGTTTGTTAGTACAGTATGTCAATTTCCACAACATGCAGTCTTTGTATAAAGTAGGCAAGATTATGTTCCTTCCAGCTAATTGTGTAGTTTAAGGGTCCAGAAAGTCTTCGCCTTTAAGAATATAATAGATGATTTGTATAATTGAATGGCCTTGTATATCACATTGAAAATGCAGTTTGGCTCGCATTGAATTTCATAGATACTGAAGGACTAGAAGGACTGAAATCCATTATGTTGTTTTCCTTGGAATATAATAAGTGTTGTGATATTCTTGTAAATTACTCACGACATCGTTAAAACGCTTCACCTTCCTTACTGAGAGATGTTTACACTAATGGCTACCGAAATGTGTGTTCGGGTGAGCATCAGCCTTAAGAATTTCTTGCAATTTCAAAATAGAAAATTGTCCTCTGAGACCTGTTCCATATATGCAAAATACATCTGAATAAATGAGTACTTTATTTAAAGTGGGAGCGTGCTGTATCTTCCATCTGTAGTCTGAATGATTGCCCCATTCCAAGCCTCCTGACTCTCATGGAGCCATCTGGTACATGTGCCATTGTGAATGGATGGAGGTAAGAGCCCTTGTTAACACAACAATCTTCAACCAACTGTGTATCTTCATACTCTGCATTCACATTCTCTTATAAGTGAGAAGACAGGGTAGAATCAATACATGCTCTTTACTTCTATTTTATTCCAAAACAGCTTGGGAATTTAAGTACTTTATTAAACCACTATACCACTGCAAGCAGAACTTTAAAAATAATATATTATTATCACAGTGAATAGTAACAGATGCCAATACTGGAACAGAAAATGATAAATAATGGCTGGTTTGAACAAAAAAATCAGCAAGCTACAGACTCTTGGGAAAATGCCTTTTACTTTTTATTTTTATATTATTATTGTTATGTGTACATATAAATGATGGAACAGCATATTACAACTGGAAACAAAAGTGTCTTTTTCAGTTTCCCTCTTTCTATTCATATGAAATTAAGCAAATAGAATACAATTGGTAAGAGGAAAAGAATCATAAAAATAATCATTTGGAAATTACTTATATGGTTATATGCACAATAGAAGGAAGCTAATGTTTACTTTATCTTCAGTCCATTTTAATTTGACATGAATATGTACGATATCTGCATAAAAAAGTCTGTATTTAGTCTTTCTTGGATAGATGAGGGGGATGCATAATAGTTTGTATGTCATTTTCCTACATGTTATTGCACTTTTGTCTTATTAGAGAAAGGGGTACTCCAGCATACAGGCACCTTCCATATGTATATTAGCACAATACAAAGCATAGATGAAAAGAATGGCTTCATGGACAGTCTACACAGAGTTTGTATTCTGTAACCATGGAAACACATAGGTGAGCAAGGGCATTGCAGACTCAAGACTGTAGGATATTCTTAATCTAGACTATTTGCAAAGATGCTTGATCTTTTTATTTTTATGCATCAGGGCAATATTCTGATACAAAGGTAAGGCATATCCTTTTTTGGTGCTACATTAGTTTCCCTCAGGGCGAGAGAGGGGTTATTATCCTCTTACCTATTTCCAAATGTGACACTATGCCTCCCTGTATGATTTAAAGGGGTTGTCTGGGTTCAGAGCTGAACCCGGACATACCTCCATTTTCACCTGGGCAGTCCCCCTGACTTAAGCATGAGAGCAGTTTATGCTCCGATGCTCTCCTTTGCCCTGCGCTAAATCGCGCGGGGCAAAGGCATTTTGCGGAGTTCCCGTGACAAACCGGGCTCTCGATGGGGCTGCCAGGAAGCCTGGTGACGTCAGCGGCACTGATGGACGGGCTTTAGCATCAGAGCCGGTGACGTCACCGAACACACTGCCGGGCGGAAGCTTCCGCCCGGCAGTGTGTTATTGTAAACAAAAGAGCCCTTGCCCTGCTCATGAGATTCTTTGATGCTAACATCAGGGGGGCTGCCTGGGTGAAATTATGGGTATGAACCCGGATAACCCCTTTAATACCTGACCCCATGTCTGCCAGCAATCATGGCTTTAGCACAGTGATCTGTCCCTGACCTACTTCCTAAGCTCACTCGTTACCTATTCCAATCTCTTGTTGTAATTTTTTTAATAGATTTATCAGGACTTGTCATACATAAAATCGCATAACTCAATTCTTTAAGGCTTGTTTCACACTAGTGCTTTTAGATCTGGCAGGCTGCTCCGGCAGGGAACACCCTAACGGATCTCTCTGCCTTCCGGCATTGCCGGAAGCTACCGCATTGTCTCCTGGACCCATTCACTCTAATATGCCGAGAATCAGCTGGACAAAAACCACTGTGTCTCAGCATGTCTGCCAGGATGCTGCCAGATCTTCGCTAGTCCCCATTATAGTAAATGGGGCCGGCAGGAGTCAGGTAGCGTCCAGTGCTGGATCCAGACAGATGTCTAAGTGTGAAACTAGCCTAAGATCTTGTGGGTGGAATTCCTACAAAAAAGATACAAAATCACATGCAGGATGTTTTGTATCTTTTTCCGTATTTTTTTTATTTGGCTTAAAGGAGTGGCACCTTCAGGTGTGAATGCGCTTCTATCCTGGGAGTAGCATTCATGTGTACTTTTGCCCCACCTATCTAATAGGTGACCTTGATTTAGGTGGTACATATAGGTGTGTGTGCTCCTCCTCTCATTGGTTGCGGATTTGTGTATGGGCCCTGTTTTTTATGAGGATTTTGGTGCAGAATCTGTGCCTAAGTTCTTGTTTCTTGTCTGGGGGGGTGGGAGAGTCTTAAGCCAACATGTAAAAACACCATAAAATATTTAAACCAAAGATAGAAGCAATAAAACTGATTAGGCTATGTTTACATGAGGAACAGACTACGAGAATTACTGCAGCTGGCATAACGTGACACCGCCGTGCACCACTGTATTCCCATTCACCATAATGGGAACTAAGGGAATCCTTCAGACTTCTAGCATAAATGCTAGCTTTCTGCAGGACAAATTCTGCTGCATGTTGGATCCCATTTTTGTCAATGGGGATCTGGAGGTCCCCGGTAAGGTGTGTGCGGCAGTGTCTGGCTATGCTGGATATGGGAACTCCAGTAGTCTGTTCCTCTGCTAGAATAGACTACCACATTTACCTGCTGGAGATGTATGAAGATGAATGTAGTCCTACCATTGCTCAGCATTGCCAAGCGAGCTGACAAATTCAGTTACTCAAAGGAAGCACCTTGCCGTTTCCTGAATTCCAGTTGATGCCTCTTTTTTGTGATGTGCACTTAAAGGAACACTGTTTTTATATAGTTGCAGCAGCCTATATAGAAATAAACATACAAGGTAATTTGTAAAACTGTTATTACATGCACTTATATTTATAGAAAGAAGGTGGTCCAAAAAATGTGTAATTCTTGTAGCTGCTGTTCATAGATGGTAGATCCCCCAGAAGTGCCCTAATAGCTTATACTGTTGATAGTATTCATAGTAGCATCACACTAAAGAGCCTACTTTAGAAATATGAATCAAATGTTGACGAGACAACTAAAAGATCTGAGTGGCAGAGGTTTAACTAGCAGGGTGATGGAAGGTGAAGAGCATGGGTGTAAGATGGGGTAATAAGAACAGCGAATCAGACCACAGATGGAGATGTTGATGGAGGTTAGATACATGCACTGTAGGAAAGCGTTATGAGATACAGGGGAAAACTGGAAGAGAACGGAGATGCTACTGTCTGTAGGTTGCCAAATAGACACTATCATCCTGCTTATGAGTATGAGTCCACAATGTAATGGAGACTGGTCTATGTTGTATGTGTAGGCAATATCAGCCGTGCTTCAACTAGTGGCTAGGACCTTTTCTATCATTGGTGCTGAGACAAACGCCTTTACCACATCAGCTGAAACAACATGCAGAGGGAATGGTAGCCTGTCAAAACCGTACAGTGTAACTAGTAACTACATTGCTGGGCATGAGCGTACATTTTTGTGGAAATTATTGAAAATACTATAAATAAGATACTAGAATACAATTCTTTATTGCTGCAATGTGTTCTTAGTTTCCTCTTTGAAAGCCTAAATAACCAATTAGGCTTATGAGTCTCGTCGGTGCTTGTGACAATAATTAAGCACAATCTCATGACCTTATTGTAAATGGACTCTGGTGCTGTACATGCATTTGTGCAGATGGCAGACCTTATTCATCTAGGAATCAAATACTGTTAGAGAGAATGTAACATCATAAAATGACCCATAGTTAATATTTAATTTTCCATATTATTATTTGTTTCCCCTTAAGTGGAGAAAATTGGCTTTTGCCTCACAGGGGTTTTTTGCCTTCCTCTGGATCAACTTGTAGGAAACAGGCCGAACTGGATGGACAAATGTCTTTTTTCGGTCTAATATACTATGTTACTATGTATTAAAATAAAAATCCTGAAATTATTTCACACTGGCTCCTGAGCCCAATACACTGACTCTCAGCAGTTATTTTATTATCATCATAGGCAGGATTACAATAAAGGGTAGCATTCATTTTGTAAGGCTGGAGGAAGACACTATGGGTTCACATGATTCAAAATGATGAGTAAACCTCACCTCTTTGTGTCTTGACATAGAGGCGAAAATATCAATGTTTATTTGTGACTTTTTCATGTTCTTTCCAACAATAAGTGTAACAATAAGGGGCAAGAAAAGTGGCTGGCTTAGTGGGAGGGCGCATGGCCTCTTACTGACAGCCAGATTTAGGCTACTTTGACATCTGTGTTTTTGCTGGATCAGCAAAAACGCATCCAGTCAATAATACAGAAGCATTGTAAGAAGCATTGTTTTTTTTGTGTACGAGAAAACGTATCCGACACCATTGACTTATATTGTGTTTCATTCCAGATCCGTATTACTCAGTATCCCATGACACACACAAAAATGCTGCCTGCAGTGGTTTTGTGTCCGGCATGGGAATGCAACAGAACGGAACGGAATGAATTCTGGTGCACTCCGTTCCAGTCTGTTCAGTTTTGTCTCCATTGACAATAAATGGGGACAAAACTGAAGCGTTTTCCTTCGATATTGAGACCCTCTGGTGGACCTCAATACCGGAAAGGAAGACACAGATGTGAAAGTAGCCTAAGGCCTCATGCACACTAACGTATTTTGGGTCCGCGTCCGAGCCGCATATTTTGCGGTTCGGGCGCGGACCCATTCACTTCAATGGGGCCGCAAAAGATCCGGACAGCACTCCATGTGCTGTCCGCGTCCTTTGCTCCGTTCCGTGGCCCCGCAAAAAAAATATAGCATGTCCTATTCTTGTCCATTTTGAGGACAAGAATAGGCCTTTCTACAATGAGCCAAATTGCGGAACGGAATGCGGAACAGCTTCTATATTTTATGGATCCGCGGATTGCGGACCGCAAAACACCTACGGTCGTGTGCATGAGGCCTAAGGCCTCTTTCAGACAAGCTTATTTGCAATGAGTATAGGGTCCGGATTTAATGTAGTGGAATCCGCTGCTAATGTTAATGAATGGAGCTATTCACATGGGCGTATAATTTCTGTCAGTATCTGAAATACGCAGCATGTCCGAGTTTTGTGAGGATTTGTTTCTAAATACTTTGTTTCTAAATATTAGCACCTGTGCAGTGCATGAATAATCAAGGAAGGAAGAATTACGCATATAAATCCTGATGAAATCCTGAAGCAATCCTGATGACACTAGTGATGGCATACAGGAATCCTGAGCCAGAATACTGGCGGATTTCAATACCCTCATCTGAAAGTAGCCTAAGGCCTCTTTCACACGGGCGTCATGTTTGACGCCCGGATAAGAGGCGGGTGCGTTGCGGGAATATGCGCGTTTTTCCCGCGTGGGTGCAAACGCTTGTAACGCGTTTTGCACACGCGTGAGAAAAAATGCCATGTTTGGTACCCAGACCCGAAGCCGGACTTCATCACTGAAGTCCGGTTTCGGGTCTTCTGGAGAATTGTTTATTTCCCCTTATAACATGGTTATTAGGGGAAATAATAGCATTCTTAATAAAGAATGCATTGTTAAATGAAGAGGAAGGGGTTAAAAATAATAAAAGTTAACTTACCTTAGCCACTTGATCGCGTAGTCGCGATCTCTCCTCTCTTTCCCTGCATCTTCTAAGATCTACAGGACCTGTGATGACGTTACATCACATGGTCCAATCACATGGTCCATCTTATCCCCATAGAAATGAATGGGTCCGGATTCAGTGCGGGTGCAATGCGTCCTCCTCACGCATTGCACCCGTGCGGAAAACTCGCCCGTGTGAAAGGGGCCTAACTCTAAGACCCTATTCACACGTCCGCAATGTCGTCCGCATGTATTCCGCAATTCTGCGGAATACATGCGGACCCATTGACTGTGAATGGGGCACGGAACGATGCGGAGAGCACACACTGTGCTCTCCGCATCAGTTTTTGCGGAGCGCGCCGCCGATCTTACGGCCGCAGCTCCGCAAAAAAGTAGAGCTTTTGCGGACAAGAATAGACATTTCTATGGGGCTGCCGGCCGGGTGTGTTTATGGATCTGCAACGGATCCATAAACACTACGGACGTGTGAATAAGGCCTAAGTTACTTCAGAAACTGATGTAAGCTATTGCTGAGATCTACACCTGCTCCAAGCTGGAGTGAATTTGCATTTCTGGTGCATAGAAAGCCAGAAGATAAGAGTTAAATTTGTCAAATCCTGCTCCAAAACACTTTTTACTAAGGCCCCTTTCACACGAGCGAGTTTTCAGCGCGGTGAAATGCGTGACGTGAACGCATTGCACCCGCACTGAATCCTGACCCTTTCATTTCAATGTGTCTGTGTACATGAGTGAACATTTTTTTTTTACGCATCAATTCTGCATTGCGTGAAAAACGCAGCAAATTATATATTCAGCGTTTTTTACGCAGCCCTGGCCCCTTAGAAGTGAAAGGGACTTCAGTGAAAAATGCACCGAATCCGAAAGCAGGTGCGGGTGCAATGCGTTTTCTTACTGATGATTGCTAGAAGATGTTGTTTGTAAACCTTCAGTTTTTTATCATGTGCAAGAAAAACGCATCAAAACGCATTGCACTTGTGTGGAAAAAAACTGAACAACTGAACGCAATCGCAGACCAAACTGATTGAACTTGCTTGCAAAATGGTGCGAGTTTCACTGAACGCACCCTGAACACATCCAGACCTAATCCGTCACGCAGTTTTTTCCGCATGGGTGCAATGCGTTTTGATGTGTTTTTCATACGCATGATAAAAAACTGAAGGTTTACAAACAACATCTCTTAGCAACCATCAGTAAAAAACGCACTGCATCCGTAATGCATTTTTTACGCAGCCCTATTTACTTTTATGGGGCCAGGGCTGCGTGAAAAATGCAGAATATAGAACATGCTGTGATTTTTACGCAACGCAGAACTGATGTGTGAAAAAAAAAACTCTCATGTACACAGACCCAATGAAATGAATGGGTCAGGATTCAGTGCGGGTGCTATGCATTCACGTCACGCATTGCACCTGCAAGGAAAACTCACTCGTGTGAAAGGGGCCTAAGAATGAGGTAGGCAGTGCCAGTCTTAGTAAATCTGTCCAGTTGAGTTTTGCACGGATCACAAAGCATGCTCGCTCTTCCATAGAAGTAGGTCGTTTTCTAAGATTTCCTATAGACGTGTGGCTGATGAAAAGCAAATCTCTGAAGTATCAGAGCAGAGAAACAGCTCAGACAAGATGGCTCCCACATAATCATATACAGAAAACAAAAAAAATGTAAATTAAGACAGATTAAAAAAGAGAATGTTTCAGTATATAAGAGTTGTCTCAATACCAGAATTTTGATTTAATTTTGATATACCAAGGAAAGCAATGCGATACTCGATACCAATTTGATACCATGCAACCCCCCCCCAAAAAAAAAAATAAAAAAAATACCCACACAATAACCAAATTTTGCCAGGCAGCTGTGGGTTAATGTGTGAGTATTTTTATGTTTGGGTCTTTTTTTTTTTTTTTGCAAAGTATCAATTGTTACTTATGTGAGGAGGTACTTGCTTGATGGGGTCACTTAATAATGTGAGGCACATGGAAGGCTTAATTGATAAAAACATGTACGGCACGGTAATAGTAACCCATCGACTACCTCCGCACATAATGGACAACATGACGTTAATGCATGAGGTACGTGACGGGAATACTTACTATTAATGTGAGACACATGGTTTTATCAATTAAGACTGCCATGTACCTCACATTAATAATAAATAACCCCATCATGTACCTCACATTAACCCCATGTTGGCCATTATGTGAGGCGGTACAGTGTGGGGTTACTTACAATTAATGTGAGGCACCTCCATGTGCCTCATACTAATAGTTAGTAACGCCATCATATACATCACATTAACCCCATGTTAGCCAATATGTGAGGCGATACATGATGCGGTTACTCACTATCAATGTGCGGCACAGGTTTTAATCAGTTTGTACCTCCATGTGCCTCGCATTAATAGTAAATGACCCCGTCATGTACCTCACATTAACCCCATGTTGGCCATTGTGTGATGGGGTACAGTGTGGGGTTACTTACAATTAATGTAAGGCACATGGTTTAATCAGTTTGGACCTCCATGTGCCTCGCATTTATAGTAAATGACCCCGTCATGTACCTCACATTAACCCCATGTTGTCCATTATGTGATAAGGTACATGATGGGGTTTCTTACTATTAGGCTACGTTCACACGACGACAATTGTCGCGCGACAAAAAGTCGCACTATTGTCGCGCGACAATTTTTATAATGGGAGTCTATGGTGTCGCAGTGCGACATGCGACATGCTGCGACTGCGACACGACAGTCGGAGAAAATCCATCCGGGATGGATTTTTTGCGACTGTTGTGTCGCAATCGCAACATGTCGCATGTTGACGCGTGCGACACCACCATAGACTCCCATTATAAGACTGTCGCGCGACATTAATGTGACATCAATGTCGCGCTACAAGTGTTGCAGTGTAGTGGTTCCCAAATTGTCGCGCGACTTTTTGTCGCGCGACAATTGTCGTCGTGTGAACGTACCCTTAATGTGAGGCACTTGGTTTTATCAGTTTGGACCTCCAGGTGCCTCATATTAATGGTTAGTAACCCCATCATATACATCACATTAACCCCATGTTGCCCATTATGTGAGGCGGTACATAAAGCGGTAACTATTTATGTGAGGCACTTGGTTTTATCAGTTTGGACCTCCATGTGCCTCACATTAATAGTAAATAACCCTGTCATTTACCTTACACATTAACCCCATGTTACCCATTCTATGCGGCACATGATAGGGTCACTGTCACTATTAATGTGAGGCACAAGCAGGTACAAAAATAAGCCCTTGTGCCTTACATTAATACAGGCATACAGTAGTGTCTCTGTGAAGCAACAGGAATCTTCTCCTACAGCAAGATCCCCCTGGATGTTGTAGGAAAAAGGACCTGTAATGATGTCATAGCTATGTGACCAATGACAAGTGATTGTTGCTGGTCAAATGGTGATGACATCATCACAGGTCCTTTATCCTATGAGCATCCAGCACCGTGAGGACGCGGTGAGTGTATCTTTCCCCGTCCTCCTACTCTCCCCCCACCCTGACACTTCCCCATGGGGCCACTATTTTTTTTTATTGGTGGCAGTGGTTGGCAGCATCACAGTAGGGGGGGGCACTCTCCCGCCTTCTCCATTGTGCGGCCACTGATGAGAACATGGCATGCAACTACAGGCATGATGACGTTTACACTGCCTGGCCCTGTCAATCACGGTGCAGAGGGCGTGGCAGTTGAAGGAATATACATGTCTCCTCCAATAGTCTGCGTGCTAGGCTGAAATCTAAGGCAACTCGGAGCCATAGATTTCAGTAATTGGAGTAAATAATAATAAATGCTCTTAGGGCTAACAGCCCAGCCTGCACCCTTTTCTCACCATGCCCCAGAAATCTGGTGAGGGTGGCATAAAAATGCTAGTCGGTGACTAAAAAAGTTACAGTTGCATTTAAAAAGTTGTAAACCCTGGTTTGGTGACTTTTTAACACTAGAAAACTGGTGTGATGGGAATGATATCTTCTTCCCATAAACGGCATATATATGTGGCCATTGTTCTGAATCAAACCCTGGACCCAGGCAGCAGTGTTTACCACTGAGCCACCATGCTATCGTAATAACTGTCCTTACAAATATGCTTACAGTATTCTTTATTTCTAGAATTAGCCAGTTACTGAAAACAAATACTTTCTTTTCTATTTAAGCTATAATATACTGTATTAACCTTAGAAAACACGCCAAATGTGTTTTAAATGCAAAGATGCTTCTTCTCTCCAATTTGCCAGTGAAGTTGCTCATAATTTAAAAATCTTAAATACAAAAGGCTTAATTCAAAAAGAAATTGCAATCTGCACATGTAATTCACAATCAAGATCCTCAAAGTAAGTATGACTGCATCTCTGATTGCTAATTTAATCAGGCACCCAGAGCTCTTATATGAAGAACCCCAAACACACGGGGAATGTGTGCTTATGAGTGGTACAGAGCGAAAAGTGTTAGAGATATGTATTCCATCAGCAAACGCCAGCTGGTTGGAGCTCTCTGCTGCAACATGACAGCTTCATCAAAAAGGAAGGGATCATTGCACTATATTATACGTTTACTAGGAAGAGCTACATGTATATGTAGCCAGCTGTGGACAGCCCAAATGTGGATCACATTGTAAAAGATGTCCAAAATTTGTATCTGGAAATCTGGATTGCACTGTCATGGTAGAGTTATCAAGTTTTTTAAAATAGCCAATCTTACCCAAAAATTGTGTATATCTCTACCAGTGATCAGTGGCGTACATAGAGAAGAAAGGGCCCCACAGCAAGGCTTAAACCAGGTCCCCCACACAGGACAGAAGGGTTTTCATCTAAACCCCTTTCAATAACTCTTGGGCCTTTTTTTACACTGCCTCATTTACAAAAACGTGTTCCTTTAGAGAGTAGAGTTTTTACCCCCAGTAGAAGAGGGGATGATCCCAATAAGACTGGGCCCCCTCTGGCCTTGGACCCCATAGCAGTCGTATGGTCTGCCGCTATAGTAGTTACGCCCCTGTGGGTGATCCTATATATGTTCTGAAGGATTGTGCAGGCTACTACAGCAATTAAACTTACAGTTGCCATAAAAAGTAAGTGAACCCTATGAAATTCTGGAGATCTGCACTCATCACTAACAATTAGAGATGGACGAAGTGCTTAAAAATTTCTATTTGGCTGCTTGACCGAATTACTTTGTCACTCAACGCATTTGTTTGTAGTGGGTGCAATGACAGGGAACGGCGATTGCGCCGCCCCCATCATTGAACCCTTCAGATGCAGCGTTTATAGCTAATCGTGGCATCTGTAATCATTATTAAAGCATTTTAGGGGTTGCTCATAAAAAAATTAAAAAAAATTGTACTTACCATATCCATTTGTTCATGAAGAGGCCTTGGGTGACTGCCGTTTACTACAAGACTCTAATCAATAAAATTTTACTTTTGTTGTTGCTAGTGACTAAGATAGGAAACAAAAAAACCTAATAAGATTTAAAGTCCCTTTTGCTAATTTGGCACTAAGTATAAATAATCAATTAATGGCCATTACTCGGCATTTTAATAAACAGCAAACTAAGCTGTAAAAACCAGTGTCAAGCAGCTACTGCCAAGGCCAATAAGATAATGGTTTGCATCAAAAGGGGCATAGATGCCCGTGATGAGAACATAGTCCTACCACTTTACAAATCTCTAGTCAGACCACACATGGAGTACTGTGTACAGTTCTGGGCTCCTGTGAACAAGGCAGACATAGCAGAGCTGGAGAGGGTTCAGAGGAGGGCAACTAAAGTAATAACTGGAATGGGGCAACTACAGTACCCTGAAAGGTTATCAAAATTAGGGTTATTCACTTTAGAAAAAAGGCGACTGAGGGGAGATCTAATAACTATGTATAAATATATCAGGGGTCAGTACAGAGATCTCTCCCATCATCTATTTATCCCCAGGACTGTGACTGTGACGAGGGGACATCCTTTGCGTCTGGAGGAAAGAAGGTTTGTACACAAACATAGAAAAGGATTCTTCACTGTAAGAGCAGTGAGACTATGGAACTCTCTGCCTGAGGAGGTGGTGATGGTGAGTACAATAAAGGAATTCAAGAGGGGACTAGATGTATTTCTGGAGTGTAAAAAAAATTACAGGTTATAGCTACTAGAGAGGGGTTGTTGATCCAGGGAGTTGTTCTGATTGCCTGAATGGAGTCGGGAAGGAATTTTTTTCCCTTAAGTGGGGAAAATTGGCTTCTGCCTCACAGGGGTTTCTTGCCTTCCTCTGGATCAACTTGTAGGAAACAGGCCGAACTGGATGGACAAATGTCTTTTTCGGTCTTTTATACTATGTTACTATGTTACTAAAAGTTGAGCGAATTTCTCAAAAGTTTGATTCGGCTGATTTGCCGAATTTCACAAAAAAATTCGCTTTGTGACGAATTACTTTGTCACGAAGCACATTTTTTTGTACGTAGCAGGTACAATGACAGGGAGCTGCGATAGCGCCACCCCCGTCATTGTACCCCTCAGATGCCACATTCATACATGATCTCGGCATCTGAGTTTAAAATTACCAATAAAAAAGATCAAACTTACCGCCTCCATTTGCTCGTGACGGGCCGGCCGCCGCCATCTTGCTTACAGATGTCGGCTGCAATCCTGTGCGCCGCGAGATTACGTCATTACGCTGGCCGGCGTGATGATGTAATCTCGCGCCGCACGGGATTTCGGCCGAGATCTTCAAGCAAGATGGAGGCTGGCGGCCTGTTCCGAGCAAATGGAGGAGGTAAGTTTGAACTTTTTTGTTTTCTATACTATTTCAGGTTAAATCGATCGAATCGAATTGAATTCCACTTCATGCGATTCGATTCGCTCATCTCTAGCCATTACCTTGAAGATGTTGATAAATATGAAATATGTTTGGGGGGGGGGGGGTTGGTGGTAACTGTGAGTGAGTGTTAATCACACTCCTCAAGGAATCTTTCAAGGTGTGTAGGGCGCACTTTGACCTCAAAGGTGCTTCCTAGAATTAGGAAACAGTTGGCAGTGAAAATGAAAAATTTAATTTTTTTCACAAAAAATTTGCTTTAAACCCATAGGGAAAATAATCTCATTCTTACTACTAAAATGTCCATTGAGGCGTTAAAAATAAAAAAAATAAACTCACCTCCTCCACTTGATCGGGCAGCCGTTATCGTCTTCTTTGTTCTTCCAGCAGAACCTGCAAAAGTGCCTGCGCTGACGTCTAGCTGACGTTGCTAGATTACCCTGTAAGCAACAGGGTAATCTAGCAACACATGGGGGTTATTCTTTTCAGGGCGGGTGCTCCGATGACAGCCACTTGAGGTGCTTCCCGCTGATAAGACTAGTATCTATAGGATCAGAGTACCTAGGTAAATAGTGAGATAAGCTGTCTTTCCACTTAAAAACCGCCACTGATTTATTTAAGACACAATTGGCTATACCCAGCCAGAGCTATCTGAACCTTTACTGTACCTGGGCTACCGAATATTTTGAACACTTTTTGTATCAATGTTAGACGCTTTAAATAATTAACTAAAAGTTAAGTTTTATATTATTTAGTATAAGGAGGTCCCAAACTACTGTATAAACAACATAAACATCATCCGTATTCTTTGCAGATCCGCGTTTTGCGGACCACAAAATACATACATTTGTGTAAACGAATCTATTGTTGATATATTTTCTGGCCAATTTAATTAATAATAGTAGTGATTAGGTGGCTCACTTTACTATTGGGACGGAATATGATGCTCTATCCCACTTATGACGCATCCAACATCAAAAAAGAGGCAGGTAGGTATTCAATACATAGGAGGGATGGCACTCAAAGTATTAGTTAAGCATGGATAGTTTATTTTAATATGATAAAAAATATTTTGAAAATATTTTGATAAATATTTCCAATAGGATAAGATGGTTCAAATAATTCTTGATAATTCTTGACCTATACAAAGTGGTTATCCATACCCACTGAGGAAGGAGCAGAGGCTCCGAAACGCGTTTGGGGCATTGAATAACCACTGATGATCCAGCTGGACTCCTGATAGAAAAGAACTCCATTTTCCGAACACAAAATCTAAAAGTTCCGCCAATCAAGAACTCCTAAGAACTTCCAAAGACTAGCAAAATAGAGAACAGACGCCCGAAGTTTTAAAATTCCCGCCAAAAGAACACGAGGACGCCAACGGTGACGTCACCGGAAGTGACGTTCCCGACTTCAAGCGCCGATAGCAAGCAGCTTACTCCACGTGTGAGGACGCTCCACGCGGACGCCGATTAACTTGGACGGGCCCGCAACACTCAAGGAAATACTGACCGGCACAAAGCCTCTTCCCTGGAGCGGTAACGTACGGACCCTCGGGTCAAAAATTGCATTTATATATTTTTTATTCTGCATCAATCTCACTGGGAACAATTTAAAAAGCAGCTATCACTCCTGCTGAAAAAGAACATAACAGACTTGTATGTTAAACGGAGTGACTATATCTCACTCAAACATTTCACTCAGGGACATTTTATATGTATTACCCAACAAAATTTTTGTTGGGAACTGAGTGAATTCGGACATTTTATGTCAACAAAAAGGGGATCACAAGAGGACCCACAGTTTACCAGAGAGAATATTTCTGGGTTTTATGCTTTTATTACCTATTGTATACTGATCGTTTATATATTGAATATAATTGAATTTTGTGATCACACTTTCAAGAATTATTTGAACCATCTTATCCTATTGGAAATATTTATCAAAATATTTTCAAAATATTTTTTATCATATTAAAATAAACTATCCATGCTTAACTAATACTTTGAGTGCCATCCCTCCTATGTATTGAATACCAATTTAATTAATACATTTTAAATTCTTTCAAAAGAAAATTAATTGTATTTCTATGGCATTTAGTATCTAGAAGCTTTAAATTCTTTTTTGCTTGAAAGAAACAAAACTGAATTTACAGAATCTACTGTGGTAAATTTCTACTAGTGTCTGAACTTTTCGTTCCTTAATCTATAGTTACAGAAGTGATTTGTGTGTTCAACCTGAAACACTAAAGGAACAAAACCAATTCTAGTGCTGTGTAATTCCCCCAACTAACTGAATATCATTTGCTGCAGTAAACCATGTTCTATGCCATAATTCTGAATAGTTTTGTTCTGCAGTTCTGTAGATTACTACATGTATCCACCCAAATTCTTACCCTAGTATAAATGACAGTGATGAATTGCAATGTGTGCTCAAGGTCAGCCCCAACACACTGTCCGTGAATCAAATGAAAAAGACAAAAATAGATCAGACATTTTAATTCCAGCACAGAAAATCCAAGAGTGGTTGGTGCTCTGTGTTAAACAGCAGACATTACCGGCAAGGAACAAGAAATACACCCATATAAGATAACTGATAAGGTCTGACAAGTCTTAATTTTTTTTCTTTTGTGAATAAGGCAATTCTGTAAAGGATTTATCTTGCTAGGGCCTGATATTTGACAGGATACTAACAGCCTACACTTATGGTTTACGCCAACGAACCCTTTTTGCAATTGAAGTGTCTCCCTTTTGAATCGTGAGATAGATGGCAACATTTTAAATACCAGAGGAGACACACACCCCAGAGGGCTTTTCTGCTAGAAAAGTACAGTATGTGGGCCTTTTGCTATTTGATATCTAGTTTGTTATGAGTAAGGAACTTGTTATCATGCTCCTTTTTATCAAGTCATTTAATGGTGTCCCAATTTCTCTTCTGGATTGTATTCCACATGTAATAATCAGCCATACCAATACTTACATGGTCACTGTACTATCACATTACTTTGCATAACTCAATAGTAAAGTTGAATATAAGAAACTTTGTAATATATCCGTTCAGAGGAAATGCTGTGTTCTAGGGTTATCAGTTTTTTCCTCCCTCTTTTCTAAACTAATTTTCTATGCTAAGGTTTGTGAGAAATCCATCTTGTGAGACCATGATGGGCTGATCCCTGTTTACTGAAGGATTAGATTACATTAGCCCATACAAGTCTGGAGAGAAGAAAAGGAGAAAGTGCAGAGAGAAATAGTGATACTGACATGATTCAGCAGATTCAGCAGCAACTAATACTTAGGTACGTTCAAATCACCACTTAGCTTTCCATTCTTCTGATCGGTCAGAAGAACTGAAAAAAAAGTGATATTTTGAGCATCAGTTATGATCAGTTTGTCAGTTCCATCAGAGATCGGTTATTTTTATGGGAAATACTTTTTTTAGGCCCTGTCAAAAAAAAAAAAAGATCTCTAACAGAACTGACACAAACTGGTCATAACTGATCTTTTTTTTCCTTTTCTTCTAATGGATCAGCAGAAAGGAAAGCTACACGGTGATGTGAACAGCAATAGGGATTATATCTAATTCCAAGTGCTTTATTTACATCTATACTGTTTAGTGCTTCTTAGTAATGTCCTATTTTGTGCTTTTTGTGTGATTCTGCATGAGACAGTTAAGAAGCAGAATCTACTGTCTTTATGTGTATTCTATGGGCAGACATGATAAAAAATCTCCATCCACAAGATCAGAGATAACTAAGAATTAAAGTTTATAATAAAACTTTTTAGGGTATTTCTGATTTTGTTGTTATATTGTAAAACTCACTAAAACAATAAAAAAGAAAAAGCGTTAATTGTTAAGTGTTTCTTTTAGTTTATTCCACTTTTTTTTTAACTTGATTACAACTGGAAGAATCAGATGAGAGTTCTGGATTTGCAGAAAGCAGTAGGCATAACTCCTCAACCAAAGGCAATAAATCTCTGCTTGACCTAAAACTGACTGCTAAAGCATATTATCCTTGCTTGTTAATTATATTTCAGCCAAGTGTTTGTTTCCCAGTAATTCTTGTTGAATAGAATGCAAATACCAACAATATATTTAACTATTTTATCTTTTTAAATGCTTTGCAAAATACTTTTCAGTGTTCATTCAAATAGGGCTAAGGGCTCATTCAGATGGCCGTATGCTGTCCACAAAAATGCGGATCCGTTTTTTGCGGATTAGGTGCTGTCCCATTCACTTCTTTTCTTCCATTGCACGGCTCGGCAAAAAAAATTATTCTTGTCAGTGAAAATCAGGACACGCCCCTATTGAAGTCTATGGATCAGCAAAAAAACGGAATGCAATCCGTTTTTTTGCAGACATGCTGTTCTGTCTGCAAAAAAACGGATCCGTATAAATCTGAATAAGCCCTACGTCTACATGCACACAACAGTGAAAAAAAACGTCCATCAAATACAGACACACTGTCAGTTTTTCATGGCCCTTTTGCATCAGTATGTGCATCCATTTTCTGTCCGTGTGTCAATTTTTAATGTTCGTTTTGCATCCGTTTTACATCAGTTTTTCATGTCTGTTAAAAACGGACATGAAAAATGGTTAAATTTGATTGCCAGTTATTTCTAGACACACCTTTCTGAGAGCACCCACAGGATGATAGGCCCCCAGCTAAAATAATATTCCCCATAGTGTAGGAATTTTTTTTTTTTGCCCCCAGCTTTAATAGTGCCCCCATGTAGACCCCTACCTTAAATAATGTCCCCCATAGTGTAGGAATTTTTTTTGCCGCCCCCAGCTTTAATAATGCCCCTAATGAAGGCCCCCTGGTAAAATAATGTCCCCCATAGCATAGGATTTTTTTTTTACTGCCCCCCAGCTTTAATAATGCCCCCAATGTAGGGCTCCATATTAAATAATGTCCCCAATAGTGTGTGATTTTTTTTTTTTTTTACGCCCCCAGCTTTATAATGTCTCCCATGGTTTAAATAATGCCCCATAGTGTCCCACAGCCAAAAGCAAAAAAAAAACCCTCACCTTATCCACTTGCTTGCGCTGCAGCAGTCTCTTCTCTCTTCACAGAACGGGACCTGCCGAAGAAGCGAGATAACGTCACTGCGTATTCCCAAGTGATTACGTCACCATGCATATCGCAGGTCCTTCGGCAGGTCTTGCTCAATGAAGAGAAAAGAGACTGCCACACTGCGAGCAAGTGGATGGAGTGAGTTTTTTATTTTTCAACCCCTAAATGGCCTGTGTACCTGTTTTTAAAGACCGTTAGATGTGCACTCCTGTCAATCGGCCATTAAAAATGGTCCCAATGATTTCAATGGGTTTGTCTGACCATGAAAACGGCCAAAAATAGGACATGTCCTATTTTTGGACGGATGCTATTCACTGGCCGTTAAAAGAACAGCCATGTGAATAGCCCAATAGACTTTCATTGGTGCTAAAAATGCCCCTGTGACGGCCATTACTTAGACGGCCGTTGCACAGCCATTTTTCACAGTCGTGTGCATGAGGCCTAAGCTTGCAGTACTAGGCATAGCCAGCTCCTTCATGCTGTAGAATGCAGAGTGGATGGGGGTAACAACCTTAGCCCACCACTGATTGAACATTGATGTCATTGTTTTTTTTAATGATATTCAAGATACAGCAGAATAAGAAAACTGTATATAAAACATTAACAAATAGGACCTCATGTGGTACATCATTGGCAACTGAACGCTTACAACAATCACAGACCAAGTGCAGGTTCAGTGCTGGCATAGCAGAATACGATAAAAAGGGAGATAGGTAGAAATTAGGGTAGGGGGAAGAAATCAAAGGGGTAAGGCGGGAGGGGGGTGGAGGACAGTCTCTGTGAGGGGAAATATGCATTTCATATTATATGCAAGTGAGAGTCTAGTCTCTATATAAGACTGGTCAGTTGAATCACCAGTAGAAGGGGGGCATTCAAAAACCCCTATAAGTAATCCAGGGAAGCCAAAGCTTATGAAATTGCCCTATCTTGTGGTGTTCCCAATGTGCCAATTCCTCTATCCTGTAAATTTGGTCCACTAAGGCTCCGTTCAATAAGTGAAATGGTGTGGTTTTGTCTACAATGTTTGGCGATGAGGAACAAATAATAAAAGCCTAGCAAGCTTCACCTTCCCAGGGGGTAGAGAGGAAGGGAAAAGGAGGAAGACAAGCTGGGAAGGTTATAGTTCTGGCATAAACACAAATGATTAACTCTCCCACTAATTCCACAGACGACGTTGCCTTTATTAAAGCATGGGAAAAAAGATTTAAATATGACCTTCACATCACCCCAAATAGCCTCTATTCTTGAATCTCCTAAGATAATATCCAGATGCATGGGCGTAGCTATAGAGGGTGCAGAGGATGCAGTCGCTACCAGGCCCAGGGGCCTGAGGGGGCCCAAAGACCCTTGTGCCGCATAAGAAGACACACAGAGCACTGAGGGTAGGGGGGCCCAAGCTGATCTCTTGCACCAGGGTCCATGAGCCATTAGCCATGCCCCTGTCCAGATGTGTGTGCGTAAGTTAAAATGGATATAAAAAATCCTTTCTATGGCTAGTAAAATCCCCTTGTACCTGGACACAAGTTGGAGCTGTAGAGCCCTGGGTGGAGATTGTTTTACATGTGGTCATTATGCTCTACTGTACTGCCTTTTTGGAAAAAGGAATTAGATGCTGTTAACACGATATGTGAGTTGTCGCTAACTTTGGAGGCTAGCCAGGTTGTCGCTGTTGAGACATTAATGTCTCAAGACAATTTAAAGGTCTATTGTAATTAAGAGAAACTGCAATTCTATGGGAAATTAGGATAGACAAGGAGGGTACCTTAAGGAAAGAGCACAGATCGTCGACTGTTGGCAAAGACCAAGAGGGTCATTAATTAAGACAGGGGTTTTAGATGCTGGCCAAATAACCCATATATCTGGTGGTGGATCCGCTGAAGTTATGAGGAGGCGCAAGCCTAGCTGTCTTACATTTAGACCATTTTCTACGCCGGCCCATCCCTTTCTCCACCAATACTCAACCCGCGCCCACTTTTTTAGACCTGGTGTGAGCACGCAAAAGTCGCACTAGTAGGCACTAACCTTTGTGCTGAAAAAGGTCATAACATCTTTTATACGGAATTGATAGCGTATCTTAAGTGATATTTGTATACTGTCATAAAACTTCTGCAAGGATTTTAGAGAATATTTAATCCAACCTTGTTTGCCATGCTTTGCTATTGCATTAGAGAAAAGCACTGATGGATTTGTATGTACTGAAAAGTTAGAAAAGGGCTGCTGCTCAATGATTAATAAACCCAAATCAGCATTGCACCCCACAGGGATACCTTCTAACTAATGTTTGACATTTTACTATTTAATTAGGATCACCCTCTAAGCAAGAAACCACTCTGAGAATCATAGATTTTCATCTTCTCTAACAAGATGCCAACTGAAGGGCAGATCACCACATTTACCATTGCCAGTGACTCTGTTCTAAGCATCCCTGGGGGGCTTCATGTCAGGAGATAAGTGGAAAAGAAAGAGACAGAAAAACAAGACTGGAGCAAGTGAAGGGGAAATATAAAATGAACAAATGTGATTTTATGAGAAGCAGTGGTACCTATGAAACAAAATTGGCTCTTGTTTTGGCTGTTTGTGTGTGTGTGTATATATATATATATATATATATATATATTGTGGCAATGTGAATAACAAGGGGTGTTGTTTGCACCAGGAGCGTGTCACCAAGGGGCCCGGCCTTGGTGAAGTAAAGGCCCTAGTCTAGAGATGGGTGGCCACTAAGTTAGTTGTTGGTCACCAAGATAACTAGCTTAGCTGGCTCCAGCTAGTCCAGGGCGGGCTTTTAATGGGAACAGGCAATGTGCTGGGTGGGTGCTTGTTCCCCATGCTCCAGTCCGGGGTTTTTGACAACGCCCATGTCCAGGGATGCTATTTAATCCTCTTGTTGGACATGGGTGGGGTCCCACTCTGGAGAGAGTTTTGGAGACAGAGTTTGGCAGAGGCTCTGTGTGAGTGGTCTCGGCCAAGTTGGCTGAGGGGCCTACGGGGCTAGGCGATAGCCTGAACTTTGGGGACACAGTGACGCCTGCAGGTACAAGGGTCACAAGGCCAGAGTCGGGAAGACTACTGGGCCACACTCCCCAAAGGCACTGGACTTACTACAGTCGGGAGGCTGCTGGACTGCACGGGTGAAAAAGCCGCATGTTGGTACCGTGTGTGAACGATGTTTGTTCAGTGAGGTAGGATTATCCCTGTTTAGTTAGAGCCCAGACGGGCAAGGTGTTTTATTTTGTGTTTTGTCATCTCTGCTATGCAGTGTTCCACAATAAAAGCAATGCTTGGCCCCTAAAGCTGCGGTGGACGACAATCTTTGTGCAAATGATCCCCGAGACCAGAGCAAACCCCCCACATTTGGTGTCGGATGCGGGCAGTCGGCCCTGCTGGAAAAAGGTAAAGTGTTGCTGGGGGCAACGACAGGACAGAGGAAAAAGCTGTGCGATTGCTGTGTTGGAGCTTAGGGCCGGAAGCCTGTTTGTTCGGTGGAGCAGGTCCTGCTCGTGTGGTCCTGGACACTTTGCTGGGTTGCAAAAGAACTGCTGATGATAGTTTGGACTGTGTTTTTTCCCTGTGTGGCAAGCGGTGCAAAGGTTTAAAGGGCCAGAAGCACAAAAAAAAAAAAAAAGGAAAAAAAAAACTGACCAGTGGAAATTTTTTGCTCAAAATGGCGACCTGGGTGAAAGATAGTCAGGTGTGGCGGAAGCTGCTTATACCAAAGGTGATACCATATGTGAGAAGTGGCCCGGTTTGGCGGAAAACCAAGGCCACTGAGGGTGTAATGGAGCAGCTGGTGCTGGAGACTGATCGGTTGGTGAGAAAGCTGAGTGCAGTGTTGGAGGAGAATATGCATGCCGTTGCCAAGGGCAACCGTCGGGAAGACAAGAAGGTGGAGAGTAGTGCGGTTCCCAGGAGCCTCTACATTCCCTGCAACTGTGCACAGAGTCCTCAAGGGTGCGGCTGGAGTGACCATCCGGGAAAGGTCTGGACCCCACCTCATGTTGTTTCCGGTGGCAATGGTAGAAATGGCCTGGGACGGACGTCATCTTCCGAGACTGCCGAATCCACGACAGGCGGTAAGACTGTTCCTGTTAAAAATGTTGTGACAGTGAGCCGGCGGCAGTTGCTACCTGCCGGGCCGGTGAGTGATGAAGCACTGAGGCGAGAAACTGTCTCAAAAATGAATGACTATGTGAAAAATGCTGTGTCTGAACAGACGGGTAAGCCCGTTGCGGTTGCTGCCTTGCAAGGATCTGCACAGGAGAAGGTTATAGTGTTGCCTAAAGTACCTGTGACCAAGGCTAGATTTGGGATGGCGAAAGTCAGAGATCCCATGCTAGCCCGGGTAAGGGACGGCATGATAGCCGCCCCTGAGACTGGTAGATTATTAAATGTGCGGGACAATTATAGGAATACGGACTATCCCGGGGTTCTCACTGAGGGTGAGACTCCCGTGACAACTGGGACTTGTGATCTTGATGCCATAAGTGTGCTCGTACATGAGAGAATGATGTTCTGTGATATTGGGGGCACTGGAGACACTTCTATAGAAAGTGATGAAGCCGCTGCAGAACCTATACCTGTCCCTTTAAATGAAGGTATAAGGGAAATGCGGATAAACCATTGCTTTCTAAGTGAAGTGACCAATAAAAACAGTGAAGCTGATAAGGTGCAAAGTGATGGTACCGTGTTGGCCAAAATACATAATGTTAATGCGGATTTTTGTGAAGGATGTGATGATGACATGCCTTTTACATTGCAGGTTATAGACAGGGGAGAAGCGCCCCATGGTGGTAAAAATGTAAAATTTGGAAAAATGCAGATAAATGTCGAGAGCACCGAGTTGGGGGAACCCACTGTAGTGAATGGGCAGGAAACTGTGGCAGGGCCAAAGAGTGTACCACACGTAACAGAGGTGGATGTGCCGTATCCACGGAGTTCTATGTGGGCTAGGGAAGTGTCCAAGGTGGGGATTAGCTCCGCAGTGCCCCTTGAGGGCAGAAATGAGAATGACATGAGCAGTATATATGACGCATGTGCTGTGACCGATAGCAACTCAGAGAGAGAGGCTGCCATGTTGAGGTCTTGCCAAACTGACGTGGTTACTGATAGCAACCAGACGATAGTTATACCTGATGTGACGAGAGATCAGTCGGGGACGTCAGCCTAGTGTCTGAAGCTCATATCCAGACAGTCTTAGATGACCTGACAGAACAGTACAGCTGCAAACAGGAGGCTGATCTCACTCTCGCCACACAGTCCCTACGTACGATAGCGAAGGGACTAGCCGTCGTCATAGAGTCACCGAAGAAGGCTGCAGAAGGGTCAAAAGAGGAGACCCTGGAAAAGACGAGTGAATTGAAGGGTCTACCGCCTGGTGTCCTGGGGAAGGGAAAAGACTCCATGAAGACACAAAAGTCTATAGTAGACCTCAACCATGGGCTTGAAGAGTCCCTGGGTGGAAATCCCACGGAGTGTCTAAGGAAGGATGGTGGTACTCCTACAATGGCTGTAACACCAGAACAGAGTGAAGAGCAGCTGGAACAGAAGGCCCAAGAGCGGGCGCTGCTAACAAGCTAGGGCGAAAAACTAAGAAGAAGACCAAGGCCCTCTTCTTGACTAGAGCCCTTGGAAAAGTGCTTAAGGAGCAAGACGAATTGGAGAGGCTGAACAAGCAACTCAGAGCAGAGATGGAAGATCTCAGGAGCTCAAAAGATGAAGTCTATGAGTTGGAGAAGCCTAAGCGTGCTACTGCGCAGCAGGTGGAAGAAAATGAGATGCCTGAAGAGGAAGGTCCTCTGAAAGATGCCAAGAAGTCAGAGCCCGTTAAGAATGGGTCTGGAGGTGGTTGCGCTGTGGTGCCAGCCGAGGCAGAGAAGAAGATGGAAGATGGATCTGCTGAACCAGATGGTGGTGCTGAGGTGGATGCAGAAGCCCAGAGACTCGTGGCAGTGTGTGGCCAGGGCCTGGTCATGAAAGACATTCCCTCTGCTGTCAATGCCTTCCAGAAAGCTAGCAGTCTGCTGGGGAAGAAATACGGGGGACCGACAACCAGTATGAGGGTCCTGTCTACTCCGATGGGCTGGCTCTCCTGAATCCTGCCCGAAAGGAGAACCATATCCCGGGTGATCCTCTGCAGGGATTGCCAGATGACGACGAATCTGGAGAAGGTCCTGATGTCCCCGGTGCCTCCAACCTTGATGAGAAAGAGGAGGAGGAGTTAAGAAGGAAAGGATATGATGCCATGTCCGTGAAGGATAAGACGGCTAATAAAGTGAATGGAGACTCCAAAGAAACAGAGGCCGAGGTCTTGAAGGGGGAGAAATCCTCGACTGTTCTAGAAACCAAAGAAAAGACTGAAAAAGAGTCTGCTGAAGTAGGGAGTACCACTGAAGAAGCAGAAGATTCTGAAACTGAAGCCAAACCTGACATAACCCCTGTGGGGAGTAAAGAAAAAAGAAAGATGCTATCTGTTGATAAAATAGAGAGACAAAAAGAGGCTGACATGTTAAGGTCCGCTAAAACTGTGGTAGTTGCTAGTAGCGACCAGGTGTCTCTAGTATGTGACAAGATGACTGGTAGGATAGTAAGCTTCGTGTTTGTGACGAACTGGGTTCTGCTGGCGTGGTTGTGGCAGAATAAAGGGAAGCCTGTGATGCTGGCCACATCTTCCAGGGGGACCGTTGAGCATGAAGATGGCAAGATAATGCGGGTGCCCTATCACGAGCATCCAGTCGGTACATGTGTTCACCCCCACAGGTGTGAACAGACGGGGGATATGTGGCAATGTGAATAACAAGGGGTGTTGTTTGCACCAGGAGCGTGTCACCAAGGGGCCCGGCCTTGGTGAAGTAAAGGCCCTAGTCTAGAGATGGGTGGCCACTAAGTTAGTTGGTGGTCACCAAGATAACTAGCTTAGCTGGCTCCAGCTAGTCCAGGGCGGGCTTTTACTGGGAACAGGCAATGTGCTGGGTGGGTGCCTGTTCCCCATGCTCCAGTCCGGGGTTTTGACAACGCCCATGTCCAGGGATGCTATTTAATCCTCTTGTTGGACATGGGTGGGGTCCCACTCTGGAGAGAGTTTTGGAGACAGAGTTTGGCAGAGGCTCTGTGTGAGTGGTCTCGGCCAAGTTGGCTGAGGGGCCACGGGGCTAGGCGATAGCCTGAACTTTGGGGACGCAGTGACGCCTGCAGGTACAAGGGTCACAAGGCCAGAGTCGGGAAGACTACTGGGCCACACTCCCCAAAGGCACTGGACTTGCTACAGTCGGGAGGCTGCTGGACTGCACGGGTGAAAAAGCCGCATGTTGGTACCGTGTGTGAACGATGTTTGTTCAGTGAGGTAGGATTATCCCTGTTTAGTTAGAGCCCAGACGGGCAAGGTGTTTTATTTTGTGTTTTGTCATCTCTGCTATGCAGTGTTCCACAATAAAAGCAATGCTTGGCCCCTAAAGCTGCGGTGGACGACAATCTTTGTGCAAATGATCCCCGAGACCAGAGCAAACCCCCCACAATATATATATATATATAAACATATATATATATGCAAAAATGAGGCAGCACCACCTGCAAGTAGCTGGGTGCAAAGCTCCAAAGAGGACAAACCGCTCCAAAATATATGTAATAGAAAAAATAGAGCAGCACTCCAATAGTGGATAAAAAGCAAAAGTGTTTCTTTATTCACCCAAAAGGCATGGCAACGTTTCAGCTCCTGTACCGGAGCCTTTCTCAAGCCTTTCTCAAGCTTGAGAAAGGCTCCGGTACAGGAGCTGAAACGTTGCCATGCCTTTTGGGTGAATAAAGAAACACTTTTGCTTTTTATCCACTATTGGAGTGCTGCTCTATTTTTTCTATTATATAAACATATATATATATAGTAAGGGATCGACGTTTTTTACAGAGGGATCCCCATCACAAACTTCCTTCTGGAAAACGGATTTAATGTCCAAACGGTGCATTTATTTAGCAGTCTTCACAAACAAAATGACATAAGTGAACACCTTCCCAGCTAATCACTACTTAATACATAACATATTACCTGATTCACCTATAAAGGACTGTTCAGACACAGTATCAGGTCCGGCTTCCTCAGCCAATTGTATTCCTGCCCCCAGGCTGTAGCAAGGTCAGTATGTCTGGGGAACTTAGGCTCTTTAGTCCGCCTGACTCTGGCCATGCTACCCTCTTTCCTACAAGGAGTTGCTTGGTCCCCAAAAATCAAGGTTATCTCCCAGCCTCATGGCCCCTCATTCTAGCCCGGCTGAGACCACACACACAGAGCCTTAGCAGGCCTCTATTTAAAACTCTCCACCCCCTCTCTGAGGATTCTTTTATCCCCAGGTGATTGGCGCACCTGGTCCTGCTTTAGGCCTGGTGATTGATGGGGAACACATGGAAGCTCCTGCCATACATCTCCCCTAACAGCTATGAGGCTTGTCATTGCCTCACAACATATATATATATATATACACACATATGCATCCCTAATTCCAAAAAAGTTGGGGCAGTGTAAAGTGTAAGTAAATGTAAATAAAGACAGAATGCAATGATTTCCAAATTTCTTAGAACCATATTTTATTCACAATACAACGTATATCAGATGCTGAAAGTGAGACATTTTACTATTTCATGAAAAAAAAAATTTGAACTTGATGGCAGCAACACATCTCAAAAAAAGACTGGAATAGCAAGTGGTGTTGATAAAAACAACTGGAGGAGCAATTTTCACTAAGTCAAGTCACATTACTAGGTAGAAAAAGAACAAATATTTGAGAGCTGAAGTTTTTCATGAGCAAACATGGGCAGAGTTTCACCAATCTGTGAAAAATTGCATCTAAAGAATGTGCAACGATTTTAGAAAAATGTTCCTCACCATAAAATTGCAAAGACTAAGGTGGAGACTTGGGCCATGCTGAGGTATGGCTGCTGGTTTGTGAGCTGCGTTGCTTCTCTACACCCCAAGACAGCTATTGCAACTTAGCAAGCTCTTCAGAGTTAGCTGCATTATCGGAGCCCTTCGCTGGAGCTGACACCCGGGATCAAACGCTTTGGGGAAAATGAAGGGAAGTGCCGGTATGTCAAAAAAAACTCACCAACTTCTTCCCATCCACGTAGCCAGGTAACTCGGATGAGGCTGTCTGCAGCTCTTTGCTATCAGAGCTGTCACCAACATGTGTAGAGGTGTGCACAGTGAGCCCACCTGCAGGCCTGCACCCTCCTGGCAGTTCCGTGTCAGCCAGGAGGCATGTGCTGGATAACACGTTGGTAGGTGAAGCACATAGATGAGCAGCCCTTACACTGTCCACCACAAAATCATTTATAAAGGGCCTACCACCAGACGAGTGACATAGACAGAGTCTTAGGCAGCAGCAACTGTAGCATCAGCAGCATCAGAGGATTTTGCCTCCATACAAGACCTGCACACCTTTCCAGGTACTGAGGCTCCAGTCACTAATGTTTTCCTTAGGGACATGTTGCTTTCCCTACATAAGCCTATTAAAGGGGACCTGCCGACAGCTATGTTACAAATGCAATCTGCAATGGAGGAGTTAGGCAACCACACTGCTCATATTGAAACGATTATGGCAAAATATGCTGAAGCACACAATGATTTAGTTGACTCCCTTGTTGCCTTGGAATCTGAAATTACGATCCTGAGGGCTAAAATTGTAGATTTGGAGGATCGCTCCGGACGTAGCAATATAACGTTTCGAGGGATCCCAGAAACAGTGCCAGCTGAGGCCCTTATTACCTACTTACAAGATCTCTTCAGACTCTTGATTCCATCTTTCTCTCATCATAGACTGGGCTCATATTTTGCCAAAGTCAAAATCAGTACCAGAATCTGTGCCAAAAGATGTAATGGCGAGGATCTACTATTATCATACTAAAGATAAAATCCTGAGAGTGGACAGACAACACTATCCTCTCCCTGCACCATATGCTGCAGTCTCTCTATATGCTGACCTCTCAGCGACTACCTTACAATCACGCAGGCAATTCTCTGAGGTGGCGAGACATCTTTGGGATCAAAAAGTGCGGTATAAATGGGGTTTCCCCACTAAACTGATTATATCTTATGATAACTCAACTCTTTCCCTGACCCCTGAAATAGGGAAGAAATGGCTACTGCACCACAACATGCTGCCTACAGATGGCTTGATGGGAGCAGTTGCTTGTACTTCTCTCCCAGCCCCCCAAGACATTGGATTGAGGTTCTTATATCTTTACATGGACTAAGACTCTGTTGGCTTACATTTAGACTGGCGCTGGATGATCTGAAGCTATGCACCTAACTTCAGCGGATCCACCGCCAGATATAAGGGTTATTGGGGGTCTTAATAAATGACCCCCCAATATCTTTAGAGAAGATCAACTCTTGGGTTGACTGGACTCAAAACCAATTTATTAAAATTTGGGACCCCTAGAAACATTTCAGGGAGAGTAGGAAAGGAACTTTCATGCCTGTCCTCTTGTTTGATCCCTTTCTGGATGGATGAAAAGCATATATGTCAAATGTAAACTTCTATGTAAAAACACATGATTTCGCTCCCATTTCCCCCCCTTTCTTTAAAGTGGGGTTTACTCATTGTATTCTATACCGTCTTTGTACATTATATGATTATGAGTACATTATAAAGTACCTTTTTCTGCATAATTTCTTGTGTTTTTTTTTCTTTAGTATTCCTTTGCTTAAAGCTACTGTTGATTTTTAGAAATTTTTCAACAGGTAGATGTCATTTACACTACAGTTGAATCTCAAAATTTGTAAATATTGGCATAGATCCTTCTACTGTACTATTAAAGCTATATTTCTGCTTAGTTGGATTATTTTATTGTCTCTACTTGGATTTGTAGACTTATTCACTATTATTCGTGTACTTGTTGCTTACTAATTGAAAAAAAAAAGAAATAGCTGAAAATATACCTGCCACACATGTCCCTCACACATTGGACAAATGGCACACGCACTACTCACACATTGGACATACAGTTGTGTTCAAAATTATTCAACCCCCAATGCTGTAAAGGGTTTTAGGGAATTTAGTGTACATTTGTAATTGTGTTCAGAATGAAATCTTACAAGGACTTTTTAAAGAACCAAATGCAACTAAAATGACATCAATTGTTTTTGTAATACAGTGTTAAATGTTTTTTTTGTGATTTCTTCATTGACACAATTATTCAACCCCTTAAAGACGACCACTCTTAAGAACAGAGGTTCATTCAAGTGTTTTCGATCAGGTATTGAAAACACCTGTGGAAGTCAAGGAGCAGCAATCAAGCATAATAAGCACCAATTAGGCAGATTTAAAATGACTGTGATACTCAGCTCCTTCTAGACATTTACTGGTGCGTTTACAAACATGGTGAAGTCAAGAGAATGGTCCAGGAAGACAAGAGAAAAGGTGATTTCTCTTCACAGGAAGGGCAATGGCTATAAGAAGATTGCAAAGATGTTAAACATACCAAGAGACACCATAGGAAGCATCATTCGCAAATTCAAGGCAAAGGGCACTGTTGAGGCGCTACCTGGTCGTGGCAGAAAGAAGATGCTGACTTCGACTGCTGTGCGCTACCTGAAGCGCAAAGTGGAGAAAAGTCCCCGTGTGACTGCTGAGGAACTGAAAAAAGATTTGTCAGATGCGGGTACTGAAGTTTCAGCTCAGACAATAAGGCACACACTGCGTAATGAAGGCCTCCATGCCAGAACTCCCAGGCGCTCCCCCTTGCTGTCTCCAAAGAATAAGAAGAGTCGACTGCAGTATGCCAAAAGTCATGTGGACAAACCACAAAAGTTTTGGGATAGTGTTCTGTGGACTGATGAAACAAAATTAGAACTGTTTGGGCCCATGGATCAACGCTATGTTTGGAGGAGGAAGAACAAGGCCTATGAAGAAAAGAACACCTTGCCTACTGTGAAGCATGGCGGGGGGTCAATCATGCTTTTGAGCTGTTTGCTTCTACAGGTACAGGGAAGCTTCAGCGTGTGCAAGGTACCATGAATTCTCTTCAGTACCAGGAGATATTGGATGAAAATGTGATGCAGTCCATCACAAACCTAAAGGCTTGGGAGACGTTGGACCTTTCAACAGGACAATGATCCCAAGCATACCTCCAAGTCCACTAGAGCATGGTTGCAGATTAAAGGCTGGAACATTTTGAAGTGGCCATCGCAGTTACCAGACTTAAATCCGATTGAGAACCTCTGGTGGGACTTAAAGAAAGCAGTTGCAGCACGCAAGCCTAAGAATGTGACTGAACTGGAGGCTTTTGCCCATGAAGAATAGGCGAAGATACCCGTAGATCGCTGCAAGACACTTGTCTCAAGCTATGCTTCACATTTAAAAGCTGTTATAACTAGAAAAGGATGTTGTACTAAGTACTAAGATTGAATTTCACTTGGGGGTTGAATAAAACTGATAATGATGTGAGCACAGAAAAGACATTTGTGGTTATTTCATTATAAATGTTATGTTATATTTGTCTGACTTACAAGTGCCTCTTTGATTTAATTGTAAACAAGATGACTGAAATGATCAAAATCAATGTCAAACTGGCCAAAACACTCAATTTCAGTGGGGGTTGAATAATTTTGAACACAACTTTATGACACAGTCACCACTCACTAGACCACATATTACACACTTGCCCTACACGACACTTACACATTGCACACATGCAGGGTCTGATTGGGAACTTAAAGTGGCCCTGGAAAAAAAAAAACTAAAAGTGGCTCCATTTAGTAGGCGTGTCCAAATTAACAGAAGGCAGGGCAATGCAAGTAGGCAGGGTCAACAATACCATAGTGCAAAATACCATCAGAAGACTGGGACAACCCCAATCAAGGAATAATTACTTAAAACGTAACCTTTAATAATGATATACTAAAAGTGCACTAGGCCACATAGCAATAGATGAAGATAAAAAATGGAACCATCTCACCAAGTTCTAGACGTCCGAGTACGGTATACTGGTAATATTTCAGGAGGAGGACCACAATGTAGATCCGCCACGGAGGTCCGTATGGCTGGAGTGATCCAACCTAGCCAATGATGATACTGGAAGATACCAGACCGCGTTTCATTGCAAAACACATTTTTATTACCATATTAAAAAGTGCATATAGCACATACAATTCAAATACATAAGGGGGGTGCATAGATGGGCGGCATCCAAGAGGAGAGACGGAGGGGAAAAGGTCCGATAAACAAGTCAAATGTACAAAGTGCAAGTGCATACAATCAAGAAAGTAATAACATCATACCCATACTGTGTCTCTCCTCCGGGATGGGGTTTGCGCCATCTGGTATCTTCTATTTAGGTTGTTTTGATTTATGTACCATAGGCGTTGTGTTATACAGTTGTGATACTTGGGCTCATGGTGGCCCAGTATTGGCTATAACCTTTGGTGATTTTTTTTTTTTTCAATGATGATACTGGTAGACTTAAATTGCAGGGATAAGTACGGGCTAAAATAGGGCTTACTTACACCTGCTCTGCCCCCATACTTATCCCTGCAATTTAAGTCTACCAGTATCATCATTGGCCAGTTTGGATCACTCCAGCCATACGGACCTCCGTGGCGGATCTACATTGTGGTCCTCCTCCTGAAATATTACCAGTATACCGTACTCGGACGTCTAGAACTTGGTGAGATGGTTCCATTTTTTATCTTTATCTATTGCTATGTGGCCTAGTGCACTTTTAGTATATCATTATTAAAGGTTACGTTTTAAGTAATTATTCCCTGATTGGGGTTGTCCCAGTCTTCTGATTTTGTGCATATATTTGGGAATTACTAGGTGGTCTCCAATTTCCCACCTTTTTTCTGAATTTGTTTGCAAAATACCATCCCAGAAGAACCAAATAACACAGTGTAGGACAATATACTGCCCCAAATGCTGGCCCTCTATGGTGGCCATCAATAGCTACCATTCTCCAGTTGTCTATGGAGTGGGGGGCTTAGGAGGTGAGGTGCGGGCCACAGCAGTTGAATTCAGGACGGCATGTGGTCGCTTGGGTTGCCCCCTGGGGCATCGTCCCTCCGGGAAATTTCCCTGTAGGGTCTATGGCCAATCCACCCGTGCACACATGACACAGAAATACAACCCACACATTAGACAAATGTCACGTCACTCAAGCATAATATAGATACATGCTCCACATACATCACTTACACATAAGATATGTGTTGCACACATCGCTTACATATTTATGTGTAAATGATATGTATGCACTATTTATGTAATGTGTGGGTGGTATGTGCACAAAATATCTACATACATGCTGTACATTAGTGATGGGCAGCATGGGCAATATTCATTTTTGCAATATTTAGCGAATTTTTAGCCTAATATTCGCGATAAATTCGCAAAATTCTAGAATTCATGATCTCGTCATTATTTTCTTGATTGCGAAATTCGCCAATGTAATATGCGCGTATTGCGCATGCAATATAGGCGTGGCTCACTTTTGCTACATTTTTCAAGCTGCCAGAAATTACCCGAGACTGGGGAAAATGCACAGTACAGTAATGTCTATCACACTACTTAACACCCTGCACTGGAACCTATCAGCTACAGTATATCACTATCTAACTTAGACTGACTATCTCCCACTAACTATCTTTATTATATATATGAGCTAATTAACTATCTAATGTAATTGACTCAGCAATATAAATGACTCAGCAAAGCACAGAGCACAGTAATGACACTGCTCTCTCTCTCAAAACTGCAAAAAACAGCAGAAAATGGCTGCTGGGGAGTTTCTTATATAGTAAGAGGTAGGCAACTTTCCTATTGGTTGCTAGGGATGTTGCTAAGCTCTGACAAAGATATTACAGCCTTCTCATTGGCCCACAAGCGAGAAAGGAGGTTACTAATGAAAATAAATCTAGAATATTTGCGATTACGAATATATAGCACTATATTCTACATGTTTGCAAATTCTCGAAGTGCCGATATTTGCGATAAAAATTAGCGATTAAAATATTCGCGATTGACAATACTGTACATATGTCTTTCACAACTCCCCCATTTTCCATGGCTGTCTTTTGCAAGTCGTAGTAAACTTACCTGTTCTGGCTTCAGTGGTATGATCCTTAGCATCGGCACAGCCTCGTCGGAAGAGATGCACTGCTGAGCCACGCCCCCCTGGTGACACAACCACATCCTTAGGCCTCATGCACACGGCCGTATGAGTTTTTCGGTCCGCAAATTGCGGATCCGCAAAAAAAACGGATGACGTTCCGTATGGCATCTGTTTTTTTTTGCGGATCCGTTATTTTTGCGGATCCATTGTAATAATGCCTATTCTTGTCCGCAAACTAGAAAAAATAGGACATGCTCTATTTTATTGCGGAATGGAAAAACCGACACACGGAAACGGAATGCACACGGAGTACCATCCGTTTTTTTTGCGGACCCATTGAAATGAATGGTTCCGCATATGGTCCGCAAAAAAAACGGAACGGACACGGAAAGAAAATACATTCGTGTGCATGAGGCCTTAGTAACAGGATGCAATGCTCTGTTTCTACCTGTAGCGGGCATGTACTAGGGGAGATTAGCAGTAGGCTGATTAACTCACCTGTTCTAATACTGTGTACTAGTGTTTCTGAAAAATGGAGAGTCAATTCATGGTCCTATCAGGTTCTGATCCAGGGACTCAGTGCTCTTAAATAACTTCCTGGCCTTACACCATTGCCAGTGATAGTCTTGTTTGGCTCACTAGCTAGGTTTCTTGTTCTCTGTCCCTGCATTTGCGTAATGATTCCTCTGTACTTCTGACCCCGGCTTATCTTCTGACCACACTCTGTCTCAGTGTTTGGTACTGTGCAGCACGCAAGGTTCTGATCTCGGCTCGTTTTCTGACCACTCTCTGTCTCTCATTTGGTACTGCGTAGCTCCTCTGGTTCTGACCCATTGCCGTACGACTCTGCTTTTCTTTTTGTTGTTTCTTGGTGTTTGTCTATCTCTGCACTTTTTTAGAGCATGGACCGTCGTCCAGTGGCAGTTCTGCCAAGTAAGTGGCTGGGTTCTAGGTTAGCAATCACTGTCCTTGTCTGCCCCTACCTACAGGCTTTACATTATCACATTATCTGTTTCTGGTTTAGCTTTTGTGGACTCGGGTGCTGCAGCTAACTTTGTTAATTTGAATTTTGTGTCAGTCTTGGGTCTTGTGGTATATAAACTACCTTAAAGGGGTTGTTCCACTAAAAATATTCTACAGTTTTCAAACCAGCACTTGGATCTGAGTTATTAAATATAATTTATCTCTATAGAGCCACCTGCTGTTAGTTTTTTTCTTATTTGCTTCCCCTGCTCACTGAGATGGCTGCACATGCTCAGTTTTATCCTTCAACTGCCTCCTGAGTGATAGCGAGAGCATGGACACGCCCCCGTGCTACTACAGAAAAGACACTCCCCCTGACCTGTCAGCTTGATATAAATGTAGCAATGCAATGACTGGGGAGATCTCTGTATCCATGTCAGTTACAGGGCTGGTTCTAGCTATGTTTTTCAGAGATTTTCATGTACTACTGTATATGATATCTGACTTTCATATTTTACATTAGTCTTGGGATAACCCCTTTAACCCATTCCGGTTTCTGGGGTGGATACTACTCCCTTAGCCAGAGGATTTATTTTGTATAAAACCCCTGAATTGGTTATGAAGATCGGGTCTATTCATTCTGAAAAGTGTTTGTCATTTGTCATGAAAAATTAGTCAGATGATGTCATCTTGCTTGAGGTTGAGGGCGCATAGTTGCCCTGGTTAAGGGTGCATAGTCCTGTCTTTAATTGGAGTTGTGGGGAATTAGTAAAATGAGGGCCTTAGTGCTCTAATTATTGCTGATCTATCCAACTCTCTGGTCTTCAACTAGAGGAAGGACCACTACCTGAATTTATTAAGGACTTTCAGGATGTGTTTTCCAAAGAGGCCTCTGAAGTCTTGCCTTCTCATCGCGAATATGATTGTGCCATTGAGCTTGTCCCTGGTTCTAAACTTCCCAAAGGCAGAATTTTGTCCCAAAGTTAACTAAATCTTCATTGGTTTTCAATGGCTTTTGTCATGAGATAACCAAGATAACACTGTGCCAGAGTCAATTGTAGCTTGGCTACATCTGTAGTTAGATTTTGGCGCATGCACAGTAGAGCCTGGAGTTTCTGCTGGGATAAAAACAAGACTAGTGCGCATGTCTAATCAAGAACGTAGGGCCAGGCAAGATGACATAGATAATGTTGGCACTTTCTATCAGTCTTCAGAAGTTGTGGCTGGGGGATGAAGGAGGGGATTTTTCATGCACCAAGGGCAGCAGGAATGCCCTAGGTGCAAGGAAAAGCTAATTGCCATTTTTATCAAAAATAAGCACAATGGTGGCATGGAATTTTTAACAGATTGAGGTAAGCAAGGTAAGCTGCTGCTGGTGCCGGTGCAGCGTGAATAGTCCCTACCTTGTGAGTTTTCCCTACCGCCAAACTGAGCATGCTCAGTACAAGTGAAGCCCCGCCCACAGCCTATTCTCACTTTTCTTTACTATCCAGTTCATTCTTTACCATCAATGGCGGCATGGAGTTAGTTTTTATAAGAGCCAAGCGCAGCGAGGCCGAGCCCGATGCGTGGCGAGCGAAGCGAGCCCGCGAGGGTACAACTTAATGTAGATTATGGGTTTTTACTAAAGGGAGAATTAGGCTGTGGGAGGGGACTTTACTTGTACTGAGCATGCTCAGTTGGTGCGGTAGGGAAAACTCACAAGGTAGGATCATCTCACGCTGCACCGGACTTCCTTTTAAACAGTAAAAAAAAACTATCAAAATAAGTAATATTTGAAAAACACTCCATAACTAAAAGTTTAATGAGTGATAGCTATTAATTATACTAATTATTACAGCCTTGGGGTTCTTCTATACGACATCCACTTATTTTCCCTTTTAAACTATAATGTTGAAAACAGAAGAGGAAAAACATTAATTAGAAAAAAATAATGGTAGAAAAGACACAAATGGGGAAAAAGATAGTTTGAACATTAATGAGACTGGTGTAGGGAGAGTATGTGACAAATGTCTTCAAAGGCGTTATTGTAGAATGTGTCATTCTTCCAAAGATGGCTAGATACACCTTTGAGCCTCATGCTGATAACTAATGATCACCAAGTACAAAAAGACAGCAAACGGTAAGGGGGAAATGGCAGGCGAAAGTAAATTTTAATGAGACCCTTTTTGAGACTGAAGCTGTGAATTGTAGAGGAACAGTCCTCCAGCCGTCTAACCAGAGCTGATAAATACAAGAGTAGAAATGATTTTTGAGGCTTTTATTATTTTTTTGCCTTTCCCATTTTTTATTTTTTTTCAGGCACCGAGTGTGAAAGGGCTTTAATTATAAAAATAAGGAAAGATTGATGGAGGAAATGGAGAAAGCTTGTTTATTTCTTCCCTGGTAACATGCTGAGATCAAGCTATTTTCACACTGTGAAATGTAACAAAGGAATCCAGAGTGATTACACAGCTTCATTTATCAGTATCACTGCCTTGTAAAGCGCCATATAGTACATAAAATGACAATGCATTTCTTGTTGATGTTTTTTTTATTAGTGACATTATAAGACACATTAGTGCTGTTTAGTATACACAGACCATAGAGAAAATGGCTTTCCGAGCTCCAAACCCAGCGTGAATGTCTTGTCATTAAACTCGGATTTGGACTTTTGATTTCAAATAAATTAGAAACAATGGTTTTAAATGTGCAATCTTTTTGGTTTCATTTTGCCACAGTAGTTTTAATCAGATGCATTGTATTGCATATTGCTGAACAGAATTAATTCTAAGTAGTGATGAAAACATCTCGGGTTGAAAAGCAGCGCAAAAGTGACACCTCTACAAATCTTATTATCAGCTCTGAACACAAGAAGATTCAGCTGTTCTTGTTAAACAAGTGCAAATTACTCATCTGCAGCCTTCTTGCTTGGACAGTTCTACATTTTCAATTGTGTTATTTCTACACAGTAGTAAAATCCTATCTATGTTTTCTTTAAATTAATTTTTATTCTATCTATCTATCTATCTATCTATCTATCTATCTATCTATCTATCTATCTACCTATCTACCTAAAATTAGAAAAACAAGGCAGCACTCCTATAAACAGAGAATAGGGTGTTGTACCCAATATATTCCACAGCAACATATTAGCCCAGCGCAATGCGGCCTTTGCCCAACACCCTATTCTCCGTTCATCGGAGTGCTGCCTCGATTTTAGAATTTTAAATCTTACAGTGGACCGTGTACCTGTGGCCTCTGAGGGATTGCGCCCATTACTGTATATCTTTGTGACTATGCTGTGGTCTATCTATCTCCTATCTATCTATCTATCTATCTATCTATCTATCTATCTATCTATTTATCTCATCTATCTATCTATCTATCTATCTATCTATCTATCTATCTATCTCATCTCTATCAATCTATCTATCTCACATCTATCCTATCTCTCTCCATCTATCTATCTCATATCTATCTCATCTCTATCCATCTATTTATCCAATATATATCTCACATCTCTCTATCTCATATATCTATCTATCTATCTATCTATCTATCTATCTATCTATCTATCTATCTATCATTAGCTATCTATCTAGCCAAACAAACTAGATGAACATCAGTCAAACCTAGCGATATGGATGGACTGGATGACCATCTAACCTGTATGGAGATGTCCACACTCTACTCCAATAGCAGATGAGATCATATCAGTTATGTTAGATTTCAATATGTTTGATCCTTTGTTCTCACAAGAGATAAGCCACTGCTAGAAGTATCTGGCAGTGGCTATTCCCCTCTCCCAACAGAGAATACATGCATGCTCACTGCTTCACTGCTTCTAAAGTTCTTCGAAAAACACTTTAGACATATGATGGATCCGAAAGACGGGAGCGTCATCAGGCTGACAGTTGCTAATAACAGAGAGATGGATGTCCGAGGGATAGTCTGGATGCGGGTCCGACTGTTTGGGCAAGCTGTCGGCAAGAAGCGGGTCGTGCCGGAGGACCATTCGTCCCGGAGAGGGATGGACGTGAATGAGAGACCTAGACCATCAACTCTAAAGGGGTGCCCATTTTAGAAGCGACAAAATGTTCAAGTGGCTCCAACGGCTAGTATACTGTCTAGATTTGGCAGACATGGTGGCTGAGGCATGTCTTAAGTGTCGACCCTGCGTGCTGACTAAGAGTACTGAACAGCAGGCTCCTGTCCAGGCCATCCGACCCTAAGCACCCCTAAAGCTTCTTATGATCGATTATGTACAGATACAGGTACTCTACCTTGGGACACTCGTGCTGTCTAGTAATGACAGATCATTTCACAAAGTATGCAGTGGCTGTACCCACCAGAGACCAGACAGCAGAGTCAGCCTCTGAAGCGGTCTGCAAACACTTTATACAGGTGTTTGGGTGTCCACAGAGGATACATTCGGACCAGATGGCATGTTTTAAGGGTACTCTAATAAATGAGCTGTACCAACTGTATGGGATCAAACGTTCCCGCACTACCATGTATCACCCCCAGGGAATTGGTGCGTGCGAGCGGGTCAACCGCACTTTGCTGCAGATGCTGCGGACTCTGGAGGACAGCCAAAAGGCTCGGTGGCCCGAGTTCCTACCCAAACTGATGTGGGCCTATAACAACAGGGTACACAGTACCATCGGATACTCCCCACATATGCTAATGTTTGGGAGAGCCAAAACATGTCTTATTCTTGTCTGTTTTGCGGAGAGGGATAGGACATTTCTACAGAAGTAAAAAAAAAATAGTGGTATGCACTTGCCCGCGATACCTGTTCGATGGCCTTGCGATTTTTAGTCCGCAAAACACTTACGGCCGTGTGTATGAGCCCTAAATCTGTGTTGTAGCTTGTATTCATGTATTATTCTTTCTTGAAATTATGAATGGACAGCAGTTTGCAATAAATGTCCAGCTAGGTTTTTCCTGTTGGGGGTGTGTGCCTGCACGGTCTGTTATTATCCAATCAGTGTTGTGCAGGGACCCCCCCCCCCCGCCTAACTGAGCCTTCATTGCAAACTGGTGTCAATTCATTCATAACTTTTTAAAGGAATAGTAAAGGAATGGTACAACATAGAGCCATAAGAAGATAAAATAGATGTTCCAGAATTGTTATTACATGAGGAATGCATGAATCAATTAAAAAAGACATGTCAGGAGTGGTGAAAGGTCACTGCTGACATGTCTGTTTAGCAAATGCTTGTATTCCCCCAGGAAATGATTTTGGAGCAAAATTTTCATATAATTTTGTCTATGCTATTCCTCCTATAAATGCATGAATAAATTAACACCTGGTGCTACTATTTCCCTTTTCAAAGAGGTGTATTTCTACACAGTTGGGGGGCCATCTGTTAGGTGTATTTCTGGCGCAGATTGCGGCCCAAAAGTTTGTTTGCACCGCAATCCGCGACTTCTCCCCGCTCACGGCAGGTCTAAAAAAGTAGGCGTGGATTTGGCAGGGAAGGGTACGGCTGGCAGGCCCTTCTCATTTACCATTTTCTGTGCCTGTTTTAGGTGTAGAAAATGGTCTAAATGTAAGATTGAAAACCAAAACCAGAATGTATAGGCAAAAGATAGTAACTCTGACCCCGGGTTCACACCTGAGCGTTTCTGAGACGCGCGTTTTACAGCGCGTTTTTGCAAATAGGAAACGCGCGTCATACGCGCGTTCGTGACTCTGGAGACCAATTGAAAAAGGCATATCTACACTTTAACACGCGTTTTACGCGCGTTCCCATTGAAGTCTATGGGTGCAAACGAGCGATAAAACGCCCCAAAGAAGCTCAAGAACTTCTTTGAGCATAGGGCATTTTACAGCGCGTTCAAACGCGCTGTAAAACGCTCAGGTGTGAACCATGCCCATAGGGAAACATGAGTTTTCTCCTGTTGAGCGTTTTACAGCGTGTTCGAACGCGCTGTAAAACGCGCAAGTGTGAACTGAGGGTGAAAGTAAATAATCTACTACACAATGGTAATAGTACAATATTTTATTAACACAAAAGAAATTTTACATTATAGACATGACACATAAAAAAGGGTAAAAATAATTACTAGAGGACAATAGTGGTAGGACAGTGATAGGTAGGACAATAGTGGCCAGAGGTCCGGTTTTAGGCTGGACAGTCCGGCTATCAGACTCCCTGTCCTCGTCCGGCGCAGGGCCTGGACGGACGCAGGGATGTTCTTTTGAAAAGCTCCCACTAAGGCCTAATGCACACGGCCGTTGCTCGGCTGTAGCCGCATTGCGGCCTGCAAACAGTGGGTCCGCAATATGCGGGCACCGGCCGTGTGCACCTCGCATCATGGATGCAGACCCATTCACTTGATTGGGTCCGCAATCCGGGACTGCGATTCGGAACGGAGGCACGGAACCCCCAGGTAGCACTACGGAGTGCTTCCGTGGTGTTTCTGTCCGTGCCTCTGCACCGCCAAAAAAATAGATCATGTTCTATTTTTTTGCTGTGCGGACGGATTACGGACTCATTCAAGTTGAATAGATCTCGATCCGTCCCGGCCGTCGCACAGACGTTGCCCGTGCATTGGGGACCACAAATTGCAGTCCTTAATGCACAGAATGGCTGCACAACGGCCATGTGCATGAGGCCTCAGACAGCAGCACTGTGCTGTCTGAGCGTGAGCTGCAGGGAGAAAGTCACCCTTCCTCCCACCCCTGCAACTGACACTGAGTTGATTTTTACCTTCATTTTTGAATCCCGATCAGCTGCGGAGTGGGAGGGTGTGTGGTCTAACAGGCTCAGGGCATGGCTTAGCAGGGTGTGGGATTTTGAGCCCATCTTTTTAGGGTGGCCGGAATGGCCAGGCTATATGGAGCCTGCCCTGATTGTACATTGCTACGATGTTATATCGATGTTATAAAATTATTATTATTATTGTTCTTAAGCAATTTGACTTCTAAAGTTATAATATGGCTTTCAAAAACATTTCATTTCCTCACCTAAACAGACAGCATGCGGAACATGACATCATTATTTTTCTGCAATGAGACAAGCGATAGTAAACAGTACGCTTTTCAGTGCGTCTTCATTTTCCCAGCAGGAATATTTAATCCATTGTGTTAATTTGTTTAACTTGAAGAGGCAGGATCGCATCCAGGAAAGACAAGCAGATAGATAGCAAGAAGGAAGAAAGGCAATTCCATCAGCTCTTTTCTAAAACCATCTCAGTACATCTGGCCTGCCCGAGACTGAAAAGATGCTTTATTCATTTATAGGGCAAAGTAAAACATTTTAACAGGATGGTAATGGAAGAGTCGCTATTTGGCTTCCGTGAAGAGCCACAAGCTGTCTTAGAAGCACAGGGACCAAACAAATGTTTCATTTTCTGCTCTCCTTTTAACAGGATTAGCCAACTTTTGCCAGTAATATGACAGGAGCGTTGTTTAGGCCTTATCCTGAAAGCTCCACTGTTGTGCCGTTACTGAGAAATCTCTGCAGGTGCAGCCCTTGGGTACGATCCAGAACTGTTTTGCAATAGTGTTGGCTGTAACCACTTTTAAATAGAAACATGATTGCACTTTATTTTAATATCACTTCTTTTGAGCCCCCCCCCCCCACCTTGTAAATAAATGGCGAAAGCACAGACCACGTATTTATCCTTGCCAAGATTCATGCTGATGCATTAATCCCTTTGGAGTTTGCATACAGAGAACACTGTGTAAATGTACTACAAGTTTGTTAAATCAAGCAAAACCATTAGCTAGATAAAAGTGTAAAATATTACCCAATCCGTATTTCTGGGCATTTCTTAGCTACCACACAACAGCTGAGGTATACTATGTTCGTACAGTGAAGGTAATATTTTTGTGTGCGTTGACAAATCTACGACAAGCGTCCATGGGAATGATTCATGTTTTTTTTTACTAATGGCTATAATTTATACTGATGTTTATTCTATCATTTTAACTGATGTGTATAATAGATTTTTTTTTGTATATATGCTGGGAAGATTGATGATTTATTTTAAATAGCCATTTATCACGTGAGGTTTGTCTCTTTTCTACACTTTCCGTTAATGCAGGTGAGCACCTGGCTTGCAAATAAGAAAACCAGGAATACTGTGAGCAGATGAATAATGTTGAAATAAAAAAGTTCTGTGTAAGGGCTCATACAGACGAACGTGTGACGGCCGTTCCGTGCATTGGGCACTGCAATTGTGGTCCCCAATGCACAGGCAACATCCGTGCGGCTGCCGCAGACGGATCCAGATCCATTCAACTTGAATGGGTTCGTGATCCGTCCGCTCCGCAAAAAAGTAGTGCATGCACTACTTTTTTGCGGTGCGGAGGCATGGCCAGAAACACCACGGAAGCACTCTGTAGTGCTTCCGTGGGGGTTCCACTCCGTCCTTCTGCACCGCATCTCCCAGATCATGGACCCATTCAAGTATCCGGGCCGCAATACGACCACGGCCGACACACGTCCAAAGTGACTGCCACATGGGCAAGGCACTGCCAACAAAGCACCATCTATCGACAAGTGGGGGCTGTGGCAGGGCCATGGGCAATGGGCACTTCCAATGTGGAAGCGCCCATCTGTCCATAATCAACTGTATCGCCATCCCCATCCCTATGTCTCCCGGTCCCACTGTTCCCTCTGATAGGCTACAGGCACTAGGTCTGAAGCCTATCCGAAGCTGTTGAGCTGGCCTGCATATAGCTCAGAGTATAGGGCAGAAGAAGCCTATGCCCTGCACTGCATCGCTGACAGCTGCATGGAGGTAGGTATTGGTTTTATTATTTTTATTTGGAAGCATGCCATTAGGCCACTGTGGGGGGCATTATTATAACTGGGGTGAGCACATTTGCTCTACTGGGGTCACTAAAAGGGGGTATTTTTTGTACTAGGACAAATAAGGTGGTATTTCCTTTGTACTGGCACACATAAGAGAGGACTATTGCCATGGGTGCCTCCCCCTAGCACCCTCTATAACGCGCGACACAGGTGTAGGAATGCCGAGTGGTATAGTGCGGCCTAAAATGTCTCTCTATATGTGTCACGGTGCTCCTACCTGGATACGGCTGGACCCCAGGCTTTGGCTCCGAAGCAATAAATAGGGGGAATAATTGAGGGATTTGAAAGAAATATTCCAGAGCTTGTATGTAGTTGAACAGCAGCTTTACTTGAATAAATGTTTCTCCAAAACGGTTTACAGACTTTGTCTTGGTCCCAGCAGGTTTCAGCATTAAAACTGGCAGGCAAACTTGACTCTGCTACATCTGTTTCTCTCTGGCTCTGCTGTATTGACAGGCTGACTGTATGACTTTGCTTCTTCTTGTATGCTGCCCTTCTCCGTTTGGTCTGACTCTAGATTAGGCCAGGGAACTTTCTTCCTGGCTCCTGAGGCTCTAAGCTTTATCCTTCATGCTCTGGCTGGCTTGGGCATGTCCAGCAGAGATGTGCACACCTGTCCCGAAGCAGGGGGTAAGCTAGACTAACTGGACTTCTGTTCCACCCTTCCTACAGGAAGTGGGTCTCGCCCACTTCTCTCCAGAGGGGGGTTAGAATGGAATGGAAGGTTCCATTCTATCTACATACAGCTCTGCCGTGTTTGCTGCCACCTGTTAGTAAACCAGGCACATTGCATGTGAACATAACAGTTGCATAACAAAATAGGAATGCACATTGTGGAGGACCTGGAATAAATACACAAGATGACATGAGGTTAGACCAATAAAGACATTTGCAAGGTGCAGAAGTGGTAACACCATTCTGGGGTGTTACACTATGGGGACATTAGCTCTACTGGGAGCACTAAAAGTTTTTTTTTGTACTGGCAGACAGAAGGGGGCATTTTTTAGTACTGGCACACATAAGGGGGCACTATGGGGATATTAGCTGTACTGGTGGCACTATAAGGGGGCATGTTTTGTACTGGCACACAATATGAGGGGATATTTTTGATACTGGCACACAGTATAAGGGGCATTGTTTGTACTAGTACCCATTACAAGGCGGCATTTGCTGTATTGGTGCACATTATAAAGGGATATTTTTGTACTGGCACACAATATGAGGGGATATTTTTGATACTGGCACACAGTATAAGGGGCATTGTTTGTACTAGTACCCATTACAAGGCGGCATTTGCTGTATTGGTGCACATTATAAAGGTGTATTTTTGTACTATCACACAATATAAAGGGGACATTTTTGTACTGGCAAACATTATAATGGGACATTTGTTGTACTTGTGCACATTATAAAGGGGTATTTTTGTACTGGCACACATTATAGGGGGGTATTGTTTGTACTGGCACACATTATAAGAAAGTATTGTTGATACTGGCACACATTATTAGGGAGTAGAGTTGAGCGAACTTCTGTTTTAAGTTCGTTTTCCAAAGTTCGGGTTCGGGTTATCCAAGCATCCCGTTATAGATTCCGCTACCACGGACCATAACGGCATTTGGAATCCATAGGGGATTCTTTAATGAACCCCAACCTTGGACATCACGGAGGACCTGGGGTAACGTTTGCTCAACTCTATTAGGGAGTATTGTTTGTACTGGCACACATTATAAATGGGGTATTTTTTGTAATTGGCACACATTATAAGAGGGTATTTTTTCTCCTGGCACATATTCTGTGTAGTTTACAAAATATGGGTACTTTTTGGGGGTTTTCACTGTGGGGTTACTTCAGGGCCTCTTCAAATGCAACATGGTACCCAAAGACCATTCTACTAAAATTTGCCCTCCAAAAACCATATAGCACTCCTTGCCTTCTGTGCCCTGTCGTGTGCCCAAACAGCAGTATACGACCACATATAGGGTGTTTCTGCAAACTGCAGAATCAAGGAAATAAATATTGAGGTTTGTTTTGTTGTTAACCCTTGATGTGTTCCAGGAAGAAATTGATTAAAATGGAAAATCTGCAAAAAAAGTGACATTTTAAAATTTCCTGTGAATACCTAAAGGGTTAACAGCATTTCTAAAACCAGTTTTGAATAGTCTGAACTGGTCCCTAAAAAGTTAGTTTGGGAAATTTTCTTAAAAATTTTAAGAATTGCTTCTAAAATTCTAAGCCTTATAACATCCTAAAAAAATTAAATGACATTTACAAAATGATGCCAACATAAAGCAGACATACGGGGAATGTTAAGTAATAACGATTTTATGAGGTATCACTTTCTGTTTTGAAAGCAGAGAAATTGAAATTTAGAAAATTGTGAATTTTTCAACGTTTTTGGTAAATTTGGGATTTTTTCATAAATAAAGGTGAAATATATTGACTCAAATTTATGACTATGAGGAAGTACAATGTGTCACGACAAAACAATCTCAGAATAACTTGGATAACTAAAAGCGTTCCAGTTATTACCACATAAAGTGACACATGTCAGATTTGCAAAATTAGACCTGGTCAGAAAGGGGGTAAATGGCCCGGTCTGGAAGTGGTTAAGTTGACACGTAATGGACATCTTTCAGCAGATTTGTACCTATGACACTGGCTGACCTGTTGCATGTGCACTTGACAGCTGAAGGCATCTGTGTTGGTCCCATGTTCATATGTGCCCACATTGCTGAGAAAAATGTTTTAATATATGCAAATGGACCTCTAGGAGCAATGGCGGATGTTGCTGTTACTCCTAGAGGCTCTGCTCTCTCTGCAACAGCAGCGCCCTCTCTACTCCGACAGGGCCAGGCAGCAAAACAAAAGTTAGTTTTTCACTACTATTAGTGTTGAGTGCAAATATTCGAATTGCGAATATCGCCACTTTGAGAATTCACAAATATTTAGAATATAGTGCTATATACTCCATATTCGCGAATAGTGTTGCTCACGAATATTCTAATCGCGAATTTATCACAAGGTTATTGCTAATTTATCGCGAATATCTTCACTTAGCAACATCCCTAGCAACCAATAGGAAAGTTGCCTACCCCTTAGTTTTAATTGCAAATATTCTAATTTTTATTGCAAATATATTACATTGCTGATTTTCTCAATCAAGTAAATAATGACTGGAGATCATGAATTCTCAAATTTGCGAATTTATGGCAAATATCTGACCAAAAATTCACGAAATATCGTAAATTCGAATATTGCCTATGCTGCTCATCACTAGCTACTATGTCTGTAACATGTAAAACGTCAAGTTAACAAAATTAACATCTGTAAATAATGTCACCACATACTAAGAAATAATGCTGCCATAAAATACTAGTAGATACTGCTGCTATTGAGAGGAATTGCGAAGTCCTCCAAACCTATAATATGCAATCTTCTGGAAAGAGTGGAGAGTTGAAATTCTGCAAAGTGTGAATTATTTACAATTTACAGTAATTTCCACTTTCTAAAAATGTTTTAGGCTGGGGCAAGACATTGATATCATCTACATCTAGAGCAGTCTTTGATTATTGATGCAGTTTTGTTGTTCTAAGAGGCGGTTTTACTGAAGGTGGTATATTTGCTCCTCATAAGTCAGTGGAGACTGAAATTCTATAATATAGATCTATATGTCTCCCACTACGCACAGCCAATATGGCTTCATAATAAAAAAGAATTGCCAATCTAGTACGCTAGGCAAAGCGGTACTGTATGTACTACAGTGGATATAAAAAGTCTACACACCCCTGTTAAAATGTCAGGTTTCTGTGCTGTAAAAAAATTAGACAAAGATAAATGATTTCAGAACTTGTCCCACCTTTGTGACCTATAAACTGTACAACTCAATTGAAAAACAAACTGAAATCTTTTAGGTAGAGGGAAGAAAAAATATAAAAATAAAATAATATGGTTGCATAAGAGTGCACACCCTTAAACTAATACTTTGTTGAAGCACCTTTTGATTTTATTACTAGAGATGTCCCGAACTATTCGCCGGTGAACGGTTCTTGGCGAACATAGCTTGTTGTGTCCGCCGCAGCGGGCGAACATATGCGATATTCGTGTTCGCCCCTATACTTTATCATTGAGCAAACTTTGACTCTGTACCTCACAGTCAGCAGACACATTCCAGCCAATCAGCATACCCTCCCTCCCAGACCCTCCCACCTCCTATCAAAAAGCAAGGACAGCATCCATCTTAGATTCATTCTGAAGCTGTAGTGTTAGTAGTTGTAATCGCAATGCGATTAATATAACCTGTATTAATCGCATTGCGAATTCAACTTAGATCTGAGTTCCTAATGGTTGTATTGCTAGAATTGACGAATATAACGAATATAGCGCTATATTCTCAATCTTCGTTATATTCTAGCAATACAACAATTAGGAACCCAGCTCTAAGTTGAATTCGCAATGCGATTAATGCAGGTTATTTTAATCGCATTGCGAATTCAACTTACCACACTCTGCGTCTACATAATTTTCCATGGGAGTTTTGCAATGGATCCCCCTCCGGCATGCCACAGTCCAGGTGTTAGTCCCCTTAAAACAACTTTTCCATCACTATTGTGGCCAGAAAGAGTCCCTGTGGGTTTTAAAATTCGCATGTCTATTAAAGTCTATGGCGGTTCGCCCTGTTCGCGAACATTTGCATAAACTCGCATTCGCCGTTCCCGAACGGAAAATTTTATGTTCGCGACATCTCTATTTATTACAGCACTCAGTCTTTTTGTGTATGAGTCTGTCAGCATGGCACATTTTGACTTGGCAAGATTTGCCCACTCTTCTTTGCAAAAACACTTCAAATCTGTCAGATTGCGAGGGCATCTCCTGTCCACAGCCCTCTTCAGATCACCCCAAAGATTTTTAATCAGATTCAGGTCTGGGCTCTGGCTGGACCATCCCAAAACTTTAATCTTCTTCTGGTGAAGCCATTCCTTTGTTGATTTGGATGTATGCTTTGGGTCGTTGTCATGCTAAAAGATGAAGTTCCTCTTCATGTTCAGCTGCCAATATTGACTGGTATTTGGAACTGTTCATAAGTCCCTCTATCTTAACTAAGGCCCAGTTCCAGCTGAAGAAAAACAGCGCCAAAGCATGATGCTGCCACCACCATGCTTCACTGTGGGTATGGTGTTCTTTTGGTGATATGCAGTGCTGTTTTTGCACCAAACATATCAACCTTGGTTTCATCAGACCATGACACCTTTTCCCACATGCTTTTGGGAGACTTCAGATGTGTTTTCGCAAAATGTAGCCTGGCTTGGATGTTTTTCTTCATAAGAAAAGGCTTTCGTCGTGCCACTCTACCCCATAGCCCAGACATATGTAGAAAATGGGAGATTGTTGTCACATGTACCACACAGCCAGTACTTGCCAGATATTCCTGCAGCTCCTTTAATGTTGCTGTAGGCCTCTTGATAGCCTCCCAGACCAGTTTTCTTCTCGTCTTTTCATCAATTTTGAAAGGAATGTCTAGTTCTTTGTAATGTCACTGTTGTGCCATATTTTCTCCACTTGATGATGACTGTCTTCACTGTGTTCCATGGTATATCTAATGCCTTGGAAATTCTTTTGTACCCTTCTCCTGACTGATACCTTTTAACAATGAGATCCCTCTGATGCTTTGGAAGCTCTCTGTGGACCATGGCTTTTGCTGTGGGATGTGACTATAAGGCCCCTTTCACATCTGCGTTGCGAGGATCCGGCGTGCACTTCCGTCGCCGGAAATGCCCGCCGGATCCGTCACAACACAAGACAACTGAAAGCATTTGAAGACTGATCAGTCTTCAATATGAATTCAGGTTACCATGGCAGCCAGGACGCTACTAAAGTCCTGGCTGCCATACGGCGCATTGCTCACATAGCATAGCTATGTGAACCATGTGACGCAGGGACCCGGAGATGTCATCGAGGAGCACCCCGGCCACCGCACAGAAGGTAAGTAGCTTCTCCCCGGCTCCCCGCTGCTTTTCCATGGCAGCCGGGACTTTAGTAGCATCCTGGCTGCCATGGTTACTATTCTTAAAAGCTAAACGTCGGATACGGCGATGCACCGAAACGACGTTTAGCTTAAAGTTGGAACTGGATTAATGGTTTTCAATGGGTATTAATTCCGGATCCATCCTTGCGGCATGTCTTTAGGATTTTTGGCCGGAGGAAAATCCGCAGCATGCTGTGGATTTTGCTAGGGCCAAAAAACATGCCAGTACTGAACTGAAGACATCCTGATGTATCCTGAACGGATTTCTCTCCATTTAGAATGCATTGGGATAATCCTGATCAGTATCTTTCCGTCCTAGAGCCCCAAGGACGGAAATCTAGAACGGAAAGGAAAAACGCAGATGTGAAAGAGGCCTAAGAAAATTTCAGGAAAGACCAACTAGAGCAGCTGAACTTTATTTGGGGTTAATCAGAGGCACTTTAAATGATGGCAGGTGTATGCTGACTTCTATTTAACATGATTTTGAATGTGATTGCTTAATTCTGAACACACTTATGCAACCACATTATTTTAGTTTAGTTTCTTTTGTTTTCTTCCCTCCACCTAAAAGATTTCAGTTTGTTTTTCAATTGAGTGGTACAGTTTATAGGTCACATTAAATGTAGAAAAAGTTCTGAAATGATTTATCTTTGTCTCATTTTTTTACAGCACAGAAACCTGACATTTTTATATCCACTGTATGTATCTGAATGACACTGGTTGAACCCACTTTACAGTAGACTCAGGACTACAGAGTAGCAGTACTATCCTTTTAGAATTATACAGGCAGAGCTAGACTTTAACCGTATGTTTGAGGGGAACAATACAGCTGAGTGAGGGACCTATGGAGGTATATGAATGGCCCTTCCAATAGAGCACAGGTCCTAGTCCAGCCTCCCTCAAACTGTGTCTGACCAGGGAGGGATTGTCTGTCCATGATCCATGTGCATGAGACTGCTAGGGGCACAATCCCCCTGGTTCGTTTGTATGGTGTTTTTTGGGTGTGTAGGAAGATGAGTAGGGTGCATCTTATTTGTATCAAGAAGCATCACAGTGGTCAATTCTGTCTGAAGAGTGTGTGTTGATGGTGAAACATGGTGAAGTATGGCTTCATAATAAAAAAAAGATCATCTGACAACATTAAATACTCTTACACCTTACTATATATCTGCCAGATATCCAATATGGCCACAGGAGGCTATGATACACTACTTTTAATAGTTATTTGAAATTATTTTTAGATTTTTAACTGTCTCTTACCAGGCAGTGATTCTATTTCCTTAGTTTTGATGGAAATGTTCTAAGCCGTGATTTCTGTATGTGAGTACTGTATAGCACTCTTTGGGTGCCATGCTGTCTAGTCAAAGCCATACAGCACTCATTTTGTACATTAGGTATCCAGCCAGTGCTTCCAGACAATTGAGGCCAACATGATATAAACTGTTACTGAATTACTTATAGGGCAGTGGATTTGGGGTATTTTATCATCATACCATAGCTGTCTCCCATGAGGGAGCACTAATGAGAAATTACGTGTCTGTCTCTTATGAGGGTGTGCTCTCTGTTTATTAAAGCAATCCTCCGGTTCAAGATTTAAATGAAAACACAATAACTAGGGAATGAACACTTACCCAGTGACCTCCTTTACATTTTTTCAGCAATAGATTTGATTCCTGGACTCCTCTTTCATCCAAGATGGCTACACCTCTTGTCAGACTTCCTAATGCATACTGTGCATTTGGTAGCCCAAGACTCTTCTTGCTGCCCTCAGATTGGCCAGCACTGCTCCTGTGAGTGGTGCAGGCCGGTCCAAGAGCAAGGCTGGACAAGCAGGATTTATCTTGGACTTCTAATGCACACTATACATTAGTCTTGAGAACTGGTGCGGCCATGTTGAATGACCGAAGAGCCCGGAAATCAGTGGAACTGCAGCTGAAAAGATGAAAAAGTCACCATTTAAGTGTTCTGTTGATTCTACAGTTAATGTGTATTTATTTCTTGAAATTAATTCATTTTTAACTTGTTATTTTTTTATGCGCCTGTATACGGCTGTATAAATACCCTGATTTTCCTATCTTAAAGGGATTGTTCACCTTTGGGGGTTTTAGGCTGACCCCACCACCAGCCTTGGCCAGAGCCCAGCTGCTTGTTCCTGGCTCCTTTTGCTCCCCCAAAGTTACTGCCTCACTTGAATCTCCTGATATCAATATCGGCTTTGATGCTGCTGCAGCCAATGACTGGCCACAGAGGTGACCTTCCCCCCCTGTGTCATGTGATGCAAAGGTGCCAGGGCACTTCTGCGACTGCTCATTGGCTGCAGCAGTGTCAAAGCAGATATTGACAGCGGGAGACCTGAGCTAAGACACGTGGTGGTAGAGCAAAGAAGCCGGGACCTAGCAGTGGGGAGCAGGTAAGTATTGTATGCCAGCAGAGGGGTTTGCCCAAAACACTCCCAAAGGGTGAACAACCCTTTTTAGCATCCTATCATGTAGTCACGCACGTGCACAATGCTAAAATAAATAGGATATTACTGTATATCACAGAATAACAGAAAGCTAAGAGATTCACCATGCATTATGGTTAAATATGGGTTTTTTATTTGTTCTGCTATAAAGGGTACAAAAAAAACCATTTCAGAACATGGCATAAATGAAGGTCTCAGCCTAGTAACTTTGTCTTTTGGTTTGAATCATTGTCCATTGACTTTCTTTGCATCTCCGCTTGGAGCATAATTTTACTTTATCTGAGACATACACACGCACGGACAAACACAAACTACAAGTGAATGTTCTAATTCTCTGCACCGGGGAGATAAGTGACCTTCTAAACAAAAGAACGGCAGAGCGGCTCCACATTTCTATTGCCTCACTAATTCCATTTAACCAGTTCTCTGCACACTGGTATGGCTTTTACATTAGTGAATATTTTTATGCATGAATATGATGGGAGTTATTCCAGCATGAACGCCATGCATGCTTACACACATGAACGCATAGACCTCCACTCTTCACCGGAAAGCCCATATCCCCTGCTGATTTGAAATTGCGCCCCTTGGGCTTCATTTGATTGTGCGGAAGGTTCTGACCGACACTAAAGAACATTGTATTATAAGAAAGCCCTTAAAATCCTGCACACGGTCCTACATTATCAGAATCTATTGTTCGTATAATCAGCCTTTTCTTTTAATTTATGAGGAGAAATGTTAAAAAAAAAAAAAGCTTCCCCTGAATTTCTTGAAGATGGCGGTAATGAAGCTCTAAAGGAATAGTCAAGGGAGTAGGCTAATTAAAATGCAGCAGGGTGTAAAGGAAGAGGTAGCAGCAGCGCACTCGGCTCTGCCTCTGGTTTACCCACACTAATTGACAGCAGGTACAGTGCTACTCGGCACACACACAGAGCTAACACTAATGGAGTCAGCGCAAGCTGATCTTACTGCCTGACTTGTCTCATTATCGACCTTGAACTGGCAAAGGTCAGACGATGGCGCTGCTTTCATCAACTTGACAGGTGTCTGAGGATCTATCTTTTTGTACTGCAATAACTTGGCAGTTGTCTAATCCTGTATATGAAATACTGAAGTGATGGTTTTTGTTTAAAAAAGGAATATAGCAACCTTTGGTGAAAGTGGGTCTTTAGCGGCCTAGCGACCCAATAAGATTTTTAAATAAGGATGACACCTAATGGCTCTGAACCGCCAAGTCCTGCAGTTATATTTTTTTTAGATGAGGCAGCAGCATGTACACATAGATCCTTCCGTGAAGATATACTGTATGGCCTTTAAGTGGGTTTGGGGGTCATTTCATCTAATTGTGAATTGTTAAAATGAACGTCAAATGAGGCATGGAGCCATAAAACCTTTAGAGAAAAACATTAGCTTCCAAGAGCTGAGTGACTTTCATGTCGCACTGTCACAGGATGCCTTTCTAGGCAGTTACTATGTCCCTGCTAGAGATGCCTCAGTAAAATGGAAATGTGAAACAGCAGCTAACGTACAAAGTGGTCAACTATACGAGTCCGGGGGAACCAAGTGCTACCCTGCATAGTGCATAAGTCATCTGTACTTGATTGCAACACTTGATTGACCTATAGTGATAAGTGGCATAGGCAATATTCGAATTTGCGATATTTTGCGTATTGTTGGCCGAATATTCGCCATAAATTCGCAAATTCGTGATCTCCAGTCATCATTTACTTGATTGCAAAAATCAGCAATGCAATATATTCACAATAAAAATTCTCGATTAGAATATTCGTGATCAAGGCTAAGGGGTAGGCAACTTTCCTATTGGTTGCTAGGGATGTTGCTAATATTCGCGATAAATTCGCAATTCGAATATTCGCGCTCAACACTACTGATCTACACATTGCACTGACCACTACCCTATTTTATAGATGTGGGGCATGGGTGTAGCAATTGTGGGTGCCTATGTTCCTATTCAATGCATACAGAAAGAGAGAAAAAGTATATATACCCCTCAAAAAAGATGGGATAGGTACAAGGACCCAGAGCAGGGGCTGGTGCTCCACCAACATCCGGTACAGAATGCATTCCGTTCTGGTTTGTTGCGTTCCCATGACGTACACAAAAGAGCTGCAAGCAGTGTTTTTGTGTGTGTGTCATGGGATACTCAAGATGGATCCGTCAAGAAAGACAATGTAAATCAATGGTGCTGGATCCGTCTTGATCATTTTGGAGATAATACAACCGGATCAGTTCTGATTTGAACAGATGCAGACTGTTGTATTATTGAATGGATTAGTTTATGCTGATCCACTGATGGATCCAGCAAAAATGCAGATGTGAAAGTAGCGGCAGGGGAGTCTGTCAGGCTATTCCGGTGGGTGAACAGCCTGTCGGATCCGTCCTGCCGCTAGTTCACATGTGCCCCCGGAGTGCCGATCCGTCCCTATTGACTATAATGGCGGCGGGGCGGAGTTCCGGCGGCATCACAGCAGCGCACGGCTAGAGGCCGTCGGACTAAAAGTGGCAGTCCGGGGGCACACGTGAATTAGCGGCAGGACGGATCCGACAGGCTGTTCACCCGCCAGAACAGCCTGACAGACTCCCATGCCGCTAGTGTGAAACTAACCTTACACATTGTTTGTTGGGTGTGCTTGTGTGGAGGGAGGGGGGCAGTAAAACATTTCGTGTTGGGGGACAGAAACTAAAATGGCTATCAACAACTTGAAATCCCTTTTTTATTGAATTGCATTTTTTAAAATTATTTTTCTAATTAGATTTAATTCAAAATTCTCAATTGTTTGTCTTCTGCAGCCTCCATGTGTTTTCTTATGTTGCATTTTGCTCAGGCCTGTTCAGAGTGAAATCAGTCAGATGAGCTGTCTAATGGCTCCTTCTCTAATCCATTTCTCTCCTCTCCTAAACAATCTTTTAAACCTGACATTTTTTTTCATTTAAGCTTCATTTATTTGGTTGTAAAGATTTTTTCTGTAGATCTGGACAACAAAACGGGCATGGTATAGCTTGTCTTACAGATTTCACTCTGAATTTTGGGTGTATAGGCTGCAATGTATGAGAATACATGAAGGCTGCAAAACACTTATGGATAAGAATCTTTATTAACACTACGGTAATTACAAAAATTTGTTTTATCACATAATAGATGTAATTCAATAAAAATGAATGATGTGAAATGCCCATAGCCTTTCAAGTGGTTCTCCCAGTGGGCATTAGGTAACCAGTCAGTAAAGATACAGTAGAATGACTGAAGGGGTAATAGGCTAGCACACACAGACCACCCCTTTAAGTTACACCGCTGATTTGCGAATAATTGGAACTAGGGCTGTCCACATGCTTTTCTCTCACATCACAATCACCCCGTATCCATATTGCTATATAATGTTCCTATTGACAGTATACAGCTCCCATATATACTTTATGGGGGTCATTTATCAAAAATGGCGTTTGCCAGCGGATGCTCATAATTAAAGATCAGGCGTGCTCCTCGTCATAAATTAGGTGGTTTCTCCAGCAGTCCATACGCCCATGACTGGAGTACATTTTAAACTCAATTTACGTCTGGAAAAAGGGGGTAAATGTTAATGAATCTGCCAGGACCAATGGCTTGGCCCCGGCAGCGAGGATTGCATAAAAACTTCCTTGCAACTTTTTTACACCAAAAACTAGCATTCCTCTTATATATTTAAATGACCCTCTATATTTTTAAAGTAACATTCCAGGCAAAAAGCACCATCGCGATTAGTTCTCTCAAGCACGGCACTAGGAATAGCACAGTTTGTCAGCTTGTGCAGGCAGGACTGTCCCTTTAACCATACTAACCCCACTGACTGGTTACCTTGCACTTTTCAAATGCTTCGAGGAATAACCAATGGAAATGACAATTGTATATAATTTAATTTATACAGTACTTATGCAAGTGTTCAGCATTTTTCCTTGTACACGTGTAAAATAATTTAACATTAATGTGAAGTATTCCAAGGATATCTAAAAAAAAAAAAGTAAAAAGAACATTTTTCATTGTAGGCTGAAAGTATTCATATGGGTAAAAATAATTTTGCAGAATTCAATGAACAGAAAAAGGCTTACCTTTTATACCTCACATGAATAAAGGCTTCACCACGCCATCTGCGTGAGACACAAGTCATCGTTCTTCAGGTCCATTCCTCTAGGGCACAATCCTGGTATTTGTAGATAGAGCCAGAGAACGCAGTCTACAGTCGTGTGTGTCCTTGAGAGTTTTTGGGAGGTGAGACTGAGAGGATTTATCATTCTGGCAGACCACACATAACACATTTCTGCCTTATTTATCTTCCTCAGGTTGCAGGAAATGCCGCAGTTCTCTAATTAGGATTAGTAAATATTTTCAGTCCTCGTACATTTCCTCATAGGCCAAATCTCTAGATTTATTTTGATCGCATTCTAGGTTTGCTATTATATTACATTGTACATACAGAATGAAACATTGTATCCCTGCATGAATAAAGTTGGTGAATACTAATGGAATGGCTATGGCCTAATATGCTGAGACATTTTGATATATTATTCAAAATTCAAGAACAGATGAATGTCCAACATCTGACTGTATTGATCTCCCCCTAATTGTGCACTTCAGCACACATTGCACTAGACTCCAGGAACAATCTTGTTTTTGCTTTGGAATTGACAAATGCATGAACAGACTAGAACTCCTGAGATCACTTAGATCCGTGAATAAACCGAATCTTAGCTGCTTGTGGTCAGTTGTTGAACAAAACTGAAACTAATGTCTCCCTAATACGTGCAAGGATTGATGCGAACTGTCATTTAAAATAATAATGGACTGAGTCAAAGAAATTGGAGTCTGATATGTCCCACACTATGTGGTCTGATTGGACTCTGGGTCTTCAACAATAAGGCGTAAGTGCTCCCAAGCTACCATATAAAAAGGCTCGCAGAGGCTACTTTTGGGTAGTGTACCTCTTGGTGAGCGATCAGTGACTCCCAGACATGCCTCCACAACACACACAAAGACATTTTGCCCAGTTGACAGACTTTGACACAGGGCTCATTGTTGGAATGATAGAAGCAGGATGGTCATTTCAATGAATTGGTGAGCACTTCAATACTGTCTTTGCTATGGAGTGTCACACAGTCGGTCACCCCTAGTAGTGATACAAGAGACAGTAACAGCTCAGGAGTCTATTCAGGACATCCTCCAGCCACATTTGTTGCCTCTTATGGCAGGGCTTTCAACTGGCATTTTTCAGCAGGATAATGCTCGGTCACAAAGCAGCAACGGCTAGCTTGGCCTCCTTGACAAACCACTCATAAGCATACAGTGGTATTAATGATTTAACATCACTGGTACTGCATTCACAAGTCTGAGAAAGGATATAAGAACAACCTAGTAACTCTTTCAAGATCAGGTGATTTTCCGTATTTTGTTTTAGTTTTTTAGCATTTCCAGGACATAACTTTTTTATTTTTCATTCACATAGCCATATGAGGGCTTGTTTTGTGCGAAACGAGATGCACTTTTTAAGGCCCCTTGCAGACGGGCGTAAGTGGATTAGGTCCGGATGCGTTGCTGATGCGTTCAGTGAAAACTGCGCGATTTTGCAAGTACACAAGTCCATTCAGTTTTGTTTGCGATCGCGTTCAGTTGTTCAGTTTTTATCACGCAGGTGCAATGCGATTGAATGTGTTTTGTATGCGCGTGAAAAAAACCAGCTGTTAGCAACCATCCGTGAAAAACGCATCGCATCTACACTTGCTTGCGGATGCGATGCGATTTTCACGCAGCCCCGTTTACTTCTATGGGGCCAGCGTTGCGTGAAAATCACAAAATATAGTACATGCTGAGATTGTCACGCAACGCACAAGTGATGCGTGAAAACCAACGCTCAGATACACAGACCCATTGAAATAAATTGGTCCGGATTCCATGCGGCCGCAATGCGTTGGCATCACGCATTGCACCGGTGTGAAATACTCTGCCCGTGTGAAAGGGGCCTAATGGCACCATTTACAGTTATATACAATGTGGTGGGAAGCGAGAGAAAAATTCCAAATGGGGTGGAATTATAAAATAAAACACCATTTCACCATAGTTTTATGGGGTTTTATTTACACCGTTTCCTACGTGGTAAAACTGACCTGTTCCTTTAATTTTCAGGTCAGTATGATTACAAAGAGACCACATATGTATAGTTTTTCTTGCGGTTCAATACTGACATTTTTTTTAAAACTTTGGAAAAAACAATTTTTTTTTGCATTGCCATATTCTGACGCCCATAACTTTTTTACTTTTATGTGTACGCAACCGTGTAAGGGCTCATTTTTATGGAGCGATCTGTACTTTTTATTAATACCATTCTGAGGTGTGTATGACTTTTTGAAATGAATGGGAAGCACACCGCACAAGCGCGGCCGCCGTTCCATTCACTTCTATGGGTCTGACAGAAATAGCCAAGCCAGCACTCGGCTATTTTCGGCGCTCCCATAGAAATTAAAGAAGGGCAGCCACGCATGCACCGTGCGCTCCCCTGGGACTATGCAGGATCCATTCTAAGTATAGGTGCGGGTCCAAGAGGTGGGACCCGCACCTATCACTGTATACAATCAAATTGCTCCCATGTGCTATTCACCACGGTCTGACTTAGAGGCTCAATCCGACATATACAATTCAGCCGCATATTATTCTTCATATATATTTGTAGGTAGACAAAAAATACTTGTTATGATGAAGGATCCATATGCTTAGAGATCCGAAACGCATCACAGTACGGTGTCTGTCCTGTTGTGCATAAGATTTTATCAAGCTTCAATAAAGATACACTCGTTTTGGAGAGCTGGATCAAGTGTTTTTTGTCTACAAGGCGTTACCGCTCACCAGAGGAGCGATTTCCGTGCTCCCTACGAGTAAGTAGCGGATTAGAGCTGTCTATACAGCCCTGTTTTGCATGATATTTGTAGGTACTCACTCTTATGAAGTACGAACAGCACTTTCAATCCTTTATTTCAAAATTAAAAACGCCAAGTTGTATCCTATTCCATCATGCGCAAAGTTTCGGGGGTTATGCATGAATAAGGGGGCGTGACCCTCAAAACATTGCGCACAATGGAATAGGATACAACTTGGCATTCTCAAAGACACAGGCCTGCGTGCCATGAAGTGTTTAAAATTTTGATATAAAGGATATAAAGGATGGAAAGTGCTGATTGTACTTCATATGAGTGAATAGTATCTATTTCTCACCTACAAATATATATGAAGAATAATATACAGCTGAATTTTATATAAAGACCCGCACCTATCAGACATTGGGGGCATATCTTAGTGACAGGACGTTTTTTGTGTTCCTTATGCGGTCTGTAAATGGAACTATTAATAAAAATTAAAAAAAAGGAAGGTACTCTGTATGCCTTCCGTTTCCCTATTTCTGTTCCGTTCAAAGATAGAACATGTCCTATATTTGTCCGCATCACGGACAAGGATAGTACTGTTCTATTAGGGGCCAGATATTCCGTTCCGCAAAAAACGTAATGCACACGGATGTCATCCGTTTTTTTTGCGGATCCGTTTTTTGCGGACCGCAAAACCATAGGGTCGTGTGAAAGAAGCCTTATTGGAATGTCGTTGATTCAGGTTTACCCTATGTCTTGGTAACATGTTATTCATTAATAGTCTGGGATATCTGGGATAAAAGCTTGAATTGTCTTCATCTTTGTGTATACTACCTACATTTCATAAAAAATGATGTTTTCCTCATTTTCCTCAGACCTGATTGTCTCTGCTTGTTTATGGCTGTCACTAATTTGCTCGTTTGCTGCTGGAAAATATCTAATTAAAACCCACTTCAGCTAACAAGCTGTCTGGGACCATGCAAATGTCACTCTCTGCTGTCTGCTATTTCCGCTTACACTTTTCATTATTAGTGTTGTTTTTCCTACCACCACAGTAATGAATGCTAGGGTAGATTTAGTGTCCCCTTCACAGGTGTGTGCTTGTACATCAGCACATCATCACCATCAAAGTGCTGCTGTGCTCCTGCTCTACTCTGCTTCGAGTGTTATTACCTCTGACAGCAAATGGCTTCAGACCGCACTGCTTGTTAGCGCTACATTCTAAACAGCCTCATCTATCTTCTTTTTTTTTTTTTTTGCGGTGACGACTTGCATTAATTGTTTGTGCCTGATGTATTAGTGGCTTCTGTTCATTGTGTATGTTGATCAGCAAAATTAGTTCATATTGTCATCCGTACACTCCAGCCTATCGGCTGGTGTCATAATTATGCTGTCATGATTGTGCCGCCACACGTTCCCTAATTTATAGCAGCTAAATTACACCCAATATTAACAATTTTGCAGCTGTTGCTATGGAATGCACAGGCTTCTTCTCATACATTATTTGGTAATTGGGCTTTGAGACCTGACGTGAGGTTATGTAGTCTAATATGGTTAAAGAACAATGAAAAAAATAAAAAAAATAAGATTATATTCATTTGCAAATGGTAACAAATTGTAACCAATTAGAATGATAGAAAAACAATAAAGTCTGGGTAAAGGGGTTACGCCATGACTGATGTAAAAAATCAAAATCAGATATCGTATAGCACAGGGATTAGCAACCTTCGGCACTCCAGCTGCTGTGAAACGACAACTCCCAGCATGCAAACTTACTCGGCTGTTCTTGTAATTCTCACAAAAGTGAAAGGAGGATTCTGGGAGTTGTAGTTTCAGAACAGCTGGAGTGCCGGAGGTGTTGATCTCTGGTAAAGCTCCATTTATTCTGCTAGATTTCTTTGAGGCTGGCGGCTTAAGGCCTTATTCACACGTCCGTAGTGTTTATGGATCCGCAAATTGCGGATCCATAAACACACCCGGCCGGCAGCCCCATAGAAATGTCTATTCTTGTCCGCAATTGCGGGCAAGAATAGGACATGCTCTACTTTTTTGCGGAGCTGCGGCCAAAAACTGATGCGGAGAGCACAGTGTGTGCTTTCCGCATTGTTTCGTGCCCCATTCACAGTCAATGGGTCCGCATGTATTCCGCAGAATTGCGGAATACATGCGGACGACATTGCGGACGTGTGAATGGAGCCTAAGGCTTGTGTCGTTTCTGCTGTAGCTTTCTCCCTGTAATTTAACGGCAAAAAAAAAGGGGGTCAGTCAGCACATCACAATGTGCAGGTGCACATAAAGAAAAAAAGACAATGCAAGTTTGCAGAGTGCTGTTGCATTGTCTTTTTTTCTCCCTGTAATTGCCACAGCTTCTAACAGAAGATTTAAACTGAGTACGTGCGACCACCTCAGTGAGGTGAACAAGAAATTAGGAAAAGAATAAACAGGTGGCGTTAAGATACATTTTACTGACTAACTCAGTGGCTATAGTAAATTTTTAATTACATGCAATTACAAAAGTATTCAGATCCAGGTGCTAGTTTGAAATATGTAGAATATTTTTCATGGCAAAACCCCTTTAAGGAGAAGATTTTCTTATAGATATGTTGTATAGTGTACATCATGTATGAAGCACAGATTTATAATGTTATATATCCTGCTAAGTGTATGCATGATGCCAACATATTCCACAGAGTTGTATACTCACTTTATCCACACATCAGCCCCTGTTCTCCATAGGGCCTCACATTCTACATTGGGTCAATTTCATGGAAAGCCAATTATCTAACTTCTTTCTATGTTTTTGGAGTGTGGAGGGAAATCCATGTACCCATGCAGATAGTTTTTCATATCAGGCTAAATACTAGGGCTGAGCCAAATGGTGGAGTAGCATATTGCTCTGTTATGGATGAAATTTTGAAGCTAAAAATACAAAACACCTCTGCAGGCAAGCATTTACTAATGTGAGTTCTCCTAGATTATGATGCAAATTAAGTCAAAACGTGGTGTCATTTAGGGCATCTAAGTTTACAAAGAGTCTACAACAAGCTAATGAAAACCCAAAAGTCAGTATCTCAGAAAATTAGAATATAAGACCAATTAAAAAATGAAATATTGGCATACTGAAAAATATGTACAAACAGTATATGCACTCAATACTTGGTGGAGATTAATTTTCCATGAATTACTGCATCAATGCAGCATTGCATTGAGGCCATCAGCCTTTGGTAGTGCTGAAGTGTTATGGAAGCCCAGGCTGCTTTGGTAGTGGCCTTCAGCTCATCTGCATAGTTGGATCTCATATCTCTCATCTTCCTCTTGACAATACTCCATACTATAGATTCTCTATGTGGTTTAGGTCAGTTGGGTTTGCTGGCCAATTAAGCACAGTGATTTTGTAGTTATTAAACCAGGTATTGGTACTTTTAGCAGTGTAGGTAGGTACAAAGTCCTTCTGGAAAATGAAATCAGCATCTCCATAAAGCTTGCCAGCAGAGGGAAGCATGATGTGCTCTAAAATTTCTTGGTAGATACAGTAGCTACTCTGATTTTGGACTTGATATAACACAGTGGACCAACACGAGCAGATAACATGGCTTCCCAAACCATCCATAACTCTGGAAACTTCACATTGGACCTCAAGCAACTAAGATTGTGTGTCTCTCCACTGTTCCCCAGACTCTGGAAACTTGATTTCCAAATGAAATGCAAAAAGTACTTTCATCCGAAAATAGGACCACTGATCAACAGTCCAGTTTTTTTTCTCCTTACCCCAGGTAAGACGCTCCTGATGTTGTCTCATCAGCTTGACACAAGTTATATCCCATGCCCTGAATATGTCTGTGTGGTGGCTCTTGGAGCACTGACTCTAGCCTTAGTCCACTCCTTGTAAATCTCACCCAAATTCTTGAATGGATGTTTCTTGACAATCCTTTCATGGCTGTGGTTATCCCTGTTGCTTGTGCACCTTTTTTTTTTTTTTACAACACCTTTTCTTTCTCTTCAGCTTTCCATTAAAGGGATTATCCTGGAAAAGAAAATGAAAAGGTCACCATTAGAGATGAGCGAATTTCTTAAAAGTTCAATTCGGCTGATTTGCCGAATTTCACAAAAATCTCGCATAATCTCGCGCAGCACGGAATTTCGGCCGAGATCTTCAAGGAAGATGGAGGCTGGTGGCCTGTCGCGAGGCAAATGGAGGAGGTAAGTTAGAATTTTTTAGTTTTTTATACTATTTCAGGTTATCTTCACGGGATTCAATTCGCTCATCTATAATCACCATTATCACATCAATGGGGGTTCAAATCCTAGCACCCCGCCAATCAACTGTTTCAGGGAGCCACTTCCTTCACCGGAGCTCTGGTAAGAGATGCAGGCTCCCAGCAGCTTTCCAAGGACAATGCCATACATTGTATAGTGACAGTGTGTGGTATTGCAGCTCAGGCCCATTGACTTAAAAGGGGCTGAGCTGCAACTAGGCTGCAGTGCTCAAGGCTCTCCTAACAGCTGATCCACGGAGGTCCCAGGTGTTGCACCCCAGCAGATCTGAAACTGATGACCTATCCTGAGGACAAGTCAGAAATATCTTTTCCTGGATAACCCCTTTAATTTTCTTGGATACATCACTCTGTGAACAGCGAGCTTCTTTAGCAATGATCTTTTGATGCTTATTCTTCTTGTGGAGGGTGTCTATGACTGTCTTCTGGATAACTGTCAAGTCACCAATCTTCCCTATGATTGTGTAGACTACTGAACCAGACTGAGGGACTATTTAAAGGGAACCTGTCACCAGGAAATTACTGATCAATCAGGCATGCTGCCTTGTAGGGCTCACTCTGCTGAATATAATGATATCTTTCACTTGGTGATCTGTTGCTTTATTGAGGAGAAAAAGTACTTTTAATCCATATGCTAATGAGCTGATTTGAGTCCAGTAGTTGATATGAGTCCAGCGTTTTTTCTATTCAGAGCTGTAGACACTCCCCTATTCACTTCTTCAGTTGTAAAAGGGACGTGGTTTATTTATTTATTGCTCTATAGAAGTGAATAGGGGAGTGGCTACAGCTCTGAATAGAAAAAATGCTGGACTCGTATCAACTGCTGGACTCAAATCAGCTCATTAGCATATGGATTAAAAGTACTTTTTCTCGACAATAAAGCAACAGATCACCAAGTGAAAGGTATCACTATATTCAGCAGAGTGAACCCTACAAGGCAGCATGCCTGGTTTATCAGTGAATTTCCTGGTGACAGGTTCCCTTTAAAGGCTTAGAAAACCTTTACAGGTGTTTTGTGTTGATTAGCTGATTACAGTGTGACACCATGAGTCTACAATATTGAACTTTTTCGCAGTAAGCCATAATCATTAACATTAAAATAAATAAACGCTTGAAATAGTTCACTCTGTGTGTAATAAATCTATAAAATATATGAGTTTCACTTTTTGATCAGAATTACTGAAATAAATTAACTTTTCAATAATATTTCAAAATTTTTAAGATGCACCTATATAGCAGGTGGATGGTTTGTCTTAAATGCTTCATGATATCTTTTACTGTATTCTCAGTTGTCAAATTGGAAAATTTAAATTCAAAATCATGCTCAATATTTTTCCCTGATTTAGTGTACTCATACAGCAATGCGCAAAAGTTTTAGGCAGGTTCGGAAAATTATGCAAAGTAAGAATGCTTTTAAAAAGAGAATGGTTAAAAGTTTAAATATAGATTTATTCAGCAACCCCAAACATGCAGCCATTGTAATTAAGAGCTATCTTCGGCATAAAGAAGAAGAAGTTGTCCTAGAAGTGATGATATGAACCCCACAGAGCCCTGATTAATCAATTGTCTGTCTGGGATTACATGATGAAACCGAAGGATTTGAGCAAGCCTACATCCACAGATCTGTGGTTGGTTCTTCAAGATGTTTGGAAGAACCTTCCTGCCAAGTTCCTTCAAAAATGGTGTGCAACTGTACCTAGAAGAGCAGATGATGTTTTGAAGGCAAAGGGTGGTCACACCAAATATTGATTTGATTTAGATTTATCTTCTGCATTCACTTTTCATTTTGTTAACTGATAAAAATAATCTATTAAAACTTATATTTTTGAAAGTATTCTTACTGTGCCTAAATCTTTTGCACAGTACTGCGTTTCTAGCTGTGTCTTACTGATCCAGCCTTTACAGCAATTGTCTGCTGCTAGACAATAATGCACAGCATTTATTGTTGCATGTTTGGTCAAGAGAACACGTGTGAGTTCCCAGTGATTTGTTGCTCACATGTGCCTTCCAGTTAAAGAGGACCTTTCACCGGTCCTGACATTATCATGTAAATGGCTGGCAGTGTAGGGCATACTAAAGGCATGTTATATTGCTTACTATGTTTTCTATGCTCTGCTCTGTCCGCCCCCTGTGCCCCCGTATTGTTTTTCTGCCTGGTATGTAAATTCATACCATTGGTACAGGGAGGAGGAAACGGCCCTGTTTCTCAGGGGGTGTCTCCTTTTCCCTGGCTGTGAGCTTCAACAAGTCAACGAGTCAAGAAAATCTGCTCACAGATGCCCTTTGAATAAAATGAATAAAAAATAAAAAGAATGGTAACAAATTGTAACTAATTAGAATGATAGAAAAACAATAAAGTCTGGTTAAGAAGAAGTTTTTTTCTTATAGATATGTTGTATTGCGTGCGTCGCTCTAGGAAGCACAAATTAATATTGTCATATTTGATGCTAAGTATATGCATGGTGCCAACATATTCTGCCCATATTCTAATAGGCAGAGTGTTTTGTGTTGTCCTATTTTAAATGATAAAATAAATAATTGTTTTTATATCAGTGCTGGATTTTTACACTTCTGGATTTCTATGGATATGGGAACATCCGTGCACTGATGAAATATCATGGACTAACCACCTAGGATTATTATTATTTTAAGACAAGATTTAAGCTCATATCCACCACCAAGGTGAACTTTTGACAAGTTTCTATGACATCTCAGAAGATTGGGAAATAATAAAGTATATCATAATATTCTAAGTTAAAACTATAGCCCGCAGTAAAAAATGTTTATCAATCCGGCAGCAGCATTTTAATCATTTCTTTTGTCATTTAAGATTCTGTGATTTAAGATAATTCTGGGGAGTTAAGACCTTATTTAACAAAAGTATAAAACATTCAGATGGTGATATTACCTTCATCTTTGCATGGTAATTTTGACTCACGGCATCACGTAATTTTAAATTAGTTCTGTTCTCCAAATTAAAATATGATGTTTGCTAAAAATCCTCTGGCTCTGCAAGAACAGAAAAAAAATTCAAGAGAGTAAAAGCAGGAATACAGGATTCATTAGCTAGATCTGTTTGGTGCTGGCCCCTTTGTTCCTTCTTTAGTACAATGTGCACATATCTGCAATTCAGAACATAGAAAAGCACATTTTAAGAGGCTAGACAGCCACAGTGATTCCGTATAGTTGTGCTGGATGCTAATGTCATTTCATAGGCCAATTGGCTGTAATCGCAGTTAGCAGGTTGAGCAGAGATGTGAAAATATTTTCATTATGCAAAAGGAGACGCTGCTCACTTTGTCACAGCAGAAGTTGCTACAGCTAATGTAAAATGACAAGTGCTTTGGCAGTAAAAGTCACATTTAATAGACACACTTTCTATGTGGAATGGGAAATAGAAGCATACTGTGTGAGATACTCTGTTCCACTCTCCTTTCTAAGTAAACAGATCCAGTTAAAATGAGCTCCTATCACTTCCAGCCAAATGACTGCTGGGAAACGGCCTTTGTAAGATCAATTTGTTTTTACAGATAGAAGCATCATGGAAATGTTAATCCAAACTATGAAAATGCTTTTACACGCCATGCCAAAATGTCTCTGGCTTTCGATAAGGGATTGTGAATTGCTAATAGTTTTTGGAGGCTAGAAAGATGAAATCCTCCCTTATGTTTCCTAAATTGATTTTTTTCTTTTATTGTAGATGATATGTGGCACATTTTGGTGTATAGCAGGTCAGTAAAAGTGCTGATACATGTTGGTGTATAGCAGGTCAGTAAAAGTGCTGATACCTTTAATTAGTTATAATAGCCCATTTTGTCTAGGGAGCAATACTCAGGAGAAATAAAAATAAAATTACTGAAAATACCTAAGTATTTTTTATTATAAATATATTACCAAATACTTTTCATTAGTTATAATGGCTCTTTTTGTCTGGGGAGAAATCATCAGGGAAGCAAATGGCCGCTGTCCTATTAGAAAACACATAACCTGTCCTGATCACACAGGAGGACAAGTTACTTCACAAAACTGAGCTAAAGAGCTGCCTCATCCTCCTCTCTGCTTCTCCTTGTCAGGGATTGTGATCCTGAATACAGAAGATAAGATCTTCAACTGAATCTCTGTAGAAAAGGATTTCATGACATAGCTAAAGTACAGAGAGGACGGACAGGACAGACTGTGGTAATGGACACTGCATACAAGTGCTGCTGCTCATTATCCACATCCCCACCCTCCTCTCAGTATTTCATGTCTCCTCATGATTTAAATTTTTACAGAGATTCAGATAAAGTTCTTATAAACTGTATTCAGAATCATAATCCCTGACAAGCAGAACAGAAAAGATGATGAGGCAGCTTTTTAGCTCAGTGCTATGAAGTAACTTGTCCTCCTGTATGATTAGGGCAGGTTATGTGTACGAATAGGACAGCGGCCATTTTATTTTCCCTAATTATTTCTCCTCAGACAAAAAGAGCCACTATAACTAGTGTTGGAGCGAACAGTTCGAGCATAGTTTTTTTTTTTTTTGGGGTGTTCGGGACACGGATCTCGAACCCGAACATTTTCAAAAATGTTCGGGTTCGTTGTTCGCGATTACCTCGCTTTCTGAAGGACTGCACGGCAGCCACAGTGATTCCGTATAGTTGTGCTGGATGCTAATGTCATTTCATAGGCCAATTGGCTGTAATCGCAGTTAGCAGGTTGAGCAGAGATGTGAAAATATTTTCATTATGCAAAAGGAGACGCTGCTCACTTTGTCACAGCAGAAGTTGCTACAGCTAATGTAAAATGACAAGTGCTTTGGCAGTAAAAGTCACATTTAATAGACACACTTTCTATGTGGAATGGGAAATAGAAGCATACTGTGTGAGATACTCTGTTCCACTCTCCTTTCTAAGTAAACAGATCCAGTTAAAATGAGCTCCTATCACTTCCAGCCAAATGACTGCTGGGAAACGGCCTTTTGTAAGATCAATTTGTTTTTACAGATAGAAGCATCATGGAAATGTTAATCCAAACTATGAAAATGCTTTTACACGCCATGCCAAAATGTCTCTGGCTTTCGCATAAGGGATTGTGAATTGCTAATAGTTTTTGGAGGCTAGAAAGATGAAATCCTCCCTTATGTTTCCTAAATTGATTTTTTTCTTTTTATTGTAGATGATATGTGGCACATTTTGGTGTATAGCAGGTCAGTAAAAGTGCTGATACATGTTGGTGTATAGCAGGTCAGTAAAAGTGCTGATACCTTTAATTAGTTATAATAGCCCATTTTGTCTAGGGAGCAATACTCAGGAGAAATAAAAATAAAATTACTGAAAATACCTAAGTATTTTTTTATTATAAATATATTACCAAATACCTTTCATTAGTTATAATGGCTCTTTTTGTCTGGGGAGAAATCATCAGGGGAAACAAAATGGCCGCTGTCCTATTAGAAAACACATAACCTGTCCTGATCACACAGGAGGACAAGTTACTTCACAAAACTGAGCTAAAGAGCTGCCTCATCCTCCTCTCTGCTCTCCTTGTCAGGGATTGTGATCCTGAATACAGAAGATAAGATCTTCAACTGAATCTCTGTAGAAAAGGATTTCATGACATAGCTAAAGTACAGAGAGGACGGACAGGACAGACTGTGGTAATGGACACTGCATACAAGTGCTGCTGCTCATTATCCACATCCCCACCCTCCTCTCAGTATTTCATGTCTCCTCATGATTTAAATTTTTACAGAGATTCAGATAAAGTTCTTATAAACTGTATTCAGAATCATAATCCCTGACAAGCAGAACAGAAAAGATGATGAGGCAGCTTTTTAGCTCAGTGCTATGAAGTAACTTGTCCTCCTGTATGATTAGGGCAGGTTATGTGTACGAATAGGACAGCGGCCATTTTATTTTCCCTAATTATTTCTCCCCAGACAAAAAGAGCCACTATAACTAGTGTTGAGCGAACAGTTCGAGCATAGTTTTTTTTTTTTTTTTGGGGTGTTCGGGACACGGACCCGAACCCGAACATTTTCAAAAATGTTCGGGTTCGTTGTTCGGCGATTACTCCCCGCTTTCTGAAGGACTGCACGGCAGCCAATCAGATAGCGTTTTACTTCTTGCCCTAAGAGCCCATCACAGCCATGCCTACTAATGGCATGGCTGTGATTGGCCAAGTGCAGCATGTGACCCAGCCTCTATTTAAGCTGGAGTCACATAGCGCCGCATGTCACACTGCTCTGATTAGTGTAGGGAGAGGATGCAGCTTCTGTGAGGGCGAGATTAGGCAGGGAAAAGTCAGCAACAGCACCTAATGAACTGATCGATCTAGAGCTGTGAATGATTGAACTTCTGCTAGTTACTTGCTCACTGGTTTTTAGGCTGCACAGAGCGTTTTTCTGTCACTTATTTTCTGGGGTGATCGGTGGCCATTTTGTGATTTGTGGTGCACCATAACAAGCTGCCACCAAGTCCATCAATCCATCAATACTAGTTTTTTTTTTTGCTATATCCTACATCAGGGGCTTGGCTGTGCTAATTGTCACCCCTAGAAACGCAGGATAGCAATTTCTATATTTTATTAAGGGGTTAAATACAATTGCTCAAATACCAATCCCCTAAATCTGGTGTTCCAGCTTTGGCTAGCCAAGAATAATACTGTCTTCTGTCTGGCAAAGGATAGATTATTTTCTGTGGTGAAATTCAATTGCCAAAATAGCAATACCATAAATCAGTGGTTTCAGCTGTGGCTGGCCAAGTTTCATAGTGTCCTGCAAATTATATATTTTGTTCTGGGGTGAAATTCAATTGCCAAAATAGCAATAACATAAATCAGTGGTTTCAGCTGTGGCTGGCCAAGTTTCATAGTGCCCGCAAAAACATATATTTTGTTCTGGGGTGAAATTCAATTGCCAAAATAGCAATACCATAAATCTGGTGTCACATCTGTGGATGGCAAAGTATAATAGTGTCTGCCAACACATATATTTTGTTCTGGGGTGAAATTCAATTGCCAAAATAGCAATACCATAAATCAGTGGTTTCAGCTGTGGCTGGCAAAATATAATAGTGTCCGCCAAAACATATATTTTGTTCTGGGGTGAAATTCAATTGCCAAAATAGCAATACCATAAATCAGTGGTTTCAGCTCTGGCTGGCCAAGTTTCATAGTGTCCTGCAAATGATATATTTTGTTTTGGGGTGAAATTCAATTGCCAAAACAGCAATACCATAAATCAGTGGTTTCAGCTCTGGCTGGCCAAGTTTCATAGTGTCCTGCAAATTATATATTTTGTTCTGGGGTGAAATTCAATTGCCAAAATAGCACTACCATAAATCAGTGGTTTCAGTTGTGGCTGGCCAAGTTTCATAGTGTCCGCAAAAAATATATTTTGTTCTGGGGTGAAATTCAATTGCCAAAATAGCAATACCCTGAATCTGGTGTTCCAGCTGTTGCAGGCCTAATTTAAATCTGTCCGTAACAGGGTATATTTTGTTCTGGGGTAAAATTCAATTGCCAAAATAGCAATACCATAAATCAGTGGTTTCAGCTGTGGCTGGCAAAGTATAATAGTGTCCGCCAAAACATATATTTTGTTCTGGGGTGAAATTCAATTGCCAAAATAGCAATACCCTGAATCTGGTGTCCCAGCTGTTGCAGGCCAAGTGTTAATCTGTCCGTAAAAGGGTATATTTTGTTCTGGGGTGAAATTCAATTGCCAAAATAGCAATACCCTGAATCTGGTGGTCCAGATGTTGCAGGCCTAGTTTAAATCTGTCCATAACAGGGTATATTTTGTTCTGGGGTGAAATTCAATTGCCAAAATAGCAATACCATAAATCAGTGGTTTCAGCTGTGGCTGGCCAAGTTTCATAGTGTCCGTAAAACATATATTTTGTTGTGGGTGAAATTCAATTGCCAAAATAGCAATACCATAAATCAGTGGTTTCAGCTGTGGCTGGCCAAGTTTCATAGTGTCCTGCAAATTATATATTTTGTTCTGGGTGAAATTCAATTGCCAAAATAGCAAAACCCTGAATCTGGTGTCCCAGCTGTTGCAGGCCAAGTGTTAATATGTCCGTAAAAAGGTATATTATGTTCTGGGGTGAAATTCAATTGCCAAAATAGCAATACCATAAATCAGTGGTTTCAGCTGTGGCTGGCCAAGTTTCATAGTGTCCTGCAAATTATATATTTTGTTCTGGGGTGAAATTCAATTGCCAAAATAGCAATACCATAAATCAGTGGTTTCAGCTGTGGCTGGCCAAGTTTCATAGTGTCCGCAAAAACATATATTTTGTTCTGGGGTGAAATTCAATTGCCAAAATAGCAATACCATAAATCTGGTGTCACATCTGTGGATGGCCAAGTATAATAGTGTCCTGCCAACACATATATTTTGTTCTGGGGTGAAATTCAATTGCCAAAATAGCAATACCATAAATCAGTGGTTTCAGCTGTGGCTGGCAAAATATAATAGTGTCCGCCAAAACATATATTTTGTTCTGGGGTGAAATTCAATTGCCAAAATAGCAATACCATAAATCAGTGGTTTCAGCTGTGGCTGGCCAAGTTTCATAGTGTCCTGCAAATGATATATTTTGTTCTGGGGTGAAATTCAATTGCCAAAACAGCAATACCATAAATCAGTGGTTTCAGCTCTGGCTGGCCAAGTTTCATAGTGTCCTGCAAATTATATATTTTGTTCTGGGGTGAAATTCAATTGCCAAAATAGCACTACCATAAATCAGTGGTTTCAGTTGTGGCTGGCCAAGTTTCATAGTGTCCGCAAAAATATATTTTGTTCTGGGGTGAAATTCAATTGCCAAAATAGCAATACCCTGAATCTGGTGTTCCAGCTGTTGCAGGCCTAATTTAAATCTGTCCGTAACAGGGTATATTTTGTTCTGGGGTAAAATTCAATTGCCAAAATAGCAATACCATAAATCAGTGGTTTCAGCTGTGGCTGGCAAAGTATAATAGTGTCCGCTAAAACATATATTTTGTTCTGGGGTGAAATTCAATTGCCAAAATAGCAATACCCTGAATCTGGTGTCCCAGCTGTTGCAGGCCAAGTGTTAATCTGTCCGTAAAGGGTATATTTTGTTCTGGGGTGAAATTCAACTGCCAAAATAGCAATACCCTGAATCTGGTGGTCCAGATGTTGCAGGCCTAGTTTAAATCTGTCCATAACAGGGTATATTTTGTTCTGGGGTGAAATTCAATTGCCAAAATAGCAATACCATAAATCAGTGGTTTCAGCTGTGGCTGGCCAAGTTTCATAGTGTCCGCAAAAACATATATTTTGTTGTGGGTGAAATTCAATTGCCAAAATAGCAATACCATAAATCAGTGGTTTCAGCTGTGGCTGGCCAAGTTTCATAGTGTCCTGCAAATTATATATTTTGTTCTGGGTGAAATTCAATTGCCAAAATAGCAAAACCCTGAATCTGGTGTCCCAGCTGTTGCAGGCCAAGTGTTAATATGTCCGTAAAAAGGTATATTATGTTCTGGGGTGAAATTCAATTGCCAAAACAGCAATACCATAAATCAGTGGTTTCAGCTGTGGCTGGCAAAGTATAATAGTGTCCGCCAAAACATATATTTTGTTCTGGGGTGAAATTCAATTGCCAAAATAGCAATACCATAAATCAGTGGTTTCAGCTGTTGCTGGCAAAGTATAATAGTGTCCGCCAAAACATATATTTTGTTCTGGGGTGAAATTCAATTGCCAAAATAGCAATACCATAAATCAGTGGTTTCAGCTCTGGCTGGCCAAGTTTCATGGTGTCCTGCAAAGGATATATTTTGTTCGGGGGTGAAATTCAATTGCCAAAATAGCAATACCCTGAATCTGGTGTTCGAGCTGTTGCAGGCCAATTGTAAATCTGTCCATAAAAGGATACCTTTCATCCAGGGCCTAAATACTACCCCTAAAAGAGATATTCCCCTAAATCAGTGGTTACTGCTGTGCCTGGGTTAGTGTAATATGCTACATAAATAAATAGGCAGATAGTGTTAGGTGCCTGTAAAAAAGGCCTGAATTTGAAATCAATACATTGGGCCAAATATTTTTTTTCTTATTGTGGTGCTTGGTGAACGGTAACAATGAGGAAAACATCTAGTAAGGGACGCGGACACGGTCGTGGTGGTGTTAGTGTACCCTCTGGTGCTGGGAGAGGACGTGGCCATTCTGCCACAGCCACACGTCCTAGTGAACCAACTACCTCAGGTTCCAGTACCTGCCAGAATTTACAGGGATATTTGGTGGGGCCCAATGCCGTTCTAAGGATGGTAAGGCCTGAGCAGGTACAGGCGCAAGTCAATTGGGTGGCCGACAGTGGATCCAGCATGTTCACAACATTATCTCCCACCCAGTTTTCTGCAGAAAGCGCACAGGTGGCACCTGAAAACCAAGCCCATCAGTCTGTCACATCACCCCCATGCATATCAGGGAAACTGTCTGAGCCTCAAGTTATGCAGCAGTCTCTTATGCTGTTTGAAGACTCTGCTGGCAGGGTTTCCCAAGGGAATCCACCTAGCCCTTCCCCAGTGGTGGAAGACATAGAATGCACTGATACACAACCACTGATGTTTCCTGATGATGAGGACATGGGAATACCACCTCATCGGAGTCCGCACTTCTCTGATGATGATGAAACACAGGTGCCAACTGCTGCGTCTTTCTGCAGTGTGCAGACCGAACAGGAGGTCAGGGAGGAAGACTGTGTAGAAGACGATGCAGGGGACGATGAGGTCCTAGACCCCACATGGAATGAAGGTCGTGCCACAGACTTTCATAGTTCAGAGGAAGAGGCAGTGGTGAGACCGAGCCAACAGTGTAGCAAAAGAGGGAGCAGGGGGCAAAAAAAGACCAGCCGCCGCCAAAAGAGTTCGCCTGCTACTGGCCACCGCCACCAGGGACCGAGCACCCCAAAAGCAGCTTCAAGGGGTTCTCTGGCATGGCACTTCTTTAAACAATGTGCTGACGACAAGACCTGAGTGGTTTGCACGCTGTGCCATCAGATCCTGAAGCGAGGCATTAACGTTCTGAACCTTAGCACAACCTGCATGACCAGGCATCTACATGCAAAGCATGAACTGCAGTGGAGTAAACACCTTAAAAACAAGGAACTCACTCAGGCTCCCCCTGCTCCCTCTTCTGCTGCTGCCTCGGCCTGTTCCTGGCCTTCTCCAGTGGTGGGTGATATGACGCATGATACCTTGCTGTGGGACCTCTCTCCTCTGTCTGGGTGCTGGGCCGAAATAACTGAAAGTGTCCTTCTCCAGTGGTGGGTGATATGACGCATGATTCCTTGCAGTGGGACCTGTATCCTCGGTCTGGGTGCTGGGCCAAAATAACTGAAAGTGGCCTTCTCCAGTGGTGGGTGATATGACGCATGATTCCTTGCAGTGGGACCTGTATCCTCGGTCTGGGTGCTGGGCCGAAATAACTGAAAGTGGCCTTCTCCAGTGGTGGGTGATATGACGCATGATTCCTTGCAGAGGGACCTGTATCTTCGGTCTGGGTGCTGGGCCGAAATAACTGAAAGTGGCCTTCTCCAGTGGTGGGTGAAATGACGCATGATTCCTTGCAGTGGGACCTGTATCCTCGGTCTGGGTGCTGGGCCGAAATAACTGAAAGTGGCCTTCTCCAGTGGTGGGTGATATGACGCATGATTCCTTGCTGTGGGACCTCTCTCCTCTGTCTGGGTGCTGAAGCCGAAATAACTGAAAGTGGCCTTCTCCAGTGGTGGCTGATATGACGCATGATTCCTTGCTGTGGGACCTCTCCTCTGTCTGGGTGCTGGGGTCGAAATAACTGAAAGTGGCCTTCTCCAGTGGTGGGTGATATGACGCATGATTCCTTGCTGTGGGACCTCTCTCTCTGTCTGGGTGCTGGGGCAATAAATAACTGAAAGTGGCCTTCTCCAGTGGTGGCTGATATGACGCATGATTCCTTGCTGTGGGACCTCTCTCTCTGTCTGGGTGCTGGGGCCGAAATAACTGAAAGTGGCCTTCTCCAGTGGTGGTTGATATGACGCATGATTCCTTGCTGTGGGACCTCTCTCCAATTGATATTGGTTAATTTTTATTTATTTTATTTTATTTTAATTCATTTCCCTATCCACATTTGTTTGCAGGGGATTTACCTACATTTTGCTGCCTTTTGCCCTTTCCTGGACTATTTTACAGTCTTTTTAGTGCCTAAAAGTTCGGGTCCCCATTGACTTTAATGGGATTCGGGTTCGGGATAAAGTTCAGGTGGAGTTCGGATCCCAAACCCGAACATTTTCGGGAACTTCGGCCGAACTTCCCGAACCCGAATTTCCAGGTTTTCGCTCATCTCTAACTACAACTAATGAAAGATATTTGGGAATATATTTATAATAAAGTAATACTTAAGTATTTTCAGTAATTTTATTTTATTAATTCCTGCAGAACCTTTTCAAAGGGAACTCGTCATCAAGTTTATACTGCCTGAACCACAGTTAGCATGACATTTCAACAAGGTCTCTCAGGACAGAGCTATGTTTTAAAAAGAAGTGAGCACTGAGGGAAGTATCAAATAGGGTGAGAAGAATCCACTGAGTGGCTTCTTCCCAGCCTGCTCAGCTTGATTGACAGATCATTTCCTGTCTGTGTATAGCTATATAACAGTGTTTCTTCTTCCCATCCCTGGTTTATTTTAAAGGGGTTCTCCCATCTTGCACTTTGGTGGTATGTCGTTAGGATATGCCACCAGTGTCCGATAGGTGTGGCTCCCACCTCTATTTCTAGAATGGGGCTACCAAAGTGCATGAGCGGCTACCCTCTATACAAGTCTATGGGAGTGCTGAGTGCCAGCTTGGCTATTTCCAGAACTCCCAAAGAGACAAATTGAGAGTTAGCCGCTGTGCACTCTCCATTCCCTTCTATGGGAGTTCCAGAAATAACCAAGCAAGGTCGCTCATAGAAGTGCATGCTGCACCCACCTTCACTTTGGGGTCCCCTGTTCTAGACAACAGACATTGGTGGCATATAGTGTGGGAGGAAACCTGAGTATCCGGCGGAAACCCACACAAACACGGGGAGAACATATATACTCCATGCAGATGTTGTCCTTGGTTATATTCGAACCTAGCCACTGTGCTGCCCTGAATAAAGCATAGCCCTCTGTCCTAAGGGATCCTGATGGGATTTTATGCTACCCATAGTTCAGGCAACATAAACCTGATTGTAGGTTCCTTTTAACATATTATTTTCTGTTGCTTTATTTTGAATATACCCATCACTTTTTCCCATAATTGACACTTGTATGGACAATCCTTTTTTAGAGTTTGTTCAGATGCTTTTAGTGAAAGCGTCAGGGGCAATATTCAAATTCGCAATATTTTGCGAATAATTGGGTGGATATTCGTCTTAAATTCGTGAATTTGAGAATTTGCCATCATTTACTTGATTGTGAAAATCAGCAATGTAATATGCGCATATTGCGCGCGCAATACAGGCGTGGGTCACTATTGCCACATTTTTCAAGCTGCGAATAGTTTCCTGAGACTGGAGAAAATGGTAGGCATGGCAGAACATTACAATAGCTTTATATGCAGATAGAATGCTCCAATAAATCGGCAATTAATGATGCGCATATTTTTGCGCAATACGTGCAACTTCACATTTTAGCAGGTCTGACTATATATTACTGATTGGTGCACTAAGTATTGTTGTGAACTTGTGACATAACAGCACTATGTCTGTAGCATGTATGTATGGACGGCAGAACCTATCACACTATCTAACACCCTGCACTGGAACCTATCAGCTACACTATATCACAATCTAACCTACACTGACTATCTCCCACTAACTATCTGATTATATATATATATATATATATATATATATATATATATATATAGAAAAAGGAAAAACGGACAGCACTCCAAAATACAAACCGTGAAAAAGTTTATTCACCCATGTGGTAAATACAATGCGACGTTTCGGCTCAACTATAGAGCCTGTCTCAAGCTGAATACATGCATGCAAAGTGCAACAATAAATAGGGTGGCCTATTAAGGCAACACAAGTGATGCATAATTAACACTGATTACAAATGTGAATAGATACAGAAAAGACATTGCATATATAATATAATACAAGCCATAAAAGTGCATATTTCAATAAAGTGCCATAGTGCCAATAAATGTGTAAATAAAAAACACAATTTCATATGTACATATAATACCGATGTGTATAAAGGGGGCGTGCTGTAGTGACATAAAAACAAAGCGCCATGGAACTATTGCAATCACGTACATACCAAACAACCAGAGCATGGTGGGGTAGCGGGGTTGACATCGCACACCTTGATGACGTATCTCCAGGAAAAGCACACCGCTCAAAAATCGCGATAGATGCGAGGAGAATAGATCTAAGTGTGCGCATGCGTGGTATAGCAAGCACCACTCCGGGGCCATCTTGAGAAGGGGCAACATGCCAGTCATTGTCCGGGAAGCTGCTGATTCGGCAGAGACAGAGTAGTGGCTTGTCACGGCCACAAAACTTCATCTCACCTCTCCATTACGTGTCACACGGCCTGCCGCGGAACACCGCAGCGTGCCAAGTGCACTTTTGGGAGTATCCGAACCCATATAGCATCGGCACATAGGGGTCTCCTATTATGGCAAACATGCCCCCATTATAAAGTGGACACCCGAGGATGCTATAAAGTAACACTGTTTCAAAAGATGCAGTCTGCATGTCGCAAATAAAATTAAAAACATAAGAAAAAATATGTACATATATAAATAAATAAAGTGGCGATGTCATGACCAGTTATCCCATTGATCACAAATGTATGCTGTTGGATATGTGTGATGCTTGTTCCTCATATAGGCGCTGTAGAGCTCGAGCTCTGTAAAACAAGAAAAATATATATCCAATATTAGTATCAAAAGATAATAGACACATGTACAGCAGGAATAACAGAGGCAAAAACTTGATTCAAAGAAGGTGAGCCCTTATCTATGAACACCAACTCGGATTATAGTCCACATTCAATCCATGTGGTCTTAAACTCTTTAGAGTAAATATCCAGTAGAGCTCTCTTTTTTTCAATAAGAGAGATCTATTGCCTCCCTGCGTGGTGTTGGAATGTGGTCAATGATACAACACCTGAGGTCACGTTCTGTATGGTCAGCCCTGGTAAAATGCTTGGAGACTGGTAAATCCTGTCGTTGCTGTCTGATGGAGAGTCTATGATTATTCAGACGAGTCTTTAGGTCTGTAGAGGTCTCCCCAACATACAGCAACCGGCAGGGACACGTCAACACATAAACAACATAATTGGAATTACATGTTAAATAATGTTCAATAGGGAAAGACGAACCTGACATTGGATGGACAAAATGTTGTCCTTTGATAATATACTTGCAATTTACGCAATTTAAACAAGGGTAAGAACCCTTGCTGCGGCGACCAAGCCAGCTTTGTGTTTCTGTTGTACATGGACCAACATCGGCTCGAACCAGCTGATCCCGTAGATTCCTCGCACGCCGATATGAAAAAGTGGAGGAGAAGAGAACCCTTGGATCTCCCTCAGACTACTCAAAATACCCCAATGTCGGCGGAGAATTGATTTAATCATCCCACTATGTTCGTTGTATGTAGAGGTAAAGGGTATACGTGGTTTTTAGCAACCGCTGTCTTCCCACTCAAAATAGTCTCCCTGTCAATCATGGTAATTTTATCTCTATGAGATTGCAGTAGATGATGGGGGTAACCCCTATCAGTAAATTTGAGCACCATGTTGTCCAATGTGTGTTCAAGAATGTTCTCATCCGAAATAACACGTTTAGCACGCAAAAATTGCGAATACGGCAAATGTTTGACCATATGCCTAGGGTGACTGCTGTTGAAGTGCAGAAAGGTGTTTTTGTCCGTGGGTTTTGTAAATAAGGTAGTGGATAATTTACCGTCCTGCAATGCAACAGTAGTGTCCAAAAATTGTAATTCAGCAGAGGAATAAACCAAAGAGAACTGTAGGTCACTGTTCACACTGTTCAAAAAAGATTGAAAGTCAAGTAGTTGGGAAGCAGTACCGATCCAAATAAGGAAGATGTCGTCTATGTATCGCCACCACCGCAGGACATACCTGAAGTGGTGGGAGACATAGACGACATCCTCCTCAAAACGTCTCATATAAATATTTGCGTACGTGGGTGCGGCATTAGAGCCCATAGCCACGCCGCGTAGCTGTTTAAAGTATGTGTCACGAAAGAGAAAATAATTTTCCTTCAGTACAATGTTCAACAATGAAATAATGAAGTCACAGGCCGGAACAGATAAAAATGCCTGACCGATGCTCAGCTCTCGGGGGTCATCGATGAGGAGCTATGTGAGTTCCTTACGGTGGCGCATCCGGTCACCCCGGTGATTTATGTGCTTCCTAAGGTACACAAGTCCCTTGTCGATCCCCCAGGACGCCCCATCGTTTCTGGCTCTGATTCTATATTCAGCAGGATAGCAATATTTCTTGACAAGGTTTTACGTAACTTTGCCATTGGTGCCACATCATTTATTCAGGATACTACTGATTTTCTTCTGAAGCTTAGGGCCGTTGAATTGGAGGAGGGTCAAGATGTTTTTTGGCATCTTTTGATGTCGTTTCTTTATATACTTCTATTGATCATGACCTAGGGATCGCGGCAGTTAAAGATATGTTAGATCTCTCCTCTTTATCTGTTCCGGCCTGTGACTTCATTATTTCATTGTTGAACATTGTACTGAAGGAAAATTATTTTCTCTTTCGTGACACATACTTTAAACAGCTACGCGGCGTGGCTATGGGCTCTAATGCCGCACCCACGTACGCAAATATTTATATGAGACGTTTTGAGGAGGATGTCGTCTATGTCTCCCACCACTTCAGGTATGTCCTGCGGTGGTGGCGATACATAGACGACATCTTCCTTATTTGGACGGGTACTGCTTCCCAACTACTTTCAGTCTTTTTTGAACAGTGTGAACAGTGACCTACAGTTCTCTTTGGTTTATTCCTCTGCTGAATTACAATTTTTGGACACTACTGTTGCATTGCAGGACGGTAAATTATCCACTACCTTATTTACAAAACCCACGGACAAAAACACCTTTCTGCACTTCAACAGCAGTCACCCTAGGCATATGGTCAAACATTTGCCGTATTCGCAATTTTTGCGTGCTAAACGTGTTATTTCGGATGAGAACATTCTTGAACACACATTGGACAACATGGTGCTCAAATTTACTGATAGGGGTTACCCCCATCATCTATTGCAATCTCATAGAGATAAAATTACTATGATTGACAGGGAGACTATTTTGAGTGGGAAGACAGCGGTTGCTAAAAAACCACGTATACCCTTTACCTCTACATACAACGAACATAGTGGGATGATTAAATCAATTCTCCGCCGACATTGGGGTATTTTGAGTAGTCTGAGGGAGATCCAAGGGTTCTCTTCTCCTCCACTTTTTTCATATCGGCGTGCGAGGAATCTACGGGATCAGCTGGTTCGAGCCGATGTTGGTCCATGTACAACAGAAACACAAAGCTGGCTTGGTCGCCGCAGCAAGGGTTCTTACCCTTGTTTAAATTGCGTAAATTGCAAGTATATTATCAAAGGACAACATTTTGTCCATCCAATGTCAGGTTCGTCTCTCCCTATTGAACATTATTTAACATGTAATTCCAATTATGTTGTTTATGTGTTGACGTGTCCCTGCCGGTTGTTGTATGTTGGGGAGACCTCTACAGACCTAAAGACTCGTCTGAATAATCATAGACTCTCCATCAGACAGCAACGACAGGATTTACCAGTCTCCAAGCATTTTACCAGGGCTGACCATACAGAACGTGACCTCAGGTGTTGTATCATTGACCACATTCCAACACCACGCAGGGAGGCAATAGATCTCTCTTATTGAAAAAAGAGAGCTCTACTGGATATTTACTCTAAAGAGTTTAAGACCACATGGATTGAATGTGGACTATAATCCGAGTTGGTGTTCATAGATAAGGGCTCACCTTCTTTGAATCAAGTTTTTGCCTCTGTTATTCCTGCTGTACATGTGTCTATTATCTTTTGATACTAATATTGGATATATATTTTTCTTGTTTTACAGAGCTCGAGCTCTACAGCGCCTATATGAGGAACAAGCATCACACATATCCAACAGCATACATTTGTGATCAATGGGATAACTGGTCATGACATCGCCACTTTATTTATTTATATATGTACATATTTTTCTTATGTTTTTAATTTTATTTGCGACATGCAGACTGCATCTTTTGAAACAGTGTTACTTTATAGCATCCTCGGGTGTCCACTTTATAATGGGGGCATGTTTGCCATAATAGGAGACCCCTATGTGCCGATGCTATATGGGTTCGGATACTCCCAAAAGTGCACTTGGCACGCTGCGGTGTTCCGCGGCAGGCCGTGTGACACGTAATGGAGAGGTGAGATGAAGTTTTGTGGCCGTGACAAGCCACTACTCTGTCTCTGCCGAATCAGCAGCTTCCCGGACAATGACTGGCATGTTGCCCCTTCTCAAGATGGCCCCGGAGTGGTGCTTGCTATACCACGCATGCGCACACTTAGATCTATTCTCCTCGCATCTATCGCGATTTTTGAGCGGTGTGCTTTTCCTGGAGATACGTCATCAAGGTGTGCGATGTCAACCCCGCTACCCCACCATGCTCTGGTTGTTTGGTATGTACGTGATTGCAATAGTTCCATGGCGCTTTGTTTTTATGTCACTACAGCACGCCCCTTTATACACATCGGTATTATATGTACATATGAAATTGTGTTTTTATTTACACATTTATTGGCACTATGGCACTTTATTGAAATATGCACTTTTATGGCTTGTATTATATTATATATGCAATGTCTTTTCTGTATCTATTCACATTTGTAATCAGTGTTAATTATGCATCACTTGTGTTGCCTTAATAGGCCACCCTATTTATTGTTGCACTTTGCATGCATGTATTCAGCTTGAGACAGGCTCTATAGTTGAGCCGAAACGTCGCATTGTATTTACCACATGGGTGAATAAACTTTTTCACGGTTTGTATTTTGGAGTGCTGTCCGTTTTTCCTTTTTCTATATATGGGCTTTGAGCCAGTAGCCCTAGGACATAGCACCCGACCTCTGTGTATTTCCGGTGCCGCCAGTTTTCTGATATATATATATATATATATATATATATATAAGCTAACTAACTAACTAACTAACTATCTAATGTAATGTGACACAGCAAAGCACAGAGCACAGCAATGACACTGCTCTCTCTCTCAGAACCGAAAAAAAAAAAAAAAAACTGCAGAAAATGGCTCCTCGGGAGGTTCTTATTTAGTAAGGGGTAGGCAACTTTCCTATTGATTGCTAGGGATGTTGCCAAGCTCAGACAAAGACATTGCAACCTTCTCATTGGCCCACAAGCAAGAAGCAAGGTGGGATCATGGGTTCAGAGGAAAAAAAACAATCTAGAATATTTGTGAATACGAATATATAGCACTATATTCTAAATATTTGCAAATTCTCAAAGTGGTGATATTCTCGATCAAAATTCTTGATGCGAATATTCGCGCCCAGCACATTGCTGTTTGCTATGTGCACCTCATTAGAAACACCAAGGTGCAGTTATGAAATGTTTTGCATGTAGTCCACATAATATACAGTCATCATTTACATACTGCATGCAAATATGTAATGTGTGTTTGCACAGTGGATGATTATCTTCTGCCTTTCACTCTATTGTAATCTATTTCATTTGTAATGCTTTCTAATTTGTTAAAGGAGTTGTCTTATCTAAAATATTCAACATTTTCAAACCAACACTTCAATTTGAATAGTTTTCTAATTAAAAATTTAGTGTAGCCACTGAGTAAGGGCCCATTCACATGGCTCATTCCGACAATTTTGCGGAATGGACGCAGACCCACTCATTCACATCATGTGTTGTGCATATCTGTTGTTCGGTTACACAGCCCCACAGTCATAGACAAGAATAGGCATTTTCTATATAGCACCCACCCTGTGCATTCCACAAAATACAGAATGCACAAGGCCGGTATCCGTGTTTTGTGGATCCGCAATTTGCTGCAAAACACGGCACGGTCGTGTGAATAAATAAAATTTATCTGTATAGCACCACCTATTGTTTGGTCTTTCTATATCTTTCTGTGCACCGTGCTAAGTTCCATCTTTCAACTGCCACCGGCCCTATCTTATTTTAGAAGGTGTGACAGTTAAAGGGAGAGAGCTGCTGCAGAAAGGACACACCTGCCGAAAAAGGAAAGACCCCTGAGCTGCCAGCTTAAAAAAAATGTTTGCAATATTAATATTGATGGTTTTACACTATTTAGGAAAGACAAGGTCAATAGAAAATGTGGTGGCGTGTGCCTGTATGTGAGGAGTTACCTGAAGACAAGTGTGAAAGAGGCAATTGTGGGTGCGATGGTGAGGATGTGGAAACCTTATGGGTTGAAGTTCAAAGGGATATAAACACTGAAGAAAAAATAATACTTGCAGTAATCTATAGACCCCCTAACATCACACATAACCAAATAGAGAGTGCTGCGCAGGCTGGCACAGTGGTCATAATGGGAGATTTTAACTTCCCAGACATTGACTGGGGTCATGATTCTGCCTCAACCGCAAAGGGGAGAAGATTTCTCAACTTGCTGCAGGACCACTTTATGGGCCAGTTTGTAGAATCTCCCACTAGGGTCAATGCTCTGTTGGATCCGGTAATTTCTAATGATGCAGAGCTTGTTATAAATGTTACTGTTCGAGAAACACTAGGTAATAGTGACTACAATATAATTATGTTCCCCCTAAACTATAAGAAGCAGACTCTGTCAGGCAGATCAAAGACACAGAATTTTACAAAGGCTAATTTCCCTGGGTTGAGGCTAGCATTTCAGGGCATAGACTGGATGCAGCTACTGTCACATAATACTGAGGATAACTGGGAGAGCTTTAAATCCACATTGAATAATTGCACTAAAAAATGTATTCCTCTAGCTAAGAAGTATAAACGGCTACAATTAAAGCCTCCATGGCTTACAGCTACTGTAAAAAGGGCAATAAAAGACAAAAAAGGGCATTTAAAAAATACAAATCTGAGGTGTCAGCTGCAGTGTCTGAAGATTGCAACGGGCTTAAAAAAATCAGTATAAAGGAGATAAAATTAGCAAAAATACAAAACAAACAGCAGATGTCAAAAGAGAGCAAAACAAATCAATTATTTAAATATAGAAATGCTAAAAAGCCAAGGTCCGAGCAGGTAGGTCCCCTAAATAATGGTAAAAGAAGGGGGGGGGGGGGTCACTGAAGATAAGGAAAAGGCAGAGTTACTAAATGGGTTTTTAGCTCTGTATATACAAAAGAAGAGAAAGGAGCTGATATCTGCGGTGATGGGGCTGTTAGTACATCCAGTAATATACTCAATTGGCTAACTGTAGATATGGTCCAAGATAAGTTAAATAAGGTAAATGTGAACAAGGCTCCGGGTCCAGATGGATTACACCCAAGACTGCTTAAAGAGGTCAGTTCAGTCATTGCTGTGACCCTTTTTATAATTTTAAAAGATTCTATAGCTACTGGTACAGTGCGAAGTGATTGGTGCAAGGCAAATGTGGTGCCCATATTCAAAAAAGAATCTAGGTCCTTCACAGGTAATTATAGACCAGTTAGTTTAACTTCTGTTGTGGGAAACATTTTGAAGGACTCTTAAGGGACTATATACAGGAGTATGTGACTGCAAATAATATTATAAGTGATAACCAACATGGGTTTACCAAGGACAGAAATTGTCAGACTAACCTAATTTGTTTTTATGACGAGTTAAGTAGTAGCCTGCCTGGACAGTGGGGCGGCTGTGGATGTAGTGTTTCTGGATTTTGCAAAGCCTTTTGATACTGTCCCTCACAGACGTTTATTAGGTAAAGTAAGGTCTATAGGCTTGGAAAGTATAGTTTGTAGTTGGATTGAAAACTGGCTGAAGGACCGTGTCCAGAGAGTTGTGGTCAATGATTCCTATTCAGAATGGTCCCGGGTTATAAGTGGTGTACCCCAAGGTTCAGTGCTAAGCCCTCTACTATTTAATTTATTTATTAATGATATAGATGACAGGCTTAATAGCACCATTTCTATTTTTGCAGATGACACTTAGCTATGTTGTACTGTACAGTCTATGGAAGAGGTCCATAAACTACAAGCTGACTTGAACACTCTGAGTGATTAGGCATCAACTTGGCAAATGAGGTTCGATGTGGATAAATGTAAAGTTATGCATTTTGTTAGTATTAAGCTCCGTGCTTCATATGTCCTAGGTGATGTAACACTGATGTAACACTTATAGAGAAGGATTTGGGTGTCCTTTTAGATTGTAGATTAAATAACAGCAGGCAATGTCAATTAGCTGCTTTTAAGGCCACCAGGATATTGTCATGCGTTAAACGAGGCATGGACTCGCCGGGCAGGGATTTAATATTACCACTTTACAAAGCGTTGGTGCGGCTTCATCTGAAATATGCAATTTAGTTCTGGGCACCAGTCCATATAAAGGACGCACGGCAGCTGGAAAAAGTACAGAGGAGAGCGACTAAACTGATAAGGGGCATGGAGGGTCTTAGCTATGAAGAAAGATTAAAAGAATTGAATTTATTTAGTCTTGAGAAGAGACGTCTAAGGGGGGACATGATTAACCTTTACAAATATATAAATGGGCCATACAAAAAATACTGTGAAAAACTGTTCCATGTAAAATGCCCTCAAAAGACAAACCTTCGATTGGAGAAGAATAAGTTCTGTCTACAGAAGCATCAAAACTTCTTTACTGTAAGAACTGTGAATCTGTGGCATAGACTTCCTCAGGATGTGGTCACAGCAGGAACAGTGGACAGTTTTAAAAAGGGTTTAGATGAATTCTTAAAAGTAAACAACATTAATGCTTATGAAAATGTGTAGAAATCTGAGTCTCGCTTCCTTCTGGCATTCGCGTCCCCTCCTATCCGTTGGTTGAACTTGATGGACTTATGTCTTTTTTCAGCCGTATCAACTATATAACTATCAACTATGTAACAGCAGAGCAATTGGGGAAATACATAGGGAGATTTATGGATCCATGTGAGGCACAGGGCTGGTTCCAAAGAGATTGTCATGTACTAAATTATGTCTGGTTTGCATTTTTTACATGAATCATAGGATAACCCCTTTAACTAGTAGATATTATTCTACATATAAACTGGCAGTTCTACTACATATGATTATTTAATGGTTAACTAAAATAAAAAAATATGTACATTAGCTCTCTTTCCAAAAAAAAGCTTGCCTCTGGGGCCAACATTTGCACGGTGGCTATCTTATAAGTTATTGTTTGACCATGAAAACAGTCCTTGAGACATAGTTTAGAGGCCCAGCTTTCTTTTATTTATTTTTTTTGAGAAAAGAGCTAATTTGCTTATATTTTTCCAGAGGATCAACTGCATGGCCTATAACAGGCATGCGCAACCTGCGGCCTTCCAGCTGATTCAAAACAAGAAATACCAAAATTCCTGGACAGCCTACAGCTTTTAGCCTGCAGAAGGGCATGGTGGGAGTTGTAGTTTTACAACAGCTGGATGGCCGCAGGTTGAGCATCCCTGGCCTATAAGACTCCTTACACCTACCAGGCGCTCTCTAAAATGAAAGAGAAATGTTGAAAAATAGCTCACCCCTGAGAGGAGAATAGCTCACTAATTTCAGGCAGAGGGTCCCATAACATCTCAAGTTTCCAGGATTAGGAAATGGAATGTTTTTCTTTTCTTTTTTTTTATAGTGGGGTAGGGATACAACAGAAAACACAGACCATTGACAAGTGTGAAGCTGTCTCAGGAAAATCAAGACCCATTTTTATAATCCTGGATAATAGTCACATATACGGCAGTTATTTTAGCTCATATGTCACATTATGTTTTCCATGAAACAAGATTAAACTCTTCTTTTTTATGTATACTAATGTTCTCACACCAATGGTGCTTAATTTGCCGACAGGATCTTCTTCTAGGGAAATTTTAATCCACTGACACAACCTTGCTGTTGTAGTAGAAAAATGTATAATTTGAAGTTCCTGAGCCTTGATGTAAATCTAAATTTAAATACTGATGTTCTATAATCTGGCAGAAGAACCGTTGGGTTACCACAAGCACATGTTCCCCCGTGTAACTGAAACCTCTGCACCTACAGAAACAATGAACAGGGGTATCAGTGATAGCCTACAGAGATGATTAAGCTAGTGAAATCATAGCACATGCCTAAAGAGCTGTGATGCCACATTTAGTAATTATTACCCCAGTGTTTCACAATACAGAAATAACACACATAGTGATGTCACAAAGTATATTACAATCTATATATATAAAGAAAAACGTATCTATGTATGTTCTGTGATCACTCAAAAACGCAACCATCGATTTCAACTAAACTTGGTATACACATCCCTTGCTACCTGGAAAGAAATCTTGTGGGGGTCACAGCTCTCTAGTATGTACCGTTCTTGAGATATTACCCAAAAAAAAAAGATATTCCCCTTTGTTTTTACGTTTGTATGTGTATTTCACCATAGCAACGTGCACCTGCGAATTGGGTTATGCTGACTGCAATCCCCATTTTATTCCTTTGTAGCATATATGGGAGGCGTGGTGACCTCCATGCAGTCATGCACACCTGACTAGTGAATCCGCCCTGTAGGCTGGTTTTAAAGTCAGTATAAAACTGAGTCTGCTTTATAGAACTTACCAGAAGCCATTTGGTTCCAGGAGAAGTACTAGTGGGCTCAGCATGCATGTTGGTATTTGCATCCCTTGATCTGATGAACGCTGTATGGCACCAGACGGGGTTACAAGCAGAGTGTATCTGGCATGCATGCTGCACCTGCACTCTCTGGATTTTGTGTGGCTGATATGGCCCATAAAAGATAAGAATTAATGTTAGGGACCACTCATAGAGGCAACCGTGAAGTGGTGGGTGGCTTACATAATTTGGCCAAAATATAAACTAATGCCTCATCTAACATCCAGCATAGTGGCAGGACGGAGCTCTAGCTGCAGTGTGCCATTGCACCTTTGTTTTTACGTTTGTATGTGTATTTCACCATAGCAACGTGCACCTACGTATTGGGTTGTGCTGACTGCAATCCCCATTTTATTCCCCAAAATGACCTGCTTTAGCCAATACAAGCCTGCAAGTCTTTCTCTTCATATCCCAACTGCCATACACACGGTCACATGTTCCTTACCAGCCAATAGAAGCTCACAGGCCCTTATTCTCCACATACACACAGTTTTAGTCCAGATATCCAAAACAACCCAGCCATTTTTCTTCACTGTTGTAGGTCAGCTTTAGGCTAGGGCTACGCGACAACATGTGTTGTGCGACAATAAGTCGCAGGACACATAGGGAACAGCTACACTGCTACATGTGTCACGCGACATTGATGTCACACCAATGTAGTGCAATCATTTTTATAATGATAGTCTATGGTGTTGCACTGTGACATGTGACATGCTGCGACTGCGACAGTCGCAGAAAAATCAATTTTGGATGGATTTTTTGCAACTGTCGTGTCACAGTCGTAGCATGTCACATGTCGCAGTGCGAAACCATAACCTATCATTATAAAAATTGTTGAGAAAAAATGACGCGCAACACGTCGTCATGTAGCCCTAGCATTAAAGGGGCGGGGCGCTGTGGAGGTCACTGTTAAAGGGGTGAGCACTGTGGAGGTCACTGTTAAAGAGGCTTTCACTGTGAATGTTACTGTTAAGGGAAGGCCGCTGTGGAGGTCACTGTTAAAGGGGCGGACACTGTGGAGGTAACTGTTAAGGGGGCAGGGACAACTATTAAAGGGGCAACTTCTATGGAGGTCACTGTTAAGGCAACAGGGTACTGTGAGGTCACTGTTAAGGCAGCGGGGTATTGTGGAGGTCACTGTTAAGGGAACGGACCCCTGAGGAGGTCACTGTCAAGGGAGTAGGTTGCTGTGAAACTCACTGTTAAAGTGGCGGTCTGCTGTGAAGGTCAAATTTAAGGGGATGGGCTGCTGTGGAGATCCCATTTTAAGTTGGCAGGGCACTGTGGGGGGGTTAGTGTTAAGGGGTGGGGGACTGTGGAGTTTACTGTTATAAAGGGGTGGGGTGCTGTAGAAGTTACTGTGCTGGGCGATACTGTCGATATCTTTTAACAACACACACAAGCATTAAATGAATTAGATCAAATATACCCACGCGAAGCTGGGTCCTTCTGCTAGTACATAGATAACATTGTTAAAGAGGACCTGTCATCTGTTTCTTTTTTTATTTATTCCAGCAGGGGAGGTAATGGTTGGCAATAGTTGGCAGGAAAAGGCCTAACCACCCTGTTCTTCCTCACTTGATAGAAGTTGTCTGGTTCTGCTTCCTGCCAGGATGGGGGGCTGTACTCTAGTGAGACAGAGAAAGGAGAGGAGAATTCCTGATCTGATAGTGGGGGAGTGAAGAAGCACATGTCAGAGCTCCAACTCCCAGGAACCATATATTATTCCCCTTTGAGACCAACATTCCAGAGGAAAACTCAGGAACCAGGTATTCTTCTCCTATGCGAACAATTTAATCATGCCTCAAGAAAACACTTGAGAGACAAGACAGCAGAGTGATCAGCAAAATACAGTTTTACAAACACTGCTGCAAGGTTAGGGACAACAGCTCAGACCCCACCACCTAACTAAACCATTGCTGGCCGGACTAACATTAAGCCTGTACAACAGTGGACACCTATATCCACAGTGCAAACCTATTGACATCCAACCAGCCACCATACCTCCTCATCTGGTGCCAGAGAAACTGCAATTTGTACTTATAATTTGTGGCATAAGTAGCTGTATTTTTTTGCACTAAGTAAAGAAAGATTGTTATACTTTTACTTTTGTCCTGATTCCTTAAAATACATTTTCACTACACTGATTCCCAGGGAGCAACGGCCTCAGGGAGTACCCAGTGACACTACACGTCATCAGGTCCACTACTACTCCCATCCTCTGCACCAGCTGCTCAGGGGCTCGCTGCAAATGTCCAATGGGACAGAGACCACTTATCTCTGTAGGTGCTGTCTGCAGCATCACTGAGGTGCAGTCCAATCAGAGCAGATAGCTTCAGAGCAATGCTGAAGCACAGCTTATCTTGCGACATTGACCTCATTATTATTATTATTTATTTTTAGAGCGCCATTCATTCCATAGCGCTGTACATATCATAAGCGGTACACATACATAATACAGGCAATTGCCTTAAGCATGAACGAGACAAGTTACAGACTGGTACAGAAGGATAGAGGGCCCTGCCCGTGACGGCTTACAATCTACATGGTATGGGGGAAGGAGACAGTAGGCGAGGGTGAAGCTGGTCATGGCGGTATAGAGGCAGCAGTGTCACTGGTCGTAGGCTTGTCTGAAGAGGTGGGTTTTCAGGTTTCTTTTGAAGGATTCTACTGTAGGTGAGAGTCTGATATGCTGGGGTAGCCAGTTCCAGAGTATGGGGGATGCACGGGAGAAATCCTGGAGGCGAGTGTGGGAAGAGGTGATAAGAGGAGAGGAGAGAAGGTGGTCCTGTGAGGATCGAAGATTGCGTGTGGGGATGTATCGGGAAAGTAGCTCAGAGATGTAGGTACAGTAGGGGACCGGTTGTGGACGGCCTTGTATGTGTTGGTTAGTATTTTAAACTGAATTCGCTGGGCAATCGGGAGCCAGTGCAGGGACTGGCAGGGGGGAGAGGCAGAGGAGTAACGGGGGGAGAGGTGGATTAGTCGGGCAGCATAGTTGAGGAAAGATTGTTGGGGTGCGAGAGAGCTAGGTGGAAGGCCACAGAGGAGAATGTTGCAGTAGTCTAGGCGGGAGATGATGAGGGAATGTACCACCATTTTTGCCGATTCAAAGTTGAGGAAAGGGCGGATGCGGGAGATGTTTTTGAGTTGGAAGCGGCAGGTGGTGGAAAGGGCTTGGATGTGTGGTCGGAAGGAGAGGGCAGAATCCAAGGACACTCCAAGGCAGCGGACTTGGTTGACCGGGGATTGTGATTGTGATAGATAGGTCTGTTGGGGGGGTGAGCAAGATGGGGGAAATATGATGAATTCTGTTTTATCCATGTTAAGTTTTATAAAGCGAGAGGAGAACAAGGAGGATATGCGAGATAGGCATTGTGGGATTCTGGATAGTAAGGTGGTGATGTCTGGACCAGAGAGGTAGATTTGTGTGTCATCAGCATAAAAGTGATACTTAAAGCCATGGGACTCTATAAGCTGTCCCAGGCCAAAGGTGTAGATAGAGAAGAGCAGGGGTCCTAGGACAGAGCCTTGCGGGACACCAACAGAGAGGGAATGAGGCGAGGAGGTGGAGTGAGATTGGGAGACGCTAAATGTCCGGTCTGTGAGGTATGATGTGATCCAAGAGAGGGCCCGGTCAGTGATGCCAAGAAATAAGAGAGTTTGCAACAGAAGGGAGTGGTCAACAGTGTCAAAGGCAGAGGACAAGTCAAGGAGAAGGAGGACAGAGTAATGTTTTTTGGTTTTGGCAAGTAGTAGGTCATTGGTGACTTTGGTGAGGGCAGTCTCGGTTGAGTGGTGGGGTCGGAAGCCAGATTGTAGCCGGCCAGAGAGGGAGCAGGAGGAGAGGTGAGAGGACAGTTCAGAATGGACATGTTGCGCAAGTAGCTTTAAAGCATATGGAAGAAGGGATATGGGGCGATAACTGGACAAAGAAGATGGGTCAAGTGAAGACTTTTTGAGGATGGGTGTAATGGTAGCATGTTCAAAAGCAGAGGGGAAGAGACCAGAGGTTAGTGATAGGTTGAAGAGATGAGTTAGGGCTGGAATAAACACTGTGGTTAGGTTAGGGAAGAGGTGGGATGGGATTGGGTCAAGTGCACAGGTGGTGAGATGGGATTTGGAGAGTAGAGTAAAGAGTTTTTCTTCTGTAATGGCGGAGAAGCTGGTTTTGGGAGAAGAGGACGGAGCAGCTGTATGGAGGGTCTGTGGAGACTGTGTTGAAGCTTTCTCTGATGTTGACTATCTTTTGTTTGAAGAATGTGGCAAAATCCTCAGCCGAGATGAGAGGAGAGGGTGGGGGCGCTGGTGGATGGAGAAGAGAATTAAAGGTGTTAAAAAATTGTTTTAGGTTGTGGGACAGGGAAGATATGAAAGATGAGAAGTAGGCCTGTTTTGCATCAGCGAGTGAGGATTTGAAAATGAGGAGGGATTGCTTGTATGCGGTGAATTCATCTTTAGAATGGGATTTCTTCCATCGCTGCTCTGCAGCCCTGGAAGCTTGTCTGAGATTTTTGGTCAGGTTGGTGTGCCAGGGTTGTCTGTTGATTTTTCTGGTTTTGTTGTGTGTAAGTGGGGCAATAGTGTCCAGAGTTGCACTTATTGTGGTGTTCTATAGGGTGGTGGCAGTATCTGGGTCTTGGAGGGAAAAAATTGAAGAGAGTGGCAGAGGAGAGTCGGAGAGCAAGCGAAAGTCAAGATGTTTAGGGTTCCTGCGGGTGTAAGTATGGACAAGGGGCGCAGCAGCAGAGACGAGTGAAGAGAAGGTGAGTAGGTTGTGGTCGGATAGGGGGAGAGGCGAATTAGAAAGGTTAGATAGGGAGCAGAGGCGGGTAAAGATTAGATCCAGGGTGTGACCATCTCTGTGTGTGGGAGTGGAAGACCACTGTGAGAGGCCGAAGGAGGAAGAGAGTGATAGGAGTTTAGAGGCGGCTGAGTGGCAGGTGTCAATAGGGATGTTGAAGTCACCCATGATGAGAGTGGGGATATCGGCAGAAAGAAAGTGTAGGAGCCAGGTGTTAAAGTGGTCAAGAAAGACAGTGGCTGGGCCTGGGGGGCGGTAAATAACAGCTACTTGGAGGTTGGAGGGAGAGTAGATGCGAACAGAGTGTACTTCAAATGAAGTGGGTGCAATGGAGGGTGGCAGTGGAGATGGGCTGTAGGAGCAGGTGTCTGATAGGAGAAGACCAACTCCTCCACCATGTTTGCTGCCAGGGCGGGGGGTGTGAGTGAAATGAAATCCACTATACGAGAGTGCAGCAGGGGAGGAGGTGTCAGAGGGTGTCAGCCATGTTTCTGTGAGACCCAGAAAGGAAAGTTTTTGAGAGATAAACAGATCATGAATGTAGGACAGTTTGTTACAGACAGAGCGAGCGTTCCATAATGCTCCATCAAGAAGAACCAAAGGAGTAGGGGTCAGAGGAATGGGTATTAGGTTTAAGGGGTTGCAGAAATTTGTGGAATGAGATTTGTAGTAGGAGGTAGAGGTGAAAGTGGGGATTTGCTGAGGGGGTCCTGGATTTGGTGAGATATCACCAGCAATAAGGAGAAGCAGAGAAAGTGGGAAAGCTGGATGTAGCAGTTAGCTTCAGAGTAGACATACCAAGCAATGTGAAGGAAACAGGAGGGGTGTGGACGATATCAGACTCTGGGAAAGCTGGATGTAGCAGTTAGCTTCAGAGTAGACATACCTGGAGAGGAGAGAATTGGGTGATGGTCAGTAGGCAGTGATGACAAAGTGGATTCCATATCCATAATATTAAATTCTGGTATAATTCGGTATCAGCACTTAGAATGTTGCACTTTGAAGATGTTGCATGTTGGGCTCATCTCTGAGACCAGGCTCTGTGAAGGTCCTGAATGGCAGAGAGAGCTGCGCATACAAAATTTCATGTAAAAGGGTTGTTAGACACAGTGATATCGTATTTCAGTTTTAAAATAATGTGCTTAGTGATTTCACACAAAAGGGGTAACTGATGTCATAGCTAATTGCTAAAGACATTGACATTACAGAAGATAGGGATAATAAAGTAATATAGTACATAAAAAATAAACATTGGCATTCCATTATGTGGCAGTGTTGGGCCCCCATGCCCAGATTTGCCACCTATAGTTATGTGCCTATAGTTAATACCATTGTCACATTTATATTCACCAGAAACTGCATTTAGAACCATTTGGTCTTGAAATGACTGTTTATAGCAAATACCAGTAGACTTACTGAGAAAAATGCACCAAAGTTCTTGCTTAATTCACACCAAACCACTAGCATATATTCTTTGCACCTTGCTCAACAAGGCCTATGGCCTATGAAAAAATGGCATGTTGTAGAGTAAAATGGCTTAAGATGCCGCAGCATCTGCCAAAATTGTGCCATTTTGCTGCAAAATTCTGGCTGACATTAAGCCAAACAATTTATTGCCTAAAGTTAAACAATAGTGTCTAAAGATGCACCACGTCCATCACTCAGCTTGAGTCACTCACAGTAAAAAATATGGCACATTTTTACACTATCTGTTAGGATTAGTAAATCTTTCCCAATGTGTTGAAACAGATCCACCTTCAGCATACACCATTTGGTGCATAGGAACATCATTAAGAGGGGTTCCAATCTTGTGTCTTCTCTCTGGAAGAGAAAAGAGAAAGCTGCTAGTAAAGAAGGTTTCCTTCTCAAACCTGGCCGAACCATTAACTTGGATGGTCAATGTGTAATACTATATTTCCCCTATAGAGAAGACTTGATCACTGGGATTAGAGAAGCCAACCAGATGCTAGATGATTTGATGAGTTACTTCTGGCTGGCCTACTATTTCACCTTGTGAGGTGTTCTCTTCTCATTCATGTGGTCTTCTACTATTTCTTCCTTGGCGTTCTTCCTTTCAGGAGTCTGGTTGGCCTAGTAATAACCCTTCTCACATGGTGTTCCCTTGACAGGGTTCTTTCGAGTTTCCTTTCTGAACAATGAGGTGAAACACAGCATTCAGAAATGCAGTATTCCCAATAAACATTCCCTGACAAGCTTGTTTTCATATGACATAGTTTGAGAACACACCCAGTTGATTAGAGTTGCTACAGAATTCTAAATCTAATCAAAATTTTCAAAGGTGTATATAAAATCATCCCACTTATTTTTCCAAGAACCTCTAGTATATTAATTAAATGACTGTTCCATGACGTTTCAGGTGCTCAAGTGGTTTTTGAATTACTTTAAACATTTTATAAATTTATGACAGTAATAAGCCAGAAGTAGGAATGAGTAACTTTTTAAAAATTCTATTCTCAATTGAATTTCTAAACTGAAATTTGTCCGATTTGTCAGCTATTTGCTAAACTGGTGAATTGATTCTACCATCTCTACCCAGTTGCTCACTACATGGACCACAACTATTACAATGTGATTGAATTTAAAGTTCATCTTTACATACAACTTTGTATTAGGGAAAAAAATAGATCAGGTAGGTCAGTTATTCTGGGTTTGTTCAGCAGCTGGCCTGGCTGAATGCCCAGTAACTGAACTACTAATGTAACTAATAAAAGCCTGGCAACTGAAATATGAAACCTATTGTATAACTCCAAAGAAGTGTCATGACCTTAGTTAAAGATCTCCATGCTAAAGGAATATGATGCCCATTTTAAATTAACATATAAAGATTTGGTTGAAACTAGAAAAAATATATTTTGTAGAGGAAGGTTCTTATTAGAATGTTCAGCACTGTATGCAAAAAAGAGTGAAGACAGGATGTTGTACTGTTGCTCATGACAACCAATTAGGTCAATTATTTCATTTTCTAAAATTTTATTTCCCAGTAGTAAGGAAGGCTGGTATGCACACCTGGAAATGTATCCAATCCTTAGATGAAAAATAGATGGAAATGTCTCTAAAAAAGGAGATGAACGATTTGCTGAAAATTCTATGTGGGTTTGATTCGGCCATATTGGTCGACTGATTTGATTACAGTGTGACTTGATTCTACCCAAAACGAAAGTCTACCAATTAGGCTGAAAATTTGTGTATGACACTCTAAGGTCTCCTTGGACTCTCGTTTTCTCCCTTTCTTGCTCTCTCTCCCCAAAATTCATCTGAGTTTCAGGGTGTCTGCCCCTGAGCAGTATGGAGCAGGATTCTGGCTTACTCAATGTGATACCTTGAAAGCAGCTTAGACGGGATGCTGAATCTCATTAAAGAGACCAGTCTTGTATGGAGACTTACTGGAAGTAATCCATTGTATGGAGACTTATTGGCAATTCTCTATGGCAAATGAATATGCAAAGAAAAAGACCCATCTCACCAGCTCCACCTATTCGGAGTGGTTTCCCATGGAGAACTGCCAAAAAGTCTCCATATCATGGAGTACTTTTAGTCTCCATACAGGATTGTTCTCTTTAGGGAGATGTAGCACCCTGCCTAAACTGCTTCCAAGGCATCGCACTAAGCCATCCAGAATCCTACTCTGCACTGATGAGGGGCAAGCAACCTGAAACAGCTGGCTACAGATGGATAGCTGGTCTGGCTATAATCCCTTGTCAAATGCCAAGGCTTGTTGAAAAGTTGGATCTTCACTCATAGGGAGCCACTTCCAACTGGTAGTGGTGGTGAAATGGTTCACTTTCTTGATCAGTTTTTAAAATTCTACATATTCTTTGCCAGTATTACCACAAAAAGGAAACAAACAAAAAACAAAAAAAAAGATCTTCACATTTTCTTGCTGCAAAACCGGTAGTTATTTTTTAACAAACAGGTCTAGGAAATATTCCAAGAACTGTTTAATAAAATGACATTTGTAATACATATGGAAAGATTTCACATACTTTTGTTAGTAACGTAACAAAATCTATTCAAATTGAATGAGTCTGGATTAGGGTTGAGCGAACCCAAACTGTAAAGTTCGGGTTCGTAATGAACTAGGGTTTTTGGTACCCGGACCCGAACCCGAACATTTCCATAAAAGTTTGGGTTCGAGTTCACTGTTCGGCGATTTATTGGCGCTTGTTGAAATGCTGCAGGGCATATTCTCACTTTTTTCTGCGAACTACTCCTGTGTTGAATATCTGACAGGAAAATCTATTCATCAAATCCATCTGTTAGATTCTAGGGGGACAAATTAGCTTTTTTTGGTGGTCAAGTACCACTGCGGCCTGCAGTGCTCACCTGGCAGTGAAAATAATTCAATTACATTAGTCTGCGACATATTTGTGTGACCTGAAGCATTTATTTCTCTTTCTGACACCGGCACTGCATATCTGACAGTCAAATAAAACCAGTAAATATTGCAGTTACATTGTCGGTTGACAAATTTCAATTTTTTGTGCTAGAAAGTAAATTTTTTGGCCTGTGCTGCATTTCTGACAGTCCAATAAAACCGTTAAATACTGTATTTTCATTTTTAGTAGAAAAACACACTTTTTGTGCTAGATAGTAGAGATGTCGCGAACATAAAATTTTCCGTTCGCGAACTGCGAACGCGAATTTATGCAAATGTTCGCGAACGTGCGAACAGGGCAAACCGCCATAGACTTCAATAGACAGGCAAATTTTAAACCCCACAGGGACTCTTTCTAGCCAGAATAGTGATGGAAAAGTTGTTTCAAGGGGACTAACACCTGGACTGTGGCATGCTGGGGGATCCATGGCAAAACTCCCATGGAAAATTACGTAGTTGACGCAGAGTGTGGTAAGTTGAATTCGCAATGCGATTAATATAACCTGCATTAATCGCATTGCGAGTTCAACTTAGAGCTGAGTTCCTAATGGTTGTATTGCTAGTATATAACGAAGATTGAGAATATAGCGCTATATTCTCAATCTTCGTTATATTCTAGCAATGCAACCATTAGGAACTCAGATCTAAGTTGTAATCGCAATGCGATTAATGCAGGTTATATTAATCGCATTGCGATTACAACTACTAACACTGCAGCTTCAGAATGAATCTTAGGCCTCATTCAGACGATCAGTATGAACGGATCCGCATCCGATCCGCAATTTTGCGGAAAGTATGCGGATCCATTCATTTCTATGGGCCCTCAAATATGCGGACAGTCCTCCGTGTGCTGTCCGCATCCGTCTGTTCTATTGTTTCTGTCCGCAAAACAAAACTCACTTGTCTCTATACTTGTCCGCAGAAAACGGTCCGTGGCCTAATACAAGTCTATGGATCCGCAAAAATGCGGATGCCAACGGATGCATTTCCGTATGTCATCCGCATTTTGCGGATCTATGTCCGCATATTTGGCTGAAAAGTTCTGTGACAGGATTTTTTATACACATCTCCTTTTTTAAAAAATTTCTGCCATCATAACTTTATAAAAAATAAAATTACACCTTCCGTTTATGCGGATCCGCAAAAAACGGAACATATTTTGCAGGATCCGTTCCGCTTTTTGCGGATCCGCAAAAAATGGACATGTGTCCAGAAGAACTTACTGAAGCCATACGGCCGTCTGAATGAGCCCTAAGATGGATGCCGTCCTTGCTTTTTGATAGGAGGTGGGAGGGTCTGGGAGGGAGACTGATGTACTAGCCCTAAAAAGGGCTTTTTGGGGTGCTGTCAGGACGTTGTCCTTACAGCAGAGATCAGATGAGTCTTTCAGGACTGAGTGGACACTGAATACACTAGCCTAGCTATCGATTTACCTATTAAATGAGCAGCAGCTACACTGTCCCTCCTCTCACTAAGACTGCAGCTTCCAAATGAATCTAAAATGGATGCTGTCCAGGAGATAGGAGGGTCTGGGAGGGAGGGTATGCTGCTGATTGGCTGGAATGTGTCTGCTGACTGTGAGGTACATGGTCAAAGTTTACTCAATGATGATGAATAGGGGTGAACCAAACATCGCATATGTTCGCCCGCCGCAACGAACTCGCACAACCTATGTTCGCCGGGAACTGTTCGCCGGCGAATAGTTTAGGACATCTTATTTGCGAATTCAACTTAGAGCTGGGTTCCTTATGGTTGTATTGTTAGAATATAACGAAGATTGAGAATATAGCGCTATATTCGTTATGTTCGTCAATTCTAGCAATACAACCATTAGGAACTCAGATCTAAGTTGAATTCGCAATGCGATTACTACAGGTTATGTTAATCGCATTGCAACTACAACTTAGATCTGAGTTCCTAATGGTTGTATTGCTAGAATTGACGAATATAACAAATATAGCGCTATATTCTCAATCTTCGTTATATTCTAGCAATACAACCATTAGGAACCCAGCTCGAGTTAAATTCGATGCGATTAATACAGGTTATATTAATCGCATTGCGCAAACGCAAACAAGCTATGTTCGCCGGGAACTGTTCGCCGGCGAATAGTTCGGGACATCTCTACTAGATAGTACATTTGCAGCCTGCGCTGCATTTCTGACAGTCCAATAAAACTGTTAAAAACTGCATTCATATTTTTGGTAGAAAAAGAGTAGAATCTTTTCTCTTCAGGGAAACCAGAAGTCTCAGTACCAGAAAATGTGTCAAACAGTGGATGGAAACCATATGCACCAAATAAAAGCGACTTAAAAGTGGACTCCTGTCAGAGACAAAACATCTCAAGTAGAGTTGAGCGAACCCGAACTGTATAGTTCGGGTTTGTACCAAATTTTGGGGTGTTCGGGACACGGACCTGAACACAAACATTTTCAAAAAACTTCGGGTTCGGGTCCGTTCTTCTAGAAATTTAAGTTATTGCTGCCAATTATTTTAATCCATTATGGCTTCTGAGCATATATAATCTCGGTTTGTATATTTATGCATTTTTGGGTGTTTTCCAGTCTTCTCACTGCAATATGATAGAAGACTTTTAACTGTCAAAGTAAAAGTCACATTTAGGAATTCCTGTCCACTAGGTGTTTTTTAATTCTTCGCTCATCTCTAATTATAATACATGTGATGGATCACCTACTCTAGCCCCTCACAGCTTGTCACTTAATGTGGCATGCCAGTGAGTAAAACCCCAATAAAGTCACAAAATTGGGTGCAACAGCAGCATGTGCAACGCGTTGTCCCCCAGGGTCCCTATCTGGACCCAGGTTTAATAGGAATGCCGAGTGGTGTAGTGAGGTCTAAATATCTCTTAATGTGTCACAGTGCTCCTACCTGGATATTGCTAGACCCCAGGCTTTGGCTCCGAAGCAAAATAAAGGGGAATAATTGAGGGATGAAGGAAAAATAACCAGTCTGGAGTCCGGACCTTGTGGTGAAATTCAATGGCAGCTTTACTTGAATAAGCGTTCTTCCAAGCGATTGGCAGGCTTTGTCTTGGTTTCAGCAGGCTTTAGCATAAACTTGCATGCAAACTCAATAACTCTGCTTTCTCTCTTTCTCTGCTATACTGACAGGCTTGCTTAACTACTTGCTTTCTTTCTTTATGCCGCATTAACTCTGGTTTCTGTACTTCTGATATATTCTGGTATCCTTGAAGTGCCGTCGACTGTTATTTCCTTCCTGACGGTTACGGATAGTGGGGCAGGGGAAAACACCAGATACACACAAAAAGGAGTAGACAACAGTCTAGGCCTCAAAAGCAAAGGATGAGGGATGGTGACCTCCTAGTAATCCCTAGGCCTTTCCCTAAATTCTGCAAGCATGAGCAGATCTTGATGGTAGAAATGCTCATGCGCAGGAAACCTAAGCCCTGCTGAAACTGACAATCCCTAGGATGGGTACCGGGAGACAAGACAGAAGGTTCCTTCCTAGATGAAGGAAACTGCGTCTCCCTGAGGCCTAGAAACAAAACACACCAGAGAACAACAAACAGAAAAGGCAACTAGTACACAGCTTTGAGAAGTATGGAGAAGCAGGAGATCCAAAACAAACAAGCTCTAGCAACTGTGTGGCAGTGTGAGGCAGAACCTGAGAGGAGCTGAGATCCTGCCAAACAACATACTAAGAGGAAAACAAAGAGACCTGTCAGACAGCCTCAATTCCAGCAAGTCTATCCAATCTTCTGACCTCTGTCACAGGAGGGACCATGACAGTTCCCACCCCCCCTTCTACGGGTGACCTCTGGACACCTAGGACCGACCTTATCAGAAGGTGCCCTGTGAAAGGCCTTCACAAGGAGACTGGCATTCATGTTGGTTAGGAACCCACATTCTTTCCTCTGGACCGTAACCCTTCCAGTGCATGAGATACTGAAGAGATCCATGAAGAATACGTGAGTTCACTATCCTGCCAATCTAAAATTCAAGATTACCATCCACCATGACAAGAGGGGGTGGCAGGGAGGACAGTTCAGCAGGCTCGACATATCTTTTCAGCAATGACTTGTGAAACACATTATGAATTTTTAAAGCTTGCCGAAGTTCAAGACGAAAAGCAACCGGATTAATAATGGCAGAGATCTTGTTTGGCCCAATAAACCTTGGCCCCAACTTCCAAGAGGGTACCTTGAATTTAATGTTTCTTGTGGACAGCCACACAGAATCACCCACTCTCAGGTCCACTCATACATCGCTTGTCAGCCATACGTTTATACTTTTTGCTCATGATTTAAAAATTGCTTTGAATCTTTCGCCAAATAGATGACAATGAAGAGTAGAATCTTTTCTCTTCAGGGAAACCAGAAGACTCTGTACCAGAAAATGTGTCAAACTGTGGATGGAAACCATATGCACCAAATAAAGGCGACTTATCAATGGACTCCTGTCAGAAACAAAACATCTCAAGTAGAGTTGAGCAAACCCGAACTATATAGTTCGGGTTTGTACCGAATTTTAGGGTGTTCGGGACACGGACCTGAACACAAACATTTTCAAAAAACTTCGGGTTCGGGTCCGTTGTTCGGCGATTTCTTCCCGCTTTCTGAAGGGCTGCACAGCAGCCAATCAGCAAGCGTTTTACTTCTTGCCCTAAGAAGCCATCACAGCCATGCCTACTAATGGCATGGCTGTGATTGGCTAAGTGCAGCATGTGACCCAGCCTCATTATAAGATGGAGTCACGTACTGCCGCACTTCACTCTGCTGATTTGAGCTTATGGAGAGGATGCTGGTGCTGCGATCAGGGACAGAATAAGGCAGAAATCAGAAGAACTTGTGCTACTTTAATCCACAAGATACAGCAAATAGAGAGGAAGGGAGCTTCAGCAATCCAACATTTCTGTACCCAGCCACTGCCAGGGAAATCTTTTTTGTAATCCATCTGTTACTGAGGTGGTGCTCGGTGGCCATTTTAGCCACTACCAGTGTACTGCATGTTTGCCAGCCAGCCAGGGACATCAGCCTAATCCTATTTTGTAGCTCAGTGAAGGAAAAAAAGTTATTTTCTGGCTGCTCAAGTCCCCTATATTGCCTTTTGTATGTTTAAGGGGTGACATAGTCCATTTGTCTAGTCTGGGATCTGTGGTGCCACAGAGCACTTGTGTATACAATACACTAAACCGTATATTCAGTTTCAGCTATCAAATAGTGCATCAGTGAATTTTAGTGTATTTGGTCATCCTGATCCATCAAGCCTATTTTACACCCCCAAAATATATATTTGACATTTTTGCGGTGAAATTGAGAATCTGTGTAATTTTGGGGGAAAAACCGTATTCCTTGTCCACAAAACAGTTCTGCATACACCGTCCAACGACATATTTTATATTTCTGCAGGGAAATAGTGCTTCTTTGTTTTTTATAGAGAAAAAACTTTATTCAAGGTCCACCAAACAGTCTGAAATACCCATTCCAACCACCTATTTTACATTACTACTGTGAAATACAGCATAAGTGTATTTTTTTTGACAAAAAAGTGGTAATCCTGATCCACAGAGCATCTTGAAATACACCGCTTAAATACCGATTTCACATTACAGCTGAGAAATAGTGCATTATTTTTTTTTTGTGGGAACAAAGCAATATTTTTGCTTCACAAAGCAGTTGTACATACATGGTATAAATATCTAATTTAAATTTACAGCAGTAAAAAACTGCATTTTGGGGTTTTATTGAAAAAAGCCGTGTTTCAGGCCGAAAAAACAGTTGTGCGTCCATTGTTTAAATAATTATTTCCAATTTATAGCGGTTAAATACTGCATTTGTGAATTTTGGTGATCAAATCTGTGTTCTGGGTTACCAAATCTGGTGTCAATACATAGTATAAAGGAGGATGAGGTAGAGGAGGAGGAGGAGGAGGAACTGGTTTCACTGCAGGGTGGCACCCTACGCAGCTCAGGGCCATCACTGGAGTGTGGCTGGGGTGATACCGGGGACACAGACGATACACCACCTACAGAGGACAGCTTATTGTTATCTCTGGGTAGCCTGGCACACATGAGCGACTACATGCTGCAGTGCGTGCGCAACGACAGTAGAGTTGCCCACATTTTAACTTGTGCTGACTAATGGGTTGCCTCCCTACTGGATCCCCGGTACAAGGACAACGTGTCCACCTTAATTCCCACACTGGAGCGTGATAGAAAGATGCGCGACTACAAGCGACTACTGGAGGACAAGTGGAAGCATAAGGATAGGAGGAGGAAGAGGTCGCCAACGCAGCTCTCTCACGGCTAGCTCCTCAGACAGCAGGATTAGCATGGCCGAGATGTGGAAAAGTTTTGTCACCGCGCCACAGCATACTGCACCACCAGCTGATAGGGAACGTGTTAGCAGGATGCAGCATTCCAACAACATGGTGGAACAGTACTTGTGCACACGCCTCCACGTACTGACTGATGGTTCTGCCCCATTCAAGTTCTGGGTCTCCAAATTGTCCACATGGCCAGAGCTTTCCCTTTATGACTTGGAGGTGCTGGCCTGCCCTGTAGCCAGTGTATTGTCTGAACGTATATTTAGCACGGCAGGGGGCGTCATTACAGACAAACGCATCCGTCTGTCCACAGCCAACGTGGACAAGCTCAGTTTCATTAAAATGAACCAGGCATGGATCCCACAGGACTTGTCCGTACCTTGTGCAGAATAGACATTTATAACTGCCTCGCCCTCAACCATACATTCTTGTACTCCAGGGCACTTCTTTATTGAATCCTCTTTTTTTAATTGTACCATTATTTTGGGGAAACCCCAAGTTGAATGGACCTCTCCTCTGTCTGGGAGTCAGAGGCCTATATTTAGTTTAATCGCCAGCTGAATTGGTGGGAGACATTAACCTCTTTTTACTGTCAAATGACTTCTCATTTGTCTGGGTGTCAGGGGCCTATATTTCGTTTAATCGCCTGCTGCATTGGTGGGAGACATTGACCTTTTTTACTGTCAAATTACTTCTCCTCTGTCTGGGTGTCAGGGGCCTATATTTTGTTTAATCGCCTGCTGCATTGGTGGGAGAAATTAACCTCTTTTTCCTGTCAAATGACCCCTCCTCTGTCTGGGTTTCAGGGGCCTATATTTTTTTTAATCGCCTGCTGTATTGGTGGGAGACATTAACCTCTTTTTGCTGTCAAATGACCTCTCCTCTGTATGGGTGTCAGGGCCTACATGAATGATAATGGCCTGTTCCTTTTCAGGTTGACCTGAGGCCTGTGTTGCTGTTATGCGACCGCTCTCCTCTTTGCGGGAGCCATGGGCCTGGATGAGTGATTGTGACCTGTGGCACTGCTGGGTGAAATCAATACTGTTTTGGCATGATTTGAACCTCTCCTATTTGTGGGTGCCAGGGGCCTGAGTCTGTGCATGAGGCCTGTGACACTGCAGGCAGGCATGAATCCTTTTTGGCTGTGATGACTTCTCCAACTTCCATGTATTGTTGTCTTGGGCCTGAGTCGATGAGTGAGGCCTGTGGCACTGCATGCAGACATGAATCCTTTTTGGGTGTGATGAGAACTTCTCCAACTCCCATGTATGGTTTCCTTGGGCCTGAATTTGTGAATTTGGCCCGTGGTACTGCTGGCAGACATGAATCTATTTTTGGCTGTGATAAGAACTTCTCCAACTCCCATGTATGGTTGCCTTGGGCCTGAATTTGTGAATGTGGCCTGTGGCACTGCTTGCAGACATGAATCCTTTTTGGCTGTGATGAGAACTTCTCCAACTCCCATTTATGGTTGCCATGGGCCTGAATCTGTGAATAAGGCCTGTGGCACTGCAGGCAGACATGAATCCTTTATGGCTGTGAGGAGAACTTCAACTCTCATAGCATTCCCACCTGACGCCACCCCAACCGCCTATTCCACCTCTTCCTCCAAGCTGACAATTAATATTTATTTTATTTTAAGTAATTTCCCTATCCACATTTGTTTGCAGGGGATTTAACTACATTTTGTGCCTTTTGCAGCCCTCTAGCCCTTTCCAGGGCTATTTTACAGCCATTTTAGTGCCCAAAAGTTTGGGTCTCCATTGACTTCAATGGGGCTCGGGGTCAAGTTCGGATCCCGAACCCGAACATTTTCTTGAAGTTCGGCCGATCTTCTCGAACCCGAACATCCAGGTGTCCGCTCAACTCTAATCTCAAGTGAGTCTCCAGATTCTGGTTAGTGCGCTCAGTCTGTCAGTTCGAATTAGGATGAGCGACCGAAGAGAAGGACAATTGGACCCCCAGACGAGTACAGAACGCCTTCCAGAATCTGGAAACAAATCAAGTCCCTCTATCAGACACCACATCAGAGGGAATGCTGTGTAGTTTCACGATGTTATCGACAAACACTTGAGCGAGAGTTTTGGCATTAGGTAAACCTGATAATACTATAAAGTGCGCCATCTTGCTGAAGCGGATCACAACCAACAGAATCACAGTTTTCCCTGAGGAATTAGGCAAATCTGTGATAAAGTCCATGGACAAATGTGTTCAGGGTCGGGATGGGATAGACAAGGGAAGTAGAGATCCTGAAGGCCGAGTATGAGTTAGCTTGGCATGCACACAAGTCTCACAAGCTGCCACATAGTTCGCAACACATTTACGTAACCCTGGCCACCAGAATCTCTGGAGAGATTCACAGTGGATCTGCTGCCAGGTTCTCCCCATGATGTTCCTTAAACACCTTGTCCTTGTGCTGAAGTTCCGGAGGGACAAACAATTTCCCTGAAGGACAGGAATCAGGGGCCTGTCCCTGGGCCTCTAACACCTCTGGCTGAAGTTCTTGATAAAGGGCGGATACAACCACCCCATCAGCCAATATCTGACCAGGATCCTCCGAATTCCCCCCCCCCCTCCGGGAAAGCTACATGACAAAGCATCTGCTTTGCCATTTTTAATCCTAGGGCGATAAGTGACAATGAAATGAAATCTAGTATATAAAGATATAATTGATGAAGTGTTGACAAACAGCCGGAGCATTGGTCAAACCAAAAGGCATGGCCAGATTCTCAAAATGACCCTCAGGAGTATTAAAGGCCATTTTCCATTCGTCCCCTTCCTTGATTCTTACCAGATTATATGCCCCCTTCAAATCCAATTTAGAGAACACCTTGGTGTCGACAATCTGATTGAATAAGTCTGGGATCAAAGAAAGGGGATAAGGATCACGGACAGTGATGCGATTAAATTCACGAAAGTCCAAACATGGCCTAAGAGTTCCATCCTTTTTTTAACAAAGAAGAACCCTGCAGCCACTTGGATGGTCTAATATGAACTTTAGCCAAAGTCTCGGTGATTTACTTTTGCTTGGCTTTTCTTTCAGGTTCAGAAAGATTATACAACCGAGACTTTGGCAATCTAGCTCCGGGAATAAGGTTGACGGGGCAATCGTACTCCCGGTGAGGAGGCAACTCCTGGTCTCCACTCTCAGAGAATACATCAGAAAAATCTGATAGAAAAGAAGGTGACATTTTAGTAGTTACAACAGAAAGGGACGTGCTGAGACCGTTGTCAATAAAGTAACCACTCCAATCGAGAATCTGTCTCACTTGCCAATCGATATTAGGGTTATGTTTGGTTAACCATGGTAAACTTAGCATGAGAGGAGCAGGCAAGCTCTCCAGCACAAAACATGAAATGGATTCAATATGAGAATCACCCACCTTTAAGTGAATGTCTTGCACCATTTGAGACAGACACTTTTGAGAGAGAGGGGCGGAATCAATCGCAAACACTGAAATATCTTTGTCTTATGCGCTTGTTGTCAAACCATGCATATGGACAAACTGGCCATCCACTAGGTTAACCCCTGCAATAAATACTTCCATTTCCACAGTTTTGGAGTCTAGCGCCACTTTGACAGGCAGGAGAAATCGGATACTAGCTGTAAATGACAAAAGTACATTCTCAGATTCCCCACCCACACTACCAAGAGTGAGAAGAGGACTTTTTTCCCCTTTCACCTTGATGTTTAACATAAGGACATACGTTAACAAAATGTCCCCCTTTACCACCGATAATGCAAAGTCTTTTCTTAACCCTAAAGTTAAGGTCCTGGTCCAGGAGTGACCTGCCCCAATTGCATTGGCTCATCACCAGACATGAGCTTGAGTGTCTCTTTAACCAGAGTGTCAGAAGAAACCAGTTCCCTATATGATAGTATGTCCCGGGCGAGAGGAACTTTAGATCTTTCCCTCAGGTGTCTATCAATACGTACAGCTAGAGACATGGCCGCCTCCAATGATTCTGGATTTTCATGAAATGCCAAGGCGTCCTTCTGGTTCTCAGACAGCCCTGGACTGAATTGACTACAGAGCGCTTGGTCATTCCACTCCGTATCAGTTGCTCACCTCCTAAATTCAGAGCAATAGGACTCTGCAGAACGCTCTTCCTGCTGCAAGCCATGCAACTTAGATTCGGCCAGGGAAACCCGATCTGGGTCATCGTAGATAAGCCCCAGAGCTCTGAAAAATTCACCTACCAACTGGAGAGATTGTGATCTGGTCGGCAAAGAGAAAGCCCAAGACTGAGCGTCACCTTTCAGTAATGAAATAATAATCCCCACTCTTTGATTCTGGTCCCTAGAAGAGTTAGAATGTAGTCTAAAATATAATTTGCACGACTCCCTGAACCGAATAAAGTTGTCACTTCCTCCGGAGAGCAATCTTAGGTTCCAGGAGAGCAATCTTAGGTTCAGGGCAGGCCTGGTTCCCGCAGCCGGAACCCACCACATGTGGACTCTAAAACTGTGCAACAGCCATACGGAGGTCAGCTACCTCCAAAGACAGCCCCTGCATATGATCAAACAGTATCCATAGCTGCACTGACAAAACAAAGGATAACAGTTCACGGCGGTTGATAATGTCATGGATAATGGGCAAGGGGAAAACACCAGAAACACAAAAAAAGGAATAGACAACAGTCTAGGCCCCAAAAGCAAAGGAAGAGGGATGGTGACCTCCTAGTAATCCCTAGGTCTTTCCCTAAGTCCTGCCAGTATGAGCAGATCCTGATGGCAGAAATGCTCATACACCGTATACCTAGGCCTTGCTGAAACTGACAAACCCTAGGATAGGTAGCCGGCGACAAGACAGCTGGTTCCTTCCCCGATAAAGGAACCTGTGTCTCTCTGAGGCCTAGAAACAAAACACACCAGAGAACAACAAACAGAAAAGTCAACTAGTACTTAGCTTTGAGAAGTATTGAGAAGCAGGAGATCCAAAACAAACAAGTCCTAAATGAAGAAAAACTCACGGCACCGGTTCTCTCACCCAAATATTCACAATGTAAAAACTCCAAAACAAACAAGCTCTAGCAACTCCAACAGGAAATATCAACTGCATGGTCAGCCTCATCACTGATAACGAGCAGAACCTGAGCAGAGGTGAGATCCTGCCAAACAACAACATACTAAGAGGAAAACAGAGAAACCTGTCAGATAGCCTCACGTGCAACAAGTCTATCCGATCTTCACACCTCTGTCACATGCACTCAGTAAATAACTTATCTTCAGCCGAAGAATTAATCCTCTTGCTTACTTCTCTTATGGTGGCGAAAGAACTATTCCTCTGGCCCCTATGGCTTCCAGACATCTTCTTCTATAGCCAGCAGAGCTTAGGGTGCTCTGACAGGCATAGGTACGCCTGAGCGTGCCCCTGCTAGCACTAGAACTAACTGGAAACTTCTGCCCCACCATTCTGACAGGAAGCAAGACTAGCTCACTTCTGCCTAAAGGGGGGAGAAGGGAATGGTAATTTCCATTCTGACTAAAGATATCTCTGCCATATACTCTGCAATCTGCTGGTGAAACAGGCACATTATATGTAATACAACAGTTGCATAACAAAATTAAGAATGCACAGTGTAGGGACAGAAATATGGCATATAGGGTACTTTCACACTTGCATTTAACTTTTCCGTCATTGAGTTCCGTCCTAGGGGCTCCATACGGGAAAAAAACTGATCAGTTTAATCCTATTGCATTCTGAATGGAGAGCATTCCGTTCAGGATGCATCAGTTCAGTCCCTCTTACGTTTTTTGGACGGAGAAAATACCGCAGCATGCTGCGGTATTTTATCCATCTAAAATACGGAACACATCCGGAACACATGCCAGAATGCCGGATCTGGCATTAGTTACCTTTGAAATGTATTAGTGCCGGATCCGGGATTAAAATTACTGCATTGACGGATTCGGTCTTCCGGTCTGCACATGCACAGACCTTTAAATATGTGAAAATAATAAAAACGGGATCTGTTTTTCCGGATAACACTGGAAAAACGGATCCGGTATTGCAATGCATTTTTCAGACTGATCGGGATCCTGATCAGGTATTTCAATGCATTTGTCAGACTCATCATGATCCTGATCAGTCTAAAAATGACATGCGTTTGCATACAGTTTGTCTGATCAGGCAGGCAGTTCAGGCAATGGAGCTGCCTGCCAGAATCAAACAACGCAAGTGTGAAAGTACCCTTTGGTCACTCCGGGGTGTTACAAATGCTCCGAAGTTTGTGACTTTTTGGTGCCACTTTTCCATTGCACAGGGTATGATAATTGTCTCCCAAAGTATCTTTTCCCTTTCTAATCTTACTTCATTATACAGAGTCCAACAATTGTAAATTATATTTGAAAAGTTGAATAAAAATACATTTAGCCTAAAAAAAATAGTCCTATCTATTGTAAGCCACATAAGATATAAAATGTGAATTAGGCTTGGCTTAATGAAACAATATACATATAAACTACCCATTAAAAATAAAACAGGGAAGTAATTTACAAATTTTCCTACGACATAATAAATTAAGCATGTAGTGCACCCAGAATGCAATTTGCAGTCATTTATAATGCAGTATTTTATGTTAATAATTTAAAATTGCATGCTATTTGGAGACACTTCTAATTAATGTATTTATGAAATTGTCATCTGTGACTGTTTCAGTTCCATTTAGCTAAACATGTCGACAGAATGTGCCGGATGATGTTTTGTATTTGCTTGATAGCATCAGATATACTATTGGGAATGCTTGTCTATGTGCAAGAAAGGCATGCTTCCATTCTCCTTTATATACTGTAGTCTATAGATCATCACCTTCATCATTTAAGAACTGTATTAAATGGTGCATGAAAAACGTAACAAAGAAAACTTGTGTGGATTAATAATTCAGTACAGGAAAGTTCACTACTTTGGTAATGAACCTTTTAAAATATTAAATACATTTCATGGATTAAATTTTGGACAGGATGACATTTCTATGGAGAAGAATTAATACATGATACCTGTTTTTTTAATATAGCATGTGTTCATTGATCTAACAAAAATTTACTGCACAATATCAATAAGAAAAGGACATGTATGGTTTTCTGTTATGGGATCTATTGGATCAAACAAATACACTGGTTTTCTTACAATTGATCACCTTATTAGTTCCCACCTTTGCAACTAGTTTTTTTTCTATTTGCTATAATCTATCTAGAATGAAAAATGAAACCCCTTTGCAAATAATTTTAAAGGGGTTTTCTGAGACTTTAATACTGTTGATCTATCCTCAGCATAAGTCATCAGTATCTGACTGGTAGGGGTCTGACAACTGGGACCCTCGCTAATCAGCTATTTGAGAAGGCACCGGCACTCACAGTAGCACCAAGGCCTTCTCTCAGCTTTCCCTAGGCCAGTGACGACATGTTCATCAGTCACATGGCCTAGGAGCCAGCTCAGCTCCATAGATGTGAGCCACAATTACCATACTACAGTATGTACGGTGCTGTGCTTGGTAAGCACGAAGAATGCCACGGCGCTCAAACAGCTGATCGTTCAAATACTGGTAACCTATCCTAGGTCATCAGTATTAAAGTCTTGGAAAACCCTTTTAATAAAAAAAAAATGTATGTGCACAGTTCCAATTAAGACCTACGTGTTTCTAGTTAAAGGGAGTTTGTCACCAACTTGACGCATTTTAAACTTCTCATACTGCTCTGTTTGGCTTTTGTGAGTCTGTAAAGCATCAAGAATGAAATTTGAAGTATATACAAAATAGGAATCGCAAGTGCCCAGGCCTGGTTTCTTAGCTGAAAGTGCCCAGGCCCCCGAGATGAGGTGTGGCTAACTACTCCTCTGTTTATGCTGTGGCCAACCCTGTATCCCTCTGATGTCACTCTCTTTCGTGTCAGAAATTCTGCAAATGTGCACATTACCGCCGCGCCCAGGCATAGTGTACCACAATGGGTAGTGTACTGCACACACCTAGTGGTGATGTGCGCAGCTGCGGGATTTCGGACACAGAAAAAAGTCATGTTAGAGGGATACAGGGCTGGCCGCAGAATAAATAGGGGAGAAGTTAGCCATAAGTAATGGCGGGGGCCTGAGCACTTTCAGCAAATATAGCTTTTTGTAGCCTGTTACTATAGACACACATAGAAGTATTAGAGCAGTAGATGCAGTGACTCAGATGGTAGGCATGTGGGGAGAGGATAGGAGTGGTATCAGTGGCGGTCGGTGGTAGTAATCACTGTGGAAGCTGTCCTGCCCTGCATTCACTAGGCTGTTACAGCGAGGAGGGTGCACCTGATGTTGATCCTTTCTAGGGCACACCCTGGTTGAGGTATTTTTTCTGGTGGAAGGTGGGGTGTCAATGATGTTGCTGGTGGTGAGGTTCAAAAACAGAAGACTCATACAAAGGGTAGAAACAGTTGAAATCACAGTCTTTACTGATTTGAATAGAGCAAATCTCTTCCGCATGTAAATGGATGTACAAATCTTGAAAAGTTCCAACAAAATTGCAGCAGATTCTGAGGCTGAATCAGTGGGTTATCTCCAGGAGCGCCCTGCAGAGTTGCACTTTCATATTTAACAATGCTTAACATTCCAACCCAGCCGAGGGGTGCAATTTTTCACAACAATGGCTACAGTTCTTACTGTGGGGTGTGGACCCTCAAAAGCAGCAGTTGCAAGCTACCAACATAATATGACTGGTGCCAGAAGCATTTAGACCCAAACAAGGGCTGTGAAGTCCATCTCCATATTTTGCACACAACCTATTTTTATGACTACTCAATCTTATTAAGGGGTTCTTATCTAAAATCCTCCTTCTCTGGAATGTTTCCCGGCCTTCTCCTTGGTCCCCAGATGTGGTCTGTCGCAGTGACAGGACTGGAGATGCTACTAGCTGCTCACATTGCTCAAGTGCATGCAACCCATCAATGTTATCCATGTCCCCTAATGGACGTAAATAGCGATAAATGGCATGTCGGGATAGTGGGTCAGGGTCAGTATAGGGCTGCATTAGTATCAGATTAGCTTCAAGTTCCAGAGAAGGTCGCCCTTGCCAGGGCAGTTAATCTGTGACTAGACATTTTAGGGTGAGAATAGCCCCTCTGACTCAGTGAACCATGGATAGAGACCATACTTTGCCTGTTTGTTTGCTACGCGCCCCAATAACCGGAAACCTGCGATACTCTACCACACTCTTCTCTGTTCTGCAGAGAAGAATAGGAATTTTTTCAATGGGCCTTAAGAAAGTGCGTAATGCACAAGGACCACATCTGTATTTTGGCGATCTTTGATTTGGGCACCGCAAAATGAATATGGTTGTGTGAATGCTCACTAGGGGAGGGGATCTATATATTTTCAGTCTCTATTCATACAGTATCTAGTGTTGAGCGCTAATATTCGAATTGCGAATTTTTATCACGAATATCGCCACTTCGAGATTTCGCGAATATTTAGAATATAGTGGTATATATTCGTAAAAACTAATATTCGTGTTTTTTTGTTTTTTTTCCATCTGAACCCATTACCTAGTATACCTACCTGCTTCTTGCTTGTGGGCCAATGAAGGCGGAAATATTGTAGTCTGTAGTGAATTAGAATATTCTTCATTATTTAATTTATTTTCTCTTATGCAAAAAATTGGCAATGTAATATTCACATAATGCGATTATTCTAAAACACGAATATTAATCATTATAGAATATAGTGCTATATATTCGGTTTTTTAGAATATTTGTCATTTTTTTTCCATCTTAAGTCATGATTCCTCCCTGCTTAAGTTGCTTTTGGGCCAATGACTGTTCACATTAATTTGGAAAAAATTACGAATATTCTAAAAAACAAATATATAGCATTATATTCTAAAGTGCTATATATTCGTATTTTAGAATATTTGCATTACGCGAATATTACATTATTCAATAGAATAATCTCGAATACGAATATTTGCGAATATATGACGAATATTCTAACTAATATTCGCAAAATATTGCAAATTCAAATATTACCCCTGCCGCTCATCACTAACAGTATCCATCGAAAAATATTGCACTGATATTGAATAAAATAGAACATGCTTTAGTTTCTGTATCGGCAGTAATAAAAGTAACACTTTATTTAAACTTGGATGGCAATTTCTTTGCATTCTTTACTTATAATGTACTCTGTAAGGAAATTTCTAGATTAATTTTGCCATTATAAGAAACTAGACATTAAGCCCGTTACAATAACGGGCGCTAGAACATTAGTACTGGCACTGTTATGGGGGATCTGTGGATGGCACTGTTATGGGGGATCTGTGGATGGCACGCTGTTATGGGGGGTATCTGTGAATGGCACTGCTATGGAGGTCTATGGCTGACACTGTTATGGGGGATCTGTGGATGACACACTGTTATGGGGGATTTGTGGCTGACACTGTTATGGGGGATCTGTGGCTGACACTGTTATGGAGGGGATCTGTGGCTGACACTGTTAGGGAGGGGATCTGTGGCTGACACTGTTAGGGAGGGGATCTGTGGCTGACACTATTAGGTGTCATCAGTGTCATCCACAGATACCCCCTCAGTGTCATCCACAGATCCCCCCTCAGTGTCATCCACAGATCCCCCTCAGTGTCACCCACAGATCTCCCATCAGTATCATCCACAGATCCCCACTCAGTGTCATCCACAGATCCTCCTCAGTGTCATACACAGAACCCCCCTCAGTGTCACCCACAGATTCCCCCCTCAGTGTCATCCACAGATCCCCCCCTCAGTGTCATCCACAGATCTCCCCCTCAGTATTACCCACAGATCTCCCATCAGTGTCACCTACAGATCCCCCTTCAGTGTCATCCACAGATCCCCCCTCAGTGTCATCCACAGATCCCCCTCAGTGTCATCCACAGATCCCCCCTCAGCGTCATCCACAGCTCCCCCCCCTCAGCGTCATCCACAGCTCCCCCTCAGTTTCATCCACAGAACCCCCCTCAGTGTCACACACAGATCTCCCATCAGTGTCATCCACAGATCCCCCCCTTAGTGTCATCCACAGATCCCCCCCCTCAGTGTCATACACAGATCCCTCCCTCAGTTTCATCCACAGAACCCCCTCAGTGTCACCCACAGATCTCCCATCAGTGTTATCCACAGATCCCCACTCAGTGTCATCCACAGATCCCCCCTCAGTGTCATCCACAGATCCCCCCTCAGTGTCACCCACAGATCTCCCCCTAAGTGTTATCCACAAATCCCCCCTCAGTGTCATTCACAGATCCCCCCTCAGTGTCATACACAGATCCCTCCCTCAGTGTCATCCACAGATATCCCCCTCAGTGTCACCCACAGATCTCCCATCAGTGTCATCCACAGATCCCCCTCAAAGTCATCCACAAATCCCCCCTCAGTGTCATCCACAGATCCCCCCCTCAGTGTCATCCACAGATCCCCCTCAGTGTCATCCACAGATCCCCCCTCAGTGTCACCCACAGATCTCCCATCAGTGTCACCCACAGATCCCCCCCTTAGTGTCCTCCACAGATCCCCCTTCAGTGTAATCCACAGATCCCCCCTCAGTGTCATCCACAGATCCCACCTCAGTATCATCCACAGATACCTCCCTCAGTGTCATCCACAGATCTCCCATCAGTGTCATCCACAGATCCCCCCCTCAGTGTCATCCACAGATCCTCCCTTAGTTTCACCCACAGATCTCCCATCAGTGTCATCCACAGATCCCCCCCTCAGTGTCATCCACAGATCCCCCTCAGTGTCATCCACAGATCCCCCCATCAGTGTCATCCACAGATCCCCCCATCAGTGTCATCCACAGATCCCCACCCCTCAGTGAGATATGGTGCATGCGCACTTTAATGCCTCTGCCAGTGCGTCTGTTATGGGGGATCTGTGGATGGCACTGTTATGGGGGATCAGTGGATGGCACGCTGTTATGGGGGGTATCTGTGAATGGCACTGCTATGGAGATCTATGGCTGACACTGTTATGGGGGATCTGTGGATGACACACTGTTATGGGGGATTTGTGGCTGACACTGTTATGGGGGATCTGTGGATGACACTGTTATGGAGGGGATCTGTGGCTGACACTGTTATGGAGGGGATCTGTGGCTGACACTGTTAGGGAGGGGATCTGTGGCTGACACTGTTAGGTGTCATCAGTGTCACCCACAGATCTCCCATCAATGTCATCCACTGATCCCCCCCTTAGTGTCCTCCACAGATCCCCCTTCAGTGTTATCCACAGATCCCCCCTCAGTGTCATCCACAGATCCCCCCTTAGTATCATCCACAGATACCCCCCTCAGTGTCATCCACAGATCTCCCATCAGTGTCATCCACAGATCCCCCCCTCAGTGTCATCCGCAGATCCCCCCTCAGTGTCACCCACAGATCCCCCCATCAGTGTCATCCACAGATCCCCCCATCAGTGCCATCCACAGATCCCCCATCAGTGTCATCCACAGTCCCCCCCCCCTCAGTGAAAGACAGTGCATGCGCACTTCAATGCCTCATCCAGTGCCTCTGTTATGGGAGATCTGTGGATGGCACTGTTATGGGGGATCTGTGGATGACACACTGTTATGGGGGATTTGTGGCTGACACTGATATGGCGGGATCTGTGGCTGACACTGTTATGGAGGGGATCTGTGGCTGACACTGTTATGGTGGGGATCTGTGGCTGACACTGTTAGGGAGGGATCTGTGGCTGACACTGTTAGGTGTCATCAGTGTCATCCACAGATCCCCCCTCAGAGTCATCCACAGATCCCCCCTCAGTGTCATCCACAGATCCCCCCCTCAATGTCATCCACAGATCCCCCTCAGTGTCATCCACAGATCCCCCCTCAGTGTCACCCACAGATCTCCCATCAGTGTCACCCACAGATCTCCCATCAGTATCATCCACAGATCCCCCTCAGTGACATCCACAGATCCCCCCTCAGTGTCATCCACAGATCCCCCTCAGTGTCATCCACAGATCCCCCTCAGAGTCATCCACAGATTCCCCCTAAGTGTCAACCACAAATCCCCCTCAGTGTCATCCACAGATCCCCCCCTCAGTGTCATCCACAGATCCCCCCTCAGTGTCATCCACAGATCTCCCCCTCAGTATTACCCACAGATCTCCCATCAGTGTCATCCACAGATCCCCCCCCTCAGTGAAATACGGTGCATGCGCACTTCAATGCCCCTGCCAGTGCGTCTGTTATGGGAGATCTGTGGATGGCACTGTTATGGGGGATCTGTGGATGACACACTGTTATGGGGGATTTGTGGCTGACACTGATATGGGGGATCTGTGGCTGTTATGGTGGGGATCTGTGGCTGACACTGTTAGGGAGGGGATCTGTGGCTGACACTGTTAGGTGTCATCAGTGTCATCCACAGATCCCCCCTCAGAGTCATCCACAGATCCCCCCTCAGTGTCATCCACAGATCCCCCCCTCAATGTCATCCACAGATCCCCCTCAGTGTCATCTACAGATCCCCCCTCAGTGTCACCCACAGATCTCCCATCAGTGTCACCCACAGATCTCCCATCAGTATCATCCACAGATCCCCCTCAGTGACATCCACAGATCCCCCCTCAGTGTCATCCACAGATCCCCCCTCAGTGTCATCCACAGATCCCCCCCTCAGAGTCATCCACAGATTCCCCCCTAAGTGTCATCCACAAATCCCCCCTCAGTGTCATCCACTGAGGGGGGATCTGTGGATGACACTGAGGGGGGTATCTGTGAATGGCACTGCTATGGAGGTCTATGGCTGACACTGTTATGGGGGATCTGTGGATGACACACTGTTATGGGGGATTTGTGGCTGACACTGTTATGGGGGATCTGTGGCTGACACTGTTATGGAGGGGATCTGTGGCTGACACTGTTATGGAGGGGATCTGTGGCTGACACTGTTAGGGAGGGGATCTGTGGCTGACACTGTTAGGTGTCATCAGTGTCACCCACAGATCTCCCATCAGTGTCATCCACTGATCCCCCCCTTAGTGTCCTCCACAGATCCCCCTTCAGTGTAATCCACAGATCCCCCCTCAGTATCATCCACAGATACCCCCCTCAGCGTCATCCACAGATCTCCCATCAGTGTCATCCACAGATCCCCCCCTCAGTGTCATCCACAGATCCCCCATCAGTGTCATCCACAGATCCCCCTCAGTGTCATCCACAGATCTCCCATCAGTGTCATCCACAGATCCCCCATCAGTGTCATCCACAGATCCCCATCAGTGTCATCCACAGATCCCCCCATCAGTGTCATCCACAGATCCCCCATCAGTGTCATCCACAGATCCCCCCCCCTCAGTGAAAGACAGTGCATGCGCACTTCAATGCCTCTGCCAGTGCGTCTGTTATTGGGGATCTGTGGATGGCACTGTTATGGGGGATCTGTGGATGACACACTGTTATGGGGGATTTGTGGCTGACACTGTTATGGGGGATCTGTGGCTGACACTGTTATGGAGGGATCTGTGGCTGATCACTGTTATGGTGGGATCTGTGGCACTGGAGGGACTGTGGCTGACACTGTTGAGAGGATCTGTGGCTGACACTGTTAGGTGTCATCAGTGTCATCCACAGATCCCCCTCAGAGTCATCCACAGATCCCCCCTCAGTGTCATCCACAGATCATCCCCTCAATGTCATCCACAGATCCCCCTCAGTGTCATCCACAGATCCCCCTTCAGTGTCACCCACAGATCTCCCCTCAGTGTCACCCACAGATCTCCCATCAGTGTCACCCACAGATCTCCCATCAGTATCATCCACAGATCCCCCTCAGTGTCATCCACAGATCCCCCCTCAGTGTCATCCACAGATCCCCCCCTCAGAGTCATCCACAAATCCCCCCTCAGTGTCATCCACAGATCCCCCCCTCAGTGTCATCCACAGATCCCCCTCAGTGTCATCCACAGATCCCCCCCTTAGTGTCCTCCACACATCCCCCTTCAGTGTAATCCACAGATCCCCCCTCAGTGTCATCCACAGATCCCCCCTCAGTATCATCCACAGATACCCCCCTCAGTGTCATCCACAGATCCCCCCCTCAGTGTCATCCACATATCCCCCCTTAGTGTCACCCACAGATCTCCCATCAGTGTCATCCACAGATTCCCCCCTCAGTGTCATCCACAGATCCCCCTCAGTGTCATCCACAGATCCCCATCAGTGTCATCCACAGATCCCCCCATCAGTATCATCCACAGATCCCCCTCAGTGTCATCCACAGATCCCCCTCAGTGTCATCCACAGATCCCCCTCAGTGTCATCCACAGATCCCCCTCAGTGTCATCCACAGATCCCCCTCAGTGTCATCCACAGATCCCCCTTAGTGTCCTCCACACATCCCCCTTCAGTGTAATCCACAGATCCCCCTCAGTGTCATCCACAGATCCCCCTCAGTATCATCCACAGATACCCCCTCAGTGTCATCCACAGATCCCCCTCAGTGTCATCCACATATCCCCCTTAGTGTCACCCACAGATCTCCCATCAGTGTCATCCACAGATTCCCCCTCAGTGTCATCCACAGATCCCCCTCAGTGTCATCCACAGATCCCCCATCAGTGTCATCCACAGATCCCCCATCAGTGTCATCCACAGATCCCCCCCCTCAGTGAAAGACGGTGCATGCGCACTTCAATGCCTCTGCCAGTGCGCCTGCTTGACATTACGGTGCTTCTCTTCAATTTCAGAGGCAAGTGCAGTGAACAAAATTAGCTAGGAGGCGGCGCTGGGCGGGAAGGAGCGGCGCCGGCGGCCCGAGCCCCCATTGGCATAGGGCCCCATAGCCATTGCTATGGCGATACCTACGCCACTGAATAGGATGCCGCCCATGTAGTGTCCTTGGACTGTGTGCCGATTGGTCTGTGCACCACGCATGGACACCACACACGCACGGACACCTCGCACACAGGGCTTTTATTAGTATAGATGTGGCTTTTGTGGTGCTACCTATAGCAATTTCTGCATTCCCTTTGTTTTATAAGTATATATTTTTTTCCTTTAGGAATGTCATGTCATGAAAAACAAAATGGCAAAAAAGGAAAAAGAAAATGTGACCTTTACATTCTCTTTTTTTTTTTTGCCAACTTTCAAGAGTACATTTCACTGCCTTAACTCCATTAGTGTTAAGGTTTATATTACAGCAGAGAGTACTACATCTGCTCAGTCTTTAAGGGTATTCTTCTCTACTTTCCTTATCTTCTTTTAAATTACGGTACAGAGAGCCAGAGGAATTGCAGAAGCTATTCTGAATTTCCTAGCAGCAAGAACAAAGGTATTGAAATGGGCATAAAAGGGTAAAAGCACAAAGCTGCTGCCAAGAGAAGGGATGGCTGCGGTATCATAAGACTTGAGAAATTGCACTTGGGTAATGTATTACTCGGCTCTTGCCTTGACTCACAGTTCCATTTAGACATGTTTTATTCTATAATTAAAAAAAAAAGATATTGAAAATTAATTGCCCCTTTCTCGAGTTTGCACCTGATGTGATTTAAAGTAAAAAGAAATACTAGTCAATACTGTAGATATATGATAACAAAGCCCTATAGCAATTCAGCTGGAACAAAAGGCCTTATTCTAACCCTAATCCATTACAAATGACCCATCACACAGAGTGAAAATTAAATATGTTCTTTAATTTTAATCATCCAACGTATATTTGCATTTTTTTTTATTTTATATTTGGTTGAGTTGCTTTGGTTTTAATAAAATATGATAATGTTCATATTCATTCTATATAATAATTGTAGCTTGTGTTGAATGTACTATGAATATAACCCTGATTATAAGCACATGAAAGAATGGAAATACACCAGTACAGACAGACCATGCATTGTTAGTATTAATTGTACTGCATGCTTGTATTAATTTTGATAAATTTGGAGAATATATAACAATTTTTTAAAAAAATTTCATAGGGCACATCATAAATTCATTCCTTCTTGAATGAAAGCAAAGACCACCAGGCAGCTACCTCCTGAGATAGTCCCAGTGTGGTTGGCGGCTGACCCATGGGGTCCAGAGACAGTGCCGTGCATAAAAAAGAAGACAAGGCCAGCTCACCCAATGCAATATCTAGGTTGCACAAAATGGACCCGGTTAGATGTGGACAAGTTCTTGACGCTGGTGTGCAGCAGTAAACAGTCAGGCAACCATCGTAGTATGAATAGGGGCCGGGGTCTGGGAAGACGGAGTACTAGTGTAAACATATGGTACAATATGAGGAATAGGCAAAATGTCTGGGCAGGTGGCAGGAGTTAGGTACACAGGTAGTCAGATAGGATATAGCATCTTCACTGGTAAACTGGACCCTAGAAAATGTAAAGTTCAGGTATCCTTCCACTCGGGAGGGTGCCTAAAATGCCCAGAGACATCCAACTTTTGGCTGCATGCTGGCCCTTTAAAAGAGCCTATAGCCCAAGTCAGGAGGCCTAATATAAAGTCGCACTGCTCCTGTTGGCTACAGGGAACAGCATGTCCGTGGGGTTTCAGATCCTGACTAATCAGATATTGATCGCCTATCCTGAGGATAGGTCATCAATATTTGGAGCCCTAAAAGCCACTTTATTTGTTCCAGCTCACTAGATTTGGAAAGTGATCTCCAAAGGAAAAAGTGTTTATGCCAGATTTATCCTGTGAAATAAGAGCCCATGGAACAAAGTTGGGTTCAGATCTAAGCCTGCTTATGTCAGGCATACATTTCATTTTCCGAGGAACGCCACCATCCAGCAGTGCCAAGCACATATCTTCTACTCATCTGCAAGGTCTTGTGAGAGGAACTAGATGTTGGCCATTGTCTATTAACTTGCTGGGTGGACCGATAAAACTATACTTGATTATAAATAAAAAAATCAGAGTGGTGTGCTGAATAATTACTGACTGTCAGAAACGTAAAAATGTGCCAAATAATTTTCTAGCTTGAATGAAAAAAATCCCATTGAATATCTGCCAAGGAGCAATGCTTCTAATTAGGTAGCATGCCACCATAATATAGTTCCATACAGAGGAACCATGTGGGGAAATATGTAGTCCCTACATGATTCCTTGGCGAATGTCACAGAAATTCTGTGTATATAGGCTCCATGCACAATGAGACGCATTACAACAAACAGTAGATGGAACATGAGTAACATGGTTCTATACCAACATAAAAAAGGTTTTTTTTATTGTAACAGCAGTGAGACCATGGTTACAGGTTATAGTTACTAGAATTCTGGAAAAGGGTCATTGATTCAGAAAGTTATTCTGATTGCCTGAACAGGAAGAAATTTTTACCCTAACATGAGGAAAACTGGCTTCTACCTTATAGTTTTTTTTTTTTTTGTTGCCTTCCTCTGGATCAACTTTGAAGAATAACAAGCTTAACTGGATGGATATATGTCTTTTTTTCAGCCTTACAAGCTATGTAACTATGTATGTTCTATGCCTGCTATGTGGCTCTGTCCCTGTAGTGGGCTATTATTTATAGTTTAGAAGTCAGACTCCCTGTTGTTAGTTGCCGAGTAGCCTAGCCAACAGCAATATATAAAAGTACAAGGCCTGGGATTAAAATGCCATTTAATTAAAACTATATAAAACAACATAATAAAATGCACAGAAAGTCTTTCTTTTCAGTCTTGAGCCCCGTATAGTTTCATGGTAAACTGACTTTCTGACTATTCAATTACAGTCCCGCAATAATTCCGAGGCTTTGAAATAATTATCTTATTTGTCAGCTGTCATAAAATAGATTCTCTCCTCTAACTGAAATACAGCTCTGTGCGATAGAACAGTTTACAGAAAATAAGATGCTGGATAAGCCATCTTGTCTCGATTGGATTAAACTATCGATTTTCCAAGGCGCTCTTTGTCTTGACACAAGGGAGAAGAGTTGACGCGACTAGAAATTTAACAAACTCCATACCATATGTATCTTATTTAGCTACACATCAACCTCATCAGCCTTCAGCTGATTGCTTGAGACATGTGATCTCATGGGCAGTGAATCTGCAATGCATATAAGGCATTGGGTTGATTTAATAGAGTAGAGTCCTAGATGTTGACCTTGTCTTTAGTTAACTTGAAAGGCCTAGCATTAGAGAGACCCGCAATTTTTTTTCTTAACATGGCTAGTTTGACTAATTGCTCAAGGCTGAATGCTTGATGAAAACACAATCTAATTAGAAGAAGGCTCTTGCTGTGTTTTCAACCGATGCACCACATAGACATTTCTAAAGACTGAAATCCATATTACAGAAAGTGCTAGTAACAAACACAATAGATAATTAGATTCTATTCATTTGCCTTATGCTAATAGTAATATACTGAATAGTGATATATATTTGCCAATCTTGGACACATTTTCATGCACATTGTGTATTAATATAGTGGTTCTTAAAGGGGTTCTCCAGAAATGATTTAACCCCTAACCGCCCAGCGCCATGCATGTACAAAGCAGGACAGGTCTTTAAAGTTGATGCCCACTCATCAAAGCTACCAGATGCCTGCTGTTTTAAACAACAGACCCCTGGGGCTAATGTATGCGATTGACGATGTCAACGATCGCATACATTTAACAACTCAGATGACGTGGTCAAACGTGACCATGGCATCTGGGTGCACCAAAACCTGGGTGTGCACTGACTCCCCTTAGCGGGGATCATGGGAGCCGGATGGTGAGAGCGGCAGCCCTAAGCTTCCTGAATAAGCCAAGGCTGCCACACATAAGTTCCTATCAAAAGCCTGCCTGTGCCATAGGAACATAATGTAATCTTCATAGACTCCAATGCTAATGCATTGGGTTGTTGCTTGGTAAAGTTCCCTATGGGAACTATAAAAAAAGTGCGCAACAGCCTGATGTTAAAATATAAAAATAATTATCCCATACAGCAAATGGTGAAGCTGAACAAAGTCAAACTGACTGATTCACTGTTTTTGGTCCCTTTACATCCCGCACTACAATTTTTTTTCAAGGTCTTTTTTTTTCTTAATATTAAAACGCAAGAAAAACTATACATATGTGGTACCTCTGTAATCGTACTGACCCAAAGAATGAAAATTACTGTCAGTTTTATCACATAGGGAATGCCATAAAAACAAAACTCATAAAACTGTGAGGTCTGCTTAACATGGGGGTCTTATTAACATTGGGGTATGATCTGAGGTCTGACTGGGGGTCTTATAAACATTTGGGGTTTGATCTGAGGTCTGATTAAGGGTCTTATATAGTTATCAGTCACTGATAACACATCCTGCCTGTACTGATAGCTGTTCACAGGGCTACAGATATATGCATGTCAATAAATTGGAATATCATGCAAAAGTGAATTTATTTTCGTAATTTAATTAAAAAAATGAAACCCATACACATTCCATAGATTCATTACACACACAATGATCTATTTCTAATGTTTTTCTTTTATTGCTGATGATTGTGGTTTACAGCTAATAAAAAACTAAAAGTAAAAATCTCAGAAAATTTGAGTATTATGAAAAAGTTCAATATTGTAGACTCATGGTTTCACAGTCTAATCAGCCAATCAACACAACACACCTGTAAAGGTTTCTTAAACTTATAAATGGTCCCTCAATCTGGTTTTGTAGGCTACACAATCATGGGGAAGACTGCTGGCTTGATGTTGTCCAGAGGCACAAATGTATCCAGGACATGGGCTACAACTGTTGCATTCCTTGTGACAAGCCACTCAGGATCCAGAGATCACGTCAGAAGTGTCTTACCTTGGCTAAGAAGAACAATGACTGGACTGTTACTCAGTGGTCCAAAGTCCTGTTTTCAGATGAAAGTAAATGTTGCATTTCATTTGGAAATCAAATTCACAGAGTCTGGAGGAATAGTGGAGAGGCAGACAATACAAGTTGCTTGAGATCCAGTGTGATGTTTCCACAGTCAGTGATGATTTGGGAAGCCCTGTCATCTGCTGGTGTTGTTCTATTGTGTTATATCAAGTCCAAAGTCAGCACAGCTGCTACAAGGAAATTTTAGAGCACTTTATGCTTCCCTCTGCTGACAAGCTTTATGGAGATGCCGATTTAATTTTTCAGCAGGACTTGGAACCTACCCACACTGCCAAAAGTACCAATAACTGGTTTAATTACCACAGTATCACTGTGCTTGATTTGCCAGCCAATTCACCTGACCTAAACCTCATAAAAATTCTATGGGGTACTGTCAAGACGGAAGATGAGAGACACCAGACCCAACAATGCAGATATGCTGAAGGCCATTTTGAAAGCAACCTGGGCTTCCTTAACTCCTCAGCAGTGCCACAGGCTGATCGCCTCCATGCCATGGCACATTGATGCAGTAATTCATGCAAAAGGAGCCCCAACCAAGTATTTAGTGCATATACTGTTAGAACATACTTTTCAATAAGCCAACATTCTTAAAAACATGTATTAAAAATCATTTTTTAAATTGGTTACTAGCATTTGGGTTTCTTATTAGCTGTTAGTCATAAACATCAACATAAAAAGAAATAAATGCTTGAAATAGATCACTCTGTATGTAATGAATCTATATAATATATGAGTTTCACTTTCTGAATTGAATTACTGAAATAAATTAACTTTTTGATGATATTCTAATCTGAATTGAAATGCACTAGTAAATGTAAAAATTACAAGTTTTAATGAATATTTTCCCACAGAAATATATATTAATCTGCTCAGCTCATCCTGCTCTATAACACCTGCAGATTGCATTGCATTTTTTGGTGACAGGTCCTCTTTAACCACTTCACATCTGGGCCATTTACTCCCTTCCTGACAGAGCCTAATTTTGCAAATCTGACATGGACATGTATCACTTTATGTAGTAATAACTGTGGAACGCTTTTACTTATCCAAGCCATTCTGAGATTGTTTTCTTGTGACACATTGTACTTCATGACAGTGGTAAATTTGAGTCAATATATTTCACCTTTATTTATAAAATAGTCCAAAATTTACCGAAAATTTTGAAAAATTCCCAATTTTCTAAATTTAAATTTCTCTGCTTTTAAAACAGAAAGTGATACCTCATAAAATATTTATTACTTAACATTCCCCATATGTCTACTTTATGTTGGCTGTCATTAAAGGTGAATATTTTACTCATCCCCGCACAGGTCAAAAATATCCTGTAAAAGGTTTTTTCACCTGCGATAGCAACTATGTTGTATATTTGCTTAAGTGTCCTTGTGAACTTTTATATATTGGCAAGACAGCTACCAAGATGAAGGACAGATTTTGTAGTCACAAATCTACTATACGTAACCATTTTTTACTGTTGCCTGTTCCTTTTCATTTTGCTAGATGTTCGCACAATATATCCCAACTGCGGTTTCAAATTATTGAGCAAGTGCTGCCACCATGCAGAGGTGGTAATAGGCTGCAATTGCTCAAAAAACGTTAATGTTTTTGGATTCATACATTGCAGACCCTTGAACCCATGGGATTAAATCGTGAATATGAATTGAGCGCATTTTTGTAAAAAAAATTGTGTGTTTACTTTATGGTAATATATATTATTTATTTTTATTTTTTATTCTTTATTTTTTATAGTTACAGAAAAAATTACGAGATCGGATATACCCGGTATTATTCTAATTAGGCTACGTGGTAATTATGCATATCTCTCTTTTTTCAAAAATAGTTTTTTGTGAGGTGCGATTGTCATATAAAAAACTTTTTTTATTTTGCAGTTCGCGAATATTTGCACCTCCATTTGAATATGGGTATAAGATCAGTATCTATATGTATTAATGTGCTTGTGTATTGTTTGTATACATGTTTCTATGTGTTACATGACGTCAGTGCCTCTGACGTCGATTCCGGCGGCATATTTAAATCTGCTCATTCATTTTGGATGTATGCCTGAGAAAGGCTCGTTCTCGAGCCAAAACACGTGTCGCTCTTGTGTCAAAGTGGTCTGAAGTCACTTTGTCGGGCTTACATAGTGGAATCGCCCCATAAAGGACCCCATTGTAGAAACTATACCTCTAAAGTTACTCAAAACTGATTTTACAAACCTTGTTAACCCTTTAGGTGTTCCACAAGAATTAAAGGAAAATGGAGATGAAATTTCTAAATTTCACTTTTTTGGCAGATTTTCCATTTTAATCCATTTTTTCCTTTAACACATTGAGGGTTAACAGCCAAACAAAACTCAATATTTATTACCCTAATTCTGCGGTTTACAGAAACATGCCACATGTGGAGTCGGTGGACCTAAACTGATGTAAGGGCAAACGGCAGGGCACAGAAGAAATGAATCGCTGTATTGTTTTTGGAAGGCAGATTTTGCTGAACTGGTTTTTAGATGCCATGTCCCATTTAAAGCCCCCTGATGCACCCTTACAGTAGAAACTCCCAAAAAGTGACCCCATTTTGGAAACTAGGGGATAAGGTGCCAGTTTTATTCGTACTATTTTGGGGTACATATGATTTTTAATTGCTCTATATTACATTTTTTGTGAGGCAAAGTAACCAAAAAATGTCTGTTTTGGCACTGTTTTTCTTTTTTACGACATTCCTCTGATAGGGTAGATCATGTGCTATTTTTATAGAGCAGGTTGTTATGGATGCAAGGATATCAAATATGTCTACTTTCTGTGTTTATTTCAGTTTTACATAATAAAGCATTTTTTAAAAAAATATATGTTTTTGTGTCTCCATTTTCTAAACGCCATATATTTTTTTTTGTCTGCTGATTGTCTTTTGCAGCGGCTAGTTTTTTGCAGGAATAGTTGAAGTTTTTATTGGTACCATTTTTGGGTACATATGATTTTTTGATCATTCATTATTACACTTTATGGGGCACGGTGACCAAAAATTGGTTGTTCTAGCAATTTTTTTATTTATTTACTTTTACAGCATTCACTTGAGGGGTTGGGTCATGTGACATTCTTATAGAGCAGATCATTACTGATGTGCAATACCTAATATGTATACTTTTTCTTATTTGTTTAAGTTTTACAAAATAATAGCCTTTTTGATCACTTAGACCTCTTTCACACGGGCGTCATGTTTAACACCCAGATAAGAAGCGGGTGCGTTGCGGGAATATGAGCGATTTTCCCGCGCGGGTGCAAACGTTTGTAATGCGTTTTGCACGCGTGTGAGAAAAATTGCCATGTTTGGTACCCAGACCCATCACTGAAGTCCGGTTTCGGGTCTTCTGGAGAATTTATTATTTTCCCTTATAACATGGTTATAAGGGGAAATAATAGCATTCTTAATAAATAATGCATAGTAAAATGAAGTGGAAGGGGTAAAAATAATAAAAGTTAACTTACCTTTGCCACTTGATCGCGTAGTTGCGATCTGTCCTCTCTTTCCCAGCATCAGCTATGAACTAAAGGACCTGTGATGATGTCACATCACATGGTCCAATCAGAGAGGCTGTACAGCATAATACTGTGATGTACAGCCTCAGTGCAGGGCTGATCGAGTTCTCTGGAAGACCCGAAGGTTCCTGCACTTACCCGGCGGTCTCATGACCACTGGGCTGGGACAGGAAGCGGCACAGCGCTTCCTGATCTGTATACACAGTGCTCATTCAGCACTGTGTATACAGCGATCTAGAAGGCAGGGACATACATGAATGGTCCCTGCCTTCTCTCTGGGTTGCCATGCTGTCACTGACAGCGAACTCCCAGCTTGGCAGCTGCGCGATTAGCGTGCAGCTGCAATCTCTGAATGGACGTTCAAGAACGTCCATTCAGAGATAAACATCCACCCATAGGATGTTTATATCCTATGGGCGGATGTGAGGTGGTTAATTGAAAACCAGGAGTAGATTCAAAAAAGAGCTTTATCTCCTTTAATGAACCACTCCGGATTTTGGCTTCAGAAACCGCATAAAAAAAACCTGCATGTGTGGTCGTAAGCTCGAAATTCCTGTAATGGTACCCTCTGCATAGGTTAACAACTGGTTCATCACACACATTTCTAAATTGGGGTAGATGTGGATGATATTTTACTTGGTGCTGCATGTGAATACTCCTATTGTTGCATGGTATGTTCACACTGGACGTAAAATGTAGTGAGTGAATTACAAAAATTGACATTCTGCGGATTTAAAGGGGTTATCAGGGAAAAGATATTTATGACTAGGGATGAGCGAATTGACTTCGGATGAAATATTTGAACGTCGATTGGCATAAAACTTTGTTCCAATACTGTACGGAGCAGGAGCTCCGTACAGTATTAAAATGTATTGGCTCCGATAAGCCGAAGTTATTGCTTTGCGAAGTCTCATGAAGTCTCATAAATAAATTTGTACTGTAAAAAAACATTTCCCGAACTTGAGTTTGGTTCCAAGGTACTGTACTTGGAAAGCTGCCGGGCACCTGCACTGCTCACTAGAGCTCCTGTGAGAGCAGCAGCTCCCTGAAACTGCTGATCAGCGGGGATACTGGGACTTTGACCCCCTCTGATGTGAATATTATGACCTATTCTGATGATAGGTCATCATTATGATTTCCCAGATAAGCCTTCTAATATCTGCACCGCAGGTCAATATCTGCTGCAGAGTTTTTCTTTTTCACAACATGTGGATGAGATTTTTTAAATCTCATCCTCTTTGCTGGAATTGTAAAACCTTGTGATTTGTCGCTCGGAACTCCAGGGCAATCAATCTGCAGTGTTTAAGCCCCTAAAGCTTTGACCCATTACCTTTTAATTTTTTGATTTGAATAGGATACTTTAAGATCCCAGACTATAATACAAAAAAAAACAAAAAAAAAACACAATTTTAATTCTTTCTAGATTGGAACAATCCTTATAATAAAACATGCAAAATTTGCCCTTGAACAAAATCAGCAGACAAAATGTGAACAATGACATACAAATTTAGTGTATAAAAAGCACGGCAGAATAACAATGAGACATTAGCATGCATAAAATCTATATGAACACCGAGCACATCTGGTAAGACCTTAAATACATTAATTTAGAATCTAGTGTGCCTTCAGTAGAGCATATCATTCATGGCATCTACGAAATATGTACAGCAGATTTTTTAACAAATGAGATACCTCACTTCTTATAGCCTTGGTTTGACTTATTTGTACATTAATTAACATAAGAGCATACATAATATAGTAGTATGCATCTCATTGATAATGCTATTCTTCAGTATTATTATAGAGCCATTATATGTGTATGTAGTATAAGACAGAAGATAGTGTGACAACAACACTGTTCATATAAATTAAAGATTTTCCATGGTGGAAATGTAATTATTTTAAAGCTTAGAACTGGCTAAAATGGTCAACAGAAGCAGAGACAATTCAGACAATTTGCATAGTATTCATATAGATCCATCTGAAAAACAAGGATTGTCATGTGTTTGTATGATACTATTTATCTTGGGCTAAATGGTATGATATTGATCTGGAATTTTTCAAGCTAGTGTAAATGCCCATAGGAACCATTCAGATTCCACCTTTTATTTTCCAAAGGAGCTATCAAAAATGAAAGGCGGAATCTGGTTGGTTGCTATTTGCAACTAAGCCAGTTCTACTTTACACCAGTTTGATAAATTACCCCAATATGTATTGTATATTTAACCACCTTATTGATGCACTACTTTAAAGAGTTCTGCCAGGTGACTGATTCCCTTTAAAGGGACACTTCCATCAGAAAAAGCTTTTATTACCATTGTGAATTACATACAAATTCATTCTTTAGCAGTCAGAACAAGAGACAAAACTCCAATCTAGGTAACTCATTCTCAGTTTACTGCCGCTTTGAGGAGAAAATTTTATCTGCTAGTATATTAGTAGATTTTAAAATGGAGATGACAATGTGACCCATCAATTGTTCTTTTGAGAGGCCTAGATAAAGATGGCCATAGAAGAGCTCATCAGTAGAGATGACTCTGAGCGAACTTTAAAAATTGTTCGGCGTTCGGGTTGTGGTAATCGCCGCATCCCGTTATGGTTCCACTACTGCGGACTATCCCGGCATATGGAATCCATAAGGGGCGGCTTCCACGAACCCGAACTGTTGAAAAGCCGAAGGACCTGGGGGTGACGTCACCGTCATGTGATCAGTGCAGGGGGCGTGGCTCAGCACTGGATTTGATCCCGTTGTGTGCTGGTCCTTGTATAAGTCCCAACTACTTATATACAAAATATGGACAATTTTTATTTCACAGCTAGCAATACATAATTTATAAACATTTAACAATCATTATTAGTGACAGCATCATCTATTTTAATTTCATACTTTATAACAATGATCAGTTTAGAACCAAAGATTGTAACGCTTCCACTTTAAAAATCACTTCAGCCTTTTTTTTTCAACAGTTTATTATCACCTGATTTATGTGTTGTAAACAAGAGACCTGAAAATTATATAAACTGGGTTACCATTATGAACTTCCTGCTTTATCAGCCTCTGGGAACCATTATTTAAAAAAAAATCTAAATCCTGTATTTAAAGCGAAAATGTCATCCTGTAGTTAATCTTGTATTTATATGTAGTGTTGAGCGAACAGTTCGAGCATAGTTCGGGTTCGTACCGAATTTTGGGGTGTTCGGGACCCGGAACCGGACCCAGAACATTTTCAAAAAAGTTCGGGTTCGGGTTCGTTGTTCGGCGATTTCTTCCCGCTTTCTGAAGGGCTGCACAGCAGCCAATCAGCTATTGTTTTACTTCTTGCCCTAAGAGCCCATCACAGCCATGCCTACTAATGGCATGGCTGTGATTGGCCAAGTGCAGCATGTGACCCAGCCTCTATTTAAGCTGGAGTCACGTAGCGCCGCACATCACACTGCTCTGATCAGTGTAGGGAGAGGACGCAGCTGCTGTGAGGGCGAGATTAGGCAGGGAGAAGTCTGCAAAAGCACCTAATGAAGTGATCGATCTACAGCTGTGAATAATTGAACTTCTGCTAGTTACTTGCTCACTGGTTTTTAGGCTGCACAGAGCGTTTTTCTGTCACTTATTTTCTGGGGTGATCGGCTGCCATTTTGTGACTTGTGGTGCACCAGAACAAGCTGCCACCAAGTCCATCAATCCACCAATACTAGTTTTTTTTTTTTGCTATATCCTACATCAGGGGCTTGGCTGTGCTAATTGTCACCCCTAGAAACTCAGGATAGCAATTTCTATATTTTATTAAGGGGTTAAATACAATTGCCAAAATACCAATCCCCTAAATCTGGTGTCCCAGCACTGGCTAGCAAACTATAATAGTGTCTGCCAAAACAAATATTTTGTTCTGGGGTGAAATTCAATTGCCAAAATAGCAATACCATAAATCTGGTGTCACAGCTCTGGCTGGCAAACTATAATAGTGTCCGCCAAAACATATATTTTGTTCTGGGGTGAAATTCAATTGCCAAAATAGCAATACCATAAATCAGTGGTTTCAGCTGGGCTGGCAAACTATAATAGTGTCCACCAAAACATATATTTTGTTCTGGGGTGAAATTCAATTGCCAAAATAGCAATACCATAAATCAGTGGTTTCAGCTGTGGCTGGCCAAGTTTCATAGTGTCCTGCAAAGGATATATTTTGTTGTGGGGTGAAATTCAATTGCCAAAATAGCAATACCCTGAATCTGGTGTTCCAGCTGTTGCAGGCCTAGTTTAAATCTGTCCGTAACAGGGTATATTTTGTTCTGGGATGAAATTCATAGTAACATAGTAACATAGTATATAAGACCGAAAAAAGACATTTGTCCATCCAGTTCGGCCTGTTTCCTACAAGTTGATCCAGAGGAAGGCAAAAAAAAACCTGTGAGGCAGAAGCAAATTTTCCTCACTTAAGGGGAAAAAAAAATTCCTTCCCGACTCCAATCAGGCAATCAGAATAACTCCCTGGATCAACGACCCCTCTCTAGTAGCTATAGCCTGTAATATTATTACACTCCAGAAATAAATCCAGTCCCCTCTTGAATTCCTTTATTGTACTTACCATCACCACCTCCTCAGGCAGAGAGTTCCATAGTCTCACTGCTCTTACAGTGAAGAATCCTTTTCTATGTTTGTGTACAAACCTTCTTTCCTCCAGACGCAGAGGATGTCCCCTTGTCACAGTCACAGTCCTGGGGATAAATAGATGATGGGACAGATCTCTGTACTGACCCCTGATATATTTATACATAGTTATTAGATCTCCCTCAGTCGTCTTTTTTTCTAAAGTGAATAACCCCAATTTTGATAACCTTTCAGGGTACTGTAGATCCCTCATTCCAGTTATTACTTTAGTTGCCCTCCTCTGAACCCTCTCCAGCTCTGTTATGTCTGTCTTGTTCACAGGAGCCCAGAACTGTACACAGTACTCCATGTGTGGTCTGACTAGTGATTTGTAAAGTGGTAGGACTATGTTCTCATCACGGGCATCTATGCCCTTTGATGCAACCCATTATCTTATTGGCCTTGGCAGTAGCTGCCTGACACTGGTTTTTGCAGCTTAATTTGCTGTTTATTAAAATTCCTAGATCCTTTTCCATGTCAGTGTTACCGAGTGTTTTACCATTTAATATGTACGGATGACTTGCATTATTCCTTCCCATGTGCATAACTTTACATTTGTCAGTGTTAAACATCATCTGCCATTTTTTTGCCCAAGCCTCCAATCTATCCAGATCCCTCTGTAGCAGAAAACTGACCTCTTCAGTGTTAATTACTTTACACAGTTTAGTGTCATCTGCAAAAATAGATATTTTACTGTGCAGGCCTTCTACAAGATCATTAATAAATATATTGAAGAGAATAGGGCCCAATACTGACCCCTGAGGTACCCCACTAGTGACAGTGACCCAATCTGAGTATCTACCGTTAATAACCACCCTCTGTTTTCTGTCACTCAGCCAGTTACTTACCCACATACAGACATTTTCTCCCAGTCCGAGCATCCTCATTTTATATACTAACCTTTTATAATAGTGTCCGCCAAAATTCAATTGCCAAAATAGCAATCCCCTAAATCTGGTGTCCCAGCACTGACTGGCAAATTATAATAGTGTCCGCCAAAACATATATTTTGTTCTGGGGTGAAATTCAATTGCCAAAATAGGTATACTATAAATCAGTGGTTTTAGCTGTGGCTGGCCAAGTTTCATAGTGTCCTGCAAAGGATATATTTTGTTCTGGGTGAAATTCAATTGCCAAAATAGCAATACCATAAATCAGTGGTTTCAGCAGTGGCTGGCCAAGTTTCATAGTGTCCTGCAAAGGATATATTTTGTTCTGGGGTGAAATTCAATTGCCAACATAGCAATACCATAAATCAGTGGTTTCAGCTCTGGCTGGCAAACTATAATAGTGTCCGCCAAAACATTTATTTTGTTCTGGGGTGAAATTCAATTGCCAAAATAGCTATACCATAAATCAGTGGTTTTAGCTGTGGCTGGCCAAGTTTCATAGTGTCCTGCAAAGGATATATTTTGTTCTGGGGTGAAATTCAATTGCCAAAATAGCAATACCATAAATCAGTGATTTCAGCTGTGGCTGGCCAAGTTTCATAGTGTCCTGCAAAGGATATATTTTGTTCTGGGTTGAAATTCAATGGCCAAAATAGCAATACCATAAATTAGTGGTTTCAGCTCTGGCTGGCAAACTATAATAGTGTCCGCCAAAACATATATTTTGTTCTGGGGTGAAATTCAATTGCCAAAATAGCAACACCATAAATCTGGTGTTCCAGCTGTTGCAGGCCTAGTTTAAATCTGTCAGTAACAGGGTATATTTTGTTCTGGGGTGAAATTCAATTGCCAACATAGCAATACCATAAATCAGTGGTTTCAGCTCTGGCTGGCAAACTATAATAGTGTCCGCCAAAACATATATTTTGTTCTGGGGTGAAATTCAATTGCCAAAATAGCAATACCATAAATCAGTGGTTTCAGCTGTGGCTGGCCAAGTTTCATAGTTCCTGCAAATTATATATTTTGTTCTGGGGTGAAATTCAATTGCCAAAATAGCAATACCCTGAATCTGGTGTTCCAGCTGTTGCAGGCCTAGTTTAAATCTGTCCATAAAAGGATACCTTTCATCCAGGGCCTAAATACTAGCCCTAAAGAGATATTCCCCTAAATCAGTGGTTATTGCTGTGCCTGGATTAGTGTAATACGCTACATAAATAAATAGGCAGATAGTGTTAGGTGCTTGTAAAAAAAAGGCCTGAATTTGAAATCAATACATTGGGCCAAATATTTTTTTTCTTATTGTGGTGCTTGGTGAACGGTAACAATGAGGAAAACATCTAGTAAGGGACGAGGATGCGGTCGTGGGGGTGTTAGTGTACCCTCTTGTGCTGGGAGAGGACGTGTCCATTCTGCCACAGCCACACGTCCTAGTGAACCAACTACCTCAGGTTCCAGTACCCGCCAGAATTTACAGCGATATTTGGTGGGGCCCAATGCCGTTCTAAGGATGGTAAGGCCTGAGCAGGTACAGGCGCTAGTCAATTGGGTGGCCGACAGTGGATCCAGCACGTTCACAACATTATCTCCCACCCAGTCTTCTGCAGAAAGCGCACAGGTGGCGCCTGAAAACCAAGCCCATCAGTCTGTCACATCACCCCCATGCATATCAGGGAAACTGTCTGAGCCTCAAGTTATGCAGCAGTCTGTTATGCTGTTTGAAGACTCTGCTGGCAGGGTTTCACAAGGGAATCCACCTAGCCCTTCCCCAGTGGTGGAAGACATAGAATGCACTGATGCACAACCACTGATGTTTCCTGATGATGAGAACATGGGAATACCATCTCATCGCAGTCCGCACGTCTCTGATGATGACGAAACACAAGTGCCAACTGCTGTGTCTTTCTGCAGCGTGCAGACCGAACAGGAGGTCAGGGAGGAAGACTGTGTGGAAGATGATGCAGGGGACGATGAGGTCCTAGACCCCACATGGAATGAAGGTCGGGCCACTGACTTTCATAGTTCAGAGGAAGAGGCAGTGGTGAGACTGAGCCAACAGCGTAGCAAAAGAGGGAGCAGGGGGCAAAAGCAGAACAGCCGCCTCCAAGAGAGTTCGCCTGCTACTGGCCACCGCCACCAGGGACCGAGCACCCCAAAGGCAGCTTCAAGGAGTTCCCTGGCATGGCACTTCTTTAAACAATGTGCTGACGACAAGACCTGAGTGGTTTGCACGCTGTGCCATCAGAGCCTGAAGCGAGGCATTAACGTTCTGAACCTTAGCACAACCTGCATGACCAGGCATCTACATGCAAAGCATGAACTGCAGTGGAGTAAACACCTTAAAAGCAAGGAACTCACTCTGGCTCCCCCTGCTCAATCTTCTGCTGCTGCCTCGGCCTCTTCCTCCGCCTCGGGAGGAATGTTGGCACAAGCCGCCCACCAAACAGAGGATGTGCCACCGACACCACCACCTGCGTCACCAAGCATCTCCACCATGTCACATGGCAGCGTTCAGCTCTCCATCTCACAAACCTTGGAGAGAAAGCGTAAATTCCCACCTAGCCACCCTCGAGCCCTGGGCCATAATGCCAGCATTTCTAAACTACTGGCCTTTGAAATGCTGTCATTTAGGCTGGTGGACACAGACAGCTTCAAACAGCTGATGTCCATGGCTGTCCCACAGTATGTTGTTCCCAGCCGCCACTACTTTTCCAAGACAGCCGTGCCTTCCCTGCACAACCAAATATCCGATAAAATCAAGTGTGCACTGCGCAACGCCATCTGTGGCAAGGTCCACCTAACCACAGATACGTGGACCAGTAAGCACGGCCAGGGACGCTATATCTCCCTAACTGCACACTGGGTAAATGTAGTGGCGGCTGGGCCGCAGGCGGAGAGTTCCTTGGCGCACGTCCTTCCGCTGCCAAGGATCGCAGGGCATCATTCTTTGCCTCCTGTAGCCTCCTCCTCCTACTCGGCTTCCTCCTCCTCTGCTTCCACCAGCTCATCCAGTCAGCCACACACTTTCACCACCAACTTCAGCACAGCCCGGGTTAAACGTCAGCAGGCCATTCTGAAACTCATATGTTTGGGGGACAGGCCCCACACCGCGCAGGAGTTGTGGCGGGGTATTGAACAACAGACCGATGAGTGGTTTCTGCCGGTGGGCCTCAAGCCCGGCCTGGTGGTGTGCGATAATGGGCGAAATCTCGTTGCAGCTCTGGGACTAGCCGGTTTGACGCACATCCCTTGCCTGGCGCATGTGCTGAATTTGGTGGTGCAGAAGTTCATTCACAACTACCCCGACATGTCAGAGCTGCTGCATAAAGTGCGGGCCGTCTGTGCGCGCTTCCGGCGTTCACATCCTGCTGCTGCTCGCCTGTCTGCGCTACAGCGGAACTTCGGCCTTCCCGCTCACCACCTCATATGCGACGTGCCCACCAGGTGGAACTCCACCTTGCACATGCTGGAGAGACTGTGCGAGCAGCAGCAGACCATAGTGGAGTTTCAGCTGCAGCACGCACGTGTCAGTCGCACTGCGGAATAGCACCACTTCACCACCAATGATTGTGCCTCCATGCGAGTACTCCACTAACATGGCCAGTCGCGATGACACCGTTATCAGCGTTACAATACCACTTCTATGTCTCCTTGAGAAAACGCTTAGGGCAATGATGGAAGAGGAGGTGGCCCAGGAGGAGGAGGTCATTTTTAGCACTTTCAGGCCAGTCTGTTAGAAGTGGCTCAGAGGGAGGTTTTTTGCAACAGCAGAGGCCAGGTACAAATGCGGCCAGCCAGGGCCCACTACTGGAGGACGAGGAGGATGAGGAGGAGGTGGAGGAGGATGAGGATGAAGCAGGTTCACAGCGGGGTGGCACCTGACACAGCTCAGGCCCATCACTGGTGCGTGGCTGGGGGGATACGGAGGACGATGACGATACGCCTCCCACAGAGGACATCTTCTCCTTACCTCTGGGGAGCCTGTCACACAAGAGCGACTACATGCTGCAGTGCCTGTGCAACGACAGCAGAGTTGCCCACATTTTAACGTGTGCGGACTACTGGGTTGCCTGCTGGCTCCCCGGTACAAAGACAATGTGCCCACCTTACTTCCTACACTGGAGCGTGATAGGAAGATGCGCGAGTACAAGCGCACGCTGGTAGACGCTCTCCTGAGAGCATTCCCAAATGTCACAGGGGAACAGGTGGAAGCCCAAGGAGAAGGCAGAGCAGGAGCAAGAGGTCACCAACCCAGCAGTGTCACGGCCAGCTCCTCTGAGGGCAGGGTTAGCATGGCAGAAATGTGGAAAAGTTTTGTCTCCACGCCACAGCTAACTGCACCACCACCTGATACGGAACGTGTTATCAGGAGGCAGCATTTCACTAACATGGTTGAACAGTACGTCTGCACACCCCTCCACGTACTGACTGATGGTTCGGCCCCATTCAACTTCTGGGTCTCCAAATTGTCCACGTGGCCAGAGTTAGCATTTTATGCCTTGGAGGTGCTGGCCTGCCCGGCGGCCAGCGTTTTGTCTGAACGTGTATTCAGCACGGCAGGGGGCGTCATAACTGACAAACGCAGCCGCCTGTTTACAGCCAACGTGGACAAGCTGACGTTCATAAAGATTAACCAGGCATGGATCCCACAGGACCTGTGCCTCCCTTGTTCAGAATAGACATTTATAACTGCCTCCCTCTCAACCATGTATTCTTGTACTCCGGGGCACTTCTTTATTGAATCCTCATTTTTTTAACTTTACCATGATCTTGCGGTGCAACCCAAAGTTGAATGAACCTCTCCTCTGTCTGGGTGCTGGGGCCGAAATAACTGAAAGTTGCCTTCTCCAGTGGTGGGTGATATGACGCCTTATTCCTTGCTGTGGGACCTCTCTCCTCGGTCTGGGTGCTGGGCCGAAATAACTGAAAGTGGCCTTCTCCAGTGGTGGTTGATATGACGCATGATTCCTTGCTGTGGGACCTCTCTCCTCTGTCTGGGTGCTGGGGCCGAAATAACTGAAAGTGGCCTTCTCGAGTGGTGGCTGATATGACGCATGATTCCTTGCTGTGGGACCTCTCTCCTCTGTCTGGGTGCTAGGGCCGAAATAACTGAGTGGCCTTCTCCAGTGGTGGGTGATATGACGCATGATTCCTTGCTGTGGGACCTGTATCCTCGGTCTGGGTACTGGGGCCGAAATAACTGAAAGTGGCCTTCTCCAGTGGTGGGTGATATGACGCATGATTCCTTGCTGTGGGACTTCTCCTCTGTCTGGGTGCTGGTTCTGAAATAACTGAGTGGCCTTCTCCAGTGGTGGGTGATATGACGCATGATTCCTTGCTGTGGGACCTCTCTCCTCTGTCTGGAAGCTGGAGTCGAAATAACTGAGTGGCCTTCTCCAGTGGTGGGTGATATGACGCATGATTCCTTGCTGTGGGACCTGTATCCTCGGTCTGGGTGCTGGGGTCGAAATAACTGAAAGTGGCCTTCTCCAGTGGTGGGTGATATGACGATGATTCCTTGCTGTGGGACCTCTCTCCTCTGTCTGGGTGCTGGGGCCGAAATAACTGAAAGTGGCCTTCTCCAGTGGTGGGTGATATGACGCATGATTCCTTGCTGTGGGACCTTTATCCTCTGTCTGGGTGCTGGTTCCAAAATAACTGAGTGGCCTTCTCCAGTGGTGGGTGATATGACGCATGATTCCTTGCTGTGGGACCTCTCTCCTCTGTCTGGGTGCTGGGGCCGAAATAACTGAGTGGCCTTCTCCAGTGGTGGGTGATATGACGCATGATTCCTTGCTGTGGGACCTCTCTCCTCTGTCTGGGTGCTGGGGTCGAAATAACTGAAAGTGGCCTTCTCCAGTGGTGGGTGATATGACGCATGATTCTCTGCTATGGGACCTCTCTCCAATTGATATTGGTTAATTTTTATTTATTTTATTTTATTTCAATTCATTTCCCTATCCACATTTGTTTGCAGGGCATTTACCTACATTTTTCTGCCTTTTGCAGCCCTCTAGCCCTTTCCTGGACTATTTTACAGCCTTTTTAGTGCCCAAAAGTTCGGGTCCCCATTGACTTCAATGGGGTTCGGGATAAAGTTCGGGTCGAGTTCGGATCACGAACCCGAACATTTTCGGGAAGTTCGGCAGAACTTCTCGAACCCGAACATCCAGGTGTTCACTCATCTCTATTTATATGGAATTTGTCATCAGAAAATAACGTATTGTTTAAATCACTCTTTTATGTTTCACGTATTTTTGTTTAGAATTTTGGGTGATTTGTGTTTTCACTTTTCATGTCACTATCTATATTTAAAAACATATCTAAAATCTTGCAGATTTTGCACTGGCCACTAGGCCTAATAATGTGTTCAAACTTCCTGTTCGGTACAGGTAATTTTTCAGTAGGCATCGCATTATCACCACAAGCAGAATTGCAATGACACAAAGTAACACCTCTGCATGGATAACACAGGATCCACCATTCACAATAAGTGATGTCAGAGCTTATCTGTTCTCCCTTGATCTCTGCACAGGTCACAGAGTATGCCTAGGAAAATCTCCTATAGAAGGCAATAAGTTAGCCTCTATCTATGGCCTGTGTCTATGGCCCTTGTGGCTTTTCTCAAAGAAGAAAGGGGTGATTTATTAAGACCATCATTTTAACTTTGGCGCTCCCACCGCCGGTCTAAATCTACTCCAGCTTCCATGCTGGCGTATATTTAGAACATTTTATGTGCCTAAAATAGGTGTAGAAAATGCTTAATGAGAAGAGCTCCCTTCCCCGCCCATGCCATACCCCCTTTTTTAGACCTGGCATGAGCGGAGAAAAGTCACTGATTGCGGCACTAATAACCTTGGCGCTGCAGTCTGCAACTAATATATGGGGTATATCAGTTCGTAAATGACCCCCAAAATGTCTTAATATACTGTATGATTTTAGGGTTATTTTTTGAATATAGATTGGAACATGGAAATTTCTTTACAATTACCAAAACTTCAAAAAAATGTTTACCCTAAAAACTTGATATAAAGAAAAGATCATTTTCTGATGACAAATTCCTTTTAAGGATCACACATGTTTACCATGGGTCAGATCTTTTTTTCAATATGGTAAAAAGTAAGTAATAAAATCATTCACTTTCATTTCAAGTAAAGTATTTATACTTGAACTGTGACGGTAATATTGTGAAGGAAAGACAGTTTTTGATGTGAAAAAAATAGAAGTAATAGTTTTTCATTTATACTTTTTCTCACCTAAATGGATTGTCCCACAAACCACAATCAACATTCATTGCCTATTCAGAAGATAGGTGGTAAATGCCTGATAGCTGGGGCTCTGTTGCTAGGACTCCTATTGACCAGTAATAGTGTGAGGTTTATATGGAGCACTGGTCATGCAATGAGGATTTCAGGAGCATCTCCATGCTTGCTCAATAGCCATCTTTCAAATGTATCCTCATTGCGAGGAGTACAATGAAGAGGAATAGAGATATAGTTCTCCTGTTATAGTCAATTTGGCAGTCCCAGAAGTTGGGCCATCTGTGATCAGATCAGACATTTATCACTGATACTGTGGATAAGTGATAATGAAGATTGTGTGACATCCCTTTAAGATCCACTACTGCATAAACCTGCTCTGCATGAAATTGTTCAAAACAGGTTTCTTGATTAATTTAAAAAATCTAATAAACCCACAAATCCAGTGTCATCTAATTTTCTATGTGAAATATTGACTTTAATTTTGATGAATATTGATGAACCATACACTAATATATTAAACATGAAGCAAATGTTCACATCCCGTTATTAACTATTGCTGCGTGCAAAACTACATATATTTTAGGAACTATGTGCGTCTCTCCATTTTTTATGCCTTTCAATTTTATCTTAATCTTTTATATAGCAACTAGTACTAATCCCAGTGATTACAGAAGAGTGAACACCACTACTAGTTCCTTCTTCCATCCTATTTTTCCTGGATGATGGATGAGTGGCTCCACATAAGAATATATAGATTAGCAAGTAAGTATATTATCCCCTCTATCACTTAGACTGCTTTAAATTGATGTCCCTTCTTTCATGCTATTACATCAAACGTAGTTGCATGCTTAAGGTTTATTTGCTTGTCACATGTAATTCTACCAGGTAGAAACACTTCAGCAGAAGGCAGCTAATTTAGCTCTTGAAAAAACACTAAATCACTTCTTTGAATTAGAAAAACCCAGGCGCTGACGTTTCCAACTGTTTCAAATGGTGAACGGAAAATCTGTTGATTAGAACGAAGGAAAACAACATGGATATTAGTTATAGAAAATAACTCTACATATTTGCTATTTTTCATACAATAATGTAGCAAAAGGCTATATACTTATGCTTCAACATATAATATTAGGATGCATTATTCAAGTCCATATTTAGTTTCAACATATATTTGGACACTGACACAAATTTTGTTTTTATTACCTGTTTACTAAAACATATTCAAGTTATAGTTATATAATGGACATGTACATACAGTCCAGACTTTTAGCTTTCATTTGAGGGTATCCACATTAAAATTTGATGAAGGGTTTAGGAGTTTCAGCTCCTTTACATGTGACACCCTGTTTTTAAAGGGAACAAAAGTAATTGGACAATTGACTCAAAGGCTGTTTCATGGGCAGATGTGAGAAATTCCTTGATTATTTCATTCTCAATTAAGCACATGAAAGGACCTGGAGTTGATTTGAGGTGTGGTGCATTTTGAAGATTTTGCTGAGAAGTAAACATGATGTCAAAGGAGCTCTCCATGCAGGTGAAACAAGCCATCCTTCATCTGCGAAAACAGAAAAAACCCATCCGAGAAATTGGTACACTATTAGGAGTGGCAAAATCTACAGATTGGTACATCCTGAGAAAGAAAGAAAGCACTGGTGACCTCAACAATGCAAAAAGACCTGGATGCCTATGGAAGAAAACAGTGGTGGATGATCGCAGAATAATTACCATGGTGAAGAGAAACCCCTTCACAACAGCCAACCAAGTTAACAACACTCTCCAGGATATAGGCGTATCAATATCCAAATCTACCATAAAGAGAAGACTGCATGAAAGTAAATACAGAGGGTTCACTGCCTGGTGCAAGCCACTCATAAGCCTCAAGAATAAGGCTAGATTGGACTTTGCTAAAAAAAAATCTTAAAAAAACAGCACACTTCTGGAAGAACATTCTTTGGACAGATGAAACCAATATCAACCTCTACCAGAATGATGGAAAGAAAAAAGTATGGCGAAGGCATGGTACAGCTCATGATCCAAAGCATGCCACATCATGTTTAAAACATGGCAGAGGCAGTGTTATGGCTTGGGCATGCATGGCTGCCAGTGGCACTGGGTCCCTAGTGTTTATTGATGATGTGACACAGGACAGAAGCAGACGGCTGGATTCTGGGGTTTTCAGAGACATACTGTGTGCTCAAACCAGCCAAATGTAGCCAAACTGATTGGTCCGCGTTTCATATTACAGATGGCCAATGACCCAAAACATAAAGCCAAAGCAACCCAGGAGTTTATTAACCCCTTAGTGACCACCCATACGTGTTTTTACGGCGGTCACTAAGGGGCCTTTGGCTGGGCCGCCGCGTTTTTACGGCGGCCCAGTCTAAGCGCTGCACGGCTCACCCGTGCAGGGGGAACACGGACCCGGCTCTCACATGAGAGCCGGGGCCCTGCTCTAACAGCCCGAACCAGCAGGAGTGCCGTTCTGGGCTGTTTAACACTTTACATGCCGGGCGCAATGGCGCCCGCTGCATGTAAAGTGGTAACAGAGGGAGCGGACTCCCTCTGTCTCCCATCAGCACCCCGAAAATGCGATTGCTGGGGTGCTGATGTGCTGGGAAGCTTACCTAGCTTCCGATCAGGGCCCTGAGCCTGTCTTCCGGCATCTCCAGCAGACTGTGCCTCTCTGGCGCAGCCTGCTGGTCAAAGTTGGAATAGCATTGCTATTAAAATGTATTGCATTATAGACATAATGCATTACATTTTAAAAGCAATCAAAATACTGTATATTATAGTCTCCTTGTGGGACTATTAAGTAGTAAAAAAAATAGAAAAAAATACACATTTATTAAATAAAAAAAATTCCATAAAATAAAAATATATGCTTTTTTTCCCATTGAAATTACGCTTTTCAATGTAGAAAATTGCAAAAAGAAAATATCCCCCATATGTTTGGTATTGCCACGTCCGTAACGACCCAGACTACATAAATATTACGTAAATTATCCCCTATAGTGAACGCCGTAAAAAATAAAAAAAAAAGACAGAATTTCTGATTTATTCTTAGTTTCCACCGAAAAAAAACGTAATAACAAGTGATCAAAAAGCGGAATTTACTCCAAATTGATACCAATAAAAAATACAAGTCTTCCCTCAAAAATAAAGCCCTCAATCAACTCCATATAATAAAAAATAAAAAAGTTATGGGTCTTGGGAAGTGGCAATGCAAAATAATTTTTGGGGTCAATAAAAGGGGTTTTATTGCAAAAAAAAGTAGTAAAATGTAAAAAAAATTATAAGTATTTAGTATTACTGTAATCGTACTGACTCAGAGAATAAAGATATTATGTTATTTGTACCGAAAAATGAACATCGTAAAATTTATAATGTAAAAACGCAGTGGCAGTATTGCCATTTTTCCCCATCTCCCTCCCAGAAAGAGTTAATAAAAGTTAATCCGAAGGTTACATGTACCCCAAAATGGTGCCATTAAAAACTACATCCTTGTCCCGTAAAAAAACAAGCCCTCATAAAGCTATATAGACGAAAAAATAAAAAAGTTATAGCTCTTGGAACAAGACCATGAAAAAAGGAAGTAAAACGCTTGGTCATAAAGGCCCAAACAGGCTTGGTCACTAAGGGGTTAAAGCAAAGAAGTGGAATATTCTAGAATGGCCAAGTCAGTCACCTGATCTAAACCCAATAAAGCATGCATTTCACTTGTTAAAGACTAAACTTCAGACAGAAAGGCCCACAAACAAACAGCAACTGAAAACCGCTGAATTAAAGGCCGGGCAGAGCATTATAAACGAGCAAACACAGCATCTGGTGCTCTCTATGAGTTCAAAACTTCAAGACAAAGGGTTTTCAACCAAGTATTAGAAATTAACATTTTATTTACAATTATTTAATTTGTCCAATTACTTTTGAGCCCCCGAAATGAAGGGATTTACTTTAAAAAGTGCTTTAGTTCCTCACATTTTTATGCAATCATTTTGTTCAACCCACTGAATTAAAGCTGAAAGTCTGAAGTTCAACTGCATCTGAATTGTTTTGTCCAAAATCCATTGTTGTAATGTACAGAACAATAATTAGAAAAATGTTGTCTCTGTCCAAATATATATGGCCTAACTGTGTGTGCATATATGTATATATATATTTATATACAGTGGGTTTCAAAGTCCAAACTGTGCTTTATTTGGTCACTTCAGTTTAACAGATTAGCATCCAAGTTACAGCGTCACTTGGTGAGGTGAAGTTGCAGCACCAGCATAACATAACAGAAAACAAAATAAATACCTTCCCATCTGGGCTCTACCTAATACACAGGCAATTCTTGTCTCACCAATAGAGTCCTGTTCACACCAGGGAAGATCAGGCTTTACTCAGCTTCATGGTCAGCCAGTCACCAAGCTCTAGCCACACTGGTCAGCTCTCCAGGCTTCATTCTCTCAAGACTAGTATTTTGAGGTCTACTCTTTTTCCCCAGCGATGATACCTACAAGCCTCACCTGGGATCACCTCGGGCTAAGAGAAAAACCTGTAATGGAGGTGTGTGGACTGGGAAATCCTTCTACCAAACCTGTCTCCCAGTCTAAAGAAACCCAGCCCATATAAACTTGAACAAAGAGCTCCAGACTATACTCTGCTAAAGCAAATTAATTTTTCTTGATTTCAGCTACTTCACCCAGCTAAGGAACCTAGGTGAGATATACACTTCCTCCACTACTTTACCATGCAGGGGCAGGCCAATGGATCCAGCAACAAATCCAGGACAACACAAGAAGAAAAATGGCAGCACCACACAAAAAATGAGTGGAATAAAAAATACTTTTATTCACCCATGTGGTCACAACGTTTCAGCTCATCCATACAGCCTCTCTCAAGCAAGAGTAAGGATCACAGTGTACAAATTTATAGGAAGAGTCACATAAGAAGATGATTACAACCAATAAAACAATATTTACAACAATTCATCATAGTGGTACAAAAATAAAGTGCAAATATAGTGCTAAATCCATATTAAAATGTTCAAATAGGACCATATATGCATCCATAAGTGATTTCATATAGTGTAGGTCATACATCACATTGCAATATTCCCAGTGTCCATCATATAGTGTCTTCAGAATAGCAAGTAATTAATAATGTGGACAACACCATATATCCCAGATGGATGCAATATACAAACATATGTTTAGAGTATGTCCCAGACTTAATCATTGCACAAAACTCACCTTCCCAAACCTAAGTTTTCTTGTTCCTAAGCACAATGAGCATGTCAGGAAGTCAAGTCAGACCCTTGCAAGTCACTTGACTAATCACACTTCACAGACATGGGCACTGCAGCGTTGACGTGGTGAGGCCATCTTACTGTAGGACAAATCTACTGGAAAGTTGTAAAATCCATAGTATTCACACTAAAAGCATACTAATACTTCCAGAAATGTAAAAGAACATAATAGAAGTATATATGTAAACCTAGCCATCATATAGATAAAAGCCCATCAGGTATCTCACATAAGGGAATCACACAGGGATCTCCTGTAAAGCCATATGATATAAGTAATCACTGTCAGTATGGCTATATTCCCCATGGGACGGTGACAGGGGACCTGCGCATCCATAGGGGGCCCAAGTGACCCCACCAAGGCCATGCTCCACATTATTGGTATATATACATATATACCAAGTTGTTGTAGGTTACCTTAGAATAGCTTACATTTATAATCTACATAAAAGGTTGAATGCAAACACAAGTTTGCTGCTATAGTGATCATGCATTAGTGTGTTTTACAGTTTATAGTTGCATTCAAATTCCTGATCATTGTTCATAAATAGTGATGAGCGGCAGGTGCCATATTTGATGTCGACGAAATTCGCGAATATTCGGTAGAATATTCGTTTCATATTCGTCGACATCGAATATTCGTCATTATTCTAGTTATCGCGATTAATATGCGATTTAAATAATCGCGTATTGCGATTGTAACGTAATTATAGCGAAGATGACGAATATGACGAATGTATTCATCATATTCCTCAAAACGAAGATAACAAAGTATTCTCCATCTTCGTTTTAGCTACCTATTCGTCAACTTCGCTAATTCTAGCAATCAAATAGGAGGGTTGACTATAGAGACAGCTGTGTTTAATTCGCTATGCGATTATATTACTTTGCTTTTTTTTAAAATAAATAGAATAATTATATTACTTGATAATTATTATAATTATTCTATTTATTAAAATATATATATATATATAATCGCATAGCTAATTAAACACAGCTGTCTCTATAGTCAACCCTCCTATTTGATTGCTAGAATTAGCGAAGTTGACGAATAGGTAGCTAAAACGAAGATGAGAATACCGTTATCTTCGTTTTGAGAATATGACGAATACATTCGTCATATTCGCTAATTCTACCAAGCCAACCATACATGGGAACGTCTCCATACTAAAATGTACTGTCGGATTTGAGAATTACGTTGAAATCGCAATGCGATTAATATAACTTGAATTAATCACATTGCGATTTCTACTTAGACCTGGTTTACTATGGTTGGCTTGGTAGAATTAGCGAATATAACGAATGTATTCGTCATATTCCTCAAAACGAAAATAACGAAGTATTCTCCATCTTCGTTTTAGCAACCATAGTAAACCATGTCTGTTGAAATCGCAATGCAGTTAATTCAAGTTATATTAATCGCATTGCGATTACAACTTAGCACTGTTATCTTACATATTAGGCTAGAATTAACTAATATGGAATATAGCAGCAGTGCTAAGTAGAAATCGCAATGCGATTACTTCAAGTTATATTAATCCCATTGCGATTTCAACTTCGAGCTGGGTTTATAATGGGTCAGCTTGCTAGAATTAATGAAGTTAACAAATATGGAATATAGCAGTGCTAATTGAAATCGCAATGCGATTAATATAACTTGGCATAATTGCATTGCGATTTCTACTTAGCACTGCTGCTATATTCCATATTCGTTAATTCTAGCCTAATATGTAAGATAGCAGTGCACTGCTAAGTTGTAATCGTAATGCGATTAATATAACTTGAATTAATCGCATTGCGATTTCAACGTAATTCTCAAATCCGACAGTACATTTTAGTATATGGAGACGTGTCCATGGTGATGGGGACGCTCCATGAGCACGGAAGTCGGCAGAAGCGGCAACGGGCACTGACTGGAGCAGCCAGGAAGCCAGGAATCCTCAGGACAGGTAAGAACTACTTTTGGGAAGTGGGAAAGAAAAAAACAAAACTAAAAAAAACCAAAAAAAACGAATATTCGAAATAGCGAATTTATAGCACTATATTCGAAATATTCGCGAATTAGCGAAGTGCCGATATTCGCTAACAAAAATTCGCTATTCAAATATTCGCGCTCAACACTATTCATAAAGTTGCAGTAACCAGGTTTGGGATAGTTGCTGCTCTCTGGACGGGATGGTAAGGCGTGGTGCAATCCAATAAGAAATAAATCCAGAGAGTCATGGTTTGCAGTAATCCAGTGTGCTTCTTTACTGGATAAACTCAAGTACAAAACAATACAGGCAATGCACTGAGCTGAGCTCTCCAGTCTCCTCTCTGGTATGGTGATGAAATGTCTGATCTGTCCCTCTGTCTCAGAAGACTGATGGCCCAGGGTCTGTGGCTCAGTCATTTGGCAGGGTATTCCTGTCTCAGCACCTTCTTCTGGTCATTCGTGCAGTCTGGCAGAGTCTCTTCTAATAAAGACTGGCCCCTATCTGCAGACGTCTAGGGGCTCTGACTGCTCTACTTTTATATTCTTACTGATCTAGAACCTTCTAGAGAGAGATGTGAAGCTGGAGAACCGCAGACTAACAGAAAAATGTTTATGGCTGCCATATTTTTGTATTGTGCCTCAATACAAGGCAATGGAAATGACTAAGCAGTTTCCAGACATGACTAACAATCTGACAGAGCTGAGCACCATGGTCAAAAGTCCACTGTTTCAGTTTTTTTCCCTACAAAACTCAGCTTATGGTACTGTAATTTTAAACAATTACTAGGTTCTCAGTTCATGGGCTGGAAAATCCCAAAGCATCTCAGTATTAGCTGACCGTGCATTAACCCTTTCCACAGTGCGGTACAAATACAGTGCCATCCCTAAACAGTAGGTAAAGGCGCTGTTAATGGGGTATAAGTTAAAACATACAGCTGTATACTTTATTTTCTAAGAGTGATAATATGCTTTTGCAAATTTTCAGATCACAAACCATAATGACCAGTTTTAGACAATATCAACTACATGTGCAGTGAGCCTAGGAGAAGCCGATGCAGATGAGAGTGGTAGTAGCCCTATTGAAGTGTTGTATCATGGTGTACCCCCTCAGGCCATTGCTCCCTGAGAATTAGTGGGGTGGAAATGTAGTATTAAAGAACAAGACCAGAATTATACGTATGATAGTCTCTTCATGTATATTCTATAGCAGCTGATTCCAAGTGCAATTTCCTGACACCAGTAAGGAATGAAGGCAGATCGGATGGCTGAACTTTAGAACTTGTCTAGTACTGGCCTAGTAATAGTCTGGGTGATGGGTGTCTTAGCCGTAGTTCCTCACCTCACAGTCAGTCTTCTCAAAAATTTACTTGAGGCACAAGCAAGTTAATTTCTTAGGAGCAGGAGCTCTGTAATGTGCATCCTCTCTACTCTCTGTCTTCACAGGAACTCCCTCTCCTGGCAGGAAGCAGGACCGTCCCACTCCTACCAAGATGGGAGAAACAGGGTGGGTAGCCCCTTTCCTTACCAACCATTGCCATTCACATACTTAATTGTAACAAATGGCCAAATAACAAAAACACAACAACAACACAGTATATTAAAAACTATATACAGTTGTAGTATCGCCAGGTCTGGGGTACTGTATATGACTTTCTGAGTTTGAATTTCATAATGTAGCAAACATGAGTATAGTCCATGAAAAATCCCCATGAAAATGATAGTAACATAGATACTGAAGTATCATAAAAGTTTTGATTATTTTTTATTATTTTGATCCGTGAATAAAAAATAGCGTATGTGCTGCTACATATAACTACATAATAAAAAATAGGGCAGGTCATTCAAGAACCATTTCTAGCAATAGGGTAATAGAAGTTCTAAGTGTAAGTATTATATTTATCGTTTTTATAAATTTATATTGTTGAAAGATTTCTAAAGTCATTAAGTAAATTTGATCTCTGCTGTGTACCGAGTTTTATTATGTTCTGATTTACCTGCAAAGCCCAATAAGTGTGCAATGTGCACGTTTTAATGCTCTGCAGAGGATAATAAATAGCTTGAAATCTTAGATTCAATTTGATCTTGTGTTCTATTGTGAGAAATGTGGATAGCTGCACTGCGCCTAAAATCGTTTCTTTGAAACAGAAAATGTCTTAATTAAAATTCAAATACCCGTTTCCTTTCTCCTCTCATTTGAGCCTGCCATTTTATAAACAGAGATGAAAAAATACATATCCCGATAATAACAAAGGCTTGCAAAGAATTCAGCATTTTCTTATAAAGAAGAACATCAATGGCAGAACGTACTGAGGCACATAATAAGAAAGCAAATGAAGGCGCAATGTAATTCAATATGAACTATTTTTAATTTGTCGTGTATTAGAATTGTTCATGAAAACCGCGTTTAGGCTTCTGCATTTCAATGTCAAATCAGTAATTAGCCACAGGGAAATTTCTCAAATGAAGCTTTAACTAAACAAAAGAAAAGACTTTTCATAATGTACAAAGTAAGCCATATTTCTTGATGCTTTTGGGCATTTCTTTCTCCCTGTGCTCAGATGTGTAACATTTAACTTTGAATCAGAAAAAGATATATTTAGTACGTTTCCCTTAGCTCTTTCACATTTAAACACTTTGTCCTTGAGGACTCCATATGCCATTCAAAAAAAAAAGTTATATTGAAGTATAAAAATAAAACCTTCTTCATTCCATATATTCAAAACCAGTCTGGGATGAGGATAGTGATGAGTCTCTCCGGGAAACATAAACACTTTGTACTCATTAGATGTCTCATTATAACCAAAGTACAGGGAAGGTGCTCTGAGCAGAAGATCATACTCTCGTTCAGACTGGGACAAAGAGCTTTTTAGTAGGGCACTCAGAAAACCTCTTTGCTGCAATCATTAATGGCCATTACTGCTTTTACTGACTTCTTGGGAAATGCTTTGCCCTTCTAATACTCTCAGTATTATAAGGACATGTCTTTTTTTCTCAGTTTTTCATTAGCAATAAGACAAGCCCTAAATGTCAAAGAAGGGTAAGAAACATTAACAGCACTACTTATGCCCCTCTGATGAAGAATTCTGAGCTAGCAAAATGACTTTGCATGTGCTTTTTTTTTATAACACCTGCCTGCACGGATGCTTCATCTGATCCATTAACCTTTCTGCGGTACTTTATATAAACAAACTTGACAGGATTGTTCAGCTGCCATCTATCTTTTTTTGGTTTCAAGAGGCCTTGTTGAGTAGTTTTACTATACATTGTTTAATGGTATAAAGTAAGCAATATGTTTCCAGCGAGTATGCTCATATTACATAATGGATACATTTCTGTTTGCTTTTAGAAATGAAATAAAACATGAGTGCCTAAGGGTAGGTTCACATCTCCGCTAAAGATAATTTGGCAGAGGAACAGTTTACTGGAGTTGCCATATCACCACCGAATTCTCATTAAATATAATGGGATCCGGCAGTTTTCCAGCATAAATAAAGGCTTTGGCCAGAAAAATACCTTTGCATGCAGTGGTATTTGTCTGGCTGAAAGCCGGCATTATAGACAATATGAATCTGGTGGTGCCTGGCAGTGTGCGGCAGTATCCAGATATGGTAACTCCAGTGGTCTGTTTCTCTGCCAGGTCAGATACTGGATTATTTATAAAGGGTGTATCCACGGAGAGACAGACTGGATCGCACATCCACAACGCTTAACCCTTGATATGTGCTATTCAGCTAACTTACTATAGTACTAGTCCCCCATATCGCATGCAAATATTGGAGACATTAGTGTACATTTTGATCAAAAGGTAATAAGCCCACTCACCCCGTCACGGTTGTCTCCTAGAGTGGGTCCCTACTCTGTCCACAATCTGATAAATGCGCCGCGCTGCAATGGAGACACGTGGCACCGTCCTAGCAGGCTGCAGTTACGCCGGCCAGCCAGAAAGGCACCACAACAGCAAAGGCCACCATGCAGCACAGCACTGTCTGAACAGGAACCTAATGCAACCTGCTCAGTACTAACAGAAACCAGGACTAACAGCTAGTGGGTCCATTACACTCTTATGCAGTCTCCTGCTGATTAATTGAAACCGCCTGTGGCAAGTGGGAGGAGTGCTGATACCAGGAATGAAAAAGAAGAAAGATCAATAAATATGTATCCACGGAGAGACAGACTGGATTGCACATCCATAACGCTTAACCCTTGATATGTGCTATTCAGCTAACTTACTATAGTACTAGTCCCCCATATCGCATGCAAATATTGGAGACATTAGTGTACATTTTGATCAAAAGGTAATAAGCCCACTCACCCCGTCACGGTTGTCTCCTAGAGTGGGTCCCTACTCTGTCCACAATCTGATAAAGCGCCGCGCTGCATGGGGGACTAGTACTATAGTAATGTAGCTGAAGAGCACATATCAAGGGTTAAGCGTTGTGGATGTGCGATCCAGTCTTGTTTCTCCCCATTGATACATATTTTATCTTCCTTCTTGTTTATTCCTGGTATCAGCACTCCTCCCACTTTCCACAGGCGGTTTTAATTAATTAGCAGGAGACTGCATAAGAGTGTAAGTGACCCACTAGCTGTTAGTCCTGGTTTCTGTTAATACTGAGCAGGTTGCATTAGGCTCCTGTTCAGACAGTGCTGTGCTGCATGGTGGCCTTTGTTGTTGTGGTGCTTTTCTGGCTGGCGTAACTGCTGCCTGCTGGGATGGTGCCACGTGTCGCCATGCAGCGCGGCGCTCTTATCAGATTATGGACAGAATAGGGACCCACTCTAGGAGACAACCGTGACGGGGTGAGTGGGCTTTTTACCTTTTGATCAAAATGTACACTAATGTCTCCAATATTTGCATGTGATATGGGGGACTAGTACTATAGTAATGTAGCTGAAGAGCACATATCAAGGGTTAAGCGTTGTGGATGTGCGATCCAGTCTTGTTTCTCCCTATTGATAATTATCTATAAAGGGGTTATCCAAGAGTATAAAAATCCCCCAATATGCCAGGCCCCCACACTGAATATACTTAGCCCGCTCCCCACGCTGCTCCTGGTCGCCACAACACCACTGCTGCTTCTCCCCATGCACGGATGAAAACATCCGGTATCGGGGGGAGCAGCCAATGGCAGGCAGGGACAGGGAAGCGCCTCCCTAGCATCGCAGGTGACGCTAGGGAGGTTCCCCCATCACTTCCCGCCATTGGCTGCTCCCCCCGACACCAGATGTTTTTATCCACTCACGGAGAGAAGCAACAGCGGCGGTGCAGGGACCAGTAGTGGCGCAGGGAGCGGGTTAAGTATATTTAGTGTGGGGGGCCCGGCATATTGTGGAGCTTGTTATACTCTCGGATAACCTCTTTAACACCTATGGCTCTGTTCACATTTCTGCTTCTGGGGATACAGTGGTATTCTTAGTGTCAAAATGACAGACACCATGGTGAGACCCGGAGGACCCCATTATAAGTTAATAGGGTCTGTCAGGAGCCACTTGTGTCTGCATTCTTTCCATGTTCTTGATCATCTGATGGAACAGAAAAACTGAAATTGAGGGATGTGTGAATAGAGCCTAAGGTTGTGTTCACATAAAGTTAGTGCATTTAGAATGTATTGTGCGATTTGCTCATTATCAACTTTGCTGGGGTCAAAAGGCACATGCCTTTTTTCATTAAAATCAGGCCAACATCAAAGAATAGTGACACATAGCCAGGTTTAATTGTAAGCATTGCAAACATAAAAGTAAAACAAAACAGCAGCAAAATTAAATCCTGGCCTGTCCAGCATTTACTATACTGTCTGACAGCTTCTCTCTGCCAGCTTACAAAAAACATATTTCAACAACTTCTCTCACAGACTTCTTCACAAAGATCTCCTTCCTGTGTCCCCAGCCAGAGATCTCCTTCAGACTGCTCCCCATCCAACTTTAAAGGGTTTGGACACTTTCTCATTATCGTTGAACAATGTCCTTGTAAGATAACTTTGTGGCACTTACTAATATAGCCTTTGTTGATATTTTGCACAATCTTCTATATTTCATAAGGTACACACTTTTGTCGGCAGGTCTTTTTTGCTGTCCACATGGAGGTCCTGTCCATAAAATGGCTGCTGATCGGGGGGTCATGTGACCAGCCACATCACTAGGCCTCCTCCATTCAAATATACTGCACCTCCTGTTTGCACTTGTACTGTTGGGAGTTTAGTGCAGGTTCAGTGTGTTAGAATGGAGGAGGCTGAATGATGTGTCTGGTCACATGACCCTCCATCAGAGGCCATGTGAAAAGAACAGAAGCTTTGCCCAAAAAGGGAACATGGCTTATGAAATACAGTAAATGGCAGGCAATTTCAGGAAAGGCTATATTAGTAACTGCCACACAGACATTTTACATACACACTGGTCCCATGGAGTTAGAAAGTGGCCAACCCCTTTAAGGTATTGCACTCCTGGTGCTTGATTGCACTTACTTGATGGAGAAAGAGCTGGCTTATACTGGTGGACTGTCTGTAAGCTTTTCTCTCCACAACACAAGAAAGCTGCAGACAATCACTTGTCTCTTCCATTGCACCTCTGAGACCAGTGATTGGCTACATCGGTCACGTTTTGTGCTCAGCAGGAAGAAACAGAGTGGTGGCGTGGGATCTAACAAGTAAGTACTTATGTTTTCTTTAATTAGAGGTTGATCAAGAGGGTTGTCTGGTTTAATCCTGAAACTGGACAACCCCTTTAAATATAACAGAGGACATGTTTTTCTACAAGGACAGGATCCCTTCCAATCCCCATTTCATGTTGTACAAAGTTTTTTGAAGGTAATATTTACTGTACTGTACCTTAAAACAAAGGTTTACATTATGTGAGAGATCACCCTGTAGGCTCAACCTTTACTTAATGTGCATTAAAGACATTAGTGAATTGCTGCCCCCACATAAACTATCATGCACTCAAGCAATACTACTACTTAGTCACTGGACTCCAAAGGTTAAAAAGAATAGAGATTGAAATCTTCCCACAAAACTATATCTCAGTCTACTCAGTTCCTCCTGCTATATAACATGAAACCTACAGATAGTTCTGCATGTAAAGTGGATATCAGAAGAACAATTATCTGCTCCCATGTCATAGATATGATTAAAAGATTATTTCCAAGGTGGCGTCATCTCCAGAGTTTCCCCAAGTCCCAATTTTTTAGGATAGGGAATAACAGAAACACCCTAAAGAGGTTTTTACTAAAATCCCTCTGTCTTCTTAACTGTAGAAGCATGGTTGCTTCAGCAGTACCTACCCCTCCATCAATCACTTTATTCTACCATCTCTGCTGTTCTGACGTGACCACCTGGACTGGCTGCGGGTTCCTCCACTGAAGTCCTCACTGAATGTGCTCCTGAGTCTTTCTGTTCAGTTGCATTTACAATATTCAGCTGGACAGGAAAACTTAGGAGCATATCTGGTTGGGATCTCAGTGTAAGAGCCCACAGCCTGCAGAGTTAACTTTAAAAAAAAAAAAAAAAAAAATTTTTTTTTTTCCATGTTTCAGCTATATCTGTAATATACCAATTTTTGAGTAACTTAGAGTACAGGACCTTGGACAGAAGTCAGAAAATTTCTATTTTCTTCTACCTGCAGCACCTTGGAGAGCTTCAAACTTTATTTGCTAATTGCTAGGACAGATACAGTATGTTCCAACCCTGATAGCATAGATATGAGCTGTATAACAATAGTAATGTGGAGTGAAGCAGTGCATCTTAAATATGTATTTAAATTAGAAAAACATTCCCTGCTAAAATCTTCAATAAAACTTAATAGAGTCACTATAGGTGCTTGTAGATGTTAAGTTCCAATCTTTAGTTGCACACAATGAAAATCAAGTCAAATGCTAAGGATGATTACATCTCTGCTCAATCAGTATATATATATATATATATATATATATATATATATATATATATATACAAACATTTGTAATGCGCACGGATCACACGGCTGCCATATAAGCACTCAACTAGGGTCAATTTCAGAGGAAGCCGATGTTGCATATTTCTGGAGTGTCGGAGGAAACCAAAGTACCTTGAAGACACCCACACAAACACGAAGAGAGCATACAAACTCCATGCAGATGTCCCTGATGAGATTCAAACTCAGTACCCCGATACTGCTAACAGCTAAGCTATATATATAGCACAAGATGGTGTTATCCAGGGTTGATATAGTCCAGTATGTTAAACTCTAGTCTATATCTAGTGTCCCCCATATGTGTGTATGGTCCACTCCAAATTGTTATTTATATTATGATGTCATTTTGCACTATTCCTTTGTCTTTGCTGCTCCATATTTAAAGGGAGTCTTTCACCCCCCAAACCCCATTTTTCACTACTGACATCTTCCAGTGCTAATTTGTCCCCCCATTAAAAAGCCTCTTACCCCATTGTTTTACAGCTTACCGATCTTCAGAAAATGACTTTTATTGCAGCTGTCAATCACAGCTGAAGGTGCCCAGGGGAGGCATCCTAACGGCCGGTGCCCAGGCCGCGCGCTCATCTTACTATGTCTCTACGCCCCCTTTCACCCAGACGGCCCGCCCAGTGTCTTCTTCTTGGCCTCCTCCTGAAGTGGCTAAATACAGTGCCTTCGTCGTGGATCCGGCAGTCCGCGCCTGCGCACTGGTTTCCCAATTACTGGCGCAAGCATCGGGGTATCCTGTGCGCAGGCTCGTACAGCGATACTCCTAAAGCGCTGCATTGGAGCTCAAGAGCTCCGGTGCAGGCGCGGGATTTAGCCACTTCAGGAGGAGGCCAAGAAGAAGACACTGGGTGGGCCGTCTGGGTGAAAGGGGGCGTAGAGACATAATAAGATGAGCGCGCGGCCTGTGATTGACAGCTGCAATAAAAGTCATTTTCTGAAGATCGGTAAGCTGTAAAACAATGGGGTAAGAGGCTTTTTAATGGGGGGACAAATTAGCACTGGAAGATGTCAGTAGTGAAAAATGGGGTTTGGGGGGTGAAAGACTCCCTTTAAGGCTGGTAACACGCACTACACATTTTCAACACTAGAGGTCTCTATCACACCAGTTATATACCGCTCTTACAGGAAGTGAGAAAGGAGGTTAGGAGATTAGGAGTTAGGAGGAAGAAGAGGAGAGAGGGTTGTCTCTGTGCTCCTGGGCCTAGCCCAGGGGAACCAATTTCCCTCAACCATTGAGTCCGGGATTAGGACTATATGATCCTACACTGTAGATTACCCTTTCGGGGTACCAAGTGGATTATTACTCTGAAGACCACAACCTGTACAAATAATGAAGCAGAGTGTTTGCCTGCCGTGAGGGAGATCGCCCTGGGGTTGTTGGATTACTGAACTAAAGAGTACTGACAAAGGAAGATAACTGCTGTTTATCAGGTTTTAGTCACCTTTGCATTTGGTGGAGAGATTCTAAGCTACAAGCTGCCCACCATAATTAAGGACAGAAAGGCCGTCAGTCGGAATACTTATTTACAGAGTATCTAAACTACAATTACAAGATTGAGTGAACCGATCAACATCAATAACTAAGTACAAGTAAGCGTGCTTCCCCTACCAAAGTGAGCTGGAGCTAACCTATATACTTCATCTCAAGGAGCCTGGATTTGCAGCATTACTATAGTGATGAGAATGGATGCCTTACTACATCTGATAAGTAAAGTTCCTGTTTGGTCTACCCACTGCCTCACTGCTCATTCTTCTGCTCTATCTCTTAATTGCACCTTACGATACTGGGGTCACGAACACAGGGGCCCAGCCACCAAAGCACCCTAAACACCAAGTACCATCAAGGGCACCACAACCAACATCTGGCTGGTGTTCCCTGCAACCGAGAGTGCGCCGGAAGATTTTGTGCTGTCTTCCCATCCACTGCACGTCGGCCCCAAGGGACAGCTTAACCGTGAGTACTACTATCCTCGGCATCTTATCACTAGTACACTCACGCACATCATACCTTAGGGTGTCTGGTCACAGCATATACATAGGCAACTAGTAGGACATAACCTGATAGACATTGTAATAGAACAGCCAAGCAGTCTTTAGTTAAGCTGATCTGTCGATGTATGAATTAATTAATTCAACACTCTTAATTTACCTAGGGCCATAGGGCCAGGGGGATAAAGTTTCCTATTTTGAATTGACTTTACTTCACCTTGTAACAGTTTGCACTTGGCCAACCAAAATCTCCCTCTGTAGACTATGCAGAATGGAAAGTGCAGGTGTTCGGCTTCTCTGTGTTGTGTCATTCAAAGTAGGTAGGATTAGCTGGAGGAATTGCCATTTCTTTGGACTCCATTGCAGGCTAGACCACTAATTAAGTAAGCGTCTACTTCTTTTTTGGTGTTTTGGGACAGGCGCTGTCCTTGTCTCTGTCTACACTCTTTACATACTTTGGTACCATATATTTACCTGGAACTCAGGCTAGAGCATTTAGATGGTATTGACAGGGGACTCCAAAAACCACTTTATAAACCACATAGAAAATAGCTTTTTGTTTATGCTGTCCGATACAAAAGATCCACTGTATACGCTCTATTTGTAGACCAATCACATGTAATTACAGTACACTGTCTATTCTGACACAAGCCCATGGTGAGAAGAACAGGAGTTGGGTGCACTGCAAGTCAAATGAGAGAGTAAACCATTGTTAATTAAAGTGACAGTAATATTGTTACACCTGTTGCCACTAATAAAGAATGTGCCGTCATTGAGAAAGTAACCATATGCTCATTGTCCCCTGTAAACTGTAACCACTAAGCCTGTTGCCTCTTTTAAGACTGTTGTAACCATAAGGCTTGTTGCCCCATGTGAAACCTAGAAATATGCAATTTCTGTGTCCGACTGCATACCATCTACCATCCTACAGTGGAGAGCCATGCTCTCCAGATCTTTACTGTAAGGGTTTACCCCCTTACAAACCCATCCAGCCAGAACTAAAGGTGCAATGCTTAAAATTGCAACATACTGGCCTAAAACCTATTTATAGTTTGGGGCCTACGGTATGTATTATTTGACCATATGGGAGATAAATGATCTCCTAGATCAACATTTATGGATGGAAGTCCAAGAAACACAGTATTACAAAAAGATTTCAGTTTGGTCCCCAAGAACCCCTTTAAGATGACAATTGTTTTTATGTAGGTTTTGTTAAAAAAAGGTGAACAAAAAAAATCCTGCTGTAATAGATTATGTGCATAGGCTCAAAAGAAAAATGAATGTTTTTGTTTAGTAATGTGAACACTCTTAGATTTGTAACTGGTAGCATTCCAGCAGGATTGCTGCCAAGAAATTATGGTATACAGAGGTAATGCTTGTGAAAAATTAATCTGTGCTCTTTATGTTTTCTTGTCAGCCCTGACATGGGGCTTGTATCTTGGCAATATGCCCAAACTCCCTGAATCTACAGAGACTTTTCAACCCTTCGGGGGAGGCAATCTGTTGTCAGCCACCAGCAGTGCCTCTGTTTAACTATCTCCTTCTGGGATGTTAACAAGGTCTCACTGAGCACAATTACAGAACTGCTAGGAAAAAAAGCATTGCTGCAACTAAAGTAAATGTTTGTGGTTCACATCTGTAGCGTTTAGATCCTAGTTTCTCAGAATGCATTGACCTTTCTAGCCTGTTCATGCATCATAGTGGCAAACACAACATTTTTCTTGCAAAGATGTACACTAGATTTTAAATTCAAAATTCTTTGCTAGTTCTTTTAGATATTATAGGGACTATTTAAAAAATGCAGTTTTCATAGTGTTTACCGGGATTCAGTCCCAAAATATATATTTAATGTTAAATCCCAACCAACTGGTAGAATGGTAGAGATCTGAGGTCTGGGTGTATAGGACAAAAAAATAAAATAAAAAATGCACAAGATATTCATCTCTCTTTATAGCCGACAAGGATCTATAGATTGTAGAATGTTAGAAAATGGCCTTAAACAAATTATCTGAAGCATTACTTATACCATGTTGAAGGGGTTTCTTGAAGGGGACTCCTGGAACCCCTGCCGATTTGCTGTTTGAAGAGCTCGCAGTGCTCATTTGTGCTCTTTGACCTTTTCCTAGGCCAGTGAGGTCCCATTCATCAGTTATATTACCTATTCATTTAAGTGAATGGGCCTGAGCTGCAATGCCAAGCACAGTCATTATACCATGTACGGTATGCTGTGAAGAGGCTCCAGCACTAACTGGAGCATCATGGTTTCTTTTAACAGCTGATTGGTAGCAGTTAGGGCACTGGAACCCCTGAGGATAGGTCATAAATATTAAAGACCCGAAGAAAAACCTTTAATATTTGGTCCTCATATGTTCATCTCAGGGACTACATTTGGACATAAATTCATGTTGGCCAAACCCAGCGATTTTGGCAGGACCGGCCAACCATCTAATGTGAATTGGGGTCACCCGCCGTCCCCTAAACGCATAGAGCGAACAGGGAGAGAAAATATCTGGCTGTATGATACTTTTGTACTCATAAGACAAGCTGCCACCAGTCATGTCTCTCTATCAGTACACATGCACACTCATTCGGCAGACAGCTATCTAATGGGTATATTGATTCATGGAGTGGATTTTGTTTATAAATCTGCCCATAAAGGCATGACTATATCAATCCATAGACAGCAAGGTTTCCAACTTATCAGGTAGTTTGTATGGAGTAAACATGATGTGAATGATGGTAAGGATTGTCTACAGGCCTCATACATGATAGAGGTGTAGAGGGGTGGATATTTCAGTCCACACCCCTATTCCACCACAGGTGAGGCCAGATGGCTGTAATCACTGAGGGATAAATAAACCCTCAGTGTAGGAGTCCAGGGGAGAGGACCCTAGAGAGGGGGAAGCCTGCAGAGGCTCTGTGTGGTCTCAGCCAGGAGGGCTGAGGGTCCATGAGGGTGTGTGAAGCTGGATCTTTCCCCTGTGTGGGACTGTGCCTGATGAGTTGACCTGCTGAGTGTCGTAACCTGATATCCTGTTTGTGAACTGCGCTCTATAGGTAATATAGAGGACACATGTATTAGGTTTATGTTTGTGTATAATAAAGCACCATTTGGACTTAATCCTCGTTGTCTGAGAAGGAATCTGTCATCGCTGTCCTGCTTGAGAGAACAATCCCTTACAAAATATATATATACATTTATATTAGAGATGGGAAAATCTATTCTAATAAAACATTTCATCTCATCAGCAGGGCTTCTTCACTTCTTCACCTATGGGGCGTATTACCCACATATAAAAAATGCTGCATAAATGACAAGGACAGACATATAGCCCAGCTCTAACAACAATTTTTACGCCTGTGCAGATGCAGCTTGAAAGCCAAAGCAGAGCCTGTGCCTTTGCTCTGCTAATTGTAGTACTGACTGGCGCATTCAGTAAATTGTCAGGGCTGAGCTAAATGCCTGGCCCTGTCAATCTTGCAGCTGTTGGGCTCTTCTTCACCTGGGGGGACAGCCCCTCACAGATGAGGAAGCCCTGCTGATGAGACAAATCGATTTATTCATCTCTAATATATATATATATATATATATACAGTATATATATATATATATATATATATATATATAAGCAGCAAGGTGCTACACCCAGCAAGGCCCATGACAGACTGACCACAAGCCCCACAGCTCACAGGTAGAAATAGTTACATAACGAGGGCACCTCATAAGCCACACCCAGGAACAGATCAGGGAATGTTAACCCCACCAGAATTGCCAAAAAGCACAGAACAAACGATACAGCCCACAGTTCACACACAAGGCCGCAGTCAGCACCCATCGCAGAACCAGCATACATGGGAACACCCACAGCCAGTACACAAAGTGCCTGCAGCCAGCCTGCATGGCACCGGTAACAGGAACCACAGAGATACAGACATGTGGAGTATACACAATCACAGGCAAAGTTCACACAAGACACCACAGCCAGCACGCAGCCCTAAGCAACCAGCATACACAGGAGCCAGCCTGCAGCCAGTACCCGAGAGGGCAAGCAGCCAGCCTGCACGGACAACAATTGTCACAGTGAACTGCACCGTGACACAAGGAGCTTAACGGCAAAATTCATAACACGTGTTTGATCGATGAAATGCCCAATTCATTTCCTGGTTCAATAATAATTTGTATTTAAACAGTCCTCCTCATCATGCTGTTCACATTTTGACATCATGAGACCAAGATGAGACCTAACAATTGATCAACAGTACCTCACTATTGTGAGGCTTTAAGCAGGATGTTCTCAGACGGATGTGGCCACTGGCCATAGAAGTTGATATCCTTTGGCCACATCCCACACTGATAACTGCTTCATTGTGAACAATTACCTGCGGAACCGGATGATGAATGCCACACAACTCCACGCATATTTAAGGGAGGTGAAAGGCATGTCAGACCATTTTAAACTGTTTACATCAGCAAGGTCTGCATGCTAGACGACCTGCAAGAGTACCTGGCTACAGTAGTAATCGTCTTGCATAGGCCACGGGGAATCTACGCAGGACGAGGGAACAGTGAGCCTCAGTGCTGTTCACTGATGAAAGTTGATTCACGCTGAGCAGAAATGATAGCCGCCAACGATGTTGGAGACGTCAAGGAGAGTGCTTTGCATCAGCCACTGTTTGCCTTTGGTGGTGGTGGTGTTACAATGCAGGCAGGTGTGTCTAGTCAATACAGAATTGCCCTACACTTTGTGAAAGGCACAGTGACAAGCCCATACTACTTGAATCATTAATCCAGTAATTGTGCCTCTGCATGAACAACACAGGCCTAATTTTAACATTTATGGACAACAATCTGTCAGATCATCGAGGTTGCATCATTAGGGAATGACTGCGGGAGACTGGGGTACCTCAAACGTAGTGGCCTGCACTTTCTCCAGACCTGAATCCCATTGAAAACCTAGATCAGCTGAGTCGTCTTGTAGAGGCTCTAAACTCTGTACCCCAGAACTTCAATGACCTGTTGGACACCCTTCAAGAGGGGGATGCCATCCATCAGCAGACAATAAGTCAACTTGTGAACAGCATGAGATATTATTGTTAAGCTATAATTGATGCTCAAGGCAAAATGACAAGTTTTTGAGACATTGACATTGACATTTTTGTGGGGTTACACCCACCACTGTTGTTGACTTTTGTTTCAATAAATTGTTTGAGATGAGGAAATCACTATTGCATGCTTCTACTTAAATGGCCTACTTTCATGCGATGATATCACTATAGCGTGAACTTTTTACGTTTTCCATAAATTTCACCTGAAATTTAAATATCCCTTTTTGTGAGTAGTGTATATAACTTTTTGTGAGTAGTGATGTACATATATACACACACTGTACATATATTAGGAAGTGTTAGATAAGATCAATTACTGTATTTAAAAATGTCTCATGGAACCAACCCCTTACCCTATATCCTATATGCAAAAAGGATTTCACACAGAGGGAGGGTTACTGGCTTTAAATCTCTTTACAGGAGTCAGAATATAGTGATGTTCACAAAGAGCAGCTCTTCTTCCAGTGGATCTAGCTCAGCTGTAATGCAATGGGTATGGACCCCTCTGTGTCACTGAACAGATTTGGCATGGGACTACTCCTAAGGGCCTTATGTAAGTGCCCCCCCCTCCAGGTTTACAGGCTTTACAGGGATCTGGACATTTTTGCAGGGGAACCACCAGGCCTCTACCTCCTGGCAGAATAGCATTCTAGGTATTTCTACGAAATACAGTACCATTAATAAAATCCTGTTTTACAATTAATCTTATATCTTTTTTTTATATTAGGTATTACAAGAAAAAATATCTATGATGTAGCCAAAAAACAGAAACTTTCAGGTGTTAATCATTAAGCCACATTGTATGGTTTGACTTCAGATCAGTAATTACAATTAACATTATTAAACTCCATTTACTCTCTCTAACACTAAAATGCAGATCTCAAATATCTCTTTATATGTATAATAGTCACAAATAAGGAAAATTGCTCAAACATAATACCCTACTTTATGAGGAAGGCAATGATGTATGTGTCATATAAGGATTTCCATTATAGACATCTGTAATTGTAAGTTAAGAGGTAAATGCAATCAGTAGTGTTAGATAAAAAGAAAAATAGCAGGCAAGAAAAACACTAGAAACACCTGCAACTATGATGAGAAAAAAAGAATGACAAGTGAAAGATGCTTTTAAATTGCATTAACAGCAAAAAAAACATTTCAGCAGTATAAGGTATCTTGTCACATATAGCACAGCTGCCAGATGCTATACTGGAGCGAATATGATGCTTAAAATGTTGTTCACACTATGCAGTACAGAGCCATCAGAAGCGAGAACCACAAGGTTCTTCAGTTCAGTGCATACAATTCATGTCCTCATACTGTACACTGATTGTGGATTTTAAGCTTTATAAAGATTTCCTTAAACTGCTTGTTTAAGCAAGCTGACCCAATATTTTCCTAATAAGTAGTGTTTGTCACTTTTTTAGGTAGGTAGTACTGATCAGAGAGCTTGATGCTTGAAAGCATCTCAGATAAGGTCCAATTGATCCATAAAACAAACAGTGCAGTTGAGCTGCCTCCAACCCGCTAGCAAGCAATGTGATATCATCACATGATGTGCCACATGATGTGCCACAGGAAGGCTGGCCTCAGACAAAGCAAAGATACCCATTCCAAGAACGTAGACCAGGCTAAGGGACATGGCTGGCAATCTGGAGGTCAACTGACATCTCTTACAGGCACTGTTGGCCACTCTTGAATCTAATATTCCATGAATTCTGCTCTCTGGCATGTCAATACCTTGAAACGCAAAAAAGAATTAGACTGCTAAAAAAAGTTCAAGGGGTTATCCAATGATTAATGTAAAAAATAAATAAAAGAAAATCAGACATCATATAGTACATGCCAACCTCTTTCTAACAAAGCTAGAACCAGCCATGTCCCTCACATGGATCTAGAGATCTCCACATTAATTGCTTCAATTCCTCTGCTAGATTTATTTCAAGCTGGCAGCTCTGAGTGTGTGTCCTTTCTGCTACAACTCAGGGGTGTATCCTTTCTTAGAGTGTGTGTCCTCTATGCTACAACTCAGGGGTGTATCCTTTCTTAGAGTGTGTGTCCTTTATGCTACAATATACCCAATATAAGCAGGGTACGCCACTGCTATGGGGCCCACGGCACAGGGGCCTGGAGGGCTCAGAAGGCCCCGCCCACACCATTTGGCCCCGCCCACGCACTGTTTTCTGTGAAAAATGAGTTAACATCTGCAGGCTCTTCCCCATCCCCCCTCCCTCCCTTCCCGCGCTGCCCAGCCGAGCTGTCTCTGACCTAGATAGTGGGCGGGGTTAAGGGGGCCCAATTGAGATTCTTGCTATGGGGCCCAGTGATTTCTATGTACGCCCCTGGTGCCTTCCTATAACAGTCATATAACATAGGGTAGAAGGCAGTTTAAGGATGGAACTGAACAAGGGTGTCCACATCAGCAAGGTCACTGAGGTGGACAGATAAGTAGGGAAAAGAGCAATCAGTAGGTTGTACAGGTACAGGGAAATTAGATTGAAGAACTCACTCAGTGCACATGCAGTTACAAAAGTATTCAGATCCAGGTGATGGTTTTAAAAATGAAAAATATTTTTTGTGGGACAACTCCTTTAAAATAACTTTTATGCATATAAATAATCTTAACAATTGTATTGGGTATTAAACTTCTTTTGGGCTGGTAGTTTTGTACAGTGTCCTATGTATTACATTTCTGATGTGCAATTGTTTTTTAATGGTGTATTACTTGTGAACACTAAAAAAGTATGGTAGATATTCATATTGAACACTGAAATTTGAATTAGGTCACAAAATCTAATTTGCCTATCTAGAATGTGCACCTTCTGATATTATATAGGACATTCTTCTCTTCCTATCTGCAGATACATACTGACAAACACACTCGCTATACTCTGTTTATGGTTTTTGCTGGGTTAAATTCATATTAGATCAATTTAGATGTTAACATTCGATGCCCTATAAGGTTGAAAATGTTGATCTGTGCCATGAGAAATGAACTCAGAAGAAATTATCTTTGAGGCATAACAACTCACTAATGCTTTTAATATTTGACATGCTTTTTGCATCTGACCAAGTCTTTTACATCATCTGTGTGTTTCTTGGGGCATACCCTAGAGCAAAATGAATTTTTGCAGTTGTCTTTTTCATACATCCCTTGGTCTTTTGACCATGTTCCTTTCAATATTCATCTAATCAATGGTTATTTCTTTCTTCGTGTTATGAGGAATGCACTTTTAGTTCTGTGGATTCTTTGTTGCTGGTAATACTTTTTGGTGCTTCCTACTACTAAAATGTTTTTGTAAGTTTGCATAAAATTCAGTTGAATTATGTGATTTTCTAGTGGAATTATACACAAGGAAGCATACTTTATCACAGAAAATTAAATGGGTTTTACAGCTTTGTGCATTTTTTTACATTTCAATCCTGTTAAAAAATACCATACTCACCTGCTCCCTACCAGTCTGTCCTGCCTTCCTGGGTACATTCTTCCCTTCTGCAGTATTGTGGTCGCTGTCCTGTAAACATTCAGATGGACAGGGTCACTTGCACTGCTGTAGCCAATGATTGGACCAAGCAGTGACGCACTTCCAAGCTGTACATCACTGCTGGATCATGTGCCTCTTGGGTCATTGGCTGCAGCTAGGTATGTGACGCCGTCTGTCTAAGTTTACAAACCCATACAAAGGAGTCAGGGAACCAGAGAGCTGGAACAGAATGACAGATTATGTTTTTTTTTTTAACAGATACAGAAGGCTGGGCATAAAAATTAAAACAGTGCACAAATCTAGAACACTTCCTTTATATGTGTTTAGGTAATAAAATAATGATAACAAAAAAAAATACTACTATGTCTATTTGTCCAATTTGCAATACAGCTAAGCTGTTGATTTGTTGTCTGATAGTTTCTCACTTTTTAATCCAAGATAATTAACACTAAGAAAGGGTGAGGGTTATAGCAGGAGTTTGTCTGGGTTGTCCCTATGGGAACCTCTCTGGGTCAGTTTACAGAGTACAATTAGTGGTGCCTACACCACAAGAGGATCTCCAGTTCTTCAATATTAAACTTAACAATGGGAATTTCCCAGGTCCAGACGGGCTCCCTTAGGAGGTGTATGCTAGATATGCAGAGGTACTGGCCCCCCAACTGTTAGCTACATACCAATCGGCTCTGGGAACAGGGAAACTTCTGGACTCATTTATGGAGGCCACTGTAATTCTATTACTCAAGCCTGATAAAGACCCCCTTGAGTTTGGCTCCTATAGACCTATAGCACTACTAAACGTGGATTACAGAATCTTGACTAGAATATTGGCAACTCGTCTAATCCTGTCATTGGTTCACTCAGACCAAACAGGATTCATGCCAGGAAAGTCCACTACTGAGAATATAAGACGCGTCCAGGTGGTAACGCAGATAGGATACTCTCTAAATGAGGATTGGGCCTTGGCTTAACTTGATGCTGCTAAGTCGTTTGAATCAATAGAGTGGCCATATCTGATAGGATGCCTACAAGGCTTTGGATTTGGTCCACAGTTTCTCAGGTGGATTAGTATTCTCTACAGCAATCCGGTAAGCAGGAAATTAATAAATGGGGAATTGTCAGAAAGATTTGCTCTATATAGAGGGACAATACAGGGTTGTCCCCTGTCGCCACTCCTATTTGCCCTGGCAGTTGAGACCCTGGCCATTAGAGTAAGAAACAGCAACGCTATACAAGGGGTGACCATGGGAGAGAGAGAAGTCCGTATTGGATTATATGCTGATGACATGATTCTGTACATGTCTTCACCAGACTCGTCCCTCAGAGGAGCAGTGGCCTTGATTGATGAGTATGGGGACTATTCAGGTCTGAGAATTAACTGTGAAAAATCAGTTTACATGTCTCTAAGTAAATCAGACTGGAAAGGCCCATCCCATGTAGCTCAATTAAAGGTAGTAGACAGATTTAAATATCTTGGAGTTAAAATCACTAAACAATATTCCAGGGCTTTAGCACTAAATGTTGGCCCCTTAATGGAACACATACGGAATAAATTTAACAACTGAAAGCTGCTTCCCATATCAGTGTCGGGGCGCATCAATTTAATTAAAATGATAATGCTCCCCAAAGTCCTCTATGTCGTTCAGCATGCAGAAACACAAATACCCAAAGCGACTTTTAAAGATTTAGATTCTATGGCTAAAACTTTCTTTTGGGGCAGGTTGCGGGCCAAGCTCAGCTTAGACACACTAAAACGTCCCAAAACAGAAGGAGGTATGGCTCTACCAGACTTTTATACATATTATTTAGCTGGCCAACTAAGACTTATTGCCACGTGGTACACATCAGAAGATTTGCCTACCTCAGAAAGCTTTCTAGCTCTATACCTAAAATGTGGCACCTTGTGGTTGATTCTGAAGGGGTCCCCAAAATTTTAAAAAACACTATTACCTATTCACAAATTGGGTCAGAAAATATGGAAAGAAGCTAAGACATTGGCCAAAGTTACTGAAGTAGTATCGGATATACAGTACCTCTATGGAATAATCCATCTTTGCCGCAGATGCAGGTGGTAATGGGAGCAGACAATTGGAACATGGCGGAAGCAAAAACCCTTGGTGATGTGTATGCTCAAGGAGGAATGATAATGATGTTTAAAACTCTATCCCAAAAGTACAACATCCCTCGCTCTCTTTTTTTCTCATACCTACAACTTAGGTCGGCTCTACAGAGTATGTACCCAGCCAACAGCACTAGAATTTCTAAATATCCGCTTATAGGAGTTGTCAAAACACAGGACTCCAGAGGATTAGTGTCAGCAATCTACTCACATCTAGTAGGTTTAAAGATCAAAACTAATACCCTTCCAGTGATAGAAAAATGAAAAAGATTGATACCCGCACTTATAGAAGAGTCCATATCGACTTAGAATCACATTTACATGTATCTCCAGCAGTAAATAATCATGCATCAAGCATATTTAACACCAATTAGGATGTTCAGAATGGGCAGAGCCGCATCTACGGCTTGCTCGCGATGTGGGGACTTGGAAGCAGACTTTTGGCATATGCTATGGAGCTGCAATCCGATAACTCAGTTCTGGAAGGAAGTTGCTAATTTTCTTTCCTCTTTGTTGCCAGCACGGGTGGATTGCATTCCGGAGGTCTGCCTGCTGGGGATATTAAACAAAGAGAATTGGGATCACTATATGACCATATTCCTGAGGGAAGATTTGTTCATGGCAAGGAGATGTATTGCTTTGAGGTGGTATAGTCCCAATACACCAATACTGAATATGTGGAAATCACAAATCAACCAGATCTTACCATACTTAACACTAGTATTTAAACACCGTAATAAGCCACAAAAATTTGAAAGAGTCTGGGGCGTTTGGTTGTGACTCACCACACACTTTGTCTACCTCAAGAATGAGACTGACCCTACTAACAGCTAAAGGTAACTTGGGTCAAGTAAATTGAGAGGTATCTGCTCATAAAATCAGATATCAAGTTGGTCAGGGAAATAAAGGATTGGAGGATATGCATTGTCTGATTAACATTAATGGCAAAATGTTTATATACTATGTCTATTATGTACTATAGAACAAAAGTCATGGAATGTAAATGCACATTGTATTTAACGTTAAGAGTGTTTGATATTGTAAATTTCACTTTTGTCAATAAAAATGTTTAAAAAAAAAAAGAATTACCAGTAAATTTATTTGGTCATGAGCAGAGTAGTGTTGATCGAGCACCAAAGTTCTCGGGTGCTCGAGTAGAACACCTCAGGATACACGGGTGCTCTACCGAGCACCTGAGCACAATGGAAGTCAATGGGAGAACCCGAGCATTAAACCAGGCACCCCCTGCTCTGAAGAGGGGAGGGTGTCTGGTTCACATGAAAAAGTCTGAAATTGATGGAAACACCACTGAAATGGTTTGGGAACAGCAGGGGAGGATGTCTGGATGCATCTAGGACTCCCGGGTCGCTGCTGTGAATGATGTTGTCTGAGTAGTATGTCACTTTTACAGACTGACAATAATACGCACAAAACCAAAGATAAAATCCATTTTAGAGGAAACATTGTTAGGAAACATTCTTTCCTGTATATTGACTTCTATATAAAGTGCAAGTGCTGCCAAAAATTACAAGGAAGAGGCACTCCGACACAATCTGAATATCACATAATGGAGGGCATCATTCACATTGTGGTACAATTATTCAAGTAGTGGGACATCTACACTCATAAAGCCTATGCACTAAGTAAAAGGGCTGCCAAAAATTACAAGGAACCGACAGTCCAATACACCCTTTATTACATATAAAGAAGGACATCATACAAACCCTTGAAACATTTTTATTGATGGCCTGCTGGTGACCCTCAAAAACATTAGGAGCAAGGGCCTGCTGCTGATCTGACCATTTAAACATTAGGGGTCAGGGTCTGCTGCTGAGCTGACCATCTAAAACATTAGGGCTGAAGGTCTGCTGCTGAGCTGACTCTCTAAAACATTAGGGGCGAGTGCCTGCTGCTGATCTAACCATCTAAAACATATATGCTTGCAAATATCCAGGAGAGAGAGCACTGGGTCGCACATCCACAATGCTATGCTTTGATCTATTGCTACTCAGCATTCTGATAATGTGTACAGCCCCCTATACTGCATGCTGTACCAGAGGCATTAGTGTACATTTTGATCAAAAAGCATAAGCCCACTCACCACGCCAAGGTTGCCTCTTTGAGTGGGACCTACTATGACTAAGGGGCGCAGCACAATGCAGTGACAAAGCAGCACTGCCCTGGTAGGCGGCGGGACCCAGGAGTCAAACAGCAACCCTGCTGTCCAACAATGCCACCCATGGCGCTGGCTCCCACCATCCCACCAGCGCAGCACCACAAAACAAAGGCCACCACGCAGTACTGCACCATGTGAACTGTTCACATGGTGCAGTACTGCGTGGTAGCCTTTGTTTTGTGGTGCTGCGCTGGTGGGATGGTGGGACCCAGTGCCTTGGTTGGCATTGTCGGACAGCAGGGTTGCTGTTTGACTCCTGGGTCGCTCCGCCTACCAGGGCAGTGTCACTTTGTTACCGCATTGTACACTAATGCCTCTGGTACAGCATGCAGTATAGGAGGCTGTACACATTAATAGAATGCTGAGAAGCAATGGATCAAAGCATAGCATTGTGGATGTGCGACCCAGTGCTCTCTCTCCTGGATATTTGCATGCGGAAACGTTATACATGAGATGTAGCGCAGGTAATGTCACTGTCCCCAGCATCTATGGAAAAAGCACACTGGATGACAGATATTTTTAGAATGCGAAAACATTATACGAGAGATAATGTAACTGTCCGCAGTGGACACTGACTACGGAAAAAGTACACTGGATGTCACAGATATTTTTAGTATGTGCACACGTTAAACATTAGATGTAGCGCAGATAATGTCGCTGTCCGCAGCATCTACGGAAAAAGTACACTGGCTGTCACAGATATTTTTAGTATGCGCACACGTTAAACAGGAGATGTTGCGCTAAAAATATATATTGCTGCCAGACACAACAATAGTCCTTAAAAGGACTTTTGGTGTGTCTAACACCAACCCTGCCTAACAAAAAAATAAAATAAAATTCCCTACACTATCTGTCCCTTCTACAGCACAGCTCTCCCTGACTATGACTGAGCCGAACCACTCATCATCGCTTTGGCCAGCCAATCACTGTAATGCCAGCAACATAGCTACGGCATTACAGTGAGTGGCAGTACTCACCTGCACTTTTATTGGCTGCATAGCAGCCAACAAAAGTGCAGGGAGGATACTCGTGCATCGCGCTCGAGCACACATGATATTCGGCCGAACATTGCGATGCTCAAGCCAAACTGGTGTTCGGATAAGCATGCTCGCTCTACACTAGAGCAGAGGCATCTAAGGGGGGACATTATTAACCTATAAAAATATATAAATGGGCCACACAAAAAAATATGGTGAAAAGCTATTCTATGTAAAATCCCCATGTTAAATCCCCACAGAAGACATTGCCTCCATCTGGATAAGAAAAACTTTAGTCTCTAGAGGCGTTAAAGCTTCTTTCCTGTAAGAACTGTAAATATGTGGAATAGTCTTCCTCAGGACAAGGTCACAGCAGCAACAGTGGGCAGTTTTTAAAAATACTTAGATGAATTCTTAAAATTAAATAACATTAATGTTTATGAAAATGTGTAGAAATCTGGGTCTTACTCCTCTTTTCTAAAATTCACATGCCCACCCATCCCTCGGTTAAATTGACGGCCATGTCTTTTTTCAACCATATTAACTATGTATGTTAACTATGTAACTAATACATCTTGGCATGCAGTGGGAATACAAATGGTGAAATACACACAAAAAAGGTAGAGCATCAAATGACCAGGTGGTAGACATAGTAAAAAAAAAAAGGCCTAGGTCAGAGCTGGTGGAGTTTGTACATGTCCATGAAACATGTCCGAGGTCAAGGCGGGCAGCAATGAGGCAACTTGGTATACAAGCTAGGGTCAGGAGAGGTGGTGTGGACAGGCAGAAGTTCGGCACATGGGTAGTCAGGCAAATAATCACACCTTCATTTGGTCAACTAGAGAGTAGTAACCTAAAGCTCAAGCACCCTTCCACTAGTGAGGGCGACTTAAGTACCCAGAGATAGCCAGTAGAACTGGTTTAGTTGCCCATAGCAATCAATCAGTTTCCACCTTTCATTTTTCACAGCTCCTTTGGAAAATGAAAGGCGGAATCTGATTGGTTGCTATGGGCAACTAAGCCAGTTCTACTTTACACCAGTTTGATACATCTCCTTCATAGTTTCCAGCTGTAGGAACCCCTCTCTATGATGGGTTGTAATGAATAAAAAACAGCGCCAGTGACAATTAAGTATCAAACATCACATGAAGTAAAAGAATCATAGTGCATCAGTATAGGCAGTAGTTATCTATAAAGATTCAATATAAGAAATTATAGTAATAGCAATGAGTCAACTTAAAAGTTGAAACTATAAAGATGAAATGGCCATAATGAATGAAACCTGTGATGAAGATTCTAAGGAACATAAGCCTTTTTAAGTACAGAGGAAAAAGTGCATAACAATACTTTTAACTTCTATAATTTTTGTCACAATAAAAGTTTTTTAAGGGGTTATTATGGCTACAGATATTGAATATCTATCCTCAAGACAGATCATCAATATCAAATCAACAGGGACACCGGCATCCCAGCCAATCAGCTGTTTGAAAGTGCGGCGCTCGTGCGAGTGCTGTGTCATGTTCAATTTATGTAGCTGCGGTTCAGTGTAATTTTCAGGTGAATGGGAAATGAAGCTATAATTACACTGCTTCGCCGCTACAGGGGAGATGGTGTGCAGGAGATGGTGCTTCGAATCCTACAAACAGTTCTGTGTTACCACATGGAAAAACTGTAGCCATGACTTCTTGGCCTGACTTTTTCCCTATAAAGTAAATGAACCCTCATCTAAAAACTACAACAATAAAAAAAAACAATGGGGGTCATTTATCAACCTAGTGTAAAGTAGAACTGGCTTTTTTGCCCATAGCAACCAATCAGATTCCACCTTTCATTTTGGACAGCGCCATTGGAAAAGGCGGAATTTGATTGGTTGCTATGGGCAACTAAGCCAATTCTACTTTACATCATCTTGATAAATGACTCCTAATATATTTAACATATCAGGGGTAGAGAATGCTGCTCTTTGAAAAGCTTATTAGGCATGTTCACACTTTGAGGAATCCACACTTAAAGGGGTATTCCCATCTCGCTCTTTCAAACTTACCTACTCCCGGCGCGCCGTTCACTTCTTGGTTTCGGCAGGGTGCGGGCTCCATCTTGATTGACGTCTTCTCCCAGGCCGGGCGCGCGCTGGACTGAGTGCGCACGTCGCTGCGCATGCGCCCTGGTGACTTCTTCCTGGCAAGTATACTATACTGGCCTGGAAGAAGTCACCATAGCGCATGCACGGCATCGGCGTGCGCTTTCAGGACTGCTCGCGGCCCGGCCGGGAGAAAAGAAGAAGTCGACTGCGCAAGCGTGGCCACCGCGATTACCAGGGGAGACGGAAGACAACAGTCAGGTAAGTATATCTTCATTTTTTTCTAAGGGGTGGGAATTAGTTAATTAAACATATTTAGAAAAATGATCATTGTTAAATCATTAACAGATTTAACAGTGATCATTAAGATGGGAATACCCCTTTAAGTCCTGGCAGACACTACTAGCATTCTGCTAGACATGCATGTGAATAGGGTATGTTATACTCCATTCACATGTTCCATAAAACATCTTCCACAGCATTTGCATTATTGGCACAGATACCAAGCTGAAAGGCCACAAATTTGCTCAATTGAATTACAACAGTGGGAGCGATCGACGTGTAGATCCTCATACTAAGCCGCTGTGGATTTCTTCAGCAGATGATCTCTAAAGTCCACAGTCTGAACATAACCTAACATTGTGCACAGCTCTTATTGTAAAGTCTTGTTCACAATCAGCTACCATCTGGCTGTTATTGTAAAATATAAAACAGACTCCAAAAAGGAATGCATAATAAGTTTTGTAGATTTTTTTTGGTAACTTTTACAAAAATAACTTTGGGATGTATGGTTAATGAGAAAAGATTATATTTAGTATTCTTCTACTTTACTCACAACAAGCAAATTTCACCTTGTGCTGACTGAAGTAATCAATATTGCTGGTGACAAATTTTAAAGAGCAGAACATTCCTTGAAGTCAGCCAGTGACATTGTGTCTTATGCTCCCAAAATCTTTCTACATGGTTTACGGAGAGCCACATCTGTCACAGATTGTCTTTTGTTCATTTAGCTTGTCTGCTTATTGTCAGTGCAGTCCCTGAGGATGAAATGTGCCTTGTACTGGTACAATTATCAGCGAGTCAATGTCGGGGGGTCATTTGTGATTTAATGAGTTTATGTAATGGCATAGGTATGCTTATTTATAGACAGGAATATCACACATTGCACGCTGCAGCTTTCACATCACCTTGCTACTCTTGGCTGGATGTAAGACAAACTTTCAAATTTAGTATTTTTTACTCTGAAGTATTACATTTATTTAACCTTATAGTCATGAATTAAACTACTTGTTTCATGAATTGGCCAATTTAGGGTACTTTCACACTAGCGTTTTTCTTTTCCGGCATTGAGTTCCGTCGTCGAGGCTCAATACGGGAAAAAAACACTTCAGTTTTATCCTAATGCACTCTGAATGGATAGAAATCCGTTCAAGATGCATCAGGATGTCTTCATTTCAGTTACTGTATGGCGTTTTGGACGGAGAAAATACCGCAGCATGCTGCGGTTTTATCTCCGTCCAAAATGCAGGAACACTTGCCGTAATGCTGGATCCGGCATTCTTTTCCATAGGAATGTATTAATGCATTAAAAATGATTGCATTGATGGATCCGTATTTCCGGACTGCGCATGCGCAGACCTTTAAAAATGTGAAAAAGGGGGCGTGATCGGAAGCCGATGGTGTAGGACGCCAGCTTAAAATTAGCATTACTCTCGCTGCTATGGGGAAGAGAAGGATTGGGAAGCCTTCTAAAAACAGCACGGATCCCCCAGACACCTCAACATCCCTCATCATGGGTGCCTTTGTGCGCAGAGAGCGTGAAGACCTGGAGCCCAAGATGGTGCCCTCCCGCCATGCTCGTGAGTGAGCCAACATCCACCTCCCAGCCAACACACAACTCATCACCCAGGTCACTCCCGGCACTATGCGGAGCACAAGCCATTAATCAAGTGGGGGCCCCTTCCAGAGGAAAAGACTCCCTCTTACCGGGAGCAGAGGTGAAGAGGCATTGGGAGTTCTCGGGGCTGAAGAGGATGGGGGAGTAGCGTAGGTCTGTCGAGCAGTCGCCACACAATGCTTCACCCTCCACTCAAGGAAATATGCTGGGACAGCTCCTTAACCCACATGTGCTTTCCCAGCCGCTGAAGTGCTGCAGACACCGGTCTCTCCTTTAACCCCTCCTGCTCCAGAACAGCCACAGAGCTCTAATGAAGATAACAGGAACATAGCCTCTCAAGCAGGAATGCTCAGGCTGACCCCCCTTCCTGAGGTCTCACTACCTTATACTGCTGACAGTTCTGATATATCCCACCAGCGGACGGTCCCGCTACCTCAGAGGGCTTCTAAGTCTAGGGAGATCACAGACCAGACACCTGGGGAGATGCCTAGGCTCTTGCCGGCAGATGACTCAGACATTCCACAGATCTTGCGGTCTAGATCCCCTTCTAGACACCAATCCTTAGGTCCCATCACCTGGTCAGACCATGCCATCCTCCAGCTCTGCAGATCCGGATACCCCCAGACCACCCCCGCCTGATTGGTGGTCCCATATACAACAGCTTCCAACAAAACAAGACTTTAAAGCCCTTATATCAGAAGTTAAAGACGCCTTTAAAGCAGAAGTGCAGGCTATCCGAACAGACGTCCAGAATATAGGTTTCCGCCTCAATCAGCTGGAAGAAGACCACAATACTGCTAGGTCAGTGATCTGCCAAGTTCAAGATTGCACTTCTTCACAGTCTCTTCTGCTACAGTACCTACAGCGACATGTCGAGGACCTGGATAACAGGGGAAGACGTCATAATATAAGAGTGAGAGGGATTCCTGAATCCAAAGAAAGCAAGGATGTTCCTGCAATACTGCAACATATCTTCAACACTATCCTCATATATTCAACACTAGACCGCCCATTAACCAACTCCATCAAGATGGATCGGGCACATAGGGCCCTCCGCCCTAAATCTTTGGGAGGACTCCCACGAGACATAACATGCTATGTTAATGACTTTACTCTGAAAGAAGACATAATGTCTAAGGCCCGCTTAATACGCAGATTGGACTTCAGAGGTTCACCAGTGTCCGTGTTTCAAGATCTATCATGAATAACACTTCAGAAGCACAAAGCATTAAATCCGCTACTTGAGGTGCTTCGCCAAAATGCCATTCCATATCAATGGGGATTTCCCTTCAGCCTTACAGCTAGGAAAAACGGAACTACAGCGGCCCTTCGCTCACCAGAAGACCTACACGAATTCCGCATGCATCTGGGAGTCTCGCCTCCGTCAATACCCGACTGGGAGACCCCGACAGACCTTCCTCCACTTCCGCATACCTGGTCTGCAGTCGTTTCACGCAAGCGGCATATGAAACCATCAACAGTAACTCGTTGATAACTATAGCCGGAACTGTTATGCCGTCGTTAATCTGTGGATTGCGTATTAGTATTTTATTTTCCGCAGGGCTACTTCATTAACCGCTTGTTATAATACTTACTCCAGATATCTTTTGGACTTTCTACTTGATAGTATTGTCACCAAACAGTGGTGGTATTATTGATGTCTTTCTTTTCTGTTTTTTGCTGGACCTTCCCATAATGTATTTTTCTTTTTGTTTTGTTCTCCCCTTCGCTATTCAGAGATACCCTTCAATCCTGAGAGGACTAGAGGTGGGAGTGCTGAGCAGCCTGGAGGTGGACCCGGCGAGACCCAGAAAGTGGGGTAGACATTACATACCCCTCCTTAAATTGCGGCCCAGGATTTTTATCTCCCAAGATGGTTAGGTTTTTATCTTTAAATGTTAAGGGGCTGAACTCACCCTTCAAACAGACACTTGCTCTCCAAGAGATGCATAGGTCTAGGGCGGGTTCTCCAGGAAACTCACTTAACGGGAACAGGGTCACTGTCGTTCGCAAAGCACTGGTTCCCCACATCCTACATGTTGAATGCCCCGACCAAAACAGCAGGGGTGGCCATATTAATTGCTAAGACATGCCTTTTACGGGTGGAGAGGACAGAGGTAGATGCTCAAGGCCGTTACCTTATCCTCCATGTAGATGCTCAAGGCCGTTACCTTATCCTCCATGGTACCTTATATGGCAGGAGGGTGACTTTGTGTAATTTATATTCTCCTAATTCAGGACACATTTTCTTCCTTACCTCTGTCTTCTCGGCCTTGGGGCCATAACATAATATGGCCTTATTAATTGGAGGTGACTTTATCGTACACTTCTTGGATATAGCCGATAGATTAGCGATACTTTCCTCTCCTCCTTCTCAAGCTTCCTCCCGAGTATCTAGCTAGACAATTTTGTAAACTCATTTATGCCCATTCTCTGTATGATCTATAGAGAATTGATAACCCCATCGTGCGACAATACTCCTTTTTCCTCCACCCACATCAAACGCATATGAGAATCAATCTTTTGTTTGGCAATGTACTGACCCTCCGAACTCTGGCTTCAGCAACCTTAGGTCCCATCACCTGGTCAGACCATGCACCTCTGTGCTTAGACTTGAATTGTGAGGCTCCACCCCCGAAACGCACCAATTGGCGTTTAAATGAAACTCTATTGTCCAAAGTAAATTCCAGGGAGGAACTGAAAACTCACTTAAATCAATTACTTCCAGATTAACGCACCCTCAGTATCCTCCCTTGGAACACTGTAGGAAGCCCATAAGGCAATCTTTTGGGGATGCTGCATCTCAACGGTTTCTAAGATCAAAAGAGACAGAGATAGTCACTATAGAAAATGCCTAGCAGATCTGCGTCAGGCAGAACAGGACCTGGCTGCTAGACCATCGAAATCCTTACTAAGGAAGATTCTAGATCTCAGAAGCCAACTCAAAATAATCTTGCTCATTGAAACTGAGAAGTTACTAAGATATTCTAAACAGCGTTTTTTCGAATTCGGCAATAAACCCCACACATCACTGGCGAAACAACTGCTAGACCGAGAAGCTACAACTACTCCCCAGGGAATAAAGGATATGTCGGGGACTCAATATTTTGACCCAGAAAAAATAGCAGCTATTTTCCAATCATATTACACCACTCTGTATTCCCTCCCTTCGGAACTCCCAAGAGATCCTGATACTAGGGCCCAGGTGTTGGACAAATATTTGTCTGACTGTACTCTGCCCATCCTTTCCTTAGAGGCTTTAGCAGACCTGAATCAGCAGTTCACACCAGAGGACTTGAGGGAGGTAATAAAAGATATGCCGGGAAATAAAGCGCCAGGACCAGATGGTCTCACGTATCAATATTATAAAACATACACCGAGATTTTACTCCCACATATGTTCACCCTATTCAACTCCTTTTTAGCAGGTGAACCTATTCCGCAAACCATGCTCCACAATTCTATAACAGTCATACCGAAATTAGGAAAAGATCAGAATGCGCCAGTTACCGCCCAATTAGTTTGCTACACTCGGATCTTAAGATATTTACCAAAGTACTTGCGAACCGATTAAGCTACTGGCTCCCCCAACAGATTCACAAGGTTCAGATGGGGTTTGTCCGGTTCCGCCAGGCGGAGGATAAAACACGTCGGGTGGTGGACTTGATTAATTAGGCTAATAAGGAGGCGATAGAGGCTCTTCTCCTCAGCCTTGATGCAGAAAAGGCCTTTGACCGTCTTAGCTGGCTTTTTATGTTTCATACTCTGAAGAGATTTGGGTTTACAGGCCTATTTCTGCAAGCATTTAGAGGACTTTACTTGGCTCCTATGGCATACATCAATCTACCCCATGCCTGCTTCTCGGTGTTCCCTATTAAACATGGGACCCAACAGGGCTGTCCCTTATCCCAGCTCCTCTATATACTAAGTATAGAGCCCCTGGCCTCTCGGATCCGGACGAACCCAGACATCACGGGCATTAAAATAAGAGACCGGTCCTTCACCATCTCCCTTTTTGCAGACAAAGTCCTTTTAACGTTAGCAAACCCAGTTATCTCGCTCCCGAATTTACACGCCACCATAGATACATATAGTTGGCTATCAGGTTATTAAATAAATAATACAAAAATGGAAGCATTACCCCTGCAAACTCTGTCAGCCTTACAACACTCGTTCAAATACTCCTGGCAAAGCCGCTCTCTAAAATACTTAGGAGTCCATATCACCCCTACCTATCCTGCTTTATATGGAGCGAACTTCCCGTCGGTCGTAGCTAATATTAATAGGCTCCTCAATTAGTGGAGACCCCTACATATATCCTTGCTGGGTCGCATAGCAGCAAGTAAGATGTCGATCTTACCCAAATTACTATACTTATTTGAAACGCTCCCAGTTAGAGTACCGACGGGGACTTTGCTTCAAATTTAATCTGCCTTCCTTAAATTTATATGGCATAACAGACGACACCGTATTGCTAAATCTGTCCTGACCTCGAAGAAATCCCAGGGCGGCCTGTCCCTACCTGATATAGCCCTATATTACCAGGCCACACATCTCAGACACCTGGCATCCTGGTCTACCTTAAACTCCTTCAATAAATGGACAGAAATAGAGAAGCTGTGGTTGGCCCCGATACATATGGGTGCTATGATCTGGAGCCGTCCAGCGGACATTACACCCCAGAGACTGCTGGACCCTATGACATTCACTAGGAACCTATGGCTGACCTGCAAGATTAAATTTGGCCTCTCTACACTACATTCCTCTCTTACATCGTTTTTGTTTACTCCGCATCTAGGTAATAGTAGCAAATCAAATATGGCCAACCCCTGGATCAGGAGCTGACTCTTCCATCTCCATGATTTGTGTAATCCCCTGACAAACCGCCTTCTGTCTTTTACAGATTTACAAACTAAGTATAACCTCCCCCCCTCCTCCAATTATCACTATAACTCATTAGCCCATTTCTGCCACTCATCCACCACCTCCGGATTTATTTTCCCCCTCACCTCTTTTGAGAAATTATGCATCAGAGGCCCATCAGTTAGTCTCATTTCAGATATATATTATTTGCTTCTCACCCAGACTTACTTACTGGGGGGAAAGCACTTATATATGCTAAAATGGGAGAAATGGCTAGATAGGGGAGTTCCGATGAACCTCTGGCAGGTGATATGGTCCAGAGCTTTTTCTAGCTCATCCTACATAACTTATAAAGAAACTCAAATAAAATTACTGATGCCCTGGTGCCACACCCCGGAGGTGCTGCACATCTTCAATAGGAATATCCCTAATGTTTGCTGGAGATGCTCAGCCAATGGTGCTTCCATATACCATATATTCTGGACATGCCCATGGGTAGTACCCTTTTGGAGGATGGTAGCTTCAGTGCAGCAGGACGTTTTGGGATGTTCGGTGAGGTTGGACCCCCTTACATACTTATTGAATGTCCCACCTAGGGATATGACAGGTTGCGCCTCCTGGCTGCTCCTGCATCTTCTCACTGCAGCGAAGGGCTTGATAGCCTTTTTTTGGAAAAGAACCACTACCCCGCCTAAGGCGGATTATTACTCCTGCATCCAGTACACTCATTCCTTAGAATATTACACAGCTTTGTCGCAGGGGACTGTGGACAAGTTCCTGCAGATTGGTCCTGTTGGCATCTCAATCACGAAGAGCTCCGCTTATGACGAAGGAGAGAACTCTTAGCTACTTCTTTTCTTTTCCCTCCCCATCTTTGGTTTCCCCCTTTCTTTTCATTTTTATCCCTTTCTAATTAGAATAGAGATCGATTCTACACATTTTTTCTCACAGCCGTTATTATGTTATCTTGTATTTTGGCTACATTACCAAAGACATGTGGTCTGAGACTGATTTTGTTGCACATTTGGATACTTGAAAATTAAAATTGATTAATAAACAGAAAGTTGAAAAAGAAAAAAGTGAAAAAATACATAACGGATTCGTTTCTCCGGATGACAACCGGAGAGACGGATCCGTTTTTGCAATGCATTTGTGAGACGGATCCGCATCCGGAATCGTCTACAAATGCCGTCCGTTTCAACACAGATTGCCGGATTCCTCTGCCGCAAGTGTGAAAGTAGCCTTACTGTGATAAAGAAAATAACTGCAATTTAAGTGGAAGTTGGCTGCCATGTCATTGAAAATACTGGATTTACCTTTCAAGCTAAAGCCTGACACCGTTGGCCTCTTTTTAACCAATCCCACACCCATGACCCAGCCATTTCTAAAGGCACACCACTGAAGTTACTGTCAAATAAGAACATTTTGCAATAATACTGCTATATAGTACCCACATAAGGCTCCTTTCACATCACTTTGGGACCCGTCCTCAGATGTAAGAGATATTGCATACTATACGTGTTTGTGGGATGCTTCTTCTCAGAAAAGCACAGTCAGCAGTGCTTTTCTACATAGTATAAAAAGGAATATATACCAGCCAATACCAGCTATTTTAGACTCTGTTGAATGTATAGAGATCTATGTATGTTTGATGTATGTGCTAGGAGCTTACCTGGCACCTGCACTGAACTTGCACTGCAGATGTCTGGTGAATAGAACCTAATGCTGTTATTTAGTGTCAAAAAATAATAGTACCATACATTGTCATTGTCAATATAAAAGTGCCATACAATCCATAAACAATAGCATCATACAGTAACCACATAATAACAGTACATATCCAAGCAAATCCACACAATGTTTACTTAGCTTTAATATACTTAGATTTAATTGCTAGGTAGAACGTCAGGTTTTCTCATTAGGGACAGGATAGCGTCAGTTAGTGTATTGTGTGTTGTACAATCAGGTCAGCTGGAGCTGTTCATAACTTCATGTGTTGTGCTGCACAATACACATGAACTTTTAACCCCTTAAGGACCCTGCCATTTTTCACCTTTAGGCTGGGTTCAGACTTGCGCGTTTTACAGCGCGTTCAAACGCGCTGTAAAACGCTCAACACATGAAAACCAATGCTTCCCTATGGCCCTGGTTGTCACTTGAGCGTTTTACAGCGTGTTTGAACGCGCTGAAAACGCCCTACGCTCAAAAAAGTTCTTGAGCTTCTTTGGGGCGTTTTGTCGCGCGTTTGCGGCCATAGGATTGCATAGGAACACGCAAATATGTTCATTTGCGCGTTTGTGACCAGAAAAGCGCGCGTACGAACGCACGTTTGGCACATAGCAACAGGCAATAAAAGGCCACACCCTAGTGAGAGGCAAATGTCTAGCCTGACCAAGATGGAGAAGGCAGGCTGTGATAGTGAGATACTGATCAGGCTTGTGCAGACAAAACGCTGCCTGTATGACATCCAAGATGCTAAATACAAAAACAGGAGAAGCAGGCAGCAGGCATGGGAGGACATTGGAAAAAACATCTGGCCACAGCGGAAGAGATTATCCAAAACAGGGAAAGAAGGTAAAGGTATTTACATGTGTGTTCTGAGTGTAAAAAGGAACTCCTTGTGTGCACTGGTGTAAAAACTATATGTAATAGTCCAGCCCAGCTCTACCTGCGGCCCTCCATCTGTTGTCAAACTACAACTCACAATATGCTGTGCTGTATTTTACTTGCTGTAGCCTGTCCAGGCATGCATGGAGTTGGAGTTTTGCTACAGCTGGAGGGCCGCAGCTTCACCATCCCTGTTCTAGTATATGGCCAGTCAATGGTTCCTCGTCACCCACATTCTGGCACAATGTAGTGGCCCAGTATGCTCAATTTGCACTTGTTCCACTGTGTTTCGCCTGACGGCGCTGTTCCAATCTGGAAATGTATTTTAAATTCAAATGTTGGCCTACATTTGTGGTGCGGATTTGTGTTATAAAGTTAATATGGATATTGTCTACGTTGAAACATTATTGTGCTTGTGGGCTATTGCAGCACTGGCACATTATAGGTGATTGTATGTCTACAGTACCAGTATTGGGCACATAAATGGGACCCCTAATTCCACCCACATTGTTTTCCCTTGTTAATGGACGAGTATTGGGCACATATATGGGACCCCTAATTCTGCCCACATTGCTTTCCCTTGTTAATGGACGAGTATTGGTGGGCACTATTGGGGCTTCTACAAGGGGCACTATATAGATGAAAAAACGGCATTGCACAAATTCACTCTTCAAATCTTTTAATTCAGCCATTACAATAAACAAAGAAAATGGAAAATTAAAAGATAAAGAAGCAATCTTTGCAGCAGAAAAAGACAAAATAATATAAATTTATATGGCTTGCATTTGCCAAGGTAACTCCCCCTGTAGTGACATGAAATATGCAGTGAAGTGGTCCCGAATGGCGGCACCATGTGTGGTCCCACGAACACCGCTGCGAATCGGACTCTCCATGGAATGGCTCAAAGAATCCTCAAAATTGAAGCCATCCCTTTGTCTGACAAAATTGTGAAGAGCACATGCTGCCTTCACAGCCGAGATGGCGGTCTCCAGTTTAAGATGTATGGGTGAGTGCAGAACTCGCCATTTGTTGGATAATATGCCGAATGCACATTCCACCACCTTGCATGCTCTTGTCAGACGATAATTAAAAACACACCGCGCAATGGAGAGACCACTGCTGGAGTATGGCCTCATAAGATGCTCACCTAGAGCAATTGCCTCGTCACCAACAAAAACAAATGGCATAGACGGATAAGTGTGGTGAACACCAGGCAGTGTGGTGTTCCCGGGAAGGTCAAGGGCATTAGTAATGAGCATTTGACCAAAGTCAGAATGCCCCAAAACAGCAGAGTCAGAGCTGCTGCCATAGGAACCCACATCGATGTAACGGAAACAATAGTTAGCATCACATACCGCAAAAAGAACAACAAAAAAGTATTTTTTATAATTAAAGAACTGACTGCCACTCCTCATTGGGTTCAGAACGCGGATGTGTTTGCCGTCAATTGCTCCTACACAGTTCAGGAAATTGCATGTTTGCTGAAAAGTATCCGCAATTTTCAGCCACTCCTCCTTGTTTGGTTGGGCCATCACAGCAGCATGAAGGACATGCCAAATGGCGATGCAGGTTTCCTTTATGATCACACTGGCTGTGGATTTCCCGATCAGGAAGGTGTAGTGAAGACTGATCAAAGACTGGCCAGTAGCTAAATAGCTGAAAAAAATGTGAGAAAATAAAGATAAAAATAAGTGGATGTTTTTTTATTTTTATTATAGTAAACTTACTAAAAAAACAAGTGGAAGAGCCTCAAAGATGCCTTCATTCATCATCGGTGCAAGGAGAGGGAACAGAGGAGCGCAGCTTCGCCAAGTGCACGGTCCAGCTATGTCCATGCGGAGCAAATGGGCTTTCTAATACCATGCACTGAAATGCGTAGGTGAGTCCAGTGCATACACATGCAGGAGAGGGTGTGGTATGACATGCATTCACTTTCATATCTTGCACATACTTATGTATATTTTCATGTTCACAGCACCGATAGTAGCTGGTCGCAAAGTCAACAGCAGGAGGAGGAAGAGGAGGAGGCCCCCAGTGACAGTGAGGCCTGTGCGTCTACGGGGCCACTAAGTCCTCCTCCACCCGATCCCACCCCTCCATTCCAAACCCCCACACAGCCTGCCCCACCTGTCGTGGAAACCGAAAACATTCGGACTCACCGTCCAAAAAGGAGAAGACCAGATCGCCAAGAGGACTGGCTAATTGCATGCCTGGATGCACTTGCCCATCCAGCACCCAAACTCTCTAGTGATGCCCTTTTCTTACTTAGTTTGGCGGAAAAAATGTAGCAAGTGCCCAGAAGTCGCATAACTAAAGCGAGGGATACCTTAACAAGGGGCCTAGACAGCTTCATTCCACATTATGACATCACACAGCCCAACAATGCACCACAACATCCACCACAACATCCACCACAACATCCACCAACCACTCACACATACACATCACAAACATACTCACAAACTAACATACCATACACACGACACATGGCACACACAACCACAATCATCATACAGCTATCCCTCCACTAGCATGGGCAACAACACCTCCACCACCACTCAAATGCAACCTGCCCATCAATCAGGCGGAATGAAAGAGGCCATGCGGGATCAAGAGCCACATTTTGCCTTCCCACAATACCAAAACCTTTGAGAAATAGCATACATAATTTGTTGCATCAGGGGTGTTCGACCTTCATTGTTAATATAGGAAAATTACCTAATAATTTTAAGTTAAAAAGTACGATAGTTATGTTGATTTTGTTAAACACAGTTTGCGCATTTTTTGAGGAACTGTATGATGTTATTACTTTTCCCAAAAATAAAAATATTCGCAAAGTTTTTGGGACTCTTTTTTCGAAGTGAGTGGTTCCGTATGGAAAAATGTGGGTAAACTATGTATGTATGGTATCTATATGCCAAATTTAAAAAGCATACACATCCAATACCCCCCCGCACAAACACTCAAACGTCACAACCACCAGTAGAAAATAACAACGGGCACACTAATATCCAGTCACCACACAATGCAAATGCTTTATAAGGCCACAATTAGAGTCTACTTACCGCAAAGTAATAATCAGTCTTTCCGCTGGTGGTATACTGTCCCGCATGAAGGTGTCCTGACGTTCTAAACGGGTGCCCAACAACCCCAGGAGCTCATCCAAGCTGTTGAAAACGAAAATGGTGAGGGTTAACAATACCAAAAAACTAAAACTGGAACCTTCACAATTGGAACACCACTATTATAACTATTGTATATGTACAAACCTGGTGATGGACATCCGCGTGTAGAAAAAAAATTTGTCTTCATGGGCCCGGAGGGTCTCGTACAGTACCCAGAACTGTCCCCTTTCCTGTCGATTGGCAATGACAGGATGGACCCAGAAGCTTCCCCTGCTCTTCTTCTCCGCAAACGTCTGAGATGGATTGCTGCAACAATTGCCGCAATTAGTCGCCTTCTGGAGAATTCCATGACTGCCAACAATTCACTCTCCCAACACACATGAAATTTCCCACCAGCATTTCTCTCTCATTGGACACCTTTCATATAGACAAGGCTGTATTTTCATTGGACAACACTGCTGTCAATCACACAAACACACGTAATACGCGCGTTGACTATGGACAAAAACGAGCACAAAAACGGGCATAAAATGCACCAGGCCATTTTTTGCAAATCTGACATGTGTCACTTTATGTGGTGATAACTTTAAAACGCTTTTACTTATCCAAGCTATTCTGAGATTGTTTTCTCATCACATATTGTACTTCATGACAGTGGTAAATTTGAGTCAAAATATTTCATCTTATTTATTAAAAAAATACCAAATTTACCAAACATTTGGAACAATTCGCAATTTTCAAAATTTCTATTCCTCTGCTTTTAAAACAGATAAGGATACCTCCTAAAATAGTTATTACTTTACATTTCCCATATGTCTACTTCATGTTTGGATCATTTTGGGAATGCCATTTAATTTTTTTGGGACGTTACAAGGCTTAGAACTTTAGAAGCAAATCTTGGCTCATATAATAGAAACCACCCATAAATGGCCACATTTTAGATACTAAACCCCTCAAGGTATTCAAAACTGATTTTAAAAACTTTCTTAACACTTTAGGTGTTCCACAAGAATTAAGGGAAAATGTAGATGAAATTTCTGAATTTTACTTTTTGGGCAGATTTTCCATCTTAATCAATTTTTTCCAGTAACAAAGCAAGGGTTATCAGCCAAACAAAACTCAATATTTATTGCCCTGATTCTGTAGTTTACAGAAACACCCCATATGTCGTTGTAAACTGCTCTATAAGCACACAGCAGGTGCAGAAGGAAAGAAAGGCCATATGGTTTTTGAAGGACAGATTTCACTGGGATAATTTTAAGTTGCCATGTCACATTTGAAGACCCCCTGATGCACCCCTAGAGTAGAAACTCTAAAAAAATTGACCCCATTTTGGAAACTACACCCCTCAAGGTATTAAAAACTGATTTCACAAACTTTGTTAAAGGGATTCTGTCACTAGGATTAAAGCAATAGTTTATATGTGCCCATCCGTCTCCTTGCTGTGTTTAAAATGATCCCACTGTGGGTTACTGCTCTATGTGTCTTCGATTTTTATAAAAATCAATGTTTTTGATATGTAAATTACCTTGGTAAGATGCCCAAGGGGTTGTCCCACAATCTGTTGGTGCCCAGCCACGCCCACCCATCCGGAGCCCAGCAAAGACTACCACTTAATTTATTCACTTCACTTGCACTGACGTCAATTCTTCTCAGTGCTGTAATCTTGCGCAGGCGCAGTGAACACTGTAGTCTGCGCCGTGCGCACTACTGGCACTGGCTTCGATGAGTCAACTGTGCATGCGCCAGCTCTCACGGGCAGCAGAACAAAAATCGCTTTTTTGACACACTTTTTTTTTAAGGTGTTCTTCTGAGGGGTTAGGTTATGTGACATTTTTATACAGCAGGTTCTTACGGACGCGTAAATACATAATATGTATACTTTTTTATTTATTTAAGTTTTACACAAAAACACAATTTTTTAAACAAAAAAAAAATCATATTTTAGTGTCTCCATATCCTGAGAGCCATGTTTTTTTTTATTTTTTGGGAAATTGTCCTAGACAGGGTCTCATTTTTTGCGAGCTGAGAGGACGGTTTTATTGGCACTATTTTGGGGTGCATATGACTTTATGATCGCTTGCTATTACACTTTTTGTGATGAAGGTGACAAAAAATTGCGTTTTTGACACCGTTTTTAATATTTTGTTTACGGTGTTCACCTGAGGGCTTAGGTAATATGATATTTTTATAGAGCAGGTCGTTACGGATGTGGAAATACCTAACATTTATACATTTTTATATTTATTTAAGTTTTATACAATAATATTTTTGAAACAAAAAAATCATGTTTTAGTGTCTCCATAGTCTGAGAGACATTGTTTGGGCGATTGTTTTAGGTAGGGGCTCATTTTTTTGCGGCAGGATGTGATGGTTAAATTGGTACTATTTTGGGGGGCATACACCTTTTTGATCACTTGATGTTGCACTTTTAGTGACAAGGTGACAATTTTTTTTATTTTAGCACAGTTTTTTTTTTTTGACGATGTTCACCTGAGGGGTTAGGTCATGTGATATTTTTATAGAGGCGGTCGATACAGGAGCAATAATACCTAATATATTCACTTTTCTTTTTTTCCCAAATTTTCTTAAAAATTTTTTTTTACTTTATTTTTTGTCCCACTCTGGCATTTCAAGTTTTGGGGGTCTGATCCCCATTACAATGCATTACAATACTTCTGTATTGTAATGCATTGGCTGTAAATGTATTACACCTCGTAATACACTTCAGCCTGCTTGCCTGTAAGATCCAAGGGGGCTGGATCTCACAGTCTGTCATGGAAGGCATCGGGCTGCCTTCCCTGCCATCGGGTCCCCGTCACAGCAGCGAGGGGCCCCTCTGACCACCCTGGACCCGGCGGTATCCCGCATATGCTGCAGTCAGCGCTGATCATGGCAGTGAGAGGGTTAATGTGCCGGCATCGGTGTTTTCATCAATGCCAGCGCTTACAGCAAGGGTCTGGCTATCAGTGACTACCGGACTCCTGCCGCTAATTGGGCGGGCGCAGATCCTGCACCCACCCGATCAGCCCCCCGTACATGTACGCTGCGGGCTCTTAAGACACGTCCAGCAGTGCCGTATATGTACAGCATGGGTCCTTAAAGAGTTAAAGAGACAGTACTCTTGTAACGCCTGTAGGTAGGGATAGACAAGGATAGTGAGCCCTAACCTAGATTCCAGCCTGCTTTCCCTACCAACTTGTAGTATAAGCATTACTTGGCACAACCGCAACAGGACAAAGGTCCTTACTAGAGATGAGCGAATTTTTAAAAATTTGATTCGCTGGTTCGCCGAATTCTATTCCATCTGAATATTTTTGCGCCGAATTACGTTAAAAAATGGCTATTTCCTGGCTGCTGAGAGCCTTTATAGTGGTGTAGAACACTGTGCATTGCAGTAACACGAATAGGGAATCTGCTTTGGTAGTGAAATAATACTGTGAGTCCATATGACATGCAGAAGAAAGGCGTTGCTCTTAGAATCACTGCATACTTCACTTATTTGGGCGGTCACTGGGCCAAAACTGACCAAATAACTTAAGTATCAACTCAGCCTTACAGGTAGATGTTAGCGTCAAGAAGTAGCGCACTCCTTTTATACCCCTGTCAGCTGATTACACATAGATGTCTACAGAACCTGTTATATTAAACTCTTATACAAGTAGACCCCCCCCCCCCAAAAAAAAAAGAATGGAGAGGGTGTCAGCAGTAAGTTTGTGTTGACATCACTAATTTATTTTCCCCATTCTCTGATCCGTCAGAACAATTACCCAAAAAAAACGGATCCTGTCTGTGGAGCATACGCCTTCACTCAGTCAGCATTTGCTTAATAAACCATCAGTATTGCTAAAGGCAAAAAAAACTGGATGTAAAACAGAGATGACACATAAATGCAATATTTGCATGTCTTCTGTGTTTTCTACCCACTTCTGTTTTTGGCTACCAAATCATAAGCCAATTCTGATCCTTTGTGCGTCTCGTTTTTCCTTCCTTGGGACAGATCAGAAGAAGTTTAAAATAAATGATGATGTCAGCCAGGCCGAAAGCTGAAATAGTGGACCAGTCATTAGGTGGTGAGGTGAAAGCAGCATGAGGAGACCACAAAGTGGCCCAATCACAGGGTCTGGAGGTGGAAGCAGTATGGGGAGGCCACCGAGTGGAACAATGACAGAGTCTGTAGGTGGCGGCAGCAGCAGCATTAGCAGAAGGTCACTGAGTGTCACTGAAAGTCAGTAGGTGGCGGCAGTTTGAGGAGGCCACCGAGTGGTACACTGACCGAGTCTGGAGGTGGCAGCAGCATGAGGAGACCACTGAGCTGCACAATGACAGAGTCTGGAGGTGGCGGCAGAAGCAGCAGCATGAGGAGGAGGCCAAAGAATGGCACAATGACAGCATCTGGAGGTGGCAGCAGCATCAAGAGGAAGCTACAGAGTGGGACAATGACCGAGTCTGGAGGTGGCAGCAGCATGAGGAGACCACAGAGCGGCACAATGACAGAGTCTGGAGGTGGCAGCAGCATGAGGAGACCACAGATTGGCATAATGACAGAGTCTGGAGGTGGCAGCAGCATGAGCAGACCACAGAGCGGCACAATAACAGAGTCTGGAGGTGGCAGCAGCATGAGGAGACCACAGATTGGCATAATGACAGAGTCTGGAGGTGGCGGCAGCAGCAGCAGCATAAGTAGGAGACCACAAAGTGGCACAATGATAGAGTCGGTAGGTGGCAGCAGCATGAGGAGACCAGAGAGCAGCACAATGACAGAGTCTGGAGGTGGTGATAGCAGCAGCAGCATCAGGAGCAGGCCACAGAGTGGCACAATGACCGAGTCTGGAGGTGGCAGCTGCATAAGGAGACCACAGAGCTGCACAATGACAGAAATTGGAGATGGCAGCAGCATGAGGAGACCACAGAGTGGCACAATGACCGAGTCTGGAGGTGGCATCAGCATGAGGAGACCACAGAGTGGCACAATGATAGAATCTGGAGGTGGCAGCAGCATAAAGAGACCACAGAGCGGCACAATGACAGAATCTGGAGGTGGCAGGAGGTGGATGGCAATACCAGTACCAGCTGAAGATGGTGGGTGAATGAAGCAGCACTTGGCATCAGATGTGTGGCATCAGGTGGGTAACAGCATCAGAATAGTCGCTAAGGCAGGTAGCCAGAAGAAACCGGTCTCTTTTGTCGAATTGTTGGTGTGGCACCATGGATGATCTAGTCTGATGCCTCAGGCATTGGTATGTGGAAATCCTGCCTGATCCATCCATGCCTGATTCATCTTGATGCAATGTCTCACTATGTGCTATATGTGGGCACTTTAAACTCTTGCCAAATGTCATATCAAATGTATTGTGGTATAATGCTGTAATTCCCTTTAACAGGCTGGCAGTGTCATTTACCTTTATTCGCCCACCACATATATATCTTGCTTGGGGGGGGGGGGGAGCAGGGGTAAAGTTAGTGTGTCTGATGAGAATGAAGAGATGAGGAGGTTAATGGAGGAGGTGGAAATTTGTATTTTCACCGAAATAATTAACAAAAGATATAATTGCAGTGCTTAACGCAAAAAACACAATTTAAAAAAAAAAAGATTTTAAAAAAGATTTTACCACATATAAGTGCAGCGCTTAATGCTAAATACAAATTTTTTTCCATCGAAATAATTCAAAAAAGATTTTAGTGCATATAAGTGCAGCGCATAATGACGAATACAAGATTTTTTTCCACCGAAATAATTCAAAGAAGATCTTAACGCATATCAGTGCAGCTCTTAATGCTGAATGCAATTTTTTTTCATACCTAAATAAGTCACAAAAGATTTTACCACATATAACAGCATCACTGAATACATACTCCTGGGAAGGTCATGGAGCGTCCCGGTCATCCAACAACTATTCTCTCCACTGAAGGATTATTTTGAAAGTGTGTAGAAGCCACACTGGGGCCCCTACACTGCAGATTTATTATAGAGACATCATGGCGATTTTACCGCATATTACTGCAACGCCGAATGCTGAATACAGTTTTTTTCCACCGAAATAAGTCACAAAAGATTTTACCAAATGTAACTGCAGCGATGAATGCTGATTACAATTTTTTTTTCACTGAAATAAGTCACAAAAGATTTCACCACATATAACTTCAGCGCAGAATCCAATTTTTTTCCTACCGAAATAAGTCACTAAAGATTTTACCACATATAAGTGCAGCGCTAAATACAATTTTTTTTCCACCGAAATAGGTCAGAAAAGATTTTACTAGGGATGAGCAAACCCGAACTGTATAGAAATTTGGGTTATTCGTGACACGGACCCGAACCCGAACATTTACGTAAAAGTTCAGGTTCGGGTTTGTTGTTCGGCTATTTCTTCCCACTTTCTAAAGGGCTGCAAAGCAGCCAATCAGCTAGCGTTTTACTTCTTGCCCTTAAAAGCCATCACAGCCATGCCTACTAATGGCATGGCTTTGATTGGCCAAGTGCAGCATATGACCCAGCCTCTATTTAAGCTGGAGTCACGTTGCGCCGCACGTCACACTGCTCTGATTAGTGTAGGGATAGGATGCAGCTGCTGTTAGGGCGAGATTAGGCAGGGATTAACTCAGCAAAAACACTTAATAAAGTGATCGATCTACAGCTCTGAATCATTCAACTTCTGCTAGTTAATTGCTCACTGTTTTCAGACTGCCCAGAGCATTTTTCTGTCACTTTTTTCTGGGGTGATCGGCGGCCATTTTGTGTCTTGTGGTGCGCCAGCACAATTTGCCACCAAGTCCATTAATCCATCAATAGTGGGGTTTTGTTTTTTGCTATATCCTACATCAGGGGCTTGGCTGTGCTTATTGTCACCCCTAAAAACTCAGGATAGAATTTTCTTTTTTTTTTTTTTGAGAGGTGAAATTCACTTCAAAAAATAGCAATCCCCTGAATCTGGTTTCCAGCTGTGGCTAGCCAAGTGTAATACTGTCTGGCAAAGAATATTTTTTTTTTTCTGGGGTGAAATTCAATTTCCAAAATAGCAATACCCTAAATCAGTGGTTTCTGCTGTGGCAGGACAAGTTTTATAGTGTCCGTCAGAGGAAAGCTTTTGTTCTTGGGTGAAATTCAATTACCAAAGTAGCAATACCGTAAATCTGGTGTTTCAGCTGTGACTGGACAAGTTTCCACAGCGGGCGAGCGGAGCGGCGCCCAAGAAGATTAGTAAGTGAACTTAGATCCCTGGGCGCTGCTCTATGTAGCCCGATACTAAGTTCATATTCTTTTGACCCATGAAAGGTCTTTAATTAGATTCATTGGTGGTGCAGTGCGCCCCCCCCTCCCCAGTATTAGTATCATTGGTGGCACAGTGGCCACAGGCCCCCCACCCCCCTCATTGTTATATGTTGGCCACAGGGTCCCCTCCATTGGTGGCAGTGGCAGAATACACTGCTGGGGCTCTGATCGGTTACCATGGCAGCCAGGACGCTCCAGAAGCTCTGGCTGCCATGGTCAGCTCCCTGCTGCTGTGTGTGCTATGCACAGGGCAGCCAGGCGAGTGTCAGGTCCTATTCACCCTGATAGAGATCTATTAGGGTGAATAGGACAAGGGATGAAAAGATCCCAGGTTCTAACCCCTAAGGGGGCTAATAGTTATTAAATAAAAAGTAAAAAAAAAACACTAAAATACTAAAAGTTTAAATTGCCCCCTTTCCCAATTTTACATATAAAATTTACAAGCAAAAATAAACAAATTACATATCACCACGCCCGTAAAAGTGTGAACTATTAAAATATTTCCGCTGCGGTGAACGCCGTAACAGAAAAAAAAAATCAAAACCTCGCGACTCGCCATTTTTAGTCACTTTGTCCCCCAGTAGATGTGGGATAAAAGAGGTATGTGCTGCTGTATTCTACTATGTGTAGAGCTGGCTCATTACTGTGACCTGCATCTCATCTTCTCCTCCAAGTCATTTTTTTTTATTATATGCATTTTAAATTTGGCGACTAAAAAATTTGATTTGGCTCCTAAATTTTTTAGGTTAGGATCCAATGGCTCCTGGTTATTTTTTTTTAGTCTGGAGCCCTGAACCCTCTACATTTGTACACACTGTTTTGCATCTCTAAGTGTATCTCTTTCCTTTAAAGGTTATATTACACAAAGTGTTAAAATACAAGTGCTGAAAGCATAATCCTACATATTTTATTACACGCTACTGTGGATCTCCAAGTGTAAATCTGTCCGGTAAAGGATACCTTTTATCCAGGGCCTAAATACTAGGCCTACAATTGATATTCCCCTAAATCTGTGGTTACTGCTGTGCCTGGATTAGTGTAATATGGTACATAAATAGATAGCTAGGTCTTCCTCCACCTCGGGAGGAATGTGGGCACCTGCCGCCCACTAAACAGAGGATGTGCTACCAACACCACCACCTCCGTCAACAAGCATCTCCACCATGTCACACGGAAGCGATCAGCTCTCCATCTCACAAACCTTGAAGAGAAAGCGTAAATTCCCACCTACCCACCCTCAAGCCCTGGGCCTGAATTCCAGCATTTCTAAACTACTGGCCTTTGAAATGCTGTCATTCAGGCTGGTGGACACAGACAGCTTCAAACAGCTGATGGCCATGGCTGTCCCACAGTATGTTGTTCCCAGCCGCCACTGCTTCTCCAAGAGAGCCGTGCCTTTCCTGCACAACCAAGTATCCGATAAAATCAAGTGTGCACTACGCAACGCCATCTGTGGCAAGGTCCACCTAACCACAGATACGTGGACCAGTAAGCACGGCAAGGGACGCTATATCTCCCTAACTGCACACTGGGTAAATGTAGTGGCGGCTGGGCCCCAGGCGGAGAGATCTTTGGCGCACGTCCTTCCGCCGCCAAGGATCGCAGGGCATCATTCTTTGCCTCCTGTAGCCTCCTCCTCCTCCTCCTACTCGGCTTCCTCCTCCTCTTCTTCCACCTGCTCATCCAGTCAGCCACACACCTTCACCACCAACTTCAGTACAGCCCGGGGTAAACGTCAGCAGGCCGTTCTGAAACTCATATGTTTGGGGGACAGGCCCCACACCGCGCAGGAGTTGTGGCGGGGTATTGAACAACAGACCGACGAGTGGTTGCTGCCGGTGGGCCTCAAGCCCAACCTGGTGGTGTGCGATAATAAGGGGCGAAATCTCGTCGCAGCTCTGGGACTAGCCGGTTTGACGCACATCCCTTGCCTGGCGCATGTGCTGAATTTGGTGGTGCAGAAGTTCATTCACAGTTACCCCGACATGTCAGAGCTGCTGCATAAAGTGTGGGCCGTCTGTGCGCGTTTCCGGCGTTCATATCCTGCCGCTGTTCGCCTGTCTGCGCTACAGCGTAACTTCGGCCTTCCCACTCACCGCCTCATATGCGACGTGCCCACCAGGTGGAACTCCACCCTGCACATGCTGGAGAGACTGTGCGAGCAGCAGCAGGCCATAGTGGAGTTTCAGCTGCAGCACGCACGCGTCAGTCGCACTGCTGAACAGCACCACTTCACCACCAATGACTGGGCCTCCATGCGAGACCTGTGTGCCCTGTTGCGCTGTTCCGAGTACTCCACCAACATGGACAGTAGCGATGACGCCGTTATCAGCGTTACAATACCACTTCTATGTCTGCTTGAGAAAACAGTTAGGGCGATAAAGGAAGAGAAACATGGAATGTGTCGGGGATCGGTCATGCCAAATGAATTTAATCAGCTTCTATGAGGAGGTAAGTTCTAGACTTGACAGCAGCGAATCAATGGATGTCATATATCTGGACTTCTCCAAAGCATTTGACACCGTACCTCATAAAAGGTTAGTATATAAAATGAGGATGCTCGGACTGGGAGAAAATGTCTGTATGTGGGTAAGGAACTGGCTAAGTGACAGAAAACACAGGGTGGTTATTAACGGTAGATACTCAAATTGGGTCACTGTAACTAGTGGGGTAACTCAGGAGTCAGTATTGGGCCCTATTCTCTTCAATATTTTTATTAATGATCTTGTAGAAGGCCTGCACAGTAAAATATCTATTTTTGCAGATGACACTAAACTGTGTAAAGTAATTAACACTGAAGAGGACAGTATTCTGCTACAGAGGGATCTGGATAGATTGGAGGCTTGGGCAGAAAAATGGCAGATGAGGTTTAACACTGACAAATGTAAAGTTATGCACATGGGAAGGAATAATGCAAGTCACCCGTACATATTAAATGGTAAAACACTCAGTAACACTGACATGGAAAAGGATCTAGGAATTTTAATAAACAGCAAATTAAGCTGCAAAAACCAGTGTCAGGCAGCTACTGCCAAGGCCAATAAGATAATGGGTTGCATCAAAAGGGGCATAGATGCCCGTGATGAGAACATAGTCCTACCACTTTACAAATCACTAGTCAGACCACACATGGAGTACAGTGTTCAGTTCTGGGCTCCTGTGAACAAGACAGACATAGCATAGCTGGAGAGGGTTCAGAGGAGGGCAACTAAAGTAATAACTGGAATGAGGGATCTACAGTACCCTGAAAGGTTATCAAAATTAGGGTTATTCACTTTAGAAAAAAGACGACTGAGGGGAGATCTAATAACTATGTATAAATATATCAGGGGTCAGTACAGAGATCTGTCCCATCATCTATTTATCCCCAGGACTGTGACTGTGACGAGGGGACATCCTTTGCGTCTGGAGGAAAGAAGGTTTGTACACAAACATAGAAAAGGATTCTTCACTGTAAGAGCAGTGAGACTATGGAACTCTCTGCCTGAGGAGGTGGTGATGGTGAGTACAATGAAGGAATTCAAGAGGGGACTGGATTTATTTCTGGAGTATAATAATATTACAAGCTACAGCTACTAGAGAGGGGTCGTTGATCCAGGGAGTTATTCTGATTGCCTGATTGGAGTCGGGAAGGAATTTTTTTTCCCCTTAAGTGGGGAGAATTGGCTTCTACCTCACAGGGGTTTTTTGCCTTCCTCTGGATCAACTTGTAGGAAACAGGCCAAACTGGATGGACAAATGTCTTTTTTCGGTCTTATATACTATGTTACTATGTTAGATAAGAACCGTTTGGCCCATCTAGTCTGCCCAATATACTGAATACTATGAATAGCCCCTGGCCCTATCTTATATGAAGGATGGCCTTATGCCTATCCCATGCATGCTTAAACTCCTTCACTGTATTTGCAGCTACCACTTCTGCAGGAAGGCTATTCCATGCGTCCACTACTCTCTCAGTAAAGTAATACTTCCTGATATTACTTTTAAACCTTTGCCCCTCTAATTTAAAACTATGTCCTCTTGTAGCAGTTTTTCTTCTTTTAAATATTCTCTCCTCTTTTACCGTGATGATTCCCTTTATGTATTTAAAAGTTTCTATCATATCCCCTCTGTCTCTTCTTACTTCCAAGCTATACACGTTATGGTCCGTTAACCTTTCCTGGTAAGTTTTGTCCTGCAATCCATGTACTAGTTTAGTAGCTCTTCTCTGAACTCTCTCCAAAGTTTCAGTATCCTTCTGCAGATATGGTCTCCAGTACTGCACACAATACTCCAAATGAGGTCTCACTAGTGTTCTGTAGAGCGGCACGAGCACCTCCCTCTTTCTACTGTTAATGCCTCTCCCTAAACACCCAAGCATTCTGCTGGCATTACCTGCTGCTCTATGACATTGTCTGCCCACCTTTAGGTCGTCTGATATAATGACCCCTAAACAGGGCCGGTGCAAGGATTTTTGCCGCCCTAGGCAAAAGAAAAGTTTGCCGCCCCCCAGGGACGTGCACACATAGGGCTCAAAGGGGGCTTGAGCCCCTGCCCCTTTCTGCCTCTGCCCCTTTAATTCCCTTCTTTTCTTTTCATTTTTTTTTTCTGGGTCGGCGGCGCTAGGCAGAACAAGCAGCTGCTTTTTTTTTTCTATGTGCACAAGTGCCGGGCGGCGGGCACCCGCCCAGCCTGCGTGTGCCGGGCCGGGACCGTGCGGCGCAACCACGCAGCACTGTTCAGCGCTGCAGTCAAGTGCCTCAGTAGTCACGTGGGGGCCAGCGGGAGTCCGGAGCTGAGCTGACTTCAGAAGTTCAGAGACTGTAACTGCCTGCAACCTGGTCATCACCGGTGAGTCAGCTTGTGTGGGGCTGTCCACTGTCAGTCTGTCACTGTGCCACTATGGAGGGGTTGCCCGGTCGGGGAGAAATGTAAAAGGGGGAAGGGAATTCAAAATGTGCTGCAATGCTGCCAGTGCTAGGCCCAGAAATGTGTGGGGAAAATTACTATGTGGGGGCAGTCAGTGGGGGCAGTGTGGGGCAAATTTACTCTTGGGGGGCAAATTACTTTGTGGCGGCAATGTGGGGGAAATTAGTGTTTGGGCAGGGTAGGACAGTTACATCTGTGTGGGGCAGTGTGGATTACTATGGCATATGTGGGGGCAGTGTGGGGGACAAATTACTGTGTGGGGGCAGTGCAAATTACTGTGTGTGTGCAGTGTGGCAGTGTGGGGCAGTCGGGTGATGAAACATTTCCACCATTCATTTTGACAGCTCTTTTGGAAATCCACTTCACACCAGTTTCTGATAAATGACCAATGCCATGTCTATTAGGTCACTATTTTTTCAGCAGTATAGTACCTGGGACATTGGGGAGCACCACCGGGCACGGTATTGGGAGTGGCAGCAGGATGACATTGTCGGGGACACCAGAGTGGGAGGGTGATGGAAACATTGAGAAATCTGACTGTGTCTGTATTACAAACTCTATAGAGGCGAGATGTGACTGAAAGAATTTGCCATGGCGGTTTGGGTCAGACGAAGGAGAAGAGGAAAGTGAAGATCTACATGACAGGAGATGTCCCTGGATGTAAGAGGTATGCGTTCCATCCCACCGGCGGCAGCGCAATTTATTCACTGATACAATTTATTCAACAGTCCGCCCACTCACCAGTGCAGGGTTAGAGGGACAGGGTCCTTTAAGGCTAGCGCAGGGGCTGGACGTGCGTGACGCATGTCTGTTACGTCATGTGACAAGTGCCCTTTTTTTTTATTTAAGCCCCTGCCCTTCAAAATGTCTGTGCACGTCCCTGCCGCCCCCCCCACGTGACATCACAATGCCCCACCCATATGATCTGCCATATTAAAGGGGTTCTGCAGTTTATTTAAACTGATCGGCAGGGGTCCGACACCTGGGACCCCCGCCAATCAGCTGTTTGAGAAGACAGCTGCGCTGGCAGTAGAGCCTCCGCCTTCTCGCAGTGACGTCACGATTAGTATCATTGGCCTGGGTGGGGTTAGGCTTCATATAAGTGAACAGAGCTTAACCCCGCCAAGACCAGTGATACTAGTCGTGATGTCACTGCGCCTGCGGTAAACAGCGAGAAGGCCGCGGTGCTCCTGCAGCCCCGCTGCCTTCTCAAACAGCTGATCGGCGGGGGTCCCGGGTGTCGGACCCCTGCCGATCAGATGCTGATGATCTATCCAGAGGATAGATCATCAGTTGTAACAAACTGCAGAACCCCTTTAACTAACGCCAGTTCTCTCTCTCCCCCCCCCTTGTCATTCTCTCCCCCCTCTTGTCATTCTCTCCCCCCTCTTGTCATTCTTCACACTCCCCCCACTTGTCATTTTTCCCCCTCCCCCACACTTATCATTCTCTCCCCCTCTTGTCATTCTCTCCCCCCTCTTGCCATTCTTCACACTCCCCCCCCTTGTCATTCTTCACACCCCCCCTTGTCATTCCCTTTCCCCCCCTTGTCATTCTCTCTCCCCTTGTCATTCTCTCTCCCTCCTCTCCTTTGTCATTCTCTTTCCCCTCTTTTTATTCTCCCCCCTCTCCTTGTCATTCTCTTTCCCCTCTTTTTATTCTCCCCCTCTCCTTGTCATTCTCTTTCCCCTCTTTTTATTCTCCCCCCCCTCCCCTTGTCATTCTCTTTCTCCCCCCTCCGAGCCCCCCCTCCCCCCTACCTCTAGTGTAGCGCGGCCGAGCTCTATATGCTCCACGGGTACAGGAGCTTTAGTTTCCTGTACCCGAGGGGACTGACATGAAGTGCACACTCTGTGCGCACTTCATGTCAGTCCGGCCGGGTACAGGAGACAGATGCTCCTGTACCCACGGACCTTAAAGAGCTCGGCCGCGCTACAATGGAGTGACAGGAGGGAGCGCTGAGCGCTTCCTCCTGTCAGCTCCTCTCTTCATGCTGCGCCCGGGAGGTGCGCCCTCATGGACGCTCCAGCCCGGGCAAGCCGCCTGAGGCTCAATTCAGAGCGCTCGGCGGCTGCAGCATGAGACGGGGTCGGCGCTCCTAGCGGCGCCCCTTCCCAAGGGGCGCTCTACGCGGCAGCCTATTCCGCGTATAGGATGCGCCGGCCCTGCCCCTAAATCCCTTTCCTCAGATACTGAGGAGGTGGCCCAGGAGCAGGAGGAGGAGGAAGAGGGGTCATTTTTAGCACTTTCAGGCCAGTCTCTTAGAAGTGGCTCAGAGGGAGTTTTTTTGCAAAAGCAGAGTCCAGGTACAAATGTGGCCAGCCAGGGCCCACTACTGGAGCACAAGGAGGATGAGGATGAGGTGGAGGAGAATGAGGATAAGGCATGTTCACAGCGGGATGGCACCCAACGCAGCTCAGGCCCCTCATTGTTGTGTGGCTGGGGGGAAACGGAGGAAGATGGCTATACGCCTCCCAAAGATGACAGCTTGTCCTCAACTCTGGGGAGCCTGGCACACATGAGCGACTACATGCTGCAGCGACAGCAGAGTTGCCCACATTTTAACGTGTGCAGACTACTGGGTTGCCACCCTGCTGGATCCCCGGTACAAAGACAATGTTCCCACCTTACTTCCTGCACTGGAGCATGATAGGAAGATGCGCGAGTACAAGCGCACATTGGTAGATGAGCTACTGAGAGCATTCCCAAATGTCACAGGGGAACAAGTGGAAGCCCAAGGCGAAGGCAGAGGAGGAGCGAGAGGTCTCCAACGCAGCTGTGTCATGGCCAGCTCCTCTGAGGGCAGGGTTAGCATGGCAGAGATGTGGAAAAGTTTTGTCACCACGCCACAGCTAACTGCACCACCACCTGATACGGAACGTGTTAGGAGGAGGCAGCATTTCACTAACATGGTGGAACAGTACGTGTGCACACCCCTCCACGTACTTACTGATGGTCCGGCCCCATTCAACTTCTGGGTCTCCAAATTGTCCACGTGGCCAGAGCTAGCCTTTTATTCCTTGGAGATGCTGGCCTGCCCGGCGGCCAGCGTTTTTTATCTGAACGTGTATTCAGCACGGCAGGTGGCGTCATTACTCAGAAATGCAGCCGCCTGTCCACAGCCAACGTGGACAAGCTGACATTCATAAAAATGAACCAGGCATGGATCCCACAGGACCTGTCCATCCCTTGTGCAGAATAGACATTTATAACTACCTCCCCATAACCATATATTCTTGTATTCCAGGGCACTTCTTTATTGAATCCTCTTTTTTTAATTTTACCATTATTTTGCGGGGCAACCCAAAGTTGAATGAACCTCTCTTCCGTCTGGTTGCCAGGGGCCTAAATTTTTGAAAGTGGCCTTCTCCATTGGTGGGTGACATGAAGCCTGATTCTCTGCTTTGGGACCTCTCTCCTCTGTCTGGGTGCTGGGGACTAAATAATTAAAAGTAGCCTTCTCCATTGGTGGGTGACATGATGCCTCTTTTGCTGCTATGGGACCTCTCTCCTCTGCCTGGGTGTCAGGGGCCTAACTTTCACGTACTTGCTTGCTGTCTTGGTGGCAGACATTTAACACTTTTTACTGTCTAATGACCGCCCCATTGTCTGGGTGTCAGGGGCCAATATGTCGTTTAATCATTTGTTGTCTTGATGGGAGATATTAAACTCTTTTTACTGTCATGACCGCCCCATTGTCTGGGTGTCAGGGGCCTAAATTTCACGTACTTGCTTGCTGTCTTGGTGGGAGATATTAAACTCTTTTTACTGTCTAATGACCACCCCATTGTCTGGGTGTCAGTGGTCTATATTTCACTTAATTGCTTGCTGTCTGGGTGAGAGACATTAAACTCTTTTTACTGTCAAATTGCCTCTCCTCTGTCTGGGTATCAGGGGCATACATAAATGATAATAGCTTGTTCCATTACAGGTTGACCTGAGGCCTGTGTTGCTGTTACGGTACCGCTCTTATCTTTGTGGGTGCCATGGCCCTGAGTCTGTGAATGAGGCCTGTGGCACTGCAGGCAGACATGGATCCTTTTTGGCTGTGATGAGAACATCAACTCCCATAGCATTCCTACCTGATGCCACCCCAACCTCCTATTCCACCTCCTCCAAGTTGCCAATTGATATTGGTTAATTTTTATTTATTTTATTTTATTTTAAGTCATTTCCTTATCCACATTTGTTTGCAGGGGATTTACCTACATTTTGTTGCCTTTTGCAGCCCTCTAGCCCTTTCCTGGGCTATTTTACAGCCTTTTTAGTACCCAAAAGTTTGGGTTCCCATTGACTTCAACTTCTCGAACCCGAACATCCAGGTGTTCGCTCAACTCTAGATTTTACCACATATAACTGCAGCGCTGAATACAACTTTTGTACCCACCAAAATAAGTCACAAAAGATTTTATCGCATATAACTGCAGCTCTGAACGCCGAATATCTTTTACTTTTTTCTACTGATATATGCCACTGAAGGCTTTACCACATATAACTGGAACAGTGAATGCCAAGCATATTTTTCTTTTTCCACGTATATACGCCACTAAAAGCTTTTCAACAGAGGGTTAGAGGCTGTCAGTTTTTGAAAAAAACAACGGCGCCTGAGGCGGAGTGAAGTGAAGTGAACGGGATGTAGCGGAGGAAGTAGGTTCGCTGGAAGAGCGAGACTCGGTCCTTGTGCGGTTTCTGTGCTGCAGAAAAGTCCCCGTAGTGTCCAGTAAGCAATACTGCAGATAGATGCAGGCTGGTGTGAATTAGTTAGTATTTTTGTGCAGGGTTAGTGCATAGTGTATTCACCTGTATTGGTGCGCCGCTCTTATGGACGTTGACTTGTCACATAAGCGCGCAGTGTGTGAAACGTAAATAAAAAATTTCACCACAACGTAATTCAGTCCATACCGCAAAAAGGACTTTCTCACATATAACTGCAGTGCTGAATGCTGAATATATCTTTATTTTTCTACTGAAATACACCACTAAAGGCTTTACCACATATACTGTAATTGCAACAGTGAACGCTGAATATATTTTTATTTTTCTACTAATATACGTCACTAAAGGTTTTTCAAGATATAAGTGCAGGAGCGAATGGCAAATGTATATTTCTTTTTCTACTGATATACGTCAATAAAGGTTTTTCAAGATATAAGTGCAGCAGTAAACTGAGAATATTTTTTTCTTGTAGTACTGAAATACGCACCTATAGGCTTTCACTAGAAATAACTGCAGAACTGACCTGAGAATATATTTTTCTTGTTGGACTGAAATAGGTCACTATACGCTTTCAACAGAAATATCTGCAGAAGTGAACTGAGAACATATTTTTCTTGTAGTACTGAAATATGCCCCTATACACTTTCACCAGAAATATTTGCAACAGTACAGTGCGTACAGTGTATATTTTTCTTGTTGTACTGAAATAAGCCCCTATATGCTTTTGAACAGAAATAACTGCAGCAGTGAACTGAGAATATATTTTTCTTGTTGGACTGAAATAGGCCACTATACACTTTCAACCAAAAACTATTGAAGAGTGAAGTGCGTATATATTTTTCTTGTAGTACTAAAGTACGCCCCTATGCGCTTTCACCAGAAATAACTGCAACAGTGCAGTGCTTATATATTTTTCTTGTAGTATTGAAATACGCCCCTATACTCTTTCACCAGAAATTACTGCAGAAGTGAACTGAGAATATATTTTTCTTGTAGTGCTGAAATCTACCCCTATTCGCTTTCCCCAGAAATAACTGCAGAAGTGACCTGAGAATATATTTTTCTTGTTGGACTGAAATAGGCTACTATACGCTTTCAACAGAAAACTATTAAAGAGTGAAGTGTGTATATATTTTTCTTGTAATACTGAAATACGCCCCTATATGCTTTCACAAAAAAAAACTGCAACAATGCAGTGTATATATGTTTTTCTTGTTGTACTGAAATACGCCCCTATGCGCTTTCAACAGAAATAACTGGAGCAGTGAACTGAGAAATAACTGCAACAGTGCAGTGTGTATATATTTTTCTTGTTGCACTGAAATATGCCCTGAATATACGCTTTCACCAGAAATAACTGCAACAGTGCAACAATTTGTAAAATTGTTATTTGTTACCACGAAGCGCTAGGAAATTCACATTCGTGAATTTTTTGTGAAATTCTAAGCGAATTACACTTCGTTATGATTAGCTCATCTCTAGTCCTTACGCTAAATAAGTGCTGAGATGAATAAACACCAACAGAAAAACACCAAAGCAGAGTCGTATGGAAATTGGTCAGAACCAGACAGGCTACATAGTACCAAATGAGAGACAGAGGGTGGTTATAAGACAAGGAATGAGTACTCAAATGCAGGAAGGGGGAACAAGAAACCTTGCTAGTGAGCCAGAAAAAACTATCACTGGCACTGTTGTATGGCCAGGAAGGGATTTAAATAGAGCGCTTGATAGGTCCATTAGTCAGAAACACAAGTACACAGTAATAGATCAGCTGAGCTAATCGGCCCACTGCTGATCTTCCCCAGTACACGCCCTCTGTGGGGAGAAAGTGCATTACATCCTGTTACTAAGGATGCAGTCGCATCACCAGGGGGCATGGCTCAGCAGTGCGTCTCTCCCGGAGCGGCCGTGCTGAGGCTTAGGATCGCGCCTCTGGTGCCTGGACAGGTAAGTTTATTACAATTCTTTTCATTTCCTGTGCATGAGCCAACCTTTGTCTATAAGGCTGGGTTCACACGAGCGTGTCCGGATTAGGTCCGGATGCGTTGCGGATGCGTTCAGTGAAAACTGTGCGATTTCACAGGCAAAGCCATTCAGTTTTGCCTGCGATTGCGTTCAGTTGTTCAGTTTTTTCCGCGGGTGCAATGCGTTTTGATGCGTTTTCACGCGTGATAAAAACTGAAGGTTTACAAACAACATCTCCTAGCAACCATCAGTGAAAAACGCATCGCACCCGCACTTGCTTGCGGATGCAATGCGTTTTTAACGCAGCCCCATTCACTTTTATGGGGCTAGGTCTGCGTGAAAAACGCAGAATATAGAACATGCTGCGATTTTCACGCAACGCACAAGTGATGCGTGAAAAAAAACGCTCATGTACACAGCCCCATTGAAGTGAATGGGTCAGGATTCAGTGCGGGTGCAATGCGTTCACATCACGCATTGCACCCGCGCGGAAAACTCGCCCATGTGAATGCAGCCTGAACAACTGAACGCAATCGCAGGCAAAACTGAATGGCTTTGCCTGTGAAATCGCACAGTTTTCACTGAACGCATCCGCAACGCATCCGGACCTAATCCGGACACGCTCGTGTGAACCCAGCCTAAAGCTGTTGCAATGCTTCTACAATTCATAAGTGTGCAATAGGTGTATTTCCTATCATCATCATCAGCATATATTTCATTATATACACCACGCAATTGCTCCTTTTTCTTTGCAAAAACCTCCTGCAAATCTCCTACAGTTTATACATGTATATTAAGCGTATTTTAGAGTGTCAACAGCAGCATCATAGTGTATATTTTGTCGCACCCAGGGAAAGTCCAATTGCACCTGTTTTTTTCCGCAACTCTATTACTATTTTTCTACAACTTATAAGTGCGAAAAAAGGGTATTTTAGTGTGTCTATAGCAGTATATAGTTGTTTGCACTCATGGGATGTCCAATTGCTCCTATTGCTATTTCCCAAAAGCTGTTGCAATTTTAATACTGTTTTTAAGGATGGAAATAAGGGTATTTTAGTGCATCGATAGCAATGAATATTTTGGTCACATTAAGGAGACATGTTATTAGGCTTTTTGGTATTCCCGAAAAAGCTATTGTAATTTTTCTACCGTTCATAAGTGCACGAAAAAACATATTTTAATGAGCCAATAGCAGTGTGTGTTAACTGCTTTTAATTTCAAAAAGCATAACAAATGTAACGGCGTCAAGAAATGCGACACCCTCAACCATGTGTTTACCTGTAGCTATTTATACCAGTGTCACTCTGACATTATTTACTATTGCGCCCTTGGCGTTAACGAGTTTGAAAGGGGTGAAGCATAGAGAGATAAAATTCCTTCCAAAAAAGAAAGACCATAAAGAAAAATTTAAAGGGTTTATGTCACCAGATTTAACCCTATTAAACTGGCTGACATTAGTGATGTGCTAATGTCAGCAGACCTTAACTTCCCTAATTTTATGCTTCTGGATGCCCCCATTACTGCATAATTTTAACTTTTATAATATGCTAATTAGCCTCTAGGAGCAGGGGGGCCTTTGCTCCTGCTCCTAGAGGCTCCGTTCGCCCACCTCAATTCACGCCCTGCCGTCCTTGATTGACCGGGCCAGCGTTCATCTTCTCTGGCTGGCCCTGTATGCTGAATAAATCTTGTGCATGTGCAGTCCCAGCAGGCAGGTCCAGCAGCAGGAGAAAATGAGCGCTTCCTAGCCCTGTCAATCAAGGACAGCAAGGTGTGACTTGAGGTGGGCGAATGGAGCTTCTAGGAGCAGCAGCAACGCCCACCCTGCTCCTAGAGGCTAATTAGCATATTATAAACGTTCAAACTGTGCAGTAATGAGGGCATCCAGAAGCATAATGTAAGGAGAGTTAGGGTCTGCTGACATTAGCACATTGCTAATGTCAGCCAGTTTAATAGGATTAAACCTGGTGACGGAAACCCCTCAAGTCCTAGGAGATCTCAGAGTGTTATACACAAATTTTCAGGCCAATTGGAGTACTTTCGAATTTGGTAGAATCCATATTGACCTGATTTGAAATTTCCGACCAATTTTTTCTAATCGGAATCAAATCTAATTTTAAAAAATTCGGTTTTCTGTACTCCTGAATTATAATTACATGGGGAATGCAAGACTACTGTACTAAAAGACATATTAGGAGAGGTGACAGGTTTTCGAATACTTTTATACTGATGACTAGAGATGAAGGAATCGAAGCAGACGAAGTGGAATTCGATCCGAATATAAGGAAAAATTTGATTTGCACCAAATGCGAATTTCCTCGCACTGTAACGAATTGCCTTTTTTCCTAAAATGGCTGCTACATGTGTGAGGACATGGGGCAAGGAACTTTGGGAAGGCGGGATCACCCATACTGACATGCATGCAGCCAATTAGCAACCAGCCCTGTGATGTCACAGCCCTATAAATACGATGGCCATCTTAGATTCTGCAATTCACCAGTGCGCTTAGTGTAGGGAGAGACATGTCTGCAGGCGCTAGGGACAGTGATAGGAAAGACTTGATTGTGGTGAAAAAAAAAACTATTTACAAGTACAGGGAAAGATTATTCAAGGTGAAGGGAAAGGATATGGAGGAATCATTCCACTGGCATTTGTATTGAACAGGGTTTAGTCGGGGAGGTGACAGCCTGGGTAGTAGGAACAATCCAATTACACCTTCTTGCACTGACTGGGGATCCAAATTGCCATTATACAGCTCTGTTATTCCAGCAAACCTGTCTTATTAGGGTGCGAGTGCTGTTCGATACAGGCATTAACAGGGTTTATTACAAGGAAATATTTCTATGTTTTATTTGCCCTTGTGTGGAGCAGTTATATGTTCTAAAGCACCATTGTGTGGTGAAGGGCGAAAATTACAGCCCTTTTTGTCTTGTATTAGTGACAAAAGTAAAATATATTTGCCGCTTAGTGTTGCAGTTATCTGTTTTAAAGGCCTTTTTTCTGTGTATTAGTGGAAAAAGAAAAAAAATGTTTGCCGCTCAGTGGTGCAGTTATCTGTTTTAAAGCCCTTTTTTGCGTGTATTAGTTACAAAAAGGAAAAATATCTTTGCTGCTCAGCTGTGCAGTTATCTGTTTTAAAGACCTTTTTTGCGTGTATTAGTGGGAAAAAAAATATTTGCTACTTAGCGGTGCAGTTATCTGTTTTAAAGCCCTTTTTTGCATGTATTAGTGGGAAAAAAATATATATATTTGCCACTCAGCAATGCAGTTATCTGTTCTAAAGCCCTTTTTACTGTGTATTAGTGGAAAAACAAAAAATATCTTTGCCGCTCAGTGGTGATGTGATATATTCAAAAGCCCTGTATGCCGTGTATTAGTGGCAAAATAAAAATATATTCGCTGTCCAACGTTGTATTTCACTGTTGAAAAGCATGTTGTGAAAAAATTGAACTAAATTTGGGTGTAATTGATGTTCTATGGTGCAGTGATATATATTGTGAAGCCCTGTTTACCATGTATTAGTGGTGAAATAAAAATATATTCGCCGAATAGCGTTGCATATATCTGTTGAAAAGCTTGTTGTGTAAAAGTAGAAAAAAATGTGGGCCTAATTGACGTTCTGTGGTGTAGTGATATATTCTGAAGCCCTGTTTGCAGTGTATTAGTGTCGAAATAAAAATAGATTTGCCGTCCAGTGTTGCATATATATCTGTTGAAAAGCCTGTTGTGCAAAAGTAGAATAAAATTTGGGCATAATTGACGTTCTTCGGTGCACTCATATATTCTGAAGCCCTGTTTGCCGTGTATTAGTGGCAAAATAAAAATATATTTGCCGTCCAGAGTTGCATATATCTGTTGAAAAGCGTGTTGTGTAAAAGTAGAAAAAAAATTGGGCCTAATTGACGTTCTGTGGGGCAATGATATATTCTGAAGCCCTGTTTGCCGTGTATTAGTGTCGAAATAAAAAATATTTCATCTAACATTGGATTATTTGATCTAACAGAGTCATACAGAGAAGTGCCAGGCCCTGTACAGGGCAGGGGCAGAAGCGTAAATGTTTCTGGTGCAGGCAGAGGTCGCAGCAAATTAAGGGGGCGTGGTAGCAGGGGTCACATTGAGAGGCCTGAGCTCCCGGTGTCATCTAGCGGTCGTGTCTTGACCAGCAACCCAGCGGTTCTTGAGTGGTTGACTCAGTCATCCACTTCGTCCCAAGTGACATCTGACACCCCCAGCCAAGAGTTGGTGCCTTTGTCCTTTTCTGTTCCCTCAGCCAGAGAATTTTTATATGCTGCGGTCTCGGCTCCACTTTTCAGTGAGGACGAGCTACTAGAGGACAGTTAGCAGCTACTGCCCAGCCAAGATCTAGAGTAGACAACAGCCGCTTCCTCCACTAGGCGGGCAAGTTCTGATGAGGAGAGTGGTGTGGGAGCTGGTGTTGCGAGCGGTCAGGCTCCTGACCCAGAGATGGTTGAGGAGGACATCATTGACATGCAGATGATCATCAATGATGATTATGTAGCTGATCGCACTTGGGAGCCGGGTGACAAAGGGTCTTCATCATCATCGGAAGAAGAGGGTGGCAGCTTGCCCGTAAGCCAGCGGCGGAGCCAGCAAGTCGCTAGCGTGGCTGGGAGCCAGCAGGGTGGCAGCAGTTGGAGGTCTGGAGTGAAACGTGCCAAGGGTAGACCACCCGCTTCGCAGGAGCCTACCTACCTGGGAAGTAGCGGTGTCCGGTTTCACAGAGGCAGCAGCGGTAGCAGTCAGTCAGTGCGGAGTGTTGGAGGTAAAATCCCCTTCTCAGCGCTGTGGCAGTTTTTTGTTACCAGAGGAGGTGAACACGGCCATATGTTGAATATGTGGGCAGAAGGTGAAGCGCCACGGCCCTGCGTCAATATATGAAGCGGCACCAGCGGTGGTCCAGCCTATCGCAGCAACCGCTGCATCACCCAGTGGCATGTGCCCAGTTTCAGGCAGTCAAGGCTCCACCACCTCAGGCGAAGGGAGCTGTCTGTCCTTCCCATCATCTGCTGGTCCTGATACTCCTGCTCCTCCTCCTTATCACCGAAGCCATTGCCAAGAGACAACAGTATGTGTGTACGCATCCAATGGCGCAGAAGCTTAATGTGCTCCTGTCCAAGTTGCTGGTGCTGCAGTCCCTCCCTTTTCAAGTGGTGGACTCTGCACCTTTCAGGTGGAGAGTCCAAAGCCGTCATTTATTTGCCAAAAAGGCAGTACCAGCCCTGCACACACATGTAGAACAGAAGGTGGGTCAGTTCTTGAGCCTGTCGGTGTCTGCCAAAGTGCACCGCAGTGCCGACTTGTGGAGCTGTAACTACAGACAGGGACAATACATGTCCTTTACGGCCCACTGGGTAAATGTGGTTTCTGCACAGCCACACCAGCAACTTGGCCAGGTGACACCACTTCCGCCTCCATGTTCTCTTGCCGTTGGTCCTGCGACATTGTCTGCCTCTGTCTCCTCATCCTCCACCGTGTCCTCAGCCTCCACTGCAGGCACAATTCACAGGGGCCCTCCAGCATACCACATGTGCAGGGCACGGCGGTGTCACGCTGTTCTGTACCTCGATTCCCTGGACAAACGGAGTCACACAGGGGAGGAACTGCTCTGTGTCCTTCATCAAGAAATCAAATCCTGGCTTTCTCCACAACAACTTAAAATCAGAACCATGGTGACCGACAACTGGAAGAACATTGTATCCGCACTGCGTCAAGGAGGGCTGAGCTATGCGCCCTGCATGGCGCATGTGCTCAATCTGGTTGTCAAGCGGTACCTGAAGTCTTCCACCCATTTGCAATAGTGTTGATCGAGCACCCAAATGCTCGGGTACTTGTGCCGAACACATCGGGATGCTCGGGTGCTCTACAGAGGACCCGAGTAAATTGGAAGTCAATGGGAGAACCCGAGCATTAAGCCAGGCACCCCCTGCTCTGAAGAGGGGAGGGTGCCTGGTTCATAGGAAAAGGTCAAAAATTTATGGAAACACCTCCGAAATGGTTCGGGAACAGCATATGGAGGATGTCTGGATGCATCTTGGACTCCCAGGTCGCTGCTGGGAACGATGTTGTCCGAGTAGTACGCCACTTTTACAGACTGACAATATTACGAACAAAACCAAAAATAAAACCGATTTTAGAGGTAAAATTGTTAGTAAACATTCTTTCCTGTATATTTACTTGTATATAAAGTGCAAGTGCTGCCAAAAATTACAAGCAAGAGGCACTCCAATACAACCTGTATATCAAGTAAAGAAGGGCCTCATTCACATTGTGGTACAATTGTTCAGGTAGTGGGACTCCTACACTCATAAAACCTATGCACTAAGTGAAAGGGCTGCCAAAAATTACAAGGAACCGGCACTCCAATACACCCTTTGTTACACATCATACACACCCTTGAAAAATTATGATTGATGGCCTGCTGATGACCCTCAAAAACATTTGGAGCAAGGGCCTACTGATCTGACCATCTAAAACATTAGGGGTGAGGGCCTGCTGCTGAGCTGACCCTCTAAAACATTGGAAGTAAGGGTCTGCTGCTGAGCTGACCCTCTAAAAGATTGTAGGTGAGGGCCTGCTGGTGAGCTGACCCTCTAACAGGTTGTAGGTGAGGGCCTGCAGGTGAGCGGACCCTGTAAAAGATTGTAGGTGAGCTGACTCTGTAAAACAGTATATGCGAGGGCCTGTAGATGAGCTGACCCTGTAAAATATTATATGCGAGGGCCTGCAGGTGATCTGACCCTGTAAAAGATTGTAAGTGAGGGCCTGCAGGTGAACTGACCCTTTAAAATATTAAATGCGAGGGCCTGCTGTTGAGCTGACCCTGTAAAAGATTGTAGGTGAGGGCCTGCAGGTGAGCTAACCCTGTAAAACATTTTATGCGAGGGCCTGCAGGTGAGCTGACCCTGTAAAAGATTGTAGATGAGGGCCTGCTGGTGAGCTGACCTACTAAAAGGTTGTAAGTGATGGCTTGTAAGTGAGCTGACCCTGTAAAACATTATATGCAAGGGCCTGCAGGTGAGCTGACCCTGTAAATAATTATATGCGAGGGCCTGCAGGTGAGCTGACCTTGTAAAACATTATATGCGAGGGCCTTGGCTACCGAGACTGGACTTGGTGGAAGACAGGGTGGTGCTTAACTGACTGGAAGCATTATCTGCTGCAATCTAACCCACCACCTGGTCGCACTGGTCTGACATCAAGAGTGGTGTCCTGCATCACCCTGCTAACAGAGTCAGGGGACTGGAGACGTGGCACCTAAATCTCAAGGCCACATGAGCCCTGTGGGGGCTGAACTGGAGGAGGACGAGGAGGACATTGGAACACAAGCAATGTGTGGTGAAATGGGTGGTTTTTCTACACAGGTGACAGGAGAGGAGGAGCAGGAGCATCCAGAGGAGCTACAGAGCGATGTGGAAGATGAGGTAGAGGACCCAGACACACCGTGGCAGTATGCAGTGAAGATGGAGGCAAGGAGTCCCTCCTAGTCATTTGCACAAATGGCCGATGCATGCTCACTTGCTTGAGTAGTGACAGCGGAATTCGACAGAGGAAACACTTCTGTCTCTCCACCTTGTTGGGCCCTTGCTACCGGTCCAAATTGGGGGCCTTTTTTATACCCGCTGAGAGGCAGGACAAACTGAACTACTATAGAGACATCCTATGTAGTCAGTTGGCCGCTGCCTATCTGCGCCATCGTCCATCCTCTCGCAGGTCTGACTGCGGGTTCCCTCTGTGCTCACGTTCCACTGCCATTGCTGCTGGGCAGGGGTGGCAGGAGCAGGACCAGCTCTATCATCAGCAGCCTGAGTCTAAAGTCACTGATGAGCAGCTTTCTTCACCCGCAAAGAGAATAAAGTACTCACTAGCAGCAGCAGCTAAGCCTGGAGCAGGACCTGAACCAGCAGGTGGTGGCATACTTGAACAGCACCCTGCCACCCCACATTGAATATCCACTGGACTACTGGGCAGCCAAACTTGATTTGTGGTCTCAACTAGCAGAGTTTTCCATGGAAAGGCTGTACTGCCCGGCCAGTAGTGTGGCATCAGAGCGGGTTTTTAGTGCGGCGGGGCCATAGTTACCCCGAGAAGAACTTGCCTGTCCACCTAAAATGTGAAGAGACTGACCTTTGTAAAGATGAATTATCATCAGCGGGTACTGTTATTGCCACCCACCTCCACACTCTGTCATTGTGCTGCTCTATGACCTCCTAATTCTGCTGCTACCTCCACACCCTGTCATTGTGCTCCTCTGTGGCCTCCTGATGTTGCTGCCACCTCCAGACTCTGTCATTGTGCCACTCTGTGGTCTCCAGATGCTTCTGCCACCTCCAAACTCTGTCATTGTGCCACTCTGTGACCTCCTAATGCTGCCGCGACCTCCACACTCTGTCATTGTGCCGCTCTGTGACCTCCTAATGCTGCCGCCACCTCCACACTCTGTCATTGTGCCACTCTGTGACCTCCTCATGCTGCTGCCACCTCCAGACTTTGTCATTGTGCTGCTCTGTGACCTCCTAATACAGCTTCCACATTCTGTCATTGTGCCGCTCTGTGACCTCCTAATGCTGCCGCCACCTCCACACTCTGTCATTGTGCCACTCTGTGACCTCCTGATTCTGCCGCCACCTCCAGACTCTGTCATTGTGCCACTCTGTGGCCTCCTGATGCTGCTGCCACCTCCGCAATCTCTCGTCATCGTGCCACTCTGTGGCCTCCTCATGCTGCTGCCACCTCCATACTCTGTCATTGTGCCACTCTGTGACCTCCTCATGCTGCCGCCACTTCCAGACTCTGTCATTGTTCCACCCTGTGGTCTCCTCCTGATGCTACTGCCGCCACCTCCAGACTCTGTCATAGTGCCACTCTGTTGCCTCCTGATGTTGATGCTGCCAGCTCCACACTCTGTCATTGTGCTACCCTGTGGCCTCCTCCTGATGTTGCTGCCGCCACCTCCACACTCTGTCGTTGTGCCACTCTGTGACCTCCTAATGCTGCCGCCACCTCCACATTCTGTCATTGTGCCACTCTCTGACCTCCTAATGCTGCCGCTACCTTCATACTCTGTAATTGTGCCGCTCTGTCACCTCCTAATGCTGCCGCCACCTCCACACTCTGTCATTGTGCCACTCTGTGACCTCCTGATTCTGCCGCCACCTCCAGACTCTGTCATTGTGCCACTCTGTGGCCTCCTGATGCTGCTGCCACCTCCGCAATCTCTCGTCATCGTGCCACTCTGTGGCCTCCTCATGCTGCTGCCACCTCCATACTCTGTCATTGTGCCACTCTGTGAACTCTTCATGCTGCCGCCACCTCCAGACTCTGTCATTGTTCCACCCTGTGGCCTTCTCCTGATGCTACTGCCGACACCTCCAGACTCTGTCATAGTGCCACTGTGTGGCCTCCTGATGTTGATGCTGCCAGCTCAACACTCTGTCATTGTGCTACCCTGTGGCCTCCTCCTGATGTTACTGCCGCCACCTCCATACTCTGTCATTGTGCCACTCTGTGACCTCCTAATGCTGCCGCCACCTCCACATTCTGTCATTGTGCCACTCTCTGACCTCCTAATGCTGCCGCTACCTCCACACTCTGTCATTGTGCCACTCTGTGACCTCCTGATGCTGCCACCACCTCCAGACTCTGTCATTGTGCCACTCTGTGGTCTCCTGATGCTTCTGCCACCTCCATTCTCTGTCATTGTGCCACTCTGTGACCTCTTCATGCTGCTGCCACTTCCAGACTCTGTCATTGTTCCACCCTGTGGCCTTCTCCTGATGCTACTGCCGCCACCTCCATACTCTGTCATTGTGCCACTCTGTGACCTCCTAATGCTGCCGCCACCTCCACATTCTGTCATTGTGCCACTCTCTGACCTCCTAATGCTGCCGCTACCTCCACACTCTGTCATTGTCCCACTCTGTGACCTCCTGATGCTGCCAACACCTCCAGACTCTGTCATTGTGCCACTCTGTGGTCTCCTGATGCTGCTGCCACCTCCATTCTCTGTCATTGTGCCGCTCTGTGACCTCCTGATGCTGCTGCCACCTCCAGACTCTGTCATTGTGCCACTCTGTGGTCTCCTGATGCTTATGCCACCTCCAGACTCTGTAATTGATATAAAACTATTGGAAAACCCATTTAAGAAGGTTAAACTAAACTCCTTTCCTGTGTGAGTCCTGGTCATTAGTGTTAAAGAACTACAGTCCAGTTGGCAGAAGGGGTTTATAAGGATATGTGCATATGCAGTATTTTTGCAATATTTTTGCAACAATTATCGGAAAGTTGCTTCTTGGCATTTACTTTACCATACCAGTATACCTGAACTATCTACTCATGTCAACTATTCTACTTTGGGGAAGATCTCTTTTGAAACAATCACCCCCATGCAATATCTAATTTTCTAGTGCTTCACTAAGACATTCCATGAAACTCAACTAATGTCAAGAGTAGAGATGAGCAAATTTTTCAAAAATTCGATTAGTCAGTTAACCGAATATTTTGGGAAAAATCGAATCGAATTAAAAAAAACTCTATTTCCTGGCTGCAGAGAGCCTTTATAGTGGTGTAGAACATTGAGCCTTGCAGTGACACGCATAGGGAGTCTGCTCTGGTAGTGAAATAATACGGTAAGTCCATATGCCATGCAGATGACAGGCGTCGCTCTTAGAATCACTACAACACTTCACTTATTTGGGCAGTCACGGGGCCAAAACTGACCAAATAATTTAATTGTGAACCCAGACCTACAGGTCAAAATTAGCGTCAAGAAGAAGCACACTCCGTTTAAAACCATCGTCAGCTGATTCCACATAGATGTCTAGAGAACCTGTTCTATTCTATTAAATGCATAAACAAGTAAAGCCCCCAACAGAGTGAAGAGGCTTTTAGCAGTATGTTTGTGTTGACATCACTGATTATTTTGCGCTTCCTCTGATCCGTCAGAACAATAACCCCCAAAAAACGAATCCTGTCTGTTAAGCATTCGCCTTCACTCGGTCAGCATTTGGTCAGTAATCCATCAGTATTGTTAATGCCCAAAAAAACAGGAGTGGATCCAAGAGAGAGATGACACGTGAATGGAATATTTGCATGTCTTCTATGTTTTGTACCCACTCCTGCTTTTGGCTACCCAATGACAAGCCAATTCTGATGGGACCATACAGGCCTTACAGCTGCTACACAGAGAGGATCCGTTGTGCATCTCATTTTTCCTTTCTTCTGACAGTTTGGAAGAAGAGTCAAATAAATGAGGATGTCAGCTAGGCCGAAAGGCAAAATACTGGCCCAGTCATGATATGGGAGGGTGGGAACAGCATGATAAGTCTACAGAATGGTCCTATGACATAGTGGTGAGGTGAAAGCAGTATGAGGAGGCCACAGTGGCACAATGACAGTGCGGAGGTGGCATTAGCAGCATCAGGAGGCGGGCACAATGGCAGAGTGTGGAGGTTGGATCAGCATCATCTGGAGGAGACAACAGAGTGGCAAGGTGAGATAGTGTTGAGGTGGAAGCAGCATGAGGAGGTGTCAGAGTAGCACAATGACAGTGTGGCCCTAGTTTTTTTCTACTTTCACACAACACAAAAGGTTTTTCAAGAGATAAGTGCCTCTAATACACTGCAAACTGGGCTTTTGAATATATCACTGCACTGCAGAATGGCAATTAGGCCCTACATGTTTTCTACTTTTACACAACACAACAGGCTTTTCAACAGATAAGTGCAACGCTGAACGGCGAACATTTTTTATTTTTCCACTCAAAAAACGGCAAACTGGACTTTTGAATATATGACTGCAACGCAGAACCGCAAATAGGCCCTAATTTTTTTCTACTTTTACACAACACAAAAGGCTTTTGTACAAAATTTATTTGCCAAGAATCAGAAATATGCAAAATAGGCGTAGCATTGGCACCAGAATGTTTTCTATAATTATGGCATTATTGTACTTTATGAAGAGTTTGAAGAGTGCTGCACTTTGTGTTTCAAGCCAAGGCAGCGTGCACCTGCACATTGGGATGTGCTGACAGCCCCCCTTTTTTTGCAGTTGTACTGGAGCTGGAGGTGTGGCTGACTCCATTTGGTCTTGCACCCCTGACTAGCCTGTCTGCCCCATAGGCTGATTTTAATTAGAGTAAGTATAAAGCTATAGCCTACTCTCATTTAATTTATTGGAAGCCATTTGCACCAGGAGAAGTATAGAGTAGGAACCTGCATCCCTGGATTTAATAGAGGCCGCTATGGCACCAAAAAGGGTTAAAAGCAGAGTGGACCCGGCATGCATGTTGAACCTGCACTTCCTGAATTTTATGATGGCCATTTTGGCAAATAACAGGTAGTATTTAGTGTTAGGTTCCCGTCTTATAGAGATTGCCTTGACGTTTAGCAGACAGGCCCAAATAATTTTGTACAAAATATATTTGCCAAGAATCTCAAATTTGCAAAATAAGCATAGTATTACCATAAATATTTTCTATAATTATGTCATTTTTGTACTTTATTTGTGTTTGCAGAGTACTGTTTCATTGTCTTTTTTTCTAGCAGTATGAGGAGGCCACAATGACAGTGTGGAGGTGGCAGAAGCAGTATCAGGAGGAGGCCACAGAGTGGCACAATGACAGTGTGGAGGTGGCAGCAGCATGAGGAGATCACAGAGTGGCAAGGTGACATAGTGTGGAGGTGGAAGAAGCATGAGGAGGCCACAGAGTAGCACAATGACAGTGTGGTCCTAATTTTTTTTTACTTTTACACAACACAAAAGGCTTTTCAACAGATAAGTGCAACGCCGAACGGCGAATATATTTCATTTTGCCTCTAATACACTGCAAACTGCATGCTCAATTGAATATATCACTGCACCGCAAAACGACAATTAGGCCCTCATTTTTTTCTACTTTTACACAACACAAATAGCTTTTCAAAAGATAATTGCAATGCTGAACGGCGAATATATTTTTATTTTGCCATTAATTCACGGCAAACTGGGCTTTTGAATATATCACTGCACTGCAGAATGGCAATTAGGCCCTAAATGTTTTCTACTTTTACACAACACAAAAGGCTTTTCAACAGATAAATGTAATGCTGAACGGCGAACATATTTTTATTTCGCCACTAATACATGGCACACTGGCCTTCTGAATATATCACTGCACCGCAGAACGGCAATTTAGCCCTAATTTTTTTCCACTTTTCCACAACACAAAAGGCTTTTCAACAGATAAGTGTAACGTTGAATGGCGAATATATTTTTATTTCGCCACTAATACATGGCAAATTGGGCTTTAGAATATATCAATGAGGGCTTTACAACATATAACTGCACCTCACAAGGGCAAATAAGACATACTGTAGAAATATTTCCTTGTAATGAACTCTGTTAATGGCTGTATCAAACAGCACTTGCACCACAATAACAAGAGCGGTTTGCTAGAATGACAGAGCTGTATAATGGCAATTTGGATCTCCAGTCAGTGCACCAAGGTGTAATAGAATTGCTCCTATTACCCAGGCTGTAACCTCCACAACTGAACTCTTTTCTACATAAATGCAGTGGAAAGATTCTTCCCTATCCTTTCCCTGCACTTATAAATCGTTTTTTTTCACCACAATCCTATCACTGTCTCTAGCGCCTGCAGATGTCTCTCCCTGCACTAAGTACACTGGTAAATGGCAGAATCTAAGATGGCTGCCGCTAGTTATAGGGCTGTGACATCACAGGGCTGGCTGGCTGCTGATTGGCTGCATGCATGGCATTATGGGTGATCCCGCCTTCCCAGAGTTCCTTTCTCCATGTCCTCACACATGCAGCAGCTATTTTAGGAAAAAATGCGATTAGTTACCACGAAGCGTGAGTAAATTCGGATTTGGTGCGAATCAAATTTTTTCTGAAATTCAGAACGAATTCCACTTCGTCAACTTTGATTCGCTCATCTCTAGTCAAGAGTATAAGGAGTTTGGCAAAAAAGGCTTCAATTTACTAATAAAATATAAAACAAATAATATAACTTAAAGATACATTGTAAATATATTATGCATGTATATTGTTTGTGAAGAGCAAAGCATGCACAGGAATAGGAGTGCATATACAGGAGTATATTTGCATTCATTCTCTACCATGACCCAGATTTTCTTCTCAGTTCATTTGAAACCCCCCTTCCCATTTGCAGTCCCATTGAGACCTAGCAATGACAGTGTGATACTTCATGTCCTGCTAGATATATATATACATGTAAATGTATATGAGAACATCTGGTCCATGTCTAATATTTAATTTCTTCCCCATTACAAATGGCAATGCGTATACCAGGTACATAATGTAGTGTGTTATCATCAAGGAGAGAGCACAGCAATTTATTAGTCTAATTTGAAGAAGAGCAAAAGCAAATGTATTAAAATACACTGGTTTAAAAGAAAAAAAAACTTTTCCAAACCCAGAAATTATAAACTGAAGGTCTTTTTTTTCTGTTGGTTAAAACATGATACATGATTGAACACAAGCCAGTCACTTTAGGTTTACAAGGCGTTTTGTGCAAGTTTAGGACTATTATGCTAAACTTTAATGGAAAAGAGTATCCAAACTTTACCATACAATTATCTCAATTACCATAATTTTGTAGGTCTTTAGAGAAATGAATAAGCAATAGGCATTTTTATGCAGAAATTGATATAAAGGGGAAATATAATTAGCACCAACAGCAACAGAATGACTGGGATGTTGATAAATGGCATCACATTCTGTGGTCAGAGGAATTATTGACAGCAATTTAAATAGATATATACAATTAAACTGCTGTGGGACTTTGCTTATGCTCCATCAGTAGTATGGCCCAGATGATTCTGTTTTAGTAAACATCTTTTCAATGGCGAAGCTTTGGGCGCAAAGTGGCTTTCCTTAAGGCGGCCACACACATTCAATAGTTGTCAGCAGAACGATCTCCTGACTCCCTCATAACTCATCCGTGCACAAACATTTTTGACTCTATCGAAAGTGTAAATAATATATTTAACAGGGTTTTACAAGATATTTTTACTGATAACCTATACTCTGCATAGGTCATCAATATCTGATAGCTGGGGTCCGACACCCAGCCCCCTCCCCCCCCCCCCGATCAGCTGTTTTCTCAGGCACTGGCACTCGCAGTAGCACCATGTCTATCTCCCTGCTCACCAAGCACAGCATTTCATATTGGCTTTTTGCATTTCATACCGGCTTTGCTTGGTATCACAGCTCAGCCCCTTTCACTTCCCAGGTACCTCATTGCTTTTCAAGACACTTTGTCCATCTGTCAATAAGCTTTCGTATACCCTCATTAAAAAATGTTTTAGGCTGAGCTGTGAGCCATGAACGCACCGATGTCTTCACTGCAGACTTATGGCTGATTTGCAAATGATTTGCCACAAAATCCACTGTCACTCGTCTATCCAGCAGAATCAGTTCACATGCATGCTCAATGTTGTCATCAGTAGTCAACAGGCGTCTCCTTCATGGATGACACTTGTGCGACCTTCCTTGAACACTTTCATCATACTATGGACAAAGTCTTCGATAAATATTGGCATCAGACACACCCTCAGAATACAAAAAATGAATCACTGCATGCTGCTCATCTTTCATGCAAAACACAAGTGAAGCACCCATTGTTCCTCGCACTGCAGTCACAAGCAAACTGACGTAAAACGTTCAAACCTGCACGGCAAAGACTAGGAAGATTATGTCAAAAATGATATATTTGTCTTTTCTGAAAGTTAATTAAAATAAACTCTACAGCCAGAGTATGGATAACTTTTGACTCACCCTTGGATATATTGTGGCTTGTATGTGTTATAAATTTGACAGTTTAAGAATTTCTATATTAGATGCAAGGCTCTATCCACACTAGAATCATCGTTTCTTTGTGATCTCTGTGATTCATGATGGATTGCTTTGATCTGCTTTGCAACAAAAGCTAACAGATCTTTCATAGATCGTATTTACTTAAAATGAATGCATCAATATAGATCTTTTAAATCCATCAATATAGATCTTTTAGACTACTTTATTCTTCCCATCAAAGGCTATGGAAACCTAATGCAATTAATCAATTAAGTCAGTGTGTAAGAGGTCCAACAGAACCTTTGCTTGCAAACCAAAACAACTGCACTTCCAAATGGCCATTTACATGGTCCAACAGTAGGGAAAATTATTGGGAAGGAGCATGTACAAGTGTCAACGAATGCCCAATTAGCAAGCCAACGCTTGGTCTTTGGGTGAAGGTATCGCTGAAGTGGACACCTAAATAAGCCTTCCTGGGCAGCAGATTGTACAGTGTAAACTTCTGCCCAGAAGCAATGAATCTGTATGGGGACAATTAGAGCTGCGATCCCTCGTTCACATGCATTCCCAATAATTGCTTGCCTTGTCAGCCTTAAAACTGAGACCCTGATTTATCAAGATTGGTGTGTCCTACACTTGATGGGCCCTGCTCTTCTGAAGCACAGACCTCGTTATAAATTAAATAGTTCCTACGCACCACACTGAAATCTATGGCAGCTCGTAGCTGGTGTAGATTTCAGTTATTATTTACACCAGTTTCTAGCGTAAATATAAAGATGCCAGGACTGATGGTCATGCTGATGGCACAATGGCATTTAAAAAGTTGCAAAAACGGATTTTGTGACTTTTTATTGCCATATTCATGGCGAAAGGGGATGATAAATTTCCCCTAAAGTGATTTCTCCTAGGTCAAACATTTATATTTCACTCTCACGATGCATGTCTTCTACTTTATATTTTGAAGATATTTTTCATTACGATGCACACAGTTGTAAATGTAATATTTGTCACCTTTACAGATACATAAAGAGGAGAAATGCAATAAAATGTTTCTGCTCAACTTTCCAGCCATACAAGACTACTGAAAAGCAGAACATCTGGTGTGTATGCCATTCATACCTATCCATTACCTGTCAAATCTTCAGGGGAACTTACTGATCTCAAGTCTATTACAGTAGGACAATCAGTGACATTTGTTGTCTGGGCTGATTCCAACACTTTCTGTAAGTCCCACTTCAATTTGCTCTTGAGAGTTAATGTGACAAAGATTCACACAGAACATTCACATATTTTATTTAAAAGAACAATGTCTCCACAGTGGCAAAAAACATTAAGGCAGACCTGATGCAGCACCTCACAGATATATTCCTTTTCAGAGATATACCATTTTGCAAACTTTCTCCTAGACATTTCATTGTCAAAATGATAGGGTCATAGCTATATGGGGTGTGGGGGCATCTGATTTCACATGTTAGTGGGGAAATTGTATTTCTTTTGCCATTTGGGTTTGAAAAACTGCTGATTTCTATTTGGGGGTAAGAGTAGGACAAGTGCCCTGCAAACAAATTTGGATAGGGAAATAACTTAAAATAACATAAAATACATAAAAATTTAAAATAAACGTTCTAAACCTGAGCACAAGTGAATGACAGTGGCACCTGCCACCCCGCAAACAGAGGATGTGGCAGCAACGCCACCACATCTTTCACCGTCACCAAGCATCTCCACACTATCCCATGGAAGAGTTCAGCTGTCCTTCAGCTGAGGAATGGCCCTGAATGCCAGGATTTCAAAATTCCTGGTCCTTGGAAATGCTGTCATTCTGTCTGGTGGAGATGGATGGAGACTTTTAAAAAAACTGATGGCGGTGGCTGTCCCACAGTACTTGGTTCCCAGCTGCCACTACTTTTCCAGGTGAGCCATCTCTTCCCTGCACAACCAACGCACAACCACTGCGCAACGCCATCTGTGGCAAGGTCCACATAACCACCAATACGTGGACCAGTAAGCACGGGCAGGGAAGTTATATCTCCCTAACAGCACACTGGGTAAATGTAGTGGCAGCTGGGCCAGAGGCGGATAGCAGTTTGGCACATGTCCTTCCACCCCTGAGGATTGGAGGGCATTTCTATTTGCCTCCTGTTGCCTCCTCCTCCTACTCCGCTTCCTCCTCCTCTACCACCTCCTTATCCTTTCAGCGTAACACCTTCACCACCAACATCAGCACAGCAAGGGGGAAACGACAGCAGGCTGTTCTGAAACTCATCTGTTTAGGGGACAAACACCACACCGCGCCGGAGCTGTGGACGGGAATGGAGCAACAGACCGATGAGTGGTTGGTGTCACTGAGCTTCAAGCCCGGCCTGGTGGTGTGCTATAATGGGCGAAATCTCGTAGCAGCTCTAGGCCTAGCCGGTTTGACACACATCCCTTGCCTGGCGCATGTGCTGAATTTGGTGGTGCAAAAATTCCTGAACACCTGACAGTGAAAATCAATTCAGTTAATCCAGCTCTTAGATTCTGGTGCGACAAATTCACTTTTATTGGTGCTCAAGGACCTCTGCGGCCTGAGCCGCAGATGTGACAGGCAAATCATTTCATTAAATTTGTCGGTTAGATTATTGGGTAACATTTCCACGGTTATCAGGACTTTTTATTATAAATCGTAACAAAAACTATACCATTAACCTTTCAAAAAGAGAAAATTAACCCGACCAGACTCCCACCCTACAACCCCCTCCTTTCACTCAAACCACTTATTAATGCCCATTTACAAACTATTTACAAATTTACTTATAAACATATTTAAATAACTATAAGTCAGATAAACAAAATAAACAAACAAAACGATATACATGCCTTACCCTTAACTATAAGGCCAGTCATATACAAGTGGCTTGGAGGGTGGGTTCCTGCACCAACATAAGACAGGTACACAATTGTCCAGCCTGCGCACAGTTCTGAAGGAGGAGGAGAAGAAACCATGTTCACAGCAGCGTGGCACCCAAAGCAGCTCACGGCCATCACTTGAGCATGGCTGGGGGGATATGGAGGACACAGATGATACACCTCCTACAGAGTACAGCTTCTCGTTGCCTCTGGGAAGCCTGGCACACATGCTGCAGTGCCTGCGCAACGACTGCCGAGTTGCCCACATTCTAACTTGTGCAGATTACTGGGTGGCCACCCTGCTGGATCCCTGTTACAAGGACATCGTGCCATCCATGCAATTCTGTCACTGAAGCATGATCAGAAGAAGCCAACGCTGGTAGACGCTCTGCTGATGGCATTCACACCTGACACCGGGTATTCAGTGGAAGCACAAGGCTAAAGCAGAGGATGAGGAAGAAGAAGTCGCCAACGCAGCTGGGTCACCGCCCGCACCTCAGAAGAAAAGGTTAGCATGGCCGAAATCTTTGTCACCACGCCACAACAACCAGCACCACCAGAAGATATGGAACGTCTTAGCAAGAGGCAGCATTTCCGCAAAATGGTGGAATAGTATCTGTGTACACGCCTACACGCATTGAAGCAGGAAAACTGGCTGCTTTGGGGCCCTGACCAAGAAGGGGCCCATCCAGGAGGAGGAGAACTAAAAGACTTTGTCAGGGCCCCCTCACCTCACCAGTATTATACAATGAAATTATATATAGTGGCAGTATAGACAAAGTTGAAAACGGATGGAACAGCTGCCTGGTCTGAGAGAGCGATCTTTAGTAGCCACAGGAATAAGGGCAGCATGAAAGGAAGGGGTTGTGACAAAATTACTGGGGGAGGGGGGCCCCATTCAAAAATTTGCTGTTGGGCCCAGAAATTTCTAGCTACACCACTGGGTCTGCCGCATTTAACTTCTGGGTCTCCAAATTCGGGACATGGCCTCAGCTTCACCTTTACACCTTGGAGGTGCTGGCCTGCCCTGCAGCCAGTGTATTGTCTGTACATGTGTTTAGCACAGCTGGGGGCATTATCCACAGCCAACTTGGACAATCTCACGTTCATTAAAAAGAACCAGGCATGGATCCCACGGAACTTGTTCGTACCTTATGCAGAATAGACATGTATACCAGCCTCACCCAACCATTTTTATACTACAGTGCACTTACTCTTTGTTTTCTTTTTTATATTTCCCAATGTTTTGGAGTCTACCCCAATTTATAAAAAAAAAAGAAAGAAAACAAAACACATTGTTGTTGGCGGCTACCTTTGACTTCACAGCTAAAAAAGTCTTTATATCAGGCAACAATGCAACCGCCAATTGTAATGAACTAAGTTCCTTGTCTGTTATGCAGTGCAAAGAAAGAAGAGGTACAGATCAGCCAACAATCTGAACGCCATCTAATTTACAGCATATATTTCCCAGTCAGGTATGCAGGGCATCAGGCATCTATTTGCCCCGCTAAAGGATTATTTTAAAAGTGCATAGAAGCCACAAGAGGCCCCCATGCTGCAGATTTATCATGGAGACATCATGGAGATTTTGCAGCATATAAGTACAGCACCCAACAATGTAAACGTCGCCAAATTTACAGAATATAATTTCCAGTCAGGTATGCAGTGCAGGGGTACTTTGAAAGAAAGACGGGGTATAGATCACCTAACAATCTGAAGGCCACCTAATTGACTGAATATATTTCCAAGTCAGGTATGCAGTGCAGGGGTACTTAACTTCTTACCGACCGCCTAACGCAGGATTGCGTCGTGCGGGCGGTTGGTTTGTTCCTCCTTGACGCGCGGGCGCGTCATCTCGCGTCTGATATGCTTTCTGTTCGTTCCTTTGGTGGTCCCTTTTGCTTGGGACCACCAAAGGAAACTTTTGTAAGTGCACCAATCACCACACAGACCCCCCCATCCATCCCCCCCCGTCACTGATCAACCCCTGATTAACCCCCGATTTACCCCTGATCACCCCATGTCACCCCCCTGTCACCCCCCTGTAAGGCTCATTCAGACGTCCGTATGTGTTTTGCGGATCCATGGATCCGCGGATCCGCAAAACACAGACACCGGCAATGTGCTTTCCGCATTTTGCGGATCCGCACATTGCCAGAACTATATAGAAAATGCCTTTTCTTGTCCGCAATTGCGGACAAGAATAGGACATGCTCTATCTTTTGCGGAGCTGCGGCCGGAAGTTTGGGGGCCGAAACCCGGAAGTTTGCGGCCGCAGCTCCGCAAATGCTGATGCGGCGAGCACCGCCGGCCCCATTCACACTGAATGGGTCCGCATCTATTCTGCAGAATTGCGGAATTGATGCGGACATTTTTGCGGACGTGTGAATGGGGCTTTACTACTTTTTTTTTTGCACATTTTTTGGCAGAGATTTTTTCATCCACATTGATTGATGCGAATGAGGAAATCTGTGCCGTTCATTTTTTTTTTTTCAGCCCAGAGGCTGAACGGAAAAAATCTCATTACCCGTATGCTCAATATAAGGAGAATCGCATAAACTCCTAATGCTGGCCATACGTGTAATGATTGCGGAGACCCTCAAATGCCAGGGCAGTACAAACACCTCACATGTGACCCCATTTTAGAAAGAAGACACCCCAAGGTATTCCGTGAGGGGTATGGTGAGTTCATGTAAAATTTTATTTTTTGTCACAAGTTAGTGGAATATGAGACTTTGTAAAAAAAAAAAAATATATATCAATTTCCACTAACTTGTGCCAAAAAAAATTCAGTGAACTTGCAATGCCCCTCACGGAATACCTCGGGGTGTCTTCTTTCCACAATGGGGTCACATGTGGGGTATTTATACTGCCCTGGCATTTTAGGGGCCCTAAAGCGTGAGAACCCAAATGCGTAAAAATGCCCTATGAAATCCTAAAGGTACTCATTGGAATTTGGGCCCCTTTGTGCATTTTGGCTGCAAAAAAGTGGCACACATGTGGTATCGCCGTACTCAGGAGAAGTAGAGCAATGTGTTTTGGGGTTTATTTTTATATATACCCATACTTTGTGTGAGAAATATCGCTGTAAACGACAACTTTTTAATTTTTTTTATACAAAGTTGTCAGTTTACAGAGATATTTCTCTCACCCAGCATGGGTATATGTAAAAATACACCCCAAAACACATTGCCCTATTTTTACTGAGTACGGCGATACCACATGAGTGACACTTTTTTGCAGCCTGGGTGCGCAAAGGGGCCCAAATTCCAATGAGTACCTTTAGGTTTTACAGGATTGCTCACAGTTTAGCCCCCCCCCCAAAATGCCAGGGCAGTACAAACACCCCACAAATGACCCCATTTTGGAAAGAAGATACCCCAAGGTATTCGCTGAGGAGCCTAGTGAGTCCATGAAAAATTGAACTTTTTGTCAAAAGTTAGCAGAAAGGGAGACTTTGTGAGAAAAAACTATAAAAAATCAATTTCCGCTAACTTGTGCCAAAAAAAAAATCTTCTATGAACTTGCCATGGCCCTCACGGAATACCTTGGGGTGTCTTCTTTCCAAAATGGGGTCACATGTGGGGTATTTATACTGCCCTGGCATTTTAGGGGCCCTAAAGCGTGAGAAGAAAAATGCGTAAAAATGCCCTCCTAAAAGGTACTCATTGGAATTTGGGCCCCTTTGCACATCTTGGCTGCAAAACAGTGTCAACACATGTGGTATCGCCGTACTCAGGAGAAGTAGGGCAATGTTTTGTTTAGTGTATTTTTACATATACCCATGCTGGGTGAGAGAAATATCTCTGTAAATTGACAACTTTGTATAAAATTTTTAAAAAGTTGTCATTTACAGAGATATTTCTCACACCCAGCATGGGTATATGTAAAAATACACCCCAAAACTCATTGCACTTCTCCTGAGTACGGCGATACCACATGTGTGACACTTTTTTGCAGCCAAAATGCGCAAAAGGGCCCTAAAACCAATGAGTACCTTTAGGATTTCACAGGGCATTTTTACGCATTTTGGATTCTCACGCTTTAGGGCCCCTAAAATGGCAGGGCAGTATAAATACCCCACATGTGACCCCATTTTGGAAAGAAGACACCCCAAGGTAATCCGTGAGGGGCATGGCGAGTTCACAGCTAATTTTTTTTTTTGGCACAAGTTAGCGGAAATTGATATGTATTTTTTTTTTTGTTTTTTTTACAAAGTCTCATATTTCACTAACTTGTGACAAAAAATAAAATTTTACATGAACTCACCATACCCCTCACGGAATACCTTAGGATGTCTTCTTTCTAAAATGGGGTCACTTGTGGGGTATTTATACTGCCCTGGCATTTTAGAGGCCCCTAAAGCGTGAGAAGAAGTCTGGAATCCAAATGTGTAAAAATGCCCTGTGAAATCCTAAAGGTACTCATTGGAATTTGGGCCCCTTTGCGCATCTTGGCTGCAAAAAAGTGTCACACATGTGGTATCGCCGTACTCAGGAGAAGTAGGGCAATGTGTTTTGGGGTGTATTTTTACATATACCCCAGCTGGGTGTGAGAAATATCTCTGTAAATGACAACTTTTTGAATTTTTTTTTATACAAAGTTGTCAGTTTACAGAGATATTTCTCTCACCCAACATGGGTATATGTAAAAATACACCCCAAAACACATTGCCCTGCTTCTCCTGAGTACGGCTATACCATATGAGTGACACTTTTTTGCAGCCTGGGTGCGCAAAGGTGCCCAAATTCCAACGAGTACCTTTAGGATTTCACAGGGCATTTTTACACATTTGGATTCCAGACTTCTTCTCACGCTTTAGGGGCCCCTAAAATGCCAGGGCAGTATAAATACCCCACAAGTGACCCCATTTTAGAAAGAAGACATCCTAAGGTATTCCGTGAGGGGTATGGTGAGTTCATGTAAAATTGCGCTATTTCACCGCAAAACAGGTTTTTCAGTGGTGTATGCAAATGTGCTCTGTGTTTTGACAGTACGGGTTTATTACAGCAACTACAGAAATGTACTATGTCACCGCAAAATTTTAAACTATGTTTTTCAGTGGTATATGCAAATGTGCTCTGTGGTACGACAGTACGGGTTTATTACAGCAACTACGGAAATGCACTATGTCACCACAAAATTATAAAACAGGTTTTTCAGCGGTGTATGCAAACGTGCTCTGTGATACGACAGTACGGGTTTATTACAGCAACTACAGATATGTACTATGTCACCGCAAAATTTTAAAATAGGTTTTTTTAGCTGTGTATGCAAATGTGCTCTGTGGTATGACAGTATGGGTTTATTACAGCAACTACAGAAATGTACTATGTCACCGCAAAATTTTTAAATAGGTTTTTCAGCGGTGTATGCAAACATGCTGTGTGGTACGACAGTACGGGTTTATTACAGCAACTATAGAAATTATAAAATAGGTAATGTAGGGGGACTTGACCTGCGAGAAAAAAGAAATTTTTCCACCACTGAGCTACCAAAAAATAATTAGACTGATGTCCCTGGCAGGCTGGCACACATGCAGGTCACATGCAGCAGAGTGACGTGTGGCGCTACGTGACTCCAGCCTATATAGAGGCTGGGTCACATGCTGCACTTAGCCAATCACAGCCATGCCAATAGTAGCCATGGCTGTGATGGCTTCTTAGGGCAAAGTAGTGAAACGCTTGTTGTTTGGCTGCCCTGCAGCCTTTCAAAAAGGGGGAAGAAATCGCTGAACAACGAACCCAAACCCGAACTTTTGCGGAAATGTTCGGGTTCGGGTGCGGAAAACCATAAAGTTTGGTACGAACCTGAACTATACAGTTCGAGTTCGCTCAACTCTATTCAGAACCATAATATAATACAATAGATCCAAACCATGACTTAAATTGAATAAAAACAGGACAATATATTAAAGCAAAGGTTTCATTTTTTCCCCCCATAAATGGCACAAGTGAATGTAAGAAACTTTGTAACATATATAATCAAAGAAAGATGCTTTCATCATTCTTCTGCTCCTCCTTCCTTCACTAACTCAATTCACTGCTGAAATCAGCCTTCAGTAAAGAGGGACTGCCTGCTCACTGAAGGATCACATTACGTAGACGTTTATAGAGCAATAGGAGGAGGAGGTGAGAAGAGAGGGGCTGCTGCAGGCAGGTAGAACCAGAGAGACTCAAACAGAACCAAAACTTGATTTCAATTTTAAGAAACTAAACTTAAATTTGAAATATGGAAAAAATATGGGTGCTCACCCCCTGTTGCTATAGATGTGGTGCTCTTGTCTAGTTGACTCACCCTGTCAATGTGATAAGTACCGTATTCTTCGCCCTATAAGACGCAATGGCCCATAAGACGCACCTAGGTTTTAGAGGAGGACAATAAGAAAAAAATATTTTTCATTAGATCTCAGATCAGGCCAGCAATCAGACTCCCAATGTTATTCAGACGTCATCTGACAGCCCCAATCAGACCCCCAATTTTAATAAGCCCCTTAATCAGACCTCAAATCAGACCCCCAAGTTAATGAGACCCCAGTAAGACCTCAGATCAGACCCCCATGCTTCAGATCAGCCCCCCATGCCATTTATGAGCCCCCATTAGCCCCCATGCCAGTTATAAGCCCCCATTATTAGCCCCCATGCCAGTTATGAGCCCCAGTGCCATTTATGACCCCCCCATGCCATTTATGAGCCCCCAGTGCCATTTATTATGCCCCCAGTATGAGCCCCAGTGCCACAGAGTAAATAAAATAAAAAACCCACTTACCTCTCCTGCTCCTGGACGCCACTTCTGCTTACCTCCAGCGCGCTCAGTCTTCTTCCTGCTGTTGGCTGTGCTGTGACCCGGCACGCACAGCGTGAGGTCACAGTGCGCCCTCACACTGTGCGCAGCCTTTACAGCCGACAGCCGAGGACCAGGAAGCGGTGAGTACAGAGCCTTGACCGCTTTCCGGTCCTCTGGAAGCGCTTCATTAGTATTCGCCCCATAAGATGCAGGGGCATTTTTCCACCACTTTTGGGGGGAAAAATGCGTCTTATGGGTCAACTAATCCGGTATATGGAATTTTATTTGAGACAGACAATGACTTAAACTTGAATTTGCCAATATATTATCCCAATCTTCGAGGGAAATTCCTGGACAATCAATTTGCCAAGCTCGGAGAACGTGTATTATTAAATCGTGTTTTAAGCAACACTTTATGAAGTTGAAAAATTTTAACCTTCTGTCCCATATTCCCTATAAATGACTAGACGAAGCAGGAAGATCGAGAAAACAATTACACATGGCATGGGGGAGGAGGGGTCAAACATGGAGGCAGAGGAGGGCACGAAGCAACAATATTCGATATTTTAAACTTCAAACCTTTAAGCAGGTCCTAGCCGACACTGACGATCCAAGGAGGGAGGCGGCAGTAAGCAACAGAGACCAAAACATCAGAAGGGGGGCGACCACCCCGTCTGCTTTTGAGGCAGCAAGCAGACACCGCCAGACAAGGCGGACAAATGCAGGGGATCCGCTGAGAGTCTGGTCCAGCAGAATGCAAAGGGTCCAGAGGTGGGGGCGTCCCACGATTCAGATAGAGGGGCTCATGTCATGCATAGTGCGGCGGGATAGAACGGTCGGAGGGAGGAACGACGTAGCAAACCTGGCAAGGTTGGCAGATGAGAGGGATGTCAGTTCAGGGAGAGCACTGCTGCAGCTGGACACTTCCTCTGCTAGTCAGGGGAATGTCAGCTCCAGTAAGCAGGGGACCAGGAGAGCAGGGCAGGCCAGACAGGTGCTGGTAGTGGGAGATTCAATTATTAGGGGTACCGATAGGGCCATCTGTCACAAAGACCGGGATCATCAAACGGTGTGCTGTCTTCTTGGCGATCAAGTTCGACACATCACGGATCGGGTTGACAAATTACTGGGAGGAGCTGGAGAAGATCCAGCAGTCATGGTCCATATTGGAACCAATGACAAAGTTAGAGGTAGGTGGAGCGTTCTTAAAAATGATTTTAGGGATTTAGGTGAAAAGCTTAGGGCAAGGACCTTAAAGGTAGTGTTTTCTGAAATACTACCTGTACCAAGAGCCACACAAGAAAGGCAGTGGGAGATTATGGAGGTTAACAAGTGGCTCAAGATCTGGTGTAGGAAGGAGGGGTTTGGGTTCCTGGAGAACTGGGCCGAGTTCTCTGTCGGCTACAGGCTCTATCGTAGGGATGGGCTGCACCTCAATGTGGAAGGGGCAGCTGTGTTGGGGGAGAAGATGGCTAGAAGGTTGGAGGACTGTTTAAACTAGGAACTGGGGGGAAGGGTAATTACATTATAGTATGGGAAGATAGTGCAGAAAGAGACTGGGGGTGAGGTAATGGGACTGGGGGAGGAATGGGAGGAGGGACTAGAACAGTTCAGAAGAAAAGGTGTAGGGTAAAAAATATAAATAAACCTCTTGATTGTATGTATACTAATGCCAGAAGCCTGACTAATAAAACTTGTGAACTGGAATTAGTGATGTATGAGGAGGACTATTACATAGTGGGAATAAGTAAGACATGGCTGGATGATAGCTATGACTGGACAGTTAAGGGGTTACAGTCTGTTTAGAAAGGATCACCAAAATCGGAGAGGGTCACGGGTCTGCCTTTATGTAAAGTCCTGTCTAATGTCGAGAAGATATAAGTTAGGGACATGGACATGTGGAGTCACTGTGGGCAGAAATACATGGAGGCAAAAACAATAATAAACTACTAATAGAAGTTTATTATAAACCACCTAATATACCAGAGTCCACAGAAAATCTACTTGTAAATGAGATAGACGAGGCGTCAGATCATAATGAGGTCGTCATTATGGGGGACTTCAACTACCCAGATATAGACTGGGAAACTGAAACCTGTATATCTCATAAAGGGAACAGGTTCTTGGCAATAACCAAAGACAATTACCTTTCAACTGGTTCAGGACTAGAGTTGAGTAAACCCGAACTGCAAAGTTCGGGTTTGTACCGAACATTACGATGTTTGGCACCCGGACCCAAACATTTACGTAAAAGTTCAGGTTTGGGTTCGGCAATTTCTATGGTGCTTTTTGAAAGGCTCCAAAGCAGCCAATCAACAAGAACCATACTACTTGCCCCAAGAGGCCATCACAGCCATGCCTACTATTGGCATGGCTGTGATTGGCCAAGTGCAGCATGTGACCCAGCCTCTATTTAAGCTGGAGTCACGTAGCGCCTCTCGTCACTCTGCTCAGATTTTTTGCAATACCCTACATCAGGGGTTGTGCTTATTTGTCACACCTTGAAACACAGGATATAAATTGCTATATTTTATTGAGGGGTGAAATTCAATTCCTAAAATACCAATCCCCTAAATCTGGGGTTTCAGCTGTGGCTGGCCAAGTGTAATACTGTACGTAAAAGGATTTTTTTTTTTTTCTTGGGCTAAATTCAATCCCCCAAATACAAATCCCCTAAATCAGGGGTTTCAGCTTTGGCTGGCCAATTATAATACTGAGGAAGGGGGTGTCCCCGAAACGTGTCTGGTGCCATTTAGTGAGTCCCTTGGTCACCGATACAGAAGGAAAAAGATTATTTTCAGCTACAGAGCAGACGCTGAAACTATAACAAAGACCCTATTGCTGGTTCCGAAAAATATTGGAGCACTAGGACCCAGAACTGCCGGCTGCTGGATCTTCCCGCTGTCTCTTTACCCTCCCCAGTCACGTGGAACGCCACTATACAGACCACACTGCCGGGACGCCGGACAGAGTGAAAGGACACTACAGGACGGGTAAAGTAGGCATTTCAATGTAACAACACTTTTGAACTGTGTTACAAGTACAGCGCTTGTGGTCCCGTATTTATACAGGGAACACTTTACAGGCACGATCGCATTCATTAACTGCACTTCACTGCGGCCTTGCCAGCTTATTGCTTAAACGTACTATAGAGATTGCCTCCAAACTTCGGGACATTGACTATATTGAATGTGGCTTCAGAGCAAGATATCTAATATTCCAACAATACCAATACTATTAGATACCAATACTATTAGATGTCTAATGTATTCTGCTGAATTTGCCTATAATTAAACTACACAGCGGAGGATCTCCAACATTTTCTGAACATTGAGACTTATACTTTTTCGGACTTCCCTACTTGGCCTTTGGATCTTTTGACCTTTTTTTTTTATAGGTTTTGTAGCCGTATTTGGGACTTTTTAGGGGTTCAGAATAATTGTACTGTGTAGAGCGACCCCTCTGAATTGATATATTGTTTTTTGTTTGTTTTTATCTCATATTTATTTGTATTTTATTTGCTATATCTGAATTTATGTCTTTTAAAATTTACCATTAAATAAATCCATATACCCCAGTGATTGAGTGCCCCTCCTCATAACATATTACTTTATAACCTTGCCTTTCGATTGTGCCTGAGGGTGGCACGTGGAGGAGTGCACCTATTCCATTAGACACAGCTGGTGAGCCGTTGCTACTAGTAACATACAATTAATACTGTCCGTAAAAAGATCATTTTTTTTTCTGAGGTTAAATACAATCCCCCAAATACCAATCCCCTAAATCTGGGGTTTCAGCTGTGGCTGGCAAAGTGTAATAGTGTCCGTAAAAGGATATTTTTTTTTTCTGGGGTTAAATTCAATCCCCCAAATACCAATCGCATAAATCTGGGGTTTCAGCAGGGGCTGGCCAAGTGTAATACTGTCCGTAAAAGGATAGATTTTCTTCTGGGGTTAAATAAAATCCCTGAAATAGAAAGTGTAATTCTGTCCATAATAGGATATATTACACTCAGCGTGTAAATACAAGGCCTGAAAAATAAATTCTCTATATTTGTGCATGCTGTTGTGCATCTGCAAGTGTATTTCTGTCCGTAAAAGGGTATATTACACTCAGGGTCTAAATACAAGGGCTGGAAGCTAAATCCTCTATATTTGCACATGCTGCTGTGCATCTGCAAGTGTATTTCTCTCTGTCAAAGGTTATATTACACTCAGCATCTAAATACAAGGTCTGAAAGCTAAATCCTCTATATTTGCGCACGCTGCTGTGTATCCTGAAGTGTATTTCTGTGCATAAAAGGGTATATAATACTCAGGGTCTAAATACAAGGACTGAAAGCTAAATTCTCTATATTTGCGCATGCTGCTGTGCATCTGCAAGTGTATTTCTGTCCGCAAAAGGATACCTTTCAGCCAGGGCCTAAATACTAGGTCTAAAATTGATATTCCCCTAAATCTGTGGTTTCTGTTCTGCCTGTATTAGTGTAATACGGTACATAAAGAGCTAGATAGTGTTATGTGCCTGTAAAAAAAGGCCTTAATTTGATCTCAATGCATTGGTCCAAATTAGTTTTTCCTTATTGTGGTGAACGGTAACAATGAGGAAAACATCTAATAAGGGACGCGGATATGGTTGTGGTGGTGTTAGTGGACCCTCTGGTGCTTGGAGATGACGTGGCCGTTCTGCCACGGCTACACTTCCTAGTGAACCAATTACCTCAGGTCCCAGTAGCCACCAGAATATACAGCGATATTTGGTCGGGCCTAATGCCGTTCTAAGGATAGTAAGGACTGAACAAGTACAGGCGCTAGTCGATTGGGTGGCCAAAAGTGGATCCAGCACGTTCACATTATCTCCCACCCAGTCTTCTGCAGAAAGCGCACAGGTGGTGCCTGAAACCCATGCCCATCAGTCTGTCACATCACCCCCATGCATATCAGGGAACCTGTCTGAGCCTCAAGTCATGCAGCAGTCTCTCATGCTGTTTGAAGAATCTGCTGGCAGGGTTTCCCAAGGGCATCCACCTAGCCCTTCCCCAGGGGTGGAAGGCATAGAATGCACTGACGCACAACCACTTATGGTTCCTGATGAGAACATTGGAATACCACCTCAGCACGTCTCTGATGATGACGAAACACGGGTGCCAACTGCTGCGTCTTTCTGCAGTGTGCAGACCGAAAAGGAGGTTAGGAAGGAAGACTGGGTGGAAGACGATGCAGGAGACGATGAGGTCCTAGACCCCACATGGAATGAAGGTAGTGCCACTGACATTCAGAGTTCAGAGGAAGAGGCAGTGGTGAGACCGAGCCAACAGTGTAGCAAAAGAGAGAGCAGGGTGCAAAAGCAAAGCAGCCGTTGCCAAGAAAGTTTGCCTGCTACTGGCCACCGCCACCAGGGACCGACCACACCAAAGGCAACTTCAAGAAGTTCCCTAGCATGGCACTTCTTCATACAATGTGCTGACAACAAGACCGAGTTGTTTGCACACCGTGCCATCAGAGCCTGAAGTGAGGCATTAACGTTCTGAACCTTAGCACAACCTGCATGACCAGGCATCTACATGCGAGACACTGGCTGCGGTGGAATCAGCCCCTTCAAAACCAAGAAAGGGCTCAGGCCCCTCCTGCTCCCTCTTCTGCTGCTGCCTCGGCCTCTTCCTCTGCCTCTGGAGTAATGTTGGCACCTGCCGCCCACCAAACAGAGGATGTGCCACCACCACCTCCGTCAACAAGCATCTCCACCATGTCACACGGAAGCGTTCAGCTCTCCATTTCACAAACCTTGGAGAGAAAGCGTAAATTCCCTCTTAGCCACCCTCGATCCCTGGCCCTGAATGCCAGCATTTCTAAACTACTGGCTTTGAAATGCTGTCATTCAGGCTGGTGGAGACGGACAGCTTCAAACAGCTCATGTCCCTTGCTGTCCCACAGTACGTCATTCCCAGCCGCCACTACTTCTCCAGGAGAGCTGTGCCTTCCCTGCACAACCAAGTATCCGATAAAATCAAGTGTGCACTGCGCAATGCCATCTGTGGCAAGGTCCACCTAACCACAGATACATGGACCAGTAAGCATGGCCAGGGACGCTATATATCCCTAACTGCACACTGGGTAAATGTAGTGGTGGCTGGACCCCAGGCAGAGAGCTGTTTGGCACACGTCCTTCCGCCGCCAAGGATCGCAGGGCATCATTCTTTACCTCCTGTTGCCTCCTCCTCCTACTCGGCTTCCTCCTTCTCTTTTACCACCTCCTCATCCGGTCAGCGACAGACCTTTACCACCAACTTCACCACAGACAGGGGTAAACATCAGCAGGCTGTTCTGAAACTCATATGTTTGGGGGACAGGCCCCACACCGTGCAGGAGTTGTGGCGAGGTATAGAACAACAGACCGACGAGTTGTCGCTGCTGATGAGCCTCAAGCCTGGTGGTGTGCGATAATGGGTGAAATCTTGTTGCAGCTCTGGGACTAGCCGGTTTGACGCGAATCCCTTGCCTGGCGCATGTGCTGAATTTGGTAGTGCAGAAATTCATTCACAACTACCCCGCTTCCGGCGTTCTCATCCTGCCGCTGCTCGCCTGTCTGCCCTACAGCGTAACTTCGGCCTTCCCGCTCACCGCCTCATATGCGACATGCCCACCAGGTGGAACTCCACCTTGCACATGCTGGAGAGACTGTGCAAGCAGCAGCAGGCCATAGTGGAGTTCCAGCTGCAGCACGCACGGGTGAGTCGCACTGCGGAACAGCACCACTTCACCACCAATGACTGGGCCTACATGCGAGACCTGTGTGCTCTGTTGCGCTGTTTCGAGTACTCCACCAACATGGCGAGTGGCAGTGACGCGTTATCAGCGTTACAATAACACTTCTATGTCTCTTTGAGAAAACACTTATGGCGATGATGGAAAAGGATGCGGCCCAGTAGGAGGAGGAGGAAGAGGGGTCATTTCTAACACTTTCAGGCCAGTCTTTTAGAAGTGGCTTAGAGGGAGGTTTTTTGCAACAGCAGAGGCCAGGTACAAATTTGGCCAGCCAGGGCCCACTACTGGAGGACGAGAAGGAGGAGGATGAGGAGGAGAAGGAGGATGGAACAAGAAAAAAACAATGTGGATAAATAGAACTTTAAAGAAAGCAATAAATGACAAAAAAAGCATTTAAATCCCTAAAACAGGAGGGCAGCGAGGAAGCACTGAAAAACTATAAGCAAAAAAATAAAATATTTAAAAAATAAATAAAAGCAGCCAAACTAGAGACCGAGAGATTAATTGCCAAAGAGAACAAAACTAACCCTAAAACGTTCTTCAATTATATAAATGATAAAAAGCATAAATATGAAGGTGTCGGCCCTTTAAAGAGTAATGAGGGGGGGAGTTGCGGAGAGCGATAAGGAGAAAGCATAACTATTAAATATTTTTTTCTCCACGGTATTCACTAAGGAAAATGAACAGATGAAATGCAGAATGTAGAAGTTAATTCCCCATTAAAAGTGCCTTATCTGACCCAGAAAGAAGTACAGCGGTGTTTTAAAAAGATTAAAATAGACAAATCGCCAGGACCAGATGGCATACACCCCCATATCCTAAGAGAATAAAGTAATGTCATAGCCAGACCTTTTTTCCTGATATTTAAGGACTCTATAATGACAGGGAGTGTTCCACAGGATTGGAGCATAGCAAATGTGGTGCCAATATTTAAAAAGGATCCAAAACAGAGCCCGGAAACTATAGGCAGCAGGTAAGTTTAACATCTGTCATGGGTAAACTGTTTGAAGGTTTTCTAAGAGATGCTATCTTAGAGTATGTCAATGAAAATAAGCAAATAACGCCATATCAGCATGGCTTCATGAGGGATCGGTCATGTCAAACTAATTTAATCAGTTTCTATGAAAAAGTAAGTTCTAGACTTGACAGCGGCGAATCAATGGATGTGGTATATCTGGACTTCTCCAAAGCATTTGACACTTTACCGCATAAAAGGTTAGTGTTAGAGATGAGCGAATTTTTCAAAAATTCGATTCGGCCTGTTCGCTGCGAATCGCGTAAAAAAAGACTATTTCCTGGCTGCAGAGAGCCTTTATCCTGGTGTAGAACACTGTGACTTGCAGTAACACGCATAGGGAGTCTGCTTTGGTAGTGAAATAATACTGTGAATCCGTATGACATGGAGATGACAGGCATCACTCTTAGAATCACTGCACACTTCACTTACTTGGGCAGTCACGGGGCCAAAATTGACCAAATAACTCAAGTATGAACTCGACCTTACAAGTCAATGTTAGCGCCAAGAAAAAGGGCACTCCTTTTTCATCGTCGTCAGCTGATTCCACATAGATGTCTACAGAACCTGTTTTATTAAACGCTTATACAAGTAGAGTCCCCCTGACAGAGTAGAGAGGGTGTCAGCAGTAAGTTTGTGTTGACGTCACCGATTAATTTGCCCTTCCTCTGATCCATCATAACAATAAGCCACAAAAAACAGATCCTGTCTGTGGAGCATCCGCTTTTACTCGGTCAGCATTTGCTCAATAATCCATCAGTATTGATAATGCCAAAAAACAAGTGGATCTAAAACAGAGATGACACATGAATGAAATATTTGCATACCTTCTATGTTTTGTACCCACTCCTGCTTTTGGCTACCAAATCATATGCCAATTCTGATGGGACCATACAGACCTTATACCTGCTACACAGACAGGATCCGGTGTGTGTCTCATTTTTCCTTCCTTCTGACAGATCAAAAGGAGTGTCAAATAAATGATGATGTCAGCCAGGCCGAAAGCCAAAATAGTGGACCAGTCATGAAGTGGGGAGGGTAGGAACAGCATGAGAAGTCCACAGAGTGGATCTATGACATAGTGGTGAGGTGAAAGCAGCATGAGTATACCACAGAGTGGCCTAATGACAGGGCCTGGAGGTAGCAGCAGTATGAGGAGGCCACCGAGTGGAACAATGACACAGTATGGAGTTGGCAGTATCAGGAGAAGGCCACCAAGTGGCACAATGACAGAGTATGGAGGTACAAGGGGGGGTCAGTCAGCACTTCCCTGTATGCAGGTGCACGTAGCTGTGGCAATTATACATACAAACAAAAAAATGCAACAGCACTCTGTAACCAGAACTCTGCCCAAGATAGAAGCTATAAGAGGACATTAGTGTACGTTTTGATCAAAAGGTAATAAGCCACTCGCCACGCCAAGGCTGTCCCGTGAGTGGTACTAACTCTAAATCTGACCTGTTATGGGCCATGACAGCCACATAAAATCCTCCTAACGCTGAATCTTACCTGTTATGGACCACGACAGCCACATAAAATCCAGGCAGTGTGGGCCCAGCATTCATGCTGGGATAAACCATACTTATTAACCCCTTCTGGTGCTGTAACAGCCTCCACGTACACTAATGTCCTCTTATAGCTTCTATCTTGGGCAGAGTTCTGGTTGCAGAGTATGGAGGTGGCAGCAGTATGAGGAGGCCGCTGAGTGGCACAATGACAGAGTCTGGAGGTAGCGGCAGCATCAGCATTAGGAGAAAGCCACCTAGTTGCACAATGACAGAGGCAGCAGTATGAGGAGGCCACAGAGTGTCATGACAACGAGAGATTGCGGAGGTGGTAGCAGGATGAGGAAGCCACAGAGTGGCACAACGATGAGAGATTATGGAGGTGGCAGCAGCATGAGGAGGCCACAGAGCGGCCGCTTCGTGTATTCATTTTTTATAGGGAATATGGGACAGATCAGAAGGTTAAAATTTCTCAACTTTATAAAGTGTTGCTTAAAACACAATTTAATAATATACGTTTTCCGGCACAAAAGGCTTGGCAAAATGATTGTCCAGGAAAAAAAATTAAGTGTTGCCTAAGACAGGAGAGAATCGGCCAGTCTTCTGTTTATTCGACGACGTGGTTGAGATGGAGAAAGCATTCCAAAAAACAATTTCTCTCCACATTCATTTAAATAATTTCACCACTATGTAATTCGGTCCATACAGCAAAAGCAGGTGTACAGTAACCCATGAATTTGAGGGGAAAAAAAGCCAGTTTTTTTAAATAATAAATTTCACCACTATGTAATTTGGTCTATACAGCAAAAGGAGGTGTACAGTCACCCATAAATTTGATGAAAAAAAGCTTGTTTCATATAACAAATTTCACAACTACGTAATTTGGTCCATACAGCAAAGGGAGCTGTACAGTCACCCATAAATTTTCCCCCAAAAAGCCCATTTCATATAACAAATTTCACCACTACGTAGTTCGGCTCGTATTGCATAAGGAGGTGTACAATCACCCATAAATTTGCCGAAATAAAGCCCGTTTCATATAACAAATTTCACCACTACGTAATTCGGCCCATACCGCAAAAGGAGGTGTACAATCACCCATCAATTTTCCCCAAAAAAGCCAGTTTCATATAACAAATTTCACCACTACGTAATCTGGTCCATACTGCAAAAGGAGGTGTACAGGCACCCATGAGATTTCCCCAAAAAAGGCCAGTTTCACCAAAAAAATTTCACCACAAAAAAGCCTTTTCCACATATAACTGCACCACTGAGTTATAACTGCACCACTGGGCAAATAGGCCCAAATTTTTTCAACTTTTACACTACACAAGCCTTATAAACAGATAATTGCAACGATGAACGGCGAATATACCGTATTTTTTGCCCTATAAGACGCACCTAGGTTTTTGAAAAGGAAAATAAGAAAAAAAGATATTTTTAACCAAAAGGTGTGCTTTTGGTGGGTTTTGAACGAATGGTGGTCTGTGGATGACACTATTATGGAGGATCTGTGGATGATACACTATTATGGGGGATCTATGGATGACACTTTTATGGGGGGATCTGTGAATGACACTGTTATAGGGGGGGATCTGTGAATGTCACTGTTATGGAGGGGATCTGTGGTTGGCACTGTTATGGGGGATCTGTGTATGGCACTGTTATGGGGCATCTGTGAATGGCACTGTTATGGGGGATCTGTGGATGGCACTGTTATGGGGGATCTGTGGATGGCATTGTTATGGGGATCTCTGGATGGCACTGTTATGGGGATCTCTGGATGGCACTGTTATGGGGATCTCTGGATGGCACTGTTATGTGGATCTCTGGATGCCACTGTTATGGGGGATCTCTGGAGGGCACGGTTATGGGGACCTCTGGATGCCACTGTTATGGGGCTCTCTGGATGGCACTTTGATTGGGACATCTGTGGATGAAACTGCTATGGGGGGATCTGTGGAGGACTCATAAATAGTATCTTATGCTATGTGCCATCCACAGATCCCCCCCATAACAGTGCCCCTGCAGTGTAAATAACCCCCAATACAGGGGGTGGGGGGTGGCATCCGGATTAGAATAACAGCTGGGACCGTGCCGTCCCTGTATTCTAAAGCACCGGCCCCACTCACTGTGTATAATATTATCTAACCTGTAGGCATTGTTAAAATATAATAATCATGTGTAATCCAGCTCTATTACTTACAACTAAGTTCCGTAGCAGAGAGGAGGGAGGAGGCAGGCCAGGAGGCAATCCAGGAGGGTGGGCGGGCGACGCGTCACTCACTACATCATGCGCCCGTGCCGCCTGCTTCAATCATAAAGTGGGCAGCGCAGGCGCATGATGTAGTGAGTGACACGTCGCTCGCCCGCCTTTCCGGCCTGCCTCCTCTCTGCTACGGAACTTACCTGTAAGTAATACAGCTGGATTACACATGATTATTATATCTTAACAATGCCTACAGGTTAGATAAGATTATACAACAGTGAGCGGGGCCGGTGCAATAGAATACAGGGACTGCACCGGTCCCCACTGTCATTCCTAATCTATGCTGACCCCCAGCCCCTCCTCCTTCTCAGTTGATATACCCACCGACCGTGCTGTGCGGCATCGAGAGCGGCTGTATATCATTGTAAATTGCAGCATTTGCCCCATAAGACACACTGCTTCCCCCCCCACACTTTTCGGGGGGGGGGGTGCGTCTTATAGGGTGAAAAATACTGTACTTTTTTTTCTTACACTAATACACGGCAAACTTCCGAATGTATCACTGCACACTGAGCGGCAATTAGTCCCTAATTTTTTCCCACTATTACACAAAAGGCTTTTCAACAGAGAAGATCAACGCTGGACGGCAAATATATTTTTATTTCACCAGTAATACACTGAAAACAGGGCTTCAGAATATATCACAGCACCGCAGAACGACAATTAGGCCCACATTTTGTTCTACTTTACACAACAAGCTTTTCAACAGAGAAGTACAACGCTGGACGGCGAATATATTTTTATTTTGCCACTAATACACAGAAAACAGGGCTTCAGAATATATCACAGCACAGCAGAACGTCAATTAGGCCAAAATTTAGTTCTACTTTTACACAACAGGCTTTTCAACAGATATATGCAATGCTGGACCGCGAATATATTTTTATTTTGCCACTAATGCACTAAAAACAGGGCTTCAGAATATATCACAGCACTGCAGAACGTCAATTAGGCCCAAATTTTGTTCTACTTTACACAACAGGATTTTTAGCAGAGAAGTACAATGTTGGACGACGAATATATTTTTATTTCGCCAGTAATACACTGAAAACGGGGCTTCTGAATATATTACTGCACTGCAAAATGGAAATTATGCCCAAATTTGGTTCTACTTTTACACAACAGGCTTTTCAACTAAATAGGCTACTAAACGTTTTCACCACAAATAACTAAAACAGTGAAGTGTGTATATATTTTTCTTTTTATACTGAAATAGGCCACTAAACGCTTTCATCACAAATAACTGCAACAGTGAAGTGCGTACATATTTTCTTTTTGTAATGAAATAGGCCACTAAAGGCTTTCTCCCCATAAATCTGCAGAACTGAACTGAGAATATATTTTTCTTTTTGCACTGAAATAGGCCACTAATGCTTTTACCACATATAACTGCAGAAGTGAACTGAGAATATATTTTTCATTTTGTACTGAAATACTCCACTAAATGCTTTTACCGCAAATAACTGCAACAGTGAACTGCGTATACATTTTTCTTTTAGTACTGAAATACATCACTGAACGCTTTTACCACAAATAACTGCAACAGTGAACTGCATATATATTTTTCTTTTTGTACTGAAATACGCCACTAAACGCTTTCACCACATATAGCTGCAGAAGTGAACTGCATATATATTTTTCTTTTTCCACACATATAAGCCACTAAAGGCTTTTCAACATAGCACTTGCACCCCAAGAATTAAAAATTATTGGAATGACAGAGCTGTCGAATGGCTATTTGGATCCCCAAATAAGCTTTCCCTGCACTTGCAAATCGCTTGTTTTTTACTATGAGGTTTTTCCTATCACTGCCCCTAGCGCCTTCTGACGTCTCTCCCTGCTCTAAGATGCTGTGAAATGATTTATCCCTATTCTTTCCCTGCACTTATAAATAGTTTTTTTCAATTTTTTTTCTCACAATTAGGTTTTTCCTATTGCTGTCCTTAGCGCCTTCTAAAGTCTGTCCCTGCTGGAAAAGGTCTGAATCCAAGATGGCCACCATATTTATAGGGCTGTGACATCACAGGGCTGGCTGCTGATTGGCTGCATGCATGGCATTATGGGTCATCCCGCCTTCCCAGAGTTCCTTGCCCCATGTGCTCACACGTGCAGCTGCCATTTTAGCCGCCATTTTAGGAAAAATTGCGATTCGTTACCACGAAGTGTGAGGAAATTCGCATTTGTTCCGAATCAAATTTTTACTGAAATTTGGATCGAACTCCACTTCGTCAGCTTCGATTCGCTCATCTTTAGTTAGTATATAAAATGAGAATGCTTGGACTGGGAGAAAATGTCTGTATGTGGGTAAGTAACTGGTCAGTGATAGAAAATAAGGGCTGGTTATTAACGGTACACACTCAGATTGGGTCACTGTCACTAGTGGAGTACCACAGGGGTCAGTATTGGGCCCTATTCTCTTTAATATATTTATTAATGATCTTGTAGAAAGTTTGCACAGTAAAGTATCAATTTTTGCAGATGACACTAAACTGTGTAAAGTTATTGACACGGAAGAGGACAGTATACTGCTACAGATGGATCTGGATAGATTAGAGGCTTGGGCAGAGAAGTGGCAGATGAGGTTTAATACTGACAAATGTAAGGTTATGCACATGGGAAGGAATAATGCAAGTCACCCATACATACTAAATGGTAAAACACTGGGTAACACTGACATGGAAAAGGACCTAGGAATTTTAGTGAACAGCAAAATAAGCTGTAGAAACCAGTGTCAGGCTGCTGCTGCCAAGGCCAATAAGATAATGGATTGCATCAAAGGGGCATAGATGCCCGTGATCAGAACATAGTCCTACCACTTTACAAATCACTAATCAGACCACACATGGAGTACTGTGTACAGTTCTGGGCTCCTGTGAACAAGGCAGACATAGCAGAGCTGGAGAGGGTTCATAGGAGGGCAACTAAAGTAATAACTGGAAAGGATGGACTACAGTACCCTGAAAGATTATCAAAATTAGGGTTATTCACTTTAGAAAAACTATGTATAAATATATCAGGGGTCAGTACAGAGATCTCTCCCATCATCTATTTATCCTGAGGACTGTGACGATGATGAGGGGACATCCTCTGCGTCTGGAGAAAAGAAGGTTTGTACACAAACATAGAAGAGGATTCTTTACGGTAAGAGCAGTGAGACTATGGAACTCTCTGCCTGAGGAGGTAGTGATGGTGAGTTTACTAAAAGAGTTCAAGAGGGGCCTGGATGTATTTCTGTAGTGTAATAATATTACAGACTATAGCTACTAGAGAGGGGTCATTGATCCAGGGAGTTATTCTGATTGCCTGATTGGAGGCGGGAAGGAATTTGTTTCCCCTTAAGCAGGGAAAATTGGCTTCTACTTTACAGTTGTTTTTTTTTTTTGCCTTCCTCTGGATAAACTTGCAGGATGACAGGCTGAACTGGATGGACAGATGTTTTTTTTTTGGCCTTATAAACTATGTTACTATGTTACTTATCACTAGAGATGAGAGAATCGAAGTTGATGAAGTTGAATTCGATCCGAATTTAAGGAAATATTCAATTTGCACCGAATCACATTTTTTCCTAAAATGTCTGCTACATGTGTGAAGACATGGGGCAGGGAACTCTGGAAAGGCGGGATCACCCATACTGACAAGCATGCAGAGAATCAGCAGCCAGCCAGCCCTGTGATGTCATAACCTTATAAATACAGCGGCCATCTTAGATTCTGCCAATCACCAGCGTGCTTAGTGCAGGGAGAGACGTGTCTGCAGGCGCTAAGGACAGTGATAGGAAAGACTTGATAGTGGTGAAAAAAAACGATTTACAAGTGCAGGGAAAGATTACTCAAGGTGTAGGGAAAGGATAGGGAGGAATTATTCCACCAGCATTTGTGTTTAACAGGGTTCAGTCGTGGAGGTAACAGCCTGGGTAATAGGAACAATCCGATTACACCTTGCTGCACTGACTGGGGAAGCAAATTGCCATTATACAGCTCTGTTTGATACAGCCATTAATAGGGTTTATAACAAGGAAATATTTCTACGTTTTTTTTGCCCTTGTGCGGTGCAGTTATATGTTCGAAAGCATTTTTTGGCTTGTATTAGTGGGAAAAAAGGGCTAATTAGCCGTTGTGTGGTGAAGGGCGAAAATGACAGCACTTTTTGTCATGTATTAGTGGCAAAAGTAAAATATATTTGCCACTCAGCGGTGCAGTTATCTGTTTTAAAGCCCTTTCTTCTGTGTATAAGTGGAAAAAAAATAAAAATATTTGCCGCTCAGCTGTGCAGTTATCTGTTTTAAAGCTCTTTTTTGCATGTACTATTGGAAAAAGAAAAAAAATATTTGCCGCTCAGCAGTGCAGTTATCTGTTTTAAAGCTCTTTTTTGCGTGTATTAGTGGAAAAAGAAAATATCTTTGCCGCTCAGCGGTGCAGTGATATATTCGGAAGCCCTGTTTGCCGTGTATTAGTGACGAAATAAAAATATATTCGACGTCCAGCATTGCATATATCTGTTGAAAGGCCTGTTGCGTAAAAGTAGAAAAAATGTGGGCCTAATTGACATTCTGCGGTGCAGTGATATATTCTGAAGCCCAGTTTGCCGTGTATTAGTAGCGAAATAAAAATATATTCGCCGTCACGGTTGCATATATTTTTTTGAAAGCCTGTTGTGTAAAAGTAGAAAAAACTTTGGGCCTAATTGACGTTCTGCAGTACAGTGATATATTCTGAAGCCCTGCTTGCCGTGTATTAGTGGCGAAATAAAAATATATTCATCGTCCTGCGTTGTACTTCTCTATTGAAAAGCCTGTTGGGTAAAAGTAGAAAAAAATTTGGGCGTAATTGATGTTCTGCGGTCCAGTGATATTTTCTGAAGCTCTATTTGCCGTGTATTAGTGTCAAAATAAAAATATATTCGCTGTCCAGCGTTGCATATATCTGTTGAAAAGCGTTTTGTGTAAAAGTAGAAAAAAATGAGGGCTTAATTGACGTTCTGCGGTGCAGTGATATATTCTGAAGTGCAGACATGTGCCGGGGTGCATTGCATTCAAGGCATGGACAAGGCATCTTGTGGACAAGGTATCTCAAGAAAAGGGCATTCCCCCTCTGGGGAACACATGGAGCTCACTTTTGCAGTTGAACTTGGAGCCAACTGGAACCGACTAGGAGACCTGCAGCCAACTGGAGCCGACTAAGAGTGCAGCAATCATGATGTGAACATAGCATAGAGTCATAAACAGGCATAGCGAGGTACAAGGCATGGAACGGAACAGAAGACAACAATGCAGAACCAGGCGGCCCATACCGAGATGTAGATGGCAGGACAAAGGCAAAGCCTGGTGAATAGTGTTGAGCAAACAGTTCGAGCATAGTTCGGGTTCGTACTGAATTTTGGGGTGTTCAGGACACGGACCCGGACCGAACATTTTCAAAACAGTTCGGGTTCGGGTTCATTGTTTCGGCGAATCAGCTATTGTTTTACTTCTTGCCCTAAGAGCCCATCACAGCCATGCCTACTAATGGCATGGCTGTGATTGGCCAAGTGCAACATGTGACTCAGCCTCTATTTAAGCTGGAGTCACGTAGCGCCGCACGTCACACTGCTCTGATTAGTGTAGGGAGAGGACGCAGCTGCTGTGAGGGCGAGATTAGGCAGGGAAAAGTCTGCAAAAGCACCTAATGAAGTGATCGATCTACAGCTGTGAATGATTCAACTTCTGCTAGTTACTTGCTCACTGGTTTTTAGGCTGTACAGAGCGTTTTTCTGTCACTTATTTTCTGGGGTGATCGGCGGCCATTTTGTAACTTGTGGTGCACCAGAACAAGCTGCCACCAAATCCATCAATCCATCAATACTAGTTTTTTTTTTTTGCTATATCCTACATCAGGGGCTTGGCTGTGCTAATTGTCACCCCTAGAAACTCAGGATAGCAATTTCTATATTTTATTAAGGGGTTAAATACAATTGCCAAAATACCAATCCCCTAAATCTGGTGTTCCAGCTTTGGCTAGCCAAGTATAATACTGTCTGCTGTTTGGCAAAGGATAGATTATTTTCTGTGGTGAAATTCAATTGTCAAAATAGCAATACCCTAAATCTGGTGTCCCAGCACTGGCTAGCAAACTATAATAGTGTCAGCCAAAACATATATTTTGTTCTGGGGTGAAATTCAATTGCCAAAATAGCAATACCATAAATCTGGTGTCACAGCTGTGGCTGGCAAAATATAATAGTGTCAGCCAAAACAAATATTTTGTTCTGGGGTGAAATTCAAATTGCCAAAATAGCAATACCCTGATTCTGGTGTTCCAGCTGTTGCAGGCCTAGTTTAAATCTGTCTGTAACAGGGTATATTTTGTTCTGGGGTGAAATTCAATTGCCAAAATAGTAATACCATAAATCAGTGGTTTTCAGCTGTGGCTGGCAAACTTTAATAGTGTCCGCCAAAACATATATTTTGTTCTTGGGTGAAATTCAACTGCCAAAATAGCAATCCCCTAGATCTGGTGTCCCAGCACTGGCTGGCAAACTATAATAGTGTCCGCCAAAACATATATTTTGTTCTGGGGTGAAATTCAATTGCCAAAATAGCAATACCATAAATCAGTGGTTTCAGCTGTGGCTGGCCAAGTTTCACAGTGTCCGCCAAAACATATATTTTGTTCTGGGGTGAAATTCAATTGCCAAAATCGCAATACCATAAATCAGTGGTTTCAGCTGTGGCTGGCCAAGTTTCATAGTGTCCTGCAAAGGATATATTTTGTTCTGGGGTGAAATTCAATTGCCAAAATAGCAATACTATAAATCAGTGGTTTCAGCTCTGGCTGGCAAACTATAATTGTGTCAGCCAAAACATATATTTTGTTCTGGGGTGAAATTCAATTGCCAAAATAGCAATACCATAAATTAGTGGTTTCAGCTGTGGCTGGCCAAGTTTCATAGTGTCCGCCAAAACATATATTTTGTTCTGGGGTGAAATTCAATTGCCAAAATAGCAATACCATCAATCAGTGGTTTCAGCTGTGGCTGGCCAAGTTTCATAGTGTCATGCAAAGGATATATTTTGTTCTGGGGTGAAATTCAATTGCCAAAATAGCAATACCCTGAATCTGGTGTTCAAGCTGTTGCAGGCCTAGTTTAAATCTGTCCTTAACAGGGTATATTTTGTTCTGGGGTGAAATTCAATTGCCAAAATAGCAATACCATAAATCAGTGGTTTCAGCTGTGGCTGGCCAAGTTTCATAGTGTCCTGCAAAGGATATATTTTGTTCTTGGGTGAAATTCATTTGCCAAAATAGCAATACCCTGAATCTGGTGTTCCAGCTGTTGCAGGCCTAGTTTAAATCTGTCCGTAACAGGGTATATTTTGTTCTGGGGTGAAATTCAATTGCCAAAATAGCAATACCATAAATCAGTGGTTTCAGCTTTGGCTGGCAAACTATAATAGTGTCCGCCAAAACATATATTTTGTTCTGGGGTGAAATTCAATTGCCAAAATAGCAATACCATAAATCAGTGGTTTCAGCTGTGGCTGGTCAAGCTTCATAGTGTCCTGCAAATTATATATTTTGTTCTGGGGTGAAATTCAATTGCCAAAATAGCAATTCCCTGAATCTGGTGTTCCAGCTGTTGCAGGCCTAGTTTAAATCTGTCTATAAAAGGATACCTTTCATCCAGGGCCTAAATACTAGCCCTAAAAGAGAAATTCCCCTAAATCAGTGGTTACTGCTGTGCCTGGATTAGTGTAATACGCTACATAAATAAATAGGCAGATAGTGTTAGGTGCTTGTAAAACAAAAGGCCTGAATTTGAAATCAATACATTGGGCCTAATATTTTTTTTCTTATTGTGGTGCTTGGGGAACGGTAACAATGAGGAAAACATCTAGTAAGGGACGCGGACGCGGTCGTGGTGGTGTTAGTGTACCCTCTGGTGCTGGGAGAGGACGTGGCCATTCTGCCACAGCCACACGTCCTAGTGAACCAACTACCTCAGGTTCCAGTACCCGCCAGAATTTACAGCGATATTTGGTGGGGCCCAATGCCGTTCTAAGGATGGTAAGGCCTAAGCAGGTACAGGCGCTAGTCATTTGGGTGGCCGACAGTGGATCCAGCACGTTCAAAACATTATCTCCCACCCAGTCTTCTGCAGAAAGCGCACAGGTGGCGCCTGAAAACCAAGCCCAACAGTCTGTCACATCACCCCCATGCATATCAGGGAAACTGTCTGAGCCTCAAGTTATGCAGCAGTCTCTTATGCTGTTTGAAGACTCTGCTGGCAGGGTTTCCCAAGGGAATCCACCTAGCCCTTCCCCAGTGGTGGAAGACATAGAATGCACTGATGCACAACCACTGATGTTTCCTGATGATGAGGACATGGGAATACCACCTCATTGCAGTCCGCACGTCTCTGATGATGACGAAACACAAGTGCAAACTGTTGCATCTTTCTGCAGTGTGCAGACCGAACAGGAGGTCAGGGAGGAAGACTGTGTGGAAGACGATGCAGGGGACGATGAGGTCCTAGACCCCACATGGAATGAAGGTCGTGCCACTGACTTTCATAGTTCAGAGGAAGAGGCAGTGGTGAGACCGAGCCAACAGCGTAGCAAAAGAGGGAGCAGGGGGCAAAAGCAGAACAGCCGCCTCCAAGAGAGTTTGCCTGCTACTGGCCACCGCCACCAGGGACCGAGCACCCCAAAGGCAGCTTCAAGAAGTTCCCTGGCATGGCACTTCTTTAAACAATGTGCTGACGACAAGACGCGAGTGGTTTGCATGCTGGGCCATCAGAGCCTGAAGCGAGGCATTAACGATCTGAACCTTAACACAACCTGCATGACCAGGCATCTACAAGCAAAGCATGAACTGCAGTGGAGTAAACACCTTAAAAGCAAGGAACTCACTCTGGCTTCCCCTGCTCCCTTTTCTGCTGCTGCCTCGGCCTCTTCCTCCACCTCGGGAGGAATGTTGGCACCTGCCGCCCACAAACAGAGGATGTGCCACCGACACCACCACCTGCGTCACCAAGCATCTCCACCATGTCACATGGCAGCGTTCAGCTCTCCATCTCACAAACCTTGGAGAGAAAGCGTAAATTCCCACCTAGCCACCCTCGAGCCCTGGGCCTGAATGCCAGCATTTCTAAACTACTGGCCTTTGAAATGCTGTCATTCAGGCTGGTGGACACAGACAGCTTCAAACAGCTGATGTCCATGGCTGTCCCACAGTATGTTCTTCCCAGCCACCACTACTTCTCCAAGACAGCCGTGCCTTCCCTGCACAACCAAGTATCCGATAAAATCAAGTGTGCACTGTGCAACGCCATCTGTGGCAAGGTCCACCTAACCACAGATACGTGGACCAGTAAGCACGGCCAGGGACGCTATATCTCCCTAACTGCACACTGGGTAAATGTAGTGGCGGCTGGGCCCCAGGTGGAGAGTTCCTTGGCGCACGTCCTTCCGCCGCCAAGGATCGCAGGGCATAATTCTTTGCCTCCTGTAGCCTCCTACTCGGCTTCCTCCTCCTCTGCTTCCACCAGCTCATCCAGTCAGCCACACACCTTCACCTGCAGGAATTGTGGCGGGGTATTGAACAACCGACCGACGAGTGGTTTCTGCCGGTGGGCCTCAAGCCCGGCCTGGTGGTGTGCGATAATGGGCGAAATCTCGTCGCAGCTCTGGGACTAGCCGGTTTGACGCACATCCCTTGCCTGGCGCATGTGCTAAATTTGGTGGTGCAGAAGTTCATTCACAACTACCCGACATGTCAGAGCTGCCGCATAAAGTGCGGGCCGTCTGTGTGCACTTCTGGCGTTCACATCCTGCCGCTGCTCGCCTGTCTGCACTACAGCGGAACTTCAGCCTTCCCGCTCACTGCCTCATATGCGACATGCCCACCAGGTGGAACTCCACCTTGCACATGCTGGAGAGACTGTGCGAGCAGCAGCAGGCCATAGTGGAGTTTCAGCTGCAGCACGCAGCACTGCGGAACAGCACCACTTCACCACCAATGATTGGGCCTCCATGCAAGACCTGTGTGCCCTGTTGCGCTGTTTCGAGTACTCCACCAACATGGCCAGTGGCGATGACACCATTATCAGCTTTACAATACCACTTCTATGTCTCCTTGAGAAAACGCTTAGGGCGATGAAGGAAAAGGAGGTGGCCCAGGAGGAGGAGGAGGAGGATGAGGGGTCATTTTTAGCACTTTCAGGCCAGTCTGTTAGAAGTGGCTCAGAGGGAGGTTTTTTGCAACAGCAGAGGCCAGGTACAAATGTGGCCAGCCAGGGCCCACTACTGGAGGACGAGGAGGATGAGGAGGAGGTGGAGTAGGATGAGGATGAAGCAGGTTCACAGCGGGGTGGCACCCGACACAGCTCAGGCCCATCACTGGTACGTGGCTGGGGGGATACGGAGGACGATGACGATACGCCTCCCACAGAGGACAGCTTGTCCTTACCTCTGGGGAGCCTGGCACACATGAGCGACTACATGCTACAGTGCCTGCGCAACAACATCAGAGTTGCCCACATTTTAACGTGTGCGGACTACTGGGTTTCCACCCTGCTGGATCCCCGGTACAAAGACAATGTGCCCACCTTAATTCCTGCACTGGAGCGTGATAGGAAGATGCACGAGTACAAGCGCACGCTGGTAGAGGCGCTCCTGAGAGCATTCCCAAATGTCACATGGGAACAGGTTGAAGCCCAAGGCGAAGGCAGAGGAGGAGCAAGAGGTCGCCAACGCAGCTGTATCACAGCCAGCTCCTCTGAGGGCAGGGTTAGCATGGCAGAAATGTGGAAAAGTTTTGTCTCCACGCCACAGCTAACTGCACCACCACCTGATACTGAACGTGTTAGCAGGAGGCAGCATTTCACTAACATGGTTGAACAGTACGTCTGCACACCCCTCCACGTACTGACTGATAGTTCGGCCCCATTCAACTTCTGGGTCTCCAAATTGTCCATGTGGTGAAAGTTAGCATTTTATGCCCTGGAGGTGCTGGCCTGCCCGGCGGCCAGCGTTTTGTCTGAACGTGTATTCAGCACGGCAGGGGGTGTCATTACTGACAAACGCAGCCGCCTGTCCACAGCCAACGTGGACAAGCTGACGTTCATAAAAATGAACCAGGCATGGATCCCACAGGACCTGTCCCTCCCTTGTGCAGAATAGACATTTATAACTGCCTTCCCCCTCAACCATGTATTCTTGTATTCCGGGGCACTTCTTTATTGAATCCTCATTTTTTTAACTTTACCATGATCTTGCGGTGCAACCCAAAGTTGAATGAACCTCTCCCCTTTTTTGGGTGGTGGGGCCGAAATAACTAAAAGTGGCCTTCTCCGGTGGTGGTTGATATGACGCATGATTCCTTGCTGTGGGACCTCTCTCCTCTGTCTGGGTGCTGGGGCCGAAATAACTGAAAGTGGCCTTCTCCAGTGGTGGATGATATGACGCATGATTCCTTGCTATGGGACCTCTCTCCTCTGTCTGGGTGCTGGGGCCGAAATAACTGAGTGGCCTTCTCCAGTGGTGGGTGATATGACGCATGATTCCTTGCTGTGGGACCTGTATCCTCGGTCTGAGTGCTGGGGCCGAAATATCTGAAAGTGGCCTTCTCCAGTGGTGGGTGATATGATGCATGATTCCTTGCTGTGGGACCTCTCTCCTCTGTCTGGGTGCTGGTGCCGAAATAACTGAAAGTAGCCTTCTCCAGTGGTGGGTGATATGACGCCTTATTCCTTGCTGTGGGACCTCTCTCCTCTGTCTGGGTTCTGGGGCAGAAATAACTGAAAGTAGCCTTCTCCAGTGGTGGGTGATATGACGCATGATTCCTTGCTGTGGGACCTCTCTCCTCTGTCTGGGTGCTGGGGCCGAAATAACTGAAAGTGGCCTTCTCCAGTGGTGGGTGATATGACGTATGATTCCTTGCTGTGGGACCTCTCTCCTCTGTCTGGGTGCTGGGGCCGAAATAACTGAAAGTGGCCTTCTCCAGTGGTGGGTGATATGATGCATGATTCCTTGCTGTGGGACCTGTATCCTCGGTCTGGGTGCTGGGGCCGAAAAATAACTGAGTGGCCTTCTCCAGTGGTTAATATTGGTTAATTTTAATTTATTTTATTTTATTTTAATTCATTTCCCTATCCACATTTGTTTGCAGGGCATTTACCTACATTTTGCTCCTTTTGCAGCCCTCTAGCCCTTTCCTGGACTATTTTACAGCCTTTTTAGTGCCCAAAAGTTCGGGTCCCCATTGACTTCAATGGGGTTCGGGTTCGGGATAAAGTTCGGGGAACTTCCAGGTGTTCGCTCATCTCTCCTGGCGAAGCAAAACATAGACAGACAAGACAGAGTCAAAAGGGCATGACACCAACCGGGCATGGACAAGGACAGACACGAACAAAGACCTAGCAGGGTCCAGACACCCTCAAGGCATGGCATGGCATAGTAGGGTACTGGACAGCCTGAGTTAACAGAATTGACACCCAGAATGCACACAAGGACAGGAACAGCCTGAATTAACAGAACTAATCACAATCTATGCAGACTGAGCCCTGAAACTCCATGCTCAAAGACAGAAGTATCAGCCTAACGAGCGCACCTGAAAGGACACACCCAGGACCCGAAGAGGGAGATTAACCCCATCAGAACCAAGCATGGAGGTACCAAATCAAGTTTGGGGTAAACAAGAAACTACAGCAAAGATGCTGTGATACGGGACTTTGCCCCTAGCAACCAGCAAGCACGGAACGCCGCAGCCAGAACGCAAGGGCACAACAGACCTGTATACCCACAGGGAGACGATACTTTCTGAGAAGGGGCACAAACCACGTCACAGCGAACCACATTGTGACAATTAGTGGCAAAATAAAAATAAATTTGCCATCCAGCGTTGCATATATCTGTTGAAAAGCCTGTTGTGTAAAAGTAGAAATAAATTAGGGAATATTTGCTGTTCAGTGGTGCAGTTATGTATGGTAAAGGCTTTTTTGCCGTAACATTTTTTCTGTGAAACTGGCCTTTTTTTGGGAAATTTTATGGGTGCCTGTATACCTCCTTTTGCTGTATGGACCAAATTACGTAGTAGTAAAATTTGTTATATGAAACTGGCTTTTTTGGGGAAAATTGATGGGTGATGGTACACCTCCTTTTGCGGTATGGGCCAAATTACGTAGTGGTGAAATTTGTTTTATGAAACGGGCCTTTTTTTCATCAAATTTACAGGTGATTGTACACCACCTTTTACAGTATGGGTCGAATTACTTAGTGGTGAAATTTGTTTTATGAAACGGGCATTTTTTGGGAAAATTGATGGGGGACCATTTACGCAGGGGTGAAATTTTTTGTTTCAAAGCAAACTCCGCTGCTCTGTATCTCTTGTGAGGGTAATGTCTCCAACTATGCCCCTCGCGCGATTTACACCAAATACATTATTTTCATGTAGAGAGAGATCCAAGAATTATGTTGGAGGCTTGTACTGTATGTAAGCCATGTGCAACCCCTCTCATTACTCTCACGCTGTTTTGCCCCTGGTTTGTCTGGGCGAACAGAGTCACATAGGGGAGGAACTGTTCCTTGTCATTCATCAAGAAATTGAATCCTGGCTTTCTCCGTAACAACTCAAAATTGGAACCTTGGTGACCAACAACTGAAAGAACATGGTGTCGGTGCTGAGTCAAGGAGGGCTGAGCCATGCGCCCTGCATGGCGCACGTGTTCAATCTGGTTGTCATGTGGTTCCTGAAGTGTTCCACCCATCTGCGAGACATCCTAAAAATGACCAGGAAACTTTGCATGCACTTCAGCCACTCGTACACCACAAAGCACACCCTCCTTTAGCTGCATCGGCAGAACGGCATCCCCCAACATCGCCTGATATGCAAGGTTTCCACCCATTGGAATTTCACCCTCCATATGTTGGACCGACTATACGAACAGAGAAAGGCCATAGACAATTTCTTGATGATCCAAGCGGACAGGAGTAGTCCACTGTGTAACTTTGATGTCAGCCAATGGCAGCTCATGCTTGACACCTGCCGTTTGCTCAGGCCTTTGAGGAGGCCACGTTATTTGTCAGTCGCCAGGACTACTAAACTAGTACATGGATTGCAGGACAAAACTTACCAGGAAAGGTTAAAGGACCTTAACATGTATAGTTTGGAAGTAAGAAGAGACAGAGGGGATATGATAGAAACTTTTAAATACATAAAGGGAAGCATCACGGTAAAAGAGGAGAGAATATTTAAAAGAAGAAAAACTGCTACAAGAGGACATAGTTTTAAATTAGAGGGGCAACGGTTTAAAAGTAACATCAGGAAGAATTACTTTACTGAGAGAGTAGTGGACGCATGGAATAGCCTTCCTGCAGAAGTGGTAGCTGCAAATACAGTGAAGGAGTTTAAGCATGCATGGGATAGGCATAAGGCCATCCTTCATATAAGATAGGGCCTGGGGCTATTCATAGTATTCAGTATATTGGGCAGACTAGATGGGCCAAATGGTTCTTATCTGCCGACACATTCTATGTTTCTATGATGTCATTCCACTGCTTCATGTCCTGGAACAGATGCTGGTAAATCTGGCTGGTCAGTGGACTGGAGACGTGGCGCCTAGAAAGATGGCGGTAGAGTTTGATACATTTGTCTGTCAAGATCTGTCTTTACAGTCAGTGAACGGGAACATCATTTATCGCAAGGATATGCAAACACCAACTGATCGGGTGTTAACCCCCAGAAGTAAGTCATCGACATGAAGGAGCAGTCACTTACATAACCCAAGGTATGGTATCCTCCCAGAAGCTTGACCTCTGCATGTCAATAGTCTGCATTGCGAAACTTGTCTAAAAGAAAAATTCTGCAGTGAACCCCCCTTGGAGAAAACTCTTGATCCGGCACAGACTGCTTTGCTTCTTCAAAAACAATGGACTCTGTACAGCGTGACACTGATTTAAAATTTCTCATACACAAGACTGAAAGAGTATTCCAAGCACCTGTCTGCCAACACAGTTGCTGAGAATTAGAATGGTCTTGCCATTGAAGTGGGCTCAGAGCTGAACCTAAAAGCCAAATTTTCCTGTTTACCTGGACTCAAACAAAAGGACAGAGATCCACTGGCTGTGCTCATACAGATTTCATCCAAGCCTTCACTCACCGAGGCAAGCACAGAGGACCGGATTGTGTGGACAGGTTGGTTCTGCGGGACGTTCACAGAGGACGATCTATTGGAGGTGTTAACAAAGACATTTACTTGCCTCCCGCTCTTCCTGTATAATGGCTCCGAGGCGCTTTGACTGTTGTTTCGGTAAGCTGGTGATAAGTTCTCAAGACATTATGTGGCTAGCAGCGATGTGGGCAGGGTATGACGTGTCTGGATCAGTGTCGACCACAGAGCTTGTTTTCTCTGTGCCAGTCAAACCTTCCATGGACATTTCTTATGCCATCCACGCAAAGGACTGCAAGACTTTATGGAATGATATTCATAAATCAAAGGATGAGGTCACGTTGGAGGAAGTGGACAATTTATGCCAATGTCTTTACTTGCATTTCTTCAGACACTTTAGAATCCACTTATCAGCAACCCAGCTCGTCAAGGTGATGGTATCTGTTACATCAGCACATTGTAAAGTTCTTTAGTAAGGACTATCTAATCTAATTGCTGGGATTCATCACGGAGCTGGCCATCAATGACATCCAATATTGAACACATAGATGACTCTCATCTCGGAACTTGCCCACAATGTTCGGTACCCCCCCCGAACATCGTACATGTCTTGGACATGATCCCTGCAGTGCTTACTACATGTTATACCACTTCTTACCATTCTGTTACAGCGGCTGTGAGACCTTCACACCGGGCCGGCTCCAGGTTCATGTGGGCTCTTGGGTGATAAAGTCTCAGTGGGCCCCCTTACACAGTGATAATGCTCTGAGTACAGATAATATAGTAGATATCACCTGAAGTCCTATGTAACAGCACAGATAACACAGTCATGGCTATCTGAGTACAGATAATGTGATAGTGTTACCTGCAGTCCTATGTAAAGCCAGAGATGACAGTAGTGCTGATAATGTGGTAGTGTTACCTGCAGTCCTATGCTAAACCACAGAAAACACTAGTGCTGATAATGTGGTAGTGTTACTTGCAGTCCTATATAAAACCACAGAAAACACTAGTGTAGATCATGTGGTAGTGTAACCTACATCCTTAGTGTGCCTCCCTGTGCCTCTCCCATGGACTCCATGCTGGCGGTGCTGCCTCCTCTTCCACCTTCTTCTTCTTGCCCCACACAGAACGTCCTGAGCAGCTGCGTCAAGACATAGGAACACTGTGGGCATGGTGATGGTGACACACAGGGAGAAACAGACACACACAGGGAGAGACACACACACAGAGGGAGAGATACACACACTGAGGGAAAGAGAGACACACACAAGGACAAACACACTGGGACAGTCAAATACACACAGGGGTGGACACACACAAACAGGGATAGACACACGCACACAGGGAAGGACACACACAGGGACGGACACACACACACAGGGACGGACACACACACACAGGGAAGGAAACACACACACAGGGAAGGAAACACACAAGGACAGACACACACAGGGACAGACACACACACATCATGGCCCTCACAATACACCCGGATCTGTACTATAAACCCCCTTAATTGCACCAGATTCCACTCCACCTGAGCCCCACTTCCCCTGAGTTCTCCAGCTGCCCCTCATATATGAGCTCCATATGCTGCCCCCACCTGCTTCCCATGAAGCTCTGTGTACTCCAGGACTGCAGCACATCCTACCTCACTGGGCTGCTTGCAGGCACACACAGACCCTCCTCCTTCCACAAGCTGCTGCAGTCGGGGTCTGTCAGCACTTCCCACATTTTGTCACGTGACCATAAAGGAGCATGTGACCAGTGACATCACAGACCTCCTTCTAACAACTCCATTTTAGCATGGCATCTACCGAAACTCCATCTTCCCTGATCTGAGTCCTGGGGCCACCCACCCCAGCAGTGCACATGGCGAAAATTGTCTGCATTGCTGGGGTAAGCCGCACTAGAATTCAGAACAGGCAGGACACAGCTGCAGGAGTGATCAGGCACAGTGGGCCCCCCAGGAGTAGTGGGCCATGACACTTGCCCAGGTGTGCCGGGTGCTTACGCCGACCCTGCCTGCACATAGTAAGCCGTATTTATGAAGATTTTTGGGTGCTGCCTGTACCAACCAGTTACCTTCCAGCTGTCATTGTGTAGCCTGCACTGTAGCAATGAGCTGGAGTTGGTTGTTTGCTGGACTGTCCTCCAGTTATCAGCCATAACCCCATACATTTCATGATCAATATGCATTACCATTGTGGTGACCCCGACACTGGACGTCAATCCATTTTTGTTGATCAAGCACTTTATTTCAGTTTGTCTTTTAAATCTTGTAGTTTTGCCCATTCTGTGTTGTATTTTATGTGCGTTAATGTCATGTTTGTGAAATAAACAGGACATTTTGTCTCCCTAGTTCAAAAGAAATTATTAAAAAAGAATTGGCTTTGTGATTTGGTAGCCAAAAGCAGGAGTGGGTACACAATACAGAAGACATGCAAATATTCCATTCAAGTGTCATCTCTGTTTTGGATCCACTCCTGTTTTTTTGGCATTAGCAATACTGATGGATTGCTGACCAAATGCTGACTGAGTGAAGGTGGATGCTCAACAGACAAGATCCTGTTTTTGGGGGTTATTGTGCTGACAGATCAGAGGAAGGGCAAAATAATCAGTAAAGTCAACACAAACTTACTGCTGACACCCTCTCCACTCAGTAGGGGGGCTCTACTTGTATGAGCTTTTAATTTTAATAGAATAGGTTATGTAGACATCTATGTGGAATCAGCTAAGGACGGAGTAAAAGGTGTGCACTTCTTCTTGGCTCTAACATCGACCTGTAAGGCTGAGTTCATACTTATTTCGCTACCAAAGCAGACTTCCTTTGCGTGTTACTGCAAGGCACAGTGTTCTACACCACTATAAAGGCTCTTCGCAGCCAGGAAATAGCCGTTTTTTACGTAATTCGCCGCAAATATATTTGGATCGAACCAAGGTTTTCCAGAAAAATTCGGTTAACCGGCAAATCGAATTTTTGAAAAATATGCGATGTTCGGTCCGCCCCCTATACATCATCATTGAGCAAACTTTGACTCTGTACCTCACAGTCAGCAGACACATTGCAGCCAATTAGCATTCCCTCCCTCCCAGACCCTCCCACCTCCTATCAAAAAGCAAGGACAGCATCCATCTAAGATACATTCTGAAGCTGCAGTGTTAGTTAGAGCAGGGAGAGTGCTGCTGCTGAATTAATAGGGAAAGCGTTAGCTAGGCCAGTGTTTTGTGTCCATTCCAGTCCTCAAAGACTCATCGGCCTCTTTCACACTAGTGTGTCCGGATAAGGTCCAGATGCGTTGCGGATGCATTCAGTGAAAACTGTGCGAATTCACAGGCAAAGCCATTCAGTTTTGTCTGCGATGGCGTTCAGTTGTTCAGTTTTTTCCGCACAGGTGCAATGAGTTTTGATGTGTTTTTCACGCGCGTGATAAAAACCTGAAGGTTTACAAACAACATCTCCTAGCAACCATCAGTGAAAAACGCAACACATAGGCATTGCTTGCGGATGCAATGCGTTTTTCACGCAGCCCCATTCACTTCTATAGTGCTAGGGCTGCGTGAAAAAAGCAGAATATAGAACATGCTGCAATTTTTACGCAACGCAAAATTGATGCGTGAAAAAAATGCTCATGTACACAGACCCCATGAAATGAATGGGTCAGGATTCAGTGCGGATGCTATACGTTCACGTCATGCATTGCACCCACGTGGAAAACTCGCTCGTGTGAAAGGGGCCATCTGACAGCGTCCTGACAGCACCCTAAAAAGAGCTTTTTAGGGCTGGTACATCAGTCTGCTTTTATTTATTTTTTCTATATATATATTGCAGTTGCCTGCCAGTGTGTGAGAGGCTGCAGGCCCACAGACTGTACTGTGTGCACACCACTCATATAGGGTGGCACAGTACCTTGCAGATAAAAAAAGTCATTTAATTTTTACCCTTTAAAATAATTGCAGTTGCCTGCCAGTGTGTGTCAGGCCCACGGACTGTACTGTGCCCACTGCCAGTGCCCAGAACTCTTATCGGGTGGCACAGTACCTTGCAGATAAAAAAGTAATTACATTTTTACCCTTTAATATAATTGCAGTTGCCTGCCAGTGTGTGTCCGGCCCACGGACTGTACGGTGCCCACTGCCAGTGCCCACCACTCTTATCGGGTGGCACAGTACCTTGCAGATAAAAAATCATTTAATTTTTACCCTTTAATATAATTGCAGTTGCCTGCCAGTGTGTGTCAGGCCCACAGACTGTACTGTGCCCACTGCCCACCACTCATATAGGGTGTCACAGTACATTGCACAGCGCACGCACAGTGACCTAAAATTCTAATGAAGCAGACAGAGCATGGGTCTTTTTCCATCTCCCGGTTCCAAAAATCTATTCTCTTCACCGGCCCTGATAAGGGACAAAACAGAGATTAAATTGATAGGAATAGTACTTAGTTAACACTAGTTGCATTGGTGGCAAATTCTATTGCAAGTGCCCCAAATTGGAAGGAAGAGGACCAACCAACCATCTTTTTCCATCTCCCAGTTCCTAAAATCTATTCCATACACCGGCTCCTAATAGGGGACAAAGCAGAGATTAAACTGGTAAGAAAAGATTTTTTTTAATTTAAAAAAAAAAGAGGACAGCCTCTGCGGAGCTGGGTATTTTTTGGCCACGTTAATGAACGCTCATGCACAATGGCTGTAGGCTCATGTGTCCTTTTGCGGAGGTGACAAACCTGGTCAGTTAAACCCAAGGCAACATCATCGACCTCATCCCATATGTGTTTTTTCTGGAGCGTGCCTTGCGAAGAGTGCTGGATCAGGCCATAGATGAGCATGAAGAGGTAGAGTTGTGGTCACCATCACCACCAGAAGCAGCCTTGTCGTTGTCGCTTGCTGGACTTGTGGTAACGCAGAGAGAGGAGTCTGAAGAAGAGGAGTCAGAGGAGGAAGGTGACTTTGAGGAGGTGGAAGACCAACCACAGCAGGCATCCCAGGGAGCTTGTTGTCACCTTTCGGGGACCCTTGGTGTTGTACGTGGCTGGGTGGAGGAAAAGGCCCTCAATGACGGCAGTGAGAACAAGGAACGGGACATGGCTAGCTTGGTATCCAACCTTGTGCAAATGGGGAGTTTGCGGTTGTGCAAATGGACTCTTTGGGGTTTTTTGCGGTGCGTTAAATGGGGAGTTTGGTCTGTCAGAGTTTGGTCTGTCACTGTGAAGCGGGCGTAACCCTTACACTACCTGAATGATACAACATCATACCTGATCGTATACACACAATGGATGTTTTAAAGCACTTCCAAACAATTGCCCTGGTTAGTAGCCTTGGGGGTGCTCTTTTTATCATTAGGAAGACCACCTATGCATCAGGAGTATTGTAGTCCACTGACTCCAAGAAGTGTAATACTGGGACATTCCATACTCTTGTTCTCTCTCTCTCATTCTGTGCTCTCCATTTATCATGTATTTACTCAACTATTTTTACAACTCCCATAGCAGTGAATTCATGGTGTGCTTTCCTTCAATTTAGTGGTCCCACTCTGGAGAAAGAAGCATGTCTCAGAGGTGAAACCCACACCTATCTTATATTTATGTACAAACCGGATTCCAAAAAAGTTGGGACACTAAACAAATTGTGAATAAAAACTGAATGCAATGATGTGGAGATGGAAAATGTCAATATTTTATTTGTAATAGAATGTAGATACGACACGTAATACGAGTAAATGTATCATTTTAAAGGAAAAATATGTTGATTCAAAATTTCACAGTGTCAACAAATCCCAAAAAAGTTGGGACAAGTAGCAATAAGAGTCTGGAAAAAGTAAATTTGAGCATAACGAAGAGCTGGAAGACCAATTAACACTAATTAGGTCAATTGGCAACATGATTGGGTATAAAAAGAGCTTCTCAGAGTGGCAGTGTCTCTCAGAAGCCAAGATGGGTAGAGGTTCACCAATTCCCACAATGTTGCGCAGAAAGATAGTGGAGCAATATCAGAAAGGTGTTACTCAGCGAAAAATTGCAAAGACTTTGCATCTATCATCATCAACTGTGCATAACATCATCCGAAGATTCAGAGAATCTGGAACAATCTTTGAGCGTAAGGGTCAAGGCCATAAAACCATACTGGATGCCCGTGATCTCCGGGCCCTTAAACGACACTGCACCACAAACAGGAATGCTACTGTAAAGGAAATCACAGAATGTGCTCAGGAATACTTCCAGAAACCATTGTCAGTGAACACAATCCACCGTGCCATCCGCCGTTGCCAGCTGAAACTCTACAGTGCAAAGAAGAAGCCATTTCTAAGCAAGATCCACAAGCTCAGGCGTTTTCACTGGGCCAGGGATCATTTAAAATGGAGTGTGGCAAAATGGAAGACTGTTCTGTGGTCAGACGAGTCACGATTCGAAGTTCTTTTTGGAAATCTGGGACGCCATGTCACCCGGACCAAAGAGGACAAGGACAACCCAAGTTGTTATCAACGCTCAGTTCAGAAGCCTGCATCTCTGATGGTATGGGGTTGCATGAGTGTGTGTGGCATGGGCAGCTTGCATGTCTGGAAAGGCACCATCAATGCAGAAAAATATATTCAGGTTCTAGAACAACATATGCTCCCATCCAGACGTCATCTCTTTCAGGGAAGACCCTGCATTTTTTAACAAGATAATGCCTGACCACATTCTGCATCAATCACAACATCATGGCTGCGTAGGAGAAGGATCCGGGTACTGAAATGGCTAGTCTGCAGTCCAGATGTTTCACCTATAGAGAACATTTGGCGCATCATAAAGAGGAAGGTGCAACAAAGAAGGCCCAAGACGATTGAACAATTAGAGGCCTGTATTAGACAAGAATGGGAGAGCATTCCTTTTTCTAAACTTGAGAAACTGGTCTCCTCGGTCCCCAGACGTCTGTTGAGTGTTGTAAGAAGAAGGGGAGATTCCACACAGTGGTGAAAATGGCCTTGTCCCAACTTTTTGGGAATTTGTTGACACCATGAAATTCTGAATCAACATATTTTTCCCTAAAAATGGTACATTTTCTCAGTTTAAACTTTTGTTTCCCGTGATTTATGTTCTATTCTGAATAAAATATTAGAAGTTGGCACCTCCACATCATTGCATTCAGTTTTTATTCAAGATTTGTATAGTGTCCCAACTTTTTTGGAATCCGGTTTTTATTTACAGTATATCCTTGTGATATGCCATCAATGTTTGAGATGGGAATACCTTTTTAACTAAAATGCTGCTCTTTTTACAGTTCACAATTAAAATCTACACATGTTAAAAACTTTTTGTTACTCAGCTATTTCCAAAACTACTTCATAATCTATATTGTATTACTATTGATTTAATTATTTGCCTGCTTTGATTAAAAGTAGTTTGCATAGATTTTTTTCTCCTTTTGTGGAGCTTTCCTCATCAGGGGTAGTCAGAATATAAAGTTTTATTCTGCCCTCTAAAGTGCCCAGGACAGGACTTCTCTGTGTAGTGCTCTCTGCCTTGAGCTGCTTCATAGCTGTTCCTCTTTGCTGTGACAGCCACCCGCTAGACCACTACAGCTATTACTCAGAGAAGGGAAGAATTGTGAGGTAGCTCAAGGCAGAGAGTTATTCTCAGTTAAGTACCACCCTGGACAATTGAGAAAGAACCTTTGCAGAATAAAACTTCAAATTCACACTACTCATGGTGAGAAAATGTGTTTGTACTGCACTTCCTAGCTCTTACCTAGTTTAGTAGTTTAGCATGGTTGAAACTAGTTCAAACCATTGACAAAATCATTTTAAGAGGTTTTCATCTAAACATTACGAACAGCCATATACTTGTAAATAAATTAGAGTAGTTCCCAATATTTCATAATCAAATTTTATTTGTTGCAGAAAATTAGCAATTTTATATTTTGCTTTGCAGAAGCAAAAGCGATAGCAGAGAGTGCGCCATTTTGTACTGAACTTTTCAACACATGGTAAAACTGACAATATTATCAATTTAAAATGCCAGCCAAAAAACGATGAAAAAAGAAAAAATACAAAATTTAATTTTTGCATTTTCCCCACATTTTTTGATGTGAACCCACCCTGAAAAAGCCAACTCTCAATGTTAGCTGGAAGCCTATGAAAATCATGAAGCACAGTACCCACATGTTCTTATTATAGAGCTGTTTTTTCAATTGTGCCCAATTTTTTTGTCTAAGGCATTTTTTTAATGACAGGATATTGTAGCAGTAGCATTTTTTTGTCGTTTTTTTAAACTAGTTTGATAGATAAAAAATCAAATGCTTGAATAAAATGGATTTCACATATATGTGAAGAAAAAAGCAACAGATATGCAACATCCTATTTATTTTGTATTGTATTCAATTTTTAAAAATTATTTTTTATATAAACAACACGGAAAGTAATTCTGAATGCTGTTTTTCAATTATTTTTTTTCATTGCCAGAAGCAGTTTCAGCTTTTTAGGTTATTTTTAAATAATCATCCTTGTTACAGCAGATGTCAGCTATAGTTTGCATATTAGAAGTTGACTAACATTTTAAATCTGAGAGATTTAAAGAGATTTTCACATTCTGGTTTGCTTTCACGTAGGAACCACCTAGAAGATTGCATCAAACAAATGAAGATAGCAGCAGAGTGAGTCAGACTGCCGCAGATGTCATGACACAATATGTTGAAATGGTCTGGCAGCCACCAACGAGCAGCTGGATCTTATTTACAGGGCTCGCTAGTACTGATCACTTTATTATTAATTTGATTAGCCCATTCTCAGACTTTTTTATGTGGGAAGTCTTCTCTGTATGCAGCAGAAAGGACATTTGTACAGTATGTTCATTGTGGGAAACTGTGGTAAGTAAACAAATTACAGTAGCTTATACTTCTTTTGTAGAAATTTGATAAACAGAAGTCATATTTTTGAGATGATGCTTAAGACGGCTTGAAAAGTGTTTCAAGCTGAGCAAAAAAGCTTGCTCTTTCAAGGGCATGGTTTGAAGGACACTCCATAATGGAGCTACAAGGACTAACACAACCTCCAAAGGTTTTTTTTTTAAATACTTTTTTCAAGCTACTATAATAGTATTGAGCAGTAGCCAATGTCTGGGTATTATTCTGGTATTCTAAAATACATTTCTTTTGTGTTTTGGCCAATGCTGAATTTAAGAGAGTAGGCACATTTTACATCGCAGCAAGAAGCAAATTTATAAAACTGCAGCATTTTTTGTCAAAAAGGAAAATCAGCATGATATGAAATTGCATGTATAAATGCAATTAATGTTTTCCATATATACAGTTCTAGGAAAAATAGTTTTGTCACGGTTTACTGGTGGGAACATGTTCTTTTTCATACCATCTTTAAAAGGGATGGAAGAACAAATCAAAGAAAATCCTATCACGTATACAATATACTGTACAAACTAGAAAATGTATTAACATGAAAACATCTCCCAATAGTTGGTAGTTCCCCTTTCCCTGCCAGCATGCTCTCTCTGTAAATGTTCACAAACCTCCTCACTAAATCTCCCAAGGCCAGTTTCACATGTCCATTCAGCACATTTGTAGTCTGTTTCAGGAATTGCAGTATCCATTATACGTAGCTGGACACTGACTGATCTCCTTTCACTATATTGCCATCCAGCAGGTTTCCAGCATAAATGTTGGCTTACAACCAGAAAAATACCACTGCATGCCATTATAGTCAATGGAGATATGGCTGTATCTGTCAGTGCCCAGCTACACCAGATATGGTGATTCTGGTAATCTACTTCTCTGCCGGAACAGACTACTGGAGTCCAAAATGGACATGTGAACCTTACCTAACAGTGTTTGTAACAGAATTCACAGAGAGCAGCAAAGAAAGAAGGATGAACCTGCAGGAGGGAGAATAGCGTGGTCAGACATCTGATTAGTCGGAGCACACAAGAGTATACTTCTCCAAATCTCCAGCTTTTCACCAAGAATGGAAACATCACAAGGGAGGATTATTTACTCCAGAGTGGAGAGATACATGACACCAGCTACTAAGATATTACATTTGAATGGCTGGCATTTAATATTACATTTCCATAGTTGTGGCCAAACCAAACTTCCTTCAGAGATAACTGCTCAATTCTGGGTGTTCCAAGAGATGGACCCACTGTCATCAGTTCTATTTCTGGGGTGGATGTCTTCATGAGACATGCTCCTTAAAGTTTTTTTTTTTACCTAATGCTAGCAGTCTGTCTCTCTAAACAGAAGATTTGTACTTACCTGCACCCCACCTCCCCGATCTTACATAATGCCCATGTTCCTGTCCTTGTAGTGTTTATATCCAGCATTGCATAGTCATAGTCAATTGCGCGGATGTAGCCAATGAAAGCCTTAGCAGTCATGTGGTCAGAATCAGATTCTGTTGAACAGGCTTACTGGGGTTATCTAAAAATGCTAAATAATGCAAAAAAAAATTGCTAAAAAACCCAATGAGGTGCAATGCGGCATTTTGCAACCTTTTGAAACCAGAAATCTGGAGTGCAGGGCTTGATAAATTCCACCCATATTCCTGCTTCCTAATGTTCATTGTAACATGTTTTACTACGTGTGTGACAGGAAGTCATTGTGGTGCATTTTATCATATATCTAAAAAAAACTTTCCTTCAGAATAATCTCTGCGATGATCGATGTGAATATTAAGATATAAATTCTACATTAGGTGAAAAATCACAACAACTGAAAAACAAAAGTTCCTTGTAAAGGTCATTTTGCATAATTCATCTCTTGGCTGGGTCCTGGGAATTTTTTTGTAGTCAGATCTTACTGTATGCTTAAAATAACAGTAGTTTCAGTTAGGGCTGATAACAATGGAAAGTAAATATACTGAAAGCAAAAACTTAAGCCCTGATTTATCAGGAACGGCGTGTGCCACACTGGTCTTGTTGGCCCTGCACCGCTGGAAGATGCCTTTAATTTATGACATCAATATCAAAATTCTGAAAAGCTCCTTTGAATTAAGTACTTAATTTTGCTTCTTTGTTATTATTTTTATTTGAAACTTGTGTTTGTGTTTGATGTTAATATATGATGTAGATGTAATTACAGTGTGATGTATATATATGAATATATATATATATATATATATATATATATATATATATATATTTATATATATATATATAGTTTTTGTTTTTCTTCTTTTATGCTTCATGCACATGACAGTATCTGCAAAATGAGGATACCTTTCATGTGCAATCCACATTTTTCTCATTCCCTTCACAAGAAATGACTATTCTTGTCCTCCAAATGGACAAGAATAGAACATGTTCTCTAATTTGTGGAAAGGACACATGGATGCCGACAGCGGGCAGCACACACATGACATCCATATGCTATTGCGTTTTTTTTCCGGATCCATAGAAATAAATGGGCCCATGTGCGATCTACAAAGAGTGCAGATCAGGCACATATGCAAAATATGGTCGTGTGCATGACGCCTTATCTATACATTGATAATATACACAAATGAAACAAAATAATAAGAGGTTTGTTTAAATCTCTTAGATTTTGGCAGTTGAAAACGAAATGTTGATGCAACAGCTATCAAACAGGAGGCAGGCAGAGCCTGTGAACAGAAAACTAAGATCAACAGCCAAGCTCATTAATAACACAAGAGGCCCTCATGCTGTTCGAAGAAAATTCTCAAATGTAAACAAAATGAGGATCCTATGTAAATGGAGACGAGATGGAGTCAAAATAGTTTTACACTTCATTCTAATCTTTTTGAATCAAAATTGTCTCTGTATATTGTGTCCATTTATAACATATTTTTTCCTATACATAAAAGTCAAAACTGTTCATGTTAACTCCAAGAAATAAAACAATCATCTGTACTATTTGACCATAAAGCAAAGTGATGAACATTACCTTTTTCATTCTATTTTTATTAGAATTTTTGGGTACAAACAATGAGCCACAGTACTGATAGGCACAATATGAAACATAGTATACAGGGACCACAACTGAAAAAAATTTGTAAACATAAGCCAAATATTTGCTCTTTAAGATAAGCAAGAAATACCTGTGTTATTAAATGTGTTGCATATTTAATCACAGTAGGTAGGAATGCACAGACAGCGAACCCCGTCTGCTTTCCCTGCCTACTTGCAGTACAAGTCCTAGGTGGCAAGTCCGCAACTAGTCGACGTTCCCTACTCTGCAAAAGTTCAAGACATGCACACACACCAACAGAAAAACACAGAGATGGAGTCCTACCAAAATGGGTTGGGACCAAGCAGACAATACAGTACCAAATTGCAAGACAGGGGGTAGTCAAATAGCCAAGCAAAAGTCAGAACCACAATATAAAAAAACGGAAACAAGCCAAGGTCAATAATAGAAGCAATCCAAATTCACACAGAACTGGAACCAGGAGCTCAGCTGGTGATTCAGAGACTATCATTGGCACTGGTGTATGGCCAGGAAAGGGTTCAAATAGAGCACTAAGTCCCAGGATCAGAACCTGATAGGTCACGACTCAACACAAACATTTTACAGCAAACATTGCATGGTTGTATTCTTTTTAGCAAAGACGTTACAGCATCATATGTAGTTCAAAAACATTTTACTACAAAAATTAGGCCTCGTCCACATTTCCGTTTTTCCCGGACGCGTGTTATCTGCATTGTCCACGGACAGCACCCTTATCCATTGATTTGAATGTGTCTGTTCACACATCAGTATTCTTTACTGACCGTGGGTCAGTAAAAAATATCACGGAGACATGCATTACTTTGGTCCGTGATGCGGACCAAATGTGTCTATCGAATTCTATGGGTCCTTGAAAATCACGGACACAACACGGATGGTATCCGTGGTGCATCCATTTTTCATGGAAGATAGATAGGAAATGCTCCTTCACGAACATCTTCATGGATTAAATAAAGGTGCTTTGTTCACATACATAATACTGACACAGAAATGTGAGCAAGGCTTTATACCTATGATATTTTAAGCATAGTTCATTGTTATATCCATCTTAACAAATCCATTACTGTATATGACCTTAGAGTTCAAAGAGATTTTATCACAAAAATTGTATTATTATATTTGTTTTAGTGAACACATTACTGCATCAGACTGTGTAGTAGACATTTGATTTTCCAAGAAAAATTACATTGTTGTACCTATGATATTGAATGCATAGTTCAAACATTGTATTACAAACATAACATTGTTATATCCGTGTTAGCGAATCTATTACTGGATCACCCCATGACATTTTACTACAAAAATTGCATTGTGTATCAGATGTGTAGTTCCATGACATTTTACTACAAATTGCACTGTTATACCTATATAAAAAAGGAGAAGAAGAGACAGGAGGCCACGCCTCATGTGTGTGGCTGTATGACATTATTTAAGCCACTATAATTAAGAAGCGCTTACCATTTGTTGTTGTGATGAGCCACAACAGCTGTAGAAAGCTTTCACTGGTATTGGCCTGTCCAGCGAGCGGGATCCTGTACTGTGCCTAGGTCCTATTTCTCTGCCCCAAATGTGGCAAGAGAGATAAGGTATAAAGGATAACAAGTAGCAATTATTTTCCGACCTTTTGTAGTGGTGCTAAAAACAGGGGGCAGTGTTCCCCGTGGTATTGTTAAAAGCAAGATAAACTTTTATTCTTATGTCCCAGACATAAGTCTTATGTCCCAGGACATAAGAATAAAAATTTATCTTCCTCTTAACAATACCACGTGGAACACTGCCTCCTGTTTTAGCGTCACTTCAAAAGGTCGGAAAAGAATCGCTACTCGTTATCCTTTATAACTGTTATACCTATGATATTGAATGCATAGCTCAAATGTATTTTACCACAAACATTTCATTGTTATATCTGTGTTAAAAATACATTACTGCATCAGGCTGTGTAGTTAAAATAATAGATTTTACTACAAAATTTGCATTGTACCACCTGTGATATTGAATGCATTATTCAAAGACATTTTATTGCAAACATTGCATTTTTATATCTGTTTTAGCTAATGCATTTCTGCATTCGACTGTGTAGTTCAAAGACATTTTACTACAATAATTGCACTAATATACCCATAATATTGAACATATACTGTAGTTCAAAGGCATTTTCCTACAAACCTTGCATTGTTATGTCAGTTTTAGTGCAGTTCAAAGACATTTTACCACACAAATTGTGCTTATACCTGTTATACTGAAAGTATAGTTCAGACATTTTATTGAAAGCATTGAATTGCTATCTATGTTAGTAAATACATTACTGCTAAAAAATGATTTTACTAAGAAAATTGCATTGTTATACCTGTGATATTGAACGCATAGTTCAAAGACATTGTACTGCAAAATTTGCATTATTACCAATGTAAATTGTCCTGTTGATGACTCATATGAGAAAAATCAGGTTTTGGACTGTCATGAGGAGTTGGTTCAGGCAGAAATGGGCGACCACGTGCATAGCTATGTTAGTAGTAGTAGCACCTGTAGCCATGTTGGTGGTAGTAGGGACAGTGGCACTGGGGGCAAATACAAAGCAGGGAATTGGTAGCAGGTCAAAGAGCCTATGATGACATATTACAGTCTGTTAAAAGTGGTGTGCAGGATGAGTATGATAATGATCTTGTGTTGGACATGACCTGAGAACTGTATTTCCTATCTAGCAGTCTTTCTCCACAGTGCTCGAAGACAAAATCATAGCCATGTGCAAGATCTGCAGGATTAGAATAGACCAAGGGTGTTCAAACACGATCAGCACCACCGCTCTATTACAGCACATAAAGTTTAATCACCTGATCCAGTGGGAAAATAGAAGTGGCCGCCAGCTAGCACAACAAGAGTATCCTCTTTCTATACAAAACAAATGAAAAAAATGGCATAGTGTTATACAGGCAGGAAGTGCTCAAACTCAAATTCAGTTGTGCATCTATATTCAGGGAAGCAGATCCTACACTTGTAGCCCATTGCTAATGGCGATCCACAGCAAAAATGCATACAGTGGAGGATGCCCGCAGCGGACCACAAGTACCACAATAAACATCCTATACAAGATGAAAATTGTGTGGATGTGATAAACAATATAACAATAACAATTGAAAAGACAGGTCCACTCTGCGGTCTTACTAAACCCTTATACCGATGTTAAAACTGAGAGATTTACCAACATATCCTACTGTGGAGGACATGTCTGAGCACGAGCACCATGCAAAGGTTTCTGAAGTAGCTCGGGACCTAACAGTCACCTACCTGTGACGTATGGGCAATACCAAGGGCCAGTTGGCAAATTACAGGAATGTAAAGCCTGACTCACAGCATACTCACCAGTTACCTCTAACATGTAGCCTTGCTTGCAATGAGAGGAGGGAGGAGGCTGTGAGCCCCACCCAAGACTGGCTGATATGGCCCAGGACTTATAGGTGCACCGAAATGTAGCCTGTGGATGAAAATCAGGCACATTTACATATACATATACAAAACAAATGAAAAAATGGTGTGGTGTTAAACAAATGCAGTTGTGCATCTATATACAGGGGATCAGATCCTTCACTTGTAGCCTGTTGCTCATGGTGATCCCAAGCAAAAATGCATACAGCAGAGGATGCCCGTAGTGGAATATAAGTACCACAATAGACATCCTACCCAAGATGGCAATTGTGTGGATGTGATAAACAATATAACAATAACAAATGAAAAGACAGGTGCACTCTGTGGTCTTACTAAACACTCATACTAATGTTAAAATTGAGAGATTAGCCATCATATCCAATTTGTAGCAGCCTCAGACTAGAAACAGTCCCCCCCCTCCCCCAGCCCCTGAAAGCTACAGAGGATCAGAATAATTTCAGCGTCTGCAGCCAGTCTGAATCAGGACTCATCACCACTGTGACTTCTGGAAGAGGGTAACTATCAGTTGCTGGGTCTGGTGTTGCAGGCTGTTATATATCTGTAGTATGTTATTCTAGTGAGTTTGAATCCCAGCAGAAACTTTTCTGAAATACAGGCTAAATTAGAGTTAAATACACTGGGGTGTCCCCAAGCACTGACTCCATGTATGGACATAGTTATATATGGAGTCAGAACAGAGACTCCTAAGCTGAACTAGAGTCCTGACACCCTCCCCTCTTCTGAACAGGGGGTGCCTGGGGTTCTTCCATTGTGCTCGGAAGCTCGGTAGAACACCCGAGCACTTTGGCGCTCGATCAACACTAAATTTGATGGATGTTTGTATAGGTAAGTCACTATTTCTTATGCCATTAACATATATATGTGTATAAACAGGGAAAAAGATTTGCAGCCATTAACCACATCAGCCCCCCTAGCTTAAACACCCTTAATGACCAGGCCACTTTTTACAATTCCGCACTACACTACTTTCACCGTTTATTGCTCCGTCATGCAACTTACCACCCAAATGAATTGTACCTCCTTTTTTTCTCACTAATAGAGCTTTCATTTGGTGGTATTTCATTGTTGCTGACATTTTTACTTTTTTTGCCATTAATACAAATTTACCGACACTTTTGCAAAAAAATGACATTTTTCACTTTCTGTTGTAAAATCTTTCAAAAAAAACTACATTTCTATATAAATTTTTCTCTAAATTTATTGTTCTACATGTCTTTGATAAAAAAAAGTCCAATAAGTGTATATTTATTGGTTTGGGTAAAAGTTATAGCGTTTACAAACTATGGTGCAAAAAAGTGAATTTCGGCATTTTGAAGCAGCTCTGACTTTCTGAGCACCTGTCATGTTTCTTCAGGTGCTAGAATGTCAGGATAGTATAAATACCCCCCAAATCACACCATTTTAGAAAGAAGACACCCCAAAGTATTCGCGGAGGGGCATGGTGAGTTCATGTATCATTTCATTTTTTTCACAAGTTAGCGGAAAATGACACTTTCTGAGAAAAAAAAAAAAAGTTTCAATTTCTGATAACTTCTGGAAAAAAAAAGAAAAAATTTCAGACGGACTCACTATGCCCCTCAGTGAATACCTTGGGGTGTCTACTTTCCGAAATGGGGTCATTTGTGGGGTGTGTTTGCTGTTCTGGCATTTTGGGCGGGGCTAAATTGTGAGCCGCCATGTAAAACCTAAAGGTACTCGTTGGAATTTGGGCCCCTTTGCGCACCCAGGCTGCAAAAAAGTCTCACTTATGTGGTATCGCCGTACTCAGGAGAAGTAGGGCAATGTGTTTTGGGGTGTATTTTTACATATACCCATGCTGCGTGTAAGAAATATCGCTGTAAACGACAACTTTTTACATTTTTTATTCAAAGTTGTCAATTTACAGAGATATTTCTCTCACCCAGTATGGGTATATGTAAAAATACACCCCAAAACACATTGCCCTACTTCTCCTGAGTACGTCGATACCACATGTGTGACACTTTTTTGCAGCCAAGATGCGCAAAGGGACCCAAATTCCAATGAGTACCTTTTAGGAGGGCATTTTTACGCATTTTTCTTCTCACGCTTTAGGGCCCCTAAAATGCCAGGGCAGTAGAAATACCCCACATGTGACCCCATTTTGGAAAGAAGACACCCCAAGGTATTCCATGAGGGGCATGGCGAGTTCATAGAAGATTTTTTTGGCACAAGTTAGTGGAAATTGATTTTTATTGTTTTTCTCACAAAGTCTCCCTTTACGCTAACTTTTGACAAAAGTTTAATTTTGAATTTGGGCCCTTTGCGCATCTTGGCTGCAAAAAGTGTCACACATGTGGCATCGCCGTACTCAGGAGAAGTAGGGCGATGTGTTTTGGGGTGTATTTTTACATATACCCATGCTGGGTGAGAGAAATATCTCTGTAAATTGACAACTTTGAATAAAAATTTAAAAAGTTGTCGTTTACAGCGATATTTCTCACACCCAGCATGGGTATATGTAAAAATACACCCTAAAACACATTGCCCTACTTCTCCTGAGTACGGCGATACCACATGAGTGACACTTTTTGCAGCCAAGATGCGCAAAGGGGCCCTAAATCCAATGAGTACCTTTAGGATTTCACAGGCCATTTTTACGCATTTGGATTCTCACGCTTTAGGACTCCTAAAATGCCAGGGCAGTATAAATACCCCACAAGTGACCCCATTGTGGAAAGAAGACACCCCAAGGTATTCTGTGAGGGGTATGGCGAGTTCACAGAAAAAAAAAATTTGGCACCAGTTAGCGGAAATTGTTTTTTTTTTTTGTTTTTTACAGTCTCATATTCCACTAACTTGTGACAAAAATAAAATTTTACATGAACTCACCATACCCTCACGGAATACCTTGAGTGTCTTCTTTCTAAAATGGGGTCACATGTGGGGTTTTTGTACTGCCCTGGCATTTGAGGGTCTCCGCAATCATTACACGTATGGCCAGCATTAGGTGTTTCTGCGATTCTCCGTATATTGAGCATACGGGTAAGAAAAAAAAATTTTTCCGTTCAGCCTCTGCGCTAAAAAAAAAAAAAAAATGAACGGCACAGATTTTTTCATTCGCATCGGTCAATGTGGATGAAAAAATCTCTGCCAAAATCAGTGACTGCGGTGCGGTGGGCTGGGCGCTAGCTACCTAACAAGTAGCTAACTAACTGGCGGTGATAAGGGACCCTTATGCCCCATTCACACGTCCGAAATTCTGTTTGCGGAACAGAATTGCGGACCCATTCATTTCTATGGGGACAGACTTTGTCCTGCTCGGATCCGGAATTGCGGATCCGCACTTCCAGGTCTGCACTTCCGTTCCACAAAAATATAGAACATGTCCTATTCTTGTCCGCAATTGCGGACAAGAAAAAGCATTTTCTATATAGTTCTGGCAATGTGCGGATCTGCAAAATGCGGAAAGCACATTGCCGGTGTCCGTGTTTTGAGGATCTGCGGATCGGATCCGCGGATCGGATCCGCGGATCCGTGAATCCACGGATCCGTAAATCCACGGATCCGCAAAACACATATGGACGTCTGAATGGAGCCTTACAAGGGGTGTGATCAATGACAGGGGGGTGATCAGGGGGTCTAGATGGGGTGATCAAGGGGTTAATAGGTGAGGGGGCGGTGGGGGGGTTAGTATAGTGTTTGTTGCAACTTTACTGTGTTACCTGGTCCTCTGGTGGTCGATCCCAGCAAATGGGACCACCAGAGGACCAGGTAGCAGCTATATCAGACGCTGTTCATAAAACAGCGTCTGATATAGCTGTTTGATGCGATTTTATTCGCATCTACAGCCTGCCAGCGATGGATCATCGCTGTCAGGCTGTAGCCTAACTGCCGTGCCGCGCTTCTCTGTGAACGCCGACGCGTCATCTCAGAGCTACAGGACCGCCCGCAGGACGCATCCCTGCGTTAGGCGGTCCTGTAGTAGTTAAAGAACATTTTTTGATGCTTGGTCCCAACAAGCCACTTTTTTCCCCAATAATACTGTGTCTATTTAAACACCATGTGCCCCAGATAAGGGACAATATTTGGAAGCTTTATGAAAAAGCATAACAAATGCAGTGAAGTATCTATTTAAACCATGAATTTACCAATAGCTATATATTTCAGTGTCACTCTGCCATTATTTGCTATTGCTGTCATTGCATTAAAGAGCTAAGAGACCTCAGAGTCCTAGGAGACCTCAGAGTGTCATATGACAATTTTTAGGCCAATTGGAGCACGTTTGATTAGTGTAGAACTGATTCGGACACAAATCAATTTTTAAAACAAATTTGATGAATTGGACAAAAAAAAATTTCAATAGGTTTGCTCCTCTATATTCTGCTCTCCAGAAATGATGATTCACTATTGGGGAGGAATGGTTTGTTCTTGATAATTAACTGCTGAGTAGGCCAGTGTAGAGGGGCCTCACATAAATAGCGGTCCAAGCAAATAGATGCAGGAGTTCTTGTAAAAAGATGAGATGCATCAAATTTTATTCTGTCAGTTCCATTTTTTTCTGAGTTTAATTTGAAAACTGGATAATGTGTCTCCATTAGCTACTCAGCACATTGTTTCAGGATTCATAGACGTAAATACCTTCCTCCAATTCTTGTTATTGCTCAGCAGCAATATTATATTATATATTATTGTAGTGCTTTCTATTTTTTTCGTTACCTGTGGTGTGTAGCCTATACCCGTCCCATGCCACTAACTATGCACTTCAATGCATCTTTTCTAGGTAGAACTTAAAGAGCTTCATTTTACTCCATCTTCCTTTCATCTTCTCCGGCTATTCTATTTTATGATGTTTAGTTTTATATACTTGAGAAGGAAATAGTGCATTCATGCTTTTCAGTGAAGAAGGTCCAAATTGGCACAGAAAGTAAAAAAGAAAGCCTGAATGCAATTTTGCAAGAGTAAATAATGCTTAAGTAGTAGAAGAAAGCATATTTCCAATAGCTTTGTAATTTGCTATAGAAGTAATTGATATTTATTGATTTATATTTTTTTTCTTTATTTAATATGGCATCTGTTGTTGTGCCCCAGAAACTACCCTACACACATTATTCATATTTAGTTACCTCCCAAGAATGCTGCCAAGCCTATGCTCTCACATCCAGAATTTTGTAATGTCATTAAGTGAAAGGATATTGTATACTGGAAAATGTTTGTGTAAGTTATACAGTCTGTCAATGTACACATGTGAGGTCTGACGGATCATAGAATATTCTTGATGATATGATTGGTGCAGACAGCGTACACAGCTAGACTACTCTGCAAATACATGTACTTTTGCTTAATCTGCTTAATTGATGGTTGACCCCTCAGAATTTTTTTATTCTAGTGCATCCCAATATAAGACCATATTCACAATTCCATATTCAGGTATTTAGCTTCATCATTTGCAAGCTAACACCAGAAAGAGAAGCTAAACAGAGAATAAAGTTACAATATGTTTACACACTGCAGATTTGTTGCAGAAATGTCTGCAACTGTGCAGTTCATCTAAATAGGACTTGAACAAATCCATGCACCTTTTGCAGAAAAAAAAAAAAAAAGATTCTGAATAATGTATGGAATTTATTTTCAATAAATAAATAAACAAATCTGCCATACGTTGCACCTCTTCTAGGTTTTGGCTTAAAATACTTATGCAAAATACTGACCAAAATATGCAAGTATGAAGTAGTGAGGTATGTATAGAACTTGTTTTTACAGCACATCCCACAGATACTCAGATTTTGATATGGGCAGTCTGGAGGTGAGGTCAATTTGTCATGTTCCTCAAACCAGTCCTCAACAGTTTTTGCACTATGGCAAGGCACATTATCCTGCTGAAAAGGTCCCTGCCATTAGTAAATATCATTGACATGAAGGAGTGTACTTGATCTTCAACAACGTTTATGTAACTGGTAGATATCAAAATAATATCCACATGAATGCCAGGACACAAGGTTTCCCAGCTGAACATTGCCTAGAACATTTCACTGCCTCCTCCATTTGGTATTCTTCCCAGAGCTTGTCATGGTGACAGATGAGTAGGTTGGACCCAGAGGAATAGGTTGTCTCAGGGTTTGTACCAAATACCTCCAGCCTTAGGCCTAATCCTTATGGTGAAGTTACATGGAATCCATATATGGTCGATTTTCATAAACTCTCCAGAACATGAAGCTGCAGTTTGTGCCAATAACAGTCTATAACCACCATATTATAGATCCTTACAACACAGATCTGTAGCACAGTATTGTCCATTGATCCTTACTACCACCCTCTGTCAGTCTTTAACCACCTGCCGACCGCCTAACGCAGGGCTGCGTCCAGGCGGCAGCAGGTCTGTTTCTCTCTGGCGAGGCTGCGCATCATCTCGCGAGAGGCAAGATCTGCTGTGAACGCGCGCGTTCACAGAAGATCGCGTCTCAGGAGTTGTACTACAGCCTGGCAGCAAGGATCAATCGCTGGCAGGCTGTAGATGCGAAATAAATCGCATCAAACAAGTATATCAGACGCTGTTTTGTTAACAGCGTCTGATATACCTGCTACCTGGTCCTCTGGTGGTCCCATTTGCTGGGATCGACCACCAGAGGACCAGGTAGCTATGTAAAGTAGCACCAAGCACCACACTACACCCCCCCTGTCACTTATTAACCCCTTGTTAACCCCTGATCACCCCATCTAGACTCCCTGATCACCCCTCTGTCACTGATCACCCCCCTGTAAGACTCCATTCACATGTCCATATGTGTTTTGCGGATACGCGGATCCACGGATCCATGGATCCGCAAAACACGGACACCAGCAATGTGCTTTCCGCATTTTGCAGATCCGCACATTGCCAGAACTATATAGAAAATGCCTTTTCTTGTCCGCAATTGCGGACAAGAATAGGACATGTTCTATATTTTTGTGGAACGGAAGTGCAGACCTGGAAGTGCGGATCCGCAATTCCGGATCCGAGCAGGACAAAGTCTGTCCCCATAGAAATGAATGGGTCCGCAATTTCGTTCCGCAAACAGAATTGCGGACGTGTGAATGGGGCATAAGGGTCCCTTATCACCGCCAGTTAGTTAGTTACTTGTTAGGTAGTTGGCGCCCAGCCCACCGCACCGCAGTCACTGATTTTGGCAGAGATTTTTTCATCCACATTGATCGATGCGAATGAAAAAATCTGTGCCGTTCATTTTTTTTTTTTCAGCCCAGAGGCTTAACGGAAAAAAAATCTCATTACCCGTATGCTCGTATTACAGCCTGGGTGCGCAAAGAGGCCCAAATTCCAACAAGTCCCTTTAGGTTTTACAACGTTGCTCACAATTTAGCCCCGCCCAAAATGCCAGAACAGTAAACACACCCCACAAATGACCCCATTTCGGAAAGTAGACACCCCAAGGTATTCACTGAGGTGGCATAGTGAGTACGTGGGAAATTTTTTTTTTGCCAGAAGTTAGCAGAAATGGAAACTTTATTATTATTTTTTTTCCTCAGAAAGTGTCATTTTCCGCTAACTTGTGAAAAAAAATCAAATGATCCATGAACTCATCATGCCCCTCCGCGAATACTTTGGGGTGTCTTCTTTTTAAAATGGTGTTATTTGGGGGGTATTTATACTATCCTGGCATTCTACCACCTGAAGAAACATGACAGGTGCTCAGAAAGTCAGAGCTGCTTCAAAATGCAGAAATTCACTTTTTTGCACCATAGATTGTAAAAGCTATAACTTTTACCCAAACCAATAAATATACACTTATTGGATTTTTTTTTTATCAAAGACATGTAGAACAATAAATTTAGAGAAATATTTATATAGAAATGTAGTTTTTTAAAAAATTACAACATAAAGTGAAAAATGTCATTTTTTTGCAAAAATTTCGTCAAAAAATGTCAGCAGCAATGAAATACCACCAAATGAAAGCTCTATTAGTGAGAAGAAAAGGAGGTAAAATTAATTTGGGTGGTAAATTGTATGACGGAGCAATAAACGGTGAAAGTAGCATAGTGCAGAATTGTAAAAAGTGGCCTGGTCATTAAGGGTGTTTAAGCTAGGGGGGCTGAAGTGGTTAAATATATTTTCCACCTATATGTGCTTGCAAAATAAGATATGTACAAGGCATCAAGATTTAAAAATTAAGGACAATTAAAATCTAATTCAGTGTAGCAAAAATACCACTTTTAGCATTCTAAAAAATTACAACTTTTAATCTCGAATTTAGGCAGCCCCCATAATTCATTGTTTCCTTCTAGCTCACAATCAGATATGTCTGAAACACAACAGCATGTAAAGTTAAATAAACAGGAAAGTAAAATGTGATTATCAATTCCCACATACTTAAATGTGTGATTAATGAGTATCGAAGTTAAATAACAACACAAGAAATTATATTTAATGTTAGTACATATTGTCATTTAGAAAGAAGACTAAGAAAATTCTAAAATTGTCCTGTTATTTTAATTGTTTTCATCCTACTGTACAGCTGGCTTTCATCCCAGCATACTTTCCAAGTGGTCTTCAGAAGTGTGCCTTTAAGTAGTGTACTGATGAGCCCAAAACCACCTAAGTAAATAAGGAAAATTAGAGGAGTGAGTAGAGCAGTTACAGGAAAGGGAGAAAGACTTTCAAGGCGTTACTAGAGTCAGAAAGTCTAGACTCCAGATGTGACTATGCAGCAGAAATGATTTCTAAAATGGATCTAATGCATTTATCTGCCAGATGTCACAAGGCCCAGAAATAAATCCTCAGAAATGGTGACATAGTTGGCTCTGCACTTTCCAATATTTTTATCTTAACATTTATAAAGCATTAGATCGTTATCTGACATGACGGCCAAGAGACACCGGGAGAATCATTGTGTAAAGTCTTAAACTTTATATATTGTACTACATATGGGAACAGGCTGTTGTAGAGGAAAAGAATAGTACATTATGGTTCTCAGTTGCAATATTCGGCTTATTATTATGTATAGTTATCATCTTATGGAACATCAGGCATATATTAGTAGGCCTATTAAGTAAATGAAGACATGCAAATGTCTTCAAAGGTATGGATGGTTTAGAAAATTAGATGGATTGGATACTATCTGTAATAGTTCAAAAGTTTTTTTTTTCTCTCATTTGTAGGTACTTTGTTTCCACAATATAATTATTATTCATATTGTATACATAACAATTGTTAGAAAATAATATTTCTGTAACTATATAAAAAAATACCCCTATTTAAGGGGTGTTGACGTGCAGAAAGATACTGAGAATAATAATTAATTCAAAAGATAGTAGGTGTCTAGGTATGCCTTATCAATTTGCCAACACTTTTTTATTTTTTATTTAAATATTTTATTAATAACCAAACTTCAATTTCCATTAAATATACACATCATCAAGAACAAAATCCTCTTTCCTTTTCTCCCTTTCTTTTATCCCATCCCACCCATAAAGCCCCCCCCCCCAAACCACTACCCCCAAAACGGTGTGTCTCTCCAGAAAGGACAAGTCAAGATTTAAAAAAAATAAATTCCAAAACTCCCATATCCTAGTTCATTTTTCCTCCATGTTTCTCTGTTTGTAAAGAACCCCTCATATCATTTAGGCCTCTTTGACACGAGCGTGACGGACTGGCTCCGGATGTGTTCAGGGTGTGTTCAGTGAAACTCGCACCATTTTGCAAGCAAGTTTAGTCAGTTTTGTCTGTGACTGCGTTCAGTTGTTCAGTTGCGCGGGTGCAATGCATTTTGATGCATTTTTCACTGAAGGTTTACAAACAACATCTCTTAGCAACCATCAGTGAAAAATGCATTGCATCCGCACTTGCTTCCGGATGCAATGCGTTTTTCACTGAAGCCCCATTCACTTCTATGGGGCCAGGGCTGCGGGAAAAATGGAGAATATAGAACATGCTGCAATTCTCACACAACGCAGAACTGATGTGTGAAAAAAAACGCTCATGTACAAGGACCCATTAAAATGAATAGGTCAGGATTCAATGCGGGTGCTATGCGTTTACGTCACACATTGCACCCGCTTGGAAAACTCGCTTGTGCGAAAGGAGCCTTAATCTTATTTACCAAATTTAACCATGAAGACACTTTTGGTATATCCCTAGAGAACCAGATCCTGGTGATCAAAAGTTATGCCAAAAACATGACTCTTTTTATCTTTGTGGAAAATTACCTTGGAGATTTCACCTAATATCCAGAATTCAACCGTCGAGGGGATCGCAATTTTCAATTTTTCATTGAAAGTTCAATGGATTGTGCTCCAATATTGTTTTAATGCAATATAAGACCAAAGCATGTGCACAAAATCAGCCCCAGGTGAAATAACAATAGGGAGCAATGGAGCTTAATGCTAGAAGCGAAAAGGAAGAAAAGGGGTAAGTATCTCTTCTTTTGCTATTTTAGCAGGAATGCCAGCATTTGTGCCAGAAACCCGAGGGATCCCATTATAGTGAATAGGCATCCAACAGGCCCCAGCTGTCTCTGGCTATGTCAGGTACAGTAATTCCAGTAGTTTGTTCCTCACAAAATAGGGCATTTGAGACTTTTTAGGGTCACAAAAAATTATTGTTACTCTAGTTTTCAAAATGGTTGTGAAAATGGGAATGGTTAGCTTTGTTAATAAGGGAGCATTCACGAGAATTTTTTTGTGGATCACATGTGGACCCATTCTTTATTATGGGGATGCAAAAAATGTGGATAGCACAAGGATGTCACCTGTGTGCTGTTCACATCCATGCAGATATTTCACAAATAATAGAACATGCTATAGTCTTGTCCATTATGCGGACAAGACTAGGCAGTTCTACAACAGTACCCACAGAAAGTGAGGGATGTACACGGCCGGTATCCGTGTTTTACAGACCCGTGGTTTGTGGACTGTAAAATGGATATAGTCGTGTGAATGCTCCCTTAGTTTCGCTGCAGATTTATCACAGGGACTTTTTTTAAAATTTGAAAAAACAAACAAAGTTACTATGGTTTCAGAAATGGACGTAACATTTTTAGATAAAATATTTAGGTTTAAGGTTTTTCAATCAAATCCCCCTTGACTTCAACACACTTATTCTACTTCACCTTCAATGATTAGATGCCCTCAGAATAAGCTGTGCTGGAACCCAGTTACTGCATCTTTGACTGCATATCATCAGAAAATCGTTGCCCACATAGAAATTTCTTCAGGTTCCGAATGGGAAAGTAATCATCGGAAGTCAGGTCCGGACTGTAGGAGATGGTTAAGCTCCATGAAACAACATTTCCTGATAGCAGCTTATGATTTGATAGACTTGTGAGCTTGTGAGCTGGCGCATTGTCGTGAAGCAATAACACACCTGCCAACAACTTCTCATGGGGTTTCTCTTTGATTGCTTCACATAATGCCTTCTTGAAGCATAGGTATCTCCAGTAATTGTTGTCTTCTGTGGCATAAATTCTAGTAATAAAACGCCTTCTATATCCCAAAAATCTGTTGCCATTATCTTTCCAGCTCACTGCTGCACATGCAATTTATTTGGGGTTGGTGACCCCTTGTACTTGCATGGACTCTTGTTTGGTCTAAGGATCATGGTGGTGGACCCATATTTCATGACCTATAATAATTTGAGAATCGAAGTTTCCTGGATTTTCTCTAAGTATGTCTAAATTATCTTGGCTAAATTGCTGGCAACAAGTTTTTTGCTCAGGTGTCAAAATTTGTGTCACCGATCGGAAACTGGCCTTTGACCAGTGGCGTGCTAAGGAGGGGTTGGGCAGGCCACCCTGGGTGCCCTCTATCAGGGGGGTGCCAGAGCCAATACAGATGGAAGCGCAGGGAGCGGCGGTACTGTCACTCAGCTCCCCGCGCTCCGTCTCGCCCACACTGTATGATGAAGCAGGGAGACTTCTCCCATCTCCACCAATCAACCTACAGGCACAGATTGCGCTGCCGGCCTGTGTGGGAGGAGCCTGCAGCCCGAGAATCTGCCTAAGCTCCTTCCACACAGTACTGCAGAATGATCTGTGTCTGCAGGGGAGAGAGGACTGTAAGCTTCAGGAATGGGAAAAGGTGGGTAGTTACTGTGTTTTATTTATTTATTTATTTATTTATTTATTTATTTTAACAGAGTTGGCATAGAGGGCATTTCTACCATGGAAGTGGCACAGAGAGAATTTATACCATGGAGGGGGCACAAAGGGCATTACTACTGCAAAGGGGGCACAGAGGGAAATAGTACTACAAAGGGGGCACAGAGGACAATACTACTACAAAGGGCGCACAGAGGGCAATACTATAACAAAGGGGGGACAAAGGGCTTTACTACTGTGGGTAGTGGGGGTACAATGGGCATTTCTAATACAAAGGTGGCATAGAGGGCAATACTGCTACAAAGTGGCACAGAAGTCATTGCTACTATTAAGGGGGCACAATGGGTATTACTACTATGGAGGGGGTACAGAGAGCAATTCTACTATAAATGTGATACAATTGGCTTTATTACAATGAAGGGGGCACAATTGGCATTACTATTGTGAAAGGGGCACAATGGGCATTACTACTATTACTACTGTGAAGGGGGCACAATGGGCATTACTGTTGTGAAAGGGACACAATGGGCATTACTACTATGAAGGGAGCACAATGAGCATTACTACTATGAAGGGAGCACAATAGGCATTATTACTATGGAGGGGGCTAAGAAAGCATTGGTATTATGAAGGGAGCACAATGGGCATTACTATTATGAAGGGGGCACAGTGGACATTGTTACTATGAAGGGGGCACAGATGGCATTATTACTATAAAGGGGCAAAATGGGTATTACTACTATGAAGGGGGCACAGAGGGCATTACTACTGTGAAGGGATGGGCATAACTGTTATGGGGCACTGAGTGGGCATTATTACTGTGAAGGTGGCACAATGGCAGTACTACTGTGAAGGGGCACACAGGGCATTATCACTATTACGGGGGCACAGTGAGGGCATAACTACTCTAAAGGGGCACAGAGAGGGCATTAGAACTGTGAAATGGGCACAGATATGACATTACTGTGAAAAAGGCACAGAGAGGGCATAACTACAGTGAGGGGGGCATAATGTGGGCATAATTACTTTGAAGGGGCCACAATGAAGGTATAAGTACTCTAAGGGGACACAATGTGGGTGTAACTACTGTGAAAGTTGTACAGTGAGGTCATAAATACTGTGAGGGGGCACGGTGTGGGCATAACTACTGTGAGGGGGTGCAATATGGGCATAACTACTGTGAGGGGGCACAAATATGGAGAACACTACTGTGAAGGTTTTACAAAGAGGGCAATACTACTGTGAGGGGGCACAGTTTTTTGAAAGAATTGGGGGGAGGGGGTGCTAAATACCCTAGGCACGCCACTACCTTTGACATAATCAAAACATCATGAATAGAGTTGAGCAAACAACTGGAAGTTCAGGTTCGACGGGTTCAGCCTAACTTCACAAAAAAGTTTGGGTTCGGGATCCGAACTTAACCCGAACTTGACCCCGAACCCCATTGAAGTCAATGGGGACCCGAACTTTTGGGCACTAAAATGGCTGCAAAATAGCCCTGGAAGGGGCTAGAGGGCTGCTAAAGGCAGCAAAATGTAGGTAATTGCCGGGCAAACAAATGTGGACGGGGAAATGACTTAAAATAACATAAATGACAGAAAATTATAAATAAACATTCTAAACCTGAGCCCAAGTGAGTGACAGTGGCACCTGCCACCCAGCAAACAGAGGATGTGGCGGCAACACCAACACATCTGGCACTGTCACCAAGCATCTCCACCAAATCCCATGGAAGTGTTCAGCTATCAGCTGTCCATCTCCCAACCACTGGAGAGAAAGAGAAAAGAAAGAGGAAGTACCCCCCTACCCACCCGCAATCCCTGGCTCTGAATGCCTTGATTTCAAAATTCCCGGTCATTTGAAATGCTGTCATTCTGTCTGGAGGACAGTTTTAAAAACCTTATGGTGGTGGCTGTCGCACAGTACTTGGATCCCAGCCGCCACTACATTTGCAGGTGAGCCATCCCTTCCCTGCACAACCAAGTGGTGGACAAAATCAGGTGTGCACTGCGCAACGCCATCTGTGGCAAGATACACATAACAACCGATACATGGACCAGTAAGCACGGGCAGGGACGTTTTATCTCTCTTATCAGAACACTGGGTAAATGCAGTGGCGATTGGGCCTGAGGCGCATAGCATTTTTGCGAATGTCCCTTCACCCCAGAGGATTGCAGGGCATTTCTCTTTGTCTCCTGTTACCTCCTCCTCCTCCTACTTGGCTTCCTTCTCCTCCTCTACCACCCCCTCATCCGCTCAGCGTAATACCTTCACCACCCACAGCAGCACAACCAGGGGGAAACAACAGCAAGCTGTTCTAAAACTTGTGTGTTTGTGGGAAAAACCCCATACCGTGCAGGAGGTGTGGACAGGCATGGAACAACAGACTGATGATTGGTTGATGCCACTGAGCCTCCAGCACGGCCAGGTGTTGTGCGCTATTGGGAGAAATATAATAGCATGTCTGGGCCTAGCTGGTTTGACGCACATCCCTCGCCTGTCACATGTGCTGAATTTGGGGTGCAGAAATACCTGAACACCAGACAGTGAAAATCAATTCAGTTAATCGAACACACACAACACCCCCACCCCCCCTTTCACTCAAACCATTAACAAACTATTTACAAATTTACTTAAAAACATATTAAAATAACTATAAATCAGCTAAACTTACTATATAAAGAAACAAAACTATATACACGCCTTATCCTTAACTTAAGGCCAACCAAATACAAGTGGCTCGGAGGGTGGGTTCCTGCACCAACATAGGCCCTGGCCTGGAACACAATTGTCCAGCCAGGGCTCAGTTCTGGAGGATGAGGAGTAGGAGGAACGCTGAGGGATGCAGAGGACACAGACGATACACCTCCCTCAAAGAGGACAGCTTGTCCTTGACTCTGGGAAGCCTGGCACACATGAGCGATTACATGCTGCAGTGCATGCACAATGACCGCCGAGTTACTGCCACATTCTAACTTGTGCTGATTACTAGGTGGCCACCCTACTGAATGCCCGTTACAAGGACAACATGCCATCCTTAATTCCCTCACTGGAGTGTGATAGGAAGATGCGCCCGTCAGTAGACACGCTGCTGATGGCATTCAGACCTGACACCGGGGACTCAGTGGAAGCACAACGTGAAGGCAGAGGAGGCCAATGCAGCTGGGTCACCACCAACACCTCAGAAGGCAGGGTTATCATGGGCGAAATGTGGAAAAGCTTTGTCATCACGCCACAACAACCTGCACCACCAGCAGATCTGGAACATCTTAGCAGGAGGCAGCATTTCAGCAACATGGTGGAACAGTACATATACTGACTGATGGGTCTGCCCAGGGGGCATAGCTACAGGGGAAGCTACTGCTTTGGGGCCCTAACCTAGAAGGGACCCATCCAGGAGGAGGAGGAGGACTAAAACACTTTGTCAGGGCCCCCTCAACAGTATTATTCAATGAAATTATATACAGTGGCAGTTCAGACAGTGTAAAAAGCAGATGAAACAGCTGCTGGGCCTGGTCAGAGAGATCGATCTTTAGTAGCCCCAGGAATGGCGGCATGAAAGGAAGGGGTTGCGCAAAAATTACTGTGGGAGGGGGGGCTCCAGTCAAATATTTGGTGTGGTGCCCAATCATTTCTAGCTACGCCACTGGTTCTGCCACATTCAACAATGGTAATATTGCGCCCAACAACTTAAAAGAGGATTATTCACATTTTCGGTCACTGTCACCTATGCATAGCAGGGCTTTGTACCTGGCAAACATGGTAATATTGCACCCAACAATTTAAAAAGAGGATTATTCACATTTTCGTTCACTGTCACCTATGTAGGACCTCATTGTTCTCAACATCATCTTCCCCCCAGTTTTCACCCCTGTCCTCTTTGTCGGTCTGCACACCGCAGAAAGCTGCAGCGGTTTGCACCTGTGATTCGTCATCATCAGAGACATGCTTCCGTGGTCTTCCCCTGTCTCCATACTCAAATCTAAGTGGTTGGGCATCCGTGAAGCATAAGAGTTTGCTGCATTTAACTGCCAATAGTCAGCAATTAAGTTCACTATACAGTAGGGCAGTGCCCGCGTCATAAACAGAATAAATTTCTTTAGGTCACACAACAGTGTAACATAGAAATTCAATACAATTACTTCACTATCACCAAAAATTTGATTTTTCAAATCAACAATGTAAAAACAGAAGTCAACGGTTTTATTTGACTGTCAGAAATGCAGCGTACACCGCAAATGTGCTATCTACCACAAAACCAGTGTGTTTGCAACCAACTATGTAAATGCGGAGTTCAAAAGGTTACTTTAAATTACGGAAATACAGGGTAGGCCTCATATCTGCTATGTATTACAAAACCAGTGTTTATTGCAACAAATTACAGAAATGCAGTATGTCACTGCTAAATTGAATTTGAATTTTAAACTGAGCTATTTGTGCGGTTTATTGAAAACTGCTATGTGGACCAAGAATACGGCTTTTTTTCCCAAAAAAACACTAATGCACTATTTCAGTGCAGAACTTTAAAATAGGTATTTGTACGCTGTATGCACCACTGCTCTGTGAAGCAAGAATACGGCTTTTTTTTCAACAAAACAGAAAAATTCACTATTTCAGTGCTGAAATTTAAAATACGTATTTGGGCGGTGTATTTAAAACTGCTCTGTGGACCAAGAATACAGCTTTTTTTCCCAAAAAAACACTAATGCACTATTTCACTGCAGAAATGTAAATTAAGTATTTGTACTTGAGTTGAGCGGACACCCGGATGTTCTGGTTTGACGGGTTCGGCCAAACTTCGGAAAAAAGTTCGAGTTCGGAACCCGAACTTGACCCGAACTTGACCCGAACCGAACCCCATTGAAGTGAATGGGGACCCAAACTTTTGAGCTCTAAAATGGCTGTAAAAATGTCATGGAAAGGGCTAGATGGCTGCAAATGCCAGCAAAATGTTGTTAAGAGCCTGGCAAGTGCTCTGCAAACAAATGTGGATAGGAAAATTACTTTAAATAACATAAAATAGGTAAAAATAAAAAATTATAATCTTGATCTAGGAGGACGAGGTCCATACGGAGTAGGAGGTTGAGGAGGAGGTGGATGTGGCGGTGTAGGTGGAAGCGGCGGTGGAAGAGGAGGAGGTAGCCTACACTGCTTTTTGGTTTTAAATTTTATTTTTAAAATTAGGGTACACCCCAAAACATTGGGAAATTTAACCTGGGATAACCACCTCCAGTCATGCTAAACACACGTTCAGACAATACACTGGCTGCAGGGCAGGCCAGCACCTTCAAGGGGTAAAGGGCAAGCTCAGGCCATGTGCCCAATTTGGAGACCCAGAAGTTGCATGTTCCCAAGTAGTTAATTTATTTTTAATAGAATGATTAATAAAGATTACATTTTACCTATTACTAGTCAGAGAGGTTGCAAAGGTTACGCTAGGTCCAAGTGACCACCTAACCCTTCTTCCAGAAGTTGCAGGGGCTGACCCCTGTCAGTCAGTTCGTGTAGGTGTGTGCACACTTACCACCCCACCATGTCGCACATCCCCTTGATGTTCACGATCCAATTTGATATCTGCTCTATCAACTTTTGGTGTTCTTTTATACGCCTACCATGGTGATCACGGGTGTCGAGGAATCAGGTTTCCAGGCCAGAGAGAGAGTATGAGAAAAAGAGACCAAATTTAAGGGAGATAAATGTATAAAAAAAATTGGGGATCGAGCATAAATGTGTGAAAATCTATTGAGGCGCAAATGTGCAACAAATTACAGAAGCCCAAATGTGGGCCAAAAGAGTCAAGCGGAATTGTGAGAAAAGCTATTGAGGCGGAAATGTTGGCCAAAAGAGTATAGCAGAAATATGGGACAAAGTATTGAAGTTTAAATGTAGTACAACTTGTTTAAGTTTAAGCATTGAATCAAAGGAGGTGGCGCACATCAATTAAAGAAGCATTTCCAGAATTTTTTTCCCTGTCACCTATGCAGAGCAGGGGTTTATTCATATCTAAAATTGTATAATGTCAACCCAAGAATGTAACAGAAAAATTACTGAAATTAATTAACCTGTCTACTTGGTAGAGCAGGGGTCTATGACAGAAAACAATTGTTTATTGTCACCCGAAAATGTAAAAGAAAATTTTTTGAAATTTATTAATCTGTCAACTAGTTGGAGGAGGGGTATATTACACCCAAAAATTGGTGAATTTGACCATAAAATGTAACTGACAAATGTAATTTTTTTTTTAACCAGCCTACTATGTATAGCAGTGGTACTATACACCCAAAAATTAGTGAATTTTACCAGAAAATGATAATGACAATTTTTATTTATTTTTTAACTGGCCTACTAGGTATAGCAGTAGTACTATACACCCAAAAATTGGTTAATTTCCCCAGAAAATGTGAAAGACAATTTATATATTTTTTTAAACGAACTTCTAGGTATAGCAATGGTACTATGTACCCAAAAAGTGGTTAATTTCACCAGAAAATGTAACAGATAATTTTTTTAATTTATTTTACCGGTCTAATAGGTATAGCAGTGGTACTATACACCCAAAAATTTGTGAATTTCACCAGAAAATGTTGATGACAACTTATATATTTTTTTTAAACAGCCTACTAGGTATAGCAGTGGTACTATACACCCAAAAAGTGGTTAATTTCACCAGAGAATGTAACAGATAATTTTATTTTATTTTATCGGGTCTAATAGGTATAGCAGTGGTACTATACACACCAAAAGTTTGGAGTTCCATATGGAGTAGGAGTTTGAGGAGGCGGTGGACGCAGAGGAGTAGGTGGAAGTGGCTGTGAAGGAGGACGAGATAGCCAACACAGGTTTTTGGTTTTAATTTAATTTTTCAAAATTAAGGTACACTCCAAAAGAGTGTGATATATCCAAAATACATGTCTGTGATGACGCCCCCTGCCGTGCTAAACACACGTTCAGATAATACACTAGCTGCAGGGCAGGCCAGCACCTCCAAGGCGTAAAGAGCAAGCTCAGGCCATGTGCCCAACTTGGAGATGCAGAAGTTGAAGGGGGCAGACCCGTCATTCAGTACGTGTAGGCGTGTGCACACATACTGCCCCACCATGTTGGTGAAATGCTGCCTCCTGCTAGGACGTTCCATATCAGCTGGTGCTGCTAGTTGTTGTGGCGTGCTGACAAAGCTTTTCCACATGTCGGCCATGCCAACCCTGCCTTCTGAGGTGCTAGCGATGCCCCAGCTGTGTTGGCGAGCTCTTCCTCTGCCTAATTCAAACCCCTTTATGTTCAGAGGGGATCACACACGCCCTGAATCAGTGTAGGCCTGAAGTAATTATATCTTTGCACAAAATGGCTGTATTTCAAATGCCTAATTTAAACCTCTGTGTGTATAGGGGGAATCACACACGCCCTGAATCAGTGTAGGATTGAAGTAAATATATCTTTGCACAAACAGGCTGTACTTTAAATGGCTGTATTTCAAATGCTTAATTCAAACCCCTGTATGTATAGGGGGAATCACACACGCCCTAAATCAGTGTAGGCCTGAAGTAAATATATCTTTGCACAAAATGGCTGTATTTAAAATGGCTGTATTTCAAATGCCTAATTCAAACCCCTGTATGTATAGGGGGGATCTCACAGGGCCAGAACCTCTGCAGGCCTGAATTCAATATTGGTGCACCAAATGGCGGTATTTAAAATCTCTGAATGTAACCCAAATGTATTAAGGGTGTATCTCACAATGACATTTGCATCAAAGGCTGCCAACTAAATTTTTTGTGCCCAAATGACTGAATTATATACTGCTGTTTAACAACTGAATTTGACAGCAGTATATAAGCCTGTAATTTCACACGTGCTGATGCTGCAAGGCCTGAAAATAGTGTTTTTTTGTCAAAAAAGTGTGTTTTTCAAACCCCAAAAAGTGATGGGTATATTTTTAGCTTAAATTGCATACTGACTAATACAGATGTTGTAGATTGCCCAAAAAGTCTTTTTTCGCTAACAGAATATGAATGCTGTATATATTAAACTTGAATTTAACACTTGCAGATCTGGAAAATACTGTTTTTTGAAAAAAAAAGTGTTTTTTTCAAACCCCAGAAAATGATGGGTGTATTTCTAGCTTAAATTGCACACTGACTAATAGAGATGTTAGAGATTGCTAAAAAAGTCTTTTTTTTGCTAACAGAATATGAATTCTGTATATATTAAAGTTGAATTTAACACTTGCAGATCTGGAAAATACCGTTTTTTTTTAAAAAGTGTGTTTTTCAAACCCCAGAAAATGATGGGTATATTTCTAGCTTAAATTGCACACTGACTAATACAGATGTTGTAGTTTGCCCCCAAAAAATACCTAACTAACAGAATTCTAGTCAATGAGCTCAGGGCAGGGTAAAAGGATAGTGCCCTGCACCCACACAACTATTTCTAGGTAGATCGCTGAGTTAGATTCTCTCCCTGAAATCACAAGTCCAGCAGCATCCTCTCCCTACACTTGTAACAGCAGAGTGACGTACAGCGCTATGTGACTCAAGCTTATATAGAGCCTGGGTCACATGCTGCTCTGGCCAATCACAGCCATGCCATTAGTAGGCATTGCTGTGATGGCCTCTTGGAGCAAGTAGTATAACGCTTGTTGATTGGCTGCTGTTAAGCCTTTTAAAAAAGCGCCAAGAAAGCGCCGAACACCGAACCCGAACCTGAACTGTTATGAAAATGTTCGGGTTCGGGTCTGTGTCCCGAACACCCCAAAATTTGGTACGAACCCGAACTATACAGTTCGGATTTGCTCAACCCTAATTTGTACGCCGTATGCACAGCTGCGTTGTGGACCAAGAACACAGCTTTTTTCCCAAAATTCACAAATGCACTATTTAACGGTTGGAAATTAAACGTCGGTATTTGTACGCTGTATGCACAACTGCTTTGTGAACCAAGAACACAGATTTTTTCTCTAAAACACACTAATACACTATGTTTTCAGTGCTGAGATTTAAAATTGGTATTTGTACGCTATATGCACAACTGCTTTGTGGACCTGGAATACCGCTTTTTTCCAAAAAATAAACTGATGCACTATTTCACTGCTGAAATCGAAAATAAGTTTTGGTGCGTTGTATGCACAAGTGCTCTATAGCACCACAATACAGATTTTTGCCACCCCTAAATTATACAAAAGGTAATTTTTCCTTCACTGATCTACCAAAAAGGATTAGACTGATGTCCCTGGCAGGCTGGCTCACATGCAGGTCACATGCAGTTCCAAGGACACTGCAATGGCTAAAATGGCCGCCGACCCCCAGCTCAGTAACAGATGGATAAAAAAAAACACTTTGCAGTATCACTGGGCCTCATTGCTGGGTACAAAAATGTAGGATTGCAGTAGCACCGTCCCTCAATAATTGCTGTAGCTTGAAGATTTCACACCACCAGGTTCAACAGATTTCTTTCCTAATCTCTGCCTGGGAGCACTGGCAGCAACCTTTCCCTATACTAACAGCAGCAGAGTGACGTGCGGCACTACGTGACTCCAGCTTATAAAGAGACTGGGTCACATGCTGCACTCAGCCAATCACAGCCATGCCATTAGTATTCATGGCTGTGATGGCTTCTTAGGGCAAAGATGTAAAACGCTTGCTGATTGGCTGCTCTGCAGCCTTTCGAAAAGCGGTAAGAATCGCCGAACAACGGACCCGAACCAGAACTTTTATTAAATTGTTCGGGTCCGTGTCCCGAACATCCTAAAATTCGGTACAAACCTGAACCATACAGTTAGGGTTCACTCAACTCATGAATCATGAATAATACTGGAGACTTTGACCTGGCAATCTTTCAAAATCATGGCCTACACTTTACGTCAAATTTCCTCTGAAGGTGCTTAGACAGGTTGCCCTGAACGGTGGTCATCTTCAATTTATTCCCTGTCCATATTCTATATCCTATAATTTTCTCGTATTATCCATTATAATGCAATTTGTTAGCCGAACCCAAAAGGGTGTCATAGCTCTAGTGATTGGTAAAGAGCCTATGACGCATAATGATCATAGAAACATAGAAACATAGAATGTGTCGGCAGATAAGAACCATTTGGCCCATCTAGTCTGCCCAATATACTGAATACTATGAATAGCCCCTGGCCCTATCTTATATGAAGGATGGCCTTATGCCTATCCCATGCATGCCTAAACTCCTTCACTGTATTTGCGGCTACCACTTCTGCAGGAAGGCTATTCCATGCGTCCACTACTCTCTCAGTAAAGTAATTCTTCCTGATATTACTTTTAAACCTTTGCCCCTCTAATTTAAAACTATGTCCTCTTGTAGCAGTTTTTCTTCTTTTAAATATTCTCTCCTCTTTTACTGTGATGATTCCTTTTATGTATTTAAAAGTTTCTATTATATCCCCTCTGTCTCTTCTTACTTCCAAGCTATACATGTTAAGATCCTTTAACCTTTCCTGGTAAGTTTTGTCCTGCAATCCATGTACTAGTTTAGTAGCTCTTCTCTGAACTCTCTCCAAAGTTTCAATATCCTTCTGCAGATATGGTCTCCAGTACTGCACACAATACTCCAAATTAGGTCTCACTAGTGCTCTGTAGAGCGGCACGAGCACCTCCCTCTTTCTACTATTAATGCCTCTCCCTATACACCCAAGCATTCTGCTGGCATTACCTGCTGCTCTATGACATTGTCTGCCCACCTTTAGGTCGTCTGATATAATGACCCCTAAATCCCTTTCCTCAGATACTGAGGTTAGTACTGTATCACTGATTTTATATTCTGCTCTTGGGTTTTACGCCCCAGGTGCATTATCTTGCACTTATCGACATTAAATTTTAGTTGCCAGATTTTTGACCATTCCTCTAGTTTTCCTAAATCCTTTTCCATTTGGTGTATCCCTCCAGGAACATCAACCCTGTTACAAATCTTTGTGTCATCAGCAAAAAGACACACCTTACCATTGAGGCCTTCTGCAATTTCGCTGATAAAGATATTAAACAATATGGGTCCCAGAACAGATCCCTGAGGTACCCCACTGGTAACAATACCATGGTCTGAATATACTCCATTGACTACAACCCTCTGTTTTCTGTCCTTCAGCCACTGCCTAATCCATTCAACAATATGTGAGCTCAAGCTCAAAGACTGCAGTTTATTGATAAGCCTTCTATGTGGGACAGTATCAAATGCCTTACTAAAGTCCAGATAAGCGATGTCTACTGCACCTCCGCCATCTATTATTTTAGTCACCCAATCAAAAAAGTCAATAAGATTAGTTTGACATGATCTCCCTGAAGTAAACCCATGCTGTTTTTTATCAATCAACCCATGGGTTTTTAGATGTTCCACAATCCTCTCCTTGAGTATGGTTTCCATTAATTTCCCCACTATTGATGTCAGGCTTACTGGCCTATAGTTGCCCGATTCCTCTCTACTACCTTTCTTGTGAATTGGCACAACGTTTGCTAATTTCCAATCTTCTGGGACGACACCTGTTACCAGTGATCGGTTAAATAAATCTGTTAATGGTTTTGCTAGTACACCTCTAAGCTCTTTTAATAGCTTTGGGTGTATCCCATCAGGCCCCTGTGATTTATTTGTATTAATTTTAGACAGCTGACTTAGAACCTCTTCCTCTGTAAAGACACATGCTCAAAGGATTCATTAGTCTTCCTCCCTAACTGAGGTCCTTCTCCTTCATTTTCCTTTGTAAAAACTGAACAGAAGTATGCATTGAGGCAGTCAGCTAGTTCTTTATCCTCTTCCATATACCTTCCTTCTTTTGTTTTTAATTTGGTAATTCCTTTTTTTAATTTCCTTTTTTCATTTATGTATCTGAAGAATGTCTTATCACCTTTTTTCACTGACTGAGCTAATTTCTCTTCTGCCTGAGCTTTAGAAGCTCTTATAACTTGCTTGGCCTCTTTCTGCCTCATCTTATAGATGTCCCGGTCATCCTCGTTTTGGGTGTTTTTATACTTGCTAAATGCCATCTTTTTGTTTTTAATGATTTTGGCCACTTCTGCTGAGTACCACAGTGGTCTCTTCCTTTTTTTGCCTTTACTGACAAGTCTAATGCACTTTTCTGTTGCCTTCAGTAGTGCCAATTTTAAGTACTCCCATTTCTCTTGGACTCCATTGAAATTGTTCCAGTCTGATAGGGACTCGTATACCACTGATATCATTTTAGAAAAGTCTGTTTTCCAAAAATCTAAAACTTTTGTTTTTGTGTGGAGTGACTCAGTCATTGTACTTATAGTAAACCTCACTGACTGGTGATCACTGGATCCTAAGCATTTCCCCTACAGTAATATCAGATACCAAATTGCCATTTGTAAATACCAAATCTAAAATGGCCTCCTTCCGGGTTGGCTCCTCAACTACTTGCTGTAGAGATAATCCCAGTAGGGAATTTAGAATGTCTGTACTCCTGGCAGAACTAGCTATTTTGGTTTTCCAGTTTATATCAGGAAGATTAAAGTCTTCCATAATGACAACTTCCCCTTTCACTGTCATTTTAGCCATTTCCTCAACTAGTAGATCATCCAATTCTTTGACTTGGCTTGGTGGTCTGTATATGACACCTACACGAGTTACCTTATGATTACCAAGCTGCAACGTAACCCAAACTGACTCTAAATTGGTTTCGCTGGCTTGTATTAGATTAGATTTTATGCTATCTTTCACATATAGGGCCACTCCACCCCCTTTCTTGCCTTCTCTGTCTTTCCTATATAGAGAGAACCCAGGTATTGTTATATCCCAGTCATTCCTCTCATTGAACCATGTCTCAGTAACAGCCACTAAATCTATATTCTCAGATGCCATTACAGACTCAAGTTCGTTGATCTTATTCCCTAAACTGCGAGCATTTGTAGACAAGACTCTCAGCTTGTCATTTCTTATCCTATCAGCTCCTGGCATCTTCTGGCATTTTTTTTTCGGGGGGCAGCCGAACTGATGGATTGTCTCTTTTGTGCCCCCCTTTCCTAGTTTAAATGTTCCTTAGCAAAAACTTTGAACTGTTCACTGAGGACATTCGTTCCCTTGAGAGAAAGATGCAAACCATCTTTCTTGATCGGGGTTCCTATCACTCTCAGGTTATATGAATGATGTATAACCTGTAAATCTATAAATGGAGATATAGCTTCAGTCTTTTTTTTTTATTATTATGTTTTAGTTGTGTAGTCATACAATTAGTAGTCATACAACTAGTCACTCTCAGGTTATATGAATGATGTATAACCTGTAAATATATAAATGTAGATATAGCTTCAATCTTTTTTTTTTATTATTATTTTTTTGTTGTGTAGTCATATTTTCCTTCAGTTTCCTTCCTTAGGACGCTTTCACATGGCAGTAGTATAGAGACAAACTTTAATGGATATATACCTTTTCCAGTATTCGGAATTTGGAATACTGATACCAAAAGCTGACCAGAATACCGTACTTCCATGTGAAAGTGCTTTAGAACTTTCCTTTTTAAGTGCAAAAATAGCATATTGGCTTGACCATAGAGATGAGCGAACACCTGGATGTTCGGGTTCGAGAGGTTCGGCCGAACTTCCGGAAAATGTCCGGGTTCGTGATCCGAACTCAACCCGAACTTCATCCCGAACCCGAACCCCATAGAAGTCAATGGGGACCCGAACTTTTGGGCACTAAAAAGCCTGTAAAAGACTCCCGGAAAGGGCTAGAGGGCTGCAAAAGGCAGCAAAATGTAGGTAAATCCCCTGCAAACAAATGTAGATAGGGAAATGAATTAAAATAAAATAAAATAAATAAAAATTAACCAATATCAATTGGAGAGAGGTCCCACAGCAAGGAATCATGCGTCATATCATCCACCACTGGAGAAGGCCACTCTCATTTATTTGGGACCAGCACCCAGACAGAGGATACAGGTCCCACAGCAAGGAATCATGCTTCATATCAACCACCACCGGAGATGGCCACTCTCATGTATTTTGGACCAGCACCCAGACAGAGGATACAGGTCCCACAGCAAGGAATAAGGCGTCATATCACCCACCACCGGAGAAGGCCACTCTCATGTATTTTGGACCAGCACCCAGACAGAGGATACAGGTCCCACAGCAAGGAATAAGGCGTCATATCAACCACCACCGGAGAAGGCCACTCTCATTTATTTTGGACCAGCACTCAGACAGAGGAGAGAGGTCCCACATCAAGGAATCATGCGTCATATCAACCACCACCGGAGAAGGCCACTCTCATGTATTTTGGACCAGCACCCAGACAGAGGAGAGAGGTTTTCACAGCAGAGAATCATGCATTTAGATCACCCACCACAGGAGTAGGCCACCATTTAATGGGACCCCGGCAACCATGTCAGATGGCACAAACATCAGCTTCACATCAACCAGCACAAGAGAAGGCCACTTTGAGAGACTTTGACCCCTGCATCCAGACGGAGGAGAGAGGTTTTCACAGCGGAGAATCATGCATTTAGATCACCCACCACAGAAGTAGGCCACCATTTAATGGGACCCCGGCAACCATGTCAGATGGCACAAACATCAGCTTCACATCACCCAGCACAAGAGAAGGCCACTTTGAGAGACTTTGACCCCTGCACCCAGACGGAGGAGAGAGGTTTTCACAGCAGAGAATCATGCATTTAGATCACCCACCACAGGAGTAGGCCACCATTTAATGGGACCCCGGCAACCATGTCAGATGGCACAAACATCAGCTTCACATCACCCACAACAAGAGAAGGCCACTTTGAGAGACTTTGACCCCTGCACCCAGACGGAGGAGAGGTTTTCACAGCAGAGAATCATGCATTTAGATCACCCACCACAGGAGTAGGCCACCATTTAATGGGACCCCGGCAACCATGTCAGATGGCACAAACATCAGCTTCACATCACCCAGCACAAGAGAAGGCCACTTTGAGAGACTTTGACCCCTGCACCCAGAAAGGAGGAGAGGTCCCACAGCAGAGATTCAGGCATTTATATCAGCCAGCACAGGAGATGGCCGCTTTCAGTGACTTAGGCCTTAGCACCGACACAGAGGAGACAGGTCAGATAGCACAAGCATCAGTTTCACATCAACCACCACAGGAGAAGGGCACTTTTAGAGACTTTGACCCCTGCACCCAGAAAGAGGAGAGAGGTCCCACAGCAGAGATTCAGGCATTTATATCAGCCAGCACAGGAGAAGGCCGCTTTCAGTGACTTAGGCCTTAGCACCGACACAGAGGAGACAGGTCAGATAGCACAAGCATCAGTTTCACATCAACCACCACAGGAGAAGGGCACTTTTAGAGACTTTGACCCTGCACCCAGAAAGAGGAGAGAGGTCCCACAGCAGAGATTCAGGCATTTATATCAGCCAGCACAGGAGAAGGCCGCTTTCAGTGACTTAGGCCTTAGCACCGACACAGAGGAGACAGGTCAGATAGCACAAGCATCAGTTTCACATCAACCACCACAGGAGAATGGCACTTTCAGAGACTTTGACTCCTGCAGCCACACGGAGGAGAGAGGTCCCACAGCAGAGAATCAGGCATTTATATCAGCCACCTGTTCCCCTGTGACATTTGGGAATGCTCTCAGGAGCGCGTCTACCAGTGTGCGCTTGTACTTGCACATCTTCCTATCATGCTCCAGTGCAGGAAGTAAAGTGGGCACATTGTCTTTGTACCGTGGATCCAGCAGGGTGGCCACCCAGTAGTCAGCACACGTTAAAATGTGGGCAACTCTGCTGTCGTTGCGCAGGCACTGCAGCATGTAATCGCTCATGTGTGCCAGGCTCCCCAGAGGTAAGGACAAGCTGTTCTCTGTGGGAGGTGTATCGTCATCATCCTCTGTATCCCCCCAGCCACGCACCAGGGATGTGCCTGCGCTGTGCTGGGTGCCACCCCGCTGTGAACCTGCTTCTTCCTCATCCTCCTCCACCTCCTCCTCATCCTCCTCATCCTCCAGTAGTGGTCCCTGGCTGGCCACATTTGTACCTGCCCTCTGCTGTTGCAAAAAACCTCCCTCTGAGCCACTTCTAACAGACTGGCCTGAAAGTGCTAAAAACGACCTGTCATCCTCCTCCTCCTCCTCCTGGCCCTGGCCCACCTCCTCTTCCATCATCGCGCTAAGCGTTTTCTCTAGGAGACATAGAATTGGTATCGTCACGCTGATAACTGTGGCATCGCCACTAGCCATGTTGGTGGCGTACTCTAAACAGCGCAACAGGGCACACAGGTCTCGCATGGAGGCCCAATCATTGGTGGTGAAGTGGTGCTGTTCCGCAGTGCGACTGACTCGTGCGTGCTGCAGCTGAAACTCCACTATGGCCTGCTGCTGCTCGCACAGTCTCTCCAGCATGTGCAAGGTGGAGTTCCACCGGGTGGGCACGTCGCATATTAGGCGGTGAGCGGGAAGGCCGAAGTTCCGCTGTAGCGCTGACAGGCGAGCAGCGGCAGGATGTGAACGCCGGAAGCGCGCACAGACGGCCCGCACTTTATGCAGCAGCTCTGACATGTCTGGGTAGTTGTGAATGAACTTTTGCACCACCAAATTCAGCACATGCGCCAGGCAAGGGATGTGCGTCAAACCGGCTAGTCCCAGAGCTGCCACGAGATTTCGCCCATTATCGCACACCACCAGGCCGGGCTTGAGGCCCACCGGCAGCAACCACTGGTCGGTCTGTTGTTCAATACCCCGCCACAACTCCTGCGCGGTGTGGGGCCTGTCCCCCAAACATATGAGTTTCAGAATGGCCTGCTGACGTTTACCCCGGGCTGTGCTGAAGTTGGTGGTGAAGGTGTGTGGCTGACTGGATGAGCTGGTGGAAGCAGAGGAGGAGGAGGAGGAAGCCGAGTAGGAGGAGGAGGCTACAGGAGGCAAAGAATGATGCCCTGTGATCCTTGGCAGCGGAAGGACGTGCGCCAAGGAACTCTCCGCCTGGGGCCCAGCCGCCACTACATTTACCCAGTGTGCAGTTAGGGAGATATAGCGTCCCTGGCCGTGCTTACTGGTCCACGTATCTGTGGTTAGGTGGACCTTGCCACAAATGGCGTTGCGCAGTGCACACTTGATTTTATCGGACACTTGCATGTGCAGGGAAGGCACGGCTGTCTTGGAGAAGTAGTGGCGGCTGGGAACCACATACTGGGGACAGCCATGGCCATCAGCTGTTTGAAGCTGTCTGTGTCCACCAGCCGGAATGACAGCATTTCAAAGGCCAGTAGTTTAGAAATGCTGGCATTCAGGCCAAGGGCTCGAGGGTGACTAGGTGGGAATTTGCGCTTCCTCTCAAAGGTTTGAGAGATGGAGAGCTGAACGCTGCTGTGTGAAATAGTGGAGACGCTAGGTGACGGTGGCGGTGGTGGTGGTGGTGTCGGTGGCACATCCTCTGTTTGCTGCTCGGCAGGTGGCAACATTCCTCTCGAGGCGGAAGCCGAGGCAGCAGCGCTAAAGGGAGCAGGGGAGCCTGAGCGGGTTCCTTGTTTTTAAGGTGTGTACTCCACTGCAGTTCATGCTTTGCATGTAGATGCCTGATCATGCAGGTGGTGCTCAGGTTAAGAACGTTAATGCCTCGCCTCAGGATCTGATGGCACAGCATGCAAACCACTCTGGTCTTGTCCTCAGCACATTGTTTGAAGAAGTGCCATGCCAGGGAACTCCTTGAAGATGCCTTTGGGGTGCTGGGTCCCTGTTGGCGCTGGCCAATAGCAGGCGAACTCTCTGGACGGCGGCTGTTCTGCTTTTGCCCCCTGCTCCCTCTTTGGCTTCGCTGTTGTCTCGGTCTCACCACTGCCTCTTCCTCTGAACTATTTAAGTCAGCGGCACGACCTTCAGTCCATGTGGGGTCTAAGACCTCATCGTCCTCTGCATCGTCTTCCACCCAGTCTTCCTCCCTGACCTCCTCCTGTTCAGTCTGCACACTGCAATAAGACGCGGCAGTGGGCACCTGTGTTTCGTCATCATCAGACACTCGGTCACTCTGCTGTGGTGGTATTCCCATGTCCTCATCATCTGGATACATAAGTGGTTGTGCGTCAGTGCATGGAATGTCTTCCACCGCTGGGGAAGGGATAGGTGGACGCCCCTGGAAAACCGTGGCAGCAGAGTCTTCAAACAGAAGAAGAGACTGCTGCATAACTTGAGGCTCAGCCAGTTTCCCTGATATGCATGGGGGTGATGTGACAGACTGATGGGCTTGGTTTTCAGGTGCCACCTGTGCACTTTCCGCAGAAGACTGGGCGGAAGACAATGTGGTGAACGTGCTGGAAGCACTGTCGGCCACCCAATTGACTAATGCCTGTACCTGCTCAGGCCTTACCATCCTCATAACGGCATTGGGCCCCACCAAATATCGCTGTAAATTCTGCCGGCTACTTGAGGGAGTTGTTTCACTACTTTGTGCGCCTGAGGCACCACCACGACCGCGTCCTCGTCTCTTAATAGAATGTTTCCTCATTGTTGCGATTCAACTCGCACCACAATAAAATATATTATTTTTTAGCCCCAAAATTCCCACACTGGAAGATATAATTCCTTTTTCCGGTATTAATTACAAGAACACTGCTGCTAATTGGACACCAGATTTTTTATAATGCTAGTTTTGGTACATAGATTCCACACGGGGAGATATAATTCCTTTTTACAGGAGTAAAAACGTGAGGCCTAGTTTTTCTGGTCTAACAAACACCAGATTGATTAAATTGGCCTTTTTTTCAGCAAAATTACAACACTGGACAATAATGCCTTTTGGCGGTATTAATTACAAGACCACTGCTGCTAATTGGACACCAGATTTTTTATAATGCTAGTTTTGGTACATAGATCCCCACACGGGGAAATATAATTCCTTTTTAGAGGAGTGAAAACGTGAGGCCGAGTTTTTCTGGTCTAACAAACACCAGATTGATTAAATTGGCCTTTTTTTCAGCAAAATTACAACACTGGACAATAATGCCTTTTGGCGGTATTAATTACAAGAACACTGCTGCTAATTGGACACCAGATTTTTTATAATGCTAGTTTTGGTACATAGATTCCCACACGGGGAAATACATTTCCTTTTTAGAGGAGTGAAAACGTGGGGCCTAGTTTTTCTGGTCTAACAAACACCAGATTGATTAAATTGGCCTTTTTTTCACCAAATTTACAACACTGGACAATAATGCCTTTTGGTGGTATTAATTACAAGAGGACTGCTGGTATTTCAGAACACCGGAATTGTTAAAATGCTAGTTTTGCTAGATAAATTTCCCACACTGGGAGAAATATTGCCTAAGCCTTTTTACAGTATTAATTACAACAGGAGTGCTTCTTCTGGTCTAACACCAGAATAATTTTATTATTACGGTGAAAGCTTTTTCTAATTTATATTTCTGGCACATAAAAAAAAAAATATTTCTGGCTGACAGTATTGGACAAAGTAGTGGCACTGGCTAGCCTAGCTGGAACAGCACATTCATGGGATTTGCTATCCAAGTGGGTTACTTTCAGTTTCACCACTGATATATTAAATATCTTTGCAGTTAGTATGGGTGACACAAGCACAGCCAAACCTCTGATGTATTATATCTATGAAAAAATCGACTATTACATTAGATTAATGGACGTTGTGGCAGCTTTTGTTGTAGCACCACAAGTCCCAAAATGGCCGCCGCCTATCAGCCAAGTAACATGTGCCAGAAAACAGTCTGCCCATCCAGAAAAATAATTGACTTTGACTGAGCAGCTGAATCGCTGTTGTTCTGATTCACAGGTGTAGATTTTTAACTTCTTTGGAGCTTTGGTTTACACTCTGTGGCAGCAAGTGCTGGCGCACCACAAGTCCCAAAATGGCCACCGCCGGTCAGCCCAGTTACATGTGCCAGTAAAAATCGCTCTGGCCAGTCTCAACAAAATAGTGACTTTCAGTGAACAGCTCAGCTGAGTTGTTCTGATGCACAGGTGTAGAAAGGTAGATCACTTCTTTATCCCTGCCTATCTCGCCCTCACAGAAGCTGCATCCTCTCCCTACACTAGTCAGAGCAGTGTGACGTGCGGCGCTACGTGACTCCAGCTTAAATAGAGGCTGGGTCACATGCTGCACTTGGCCAATCACAGCCATGCCATTAGTAGGCATGGCTGTGATGGGCTCTTAGGGCAAGAAGTTAAACGCTAGCTGACACCCCAAAATTCGGTACGGACCCGAACGATTCTCGAACTGTTCGCTCAACACTACTTGACCATGTTTGACAAATTAATGCACATCAAATGAATTTCAGGTTTCAGTAACTCTCTCCATGAGTATAGATGTTGGTGGGCTGAGCTACTGACAAGAAGAAACTAATGGAAAACATCATCTTATAAGGATGTGAAGAAAATATTATCTCAAGATGTATCATGTTAAGGCAGTGTTATGTAACATTCACACTACAGATGTCTCTGAAAATACTGTACACAAACATCTTCCCAGAAAATACTGTGATATACCATCTGTAATTGCATTTACAAACAGCTAGCATAAATAGTTGTTTAATGAAGGCAAGTACATGTGTATAATGCTTCAAGGATTGCAAGATAGAAACAGGCGCTAAAATGGTTTCCAGGACTTAGATATTGATGAGCTCTCCTCAGGATTGGTCATCAATATCAAATCATCATGGTCTGACACCCATCACCCCAACCAATCAGCTATTGGTGCCGAAGTACAGAGCTGGAAGCACAAATGCCATATACTGTGTAGTGGCTATTAGTGATGTCGCGAACATAAAATTTTCAGTTCGCGAACAGCGAACGCGAACTTCCGCAAATGTTCGCGAACGGGCGAACCGGGCGAACCGCCATAGACTTCAATTGGCAGGCGAATTTTAAAACCCACAGGGACTCTTTCTGGCCACAATAGTGATGAGAAAGTTGTTTCAAGGGGTCTAACACCTGGACTGTGGCATGCCGGAGGGGGATCTATGGCAAAACTCCCATGGAAAATTACGTAGTGGACGCAGAGTCGGGTTTTAATCCATAAAGGGCATAAATCAACTAACATTCCTAAATTGTTTGGAATAACGTGCTTTAAAACATCCAGTGTGTGTATACGATCAGGTATGATGTTGTATCGATCAGGTAGTGTAAGGGTTACGCCCGCTTCACTGACATTGACAGACCAAACTCCCCTTTTAATGCACCGCAAACAGTTCATTTGCACAACCGCAAACTCCCCATTTGCACAAGGTTGGATACCAAGCTAGCCACGTCCGGTGATGTCATTGAAGGTTTCTTCCTCCACCCAGCCACGTACAACACCAAGGGTCCCCAAAAGATGAATTGAATTGATTTTTCGAACGGTGAGATGGTTAAAAAACGCTGGCTCCCTCCACTCTGTTTTAAACCACGGTGACTGCGTCTGCGCCGTGCAATTTACTGTCACACCCGATATGAGTGGTATTTTCTGTAGTACTATTCTCATCAGTTTAATCCCTCTAACGTCCCCAATCTGGGTGCCATTTATTGAATAGATTTTTCGAACGGGAGATGGTTAAAAAACGCTGGCTCCCTCCACTCTGTTTTAAACCACGGTGACTGCGTCTGCGCCGTGCAATTTACTGTCACACCCGATATGAGTGGTATTTTCTGTAGTACTATTCTCATCAGTTTAATCCCTCTAACGTCCCCAATCTGGGGGCCATTTATTGAATAGATTTTTCGAACGGGAGATGGTTAAAAAACGCTGGCTCCCTCCACTCTGTTTTAAACCACGGTGACTGCGTCTGCGCCGTGCAATTTACTGTCACACCCGATATGAGTGGTATTTTCTGTAGTACTATTCTCATCAGTTTAATCCCTCTAACGTCCCCAATCTGGGGCCATTTATTGAATAGATTTTTCGAACGGGGAGATGGTTAAAAAAACGCTGGCTCCCTCCACTCTGTTTTAAACCACGGTGACTGCGTCTGCGCCGTGCAATTTACTGTCACACCCGATATGAGTGGTATTTTCTGTAGTACTATTCTCATCAGTTTAATCCCTCTAACGTCCCCGACTCCCCAATCTGGGGGCCATTTATTAAATAGATTTTTGAACGGGAGATGGTTAAAAAACGCTGGCTCCCTCCACTCTGTTTTAATCCACGGTGACTGCGTCTGCGCCGTGCAATTTACTGTCACACCCGATATGAGTGGTATTTTCTGTAGTATTATTCTCATCAGTTTAATCCCTGTTACGTCCCATATCAGGGATTGCCTTTGTGAAAAAAATTTTAGGCCGGGTACCTTCCACTGTGGTGTCCCAATAGCGACAAATTTTTGAAGGCCTCAGACTCTACCAGCTGGTATGGTAAAAGCTGGCGGGCTAAGAGTTCCGTCAAGCCAGCTGTCAGTCGCTGGGCAAGGGGGTGACTTTGTGACATTGGCTTCTTACGCTCAAACATGTCCTTGACAGACACCTGACTGTGGGCAGATGAGCAGGAACTGCTGAAGGTGAGAGATGGAGTGGCGGGTGGTTGAGAGGGGGCAGGGAGGACAGCAGTGGTTGACGTGGCTGAAGATGCTGGACCAGGAGGAGCATGGTGGCTTTGAGTTTGTGTGCTGCTTGTACTCATGTGTTGATCCCATAGGCGTTTGTGATGTGAGATCATGTGCCTTCGCAAAGCAGTTGTACCAAGGTGGGTGTTGGACTTCCCACGACTCAGTTTCTTTTGGCACAGGTTGCAAATAGCATTGCTTTTATCAGAGGCAGACACACAAAAAAAATGCCACACTGCTGAGCTTTGCAATGACGGCATTCTAGTGGTGGCAACAGCATGCGTTGACTGGCGTGACTGTGCCACTAACTCCTTGCGACGACCTCCCCCTGCTTCCAACTCGTCTCCTCATTCTCTCTGTCTCCCCTTCAGAACTTTCCCCCTCTTCTTCTCTTCGAGCAGGCACCCACGTGGCATCCGTGGACACATCGTCATCATCAACCGCTTCACTTGTATCTGACACCTCAGCAAAGGAAGCAGCAGCGGGTACAACATCATCATCATCATCATCACACTGTACGTCCATGTGTGTAATCCTGCCTGACTGAGACATATCCCCGTAATCTACATCATCTGGCAATAATGGTTGCGCATCACTAATTGCATCCAACTGATGTGTAAATAACTCCTCTGACGGATCAAGTGAAGCGGCTGTGGTGGTAGTGGTGGTGGTGGCGACGGGCGGGTGCGTGGTAACTTGAGAGCAGGTGACCGAAGCTGAGCTGGAGGAGGATGGTGCGTCAAGGTTCTTAGCGGAAGCTGTTGAAGATTGGGTGTCCTGTCTAAGCCAGTCAACTACGTCCTCTGAATTTTTCGGGTTCAGGGTACATGGCCTCTGAACACTAGGCATTATTCCAGGGACAGTGGAAATCACAGCACCACGACCACGACGGCCCCTGCGGGGTGGTCTGCCTCTTGAGAGCAGGTGACCGAAGCTGAGCTGGAGGAGGATGGTGCGTCAAGGTTCTTAGCGGAAGCTGTTGAAGATTGGGTGTCCTGTCTAAGCCAGTCAACTACGTCCTCAGAATTTTTCGGGTTCAGGGTACGTGGCCTCTGAAAACTAGGCATTATTCCAGGGACAGTGGAAATCACAGCACCACGACGGCCCCTGCGGGGTGGCCTGCCTCTGCCTGTCATTTTTTTTTAGATAAGTGGTACTACGCGTGCTAGGTACTGTGCCACCCGGTATGAGTGGTTGGCACTGGCAGTGGGCACACTACAGTCTGTGGAAGTGGGCCTGACACACACTGGCAGCAGGCAAGCAGCTGAAATTACACTAAAGTGTAAAAATTAAATGCCTTTTTTATGCAAAGTCCTGTGCCAGCCGGTATGAGTGGTGGACACTGGCAGTGGGCACACTACAGTCAGTGGAAGTCAGCCTGACACACACTGGCAGGCAACTAACCTTAGATTAAAGTGTAAAAATTAAGTGCCTTTTTTTAAGCAAAGTCCTGTGCCACACGGGATGACAGGGGTGGGCACTGGCAGTGGGCACACTACAGTCAGTTGAAGTCGGCCTGACACACACTAGCAGCAGGCAAGCAGCTGAAATTACACTAAAGTGTAAAAATTAAATGCCTTTTTATGCAAAGTCCTGTGCCAGCCGGTATGAGTGGTGGACACTGGCAGTGGGCACACTACAGTCAGTGGAAGTCAGCCTGACACACACTGGCAGGCAACTAACCTTAGATTAAAGTGTAAAAATTAAGTGCCTTTTTTTAAGCAAAGTCCTGTGCCACACGGGATGACAGGGGTGGGCACTGGCAGTGGGCACACTACAGTCAGTTGAAGTCGGCCTGACACACACTAGCAGCAGGCAAGCAGCTGAAATTACACTAAAGTGTAAAAATTAAATGCCTTTTTATGCAAAGTCCTGTGCCAGCCGGTATGAGTGGTGGACACTGGCAGTGGGCACACTACAGTCAGTGGAAGTCAGCCTGACACACACTGGCAGGCAACTAACCTTAGATTAAAGTGTAAAAATTAAGTGCCTTTTTTTAAGCAAAGTCCTGTGCCAGCCGGTATGAGTGGTGGGCACTGGCAGTGGGCACACTACAGTCAGTGGAAGTCAGCCTGACACACACTGGCAGGCAACTAACCTTAGATTAAAGTGTAAAAATGAAATGCCTTTTTTGATGCAAAGTCCTGTACCACACGGAATGACAGGGGTGGGCACTGGCAGTGGGCACACTACAGTCTGTGGGCCTGCAGCTCCTCATACACAGGCAGGCCAGGCAACTGCAATATGTATATAAAGGAAAAAAAAAGCAGACTAATGTTGCAGCCCTAAAAGGGCTTTTGGGGTGCTGTCAGGACGCTGTCCTTACAGCAGAGATCAGATGAGTCTTTCAGGACTGGAGTGGACACTGAATTCACTAGCCTAGCTATCAATTTCCCAATTAAATCAGCAGCAATTACACTCTCCCTCCTCTCACTAAGACTGCAGCTTCAGAATGAATCTAAAATGGATGCTGTTCAGGAGGTGGGAGGGTCTGGGAGGGAGGGTATGCTGCTGATTGGCTGGAATGTGTCTGCTGACTGTGAGGTACAGGGTCAAAGTTTGCTCAATGATGATGTATAGGGGGCGGACCGAACATCGCATATGTTCGCCCGGCAGAGGCGAACGTGAACAAGCTATGTTCGCCGGGAACTGTTCGCCGGCGGATAGTTCGGGCCATCTCTAGTGGCTATGCCAAGGTAGTGCAGCTAAGCTCCAAATCAAGTAAATGGGACCTAAGCTGCAGGACCAGAGTGCCGGAAACGACATAATGTATGGAGCCTTCTGGTTTCATTTTATATACTGTATAGTTATTGCCCAAAACTGTTTAGCGGTTGAGGTTCCAGGTGTTGGACCCCCCCATCTGATATTGATGACCTTTGCCGAGTCTAGGTCAATACTTGCAGCTTGGAGAACCCCTTTTACTGCCAAAAAGTACTTTTAATTCTGTTAGTATAACCTTTCAAACACTTTTATTTGCTGGGTTTTGTTCTGATTTTGAATACACAACTGCTCTTAAAGGGAACCTGTCATCAACTTTATGCTGCCCATACTAATGGCAGCATAAAGTAGAGACAAATGAATTGATTTCAGCGCTCTGTCATTTCTAGGCCTGGAAAAGAGTCAAATCTACATGAGAAGAGTCATGGTTATTTATGAATTCCTGTTCTCCCTGCCCACCTGTTCATGACTGACTGTCTTCTACTGTCTCCTCTGACAATGGGAGGAAAAACCAGCCAAAATTAAAATGAAATTGAAAAACTAAAATTATAATTAAAATAACGTTTTAACATTTTAATTTCATCTAGTGTCTGCAAAGTGCTTGCCAAAATTAAAAAGAAAATTCAATTTCTCCATTTGAATTTTCTTTTCCAACTCCAGTGTGGGTCATAATTGTCAAAAATAAATGTAAAAACAAATAGCCTTTTTAAATTTCCACTTTGTCAATTAATTCTCCTCTCCCTATAGTGGGGTTTTTATGTCAAAATCATAAATCAAATGAAAACACCATGTAGAAACTGAAAGTGGTAGATTGAGATTTCCATTTAAACTCTTGCAGGCATTTTCCCTGCCAAAAGTCAAATGAAAAAGAAGGTTGTACTAACATTCGGATTCATTTAAATAAGCAGTAGTGGGCATAACAGGTAACACAGGATCAAGTTTATCATTCCAATAGATGGCTCTGTGACAGTGAACTCTTAGTACTGTGCTTAATGCATAGGATAAGATTAATCTAATAGATGGTGCCCTCTTTTTGAGGAGTGAATTATTCTAGGACTATGATTATATCATCAACTCTGCTGCCCTGTTAATCCCCTAGATGCCGTGGTGCCTAATCACCTGCAGCATCTATGGGGTTAATACGCTCTGCCATATTTGAGTGAAGACGTGGTGGACGTTGCTCTAGAAAAGTGCCAAGAATCTTAAAAAGTCGCAAACTATGGTACACATGTCATGCACCATAATCGGTGACTTTTAAATCAGTATAGTAGCATAAAACGATTAGTAAATGTCCTCCATTGTGACTGTGTGACCAAAAACCAGGGTGCATGATTTGCATAAATGCACAGCATCCTTGGCATCACTGTGCTGATTGGTGGGAGAGTTCAGACCCCCATGATCAGGGGAAGCCCACCTAAGACCAGGCAAAGACCCCAATATCAGGGTGTGCCTCAAGGAAAGAAAGGGTGTGCCCTCCATTCACTGCTGCATGGTCCAGTAAGCATCAGAGTGAGAACAGCCTATGTGAACCACTACTACTGCTATCAGTGACCCAGGTACCACTTCGATCCTCCTCCCGACTCATCTACCTTGGTGTCACTGCAGAGACAAGTCAACAGGGAAATATAAAAAAAAACTCAGTGAAGCAACTTTTGTAAGGTTACAGAAAACAATGCTAAGTCCAACTTTGCCCGACATTAATTTGGGAGAGAGCATTTAAATTTTCCTAGGGACCAATGAATTCTGGGTAGGTCCCTGCTAAGGGCTCCTTCACACAATTTTTTCCTATATTTCTTTTTCTTGTAAAATAGTACACATACATTGCAAGTATTTTATGGCATTTTGTACAAGGGATTTTACCGGCCTTTGGAATTTAGCACCTTTTTGTACATGCATTTTTTCTGGCATTTGTGAAGTTCTACAGCAAACCTTATAAAAGGAAACCCAGAAAACCGCCTTATCTATAGCATGCTGTATTTTGAACAGCCAAAAAGCCACTGACCACAAAAAAATACTACAAAAAAAACAGTGACCATTCCTTTCTGCTTTTCTTAAAGATGTATTTATATTTGAAGAGTTTTGGACAGTATTGTAGTGATGTTAATGATTCTAAATTGTGTGTTGCAAAAGAATGATATTAAACAGAAGAGAAATGATTACATAATCAGTTCCCGCAGTGTGTCCTTGGCATCAGCTGTAAGATTTCTAAGCACTTAATTTATTTCATTTTATTCCTGTGTTCTTAAAGGGTACCAAACCCAACAGCATATAATTACAATTTTATGAAATTAAATCTGTACAACAAAACTATAATTGCCTATTTTGTATTCCTTCTGCTAGATTTGTGAAGCTGGATCTTTTGCATTCAAACTGGCTATTCTTGTGAATATCTTGTATTAATGATTTTATTGTTTTGGTGATGACTTCCAGCTCCTATTGTTCTCTGATGTCATTCTAATTTGGAGTAATTACAAAAAAGATCTTTCTGTCTTAACTGATCAGTCATAAACTAGGCGTTCATTAATATAAGCAAATTATTTTTGTTATTTTGTAGACTACTGTATGGAGGAAATTAAATATCTTATTAAATGTGTTCCATGGCTAATATTCGTGTTGATGTAAGTGACCTTTTTGTTCAATGTTCATAATTCTTCCTCATTTTCTATCTTACTATTATGTCTATAGAAATAATCAAAGAATGAACCAGCACCTCCAGGTGAATAGCAGGTGCAAGCTACCATGGCAATTATATATGTGGAACAAGAAGTAGCAGCACACCACTATATGCACTAAGGCACAAGTAAACAATGAATATGTGCTATACTTACTATTAGACAAAGTAAAAGCTCTTAGCGCATATTATTGATCAAAAATATGTCGGGCCCATCTACCAATCGACAAGGTGGCTTCTAACAGACGGGACCTACTCTAACAAAAGATTCTAGGTCAAAGGAGCATTCAGCTAGTGTGATATACCTGATTAAAAGCACTAGGAAGGAGGGGTGTCCACCTGCCTGGTGCTTTTAGTCAGGAAGATCACAATAGCTGGATGCTCCTAGTATATGCCCCCATTGTCTTATAGGTGCGGGTCCCAGCAGCTATATTGAGAATGGAGCCCTGCAAGTGAAGGGGGGGCGCAGGGCGCATGTGCAGCCACCTTCCATTTATTTTCTATGGGGCCGGCAAAAATAGCCGCTGGCTCGGCTATTTCCATCGACCCTATAGAAATGAATGGGAGCGGGGGCCGCGCGTGCACGGTACTCTCCCATTCACTTCTACGGGGAGCCGGCTTGGTGGTGGCCGGACCAGAGTCCTCCAGCCACCACCTTGCAGGGCTCCATTCTCTTTATAGGTGTGGGTCCCAGCGGTGGGACTCACACCTATAAAGCAATGGGGGCATATCTTGGCGATGATGATTGTCTATAATACTATCCCTTTAAGTCCTTTTTACATGGGCCAACACAGCAGGCAATTATTGGGAATTATCCATTTGTTTCTGAAATTCTGATAATTTCCTGCTTAGAGGAGATGAGATCTGCATTTACATGCAGAAATCATCTCCACTATATCCGCACAAGCAATTACTGCTGTGATTGCTCATCATTAAAAAGAACCATTGCTTTTGGGCCCCAGATTGCTGTTTAGACAGCACGATCTGCTGACCAGATACACCTTTCACCTGATGAACAAGCGCTTGCTCGTTCATCTGTTGATCGGTGACACCTTTACATCAAGTAATTATCAAGAACAAGTGTTCTTAGGAATCGTCCTTCTCAATAACTGCCCCAATCATTGCACCATGAAAAGGGGCCTAGGTATACAGCAAATGTTATCTTGGACCATTATATTCTGAGAATTTATATTGAGTCCCCAAAGCTGAAATTGAATCATTTTAAAGATTTTTTTCATTTAAAGGGATTGTATTATGCATTAAATGTATGCAAAAGAGGTAAAATGATATAGCTATTTATTAATCAAAATTTCCATAGAAGGGGCCATATTTGACGCATACATTACTTGTCAGTTTGGTATGCTGCATGCTCTATAGTTGAAGTTACAAATGTTTATTCAAAGTTTGTTTGGTATCAAGCTTAGAATAGGTCATATATAGTCAATTGTATATCCGGATTTTATTTGCCAATAGAAAAACAGCACATGGTGTCTACCAATTTCACTATATGTGCATCCACCAAAAAATCCAAAAACTACTCTCTCATCTGCATGACTGGCAGATGTTTTTGTACACAAAGGATATCACTGTGACTAATGATAAATTCTATGTTGGCACAAATGATTTAATCAATGACAAACAATTACTTGCTCATCGTTCAATCACTGTATTAATACCAATCAATGATTGGGAGTCTTCATATGCTATTATCACTACTTATAAAAGACCCATAACTACAACAGTACAATATAGCTGTTATCTGTCATCAAATACTCCACACTCTAATGATAATGAGACGACTCTGTTGACTCTGACTTTATGTAAGAAAGATAAAAAGTGAGAAGATTGTTAACCTAATGTCTGCCTATTCTGCTACATTGATTAGTGTTGAAACTGTAATATTTCAGTTTTTTTTATTTCAATAGACACATAAAATAATAAAAAAAAAAAAGGTGAATATATATATTTCTAATAGGAACATGATTTGTAAAATATAGTCATCGTTCTAATAACCACTTTACGGTTTTAAGAATTTTAGTTTGTGTCTTTCTGAAGAAATCATACATTTTCAAAAACAATGTATACAATATGTTCTGTCAATTAATATTTAAATAGCATTGAACTCAATGTATTCACTTACATACACAGTGGGAAAGTCATCAGACTCTTTCACTTTTTTCACATTTTGATATGTTGCAGAATTGTGCCAAAAAAAAAAAAAGTTTTCCCCATTAATCTGCACTCAACACCCCATAATGAGAAATTGAAAACAGAATTGTTTACATTTTTGCTAATTTGTTAAAAATGGAAAACTAAAAAGGTATTTAGACCCTTTACTATGAAATTTAAAATTTTGCTCTGGGGACCTCTCATTTCTTCTGAACATCTTTGATTTGTTTTTACACCTTGATTGGAGTCAACCTGTGGTAAATTCAATGACTGGATGTGATTTAGAAAGACACATCCCTATGTCTATAAGGTCTCATGGCTAACAAGGAATATCAGAGCAAAAGCCAAGCCAAGATAAGGAAATAAGTGCATGTAGAAGTCACAGACAGAGTGGTTGGGAGACACAGATTTGAAGAGTAGTACAAATTGTTTTTTGATACACTGAAAGTTCCCAAAAGCAGTGGCCTCCATAATTTTTAAATAGAAGAACTTTGGAACAACCAGGACTCTTCTTAGATCCTATTAAACTAAGTAATTGGATTGAGCTCCAAAGATCCTGTGTGCAGATGGGAGAAACTTCTAGAAGGTCAGTCACCACTGCAGCATTCGATCAATCTGGGTTTTAAGGCAGAGTGGCCAGAAAGAAGCCTTTCCTCAGTAAAAGACACTTTTAGGTTTACAAAAAAGCACCAAAAGGACTCTTTTAGACTATGAGAAAAAAGATCCTCTGGTCTGATAAAACCAAGCTTAAACTTTTTGGACTCAATTCTGAGTATCATGTCTGAGAAAAAGCAAGCACTGCCTAATACCATCCCGACACTGAAGCATGGTGGTGTCAGCATCATGCTGTGGGGGTGTTTTTCAGCGGCTAATACAGGGAGATTAGGCAGAATTGAGGTTAAGCTAAGTTGAACAATCTACAGAGATATTCTGGAGTTCAAAATGGCCTAAAGTTAATAGAGCAATGACCCTAAGGACATGATCAACACAGTATTGTCTTTGGGACAACTCTGTGAATGTCTTTAAGAGGCCCAGCCAAAACCCTGACTTGAACCAAATCAAACATCTCAAGAGAGACCTTAAAATATCTGTCCACGGTAGGTCCCTATACAACCTGACAGAGTTCGAGAGGATTTGCAGAGAAGAATGACAGAAAATCCAAAAATCCAAAAGTCCAAACCTTGTGGCATTATACCCAAAAAGACTGGAGGCTGTAATCGTTGCTAAAGGTGCTTCAACTAAAGATTCTTTCAGACGTGCGTTTGGTGCGGATCCGTCTTGTATCTGCACAGACGGATCCGCGCCAATAATCCAAACACTTGTATCCATTTAGAATGGATCTGTTTGCATTATCATGAACAAAGTCAAAACGGATCCTTCCTGAACACATTGAAAGTCAATGGGGGACAGATCCATTTTCAATTGCACCATATTTTGTCAATGAAAACGGATCCTTCCCTATTGACTTACATTGTAAGTCAGGACGATTAATTTTGGCTCCACATCGTTAGGTGGACACCAAAACACTGCAAGCAGAGCAGAATGGAGGCGGAAAAGAGCCAAACTGATGCATTCTGAATGGATCCTTATCTATTCAAAATGCATTGGGGGTAAACTGATCAATTTTGGGCCGCTTGTGAGAGCCCTGAAACGGTTCTCACAAGTGGACCCAGAAACGGCAGTCTGAAAGTAGCCTAACTATGTCAATGCCATATTTTAGTTTTCCTTTTTGAGAAATTAGCAAAGATTTCAAACTTTCTATTTTCACTTTTCTCATTATGTGGTATTGAGTGCAGAATGATAAGCAAAAACTTGAGTTTTTTGTTTATTTTAACACAAGGTTACAAATGGGAAAAAAGTGAAGGAATCTGAAGACTTTCCGAACACATTGTATTATTCTTTATTCTTCTACAATATATGGTAACATCTCAAACACCATTTACATCCTTGAACAAAGCTTTGGCTTCCGATTGGGTTTACTACATACTACTGAGTGATTCAAACACCAACTGCACTGATGCATTTACGTTCCAGCTTCTGATCATAGTACATAATGTGACTCTGTGGCATTCCTTATTTGCTTCTTAAATCACAGCACCAATTAATTTTTCCAAATCTCTTGATGCAATTAGTCTTTGTGTGAGGTTTCAATCCACTTACGGAACATGTTCTGCCCAGCAGGGTTAGAAAATGATTCTAGTTCATTCTGCCAGGGTCAGGGTAATTCTGAAATGGTTAGTGTGGTTATAGCATCATATAGCGGTCTTAAATTATATTACACTTTGTTTGCCTGTTCCAATACTACTGCATTGTGGCTGGTGCACTGCACTGTGAGAGTGCAAAGCATCCTGGGAAAGAGAAGTTTCCAATCTCCAGGACACATCAGCAAAGCTGTCCTTTTGCATATCTCCTTCTCAAACTCCACCATCCTTGTAACAGCATATCTGGTGAGAGAACTCCCTTTGTTTTAGGGATATTGTGTGTTGCAGAGCTGTTCAGATAGTTGTAATTGCTACTCAGGGAGTTGTTATTACTGTTAGCTAGCCATGCAATCTTATGTACAGGCAGCCATTTATGTGCTTCAGTGTTAATATAATGTTATAGTACATGCCACGCTATGCTTAATACCTATACATGTTATTCCACATGTATGTTATTTGTATTCTTGTAGTTTTTCCAATCCATCAATCAATTGTATATAATCAATCACATATGTACGACCTGTTGACCAATAAACAAGTTAGACTACAAAGAACAGTCCTCTTATTTGGAAGAAAGGAATGGTTTATGCTGAATCTCAGACTGCACACTGTGTGAAAGTGTATGAAGACTGAACAGGACACTAATGGGAAAAAAGAACATTTTAATTCTGTGTGTGTTTCTGTGTGTGTGTGTGGGGGGGGGGGGGTATCTGTATACTATATGATTATAGTATAGCACTTACTTAAATTTCCACCCAAAATAAAGCTTCAAACATGGCAAAATATTCAGATAATATTAAACAAAGCATTAACATTATAATATCATTTAGATGAAGTCTTGTATTTTACCCAATCCAATAGATTTATCAAAACCTATGATGTTAAGATGCTACTTGATCTAAGATCAGATCACAGCAGGTGTATTTATTTATTGTTGGGAAAGTATTTTGCTATCATACAATCAGCATATTGGTGTAACAAGTAGTCAACAGAGATGAGCGAATCAGGAAAAATTCAATTCGCACCGAATGCGAATTTCCTTGTGCTTCGTGGTGATGAATCACATTTTTTCCTAAAATGGCTGCTACACGTGTGAGGACATGGGGCAAGGAACTCTGGGAAGGCGGGATCACCCATACTGACATCCATGCAGCCAATCAGCAGCCAGCCAGCCCGGTGATATCACAGCCCTATAAATACGGCAGCCATCTTAGATTCTGCCATTCACCAGCATGATTAGTGCAGGGAGAGACGTGTCTGCAGGCGCTAGGTACAGTGAAAGGAAAGAATTAATTGTGGTTAAAAAAAAAATAATAATTTACAAGTGCAGGTAAAGATTACTTAGGGAAAAGTGTAGGGAAAAGTGTAAGTGCAGTTTGATACAGGCATTAACAAGGTTTATTAAAAGGAAATATTTATATGTTTTATTTGCCCTTGTGCTGTGTAGTTATATGTTCTAAAGCAATTTTTGGCTTGTATTAGTGGGGAAAAAAAGGCTTATTATGTGTGGTGAAGTGCTAAAATTACAGCCCTTTTTGTTGAGTATTAGTGGCAAAAGTAAAATATATTTGCCGCTCAGCATTGCAGTCATCTGTTTTAAAGCCCTTTTTCCGTGTATTAGTGGAAAAAGAAAAAATATATTTGCCACTCTGTGGTGTAGTTATCTGTTTTAAAGCACTTTTTTCCGTGTATTAGTAGAAAAAGAAAAAATATCTTCGCCGCTCAGCGGTGCAGTGATATATTCGGAAGCCCTGTGTGCAGTGTATGAGGGGCGAAATAAAAATATTTTCGCCAACCTGCCTTGTACTTCTCTGTTCAAAAGCCTGTTGTGTAAAAGTAGAACATAATTTGGGCCTAATTGACGTTTTGTGGTGCAGTGATATATTGTGAAGCCCAGTTTGCCGTGTATTAGTGGCGAAATAAAAATGTATTCGCCGTGCAGTGTTGCATATATCTGTTGAAAAGCCTGTTGTGTAAAAGTAGAATAAAATTTGGACCTAATTGCCATTCTGCAGTGCAGTAATATATTGTGAAGCCCTGTCTTCAGTGTATTACTGGCGAAATAAAAATATATTCGCCGTCCAGCATTGCATATATCTTTTGAAAAGCCTGTTGTGTAAAAGTAGAAAAAAATGTGGGCCTATTTGACATTCTGCGGTGCCTTGATATATTGTGAAGCCCAGTTTGCTGTGTATTAGTGGAAGAAAATGAATTATATTTGCCATTCATTTATTTGTTGATAAGCCTTGTGTAGTGTAAAAGTTGAAAAAAATAAAGGCCTATTTGTCTATTTGCCATTCAGCGGTGCAGTTATATATGGTAAAGTCATTTTTGCCGTGAATTTTTTTTCTGTGAAACTGGCTTTTTTGGGGAAATTTCATGGGTGCCTGTATGGACCGAATTACATAGTGGTGAAATTTGTTCCGTGAAACAGACTTTTTTGGGGAAAAATCATTGGTTACTGTAAACCTCATTTTGCTGTATGGACCGAATTACATAGTGGTGCAATTTGTTATATGAAACTGACTTTTTTAAATCAAATTTATGGTAATTGGATATCTTCTTTTGTGGTATGGAACGTCTTACTTAGTGGTGAAATTCTTTATGTGACACTGGCTTTTTTTCGGAAAATGTATGCGTGAATGTATACCTCCTTTTGTGGTATGGACTAAAGTACTTAGTGGTGAAATTCTTTATGTGACACTGGCCTTTTTGTTTGGAAAATGTATGGGTGAACGTACACCTTTTGCGGTATGGACTGAAGTACTTAGTGGTGAAATTCTTTATGTGACACTGGCTTTTTTTGGGAAAATTTATGGGTGAATGTACACCTTTTGCGGTATGGACTGAAGTACTTAGTGGTGAAATTCTTTATGTGACACTGGCTTTTTTTTCACCTAAAAGGAATGGGTGAATGTACACCTCCTTTTGCGGTATGGACTGAAGTACTTAGTGGTGAAATTCTTTTTGTGACACTGCCTTTTTTTTCGGAAAATGTATGGGTGAATGTACACCTCCTTTTGCGGTATGGACTGAAGTACTTAGTGGTGAAATTCTTTATTTGACGCTGGCTTTTTTTTTTGGAAAATGTATGGGTGAATGAAGACTTTCTTCTGTATAAATCAAATTTCATTATCCTTTCACTGGTGAAATTTGGATATTTTTTTAGCCTGGAAAATGAATGGGTCTTTGTAGACCTTCTTTTGCAGAATAGACTAAGCAGATAACAACACACCAGCAGACTTTGCCTTTACCATCTATGCACAAGTAAATCAAGCAGTTTCAGTGAGTTGAAAACATTCATGTGTTTTTATCTGCTCTGTCTGCATTTGATCTCCACAGCTCAAAAGACATGACAGGAGAGCCTCTGCTTTGGAGTCCAAGTCCAGTTTCTTAAGATCAGGAGTTTCATCAGAATTATGCGTAACATTCTTGCTCCCTGTACAAAGCCATAACAAAAGGAATCTGTAGACATACACATCAGAGTAACGGCAGAGGAAGGTAACGGCACTTCACAGAGCACCGGTTACATACAGCTCCTGCCTGGTCTTGTCATCTTGGATGAAGCCAGACCCCCTCTCAACCGAGAACCACACCAAGCTCACGGTCCTCCTCTCAAAAATCGGGTCCCTGGGCTGGGATCAAGGGAACGTTCTGACGTAACAATTCCCCCCAAGTACGAGACAAGGCTCCGTATTGATGGTTAAACAGGAATTTCTCACTTTATTGAGGGCTTACCTGCCCGGTATTTATCCAGTTCTCCCACCTGGTGGACACTCCCCTAGGGGACCGATTCCCACTCATGTATATATTAATGTAATCATCACAGGCAGGAGAATACACAATGTCTTCTATCCTGGAGACAACCGAGGAGTCATTCCATTATCTCTCAGGACAAAGGGAAATCGTCAATACACACGTGGGGACAATAGGACAGACATCACTATTCAATATACAATGTCCCACCCTTTACAGTACACACAGACATTTAACATATCCCCGAATGGCTTGGATCTGAGCGCTCAATATATCCAAACAGCGCTCAGATGCCACAAACACAGTCAAATCGCCATGGGGTTTAAGTTTAGCATGGGCTGATGAGAGGGCCCATAATCCTGGGGCAAGAGGCTGGCAATCTGTCCCCTCCAAAACCCAGTGGCGAGGTTGGATTCACCACACATCTCCCCTTTTCCAAACAGACTAACAGGGTATCCGACCTTCTGCAGGTCAGTGCCCTTGTTAGGCCAGCAGCCCACCCACAAAACAGAAACAGCAGTACAGCCCACCCACAATAAATGGTTACTACACCTGAGCAAGGGATAAACCTGTCCATGTCCATGTGCCTCACTACGGCTGTGTGGGGGACTAGTAGACTGCCTGATTGGGTTGCTGAGTGGGCAGAGACCAGCGGTACTCTGCCCTGGTGCCAGCGCTACCACGGAAGTAGCCTGGTTGGAGCCTGGTTGTTGTAGGGGGAGACCGACTGTCTCCCCTTTAGATACACAGCTCTGCTGTTGTAGGGAGAGACCGACTGTCTCCCCTTTAGATAGACCACCAAGCTGCTGTGGGGGGAGACCGACTGTCTCCCCTTTGGCTAAATGGCCCTGTTGCTGGGGGACGGGACCGACTGTCCCTACCCCCTGTGCTGTGAGTGCAGAGACCACGGTCCCATCTGCACTGTTGTGGGGCTTACTGTCTCCCCCTGGTGCATTAAACTGCCGCTGGGGGATGGAGACTGGGCTCCCAATTCCCTGTAAATCACACGGCTGATGGGGAATGTAGACGATGCTCTTCTCTCCCTGCAAAACATACTGCCGCTGGGGAGCAGGACCGACTGTCCCTACTCCCTTAAAATCCGGCTGCCCAGCATCCCTGTAGGGCCGGTGGAGAGCTCTCGGTCCCATCTCCACTGTTGTGGGGCTTACTGTCTCCCCCTTGTGCGTTAAGCTTCTCTCCCAGACACACTTCCATCCGCTGGGGAGGGAGACCGACTGTCTCCGCTCCCAATACAGTGTCCTGCTGCTGGAGAAAGGAGACTGGGCTCTCTATTCCCTGCCGGACACTCTGCCGATGGGGAGGGAGGACAAGGCTCTCCTCTCCCAGTAAATCACTCTGCAGCTGGGGGCCAGGACCGACTGTCTCTGCCCCCTGTAACTTAGACTGCTGCTGGGGAATGGAGACTGGGCTCTCTATTCCCTGCTGGACACTCTGCCGATGGAGAATGGAGACTGGGCTCCCAATTCCCTGCACTTGACTCTGCCGCTGGCGGACAGGACCGACTGTCTCTGCCCTCTGTAACTTAGCCTGCCGCTGGGGAGAGGGGGTAACAAGCTCCTCTCCCATACATACTTCCAGCCGCTGGGGAGGGAGACCGTCTGTCTCCACTCCAAATACAGTGTCCTGCTGCTGGGAAAAGGAGACTGGGCTCTCTATTCCCTGCTGGACACTCTGCCGATGGGAAATGGAGACTGGGCTCCCAATTCCCTGCACTTGACTCTGCCGCTGGGGCACAGGACCGACTGTCTCTGCCCCCTGTAACTCAGCCTGCCGCTGGGGAATGGAGACTGGGCTCCCAATTCCCTGCAGGACCGGTGGAGAGACCTTGGTCCCATCTCCACCGGCCACCTGGGGTTCTTCCCAGTAAACCTCCACAATATCCTCCCAGCTGAAGGGCTCTGGACCTGGGTCTGACACTCTGCTCTCTCGCTGAGCCCTCTCACTGGAGTGGAACAGCTGCTGGTAGTCCTGTTCCAGCTCTATCTCCCGGGTCACCAGGTGGACCAGGTCTTGCTCAATGTTGTGAGTGTCGTTCCAGTCATACCTGCTCTCCCGCCACTCAAAGAGGTCCCTGAACTGGGCTTGTGTAGGGCTCCCAAACTCCAGCTCTGAAAAAGTCTCCCATAACAAGCCAGGACCATCAAACTCCTCTCCCTCTGGCATGTCATGCTCGGCTGTCCGGGGTAGGTACCAAGCTTCATACCACCAGAGTGCCTGGTAGGCATCTTTCAGCCACATCTCCCGCCTTACCAGGTGCTTCAGGTCTTCTACCCACTCTTCCAGGGGCTGCTCTCCTAGGAAGGGCATCCCCAGGGCTACTCGCTTCTGCTGTCGCTGCTCGTCCTTGGGGAGCCTCTCGTCCCGCAGATACTCCACAATACCCAGTGCCTGGTACCAGATGCCTTTGCGGACTGCATCTCGGTCATCCATGACACCCTCATCATACTCCACTTGTGGTTCCATACCGGTGCTGTACTGGGACACGCTTTGCCCTCAAATTGTAAAATCCACGGTGCCTTCTGTTGCTGTCCTTCTGGCTGTAGGAACGATCCCGCTGCTTGCCACCAGTTGTTACGGTATAACCCGGTATAGTGAGGGTTAATACCGTTCGGGCGATTCCCCTGGCGAAGAGCACAGCAACCCACAACCGCTGGAATCCACCGAACTGAAACCATACGAAGTCCTCCTCTCCTGGAACAGGCAAGAGAACGTTCTGACGTAACAATTCCCCCAAGTACGAGACGAGGCTCCGTATTGATGGTTAAACAGGAATTTCTCACTTTATTGAGGGCTACCTGCCCGGTATTTATCCAGGTCTCCCACTTGGTGGACACTCCCCTAGGGGACCAGAAGGAAGACTGAGACACAGGGGATACAGCAGCCAATCACACACAATGGGACAATAGGGACAACCACACCCAGCATATTCCTCCCCTCTTCCTGTGATACAATTACCCTACACGGGTTAATGTAATCATCACAGGCAGGAGAATACACAATGTCTTCTGTCCTGGAGACAACCGAGGAGTCATTCCATCATCTCTCAGGACAAAGGGAAATCGTCAATACACACGTGGGGACAATAGGACAGACATCACTATTCAATATACAATGTCCCACCCTTTACAGTACACACAGACATTTAACATATCCCCGGATGGCTTGGATCTGAGCGCTCAATTTATCCAAACAGCGCTCAGATGCCACAAACACAGTCAAATCCCCATGGGGTTTAAGTTTAGCATGGGCTGATGAGAGGGCCCATAATCCTGGGGCAAGAGGCTGGCAATCTGTCCCCTCCAAAACCCAGTGGCGAGGTTGGTTTCGCCACAGCCATATATTTCCCCCATGGGATTTTGTCCTTCAAAAGAACCATGCTTCCTGAGCAGAGGAGTGGTGACTCCGGCTGCCTCAGCCGCATCAGCAAGCATGGGGAATGCCACCTCTTTACCTTTCAGGGGCTGCTGCATTTGAAAGACACGTATATCTTCGGGTACTGCCTGCATCTCGGGCACTTCATCACCCCAACAAATGCCGCCCCAGTTTGGCTGATTTGGCGCCATCTTGTTTCCTCTCTGGCTAGCACACACTGGTGAAGAAGGAGGGGCTTCAAGGGAGGAGCTTCCACTTCCTCTTCTTGCACCGTAATATAGCTCTCTTATATATTGCAATTGTAACTTGAGGAGTTTTCCTTCTTTCTATATCTTTCTAGACTTTGTCCATGCTCTAGCATTCAGGTACTGGATATAATAAATTCTTACTTGTAATTAGCAATCCACATGGCGGTCTCCCTAATGGCAGGCAAAATCCTCTGCTCCACAATTTGTAAGGATGCCTTCATTTACTCTGATCCACAATGTCCATAGAGGCATGTGGTAAAGGATAATTTTGCGCATTAATCATCCGGCTGTGTGCAGGTACTTTTAGGTTCCCCCTGGTCATTGGTGCTTGTGAAGTCCATTGCCTAATTTAGCTCTAACCTCCACTAGACTTTCTCTGTATCGAGACATAGACTCACTGCTTTGTGCTGCTGTAATAGTGTTCTCTATATTCCTTTAGCCTGGCAAGAGCCAAGGGGCTAAAATAGCAGCTAAAGTACACTGCAGACTGCTCTGATTAACCTCCTCCATTAACTTCCTCCTCTCTTCATTCTCATCCTCAACACACACACTGACTTGACACCCCCCAGCTATATATATATATATATATATATATATATATATAGTGTCAGCACCACCTAGAAGCGAATAAAGGTAAATGACACTGCCAGCCTGTTAAAGGGAATTACAGCATGATACCACAATACATTTGATATGACATTTAGTAAGAGTTTAGCACATCAAGGGACACATCATGAATCAGGCGTGGATCAGCCAGGATTTCCACACACCAATGCCTGATGCATCAGACTAGATCATCCATGGTTCCACACCAACACTTTGACAAAAGAGACCGGTTTCTTCTGGCTACCTGCCTCAGCTACTATTCTGATGCTAATAAAGAATGGATCAGCACTCAAATTCAATTCTTTGAGATTATTTTCCTTTTATTTTGCCCATAGATGAGGAGACCAAATGCTACACGTGTTTCGGCTATGTACTAGCCTTTGTCAAGCATGCTTGACAAAGGCTAGTACATAGCCGAAACACGTGTAGCATTTGGTCTCCTCATCTATGGGCAAAATAAATGGAAAATAATCGCAAAGAATTGAATTTGAGTGCTGATCCTTTCTTGATTGGATTTTGTGAGCCTGCCGTCTCTGGATTCCTGCACCATTCATACAGTGAGGTGGAGTGCTGACCGTTTCAGTTTGCTTCTTTACTATTCTGATGCTGTCACCTGCCTGATGCCACTCATCTGATGCCAAGTGCTCCTTCTTTCCCCCACCATCTTCAGCGGGTACTGGTATTGCCATCCACCTCCACAGTATGTCACCTTGCCACTCTGTGGCATCCTGATGCTGCCACCAACTCCACTCTGTCATGGTGCCACTCTGTGGTCTGCTCATGCTGCTGCCACCTCCAGACTCTATAGAGAGTTCAGAAAACAAAAAAGATGGAGACAGCACTTCCAAATGCAGATTGGATTTAATCCAGATGCAACATTTCGGCTTAGAAGTTAGCCTTTTTCAAGCATGAAAAAAAGTGCTTGAAAAAGGCTAACTTCTAAGCCGAAACGTTGCATCTGGATTAAAACCAATCTGCATTTGTAAGTGCTGTCTCCACCTTTTTTGTTTTCTGAACTCTCTATGTTGTTTATGGATGCAGGGACTTTTTACCACCCCTGGGAGACGAGCACCCATCATTCACTTAGACTTGGCAGTGGTGGATCCACCTTTTGATCTTTTGAAGACCTCCAGACTCTGTCATTGTGCCACTATGTGGTCTCCTCATGCTGCTTTCACCTCCACACTATGTCACCTTGCCCCTCTGTGGCCTCCTGATGTTGCCTCCACCTCCAGACTCTGTCATTGTGCCACTCTGTGGTCTCCTCATGTTGCTGCCACCTCCAGACTATGTCACCTTGCCACTCTGTGGCCTCCTGATGCTGCCTCCACCTCAACACTGTCATTGTGCCACTCTGTGGCCTCCTGAAGCTGCCTCCACCTCCACACTGTCATTGTGCCATTCTGTGGCCTGCTGAAGCTGTCTCCACATCCACACTGTCATTGTGGCACTCTCCGGCCTCCTCCTGATGCTGCTGCCACCTCCATGCTTTGTCATTGTGCCACTCTGTGGCCTCCTCCTGATTCTGCTGCTGCCACCTCCATGCTTTGTCATTGTGCCACTCTGTGGCTTCCTCATGCTGCTTCCACCTCAACACTATGTCATAGGGCCACTCTCATTCTGTTCCCACCCTCTCCACTTCATGACTAGGGCACTATTTTGCCTTTCGGCTGGGCTGACATCATCATTTATTTCACCCTTCTTCTGATCCGTCAGAAGGAAGGAAAAATGAGACACACAACAAATCCTGTCTGTGTAGCGGCTGTAAGGCCTGTATGGTTCCATCAGAATTTGCTTATGATTTGGTAGCCAAAAGCAGGAGTGGGTACAAAACACAGAAGACATGAAAATATTCCACTCACTTGCCATCTCAGTTTTGGATCCACTCCTGTTTTATTTGGCATTAGCAATACAGATGGATTTCTTACCAAATGCTGACAGAGTAAAGGCAGATGCTCCACAGACAGGATCCCTTTTTTGGGGGGTATTGTTCTGACGGATCAGAGGAAGGGCAAAATAATCAGTGACGTCTACACAAACTTACTGCTGACACTCTCTCCATTCTGTCAGGGGACTCTACTTGTATAAGCGTTTAATAGAACAGGTTCTGTAGACATCTAGGTGGAATCAGTTGATGACGGTGTAAAAGGAGTGCGCTTCTTCTTGGCGCTAACATTGACCAGTAAAGCAGAGTTCATACGTGACTTATTTGGTCAGTTTTGGCTACGTGACTGCCCAAATCAGTGAAGTGTGCAGTGATTCTAAGTGCGATGTCGATCATCTGCATGTCATACGGACTCACAGTATTATTTCACTACCAAAGCAGACTCCATATGCGTGTTACTGCAAGGCACAGTATTCTACACAACTATAAAGGCTCTCTGTAGCCAGGAAATTGCCTTTTTTTAACGTTATTCACCGCAAAATCATTTGGATCGAACCAAATTTTTCCAAAAAAATTCGGCAAACCGGCGAATCGAATTTTTTAAGAATTAGCTCATCTCTAGTAGTCAAGATCCTATGGAAAAATTTGGAATCGGGCTAGCCTTGGCACTTGGCAGTATAGAAAAGCATGCATAAATGATATAAGTACAAAAGTACATGTAAACCAGTGCACATATGTTCTAGGCTTCAGCGAATCGAGCTCCTAGATCCAAAAAAGATTCGCTTAAGATTTCATATAGCTGAAGTTGTGCAAGACGAATTAGTATGGCATTCCTATGTGAGTATTTTACAACATTTAAAAATTTTTGAAGAAATTGATTTCGGATCTATGATCCAGAGCTCGATTTGCTCAATACTAATATGTACACTCAAACACAACACACTGTCATAAATGAGACATACAGACAGAAATGTATGTTCATATAAAATGCAGACAAACAGCTGTGTTCTTTAGAATAAGGAGGGGGTTCATTTGCAAATGGTGCTGAAGGGGGAACAAAGCCTGTCCCACTGCATAAGAGTTGCAATTATCTTCATTATAATTACACATTAATATATATAGAGATAGTAGTAATGCTGAATAAATATATTTTACACTTTTATAAAATATACAGATCTTACACACTGTAAAGTTAGGGTATACAATGGAATATGATTCTTGGCTATGGACACCTTCATCTTCAGTGATTTTTTTTTTTCTACAAATGTATTTCACTCATCTTGGGCTAAAAATAATGTTTTCAATTGGTCTATATTAAACATTTTCAGCCATTTTTGAGAAACAGGAGCTAAAAAGCAGTCTGTTTGTAGGGTATCACATCTCAGTTCTGTGAGCTAACGGCTCCTGTGAAGCCTTCTCTCTGATCTGGTCTCATTAACACTTATTATAGCTAAACTCTTAACAAACTGATAAGAATATGGCTTCAATGAGATCAGATAGAAGAGCTGATGGGACTGAGAAGTGATACTCTAACAGACAGATTTTAACCCCTGCATCTCAAAAACGTCTAAAAATTCTTAATAAAGGTAAATTGAAAAATCATAATCATAATAAAAAATGGCCCAAAGGTGTCCATAGCCTTTAAAAATGACCTGTCATGACATACAAAGTATCTGACCTAATTCCCATATTCTTCCATATTCACCTTCTCTCAATGCTCCCTGCCCCTTCAGACATATGGCCCTTTTAGTTGTGACACTTTATATGCTAACTAAAAGTGGTTTGCTAAGTGAGCAGCATCCCCATCTCTTTTCTACATTGTTCTGACACTGTCTAATAATTTTGAACAGCGTCAGAGCAGCCTGGACTAGCATAGTCTTACTGCCCATGATGATTGTACTGTGTCAGAGCGATGCAGAAAACTTCACCATGACAAAAGAGATGTTGCTGCTCCCTTGGCAAACCATACTCAGCATATAGGGCACTATAACTAACGGGGGCCATATCTCTAGAGGGTGGCAGTGCGGTGCAGCGCTGGGGTCCTAGGTTCAAATCTGACCAAGGGCAACATCTGAATGGAGTTTGTGGGTTCTCTCTGTGTTTGGGTGGGTTTCCTCCAGGTACTCCGGTTTCCTCCCACACTTCAAAGACATACTGATAGGAAACTTGAATTGTGAGCCCGTTGAGGCCAGCGTGATGCTAATGTCTGTAAAATGCCGTGGAATAAATTGACATTCTGCGGTGCAGTGATATGTTGTGAAGCCCTATTTTCAGTGTATTACTGGCGAAATAAAAATATATTCACCATCCAGCGTTGCATATATCTTTTGAAAAGCCTGTTGTGTGAAAGTAGAAAAACATTTGGGCCTAATTGACGTTCTGTGGTGCCTTGATATATTGCGAAGCCCAGTTTTCTGTTTATTAGTGGAAGAAAAAGAATTATATTCGCCGTTCATCGTTGTATTTATTTGTTGATAAGCCTTGTGTAGTGTAAAAGTTGAAAAAAATAAAGGCCTATTTGTCATTCAGCGGTGCAGTTATATATGGTAAAGTCATTTTTGCAGAGAAATTTTTTTCTGTGAAACTGGCTTTTTTGGGGAAATTTCATGGGTGCCTGTATGGACCGAATTACATAGTGGTGAAATTTGTTCCGTGAAACAGACTTTTTTGGGGAAAAATCATTGGTGAAATCGTAAATGACACAACCTAATCTGGGAGGTCAACCCTATAGATAAATTGGTACCCTAAAAATTTGTATCATATAAACTAGGAAAGGGTAGCTAAAATATAACTTTTAATGAACAAAAGATAAAAAGCCCTAAAAGGTGTCATCTGTGGAAAATAGAGCTGTCAGCTCAAATAAACCTAAATCGATGTGGGAGGGCCCTAAAGGGATAGCTCCAAAGAGGGGAGATAGAGGAAATATATAGGCCGAAAGACACAATGCTGGGTCTTCTTGCCCTAATATTCCCTATCTTTTGGAGGTTTGGCCCTATAGGAGACCCTGTCTGGCCCTCCCTCCTATCCGACTGCCCAGCTTCGTCCTAAAAGTGAGTGAAAATAAGGGACCCTCCTGGTTGATCCCATAAGCCAATATGGAAGAAGAACGGCAGTCGAAGCTACAATGGTGTAAGCAAGTGTGCATCGTGTATAGCGTAACACGGCAAGTTGCTGGTTACAAACAGGGCATATAGATTGCCCAATTACTTGGTAACTCTGTCCCTTATAGTGTCCCAACGCATTTCGTCGGTGATGACCCGACTGGTCAGGGGACTAAGAGCTAATACTAATTGTAGGGGACTTGCAGCATCACTGTATCCAACAGCTGGTGCCGTAGAAAAAACACTTGCAAATAAAGAGTGTATTATGACAGTGCATACATAACCAATAATGCAAAAAAGTGCTCAAAAGCTGCCCTGCAGTGGTGACAATAAGTTTACAGCCTTGGTGAGGATAAATGTCATCGCTACAGTGGCAGGTGCCAGTGCTCCGAAAAGAAACTTTAATATACCCTTCCAAGGAGTAGATCTTCCAGGCGCTGGGATAGCGGGTGGTTCCCCATTCTATGTGCGTATGGCAGCAAGAGAGTGAGGTGCAGCGTCTCCTTTTAAAGTTACTGCTCCCGCTTTATCCCGCCCTACTTCCGGTCATGTGTATCGGTCACGTGTCCAAGTACTACTCACGTGACCGGAGACGTCATCGCAACCATTTCATTTAAGAAGCGTTTCTCTTCCGGTCACGTGTCGGAGTCACGTGTCCAAACAACAATCACATGATCGGGAGGATGGCTGCATCGATAAGGAAACGATGCCTATTTCTACAGATATAAAAGGGGTGGATGCCGATATGACATTGTCTGCTGGTTATGGTCCACAGGGCCATCCCCACAACCAGCAATCATGTGTGGTATACGTATGGTACTTATAGATTGTATTATTGAACCACAAAGCTCAGCAACTTGGTTTCCAGAGCTATTAGAGGTTCATAACTGTATGTTGTGCAGGGTAACTTCACATCAGTAAATAAATTTATGGAGGTGTTTGTTGAATTTCCATAGTACAGACTTATTAGGTGATAGATGCCAAAAGAATAGAGTAGTTTCATTAGAGGGGGCTGTTCTAATGATCCAGACATTAGAAGTACTCCATATTCCAACAGCAAAAGTGTCAAAAAGTTGTCCAACCCCAATGACAAGCCCATATGTTTCAATTCTCCCATGTTAGTGACATCACTAGGCAGTTGATCAATAATGATAAAGGACTACTGGTCTTATCACAGGACATTATAAGCCAAATAAACAACACTTACAAAAAAATGATAATATGGGCATTTGTTGACAGGAGCCACTCACTGGGTAATAGGTGCTCAAGAGAGGTGAGGTATATACAGTTTTTTTAAATAAAGCAGCCAAATTGTAACTGCTTATTCAAACCTCTAGGGGATACAGTTTTTAATTCAAAGATCCACCAAGCTTCTCTCTGAAGCACCCTCATATTCCAATCTCCTCCTCGTGGAGGGCGTCTGACTGCCTCAATGCCTATAAATTTCAATCCTGATACGTCGCCATGATGTTCCAACTGTATATGTTTGGCCAGTGGAGTGTCCCTTTGGTTTCGCACGTCACTCAAATGTTCACCCACTCGTCGTCGTAACTCTCTAGTGGTCTTCCCCACATACTCAAGGCCGCAACTGCAGTTGGCCTTATAGATCACTCCTTGTGTCCGGCAATTGATAAATTGCTTGATGCAATATTTTTTGCCTGTGGTGTGACTTATAAATTCACGAGTTTGAGTGATGTGCGGGCATGCTACGCAACCACTGCAGCGGTATGTCCCAGTCGGTGGTTTAAGCCACATGTTCGGCCTATTCTCTGGTTTCACAAAGTGACTATGTCCAAGTCTATCTCCCAGACTCTGGCCTCTCCTATATGTCACCTGTTCAACCGGGAAAATTACTTCCCTAATGTCTGGATCCATTTGTAAAGTTCTCCAATATCTTTTTAGGATGTTTTTAACTCCAACCGAGGCACAGTCAAACGTCCCAATGAGACGGATCAAGTTGTCATTAAGATCCCTCGCCTTGGGACGCAGTAACTCAGTCCTCTCACGTTGAAGTGCCCTTTTATAGGCCACCCTCAAAATCTTATCGGGGTATCCTCTCTCCTGGAATCTGGTTCTGAGGTCCCTAGCCTGGAGTATAAAATCCTTATCGGTGGAGCAGTTCCTCCTAATGCGGAGATACTGCCCCACTGGTATCCCCTTCTTGAGGGGCCCTGGATGGTGGCTGTCCCAATGTAACAAAGAGTTGGTCGAGGTGGGCTTGCTGAATATTCTAGTCTGAATGACACCTGTTTGACTCTTTAAGATCTCAATATCCAGAAAGGGTAATTTATCCTGTTGAAAGTCAAATGTAAACTTCACGTTGATCTCATTCACATTGATGAATTGGACAAATTTGATGAAGTCAGTCCTTGTGCCCTTCCAAAGCACGAAGACGTTATCTATAAACCGTGACCACGTTATTACATGGGCGGTGAGTTCATGCGGGGTATCAGAGAAAAGTAGGGTCCTCTCCCACCAGCCCAGGAACAAGTTGGCATACGACGGGGCACAAGAACTCCCCATCGCCGTGCCCCTGAGCTGGTGGTAGAGGTCTCCATCAAATAAAAAATAATTAGACTGCAGTGTAAATTCGAGTAGTTTCAATACAAACTCATTGTGTTGCTGATACTGGCAACCCCTTTTTCTCAAAAAATATTCCACTGCTCTAATGCCCAGAGCATGTGGAATTGAGGAATATAGTGCCTCGACATCAATTGATGCCAAGCACGTATCATCGCCCAACTGAACTCCATCAATGCGACTCAGTAGGTCACCAGTATCCCGTAGATAGGAGGGCAGAGTTTTTACAAAAGGGGATAAAATCTGGTCAAGGTATATACCCACGTTTTGTGTTAGACTATTCATTCCTGAAACGATAGGTCTCCCTTTTGTCTGTGACCCCCCTTTATGGATTTTCGGCAGACCATAGAAGGTGCCCAAGACTGGATGTTTCTTATTCAAAAACTCATATTCCTCATCAGATATCAGGTTCATGATCCTCCCCTCTTGTAAGATATCGAGGAGAATCTTCCGATATCGTGAGGTCGGATCCTCCTTAAGTTTTTCATAAGTGTTTTTGTCTCTCAGCAGGTCAAGGCACATCCTCCCATAGTCTGTCGTATTCATTAGAACAATATTACCCCCCTTGTCAGATGGTTTAATTATTATGTTTTTGTTACGTTCCAATTCAATCAATGCTTTATATTCAGACTTAGTACAGTTGAACCCCGGAACCTCCAAAAGATAGGGAATCTTAGGGCAAGAAGACCCAGCATTGTGTCTTTTGGCCTATATATTTCCTCTATCTCCCCTCTTTGGAGCTATCCCTTTGGGGCCCTCCCACATCGATTTAGGTTTATTTGAGCTGACAGCTCTATTTTCCACAGATGACACCTTTTAGGGCTTTTTATCTTTTGTTCATTAAAAGTTATATTTTAGCTACCCTTTCTTAGTTTATATGATACGAAAAATCATTGGTGACTGTAAACCTCATTTTGTTGTATGGACCGAATTACATAGTGGTGCAATTTGTTATATGAAACTGGCTTTTTTAAATCACATTTATGGTAATTGGACATCTTCTTTTGTGGTATGGAACGGCTTACTTAGTGGTGAAATTCTTTATGTGACACTGGCTTTTTTTCGGAAAATGTACGTGTGAATGTACACCTCCTTTTGCGGTATGGAATGACTTACTTAGTGGTGAAATTCTTTATGTGACCCTGGCTTTTTTTTCGGAAAATGTATGGGTGAATGTATACCTCCTTTTGTGGTATGGACTGAAGTACTTAGTGGTGAAATTCTTTATGTGACACTGGCTTTTTTTTTTGGAAAATGTATGGGTGAATGTACACCTTTTGTGGTATGGACTGAAGTACTTAGTGGTGAAATTCTTTATGTGACACTGGCTTTTTTTTCACAAAAAAGGAATGGGTGAATGTACACCTCCTTTTGCGGTATGGACTAAAGTACTTAGTGGTGAAATTCTTTATGTGACACTGGCTTTTTTTTTTGGAAAATGTATGGGTGAATGTACACCTTTTGTGGTATGGACTGAAGTACTTAGTGGTGAAATTCTTTATGTGACGCTGGCTTTTTTTTGGAAAATGTATGGGTGAATGTACATCTCCTTTTGCGGTATGGACTGAAGTACTTAGTGGTGAAATTCTTTATGTGACACTGGCTTTAAGTTGTGACACTTTATATGCTAACTAAAAGTGGTTTGCTAAGTGAGCAGCATCCCCATCTCTTTTCTACATTGTTCTGACACTATCTAATAATTTTGAACAGCGTCAGAGCAGCCTGGACTAGCATAGTCTTACTGCCCATGATGATTGTACTGTGTCAGAGCGATGCAGAAATAAGTGCATAAAAAGAAGCATAATTAGATCAGGTATTCATTTGTAAAAGTAATAACAGATTTTCTTTACGTAATAATTAAGCCTGATACATATATAACTTTTACATTAAGCAAGTACACACATGCATTACTACATATTCAAACCCACATAAACAGAGTCGGGCATTTTCATTAGTGTATATGATACTTGATCATATTATAGTCAAAATGGATGCTCATTGTCTTTAAGAGACTGAATGAACCAGAGTTTTACTACATGGCTGGAACAGGTCAAGATTTGAGGTCACACAGAGTTCAGTCTGTGTAAAAGTTTATACTGAATACAAAGAACATTGTATTTTAAAAAGTTATTGCCACAGATGTGGGCTTATCTGTTGGGAGTACACTGGATTCTCCAGACATGTCCATCTGAAGAGAACAAGGCCCATTCATATCATTAAGGTCCATAGATCAACAGTGTGCGAAACATTCAGAGAGACGCCTAGAGGTCTGTCTTTAGTTGTTTCAAAGTTGTCTAAACTAATCCTTATCTCTAATTTACGACAACGAAAGTCAAAGGTATATAATGCAAGAGTACCAAAATATGATCTCATAGGATCATTACCATATGAGCGTATGATTGGAAGATCTTAAACCAGGAGGATGTGACATGAGATAAGGGGGGAAACAAGAAGAAGACTCACAAGCAAAGAAGAAGAACATTCCAACATTCCAGGATTCACCATCGTCATCATCATCATGATCATAACCAGAATACCCAAGAGAGAGGGGTCTATCAATATGAAATTCATGGTGAGACATGCAATGGTGGACCACCCAGCCTTCCTAGGAGCAGAAGTGTGATTCCTACTAGGACTTGGTAAGAGACATAAAGAATGATATTTCATTTTATTAAGACTAATTGGATAATGTGGGTGAAATCATATGACCCAGATTGGCGAATCCATAAAGACATTAATTAAATGATCATCTCATCTCATAGCCTTAGGATTTTGTGAGGCTTTATTCTACTTGCAGAAGAATCAAGACTCATAATCTATCAAAGTATTAAATGATTGTATATACAGTCATGTGAAAAAATTAGGACACCCTTTGAAAGCATGTGGTTTTTTGTAACATTTTTAATAAATGGTTATTTCATCTCCGTTTCAACAATACAGAGAGATTAAAGTAATCCAACTAAACAAAGAAAACTGAAGAAAAGTCTTTTCAAGATCTTCTGTAAATGTCATTCTACAAAAATGCCTATTCTAACTGAGGAAAAAGATAGGACACCCTCACATGTATTCCCTCTTAAATTGGCTCAGATCTCACACAGGTATATCACACCAGGTGCACATAATTAGTAGATCGTTACTCTGCATGTTGAATGAGGCTTGCCCTATTTAAACCTCAGACATTTAGTTTGGTGTGCTCCTGACTGTTGAAGTGAGAGTGAGCACCATGGTGAGAGCAAAAGAGCTGTCAGAGGACTTCAGAAAAAGATTGTAGCAGCCTATGAGTCTGGGAAGGGATTTAAAAGATCTCCAAAGATTTTGAAATCAGCCATTCCACTGTCCGGAAGATAGTCTACAAGTGGAGGGCTTTCAAAACAACTGCCAACATGCCCAGGACTGGTCGCCCCAGCAAGTTCACCCCAAGAGCAGACCGCAAGATGCTAAAAGAGGTCTCCAAAACCCTAAAGTGTCATCTCGAGAACTACAGCAGGCTCTGGCTACTGTTGATGTAGAAGTACATGCCTCTACAATCAGAAAGAGACTGTACAAGTTTAACTTGCATGGGAGGTGTGCAAGGAGGAAACCTTTGCTTTCCAAGAGAAACATCGAGGCCAGACTGACATTTGCCAGAGATAAAGTTGACAAAGACCAGGACTTCTGGAATAATGTTCTTTGGACAGATGAGTCCAAAATTGAATTATTTGGACACAACAGCAGAGGACATGTTTGGCGTAAACCAAACACAGCATTCCAAGAAAAGAACCTCATACCAACTGTGAAGCATGGAGGTGGAAGTGTCATGGTTTGGGGCTGCTTTGCTGCAGCAGGACCTGGTCAGCTCACCATCATAGAATCCACGATGAATTCTACTGTGTATCAGAAGGTGCTTGAAGAACATGTGAGACCATCAGTTAGAAAATTAAAGCTGAAGCGGAACTGGACCATGCAACATGACAATGACCCAAAACATACTAGTAAATCAACCAAAGATTGGCTGAAAAAGAAGAAATGGAGAGTCCTGGAATGGCCAAGTCAAAGTCCAGATTTGAATCCCATTGAGATGCTGTGGGGTGACTTGAAAAGGGCTGTACGTGCAAGAAACCCTCAAACATCTCACAGCTGAAAAAGTTCTGCATTGAGGAGTGGGGTAAAATTTCCTCAGACCGATGTCGAAGACTGGTAGATGGCTACAAGAACCGTCTCACTGCAGTTATTTCAGCCAAAGGAGGTAACACTCGCTATTAGGGGCAAGGGTGTCCTATCTTTTCCTCAGTTAGAATAGGCATTTTTGTAGAATGACATTTACAGAAGATCTTGAAAAGACTTTTCTTCAGTTTTCTTTGTTTAGTCGGATTACTTTAATCTCTCTGTATTGTTGAAACGGAGATGAAATAACCATTTATTAAAAATGTTACAAAAAACCACATGCTTTCAAAGGGTGTCCTAATTTTTTCACATGACTGTATATATATATATATATATATATATATATATATATATATATATATAATGATAGTAGCATTCTTCGCCAAGCTAGGTGATAAATCCCCACTGGAAAGACTTATTCCAAGTTCTTCCCATTTATTTTGTTTGTCTTAATAGTCTTACCAAGTCATACATGTGAAAATAGTCCAGGATGGGGCGGAAGGATACAGTTATCTCTTCTAAGTTATATCCTTGTATGGATTTGCCCACTCCTGAAGCCATGTGAGGTGTAGTTGGTTAGAGGGGGGCAGAATGTATTCAGCATTCCATATTGATGTCTAGGATTAGACATGCCCATCCTGATATCATGAGGTTTCCTCTAAACAGAAGTGATGTAAATAATTTAACTTCTCGTTTTGATATCCTAACCAAATAATAGCTTTGTTATAATGGGACAAGTTGCTTCTACCCACATGTATTGCTAAGCTTATATTGCTTTATATCGATGATATAATTGTGCTTATTTACTTATTTTAAGCTTGTTATGATTTATATCAATGTCGTATATATTTATTGGCATATATCGTGTTTATTACTTATTTATGTTTGGAACCTTGTAACCAATAAATTTGCATATTTTTATAATACTTGCGTATTATTATTTAATGTCAAAACTATATCTTTAGCATTACTGTCATCTTACATGAAAATAACTTATTAGTCGGAAATAGTCAGACTCAGATGTGAATTGTATCGATTAGGTTATCTACAATTTACCAGGTCATGATTTCAAGAAGTTATGAAAAATTCATGGTTAATTATTTTTATGACCATAATTAATAATTCTTAATTGAAATATTATAAATGAGCACACATAATAAACATGCAAACATATCCATTAAAGAGTTCGGAAACTTTTCAGATCTACGTACTAGAGCATTACTATTCTTAGCTGCCTCTTTTGCAAGGACAGGTATTATGTGTATTAGTCAAGTTCCTATTATGGACAACTGTTCAAATGACTGACATTATTCCTTTAAATAAAGGACATTTTTGCAAAAAAATTTACTTTTACTTTGCAGACTGAACAAAGCTATTTTTACTGTGCATCTTGCTATATATAAATTCAATTAAACTAACATTTAATATAACCTAAATAGCAATTTACTTAACTGTGACATGCACACAACTGCAGGCAAATTCCTGTATATGAGTGACTCTTCTCATTGCTATTTGACAATGACTACTTCATGTAGTATTATGTGCAATGTGCTCCACATAATGTTGTGTCCTGCATGAGTATTGTACACCACAGAGCTATAAAGTTGCAATTATAGCATTTAGTAATTTGAGTACCAGTTGAGCTCTTTAGCATTAGGACCCAATCCAGATTCCTGTGACTGCCAAATAAAAAGAATTCTGTAGCTCCAAAACTAGATTTTCTTGTTTGTTAACCTTCGCAAAGCAGAAGAAAAGATAAGATTTCATTATTGTTTATATTAAACGAAAATAATAATTATAATGTTCTAAATATTAAAGGAAAAGAACCCAGTAACGGATCAATTTAGATTTTTAAAATATATCTTTCACCCTAATATTCAGTTCTATTTAAGGGCTATCCTATTATTATAATCAAAGCCAAAAAATACACTTATTGAGCCTTTTAGGTTAATAACAGCTAATACAGTAATGTGAGTCAGAGACAAGCACTTTCCTATATAGTTGGCACAGTTGTTAACATCTCTATCCCTTTTGAGATGCAATTTTTGAGATCTTTGGGGCAGTCATTTGCAGTACAATGACAGGATATCCTGAAAGTTCTTTTATATCTATGATCCTGGGACCTGTATCAATTATCAAGTAAGGCTTTTTGAAGCAATTGCACCATTACACATTCAGTAATCCCCAGAAACTGGTAATCGTCTAAAGGCCAAATTATCAATGAAATGGTTTCTGAGATAAACTATATCATGCTCATGGAACAGGTTGCTAAAAATATGCACTGATTTGAACACTTATTGGGAACGTGAGCAGCTTAAATGGAGCCAGTCCAGAAATCGAGTGTTGGCTTCAGTAGGTTATCACTTGTATGCGATGTTGGAGCACTCACCTGTTTTTCTTGTAACTATCACTGCAGATTATAGTTGTGCTTTATTTAGATTATTTTATTCTTATTACTTTATTTATTACTATTTTCCTCTCTATTTCCCCTCATCAAATTATTCCACTTTCTTTCTTTTTGACTTTCAGGTTTACAAGTTTTTGTCCTTGTCCTCTCCATGGATAGGATGAGTTTGTTCAACACTGTGCAATATTTTCTTTCGCTTATCCATTAATATATCTGGCTTGCTCTTTTTGTATTTTTTAATATTTGTGATAATAGTTTACCAGATTAAACTGGTAAGAACAGATTTTTTTAATTTAAAAAAAAGAGGACAGCCTCTGCAGAGCTGGGTATTTTTTGGGCGTGTTACTGAATGCTCATGCACAATGGCTGTAGGCTCATGTATCCTTTTGCAGAGGTGACAAACCTGGTCAGTCAAACCCAAGGCAACATCATCGACCTCATCCCATATGCATTTTTTCTGGAGCGTGCCCTACGAAGAGTGCTGGATCAGGCCGTAGATGAGCATGAAGAGGAAGAGTTGTGGTCACCATCACCACCAGAAGCAGCCTTGTTGTCGTCGATTTCTGGACCTGCGGCAACGCAGAGAGAGGAGCCTGAAGAAGAGGAGTCAGAGGAGGAAGGTGGCTTTGAGGAGGTGGAAGACCAACCACAGCAGGCGTCCCAGGGGCTTGTTGTCACCTTTTGGGGACCCCTGGTGTTGTACGTGGCTGGGTGGAGAAAGAGACCTTCAATGACGTCAGTGAGGACAAGGAACGGGACATGGCTGGCTTGCAAATGGACTGTTTGTGGTTGTTTGCAGTGCGTTAATTAGGGAGTTTGGTCTGTCAGAGTTTGGTCTGTCACTGTGAAGCGGGCATAACCCTTACACTACCTGATCGATATAACATCATACCTGATCATATACACACACTGGATGTTTTAAAGCACGTTATTCCAAACAATTTAGGAATGTTAGTTGATTTATGCCCTTTGTTGATTAAAAACCCGACTCTGCGTCAACTACGCAATTTTCCGTGGGAGTTTTGCCATGGTTCCCCCTCCGGCATGCCACAGTCCAGGTGTTCCCCTTAAAACAACTTTTCCATTACTATTGTGGCCAGAAAGAGTCCCTGTGGGTTTTAAAATTCGCCTGCCAATTGAAGTCTATGGCGGTTCGTGAACATTTGCGGAAGTTTGCTTTCGCTGTTCACGAATGGAAAATGTTATGTTCTCAACATCTCTAAATTTAATAGTAGGTGATTGGAATTGAATAAGAATGACAAAAATTTTTTTACTATTGTCTTCTAGATTTTCCTGAAAAAACATGGCCTAGAAAGACAGGGGCAATGACAAGAGCAAAAAAATAAATGTTGCATGTCAATTGTAAATCAAAAGGTGTGATTGAGATTTGAGAATGCCACTCAGACTGGTGTCCCGATACATCAGTGTGGAGCATGATGGTAAGTCATATATTGTATCAAATTTATCTGTATCAGGTTAATGAGAACCTAGTTTACATGGATTAATTTAAATAAAAAAATTTGGTCAGAGGAAGAACCAGTCTGTGCGAAACAGCCATCATCGGCTGCTCTTGCTTTTACCTGCTGCATATTTAATATTTGCCTTTACAAAATACAGTTTCTCACAAAAGTGAGTACACCCCTCAAATATTTGTAAACATTGTGGGCCAGATTTATCATTACACTTCCATCTTACTCCAATTTCACACAAGTCCAAAGTCACTTTTGGCTCGGTCAGATTTACTAATGGTCCTTTAATACTGTGATAAATGTGGTTTGATGGCAGCAGTTCATCCTTCAGTAAACAGCTTTACAAAAGTCGCACATATTTACAAAAAAGTCACATGTTCTATTAAAAAGTCGCATAAAATAAGCATGGTCCTCACTGGCATGAAATTGGGACGTTTTTGCGACTTTTTTTTAAACAGTCCCAATGATAAATCTGGAGTGAAACTTATGAACATGGCTAACCATGCCCATTTTTACAAAATTGGAGTGAATGGTGTACACATGTAAAAAAGTCGCAAAAGTATGCGCAAATGAGTGTGAAAAGTCGCAAATGCCCTATTTTGGGACTTTTTGATGCCAGAATTCTGGAGTGAAGGTATGATAAATCATGGCCTGTATCTTTTCATATGGCAACACTGAAGATATGATACTTTAATACAATATAAAGTATATAATTTACAGCTTGTATAACAGTGTAAATTTGGTGTGCCTCCAAAATAACTCAACACCCTGCCATTTTTCACCTTAAGGATCAGGCTGTTTTTTGGAAATTTGACATCTGTCACCTTATGTGGTAATAACTTTGGCACATTTTACTTATCCAAGCCATTCTGAGAATGTTTTCTCGTGACACATTGTTCGTCATGATAGTGGTAAATTTCAGTCAATATTTTTCATTTTTATTTAAAAAAATAACAAATTTGCAAAAAAAATTGAAAAATTCGCAACTTTACAAATTTTTATTTCTCTGCTTTTAAAACAGATAGTGATACCTTGTATAATAGTTATTACTCTACATTTCCCATATGTCTACTTTATGTTTGTATCATTTTGTGAATGCCATTTTATTTTTTGGGGATGTTAGAAGGCTTAGAAGTTTCTTTTCACAGATGCCAGCGTATGCAGCATGGACCCAGCTGTCAGTGACTGCCGAGTACATGCCGCTGATCGGGCGAGCGCAGCTCTTTCACCCACCCAATCAGCATGCCGTACATGTCACTGGTCCTTATGTCATGTCCAGATATGACATACATGTAACAAAAGTGAGTACAAATTGTGCCCAATTAGTCATTTTCCCTCCCCGATGTCATGTGACTCGTTAGTGTTACAAGGTCTCAGGTGTGAATGTGGAGCAGGCGTGTTAAATTTGGTGTTATCACTCTCACACTCTCTCATACTGGTCACTGGAAGTTCAACATGGCACCTAATGACAAAGAACTCTCTGAGGATCTGAAAAAATAATTGTTGCTCTACATAAAGATGGCCTAGGCTATAAGAAGATGCCAACACCCTGAAAGTGAGCTGCAGCACGATGGCCAAGACCATACAGGAGTTTAACAAGACAGACTCCACTCAAAACAGTCCTCCCCATGGTCGACCAAAGAAGTTGAGTGCACATGTTCAGCGTCATAGTCAGAGGTTGTCTTTTCAAATAGACGTATGAGTGATGCCAGCATTGCTGCAGAGGTTAAAGGGCTGGGGGATCAGCCTGTCAGTACTCCGACCATACGCCGCACACTGCATCAAATTGGTCTGGATGGCTGTTGTCCCAGAAGAAAGCCTCTTCTAAAGGTGATGCACAAGAATGTCCACAAACAGTTTGCTGAGGACAAACAGACTAAGGACATGGATTACTGGAACCATGTCCCGTGGTCTGATGAGACCATGGTAAACTTATTTGGTTGTGTGTGGCGGCAACCAGGTGAAGAGTTTAATGACGAACAATGTATCTCCAAACAATGTGTCTTCTTACAAACAATAGTCTAACAGTTCCATTTCTGTTTCATTAGACCCGTGGACATATTTTTTAAAAAGTAGAATCTTTCCCCACGTGCAGTTCAAACTGCAACCTAGCTTTTTAATGGTGGTTTTAGAGCAGTGACTTTTTCCTTCCAAGGGGTCTTTCAGGTCAACCCGCTTTACTTTTGATATAGGTAATTTTCTACCTGTTTCCTCCAGCATCCTCCCAAGTTTGTTTGCTGTTGTTCTTGGATTTATTTGTATTTTCACACATAAGTACATTCATTTCTAGGAATCAGAACTCATCTCCTTCAAGAACGATATGATGGCTGCCTACTTCCTTGCTGTTTAAACTTGCATATTATCATATGAACAGATGATAGTGGTACTAGGTCTTTGAAAATTGCTCCCAATGTTGTACCAGACTTATGTTGGTATACAATTCTTTTTATGATGTCTTGGCTCATTAAGTTTGATTTTCCCATGATGTCAAGCAAAGAGGCAAGTAATCCTTGATGGCAAGCCTTAAAATACTGCCACAGGTGCACCTCCAATTAACTGAAATGATGTCAATAAGACTATCTAAAACTTTGTCATGATTAGAGATGATTTTTCAAAAATTCGATTCGCTGGTTCGCAGAATTTTTTTGGAAAAATGTGGTTCGGTCCGAAGTTATTTGCGCTGAATTTTGTTAAAACCGGCTGTTTACTGGCTTCAGAGATCCTTTATAGTGGTGTAGAACACCATGCCTTGCAGTAACACTCATAGGGAGTCTGCTTTGGCAATGAAATAATACTGTAAGTCCGTATGACATGCAGATGACAGGCGTCGCTCTTAGAATCACTGCGGACTTCACTTATTTGGGCAATCAGGGGGGCCAAAACTGACCAAATAACTCAAGTATGCAGCATTAACTCAGCATTACAGATCGATGTAAGCGCCAAGAAGAGGCGCACTCCTTTTACTCTGTCATCAGCTGATTCCACATAGATGTCTACAGAACCTGTTATATTAAACGTTAATACAAGTAGATCCCCCCCCCCTCAAAAAAAACAACCGATCATGTCTGTGGTGCATCCGCATTTAGCATTTGGTCAGTAATTCATCAGTATTGCTAATACCAAAATGTATTCTGTGTTTTGTACCCACTCCTGCTTTTGGCTACCAAAATCATAAGCCAATTCTGATGGGACCATACAGGCTTACAGCTGCTACACATACAGGATCCATTGTGCATCTCATTTTTCCTTCCTTCTGACAGATCAGAAGAAGGGTCAAATAAATGATGATTATTTAGACAAAAAAGGATATGGCACTCAAACTCTGAAGTATCAAAATCACAAACTAGTTTAATGCCGATAAAGATAAAACCTTATACAATAATTTAAAAATAACAATATAAAACCGAATAAAGGAAAACCACATTCAGAAAGCAATCTTCTAATTCTTCCCAACTTACAAGCTATCTATCTATCTATAACTTCGTTGCAAAATATGTATCGCATACGATTTTCTGTATGCGATTTTTTCGTGTGCGGTTTTTTCGCATGCGATTTTTTCGTATGCGATTTTTTATCTTTATCGGCATTAAACTAGTTTGTGATTTTGATACTTCAGAGTTTGAGTGCCATATCCTTTTTTGTCTAAATAATTTTTCATTTATTCTGATACATAGAAGCTGGTATCAACGGATATAGAGAACCGATTAGGTCTCTCTTTTATACTGGCAGAGCCACCTACTTCGAATAAATAAATGATGATGTCAACCAGGCCAAAAAGGCAAAATAGTGTCCCACTTAAGTAGTGGGGAGGGTGGGAACAGCATGAAAAGTCCACAGAGTGGCCCAGTGACAGAGTCTGGAGGTGGTGTCAGCATCAGGAGGGCACAGAGTGGAACAATGACAGTCTGAAGGTGGCGGCAGCATCAGGAGGCCACAGAGTGGCACAATGACAGAGTGTGGAGGTGGTAGCAGCATCAGGAGACCACCGAGTGGCAAGGTGACATAGTGTGGAGGGGGCGGTGGAATCAGGAGGACGCGGAGTGGCAAGATGACATATTGTGGAGGTAGCAGCAACATCAGGATGCCACAGAGTGGCAGGGTGACATAGTGTGGAGGTGGCAGCAGCATCAGGATGCCACAGAGTGGCAAGGTGACATATTGTGGAAGTGGGTGGCAATACCAGTACCAGCTGAAGATGGTGGGTGAAATAAGGAGCACTTGGCATCAGATGTGTGGTATCAGGCAGGTGGCAGAATAGTAGCTGAGGCAGGTAGCCAGAAGAAACCGGTCTCTTCTGTCAAAGTGTTGGTTTGGCACCATGGATGATCTAGTCTTATGTATCAGGTATTGGTGTGTGGAAATCCTGGCTAATCCACGCCTGATTCATCTTGACAAAGGTCAGTCTCTCCACATTTAGGGTGTACAGGCGAGTTATCCTTGGGTATACTATGGACCCCGCCGCACTAAACACCCACTCTGATGCCACACTACTGGCCGGACAGGACAACTTTTCCAGGGCAAATTCAGCCAGTTGAGGCCAAAAATACTGTTTGGCTGTCTAGTAGTCCAGCAGATTTTCAACTTGTAGTGGCAGGGTGCACTCCAAGTATGCCACCACCTGCTGATTCAGGTCAAGTCTAGCTGCTGGTGAGCAATTTCTTCATTAGGTGGGTGAAGAAATTACTCATCAGCGACTGTAGACTCAGGCTGCTGCTCATGGAGCTGGTACTGCTCCTGCCACCCCTCCCCAGCAGCCATAGAAGTGGAACGTGAGCGCAGAGGTCCCCCCGGTCAGACCTGCGAGAGGATGGACGCGATGGTGCAAATAGGCAGCTGCCAACTGACTACATAGGATATCTCTATAGTAGTTCAGTTTGTCCTCCCTCTCAGCGAGTGTATAAAAGGCCCCCATTTTTGACCGGTAGCAAGGGTCTAAGATGGTGGAGAGCCAGTAGTCATTTCTCTGCTGAATGGTGACAATTCGACGGTCACTATGCAAGAAAGTGAGCATGCATGGGGCCATTTGTGCAAGTGACTAGGAGGGAATCCCTGCCTCTGTCTCCACTGCATATTGCCCCGGTGTGCCTGGGTCATCTGCCTCATCTTCCTCATCTCCCTCTTGCTCCTCCGCCTGCTCCTCCTCTCCTGTCACCTGTGTAGAAAAACCACCCATTTCGCTACACATTGCTTGTTCTCGAATGCCCTCCTCCTCCTCCAGTTCATCCTCCACAAGGCTCATGTGGCCTTGAGATCTAGGCGCCACGTCTACAATCCCATGACCAGTCAGATTTACCAGGATCTGTTCCAGGACATAAAGCAGTGGAATCACCTTGTTTATCCCGTAGTCCTGGCGACTGACAAATAATGTGGCCTCCTCAAAGGGCCAAACAGCATGTGTCACGCATGAGCTTCCACTGGCTGACATAAAAGTTACATGAAAGCCAGGATTCGATTTTTTCATGAAGGACATGGAGCAGTTCCTCCCCTGTGTTACTCTTTTTGCCCATTCAAAAGAGGTGCAGAACAGCGTGACACTGCCATGCCCACACATGTGGTATGCTGGAGGTCCACTGTAAATTGTCCATGTAGAGGAAGCTGAGGATACGGTGGAGGATGAGGAGGCAGAGGCGGACATTGTCGCAGGACCAATGGTGTGAGAACGTGGAGGCGAAAGCGGTGTCACGTGGCCAAGTTGCATGTGTGGCTGTGGAGGAATCACGTTCACCCAGTGGGACGTAAAGGACATGTATTGTCCCTGACCGTAGGTACAGCCATGCACTTTGGCAGACACCGACAGGCTCAAGGACTGGCCCATCTTCTGTTCTACAATTGTGTGCAGGGCTGGTACTGCCTTTTTGGCAAAGAAATGACGGCTTGAGACGCTCCACCACGGCTCGGCACAAGCCATCAGTTCTCTGAAAGGTGCAGAGTCCACCACTTGGAAAGGAAGGGACTGCAGCACTAGCAACTTGGACAGGAGCATATTCAGCTTCTACGCTGTTGGATGCGTGCACGCATACTGTTGTCTCTTGGCAATTGCTTTGGTGATCGATTGCTGACGGAATGACTGATGAGGAGTAGGAGGAGCAGGAGCACGAGGAACAGCAGATGATGGGAAGTACAAACAGCTTCCTTCGGCTGAGGTGGTGCAGCCTTGACTGCCTGAAACTGGGTGTGTGCCACTGGGTGATGCAGCGGTTGCTGTGGCAGGCTGGACCACTACATTGAAGCCAAGGTTCTCCCAGTCCACTGTATGGTGACACTGCATATGTTGACGCAGGGCCATGGTGACAACATTGTAACTTTTGCCACACTTCATCTTCTGACCACAGATTCTACATATGGCCATATTCACCTTTTCCGGCAGCTTAACAAAAAACTGCTACACCGCAGAGTATTTTACCCCCAACACTACACACTGACTGACTGCTACCGCCGATTCCTCTGTGAACCCATGCTACTTTCCAGGCAGGTGGTCTACTGCGAAGCGGGTGGTCTACCCCAGGCACGTTTGGCTCCCGACCTCCCACTGCTGCCACCCTGCAGACTCTCTGCCATGCTAGCGACTTGCTGGCTCCACCGCTGGCTCACGAACAAGCTGCCACCCTCTCCTCCCGATGATGATGAAGCCTCTTCATCACCCGGCACCCAACTGTGATCAGCTAAATCCTCATTGAGTACTGTCTGCATGTCACAAATGTTCTACTCAACTGTCTCTGGGTCTGAATGCTCGCACTACCAGCTTCCACACCACTCTCCTCATCAATACTTGCCCGCCTAGCGGAGGAAGCGGCGGTTGTCTCCTCCAGATCTTGGCTGGACAGTAGCTGCTGACTGTCCTTTAGTAGCTCGTCCTCGCTGAAAAGTGGAGCCGAGACAAGGGAATATAATACTTCTCGCGCTGAGGGAACTGAAAATGACACAGGAAGGTTCAGGACAGGTGGGGGCACAGGGAGTGCTCCCAGGCCATGCCAACTAAGTGTCGTGTCAGAGGAACTGCAATGAGCCCACTATGCACACCTGGGGTATCCTTTGCCCCTTAGGAGGTATCTATGATATATCTCCTATATATCAATAGTGCAAAAAGGTAGTAGAACTGAAGATCCTCCTGTGCCTATACTAGCACAACCCCAAAAGGTGAGCCTCCTATTTTGAGTGTTTCTGTCCTTTAGGCAACTTAGGACATACTACCCTATTGTGCGTCCTTTTATTGAGCCCTAGGCATGTCCACACTTCAATAAGGCAATAGAGTCACTTTAGAGTCTCTTCTTCTGTTCAGGAAGATGAAGTGCATTACACCATCACTTTAAGTGCAATAAGAGTTTCTTGTAATCCAAGGTAAACAAGTAATTGTAATCCAGATAGGTGTATAGTAGCAGAACAGGTCATGAGAACCATTAGCAGAGACTTCCAAATAACCTGAAAAGGGGCAAAAACTAAAGTAAGTTAGGTGGCGCTTTTGAGCGCAACTTGGAGATATTTGTAGCTGGGGGGAGTCCTTACTAAGTGCAACTATCCAGGTGAGGACAAAATGGGCAACCTGAAATATAAAAACACATGAAACATGTCAACTGGTCCTCATCCTTCAAGCACAGTCCACACCGTAGCTCCCAGAGTCAATGTTCTTTAAATGATGATCCAAGGAATGCAGCTCTTTAGAGGAGGGACCGGACGCCCTCTTCACTGCTGGAACTGCTGAGGTGATTAAGGGCTTCTCCTTCCTCGTATAATCCATCGAGGCGGCAGCTGTAGAGCACCACTGCCCTCCTGTGGCCAAACCAAGCAATGGCCAGGTGGTGGTGCTCCGCACAGCGGGTGTCACCTGCTGCTTGAATGGAGCAGACTCTCTGGCCATCTTTAAGGGGTCCAGCATCTCCAGCTGTATCGGCTCTGGCGGACAATCCTCTGGGACCGTGGCCATCTTCCAGGGCAGCTGGTAGGTCACCCTGGGCTTGAAAGAGTTGACAAAAGTAGAGACACAGCCCACCTGACATGTAGGTTGCAGCGATTGTCCTGGCAAGAGAGGCTCCGGCAGGTAGTTCCCGGTAGCGGAGCGCTCTTGACATAATCGAACACCGCTTTCCTCTTCCTGCGGGGGGCTCAGTAGGCATCTTGCGATCTTTTTCACGGGCTAGAAATGGAAGTGATGGAGGAGCTTCAGGGGCGAGCCTCCCTTCTTCCTCTTCACGCAATAGTCTTGCTCCATGTAGGCTGGGCTAAGATTTCGCGCTGCAGCAAGGGGCGTTTCTTCAGTTTTGCGCCTCTGAGCATGAAGAAGATGCTGCGCCATAGCAAACAAAAATGGCGAATTAACTTCTTGGGCGCCGGCACGCAGCGGTTTGCGCCGGTCGCACTGCAACAAAATAATCAAAGTCACTTTCAACGGCAAATTTGCAAATCCAACAGGCAAATAAAGTTGGTAGGCACATAATATTTTTGTTTGACTCCAGTTTTTTAGTATAATGGTATGCGGCACACAGTTGGGTACAGTTCTTATCCTGTTCGGGACGCCAATTGATTCAACAAGCCCACTATGCACACCTGGGGTATCCCTTGCTCCTTAGAAGGTATCTACAAAATATTTCCCTCTTATAGAGCAAGTAATCCTGACACCAGCTGCAGTTAAGCAGCAAGAACATGGAGTCCCCTTTGTAGATGGCAATGTTGGTACCCAAAAGTAGGATTGCCACAGTGGTGCAGGGTGGCATACAGTCTCTGTAGATGTTATATACAGGTGTCTTGGTGTTCCTACATGGATACTGTTGGATCCCAGACTTGGTGTGGTCCAAAGGTGTGCAAATAGGGTAGTTAAACTTGGGTGATGGATAGGTATAAAAAATGGAGTCCAGACTTGGTAGTAATGTTGAACACAGTTGGCATAAACGGTAATCCAAACAGTTTCCAAACTTTATCTTGGTCATCAGCAGGTATTGGCATAATCTGTTGCAGTCAAACACTGCTGCAACAATCTCAGCTCTGCTATGCAGTAGCTCTCTCTCTCTCTCAGCTATGCTTGGCTGGGTAAATAGGAAACTCTTCCTCTTCTGCTGGAACTTAGATCATGTAGTCTGTCTCTGACTTGCAATCCTAGAAACTTCTTGTCCTGGCTTTAGAGTACCTCAAGCTGGCGTAGGCCTCACAGAACCTGTCCAAGGAGGACCAGGCCTGCAGAATTCCCCTACCAGGGGTTTTCTCAGACACACGCACAACCTCTCCCCAGGAGGGGTAGGCTGGAACTGACTTTGACTAACTAAACTCCTCCCTCTGTACAGAGGGCTGGAAGGAACTAGAAGGTTCCTATCCAGAGAAACTATCTCTGCTCAGGTTTGCTGTCACCTGCTGGAAACCAAGCACATTACATGTAAAATATTACATTTGCAAGGAAATGCATATACACATCGCAGAAAATGACATTAAATATGAGAGATGAAACATGATCACACACATTAAAGATAGTGGTGGTACAAAGGAGGTGGTAATGGCACTCCGGGACATTACAGGACCCACCGACCGAGTTTTTTAACATTTTTCCATGTCACTATATATTTTTTTTAAATGTATATAATCTTTCATTTTTCACACTGGCTACTAGGACTCATAATAGGTCCTGATAGCCTGTTCTGTACAGGTAACTTTTTGGTAGCCATTATCTTTATCACCACAAGCAGAACTACAATTTGAAGCAACATCTCTGTACAGACAACACAGTATCTACTATTCATAACAGGAGGTATCAAAACTTATCCACTCCCTCCTGACCTCTGCACAGGTCACAGAGCATGCCTAGAAAACTCTCCAATATAAGTCAATGGGTCAGATCCTGTTAATTGTGTCTATGGCCCATGTAACTGATCCTAAAGGGCAGGAAGTCTTAACATATTTTAGGTTTTGTTGGCAGTTTGAACATTAATTCCAGCACTTTATCGATATCAAGATGTGGGGGATACTAACAAAATAAATTACAAAATTCCAGCAAGTATAGTGAATCCCTATAAAAATTAACTTTTAATCTATAAGGTTAAAATAAAGAGGTCATATATAACCCCAAAGATAACAAAAGGTGAAACAACCTATTATCTATGTGATAACTAGAAAATGATAATCATAATAGGGACTGTCCAGGTGACGATAATGGTCTCTATACAGTAGACAAGCAGGGAGATATGGGATCTAGCCCTAGTGTACCCCTATGCTAGTCCTCAGCCCGGGGACGTCCCCTAATGGTGGGGACTCCTCGTCCTCGTACCTAGGCTGGGAGACCCTAGACAATCCCTAGTGACAAAAGGACGTACTTTAACAAGCTGGGCAGGTGGTGAAAGTGGTACTGCCCAGCAGGAAGTACCAAGGTGCGCCTAGTATAAACACACCTCGTATACACACCTCGACGCGTTTCCCCCTGAGAATGAGAAAGGGTTCATCAGGAGGTATAGTGTATAAACATATACATAAAATGGTCAAGTAAGTAGTAATAACAGAGATTAGCAAATAGCGTGAGCCAGTCCGATATTGGCAAGGCTCGGGTTAAAAATACTTAACAGCCCCTGTAGAAACATGTTCTCAATTAAATAGGAACCAGTGAATCCAAATTTTGCAGGACCGGTGACAGGAGGAGAAATGTAGCAGGCCCTGTTTGATTAGGGCAGAGTTCAATAGGACCTACAGGAGAAAGACACATAGTTCAGATGGCCATGTGAGAAGCACCAGGGGGTAATTAATCAAAATGTACATGGCCCTTACTGGTGACGCTCGCAGAAAACATACAGGTCAGGGTAGGTGTCCCTGAAAGTGTGCGTGGACCCAGTTTATGCTGTGAATAGATGGGGTCATGGGTACATAGCTAAACCAGGGTTGAGACAATGAGTGGCCTCTTTAGTGCTTAAAATTCCTGTACTCACATGACTAGGGTTCCTGCCAGTCGCGCTCCTCCTGTAACCTTTCCCATAAGCATGTGTGGTTTAAATAGCCCGCTAATGCATACAGACCTCCCCGGAAGTGTCGTAGGTTGATGATGCTTCCATACACAGAAGCACCGACGTCACTTCCTTCCAGTGTACCCGCGGGGAGGAAGCCAGGTAAGACAAACCTCCGCTGTGGTGTACGTACCGCGATCATGTGACCGGTCTTAGGTCACATGATCGGAGATCACGGCTGGAGATGTATCAACAAAGCCGAGATAGCGTGACCCCGATCAGGTGACCAGTCTTAGGCCACATGATCGTGGATCCCGGCACAGAGAAGTATCAGCATGGGTAAGGAGGGGAGAAGTTGTAATGTTCAAGCTGAGATCATGTGACCGATCTCAGCTGAATGGGGGGCGGAGGAGGCACATATCTGCCTATAGCGCTGTGGAAATGGAAAAAGGAAACTTAATATCAAGAGACATTCACAAAGACCAGGGGCTGAAGTGTTGATGTGTGAGATAATAAGAGAGTATCACAATGTCCACTAATACCAATATAGGATGGGACACCTCAAAGCAGAAAGTGGGGGCACCCAATAGCATGGGTGTACCCTCAATGATGACAAGAAATCAATTCAGTGCAATCATGCACCCGGCCCAAGCTTAACATAAAGGAGGCGATGAGGTATAAAATAGAGAAAAAGGGTCAATCCTGGTATAAATCAGATCAGCATCAAAGAAAACAAGTAAAAGAGAGTCTTTCATTGAGTCCTTGTGGGGCCTGCGAGTGGAATCTGTGGATCCACTGACATTCTTTTTATAAGATCCTCCTATCCCAATTCCCACCTCTAGGAGAGGGGGGAATTGTTTCCAGGATACTGAACTTAAGTGATCTGGGGTCACCCCCATGTTTATCAGCCACGTGGGATGCTACTTGAGTATCCCTCTTCTTCAACACGTCATTGATATGTTCGAGGAATCTTCTACGTGCTTCTCTTGTGGTTTTGCCAATATAGTCCAAGGGGCATGTACATTGGCATACATATATGGCGCCCCTCGTCCTACAGTTGTGAAAATCCCTGATGTCAAATATCCGGCCAGTAGCTGAACATTTTATCATTTTAGTCGCAAGTACGAAATTGCACGCCTTGCAATTACCACATTTGTACATGCCCCTTGGCTTACGGTCCAACCACGTATTGCTACATGGGGTAGGTAGATAGTGACTATGGACGAGTCTATCACCGAGACTCCTTCCCCATCTATATGTGACACTCGGATGGTGAGGTAGGATGTCACGCAAGTCGGGGTCCATAAGTAGGATAGGCCACATACGTCTGAGCACCTTCAATACCTCCGGGTTTGCCGAGTCAAAGGTAGAGATGATTCTGGCGGGTTGGGTCTCCTGAGTCTCCCTTCTTCGTGGTACCAGGAGCTGGTCTCTTTCTTTAGAAAGGGCATTTTTGAAAGCATCTCTCAAGATGGTTTGAGGGTAACCCCTGTCCCTAAATCTATTCTGAAGTACCTTGGCCTCCTTAAAGTATGATTCCCTAGAGGTACAGTTCCTCCGAGTACAGAGGTACTGTCCCCTGGGGATCCCCCTCTTAAGGGGAAAGGAATGGTGGCTTTCCCAATGAAGGAGTGAGTTGGTGGCGGTGCTTTTCCTATAGATATCCGCTGTAAGTCTATCTGCCTCCCTGGTCACTCTCACATCCAAAAAAGCTATAGTTGTGGGATGAATTTCAAACGTGAATCTAAGACCAATGTGATTAATGTTGAGCTCATCAACAAATTGTCGGAATTCCTCTGACCCACCTTTCCAGACCACAAAAATGTCATCAATATAACGGGTCCATAAGATGATCCTGTCGGACCACCAGTTACTGTGGTCTGGAAAGACACAGCGGTCCTCCCACCAGCCAAGGAGGAGATTAGCATACTATGGGGCACAGGGGCTCCCCATCGCTGTCCCCCTCAGCTGGTGGTAGAACCGGGTGTTAAACAAGAAGTAGTTGTGGGTCAGAGTGAATTCAAGCAAAGACAGAATAAAGCGGTTATGCATACTGTGTTGAGTACCCCTGGTCCTGAGAAAATATTGCACCGCCTCAAGGCCTTTAGAATGGGGGATGGAGCTATATAGGGATTCAACATCCACACTAGCTAGGTAGCAATCAGGTTCCAACGTGATGTTATCGATCTTATTGAGGAAATCCATCGTGTCCCTGGTGTAAGCCGGTAGGGACACGACAAATTCCCTCAACACACGATCAAGGTATACCCCACAATTTTGTGTCAATGATCCAACCCTGAGACAATTGGTCGGCCTCTAAGGGGAGTTGTACCCTTGTGTACCTTAGGAAGCCCATAGAAGGTAGCCAGACATGGATATTTAGGGAGAAGGAAGTCGTATTCTGCCAGAGAGATGACCTTTTCAGATAAACCTCTGTCGAGGAGACCCTTAAGTTCCAACACGAAACTTGTTGTAGGGTTCGAAGTGAGTATACAGTAGCCTTCCTTGTCTTTGAGAAGGTCATAGCACATACGTTGGTAAAGGGTGTGATCCAAGATCACAAGATTCCCCCCTTTATCGGACGGTTTGATGATCAACGTAGTGTCTTGTTCCAGGGTCCTCAGGGCCCTCATTTCCATGTGGGTAAGATTAAATTTATCCGGCTTCAATCTTTCCAAATATTCTAACTCATTGGAGACCATTTGCAGAAAGGTCTCAATGTGATCATAGTTATGTGGTGGTGGTGTCTTCACACTTCTAGATCTAAGATTAGTGAATGGTCCCTGCCCAGGGGGTCGGCGACCCTCCTTCTCGAGTTCAGTGAGGGTCTGTAGGTCGACAAAGTCTGATTCATTTAATCCTAGCTGGTCACAAGTCTGCCTGTTGGTATGTTTGAAAAATTTATGCCATTTAAGTCTGCGACTGAAAAGATTAAGATCCTTAATCCAGGTGAATAAGCAGAAATTAGAAGTAGGCACAAACGAGAGGCCCTTCCTGAGAACCCTCATCTCTGCTTCACTAAACCTCCTCGATGTTAAATTTATGATTTGTAGGCTTTGGTTCATACTTTCTCCACCCTGCCCCTGTCCCGTAGCTGGTAAGGTACTCGGCTCTTCTCTAAAAAAGAAGAAGAGGGGGAGGGATGGTCGATACATTTTGTGGTGTAGGAGTGGCAGTACTGTTGGAAGGGTAGGTAGATGAGGATGGTGCAAAGAATAAGGGGGTATGTGGATATCCCATGCCATGAGGTCCAGGGCCTCTCCTCCCTCCTCTTCCTCGGCGCCATCCGTTTCCTCGGCGAAAGGGTCTATTGGATCCGCTAATCCTGGGGTTAAATGAACTATTATCCGTATCTGAGGACTCAATGTCAGAAGACGAGACCTCAGAGCCAATAACTATATTCTCCTGTCGTTGATTATAGGCGCGGTTCTCCTTGAACTCCGAGAGGTCCCGTATAAACTGCCTGTGCTTCCTGTCCTTAATATAATTCTGGAATTTGTCTACCGAGGTTTGTAAAGTCATCTCCCTTCTACTGAAGTCAGGGTCGGTATTTTATGTAAGGGCTAACTCAATCTGTGTTTGTAAGTCGGCTGAGGTTTTTTCAAACAAAATGCTTTCCTCATCGAGGAGGATGCCCATCAATTTAAGGGAGCTTAAAGTGAATTCTTCCTCCCACTTGGTCTTTAATGTGGGGGATGCAATGCGGTCAGCTGGTTTGATCTGAATCCGTAGTCTCCTGGGAACAATTTTATGCGTGATATAGCTCTCAAAGGACCTAAATCTCCCACCACGATTTTATATTATCTTTGTACTTTGCGTATAGGTCATTAAAGACCTGTTTACAAGATAATGAAGTGTTAATACCAGGAATGTCTTTATCTGAAAATACGTCTTTGGCCTCATTCATTAGAGCCTCAGTAAATAGTTTACCTGACAAAAAGCCGGCCATAACAAATGCTCAAATCACAAATTCCAGCACTTTATCAATATCAAGATGTGGGGGATACTAACAAAATAAATTACAAAATTCCAGCAAGTATAGTGAATCCCTATAAAAATTAACTTTTAATCTATAAGGTTTAAATAAAGAGGTCATATATAACCCCAAAGATAACAAAAGGTGAAACAACCTATAATCTATGTGATAACTAGAAAATGATAATCATAATAGGGACTGTCAAACATACCAACAGGCAGACTTGTGACCAGCTAGGATTAAATGAATCAGACTTTGTCGACCTACAGACCCTCACTGAACTCGAGAAGGAGGGTCGCCGACCCCCTGGGCAGGGACCATTCACTAATCTTAGATCTAGAAGTGTGAAGACACCACCACCACATAACTATGATCACATTGAGACCTTTCTGCAAATGGTCTCCAATGAGTTAGAATATTTGGAAAGATTGAAGCCGGATAAATTTAATCTTACCCACATGGAAATGAGGGCCCTGAGGACCCTGGAACAAGATACTACGTTGATCATCAAACCGTCCGATAAAGGGGGGAATCTTGTGATCTTGGATCACACCCTTTACCAACGTATGTGCTATGACCTTCTCAAAGACAAGGAAGGCTACTGTATACTCACTTCGAACCCTACAACAAGTTTCGTGTTGGAACTTAAGGGTCTCCTCGACAGAGGTTTATCTGAAAAGGTCATCTCTCTGGCAGAATACGACTTCCTTCTCCCTAAATATCCATGTCTGGCTACCTTCTATGGGCTTCCTAAGGTACACAAGGGTACAACTCCCCTTAGAGGCCGACCAATTGTCTCAGGGGTTGGATCATTGACACAAAATTGTGGGGTATACCTTGATCGTGTGTTGAGGGAATTTGTCGTGTCCCTACCGGCTTACACCAGGGACACGATGGATTTCCTCAATAAGATCGATAACATCACGTTGGAACCTGATTGCTACCTAGCTAGTGTGGATGTTGAATCCCTATATAGCTCCATCCCCCACTCTAAAGGCCTTGAGGCGGTGCAATATTTTCTCAGGACCATGGGTACTCAACACAGTATGCATAACCGCTTTATTCTGTCTTTGATTGAATTCACTCTGACCCACAACTACTTCTTCTTTAACACCCGGTTCTACCACCAGCTGAGGGGGACAGCGATGGGGAGCCCCTGTGCCCCATAGTATGCTAATCTCCTCCTTGGCTGGTGGGAGGACCGCTGTGTCTTTCCAGACCACAGTAACTGGTGGTCCGACAGGATCATCTTATGGACCCGCTATATTGATGATCTTTGTGGTCTGGAAAGGTGGGTCAGAGGAATTCCGACAATTTGTTGATGAGCTCAACATTAATCACATTGGTCTTAGATTCACGTTTGAAATTCATCCCACAACTATAGCTTTTTTGGATGTGAGAGTGACCAGGGAGGCAGATAGACTTACAGCGGATATCTATAGGAAAAGCACCGCCACCAACTCACTCCTTCATTGGGAAAGCCACCATCCCTTTCCCCTTAAGAGGGGGATCCCCAGGGGACAGTACCTCCGTACTCGGAGGAACTGTACCACTAGGGAATCATACTTTAAGGAGGCCAAGGTACTTCAGAATAGATTTAGGGACAGGGGTTACCCTCAAACCATCTTGAGAGATGCTTTCAAAAATGCCCTTTCTAAAGAAAGAGACCAGCTCCTGGTACCACGAAGAAGGGAGACTCAGGAGACCCAGCCCGCCAGAATCATCTCTACCTTTGACTCGGCAAACCCGGAGGTATTGAAGGTGCTCAAACGTATGTGGCCTATCCTACTTATGGACCCCGACTTGCGTGACATCCTACCTCACCATCCGAGTGTCACATATAGATGGGGAAGGAGTCTCGGTGATAGACTCGTCCATAGTCACTATCTACCTACCCCATGTAGCAATACGTGGTTGGACCGTAAGCCAAGGGGCATGTACAAATGTGGTAATTGCAAGGCGTGTAATTTCGTACTTGCGACTAAAATGATAAAATGTTCAGCTACTGGCCGGATATTTGACATCAGGGATTTTCACAACTGTAGGACGAGGGGCGCCATATATGTATGCCAATGTACATGCCCCTTGGACTATATTGGCAAAACCACAAGAGAAGCACGTAGAAGATTCCTCGAACATATCAATGACGTGTTGAAGAAGAGGGATACTCAAGTAGCATCCCACGTGGCTGATAAACATGGGGGTGACCCCAGATCACTTAAGTTCAGTATCCTGGAAACAATTCCCCCCTCTCCTAGAGGTGGGAATTGGGATAGGAGGATCTTACAAAAAGAATGTCAGTGGATCCACAGATTCCACTGCAGGCCCCACAAGGACTCAATGAAAGACTCTCTTTACTTGTTTTCTTTGATGCTGATCTGATTTATACCAGGATTGACCCTTTTTCTCTATTTTATACCTCATCGCCTCCTTTTATGCTAAGCTTGGGCCGGGTGCATGATTGCACCGAATTGATTTCTTGTCATCGTAGAGGGTACACCCATGCTATTGGGTGCCCCCACTTTCTGCTTTGAGGTGTCCCATCCTATATTGGTATTAGTGGACATTGTGATACTTTCTTATTATCTCACACATCAACACTTCAGCCCCTGGTCTTTGTGAATGTCTCTTGATATTAAGTTTCCTTTTTCCATTTCCACAGCGCTATAGGCAGATATGTGCCTCCTCCCCCCCCATTCAGCTGAGATCGGTCACATGATCTCAGCTTGAACATTACAACTTCTCCCCTACTTACCCGTGCTGATACTTCTCTGTGCCGGGATCCACAATCATGTGGCCTAAGACTGGTCACCTGATCGGGGTCACGCTATCTCGGCTTTGTTGATACATCTCCAGCCGTGATCTCCGATCATGTGACCTAAGACCGGTCACATGATCGCGGTACGTACACCACAGCGGAGGTTTGTCTTACCTGGCTTCCTCCCCGCGGGTACACTGGAAGGAAGTGACGTCGGTGCTTCTGTGTATGGAAGCATCATCAACCTACGACACTTCCGGGGAGGTATGTAAGATTAGCGGGCTATTTAAACCACACACGCTTATGGGAAAGGTTACAGGAGGAGCGCGACTGGTAGGAACCCTAGTCATGTGAGTACAGGAATTTTAAGCACTAAAGAGGCCACTCATTGTCTCAACCCTGGTTTAACTATGTACCCATGACCCCATCTATTCACAGCATAAACTGGGTCCACGCACACTTTCAGGGACACCTACCCTGACCTGTATGTTTTCTGCGAGCATCACCAGGGGGGATTAATTACCCCCTGGTGCTTCTCACATGGCCATCTGAACTATGTGTCTTTCTCCTGTAGGTCCTATTGAACTCTTCCCTAATCAAACAGGGCCTGCTACATTTCTCCTCCTGTCACCGGTCCTGCAAAATTTGGATTCACTGGTTCCTCTTTAATTGAGAACATGTTTCTACAGGGGCTGTTAAGTATTTTTAACCCGAGCCTTGCCAATATCGGACTGGCTCACGCTATTTGCTAATCTCTGTTATTACTACTTATTTGACCATTTTATGGATATGTTTATACACTATACCTCCTGATGAACCCTTTCTCATTCTCAGGGGGAAACGCGTCGAGGTGTGTATATGAGGTGTGTTTATACTAGGCGCACCTTGGTACTTCCTGCTGGGCAGTACCACTTTTACCACCTGCCCAGCTTGTTAAAGTACGTCCTTTTGTCACTAGGGATTGTCTAGGGTCTCCCAGCCTAGGTACGAGGACGAGGAGTCCCCACCATTAGGGGACGTCCCCAGGCTGAGGACTAGCATAGGGGTACACTAGGGCTAGATCCCATATCTCCCTGCTTGTCTACTGTATAGAGACCATTATCGTCACCTGGACAGTCCCTATTATGATTATCATTTTCTAGTTATCACATAGATAATAGGTTGTTTCACCTTTTGTTATCTTTGGAGTTATATATGACCTCTTTATTTTAACCTTATAGATTAAAAGTTAATTTTTATAGGGATTCACTATACTTGCTGGAATTTTGCAGTTTGAACATTGCAGGATTATTAACATCTTTTTATATAGATTGTGACATGGAGATTTTAAAAAACCACAACAAATTCTAAAAAAAATATATATATGTTTAAAGGGGTTGGCCCATCTCATTCATTCAGGACATATCACTAGGATATGACCCCAAGCCCTCTGGGGCCTGTACCTATCTCTAGAATGGAGCATGCAAAGTCAAAGAGAGGGGACCACGAACGGGCAGCCCCTCTTCATGCATTCTTATAGGCGTGTCGAAAACAGCCAAGCTAGCGCTCAGCTATTTTTGGCAATCTCATAGAAATGAATGGAGGATGACCATCTATGGGCAGTCCTCTCTCCTTCACTTTGCAGGCTTTCTTCTAAAGATAGAGGTGGCCTAGCGATATGCCCCAAATGAATGAGATAGGCGAACTCCTTTAACATAAAAAAAACTGATTTAAACAAGAGGTCATTTTGAGATAACACATTCTCTTCATTTATGCTGCAAGGCAATTCAATTCCTTCACTTCAGGTCTCCCTCGGTTCTCATCCAGTCCAGTGTATAGATGATGGGTCATCCATAATCATATCATATTGGTACTGTGGCCAAACATCTGAATATAAATACTGGAGCAGTAGGGAAAAGTAGAGGCCTATGTGAGGGAATTTAAGTACTAAAGAAACATTGCAGGTGTACAATGTAGACCACTGTCTTATGTTTTTTACAGAAGCACAGAAAACCTATATAGACCTGTTATTAAATTTGTAAACAACAAAGCTATGCAACAATGGGCATTTGGACTATTCAAATATGTTTACAAGAGAAGAGAAGATTGTCTGTTATATTTGACAATGAATGCAGAAAATTAGTCTAGATTATTTTGAAGGAGTGACCAGCTAAGGATCTGTTTTCTCTGATGTAACAGCTTCCATTATTACTGAATCAATATCGTAGTTATCCTGAAGGATCTTTTGTTGGTCCATCAGGGTTTTTGGACAACAAAGTATAGCCCAACAGACTATGCCATTCTGGTTAGCAGTAAGTTACAGAAACTTGACAGTATCAAATAGCAAAATGTCATCCATCACAAATACACAGTAGGTTTGGCACTATTTTAGCAACCATTAGACGTGGTTCACTTAACAGTTTGCATTTCTAAATCAAGCAATACTTTAATTGCTATTCCCCCCCCCCCACCCACATATTGACCAGAAGCCAAGTTTATAATGTTACTATGTAATATTGCATTATATTAGCTTTTGTGACTTTTTGTAAATGTATTTCAGCTAAATTTCTGGGAAAATATATTGTCATCTTTTTCTTTGCCTGGAAAAATTCTATAAATTTAATATATTCACTGCCACAACAATTGTTTACACTAAGATTTTTGAATGAATTGGGAAATGCTGCACAACACTGTATGATTGTATAGGCCCTGTTGCCTATTGTAATAAGGATTAAACTGCTCCGTGCTAAATAAAACTTGGCTCAGTTTCTCTCCACATGTTTTAATTAATCTGGCTTCAGCGTACACTAGTAAGGGTAAACGGTTCAGCTCTCTGTGTCCTATATAATATACACATAGTAATAAAAGAGACTTTTCGCAATATTTAAACTATGCATCCTCTTTGATAGGGGTCTGCCCTGGGACATAACTATGCATTAATATTGCATTTGTTTAGCCAAAGCTTTTGCTACTCTCTTTGATCTAGTCTCATCCAGTAAATTCTCCAGAGGCTTCCCGATAGGAACACGTAACTGAACTAAGAAATTAATGGAAATTTTGCACATCACTGAGAATCATCTACATGATGTCTATTTTTCACATTGTTATTGTATTTTTAATGTTTTGGAGATTTAAATCATTAAACGCATCAAAAAGAATACATTTACTGAAATGGATAAAAAAAATTTTTTTAAAGAGACATTGTGGACTATATATGTAACATTTTCAGTAGGACTTATGGCTAGAACATGGAGAAGAAATCTAGAAAGCCAGGTAGCCAAAGTTTCTACAAGATTTGCAGCTAGATTGCAAGTTACTAGGTTGTTTTTTATGCATGTGTGCGGATTTCTTATAGGAATTACCGCTTGTTTTAAAGAAGATAAAAAAAGAAGGGCTTATGGTGCTTTGAATCACCACATTTAGGTTTCTTTAGCAGTAGGGAAACAAAGGTTTAGGTATTGAAACCTTCATATAATATGAGCCCAGAAGCATAGGTTGAAGCTCAGAAGTGGGACCTGCTGACCTATTGTGTGTCATTTATTATCCTGGTATTTTCATATGTGACAGAGGGGCTTTTAAATCTCCTCAGACACCAGAGCCTGGGTGTAATTGCAACCTCAGCACCAGCTATAACTATGCCCCTGTAAAGAATAAAAGATTTAGGTATTTAAACCTCCATATAACATTAGAATAGCTTAAAGCTCCTGAGCCCCAATTCCATCAGAAACAGTACACAATGATTTATTGTGTGTCAGAATCTCCTTTGACACCAGGGCCCGGGTTTGACTGCTACCTCTGCATCACCTATAGCTATGGCTCTCTTAGGTAACCACAACATGGATATATGATAAACATGGTTTATGGTGCTCAATCTATATGACTGTAATAATTTAATGTATAACAAATATGAATAAATTAAAAAACAAAGAGAAAACAAAGTAGCCCATTTGCCAATATTGCTCAAAATAAATAAGAACTAACAAGATACATGGCAAAGAGAATTCAGTCATAAATAACAGCTCTATGGAATCTTCCCAAAATCCAGAGATGAATATATATTTAAATTCTTTAATATATGTTTCAATATGTTTTTTAGTTTTACTTGCCTTTGAAGTACAGCTTCTATGCATGTGTGTGCACAAACCTGAGCTTTACAAAGCTAATCCACATAATACATCTTCTAAATTGTATATATAATATATATTTTAAAATATTAATACAAGTTAAAAATAAGATACAAAAGACATGTGAAAGCATGGGTACTCAGGTGATGTGCTTTCCATTCCACATATAGGCATACAGTTGAAGTACACATTTCCTTTCCTTGACTTCCTGAAAATGTATGCAGCTGTATAGCAACTGCAGTATACAACTTATGAGGTATTATTGTTAAGTCCTATAAATAATTTTCTACATTTTTCAAAATAGCACCAGTCTGAATACTTTTATAATTGTATTTAAGTAAAAAATTTGTATAGCCACTGAGTTATTCAATAAACTCTACCACCACCTGCTGTTTGTTCTTTTCCTTATTTATTTGCCCACCTCAGGCAGGTGGTTGCACATGCTCAGTTTCATCCTTCAATTGCCACTAGGACTATCTGAATTAGAAGTTGTAACAGTTACAGGGAGAAAGCTGTAGAAAAGAAAAGACACACCTTGTGAGAAAGGACACATCCCCTGAGATACCAGTTTGAAATGAATCTAGCAGAGCAAATGGATCATTAAAATGGAAAAGCTTTAGATCCATTGTCATGTACTATATGATGTATGATTTTCATTCTTTTGGCACATAGTTTGCCCAAATAAGCCTATGACTATGTCATAGGATATGTTTGGATACTTTAATTTGCTAACCAAATACATTCTTATGACATAGACAATGAATGTGGTGTGAGTTTAAATGGGTTGTCCAGTAACACATCATCTCTAACAGTTGCAGCAGTCTGACTTTCACACTCAAAGATTTTTTATTTTTTTTCAACAATAAAATACAAGCATAGTTCAATGCCCCAGTACAATCTTGGGACCACTTAGTGACAGTGAAGAGTAGGTACATCCACCTATTATAATAGCATACATGGATGACATAATACAATATAGCAATACAAATGTAGTCCGATCTTTGTCGTCAGGCCATTGTGGTTAGTCATGAAACCTACTCAGAATCCCAAACAAGGGAAAGCAAATGCGTTGCGGTGGTAGTGTGTAAAACAAAGTAAAATAAAGAAAACAAGACAGACCAACAACATTAATTATAACAGAAGTCCAGGGGGGTACAGGAAAACTGCAAGATCATATTGAAAATCTCTATGCTATTCCAGTAGGAATATACTTCTATAACAGGTATACCAGCAGCTGGATGTCCATATCAACCAGTTATAATGGAACTTGTCCAGTGAGGGGAGTTGGGAATTAAACATTCTTTCATACATACAGGTCAGGTTCACTAGTGTGATTATTTCTGACACATTGGCAGCTTGGGGACTCTTCCAATGTCTTGTGATAACCAGTTTGGCCTCCATGAGTATATGGGCGATGACTGTCCTGTGCGGGTAAGCTAGCGAACCGATGTCTGAGGAGAAGTGCTAGTGCTGGAGTTAAAGCTAATCTATTATGGAGACAGCCATTAATCAGAGTTTGAATGTTTCCCAAAAATTGAGAAAGTTTGTGGCAGGACCCCTTTAACCGCAATTCCTCCAACAATATGGTGAGGAAGTGGGGAACATGAGGTGGAGCTTCCTGATGGGATACACATCTAAATGCGGCATCGGCTGTCCGCCATTGTTCTGTTGTGAAAGATGTCTGAAGGTCCCTTTCCCATTTTCTTAGAGGGGATGGCTTAACCCAATCTGTTCCATGAGCAAGTAATTTATGAGGGAGATACCTCCTTTCTTTGGAAATTTGTCATGTAAAAATTTTAACACCATATTTGGGATGAGTATGTTCTGTAGACTTTAGGAAGGATCTGATTTGGAGGAACTTGTAAAATTCCCTGTGTGGGATTTGATAGGTTTCCCACACATAGAGAAAAGATAATGCGTTATACTCGTCCATCAGATCCTTCACAGGACAAGCCAAGATTGGAGATCAAGATCCGGGATGTGGTCCTTCAGACATGAGAGAGATATGACTTGTGGGGGATTTGCCCCCTTTTCATTGAGGTGCACTAGATATTGTTTCCAAACCCCAATAGAAGTCTGTACTGCATGTAGCGGTGATAGATAAGGCCCCAAACTCTAAGCCGATCCAATCAGTGGGGAGCGTAGAGTGGAGAGATTGAGAGTGGTCCTTTCTATATTGATCCAATGTTTTTTTGTGTTATCATGCCACCAATGTACTAGTTGGTCCAATAGGCAAGCTTTTTGATAATAGTGTAAGTCCAGGACTCTTAACCCTCCGTTGTTTTTATGTTGTATCATAATTGGGTATGCTATCCATGGGTGTTTATTGTTCCATATAAAATTCATCATCTTTTTGCAGGCCTTTTTGAAAAAGGATTATGGGATGGCAATAGGGAGTGTTCTAAAAAGGTAGAGGAGTTTGGGTAGGAGCAGCATTTTGTATGCCGCAACTCTCCCAAACCAGGAAATAATGTAAGTTTTCATGTTGTCAATGTCTTTTTGTAACTCAGTTAGCATAGGGGGAAAGTTGGTTTGAAATGTTTTCACTGTAGAGTAGGTGAGTTGGATACCTAGATACGTCAGGCTTTTCGATTGCCAATCCAGAGGGAATAGGTTCTTCAGGTGTAATAGTTGGTCTGGCGGAATGTTTATAGTTAAACTCTGCGATTTCTCCACATTCAACTTATAGTATGAAATATTGCTATACAAGTTTAATGTGTGAAAGAGATGCTGGAGAGAGGTCTCTGGCTGTGTACAGATCACTATAACATGGTCTGCGAAGAGCGCTAAAGTATGCTCTGTGGATCCCACCTGGAGGCCATGTATACTAGGATCTCGTCGGATCATTTCTGCAAGGCGCTCTATGGACAATACAAAAAAGATAGGGGACAGCGGGCAGCCTTGTCTGGTGCCATTCGTCAACTGAAAAGCAGTCGACAAGGCCCCATTGACAAATACTTTTGCACACGGATTGGAATAAAGGGCTGTAATGGCAGAGTATATTGGCCCAAGGAAGCCAAACTTTTTTAATACCAAGAAGGCATATGACCAATTGAAACGGTCGAACGCCTTCTTGGCATCTAACGTTAAGAAGGTTGCTGGGGTGCCTCAAGTTTCTACTAAGCATAGGAGAGACAGAAGTCTCCTGGTATTGTCAGGAGCCTGGCATCCAGATACAAAACCCGTCTGATCGATCGAGACCAGAGAAGGGATCATATGGAGTAGCCTATTAGATAGTATTTTGGCATAGATTTTCACTTTGCAATTTAGCAATGAGATCGGTTGATAGCTAGTGGTTTGCAGCGGCGATTTTCCCGGTTTCGGAATGGTGACTATAAGGGCCTCCAACATTTCTGATTGGAAGGAGCCAGTCTCGATGGCAGAGGTGTAAACTGGAAGAAGATATTTAGTGAGGAGAAGCAGCCCGACTTTCATACTAAAAGGATCATACTTACCTGCTCCCTGCAGCTCAGGTCCTCCATGCTGGCTTCTGTGTCTCCATATTCTGGTCTGGGTTTCGTTTTTTTTCCTTCTCTGCATGGGCATGGTCACCTGATCATCTTTAGCCAACTGCTGGCTTCATTGGTGATTTGTCCACAAGCGACACATCACCACTGAAGTCAATGGTTGGCCGAAGACGATCAGGTGACCATGCCCATTTCGGGAAGAAAAAAATAAGTCCCATACCAGAAGATAGAGAGATGGGAGCCAACCCAGAGGGCTGGCGCAACAGGGAGCAGGTAAGTATAATCTTTTCAGTACAAGAGGCAGGCAACTATTAGAAATTATGTATTCTCAGACAACCCCTTTAATATACAGTATACACCCACTCACTACAAACAAATTACAAGACTGTGAAATAAAATCAACAAAATTCCACTTGCATATTTCTATCATAATCAAATAAACAAAGAGATTAGCAATTTTTCTAGGGTACAGTTATGTAGTGCTAGACGTGTAGTGTTGCTAAAACCAAATGCTGTAAAAATGCAGCATATTGTCTGGGTATTTATAGCTATCTTGCTACTGCTATTTCAAACATATATTCACACAGTACTATGTAAGGATCACAAGTAATATTTCAATCACAGATCAATTATTTATATAGAGTATATTATAAATAATTATTCATTGCATGCATAATATTCATGGTGTCAGTAGCTCCAAGGTCATCTGATGGTCTCTTGGTGTAAATGAGGGAGAATTGAAAACACATAGCTCATTCTACCTTCATTTTAACTTCCCAAAGAGATGTTTCACCTTTTTGCACTCTCTTCAAAATGTCTCTGAACCAGATGGCTGCTTCCCAATTTCCCAGCATGATTGTGACTGACAGGAGATTTTGATAAACCTCTGAAGAATTAAGTCATCTGGCAGTCACCTTCTCTGTCTGACCTTTAACATTGCACATTTGCCACCATTATATTGCTGAATTGCAAACAAAAGATTATTAGCTCTGACTTTCTCTTGCTTCTAAGATAGCCACGAAGCTGAACACAGAAGCAATGCAATGCCCTTTGGTTTCATTAGAAAGGTACAAATGTCAGCCATTGTAAAGACAAACATGAGGTAGAGAGCGATAATGGAAGATTTGCCTTTTAAGACTATGCTGTTTAAGTTTCCCACCTATGGTGCAGGCATAAACGAAGAATATATATATACATTTTTTTTTCCAGTGCCAAGCTTATGAGGGTCCTCCAGGAATGGTTTAAACCTGTCCTAGAATGTGAGGAGCACTGGTTTCTACCACTTGCAGAGCTGCCTAGGGGGGTTAGGGGGTGGGGCCTCACTACACATTGCACTTCTCTACAATAGATGGTAATAATGTGATTCTGACAATGATATCCCACAATGACTGAGCAGCCTGACAGGAACAATCACCAATATGTAGTATATGCAAATGCCAGAGCATTATACGTAATAAGGACCTGCCACTTCACCCCCCTAGGCTTCTGTCGAAGTGGAGGCAACCATCCTGCTCACATTCTAGGACAGGTTGCTGGCAGAGATTTTGAATCGTTCCCTGCGAACCTCATGCTTATGACAAAACCATGTGCATGAAGCCTATAGGCAGAGGCGTGATTGAAGTTACTGGGACCCTGGGCAAAATCTGCAGAGCTCCCATCTATGATGTACCATGTGGTAAAAGGACTGACTTCTACACTCCCTGTAGTTACACCACTACATGTACAGTGGCAAATGGTACCATACTTAGAAGTCATAGACACTCCATACACCTCAGTAGAACACTATATTATGGTTATTATTACTGCTACATGTGACTAACACTATGATACAGCATCCAACTGAAAATAGCACTGTTTTATAACTCAGATCTTAAATGGACATGAGAGCTAAAAAAAAAGGCCTCTGGAAGTACAATTTGGACCCACAGACTTCAATGGGTGCTATAAACCTCGAAACTTGTAGGGAGCTGTCATATGGTTGGTCATAAGTGTGAGTCCTAAAGCTGCACTTGATTGAAAAGAAAAGAAAAGCAGGGCCAGAGAAGCGCTCATCGGTGGGACCATTTTGACAGATAGTTTAATCTGCTGCTGAAAAAAACACTCACCTGGATGTGTTACCCACCAAGTGTAACAGCCAATCATGCAGTGGATAGAGGTAGCTAGTGCGGCCAAGCTTCTTCTGTCAAGGCACAGCGTGCCAGGCAGAAAATGTAGAAGAGAATTCAGGTCAGCAGCGGTGCAACCAGGAAGGTCCAAGGCTAGAAGTTAAGTTTATAGCTTTTATTTATTCATTTACAGTTTCCACAGATCACATGTTTCAGGGCTGAAACAGTCCCTTCTTCATATCAAGAAACATCTGAAGAAGGGACCGTTATGGCCCTGAAACTCATAATCTGTGGAAACTATGAATGAATAAATAAAACCTTCAAGCCTTGATCTTTCCTGGTTGACCTGAATTTTCTTCTACACTTGATTGAAAATGGGCACATGCAATGTTGTCATAAAGTAGTCACATTGAAATTAAAATTCGCATTTATGATCATACACACAAAATTAACTGTATACAAGTCAGCTAGGTAGAGACTTATGATACAGACCTTTACTGGATTTCAAATACCAGTTACGTATCAGAATTCATAATTGGAAATGTTTTCATCAGAACTTCTCAGTAGTCTTGTATCTGATTCTGTAAGTTAAAGAGGTTTTCCAATTACAACCAGTTAATCACTATCAACTGCATAAGAGAAAACTGTTGGATCACTGGGGGTTCAACCACTGGACCACCACCGATCTTGATAAGGGGTCCCGTGCCCCTAGTTTGCATGGAACAGCAGTCAAGCATGCACAGTGTTAATCCATTCACCCACTAATGCACTGCTGGAGATAGCTGAGTGTTGTACTCCCCACCTGACCTCCTCTCCATTCATATAGGGTGGAAAAGGACAATACTTCTTGTGAGAGGTGGAAGCCCTTGCGGTCAGACCCCCACTAATCTAATCCCACTAATTACTAGAGAACCCTTTTAAAATGATTACATCAACACAAGGATAGTAAGACAGGTCTTGACATTTAAATGAGCCCTTTTTAACGTAACTTTTGGCAGAGCTCCTTCATTTTTTAAACAAATTAATTCTGACAATCCAACTAATTTTCCTAACATTATCATAAACAATAGCCCCAGTAGAACCCAAAATCTATTGTATTAACCGTATGTCCCCGCTTAATTTCAGAAGCTATTTTTACAAAATAGCCCAGCCATAGTAGTTATTGTTTTTTATTTAACTTCTCAAAAAATGTCAAGTGCTATTTTTTGCCATTTTGGCTGTTTATATTTTCTTTTGCGGAAAAGAAAGCCAATTTCAATCTTAAAGTCTTCTGAGGCATCTGACAATGTGTGGTGGACTGTTGGTAATAGAGCAAACAGAACAAAAATATGCATTTTTTATGAGATACTACAGTCCTTATAGACATATTGGAAAATCACATTGTAAAAAAAAATGAAATATTTACAATAAACATACACAATGACAGCAGTATTTTAAAAGTAATTATGAAAATGGGCATATTGGTTGAAAGTAGCAGCTGTTGGCATTTCCAGTCACTCAAGTCTAGTGATTTATTGATATTCTCTATCATTATTTGCAGGTGGAACAAACCATTTTGTGTACTTAATAATCATGCACATGAAGAATCAAATTGAAAAATGTAAGGTAGATGTGTTGTAGTATAATGAGCTATGTCACATGAAATACTAAATGTAGATGTATTTGACATGGAACCAGTACCTTGTTTTTAATTGCATTGCTGTAAGTTAGTGAGAACCTGCTTTCCTACAAATTATACACTGGCACAAGAACATAACATAGAACAAGGGTGGCATAAGAGTGACAAATGAACGTTTGTGCGAACTCTTCCTGATCATAGGCTTATGTAAAAGAACTCTTAAAGGGAATGTGTCACCAGTTTTATGGGATCCTAACTAAGGACAAAATAAACTAGTGATAGATCTCCTTAACAAAATGCTGGGTCAGTTTTCTTAATTTATTCAGCCATTTTGCTAAAATATTGTATTGAACAGCTCCAGCACATGCCGACGAGTCCTGAATATTTATAAGCATCTGATTTTTTTGTTTTACCATATTTTTCGCCCTATAAGACACACCAGCCCATAAGACGCACCTAGGTTTTAAAAGAGGACAATAAAAAATAAATATTTTTACTTAGACCTCAGATCAGACCCCCAATCAGACCTCAGCTCAGACCCCAATGTGAATGACCCCCAATCAGACCTCAGATAAGAGCTCCATGCCTCTCATCAGCCCCCATTAGTGATGAGGTGCCATATTCGATTTCGCAATATTTTGAAATCGAATAGTCATCATTATTATATTTATCACGAATAATATGTGATTTAATCATTCGCGCATTGCGAACTGAACTTTGAACGGGATATAAAGGCAACTTTCCTATTGGTTGACTACCTAGAATTAATGAAGATAACGAATGTAGCGGTATATTCTCTATCATCGTTAATTCTAGGAAGCCAACCAATAGGAAAGTTATACCCCGTTCAAAGTTTTATTCACAGTACGCGAATATTACATAATGTAATATTCGCGTACTGCGAATGAAACTTTGAATGTGGTATAACTTTCCTATTGGTTGGCTTGCTAGAATTAACGAAGATAGAGAATATAGCGCTATATTCTTTATCTTCATTAAGAAGGAAAGTAGTGAAATATTCGCTGTCTTCGCTATTAACAAAGATAAAGAGTATAGCGCTATATTCGTTATCTTTGTTAATTCTAGCAAGCCAAGTAAACTTGCCCATACACAGCTCTAAGTTGGATGCACAATGCGAGAATATTAAGTAACATTACTGGCATTGTGCATCTAACTTAGAGCGGGGTATATACATGCAATTTACTTTACTATTGTTTGGCTGGGTAGAAGTAACTAATATGACGAATACGAATATAAAGCTATATTATCTATATTCGCTAATTCTAGAAAGCCAATAGAAAATTTGACTGTACCCAGCTCTAAGTTTGATGCGCAATGCGAGAATATTACTTTGCCTATTTTTGCAATAACTAGAATAATGACTCAGTATTCTATTTATTGCAAAATATAGTAATATTCTCGCATTGCGCATCCAACTTAGAGCTGTCTATAGGCAACTTTCCTATTGGCTTGCTAGAATTAGCGACTATAGAGAATATAGCGCTATATTCGTATTCATCATATTCGTTAATTCTTTATACCCAGCCAAACAATAAGTAAGTTGCATATACCCCGCTCTAAGTTAGATGTGCAATGCGAGTAATATTACTTAATATTCTCGTATTGCGCATCCAACTTAGAGCTGTGCATAGGCAAGTTTACTTGGCTTGCTAGAATTAACAAAGATAACAAATACGAATATAGCACTATATTCTCTATCTTCGTTAATTCTAGCAAGCCAACCAATAGGAAAGTTATACCCCGTTCAAAGTTTCATTCGCAGTACGCAAACATTACGTAATGTAATATAGAGAACATATCGCTATATTCTCTATCATTGTTAACGGTATCTTGGGTTCAGATTGAAAAAACAACACTATCCACCATATGACTTTCATCCGCCCTCATGATTCTCATCAGCCTTCATTGCCTCATATCATCCCCCATGCCTCTCATCAGCCCTCATGCCTCTCTTCAGCCCCCATATCAGCCCCCATGCCTCTCATTAGCCCCCATGCCTCTCTTCAGCCCCCATTTCAGCCCGCATGCCTCTCATCAGCCCCCATGTCAGGCCCCATGCCCCTCATCAGCCCCATGCCTCTCATTAGCCCCCGTTCCTCTCATCAGCCCCCATGCCTCTCATCAGCCCCCATGTCAGCCCCATGCCTCTCATCAGCCCTCATATCAGCCCCAATGCCTCTTATCAGCCCCCATTCCTCTCATTAGCCCCCGGAAGCCTCTCATCAATCCCCAACAGCCTTTAAGCAGCCCCCAGAAGTCTTTTGTCAGCTCTCAGCATCTTTTTATCAGCCCCCATATGCCTCTCATCAGCCCCCAACAGCACAACACTTACCTCTCCTGTTTTGGACGCTGCTCCTAACCGCCAGCGATCTTCTTCCTCCTGCCGTCAGCTGTGCTGTGACCTGAGGTGCACAGCGTGAGTTCACAGAGCGCCCTGACGCGGTGCGCAGTAACAGCACAGGCGACAGCCGATGACCAGGAAGTGTTTAGTACAGAGCTTTCACTACTTCCCGATCCTCCGGTCAGGGGCGGATTGGGCCGGGGGGCAGGGGGGAAATTGCCCCCTGGGCCTCTCTGTTGCCTCTATAAATGGCCCTCATCAGCGCAAACACTAGTGTCACCCAGGGGCGGACTGAGCGGTCGGGCACTTTGGACATGGTCCAAGGGCCCGGCCGAAAAGTGGTTCAGAGACATCGGGCGGGTCAGGGTGAAAGCATTTTCTGTAAGATCACATCAGGCCGCTCAGGCGCAGGCTACGGGGCCCGGCGGCAGGAGCCAGTTTGTGGGAGGAGGGGCCCGGCGGCTGGAGGTACATTGAGGAGGGGCCCGTCCATGGAGTTCTGTGCGGCGCGGAAGCGGGCCGTCATCTAGTGACTGACGTTACACGTTGACGTGCGTCAGCGTGTGACGTCTCCACAGGCCGCTGAGGGCCAGGCCACCGGATTTTTCTGGCCTGCACAGGCTGCCGCAGGATCTGGATCATCAACACAACAGCCTCAGGAGGATATTGCATACAAGAAGCCTTAAGGTAGTCGTCCCCCATCAGCGTTACTAGTGAACAGAACTACAACATGGGTGGGGGCAGTGTGGGGACAATCTGTATTGCGGGGGGCAGTGTGGGGACAATCTGTACTGTGGGGGGCAGTGTGGGGACAATCTGTACTGTGGGGGGCAGTGTGGGGACAATCTCTACTGTGGGGGCAGTGTGGGGACAATTACTACTGTGGGGGCAGTGTGGGGACAATTACTACTTAGTTAGAGCATGTCATATTTTTATACAGCAGGTCATTACGGACGTGACAATGCCTAATATGTATACTTTTTATTTATTTAAGTCTTACACAATAACAGCATTTTTGAAACAAAAAATCATGTTTTAGTGTCTCCATATTTTGAGTGCCATCGTTTTTTTTTATATGTATGGCGGGGGTCATAAGGGGTTAAGTAATAATCAATACTCTATTTCTCAATAATCTAAATAATCTAAATTATTATTCAGAACAGATCAGAGAATATCTCTAGACATCCTAAAGAAAAGTGTAAAATTGCTAAAGTAAATAATCTACAACATATACCTCTTTTGATATCTGCATAACGTGCTTAAGTGTTAAAAGCTCGTGACTAAACAAACAGATGTCTCACTAGTCTATTGTGCAGTGGCACCTGGTATGTTAAATCACTGGTTTCACCTTTATGTACGTGAGGCTGGAAGGAAAAATAATAGAACATCAATGGTATGCGCATTCTGTTAGGAATTCATAAGTTATATGCTTTATGTATGTTCATCATAAGAAGGTATTTCAAATACAATTGTTTGTTGGTTACATAATTGTTCAGTCACATTTAATTAACGTTTATATACAAAGCGACAGCACGTTCTGCTGCCCAGAAATGATTATTTACTTGTTTGCACGAACTACAGTTTCACCTGATGAACAAGCGTTTCGTTCATTCATCGTGTGATCTACTACACCTTTAGACGGGCAGATTGTTGGGAACGAGTGTTCGTAGGAACGTTCATCCCTGATAATCTACCCGACAATTGGGCAGTGTAAATCTGCCATAAAACAATTTAAAAGAGTTGTGGCAAGATACACAGCATAAGAGAAAAGTACCTGATCAGTGGGTATCTGACATATGGAATCCCCAATACTAATAGCGTCAATCCAGCAGTCTCAAAAAGAAAGAATGGAGTAGCGTTGCGCAAGCTCGAGCTGTTGCTCCATAGAAACAGAGGCACAGGACTTCCATTCTCATGGCTGGGTCCAAGTGGTTGGACCACCACTGATCAGATAATTATCCACTATTTTGTGTATAGGTGATATCTCTATCTTGCCACAAACCATTTAAGGGCCTTGTTATTTTACTCTCATTTCAAGATTATATATGTTTTCTTAAAAAATCATTATTTAATAACAGCACAATTTTAAATCTTAATGTCATAACTTGAAATGTTGAGATTCACTACTACCACAATTACTGAGGATATGCAAGTGTTGTTCTGTTCAGGCTAAAATATTAACACTTTATTAATGTAATTAATAGAAAAGACTAACAAAAGGTTATAATGTTGCAGCAATATCAGAAGACATTGATATACAGCACAAAACATGACATGAATATAAACCAATGTGTCTGCATGGGCAGTGTAATACCCCCCTTACTGTGCTCAAAGATTCAGATTTGTCAAGAGGTAAACGTTAAATAAAAAGTAAGTGTTTTAGGACATTGACATGGTATCATAAATGGCTCAATGAATTCATAAATAGTTTAATTGACAAGAATGTCCTCTTGAATATATCCCAAAAATGTGCCTATTTGCACAATGTATGTGTATTGGTGCAGCAAGTAAAACATGGCAAAAGTGTCTGGATGCATAGTATGACAGATTGTTAGGGTTGTGGATTATTTTATGTATGCTGTTTTTATTTCATCTCGTTTCATTAAGCTTGAGCTTAAAGGGTTTTTCAGCTTCAGTACAATGATAGATAGGCCATCAATATAAAATCAGTAGGTCCAACTCTCAGCATTTCTGACGATTAGCTGTTTGATGGGACTGCAGCATTTATGAGGATGTTGAATTTAATCCTTAACTTGAGATCGGGAACACAATAGCTGAAATGTATTTATACTGTATATTTACAGGAGAAATAACAGCTTTAAAAAATACAGAAGTTTAGAAGTTTAAGAAAAGGTATTGTTTATGGGTTTTTATTTCAAGAGGAAAGCAAATACTAACTAAGGCCTCATGCACACAAAAGTATTTTGGGTCCGCGTCCGAGCCGCATTTTTTTGCGGCGGGGGTGCGGTCCCATTCACTTCAAAGGGGCCGCAAAAGATGCGGACAGCACTCCGTGTGCTGTCCACGCCCTTTGCTCCGTTCCGCGGCCTCGCAAGAAAAATAGAGCATTTCCTATTCTTGTTCGTTTTGCGGACAAGAATAGGCATTTCTACAATGGGCAAATTGCGGAACGGAACAGCTTCCGTGTTTTGCGGATCCACGGTTTGGTGACCGCAAAAAAACACCTACGGTCGTGTGCATGAGGCCTAAGTCACACAAGTCGGAAAGAGCCAACGGTCCTTTAAGACAAATCACATATAACCTTACCTTATTTCCTACTTTATATTCAACTCAATTGTAGGGCTTAATGTTTGAACCAGTGATCAATAGATGGCACAGTGCATGATTTGCAAGCATCTGTTTAGATAAGTATTAAATAAACCTGGATGTAGCAATTCTCATCTTGATTCTTAACTAGTTAAATGAGTTTTCCGAGATTTTGATATTGATGACTAGTGTTGAGCGAAGCAACGCATTTGAAGCGGAATTTGGTCCTAAGTTTGCAACCATTCAGGTTGTCTTAAAATGGTCTTATAAGCTGAATGTGCTCCTGGCCAAGTTGCTGGTGCTGCAGTCCCTCCCTTTACAAGTGGTGGACTCTGCACCTTTCAGAGAACTGATGGCTTGTGCCAAGCCGAGGTGGAGAGTCCCAATCTGTCATTTCTTTGCCAAAAAGACAGTAACATCCCTGCACACACATGTAGAACAGAATGTGGGCAAGTCCTTTATCCTGTCGGTGCCTGCCAAACTGCATGGCAGCACCGACGTGTGGAGCTGTAACTATGGTCAGGGACAATACATGTCCTTTACGGCCCACTGGGTGAATGTGGTTTCAGCACAGCCACACCAGCAACTTGGCCACGTGACGCCGCTTCCGCCTCCACATTCTCACTCTGTTGGTCCTGCGACAATGTCTGACTCTGCCTCCTCATCCTCCACCATGTCCTCAGCCTTCATTGCACGGACAATTCACAGTGCCCCTCCAGCATACCACATGTGCAGGGCATGGCGGTGTCACGCTGTTCTTCACCTCATTTGCCTGGGTGAACGGAGTCACACAGGGAAGGAACTTCTCTGTGTCCTAATCAAGAAATCAAATTCTCAAAATCCGAACCATGGTGACCGACAACGGGAAGAACATGGTGTCGACACTGCGTCAAGGAGGGCTGAGCCATGCGCCCTGCGTGGCACACGTGTTCAATCTGGTTGTCAAGCGGTTCCTGAAGTCTTCCACCCATCTGCAAGACATCCTAAAAATGGCCAGGAAACCTTTCATGAACTTCAGCCACTCGTACATTGCAAAGCACACCATCCTTGAGGTGCAGCGGCAGAACGGCATTCCCCAACATAGGCTGATATGCTACATTTCCACTGGTTGGAATTCCACCCTCCATATGTTGGACCGACTATACGAACAGAGAAAGGCCATAAACGATTTCTTGATGATCCAAGTGGACATGAGTGCTCCCCTGTGTAACTTCTATGTCAGCCAGTGGCAGCTCATGCTTGACACCTGCCGTTTGTTCAGGCCCTTTAAGAAGGCCACGTTATTTGTCGGTCGCCAGGACTACAGGATGAACAACAGCATTCCACTGCTTTATGTCCTGGAACAGATGCTGGTAAATCTGGCTGGTCAGGGGACTGGAGGCGTGGCGCCTAGACCTCACGGCCATATGAGCCTTGTGGGGGCTGAACTGGAGGAGGAGGAGGACATTGAAGCACAAGTAATGTGTAGTGAAATGGGCGGGCCCTCTGTGCTCACGTTCCTCTGCCATGGTTGCCATTTCCGATTATTGGGCCGGCTACCTGCTGTATGATACAGCTGGCACCCGTCAAGTATGGAGTGGGTTCACTGCAGCAGCCTGCTCCATACATTCCCTCTGCCACCATGATGTACGGGTATAACTGATTTATAGCGATTCATGACAAATTAATTTGTAAGGAATCGAATTTCATTGCTAACTTCAGCGAATCGGCCTAATTGAATTTTTCAAAACCTCACGCATCTCTATTGATGAGTTATCTTCAGTATAGGCCATGAATATCCGATCAGCGGAGGTCTGACTCCTGGAACCTCTGCTGATCAGCCAGTGAGTGCCTCAGTCTGTTCCTAGGGCAGTAATATCATCAGTTATCTGGCCTAGCCACAGGTCAGTTCCAAACAAGTGAATGGGACTGAACTACAATACCAAGCATGGTGGCTATTAAATTGATGGCACTGTGCTTGCTTACGTGCCACCTCAAACAGGTGATTGGGGATATTGATCGGACCCCCTCTGATCTGATATTGGTAGCGGATTCTGAGGATAATTCATCCTGGAAAATCCATTTAACTAGTTAAGAATCAAAATGAGTAAACAATCGGAAGAAACTTTTGACTGACTTTTTATGGTTTTTGTGATATTGTACTGTATGTGACCATCATAAATAAAATTTAACATTATTTCAGTTCACCCTAAGGTAAGTTAATTGACATTCAGCTGTAAAATTAAACAATTCCAGCTGCATAATATATTTTTGCAAGCAGAAAAGGTTAGGGAAGAAGGATGATTTTAAAAAAACGCGAGCATACTAAACTCTTCATGTTTTAGCTTGCAAAGTTAATTTGTTGCTTGTAAAAGGAGTTCATTTATTCTACACAATTAAATTTATTGAACTGTGAAAGAAAATTTTAACAAGTGGCCAAACAGCAAGGAAATGCCAAACTGATAGAATTATACAGTTCTGTGATCCCTGTTTCATTTATCAATAGATTAAAAATCAAAAAGTATTTATTATATTGAATTAGAATTAAACATTTAAATAACAAAAAAGTATCCTCTAATTTTGTTCAATTAACTGCAGACATAATGTGCCCTATTATAACCATTATTAGAGAATTCATTTACATTTTAAAACTATGCACTAAAGAGTTTTCTCAGAATAAAAACTATTTTAAAATTTAAGCCAGCCAGTCTTCAGTATTGAAGAAGGGTGTCAATGTAGTTGGCTGCATAAACTCCTGGTTGTTATCTCTGGTGGTACCCTCAGCTTTCCGTACAGGGTAATATTAGTATTAGGGCTCATGCACACGAACATATTTTCTTTCCGTGTCGGTTCCTTTTTTTGCGAACCATATGGGGAACCATTCATTTCAATGGGTCTGCAAAAAAAACGGAAGTTACTCTGTGTGCACTCCATTTTTGTTTATCCATATTTCTGTTCCGCAAAAAAATAGAACATGTCCTATTGTCTGCATTTTGGACAAGGTTAGTACTGTTCTATTAGGGGCCAAGCTGTTCTGTTTCGCAAAATACGGAATGCACATGGACGTCATCAGGATTTTTTGCGGCCCGCAAAATACATACGGTCATGTGCATGATCCCTTAAAGAAACATCAAATGCAGAAAATGCTCAAAAAATCCTAACTCTTCACCCCTTTCCCTTGGTCCTATTTTGTCTGATATTGCAATTAAAACTGAGAAACATTTAAAAAGATCTTCTCTATTCCAAGGACTTAAGTTGTCCATCAGTTTAAGATAAAATACATCAGGAGAAGATTAACCCTTGTGTTCCCTGCTGGATTTCTTCAACACTGTTTTTGTCAGGATATAGTAACATAGAAACATAGTACATAAGGCCGCAAAAAGACATCTGTCCATCCAGTTCGGCCTGTCATCCTGCTAGTTGATCCAGAGGAAGGCAAAAAAAAACTATGAGGTAGAAGCCAATTTTTCCCACTTAAGGGGAATAAAAAATTTCTTCCCGACTCCAATCAGGCAATCAGAATAACTCCCTGGTTCAATGACCCCTCTCTAGTAGCTATAGCCTGTAATATTATTACACTCCAGAAATACATCCAGGCCCCTCTTGAATTCCTTTATTGTACTCACCATCACCACCTCCTCAAGGCAGAGAGTTCCATAGTCTCACTGCTCTTACCGTAAAGAATCCTCTTCTATGTTTGTGTGCAAACCTTCTTTCCTCCAGACGCAGAGGATGTCCCCTCGTCACAGTCCTGGGGATAAATAGATGATGGGATAGATCTCTGTACTGTCCCCTGATATATTTATACATAGTTATTAGATTTCCCCTCAGTCGTCTTTTTTCTAAAGTGAATAACCCTAATTTTGATAATCTTTAAGGGGACTGTAGTTGCCCCATTCCAGTTATTACTTTAGTTGCCCTCCTCTGAACCCTCTCCAGCTCTGCTATGTCTGCCTTGTTTACAGGAGCCCAGAACGGTACACAGTACTCCATGTGTGGTCTGACTAGTGATTTGTAAAGTGGTAGGACTATGTTCTCATCACGGGCGTCTATGCCCCTTTTGATGCAACCCATTATCTTATTGGCCTATGCAGCAGCTGCCTGACACTGTTTTTTGCAGTGTAGTTTGTCGTTTATTAAAATTCCTAGATCCTTTTCCATGTCAGTGTTACCGAGTGTTTTATCATTTAGTATGTGCTGGTGACTTGCATTATTCCTTACCATGTGCAAAAAACTCCAATCTATCCAGATCCCTCTGAAGCAGTATATTTTCCTCTTTAGTGTTAATTACTTTACACATTTTAGTGTGATCTGACAAAATTTATATTTTACTGTGCAAGCCTTCTACAAGATCATTAATAAATATAGGAAGAAGAATAGGGCCCAGTACTGACCCCTTAGGTACCCTACTATTGACAGTTGCCCAATCTGAGTGTGTACCGTTAATAACCACTCTATGTTTTCTGTCACTCAGCCAGTTACTTACCCACTTACAGACATTTTCTCCCAGTCCGAGCATCCTCATTTTATATAGTAACCTTTTATGAGGTACAGTGTCAAATGCTTTGGAGAAGTCCAGATATACGACATCCATTGATTCGCCGCTGTCAAGACTAGAACTTACCTCCTCATAGAAACTGATTAAATTAGTTTTGCATTACCGATCCCTCATGAAGCCATGCTGATATGGTGTTATTTGCTTATTTCCGCTGAGATCCTCTAAGATAGCATCACTCAGAAAACCTTCAAACAGTTTACCCACAACAGATGTTAAACTTACCGGCCAATAATTTCCAGGCTCTGTTTTTGGACCCTTTTTGAATATTGGCACCACATTTGCTATGCGTCAAACCTGTGGAACATTCCCTGTCAGTATAGAGTCTGCAAATATCAGAAATAAGGGTCTGGCTATGACAATACTTAATTCCCTTAGGATACGGGGGTGTATGCCATCCGGTCCTGTCGATTTGTCTATTTTAATCTTTTTAAGTCGCTGTTGTCACTTCTTCTTGGGTCAGACAGGACACTTTTAATGGAGAATTTATTTATTTTTTTACATTCAGCATTTCATCTGACAGTTTATTTTCCTTAGTGAATACAGAGAAAAAAATATTTAACAGCTTTTTTTTCTCCTCGTCGTTCTCTGCAGCTCCCCCCTCATTACTCTTTAAAGGGCTGACATCTTCAGATTAATACTTTTTAACATTTATGTAATTGAAGAACATTCTAGGGTTAGTTTTATACTCTTTGGCAATTAATCTCTCGGTCTCTAGTTTGGCGGCTTTTATTTGTTTTTTACAAGTTCTATTTTTTTCCTTATAGTTTTTCAGTGCTTCCTCGCTACGATGTTTTAGTGATTTAAATGCTTTTTTTTTGTCATTTATTGCTTTCTTTACACTTCTAGTTATCCACATTGGTTTCTTCTTGTTCCTTAACCTTTTATTTGCATAAGGTATGTACCTCTCACAATGAGATTTTAGGATGCTGTTAAAGATATCCCATTTTGTGGCTGTATTTTTATTTTTGAGGACTTTGTCCCAGTTAGTTAGGCCTATGGCCTCTCTTAGTTGGCTAAATTTTGCTTTTTTGAAGTGTGGTATTTTTGTTCCTTCCGGTAGAAATTCCCTTTTGAATGATAATTGGAAGGTTATTACTTTATGGTCACTATTTCCCAGGTGTCCCCCAACCTGCACATCTGTTGTTCTGTCAGGTCTATTGGTTAATACTAAGTCCAGTATGGCCATCCCTCTAGTTGGGTCCTGAACCAGTTGGGAAAGGTAATAGTCTTCCTTTATGCGATGTACAGCTTTCAGTTACCCAGACTACTGGGTAGTTGAAGTCCCCCATAATAACCACCTCATTATGATTTGCGGCCTCGTCTATTTCGCTCAGTAGTAGATTTTCTGTGTACTCTGGTATATTAGGAGGTTTTTAGTAAACTCCTATTAGTAATTTATTATTGTTTTCAGCTCCATGTATCTCTACCCACAGTGACTCCACCAGTGGCATAACTAGAAATGATTGGGCCCCACAGCAAATTTTTCGAATGGGGCCCCCTTCCCCAGTAATTTTTTCACAACCCCTTCCTTTCATGCCGCCCCCTTTCCTGTGGCTAGTAAAGATCGCTCTCTCAGACCAGGCCCGGCAGCTGTTCCATCCATTTTCTACACTGTCTATACTGCCACTATATATAATTTCATTGTGTAATACTGTTGAGGGACCCTGACAAAATCTTTTAGTACTTCTCCTCCTCCTCTTGGATGGGCCCCTTCTGGGTCAGGGCCCCAAAGCAGCCGCTTTCCCTGCTTCCCCTATAGTTACGCCCCTGGACTCCACATGTTCATGTCCCTCACTTATATCTTCTCGGACTGTGGGCTTTAGATAGGACTTTACATAAAGGCAGACCCCTCCCCCTCTCCGGTTTTGATGATTCTTTCTAAACAGACTGTGACCCTGTACATTAACTGCCCAGTCATAGCTATCATCCCGCCATGTCTCAGTTATTTTCACTATGTCATAGTCCTCATCCTCATAGGATAATGCAGAAAATGCTGCAGACTGACAAACATTGAGAGCATTACTCATTTACTTCTAGCTTTCATCTCTAGGTGTAGAGTTCCTTTAGATCCCAGTGTTTCTAATTAATGGCTGCCCATGTAATACATAGACAGGCAAACCTAGACAGGCTAGAGTCAGAGCTACTGTATGCAATGTCTCCATGCTTTGGTTAATAGAGGAGTCCAAGCATACTCCTTAAAGGCTATGTACACCTTCTGAGGCATTTGCTTTGTATGATTGCATTTTACTTATTTTGGGCCCCCAAGAGGAAGCCAGGCTAAACGCGCGTCGGTGTGGTTTCTCCCTCCAGGTCCTGGTCAGTATTTGATTTCCTCTACATTCATTGTGATTTATGTATTGCCTTTGCATGTTTGGGGCTAACCATGTGGATGTTTCAAACTTGGACATCCTGTAAGGTGAATATACTCATGTAGAAGTATACTGTGGATTTTTTATTATTGCTAAGTTTGGCTTGTGTAATTCACATATTGTTTGTATAATCACATCCACAGTCGGGTTATGATATCTGGCCAGTCTATCTGTATGGGAGTTTTTTCCTTCATGGCACTTTTGTATTTGCCGCTATATTTCAATATGATGTTCAATTTGAGTTGTGCATATTTCTACCAATTAAATGTTATTATATCATATGTGTGTTTTTGCTTTGTTGGTGATTTCTTGTAAGGTACCACACATATTTAATAATTTCAGATTTTTTTGTATCAGATGTTCTTATTTTTTCATTTGGTCTTTATTGTTCAGACGTTTATGAGATACAAGAGTTAAAAAATCAATCTGCAAGCTATCACATTGTGTGATGTTTTTTTTTAATCACATCAACTGACGGCTCCAGTAGAGCTCCTATCTCTGACCTAATGTCCTCATAAATAGTGTTGAGCATAAATATTCGAATTGCAAATTTTATTCGCAAATATCGCCACTTTGAGAATTAGTGCTATATATTCGTATTCGCAAATAGTGTTGATCGCAAATATTCTAATTGTGAATTTATCGCGCATTTAACCCGAGTATCGGCAGTTAGCAACCTCCCTAGCAACCAATAGAAAAGTTACCTACCCCTTAGTGTTGATAGCGAATATTCTAATCGCCAATTTTTATCGCGAATATATTACATTGTCGATTTTCGCAATCAAGTAAATAATGCCTGGAAGTCACGAATTCTCGAAATTTGCAAATTTATGGCGAATATTCGGCCAAAAATTTGCAAAATATCACAACTTCGAATATTGCCTATGCTGCTATTCACTACTCATAAACACTTATTTAAGCCACATCCTTATTAGTTTGATAAGAATTGAACTATATTGAGTGTTCATGAGGTCAGGAGATCAAAGAGAACAATTAACTAAGAGCCATTAGCTATGGGGAATTCAAAGAAAACACAACTGATTTTTTATTTCTTGTATCTCAGAAACAGCTGAACATTTTTAATAAAGATCAATTGAAAAAACTATTTGTAGTCCAAAATGAGTAAAACGCAATAATAAAAAATGCCCCCAAAGGTGTACCTAGCCTTTAATATCCTTAATATTCATATTCCTTAATATGGAGTATGGATAAGAATTGTCCTGATGAGACTGTCCTTTAATACAAAAAACATATAATATGGTAATCACTGTAATTCTTTTTTGTAACTTAATAATAAAACTATTATGACTGTATTATCAAATGTGAGGTAGTGACAGGCCTCATATATGAAGGAAGGTATGTATCTCCCAGAATGGTGCAGTAAACCTAATATGGAGATACATATTGTGGTTTGCTGTGGGGCATCTGGGACATACTGCCAAGGTACTTAGCCTTGGTGGAGTGGAAGCCAGAAGCTAGAGTGTCCACTAAGATAGATAGTGGACACTGCTGTGCCTAGTATAGCTGGTAACAGCTAGTCCGGGCCTGGCTTTTACTGGGAGTAAGCAAAGAGCAGGGTGGGTGCTTAGTCCCCACGATCCACTACTGGGTTTATACGTGGCTCATGTCCATGATTGTGTTTTTAAAAGTGAGCAGCAGGAAGCAGGATGTGTCTAGGGAGTGAGAGGCTTCAGATCACACACTGCAAGGAATGTGTGAAAGAAACCATGGCCTGTGGACTGATACCCTAACCCGGCTGAGATCCGGCTGTAACTGAACTGTAAGTTGGCTGGAACAAGCAACAAACAGTGTTGAAAAGACTTTGTCGTTTCCCTGCATGTCTTCAAAACTGGTCATAGGAGCCCACGGCATTACACAAAGAAGTTCCAAATACACATGCACACCATTAATATTAGTTTATTGACATATTCATATTGATATGCAAGCTTTTATTGACTGAGCTTTTCTATAGACTAAAGAATTATGTATCACTTCAATAAAAAAATAATGACAAACAAGCCCTGTTTCTGTTTTGATGCACTACTCCCATCTGATTATGAAAATTAGGGTTATTCACTTTAGAAAAAAGACGACTAAGGGGAGATCTAATAACTATGTATGAATATATCGGGGCAGTAAAGAGATCTCTCCCATCATCTCTCTCTTTTTTTTTTATATAATCTTTATTAGGGTACAATAGTACAATAGGTCATTTACACAAGACCATGCATCTTTGGCGTCTTCTCATTCCAGATTGCATATGTAGAGGGAGTCCCGAACCTGATCATCCGGCAAGCTAGTGAATACAGTCAGGTTTCAAGTATAGCCCTCATTAAAGCTGAGTATTAATCCTAGCGCAAACAACCAAACATAACAACATTTAAATTCCCATTCCCCTCCCCCTTTCAATGCTCTCTCAGTTTGACACAATCGCATTCCTATCTATTTTATAATCCACCTGCAGTCTTCCCAGAGTGTTCGCGAGTTTCCCTTGTAGATACCATTCAGAAGTTATGAAGGACTTCATCAGCTCCTTTAATTCTCGAAGAATGTCTTAACATATTTTCCCTTGTGTTGTTCTGCCTCTACTCTCTCCATATTGAAACATAGCTTAATTTGGCGAAAAACATCTGTTGCGGTTGGGACACAAGGCTGTAGCCAATCTTCAAAGAGGCATCTTTTTGCTGCTAGGAGTAAAGTGTAGAGTATTGGGGGATCTTTCTTCCCTCAGGAATAATGTGAAATAGGATAAATTTGGGAGTGGGACCTGATCAGCCTCCAAAATTTGACAGACTCCAGGCAAGACCATACCCCAAGAAATAAATCAGAGCCTCCAAGATGGCATTTTGGGCAATTAGCCAATCTGTGCTGGGATGGAGTTTGAAAAGTAAACTGATTCTGAAATGTGTTTCCCTCCACCCCTCATTAACAACTACCTTCCTTATCTTATCCCATCCCTGTAGAATCACTTTCTTAGTGTCCATGGAGGGGAAGTCCTTCCTCCACTGGGAGAAGAACTGTTCTGCAATATTCTTCTGCTTGATGGCCCTTAGTCCCTGATATATTTCCGACAATGTTTTTTCCCTTTGTCCCTTACCTACTAAGAGATTGAATTTATTGGAAATGTATTCCTTAGTAAGATTCAGAACTCTAGGTCTGAGGAACCCCATAAGTTGAAGGTACGCTAGCAAGTGTTCATTCCCAAGCTGATGTTTCTCCCTAAATTAAGTAAATGAATAGCAATGTTTCTCTTGGATATTCCAGACATCCTTTACATACCTAATGCCCACTGCCCACCATAGCACACAATGTTTGGATTCTAAGCCTACTGGGAATTCTGTGCGGCCGCATATGCTCATATACTTTGAGAGCATGAAAGGTAGGTCGAAGTTTTTACGGGACCCTTTCCAACTGGCGATAGTAACCTTCACTAACAGACTGGTCCAAAGAGGGTATTGCAGATTTGGTGTGTAGTAATGCCTTTAGTTTCCAAGAGTGTACTAACTGCACTTCCAGGGTGGGTTTGGAGTAGAATTTAGTGTCATCCCTCATCTATTTATCCTGAGGACTGTGACTGTGACGAAGGGACATTCTCTACGTCTAGAGGAAAGAAGGTTTGTACACAAACATAGAAGAGGATTCTTTATGGTAAGAGCAGTGAGACTATGGGACTCACTGCCTGAGGGGCCTGGGTGTATTTTCTGGAGTGTAATAATATTACAGGTTATAGTTACTAGAGATGAGTCGTTGATCTAGGGTGTTAATTTGATTGCCTGATTGGAGTCGGGAAGGAATTTTCCCTTAATAAAATGAAGAAATTGGCTTCTACCTCATGTTTTCTTTTTCCCTTCCTCTGGATCAACTTAGCAGGATGACAGGCTGAACTGGATGGACAGATGTCTTTTGTCAGCTTTGCAACTATATTACTATGTTATTATGCCTCTTCTTATACTGACTGTAGGTTAGCAATGCAGCTGTAAGCTCCTGATACATGGGTCAGTCTCTATAGGTGATACTTATCTGACATTTGTTTTTCTGCTTGGCTGCTTTTCAGATCAGCTCCTTAAGCTACAGTGTCTACAGATAGTCTGTAATCCACCTTCTGTGTTATGATTGGTTGAGCCTGCTATGTCCTTCCATACTGGAGCTCCACCTTCTCAGATTGGCTGCTGTGAATAATCACACGTCTATCGCAGGCTTACCAGAATGTAAATTAATTGGGACCTGATATTCATTAACCACTTCAGCCCCCCTAGCTTAAACACCCTTAATGACCAGGCCACTTTTTACAATTCTGCACTACACTACTTTCACCGTTTATTGCTCCGTCATGCAACTTACCACCCAAATGAATTTTACCTCCTTTTCTTCTCACTAATAGAGCTTTCATTTGGTGGTATTTCATTGTTGCTGACATTTTTACTTTTTTTGCTATTAATAAAAATTTAACGACATTTATGCAAAAAAATGACATTTTTCACTTTCTGTTGTAAATTTTTTTAAAAAACTACATTTGTATATAAATTTTTATCTAAATTTATTGTTCTACATGTCTTTGATAAAAAAAAATCCAATAAGTGTATATTTATTGGTTTGGGTAAAAGTTATAGCGTTTACAAACTATGTTGCAAAAAAGTGAATTTCGGCATTTTGAAGCAGCTCTGACTTTCTGAGCACCTGTCATGTTTCTTCAGGTGCTAGAATGCCAGGAAAGTATAAATACCCCCCAAATGACACCATTTTAGATAGAAGACACCCCAAAGTATTCACGGAGGGGCATGGTGAGTTCATGTATCATTTCATTTTTTTCACAAGTTAGCGGAAAATGACACTTTCTGAGGAAAAAAATATATAATAAAGTTTCCATTTCTGCTAACTTCTGGCAAAAAAAAAAAATCTCAGACGGGCTCACTATGCCCCTCTGTGAATACATTGGGGTGTCTACTTTCCGAAATGGGGTCATTTGTGGGTGTGTTTACTGTTCTGGCATTTTGGGCGGGCTAAATTGTGAGCAGCCATGTAAAGCTAAAGGTACTCGTTGGAATTTGGGCCTTTATGCACCCAGGCTGCAAAAAGTGTCACTCATGTGGTATCGCCGTACTCAGGAGAAGTAGGGCAATGTGTTTTGGGGTGTATTTTTACATATACCCATGTTGGGTGAGAGAAATATCTCTGTAAACTGACAACTTTGTATAAAAAAATTAAAAAGTTGTCATTTACAGAGATATTTCTCACACAAAGTATGGGTATATATAAAAATACACCCCAAAACACATTGCGCTACTCTCCTGAGTACGGCGATACCACATGTGTGAACTTTTTGCAGCCTGGGTCGCAAAGGCCCTAATTCCAATGAGTATCCTTAAGATTTCACAGGGCATTTTACGCATTTGGATTCCAGACTTCTTCTAACGCTTTAGGGGCCCTAAAATGCCAGGACAGTATAAATACCCCACATATGACCCCATTTTAGAAAGAAGACACCCCAAGGTATTCCGTGAGGGTATGGTGAGTTCATGTAAAATTTTATTTTTGTCACAAGTTAGTGGAATATGAGACTTTGTAAAAAACAAAATAAAAATAAAAATATATCAATTTCCGCTAACTTGTGCCAAAAAAAAAAATTTCTGTGAACTCGACATGCCCCTCACGGAATACCTTGGGGTGTCTTCTTTCTGAAATGGGGTCACATGTGGGGTATTTATACTGCCCTGGCATTTTAGGGAACCTAAAGCGTGAGAATCCAAATGCGTAACAATGCCCTGTGAAATCCTAAAGGTACTCATTGGTTTTAGGGCCCCTTTGCGCATCTTGGCTGCAAAAAAGTGGCACACATGTGGTATCGCCGTACTCAGGAGAAGTAGGGCAATGTGTTTTGGGGTGTTTTTTTATATATTCCTATGCTGGGCGAGAGAAATATCTCTGTAAATGACAACTTTTTAAATTTTTTTATTCAAAGTTGTCAATTTACAGAGATATTTCTCTCACCCAGCATGGGTATATGTAAAAATACACCCCAAAACACATTGCCCTACTTCTCCTGAGTACGGCAATACCACATGAGTGACACTTTTTTGCAGCCAAGATGCGCTTTAGGGCCCCTAAAATGCCAGGGCAGTATAAATACCCCACATGTGACCCCATTTTGGAAAGAAGACAGCCCAAGGTATTCCATGAGGGGCATGGCGAGTTGATAGAAAAAATTTTTGGCACAAGTTAGTGGAAATTTATTTTTTTATAGTTTTTTCTCACAAAGTCTCCCTTTCCGCTAACTTTTGACAAAAAGTTTAATTTTTCATGGACTCACTATGCCCCTCACACACAAGTTAGCGGAAATTGATTTTTATTTTTATTTTTTACAAAGTCTCATATTCCACTAACTTGTGACAAAAAATAAAATTTTACATGAACTCGCCATACCCCTCACGGAATACCTTGGGGTGTCTTCTTTCTAAAATGGGGTCACATGTGAGGTGTTTGTACTGCCCTGGCATTTTAGGGGTCTCCGCAATCATTACACATATGGCCAGCATGAGGACTTTCTGCGATTCTCCTTATATTGAGCATACGGGTAATGAGATATTTTTTTTCCGTTCAGCCTCTGCGCTGAAAAAAATAAAATAATGAACGGCACAGATTTTTTCATTCGCATCAATCAATGCCAAAATCAGTGACTGCGGTGCGGTGGGCTGGGCGCTAGCTACCTAACAAGTAGCTAACTAACTGGCGGTGATAAGGGACCCTTATGCCCCATTCACACGTCCGCAATTCTGTTTGCGGAACGGAATTGCGGACCCATTCATTTCTATGGGGACAGACTTTGTCCCGCTCGGATCCGGAATTACTGATCCGCGCTCCTGGGTCTGCACTTCCGTTCCGCAAAAATATAGAACATGTCCTATTCTTGTCCACAATTGCGGACAAGAAAAAGCATTTTCTATATAGTTCTGGCAATGTGCGGATCTGCAAAATGCGGAAAGCACATTGCCGGTGTCCGTGTTTTGAGGATCTGTGGATCCGCAGATCCGCGGATCCGATCCGCGGATCCGTGAATCCACGGATCCGCAAAACACATATGGACGTCTGAATGGAGCCTTACAAGGGGTGTGATCAATGACAGGGGGTGATCAGGGGTCTAGATGGGGTGATCAAGGGGTTAACAAGGGGTTAATAGTTGAGGGGGTGGGGGTTAGTGTAGTGTTTGGTGCAACTTTACATAGTTACCTGGTCCTCTGGTGGTCGATCCCAGCAAATGGGACCACCAGAGGACCAGGTAGCAGGTATATCAGACGCTGTTCACAAAACAGCGTCTGATATACTTGTTTGATGCGATTTATATCGCATCTACAGCCTGCCAGCGATGGATCATCGCTGGCAGGCTGTAGTTAAACTCCTAAGACACGCGCTACTGTGAAATCTCGCGTCTCGCGAGATGACGCACATCTGCGGCGCCCCAGAACAGCCCGACCGCCGCGAGAACGCAGTTGTGCGTTAGGCGGTCGGGAAGTGGTTAAAGGAAGGGTACTACCAATATTTTATAAAGTACAGATTACTAAACCACTAGTATGTAAGAGATTATTAGGTAACTGAACACTTGACTTACATTTAAAATCATAAAAGTTATAAATATAATCCCTACAAATAAATAAACATGTATACCAAATTGAGCCAAAGCCTTATCAGCACTAAGAGGGGCAAGAGAGTTGACATAAAATGTTACTATTAAAACATGATATTTCTAATTGATTTCAAATTATTTGATAGAAACCCATTGGACAGAAGCATTTTGGCCCATAATCACAAACATCTATGTGATAAATTATTAATGTCGAAGAACATAATGACAATCAGATGGCATTTACCATCTGGGAAATACTTTCATTGCCAACGTAGGGCAAGATTTCTCAATAATTTGAGATTATTTAAAGGAACTGCTGATCCGGATACTTCTGCATGATCTTGGAACTCAGCAAAAATTAATGTATATCAAAGGCACTGGAAGTACCTGCACATGAAAAAAATTAGACATGGAAATTTACTACCAGTTTATGATTTGTACTCTTCCTCCTTTTAAAGGACACAACCCACAAATTTATGCTTTTACTATTAAGCTGCAGGCAAATTTTGTGCTGCTGTAGCTTTAAGAGGTGCAGTAGTAGCAGTTGCACATGGCTCATGTGCCTGAAGGGATCACAACTGCCAAATTACAAAAAAAAAATCAGTTTTATACACATAGTTAAAGTTAGGTAGTTAGGGGCTCTGTTGCAGATTTAGCAATAGAGTTTAATAGCTTGAAGTTAGACCACTGCATATGGTGCCACCTTACAGTACCATTCTATGAAGGTATTCTCAAGTAGAAGCAATGCTTCTTCTTCTTCAGGAAAGATTAAAAAAAAAACATGATGATATTGAAAAAACATGTTCTTATAAATAAACTTTTAAATGTCTTTAATTATTTATAATAGCTCCTTTAGTCTAGGGAACAATCAGTCAAGTAGTTAAAATGGTGGCTCTTGGATTTATGATCATAATAAAACCATCCTTCTCGTGACACTGCAGGGCGGCCGGTATGAGAAAGCAGAACACAAAGCCCTATGTAAAGTCTTCTGGTATCAGCACTGTGAAGCTGTATATTATGTGCAGATGACAGCTGAGATAACTGCTCTACTGTGTCCCTGTGCTTCAGAAAGGAGTTTACCTCATTCCATACTCGGAGACTGATGGGTAGTAATAAAGACCAGACGCGCTGCTGTTGGAGAGGAGCATCTTTAGAAAACCTCAGCCTGCCAGTACGGCATAAGAAAACATTTTCAAAAATGCTGTGTGTAAAAGCAGCAATACTTAAAAAAATAACTATGTGAAAGTGGTATCTCTGTAATCATGTTGGTTAACAGAATTAAGTTAACATTAAATTTTTCCTGCAAAGTGTACGTCGCAATAGCAAAACCCTAAAAGCAATGGCAGAAATGCTGCCTTTTTTTATCCTGCTTCCCAAAAAGCAAAATAAAAAGTGATCAAAAATGGGTACTGCAAAATAGTACCAATAATAAGGGCAACTCATCCCGCAAAAAATAAGCCCCCACACAGCTCCATCGAGAGAAAGATTTTTTTTTTTAAAGTATGGTTCTCAGAAAATGGCTGGTACCCAGGGGCTGTTTAAAAGCAACGTGGCACCAGTAAACCAATCCATCGAAATTTGTGCTACAAAAGCCAAAAGGTGGTCTTTCTCTTCTTTACTTTGCAGCAAGGGGGTCATTTCTTGAAAGTTCTATTTATTATTTCACTAAAGAGGTTCTACAGTTGTCAGCAGAAGTAAATCACCACATTGGGCCTCAAAATATGCATGGTGCCCTTTGATTTTGTGTCCTCTCATACGTTGAGGCAAAATAATAGAGCCACATGTTCAGTGTTTTTAAAACTGGAAAACACAACATAATAATAAGAATGCTGACTTTTTACACTGGCATATGATGGGTACAAGATATTGAGCACTGAACTGGCATATCTGCAAAAAAAATTGTAGTTTTTACTTTGCACCATCTGCTGTGTTTTAATTTTTACCAAATATCTGTGGGCTCAAAATGCCCACTACGCCTCTTGAAAAAATCGTTGGAGAGTGTAGTTTCTAAAATGGAATCATTTTGGGGGATTTCCATTATAGGGGTACCTCAGGGTCACTTAAAATGTGACACAGCGCCCAAAAACCATCCTAGCAAAATCTGCCCTCCAAAAGCCAAATGCTGCACCTCCCATTCTGAGCCTTTCTGTGTCGATACTGCGGTTTAGGACCATACATGGGTTGTTGCCATATTCCGGAGAAAATTGTGGAGCATATTTCCTCCTGTTACCCCCTGAAAATAGGGAAATATGGGGCTAAAGCAGAATTTTATTGGAAACAATGTCCATTTGTATTTTGTATAGTTTTGCTAAAATCTATGAAGTGCTTGTGTGGTCAAATTGCTCACTACACCCCTTTAAAAATTTCTTGAGGGTTATAGTTTCTAAAATAGGGTCACTTTTTGGGACTTTCCACTGTAGGTCAGTCCACTTAGTGTTTCTTCAAATGTGGCATGGCGCCAAAAACTATTCTAGCAAATTCTGCCCTCCAAAAGCCATATGGCAATCCTTCCCTTCTGAGCCCTGTTGTGTGCCCATACAGCAGTTTAAAACTACATATGGGGTGATTCATTAACCGCTTAACGCATAATGCCGTACATGTACTGTATTATGCGCCCACAATTGTATGAAGCGGGCTATATAATATAGCCAGCAGGGGCTGCAAAGACAGGGAATGGCGATCAACCCAGTCATTTAACCCCATATATGCCTCTATCAACACCAGTTTCAGCATCTGTAAGCTAGGGCAGAGGGAAATAGCTCCCTCTGCCTTCCGATCTTAGCTCCCAATGTGAAATCCCAGGGCTCCGATCAGTTACCGTGACAGCTGGGGCCTGTTGAGGCTTCCCAGGGCTGTCATAGAAACCTCCCTGCTAAGCTTTGCATAAGACAATTGTATTCATCTGCAGAATAATAACAACATGACATTTTTAGTGCACAGTAAATGCTGTGATGTCCAAACCCCAAAAACTTGGTGGTGGTATCTTTTTTTTTTTTTTTTAACGACATGATACGTTAAATGGTACCATTAAAAAAAGCATCTTCCCCGCAAAAAATAAGGCCTCATATGGCTATGTGAATGGAAAATTAAAAAAGTTATGGCTATTGGAATGTGGGGAGGAAAAATTAAAAGTGCAAAAATGAAAATAGACCCAGTCTTTAAGGGGTTAAAAAAATGAAGAATCAGAATAATAACTATTAATTCTAATATAAATATGGCTGACTCACAATGCAATTAGTAAAACATGTATTATAAAACTATATATCCATCATATTTAAAACAATGTAAAAAATACAAAAAATATAGTATCAGACAACAATATATATATATTGTAAATATACAGTCTTGGTCCCTTTAAATGCCGATTAGTGGAGTTTATGCTAGTTCGGCTATTTATATTTGTATGTATTAACACAGTTATTACTAATAGTCTATTTTCTGATTTTGTACACTTTTTTGCATGCGTTAATCATGAGTTTTTTATGCAGTGTTGTATACGACGATTTAATTGTCTCACGCTGTATGGTACATTTTGTGCATACACCCCCCTGTTTATGGGGTATTTCAAAGGTGCAGCATTACAATAGTTATAATGTAGATAATACAGTCTATTTTTGACCGCTTATTTGTTGTGCATTCAAAGTATTAACAGATTTTGTTATTGTATTGTTTTTTTTTAATGCTAGCAGTGTATCTTACCCGCCTCGATAGTTCACACGATTTTCTGGCAGTGTATCTTACCCGCTTGGATAATGCACTTAGTCTGCTGGGTCCTATGGTTCCATGGATCGCTGGCTTGATTTGCCTTGATTACCGGCTGATTTTACTTTACGCAAGCGCACCGCCTTCAGCCAGACGCCAGTAGTTCTTGGACTTTTAACATGGTATATTTTGCTTGAGAACGTGGTTTTTCAAGGTATCACCTCGCTCTTGAATTGATTATAGCCGTTTTTTCACTGAACGGGTTTAAAAACGCAAGTTCCTTCCTCAGTGGTGTTGGTAGACTATTTGTGGATTGCTTTTTGGCAGTAGCAGGCTGCGCACTGGTGATTTTTAGTGAGCATCCTGATTTTTTAAGTGTTTTATTCTAATAAGTATTAAAGTTTGTTTAGCTGTTTACTGTGTTACAGTAATTTATGGGTGGTTTCTATTATGTAAGCCAGGGGTGCACAACCTTTTTTGGTCTGAGGGCCGCATTGTCCCATTGCTCTTTTTCAAGGGGCCTCAAATAATTAAAAAAAATGTTGATTGGCGCTCATTTGCATCAGCCTTTTACACAGGCCAATGTAAAGTGACTGGGGAGGAATGATCGCTATCACAGTCATTCCACCTTCATTTAGTTATATTGATTATCAGTAGCACATCCCTGGTTACACAGAGAGATGTGCAGCACGGTTATACAGGTCAGTTATCATGAATGTGCACTCTTATGAACACTTGTTTCCAGTAATTGACCTGAATATCTTGCAGTGTAATAGGGGCTTAAAGGAATTTCCCAGTAAAAATGTATTTTTAACAAGTTCTTGCAGCATAGCCCCTATACCAGAAGAGTTATACTTACCTGCTCCCTGTGCTGTCTTTACATGGCAGTGCACAGACATGGTCACATGCACCTCTCCAGCCAATCACTGGCTTCAGCGGTGATGTGGCCACAAGCAGCGTGTCACAGCTGAAGCCTGTCATTGACTGGAGAGGTGCATGTGACTATGGCCATGCACTGACAGATGTAAAAGTACAGGAACCGGAAGATGGAGACAGATAGGGCCAGGGCGGCATGGAGCAGGTAAGTATAAATCTTCTGGTTCAGAGGCCATGCTGCAGGAACTTGTTAAAAGTCATTTTTCCTTCCTGCCTCCTATTCATACATCAGCGATTTCTTTCACTGCAGAGGATGGCGCTCACTGGTTATTACCACCTCCTGCCAGTTACAGGTGCCATTTAATAACCAATAAGCATTTTTCCTTACTAGTGGGGAAAGCGCTTATTGGTTAACACTTTATTAACCAGGCCTGAACAGACACTTTCTTTTGTGATTTAGTGTTGGGACTACCAAAATAATTTTTGCAACAATTTTTAACTTGACACATAGGGCCTTATAATTTATTTTTTAGTTTTATTTGGGGGACACTGTACAAAACATTTTTAAAAAGTATTATTTATTTTCAAACTTGCTCCTCATTCTGTGCAAACTTTCACCAAAATAAATTATCCTAATGAATTCCCTATTTTGTGTTGGTCATTTTTTAATATATTTATTAATTGTTTATTGTATTATTTTTTTTATAATTGGTTTATTACTGATTATTTAAATATATTTTTGCCATATAATATGTCCCCCAAGAGGTCATAAAAAGTCTGTTGCGGGACAATTGTTAGGGGACAGTGAACACTCTTATGTGGTAATTTTTCCTTTTATTTTTTTTCTTTTATTTGTATTTTATTTGTATTGTTTTTATAATCTTCTATTTTTTGCCACATCATATTTTATTACTTTTTTTTCTTTTATTTGTGTTTTATTATATTTTTTTGTTTTCAATTTCAACTTATTTTTTAATATATTTTTTCATATAATTTGTCCCCACGAGGTCACTGAAAGACCTTTGGGGACACAGACTTTTTTTGCACTATTTCCACTGTAACTGAGGCATCCAAAAGAGCCCCAGTTACAGGAGAAACCAGCCTGCTGTGGGGGCATTGTACACAGGCAGAGCTGATCAGGGTTTCCTGACCCTGCAGCTCTGCACTCTTCTTCGCCCAAGCCGGGTCCACCCTGCATATGCACCGCCCACCTATCTGAGGAGAAGGCAGAAGCGCTGATACACTGCTTCTGCTTTCTCCTCGGCTCCCTCACTATCACTTCCAGCGGGGGAGCCCGACCTGCTCTTGCTACAGTGCCGGAGCAGGAGCTGTAATGCTCTGTCGTGCAAAGCTGCGGACAGAAACACAGCAGATCGCATGATTAGCTGTGTTTCTGTCCAGGAGGTCGGGAGCTGCAAACCTTCGCTCTGGGGGCTGCCCACAGGTCGTGGGTTGTGCACTCCTAATGTAAGTCCTTCAAATTGATTTCATATCCAAATCAGCCCTTAAAAAAGTTGGAATTGGAAATAAAAAAAAAAAATGAAAAATTGCTTCTAAAATTCAAAAAATAAAAATCAAGTGACATTTTCAAATTGATGCAAACATAAATTAAACATACATATGGTGAATGTTGATTGATAACTATTTTATGAGGTATCACGATCTGTTTAAAAAGTAGAGATATTCAAGTTAAAAAAATAATGATTTTTTCGAAAATTTTTGCTAATTTTAGATTTATTTCATAAATAAAGGTAAGGCATATCAACTCAAATTTAACACCATCATGAAGTATGATGTGTCATGAGAAAACAATCCCAGAAGGCTTGGATAAGTAAAATCGTTCAGGGACAGACTGGCCATAGACATTACAGGGAAATTTATAGTTGGGCCGATGCCCAGGAACGCGCCCAAGCCCTCCTCACAGCCACCAGTTGGATACATAGTGATCTGATGCTATTAGCATCAATTAATGCTAGGAGCATCTGGTACTTATGCACCTGCTGGCAGAAGAAATTACCCTCCAGCATTCAACTGTATTAGCGTCAGTGATAGTGATACAGTAGAACACTGTGGCACTGCGTATTTGGTTCTGTTGGGGCAGTATTTTGCATTGCACTACAGTATTGCTGGCTTGGCTTACTTATGTTCGCCCTGCCTTCTTGTATTGGCCATGCCTTCTGTCAATTTGGACCCATCTACAACATGGGGCCACTTTTATTTTATTTTTTTAGGGCCTCTTTAAGTTCCCAGCCCGCCCCTGAAAACATTTCACAGTTATTACCACATAAAGTGACACATCAGATTTGCAAAATTAGGCTGGGTTATTTTTGTGAAATATGGCTGGGTCCTGAAGGAGTTAAAATAGGCCAATATGCAAATAAAATTAAGGATATATTATACAGATATATGATATTCATAACTGTTGCCATTTTGGAACAGACCAGTTACAGACAGAAATATTTTGACCTTGTTTTATGCCTATTATGCCATTACTCGATTTATGCCAGTGGTTTTACTTCTCCTTTGAGCACTGCACTTATAAAAACAGTGCAACCCAGCATTATAAACCCCTTTTAAAACGTTTATCACGACTCCTATACTGCTATAATTTTATTGCCAGTTAGGACCTGAGATCATACTATTGAGACTGTGGTATAACACCTTAATTTTCTTTGCTAAAAGGCTGTAGCTAACCATCTACCTTAACAGGGTACAACGAAATTAGACAATTATTTTTGTGTGCTCAACCTTTTAATAGCATTTTTACATTTGCATATTGAGAATAGCTCTACCTAATTTAGAGAGAAAAAACCTCCCTGGAATTCAGAAACATCTCCTTTCCTGGGACCTAGAGAACATTAATGCTATTAAAAATGCTATCCTATGGTAATAGAATTCCATTCTTTTTTATTAAAATATTTATGGGAAAATCCAATGCAGCACAAAGACGACACTACATCTTTCTTTGATTGATTTTCATTCAGTAGGAACATACAGTATATTGTGCCCTGCTACATTGTATCAATAAAAATAAGAAAATATATAATAGCTTTACTCCAATGGTGTTTATTTTTTAGCTGAATTTTGTATCAGGGGTGCCCAACCCATGCCTCATGAGTAGTGTTGAGCGAACAGTTCGAAAATCGTTCGGGTCCGTACCGAATTTTGGGGTGTCCGTGACACGGACCCGAACCCGGACATTTTCAAAAAAGTTCGGGTTCGGGTCCGGTGTTCGTCAATTACTTCCCGCTTTCTGAAGGGCTGCACAGCAGCCAATCAGCTAGCGTTTTACTTCTTGCCCTAAGAGCCCATCACAGCCATGCCTACTAATGGCATGGCTGTGATTGGCCAAGTGCAGCATGTGACCCAGCCTCTATTTAAGCTGGAGTCACGTAGCGCCGCACGTCACACTGCTCTGACTAGGGTAGGGAGAGGATGCAGCTTCTGTGAGGGCGAGATAGGCAGGGATAAAGAAGTGATTGAATGATCTACCTTTCTACACCTGTGCATCAGAACAACTCAGCTGAGCTGTTCACTGAAAGTCACTATTTTGTTGAGACTGGCCAGAGCGATTTTTACTGGCACATGTAACTGGGCTGACCGGCGGTGGCCATCTTGGGACTTGTGGTGCGCCAGCACTTGCTGCCACAGAGTGTAAGCCAAAGCTCCAAAGAAGTTAAAAATCTACACCTGTGAATCAGAACAACAGCGATTCAGCTGCTCAGTCAAAGTCATTTTTTTTTCTGGCTGGGCAGACTGTTTTCTGGCACATGTTACTGGGCTGATAGGCGGCGGCCATTTTGGGACTTGTGGTGCTACAGCAAAAGCTGCCACAACGTCCATTAATCTAATGTAATAGTCGATTTTTCATAGATATACTACATCAGGGGTTTAGCTGTGCTTGTGTCACCCATACTAACTGCAAAGATATTTAATATATCAGTGGTGAAACTGAAAGTAACCCACTTGGATAGCAAATCCCATGAATGTGCTGTTCCAGCTAGGCTAGCCAGTGCCACTACTTTGTCCAATACTGTCAGCCAGAAATATTTTTTTTTATGTGCCAGAAATATAAATTAGAAAAAGCTTTCACCGTAATAATAAAATTATTCTGGTGTTAGACCAGAAGAAGCACTCCTGTTGTAATTAATACTGTAAAAAGGCTTAGGCAATATTTCTCCCAGTGTGGGAAATTTATCTAGCAAAACTAGCATTTTAACAATTCCGGTGTTCTGAAATACCAGCAGTCCTCTTGTAATTAATACCGCCAAAAGGCATTATATCGTCCAGTGTTGTAATTTTGGTGAAAAAAAGGCCAATTTAATCAATCTGGTGTTTGTTAGACCAGGAAAACTAGGCCTCACGTTTTCACTCCTCTAAAAAGGAATTATATTTCCCCGTGTGGGAATCTATGTACCAAAACTAGCATTATAAAAAATCTGGTGTCCAATTAGCAGCAGTGTTCTTGTAATTAATACCGCCAAAAGGCATTATTGTCCAGTGTTGTAATTTTGGTGAAAAAAAGGCCAATTTAATGTGCCCTGCTACATTGTATCAATAAAAATAAGAAAATATATAATAGCTTTACTCCAATGGTGTTTATTTTTTAGCTGAATTTTGTATCAGGGGTGCCCAACCCATGCCTCATGAGTAGTGTTGAGCGAACAGTTCGAAAATCGTTCGGGTCCGTACCGAATTTTGGGGTGTCCGTGACACGGACCCGAACCCGGACATTTTCAAAAAAGTTCGGGTTCGGGTCCGGTGTTCGTCAATTACTTCCCGCTTTCTGAAGGGCTGCACAGCAGCCAATCAGCTAGCGTTTTACTTCTTGCCCTAAGAGCCCATCACAGCCATTCCTACTAATGGCATGGCTGTGATTGGCCAAGTGCAGCATGTGACCCAGCCTCTATTTAAGCTGGAGTCACGTAGCGCCGCACGTCACACTGCTCTGACTAGGGTAGGGAGAGGATGCAGCTTCTGTGAGGGCGAGATAGGCAGGGATAAAGAAGTGATTGAATGATCTACCTTTCTACACCTGTGCATCAGAACAACTCAGCTGAGCTGTTCACTGAAAGTCACTATTTTGTTGAGACTGGCCAGAGCGATTTTTACTGGCACATGTAACTGGGCTGGCCGGCGGTGGCCATTTTGGGACTTGTGGTGCGCCAGCACTTGCTGCCACAGAGTGTAAGCCAAAGCTCCAAAGAAGTTAAAAATCTACACCTGTGAATCAGAACAACAGCGATTCAGCTGCTCAGTCAAAGTCATTTTTTTTCTGGCTGGGCAGACTGTTTTCTGGCACATGTTACTGGGCTGATAGGCGGCGGCCATTTTGGGACTTGTGGTGCTACAGCAAAAGCTGCCACAACGTCCATTAATCTAATGTAATAGTCGATTTTTTCATAGATATACTACATCAGGGGTTTAGCTGTGCTTGTGTCACCCATACTAACTGCAAAGATATTTAATATATCAGTGGTGAAACTGAAAGTAACCCACTTGGATAGCAAATCCCATGAATGTGCTGTTCCAGCTAGGCTAGCCAGTGCCACTACTTTGTCCAATACTGTCAGCCAGAAATATTTTTTTTTATGTGCCAGAAATATAAATTAGAAAAAGCTTTCACCGTAATAATAAAATTATTCTGGTGTTAGACCAGAAGAAGCACTCCTGTTGTAATTAATACTGTAAAAAGGCTTAGGCAATATTTCTCCCAGTGTGGGAAATTTATCTAGCAAAACTAGCATTTTAACAATTCCGGTGTTCTGAAATACCAGCAGTCCTCTTGTAATTAATACCGCCAAAAGGCATTATATCGTCCAGTGTTGTAATTTTGGTGAAAAAAGGCCAATTTAATCAATCTGGTGTTTGTTAGACCAGGAAAACTAGGCCTCACGTTTTCACTCCTCTAAAAGGAATTATATTTCCCGTGTGGGAATCTATGTACCAAAACTAGCATTATAAAAATCTGGTGTCCAATTAGCAGCAGTGTTCTTGTAATTAATACCGCCAAAAGGCATTATTGTCCAGTGTTGTAATTTTGGTGAAAAAAGGCCAATTTAATCAATCTGGTGTTTGTTAGACCAGAAAAACTAGGCCTCACGTTTTCACTCCTCTAAAAGGAATTATATTTCCCGTGTGGGAATCTATGTACCAAAACTAGCATTATAAAAATCTGGTGTCCAATTAGCAGCAGTGTTCTTGTAATTAATACCGCCAAAAGGCATTATTGTCCAGTGTTGTAATTTTGGTGAAAAAAGGCCAATTTAATCAATCTGGTGTTTGTTAGACCAGAAAAACTAGGCCTCACGTTTTCACTCCTCTAAAAGGAATTATATTTCCCGTGTGGGAATCTATGTACCAAAACTAGCATTATAAAAATCTGGTGTCCAATTAGCAGCAGTGTTCTTGTAATTAATACCGCCAAAAGGCATTATATCTTCCAGTGTGGGAATTTTGGGGCTAAAAAATAATATATTTTATTGTGGTGCGAGTTGAATCGCAACAATGAGGAAACATTCTATTAAGGGACGAGGACGCGGTCGTGGTGGTGTCCGTGGAGCCTCTGTTGCTGGCAGAGGACGTGGCCGTTCGGCCTCAGGCGCACAAAGTAGTGAAACAACTCCCTCAAGTAGCCGGCAGAATTTACAGCGATATTTGGTGGGGCCCAATGCCGTTATGAGGATGGTAAGGCCTGAGCAGGTACAGGCATTAGTCGATTGGGTGGCCGAAAGTGCTTCCAGCACGTTCACCGCATTGTGTTCCGCCCAGTCTTCTGCGGAAAGCGCACAGGTGGCACCTGAAAACCAAGCCCATCAGTCTGTCACATCACCCCCATGCATATCAGGGAAACTGGCTGAGCCTCAAGTTATGCAGCAGTCTCTTCTTCTGTTTGAAGACTGCTCCCACGGTTTTCCAGGGGCGTCCACCTATCCCTTCCCCAGCGGTGGAAGACATTCCATGCACTGACGCACAACCACTTATGTATCCAGATGATGAGGACATGGGAATACCACCACAGCAGAGTGACCGAGTGTCTGATGATGACGAAACACAGGTGCCCACTGCCGCGTCTTATTGCAGTGTGCAGACTGAACAGGAGGAGGTCAGGGAGGAAGACTGGGTGGAAGACGATGCAGAGGACGATGAGGTCTTAGACCCCACATGGACTGAAGGTCGTGCCGCTGACTTAAATAGTTCAGAGGAAGAGGCAGTGGTGAGACCGAGACAACAGCGAAGCCAAAGAGGGAGCAGGGGGCAAAAGCAGAACAGCCGCCGTCCAGAGAGTTCGCCTGCTATTGGCCAGCGCCAACAGGGACCCAGCACCCCAAAGGCATCTTCAAGGAGTTCCCTGGCATGGCACTTCTTCAAACAATGTGCTGAGGACAAGACCAGAGTGGTTTGCACGCTGTGCCATCAGACCCTGAGGCGAGGCATTAACGTTCTTAACCTGAGCACCACCTGCATGATCAGGCATCTACATGCAAAGCATGAACTGCAGTGGAGTACACACCTTAAAAACAAGGAACCCGCTCAGGCTCCCCTGCTCCTCTTCCGCTGCTGCCTCGGCTTCCGCCTTGAGAGGAATGTTGCCACCTGCCGAGCAGCAAACAGAGGATGTGCCACCGACACCACCACCACCACCGCCACCGTCACCTAGCGCCTCCACTATTTCACACAGCAGCGTTCAGCTCTCCATCTCTCAAACCTTTGAGAGGAAGCGCAAATTCCCACCTAGTCACCCTCGAGCCTTGGCCTGAATGCCAGCATTTCTAAACTACTGGCCTTTGAAATGCTGTCATTCCGGCTGGTGGACACAGACAGCTTCAAACAGCTGATGGCCATGGCTGTCCCCAGTATGTGGTTCCCAGCCGCCACTACTTCTCCAAGACAGCCGTGCCTTCCCTGCACATGCAAGTGTCCGATAAAATCAAGTGTGCACTGCGCAACGCCATTTGTGGCAAGGTCCACCTAACCACAGATACGTGGACCAGTAAGCACGGCCAGGGACGCTATATCTCCCTAACTGCACACTGGGTAAATGTAGTGGCGGCTGGGCCCCGAGTTCCTTGGCGCACGTCCTTCCGCCACCAAGGATCACAGGGCATCATTCTTTGCCTCCTGTAGCCTCCTCCTCCTACTCGGCTTCCTCCTCCTCCTCCTCTGCTTCCACCAGCTCATCCAGTCAGCCACACACCTTCACCACCAACTTCAGCACAGCCCGGGTAAATGTCAGCAGGCCATTCTGAAACTCATATGTTTGGGGGACAGGCCCCACACCGCGCAGGAGTTGTGGCGGGGTATTGAACAACAGACCGACCAGTGGTTGCTGCCGGTGGGCCTCAAGCCCGGCCTGGTGGTGTGCGATAATGGGCGAAATCTCGTGGCAGCTCTGGGACTAGCCGGTTTGACGCACATCCCTTGCCTGGCGCATGTGCTGAATTTGGTGGTGCAAAAGTTTATTCACAACTACCCAGACATGTCAGAGCTGCTGCATAAAGTGCGGGCCGTCTGTGCGCGCTCCGGCGTTCACATCCTGCCGCTGCTCGCCTGTCAGCGCTACAGCGGAACTTCGGCCTTCCCGCCACCGCCTAATATGCGACGTGCCCACCCGGTGGAACTCCACCTTGCACATGCTGGAGAGACTGTGCGAGCAGCAGCAGGCCATAGTGGAGTTTCAGCTGCAGCACGCACGGGTCAGTCGCACTGCGGAACAGCACCACTTCACCACCAATGATTGGGCCTCCATGCGAGACCTGTGTGCCCTGTTGCGCTGTTTAGAGTACGCCACCAACATGGCCAGTGGCGATGCCACTGTTATCAGCGTGACGATACCAATTCTATGTCTCCTAGAGAAAACGCTTAGGGTGATGATGAAAGAGGAGGTGGGCCAGGGCCAGGAGGAGGAGGAGGAGGATGACGGGTCGTTTTTAGCACTTTCAGGCCAGTCTGTTAGAAGTGGCTCAGAGGGAGGTTTTTTGCAACAGCAGAGGGCAGGTACAAATGTGGCCAGCCAGGGACCACTACTGGAGGACGAGGAGGATGAGGAGGAGGTGGAGGAGGAGGATGAGGATGAAGCAGGTTCACAGCGGGGTGGCACCCAGCACAGCGCAGGCACATCCCTGGTGCGTGGCTGGGGGGATACAGAGGATGATGACAATACGCCTCCCACAGAGGACAGCTTGTCCTTACCTCTGGGGAGCCTGGCACACATGAGCGATTACATGCTGCAGTGCCTGCGCAACGACAGCAGAGTTGCCCACATTTTAACGTGTGCTGACTACTGGGTGGCCACCCTGCTGGATCCACGGTACAAAGACAATGTGCCCACTTTACTTCCTGCACTGGAGCGTGATAGGAAGATGTGCAAGTACAAGCGCACACTGGTAGACGCGCTCCTGAGAGCATTCCCAACTGTCACAAGGGAACAGGTGGAAGGCCAAGGCAGAGGAGGAGCTAGAGGTCGCCCACGCAGCAGTGTCACGGCCAGCTCCTCTGAGGGCAGGGTTAGCATGGCAGAAATGTGGAAAAGTTTTGTCTCCACGCCACAGCTAACTGCCCCATCACCTGATACGGAACGTGTTAGCAGGAGGCAACATTTCACTAACATGGTTGAACAGTACATCTGCACACAACTCCACGTACTGACGGATGGTTCGGCCCCATTCAACTTCTGGGTTTCCAAATTGTCCACGTGGCCAGAATTAGAATGTTATGCCTTGGAGGTGCTGGCCTGCCTGGCGGCCAGCGTTTTATCTGAACGTGTATTCAGCACGGCAGGGGGCGTCATTACTGACAAACGCAGCCGCCTGTCCGCAGCCAACGTGGACAAGCTGACGTTTATAAAAATGAACCAGGCATGGATCTCACAAGACCTGACCCTCCCTTGTGCAGAGTAGTCCTTAATAACTGCCTTAAACCATGTTGTCTTGTACTCGTGGCCACTTCTTCATTGAAAAATCAATTTTTAAAATTAAGTAGGATCTTGGGGTGCAACCCAGAGTTGAATGAACCTTCCGTCTGTCTGGGTGCCGGGGCCAAAGTACATGAAAGTGTCCTTCTCCTGTGCTGGGCGATATGAATGTTATACTTGTGCTGTCTGACATGTCTCCTTTGTGTGGGTGCAGGGGGCCAAAGTCACTGAAAGCGGCCTTCTCCTGTGGTGGCTGATATAAATGCCTGAATCTCTGCTGTGGGACCTCTCTCCTCCGTGTGGCTGCAGGGGTCAAAGTCTCTAAAAGTGCCATTCTCCTGTGGTGGTTGATGTGAAACTGATGCTTGTGCTATCTGACCTGTCTCCTCTGTGTCGGTGCTAAGGCCTAAGTCACTGAAAGCGGCCTTCTCCTGTTCTGGCTGATATAAATGCCTGAATCTCTGCTGTGGGACCTTCTCCTCCATCTGGGTGCAGGGGTCAAAGTCTCTAAAAGTGCCCTTCTCCTGTGGTGGTTGATGTGAAACTGATGCTTGTGCTATCTGACCTGTCTCCTCTGTGTCGGTGCTAAGGCCTAAGTCACTGAAAGTGGCCTTCTCCTGTTCTGGCTGATATAAATGCCTGAATCTCTGCTGTGGGACCTCTCTCCTCTTTCTGGGTGCAGGGGTCAAAGTCTCTAAAAGTGCCCTTCTCCTGTGGTGGTTGATGTGAAACTGATGCTTGTGCTATCTGACCTGTCTCCTCTGTGTCGGTGCTAATGCCTAAATCAATGAAAGCGGCCTTCTCCTGTGCTGGCTGATATAAATGCCTGAATCTCTGCTGTGGGACCTCTCTCCTCTTTCTGGGTGCAGGGGTCAAAGTCTCTCAAAGTGGCCTTCTCTTGTGCTGGGTGATGTGAAGCTGATGTTTGTGCCATCTGACATGGTTGCCGGGGTCCCATTAAATGGTGGCCTACTCCTGTGGTGGGTGATCTAAATGCCTGATTCTCTGCTGTGAAAACCCCTCTCCTCCGCCTGGATGCAGGGGTCAAAGTCTCTCAAAGTGGCCTTCTCTTGTGCTGGGTGATGTGAAGCTGATGTTTGTGCCATCTGACATGGTTGCCGGGGTCCCATTAAATGGTGGCCTACTCCTGTGGTGGGTGATCTAAATGACTGATTCTCTGCTGTGAAAACCACTCTCCTCCTCCTGGGTGCAGGGGTCAAAGTCTCTCAAAGTGGCCTTCTCTTGTGCTGGGTGATGTGAAGCTGATGTTTGTGCCATCTGACATGGTTGCCGGGGTCCCATTAAATGGTGGCCTACTCCTGTGGTGGGTGATCTAAATGCATGATTCTCTGCTGTGAAAACCTCTCTCCTCCGTCTGGGTGCAGGGGTCAAAGTCTCTCAAAGTGGCCTTCTCTTGTGCTGGGTGATGTGAAGCTGATGTTTGTGCCATCTGACATGGTTGCCGGGGTCCCATTAAATGGTGGCCTACTCCTGTGGTGTGTGATCTAAATGCATGATTCTCTGCTGTGAAAACCTCTCTCCTCCGTCTGGGTGCAGGGGTCAAAATCTCTCAAAGTGGCCTTCTCTTGTGCTGGGTGATGTGAAGCTGATGTTTGTGCCATCTGACATGGTTGCCGGGGTCCCATTAAATGGTGGCCTACTCCTGTGGTGGGTGATCTAAATGCATGATTCTCTGCTGTGAAAACCCCTCTCCTCCGCCTGGGTGCAGGGGTCAAAGTCTCTCAAAGTGGCCTTCTCTGTGCTGGGTGATGTGAAGCTGATGTTTGTGCCATCTGACATGGTTGCCGGGTCCCATTAAATGGTGGCCTACTCCTGTGGTGGGTGATCTAAATGCATGATTCTCTGCTGTGAAAACCTCTCTCCTCCGTCTGGGTGCAGGGGTCAAAGTCTCTCAAAGTGGCCTTCTCTTGTGCTGGGTGATGTGAAGCTGATGTTTGTGCCATCTGACATGGTTGCCGGGGTCCCATTAAATGGTGGCCTACTCCTGTGGTGGGTGATCTAAATGCATGATTCTCTGCTGTGAAAACCTCTCTCCTCCGTCTGGGTGCAGGGGTCAAAGTCTCTCAAAGTGGCCTTCTCTTGTGCTGGGTGATGTGAAGCTGATGTTTGTGCCATCTGACATGGTTGCCGGGGTCCCATTAAATGGTGGCCTACTCCTGTGGTGGGTGATCTAAATGCATGATTCTCTGCTGTGAAAACCCCTCTCCTCCGCCTGGGTGCAGGGGTCAAAGTCTCTCAAAGTGGCCTTCTCTTGTGCTGGGTGATGTGAAGCTGATGTTTGTGCCATCTGACATGGTTGCCGGGGTCCCATTAAATGGTGGCCTACTCCTGTGGTGGGTGATCTAAATGCCTGATTCTCTGCTGTGAAAACTTCTCTCCTCTGTCTGGGTGCTGGTCCAAAATACATGAGAGTGGCCTTCTCCGGTGGTGGTTGATATGAAGCATGATTCCTTGCTGTGGGACCTGTATCCTCTGTCTGGGTGCTGGTCTGAAATAAATGAGAGTGGCCTTCTCCGTTGGTGGTTGATATGACGCATGATTCCTTGGTGTGGGACCTGTATCCTCTGTCTGGGTGCTGGTCCAAAATAAATGAGAGTGGCCTTCTCCGGTGGGGGTTGATATGACGCATGATTCCTTGATGTGGGACCTGTATCCTCTGTCTGGGTGCTGGTCCAAAATACATGAGAGTGGCCTTCTCCGGTGGTGGTTGATATGAAGCATGATTCCTTGCTGTGGGACCTGTATCCTCTGTCTGGGTGCTGGTCCCAAATAAATGAGAGTGGCCTTCTCCAGTGGTGGATGATATGACGCATGATTCCTTGCTGTGGGACCTGTATCCTCTGTCTGGGTGCTGGTCCAAAATACATGAGAGTGGCCTTCTGCGGTGGTGGTTGATATGACGCCTTATTCCTTGCTGAGGGACCTGTATCCTCTGTCTGGGTGCTGGTCCAAAATACATGAGAGTGGCCTTCTCCGGTGGTGGTTGATATGAAGCATGATTCCTTGCTGTGGGACCTGTATCCTCTGTCTGGGTGCTGGTCCCAAATAAATGAGAGTGGCCTTCTCCAGTGGTGGATGATATGACGCATGATTCCTTGCTGTGGGACCTCTCTCCAATTGATATTGGTTAATTTTTATTTATTTTATTTTATTTTAATTCATTTCCCTATCTACATTTGTTTGCAGGGGATTTACCTACATTTTGCTGCCTTTTGCAGCCCTCTAGCCCTTTCCGGGAGTCTTTTACAGGCTTTTTAGTGCCCAAAAGTTCGGGTCCCCATTGACTTCTATGGGGTTCGGGTTCGGGATGAAGTTCGGGTTGAGTTCGGATCACGAACCCGGACATTTTCCGGAAGTTCGGCCGAACCTCTCGAACCCGAACATCCAGGTGTTCGCTCATCTCTACTCATGAGTCTTTGCTCCGTGGCTCAATGCTGTCTGCAAGACCAGTACGTTTGCGGTGCGTCTAGCAGACAGTCCACACATTTTCCTGTGGTGCTGGGGAAGGCTGCTAGGTGACAGGAGGAGGAGTCATAGAAGACTGTAATGATGCTGCCACTTCCACTCTCTCCTTTAGCATGAAAAAAACGTTTATTTTGTTTCCGCGGACACACAAAAAAAGTCACCTATTTATATAGACTGTCCAGAAACTTCTGGATGGTCGGCAACTCTGGGCATGGCTACTCATCGCCCCCACCAAACCTGCTCTCCTCCATGAGGGTATGTAGAAAGAAGAGGGAAGGTCACAATAACATGGAGGAGGACAGGATGGAGGAGGAGGTGAGAACCTACGTTTTTGTTTTAAAGGGATGATAATCATGTCAAATGTGTTAGAAACATGAATATATCTTTATATATATAAATCTATGCACCATTTGGACACTTTTGGGAGTCATGCACTCTTGTTAGCCAAACCTTCTGTCCCATCAGCCTAAAGCCTCATACACACGACCGTTGTTTGATTCCGTGTCTGTTGCGACGTTTTTTGTGGAAAACTCGGCAAATGCATCGTTTGTCCTCCGCGTCCGTGGTTCGTGATTCCAGTCTGTCAAATAAAAATAACCTGTCCTATTCTTCTCTGCGAAAAACTGTTTGTGGACCCATTCAAGTCAATGGGCCCATGGAAAACTGCGGATGGCCATCCGTGTGTCATCCGTGATCCATGTCCGCATTTTTTGGCGGATCCCTTGGCAGGCATTTGGCAACCTGTCAGCCTGTCTTTTGGTAATATCTGGAAAAAAACAGGAAGTGGAGAGCCAGCAGGCTTTGCAAATAGATTACAGATCCCTCTCCACTGTGTGGCAAGTTGTGTGTCTGTGTGCAGAGAAGAAAACTTGCTAACCATGCCAAGGTGGAATGTTGAAAAATTGATTACCTTAGTCCAGGAGCGCCCAGAACTGTGGGACAGCAGGAGTAGTGGGTACCAGGATCGTGTACGCAAGGGGGTAGCCTGGGAGCAGGTGGCACATCGCATGCGGCGTGCCGAATAGGAGAAAGGCGACAGCCGATCTCGTGCAGAATTGGGTAAATGGCCTCATTTACATACAGCCTCATTTACATTGAAATATGGATGTTCCTGCCTTTTGAGTATAGCATATATGATATATGTCTCCCCTAGCATATTGTCTGTTTATTTAGGTGACATCTTTGCGCCTGTAATAATAGTGCATGCAACAGTTGTCACCATCCTCTATGGTGAAAATGTGTGTTTTCTAAACAGGACTCCTCAAATATTCACCTTCTTCCTGCCATGCTTTGACATTCCTATTGCCACTCTTTTTCCTACTGTACCATGCAAACGGATTTTTATTTTTTTTGTACACAAATTTTTTTTTTTAACGTGGAGAGTGGGTTTGGCTGTAAAATTTGGTGTTTATGCTTATTCCTTACCTTTGTGCGGTTTTTTTTGGCTTCCTTTCTGGTGTGTTTTTTTAAAACGTCTGTTTTTTTTATCAATACAGTGAAACAAACCAAAACTCACTGGAATAGCTGCCGTTTCTGCAATTTCTAAGGCCTGTCATGGATCTGAGGCCGTAAGTACTCTTTCCACCCCACCTTTTTTTTAATTGCACATTTCTCGTTATATGTCATGTTATCTATTTCCTGCTGTAAACTTAACATTTTTGGCTGTTTTGCCCTGCTATCTAATTAGCTGTAAAATGCGATAGGGCGTGATTTGTGCATGTGCCGGCTACATTCTCTCTTAATGTGGGGCCCTCCCTTCTATGCTAGAGACCTGTGCTATCTACATGCAGAGCCAGAAGAGAGCGGGTGGCTGACACATGTGCCCTGCATGTCTCATCTTCTGGGGTGCCCGGTGTTGTTCCCCTGATAATTCGATCTTGGTCACCTATCCCGCTAATAGGTGAACAAGCTTCTAAAGGGGTCACCTTTTGTTGTTGGTGGGCACCAGGCTTGTTTTTGTTTTGTTTTTTGTTGCCGGCGTGTTTTTTTCTCCAATCGTTGCTTCTTTTCTTTATAGCGGTCAGCTTATTCTTTTTGGCATACTGTACATGATCATACTTTAATGTTGTGCTCCTATCTACTTCTTATCATACGTCGTAATGTTAAATTGCCGGCCTCCATCCCGTCCCTGTATAATAACTACTTCTCCTAGCATGTGCATGTGCTGGCTCGCTCCTACCTGGTTGTGTTGTTTGACACAAAATTACACTGTTCTAGTTCTCAATGAATTTGTGGAGTGTGATTTGTGGTTGTTTGTGAAACTGCCCTGGGTAAGTACGGATCTAACATCAGCATTTGGTTAGCTACTTGAATTTTAAAAGATGTGTTTGTGCTGGACAGCTCCAAACACTAAGTAATGTACCTAAAGTGTTTGTCCATTTGACAGTTGGCACAATTTCTCTTGTATTTTCCAGGCATTTTTGTGTGGCGTTAATTCAGTCCAAACTTACACCATTCATTAGAACAGGATAATTCATTTATGTCATTTATGTAATAGACATAACGCTTCATTCCATGTCTTTTTAAACATTAAAAAAACTTAAAAAGTAGTCCCAGAATGTAATGTATTGTTTTTTACCTTTTCAATAAAGTACTGTGGATAGCCTGGATGATCAGGAGGACTCGGATGTCGGGGTTAGCGATACAGCGGCTGTATTTTCCACAGCCACCAGCCCAGCAACACCCCCTGCAGAGGAGTCGCAACCAGCTCCACCTGAGGCAGAGATGACATTACCATGCAGGCCTGAACAGGGGACACAAGCTCAGCCCAGGCGGGGGCACGAGGCCCAACCCTCTTCCTCTGGGCAACAAACTCGGGATTCCCGCGTTATTGAGTTTCTTGCCCAAAGGAGGAGTGATGGGCAAGAAGAGGCCATGTTGAGGGGTTTTGCTCCGCTACTAAGGTGGGTTCCCCTTGAAAAGTATAATCAATGTATGGCCTCCATATCATTGGTTTTGGACATGTATGCCACCTCCTATCAGGGAGACATACTGACTGATATCAATAATATGCGCCGGCGGGTCATGAGGCTACCACCGGCAACACATGTGCAACCCTGTCAGCCGCCTCCTCCAGCGCCTCGTTCCAACACCCACCACAGTATCAGGGGTCCCATGAGCAAAATTTCCCCCTTGTGGCCCTCAAATTCACGGGCCCAGTTTTGCCAGCGGGTCACAAGATTCTGGCCATGTGCCTGTGTCAAGTTCCTATGGCCCAGGCTCTTTTACTCGCAAGCTATATGAGTTGTAAATGTTTTTTTTATCTCCTCTTTATTATTTATGTTATTTTATTATGTTTGTGTTTTAACTCTATGGAGTTGTTCATTATCTGGTTGGTTTGGATGACTAAAATTTAGTCTAAAAAAGTGTCCATTGTTATTCTTGTTCCTATCATCATCACACACACATTTACATTTAAAACACATTTACCATATAGAAACAGAGACACACACAGTGCAAGACTTTATTTACTAAAAAATTCAGTGTTTATAGGTCGGTCAACATGGGGTATTAGAAGATTTTGGGGACCATACCCTTCACAAAACAGAGATTGTAATCACCACACAATGTTGGTGAATCAATCTTTATGCTCTTTGGATTTACTTAGAAAGGTATTCTGTGCTAAAAACCTCAGCCGCAAGCCCACGTCAAGGGTCCTCATTCTTGCGAGTCCCCACTCAACTAAAACCAATAAAGTTAGATAATCTACCTTAAAAAATAGAAATAAAATAACGAGAACAGTAGATATCAAACACTGCCACTAATAGCGTCCCTCTGCCATGGCAAGGACCCCTCTGGGCTCAAAAAGTAGTCTGCAAAGAGTTCCTGAACTGCAATACCTGCAGTACCAGGTCGTCAATGCAGGGTCCGATCCAAGCCCAAAACTGTTGACGTTAGAAATTCATCCAAGTCAACAGAAGAAGAAGCCTCGTGAATACGGGTGAAGTTGTGTAGAACTACACAAGCTTGAATCACCCGGGTAGCAGTCTCCGGATCCATCTGTATGGATGACAGAAACACCCTCCACTTGCTAGAGATTATTCCGAAAACGCACTCAACATACCGACGGGCATGAGTCAATCGGTAGTTGAAAATACTCCTCCTGACATCCAAACCACGCTTTGGGAAGGGCTGCATAACATGGTGAGTCAATACAAACCCTTCATCCGCCACAAAGACAAATGCAGCCGGCGGACATGCTGCTCCGGGCAGTCTTCTGGACTCGGGAAGAGCAAGCTGGGTGGCACGAAGACGCTCACCCATTCTAGAAGCACTAAAGATGCGAGCATCCGCTGTACTTTCATAGGCCCTGATATCAACCATTATAAACTTATGGTTACTGTCAGCAACAGCCATCAGCACTATAGAAAAATAATGCTTATAATTGAAGAATCAGGACCCTGAGTGAGGAGGCTTCTTCATACGAATGTGTTTGTCATCCATTGCCCCCAGGCAGTTTGGAAACTGCGCTGATACATTAAACCCCTCAGCGATCCGAAACCAATTGTCCACCTTAGGCTGTGGCATCACCGTCTCTCGGAGTTGCTCCCAAATGACCTGGCAAGTGTGATGCACAATCCGAGAAATTGTTGAGGTTCCAAATAGAAACTCAAAATTCAGTGATGCAAACGAGTTCCCTGTAGCAAGGAATGTGTGGGGAAATGAAAAAAAATAATAATTAAAGTAGCCCAGGAAAGGGGACAGGATACACATATATTTCCTATAATGCAGGGGTCGGGAACCTCCGGCTCTCAAGCTGCAGTGAAAGTACAATTTTCAACATCTTTTTTTTGGGGGGTACCAGCATCATAAACTATCCATGGGAAAGGGTAAATACAGCCAGAGAGCCGGAGGTTCCTTAACACTCCTCTAATGCTTGATCTGCCACGTATTCAAACTGTCTATGGTTATTGTGAATGAATATCCATACAAATATTACATTAGCGTGGATACTATAACCACTGCCACCAATAGCGGTGTAGCCACGACTCCAAAAAGAAGTGATACACCTCCTGTGCGGACACCATTTACATGCACTATGTATATTAAAGGGAGGCTGCTGGGGTACACTCAGCATGATGCTGACATTAGGCAAAATTTGCAGGGAAAGCGGATTCAAAGACACAAAAACAGCTAAAAACCTTCACATTATAGTTATATGCCCTGGATACCAAGTAACCAACTGACTTTAAAATGATACTAACATATTAAAGCCAAAAAAAAAAGGTATCTTCCAATAACACAGCCACATATCTTCTAACATACATTTTTGGGAAAAAAATCACTAAGCAACAAAGTCCTGCACATTAAAATGTGGTCGCCATTATTAAAATCTTGCTTACCTCAACGTGACAATGAGCCTTTCCTCTGGAGTAATGCTGCGCCTCATATTGGTGCCCATGAAGGTAAGGACGGTACGTAGAGACGACAGCAAGCAATCAAAGGTAACCACTGACATCCGACAGAACGCAAAGAACTTCTCAGGATGCAGATGAAGATCTTTGCAAAGGCTGTGGAAGTGTTCTTTCCGTTAACGTTGAGACACAATGGGATGGACCCAAACACGCCGCCTTCTAGTCGGTTCCTCATCCAAAAGGGAACGCTGGCTGCAGCGACGAGAGACAAGCCAGTGCATTACAACTTCTTCCTCAGAATCATCCGCCATGGTGAGACCCAAGACGATAAAAGGGAGAATACAGCAACAGCAAAACCAAGCAGCCAACATACACTCTGTACCCTCTGGAGACTACAGAAAATGGCAAACTCTCAGGTGCCAAGCATATATACCTATATTGCTGGGTGTGGATATTAAAATGACATTGATTTGATTTTATTTATTTTTTGTGTCATGTCCGCTAAAAAAAACGGAAACACAATGGAAGCAAAAACGGACACGGATCACGAAACAACGGAACCCCGTTTTGCGGGCCGCAAAAAAAAATACAGCCATTAACAGGGTTTATTACAAGGAAATATTTCTACATCTTATTGCCCTTGTGCGGTGCAGTTATATGTTCTAAAGCATTTTTGGATTGTATTGGTGGGAAATAAAGGGCTTATTTGGCATTGTGTGGTGAAGTGCTAAAATTACAAAATTACAGCCTTTTTGTCATGTATTAGTGGAAAAAGTAAAATATATTTGCCGTTCAGCGGTGCAGTTATAGGTTCTAAAGCCTTTTGTGGCGTGTATTAGTGGAAAAAATATATATTTGCTGTTCAGCAGTGCAGTTATATGTTCGAAATCCTTTTTGTGGCATGTGTTAGTGGCAAAAGTAAAATATATTTGCAGTTCAGCGGTGCAGTTATATGTACTAAAGCTTTTTGTGGCATGTATAAGTGGAAAATAAAAATATATTTGCCCTTCAGAGGTGAAGTTATATGTTCTAAAGCCTTTTGTGGCGTGTATCAGTGGCAAAAGTAAAATAACTCTGCGGTTCAGTGGTGCAGTTATATCTTCTAAAGCCTTTTGTGGCGTGTATTAGTGACAAAACAAATTTTTTTTCCTGTTCAGCGGTGCAGTTACATGTTCTAAAGCCCTTTTTTGTGTGTATTAGTGGGGGGGAAAAGGGCTTATTAACTGTTGTGTGGTGTAGGGAGAAAATTACAGACTTTTTTGGGGTGTTTTAATTTCCTTTTTATTTATTTATTTGATCTAACAGTATGTCAGACAGAGAAGTTCCAGGCCCTGCACAGGGGAGGGAGAGAGGACTAAATATTTCTGGCGCTGGCACAGGTCGCAGCAGAGTAAGGGGCTGTGGCAGCAGGGGTCACTTCGAGAGGCCTGAGCACCCAGTGTCAGCTAGTGGTCGTGTCTTGACCAGCAACCCAGCGGTTCTTGAATGGTTGACTCGATCTTCGACTTTGTCGCAAGTGACATCAGACACCCCCAGCCAAGAGTCGGTGGGTTCGTCAGACACAACCCTTAGTTGTCATGGCCTGGGAGTAGGCCCTGTACCCTCACCTGTCCTCAACCTGCCGCTGTCCTTTTCTGTTCCCTCAGCCAGAGAAGTATTGTATGCTGTGGGCTCAGCTCCACTATACAGTGAGGACGGGCTAATGACTGTGTGAAAGGAGTGCGCATCTTCTTGGAGCTAACATCGACCTGTAAGGCTGAGTTCATACTTAAGTTATTTGGTCAGTTTTAGCCCCGTGACTTCCCAAATAAGTGAAGTCTGCAGTGATTCTAAGAGCGACGCCTGTCATCTGCATGTCATACTGACTCACAGTATTATTTCACTAAGACAGCAGACTCCCTATGCGTGTTACTGCAATGCACAGTGTTCTACACCACTATAAAAACTCTCTGCAGCCAGGAAATAGCATTTTTTTTAACGTGATCCGCCGCAAATAAATTTAAAAAAATTCGGTGAACCGGCTGAATCGAATTTTTGAAAAATTCGCTCATCTCTAGTCATGTACTATTTGTCTATATATTTACATTTTTTACATTAATCACAGAATAACCCCTTTAAAATAAAGATGCAAAAGTTTCAGTAGGATATTTTCTTGTGATTCACTTTAAAGAGGTTGTATGCCTTATAGTGATCAGCGGCAGGGGCAATAATCAAAGTTGCGATATTTTGCGAATATTTGGGCGACTATTCATCATGAATTTAGCGAATTCGAGAATTCACGATTAATTTCTTGATTGAGAAAATCGCCAATGTAATGCGCGCAATACAGGCGTATGTCACTTTTGCTACATATTTCAAGCTGCTATAAGTTTCCTGAGACTGAAGAAAACGGTTGGCATGGCAGAACCTTACAATAGCTTTATATGCCACTTCACATTTTAGCAGGTCTGACTACATATTAGTGATTGGTGCTTTAAGTATTGTTGTGAACTTCTGACATCACAGCACTATGTCTGTAGCAAGTATGTATGGACAGCAGAACCTATCACCCTACCTAACATCCTGCCCTGGAACAGCTACACTATATCACGATCTAACCTACACTGACTATATCCCACAGACTATCTGTATTATATATATTGTTTCTAGGGGTGAAAACAGTGCTGTATGAATTCATGTGGCATAACACACATTGCCTATGGCACCCTAATACATACCCATAGGGGCTCCATGTGATACCATATACAGTGGATATAAAAAGTCTACACACCCCTGTTAAAATGTCAGGTTTCTGTGCTGTAAAAAAAATGAGACAAAGATAAATCATTTCAGAACTTTTTCCACCTTTAATGTGACCTATAAACTGTACAACTCAATTGAAAAACAAACTGAGATCATTTAGGCAGAGGGAAGAAAAAATATAAAAATAAAATAATATGGTTGCATAAATGTGCACACCTTTAAACTAGAACTTTGTTGAAGCACTTTTTGATTTTGTTACAGCACTCAGTCTTTTTCGGTATGAGTCTATCAGCATAAGGCATCTCCTGTGCACAGCCCTCTTCAGATCATCCCACAGATTTTAAATTCAGGATTTTTTTGGATTCAGGTCTGGGCTCTGGCTGGGCCATTCCAAAACGTTAATCTTCTTCTGGTGAAGCTATTCCTTTGTTGATTTGAATGTATGCTTTGGGTCGTTGTCACGCTGAAAGATGAAGTTCCTCCTCCTCTTAATGTTCAGCTTTCTAGCAGAAGCCTGAAGGTTTTGTGCCAATATATGACTGGTATTTGGAACTTTTCATAGTTCCCTCTATCTTAACTAAGGCCCCAGTTCAAGCTGAAGAAAAACAGCCCCAAAGCATGCTGCTGCCACCACCATGCTTCACTGTGGGTATGGTGTTCTTTTGGTGATGTGCAGTGCTGTTTTTGTGCCAAACATATCTTTTGGAATTATCGCCAAAAAGTTCAACCTTGGTTTCATCAGAACACCTTTTCCCACATGCTTTTGGGAGACTTCAGATGTGTTTTTGCAAAATGTAGCCTGGCTTGGATGTTTTTCTACATAAGAAAAGGCATTCATCTTGCCACTCTACCCCATAGCCCAGACATATGAAAAATACGGGAGATTGGATTGTTGTCACATGTACCACACAGCCAGTACTTGCCAGATATCCCTGCAGCTCCTTTAATGTTGCTGTAGGCCTCTTGGTAGCCTCCTAGACCAGTTTTCTTTTAATCTTTTCATCAAATTTGGAGGGATTTCCAGTTCTTGGTAATGTCACTGTTGTGCCATATTCTTTTGCACCCTTCTCCTGACTCATACCTTTTAACAATGAGATCCCTATGATGCTTTGGAAGCTCTCAGTGGACCATGGCTTTTGCAGTGGGATGCGACTAAGAAAATTTCAGGAAAAAACAACTAGAGCAGCTGAACTTTATTTGAGGTTAATCAGAGGCACTGTAAATGATGGCATGTGTATGCTGACTCTTATTTAACATGATTTTTAATGTGATTGCTTAATTATGAACACAGCTACATCCCCACATTATTTTTATTTTTTTTGTTTTCTTCCCTCCACCTAAAAGATTTCAGTTTGTTTTTCAATTGAGTTGTACAGTTTAAAGGGCACATTAAAGGTGGAAAAAGTTCTGAAATGATTTATCTTTGTTTCATTTTTTTTTTTAAAGCACAGAAACCTGACATTTTAACAGGGGTGTATAGACTTTTTATATCCACAGTAGGTGCCTACTGTGCATGTAGTTCTGTCATATACAGGTGGTTTTACTGTTATAAAACATTTTTTTCTTGCTTCTGTGTAATAAATGGATTTATTTTGCTCAATAAGCATTTGCAGATACTAAAAGGTTAATTGGGATCCTTACTTGAAAAGTTAAACAGCTTTTTGCTCAAATACTGCATCTCCTAATAAGAAAATTGCTAATTTTCTAAACTCTTTGAGGTAACAATTTAATATAATCTAACTAACTATCTAATGTAATGACACAGCAAAGCACAGCAATGAAACTGCTTTCTCTCTCAGAACTGCAAAAAAAATGCAGAAAATGGCTGCTGGGGAGGTTCTTATATACTAAAGGGGTAGGCAACTTTCCTATTGGTTGCTTAGGATGTTGCTAAGCTCAGACAAAGACATTGAAGCCTTCTCATTGGCCCACAAGCAAGAAGCAAGGAAGATTCATGGGTTCAGATGAAAAAAAAATCTAAACTATTTACACTATATTCTAAATATTTGCGAATTCTCAAAGTGGCGATATTCACGATTAAATCTGCGATTCGAATATTCGCGCCCAACACTAATGACTTTTTTTTATACCTATTTAAAGACCCTAAATATGTTAAAATAACAAAAGAATACATACCTACCACTTAATACCCCACTGTTTCAAGTGCTACCTCTATTGTTCTCACCTATGTCTGTGTTTACAGAGCTGCAGCAGTTATGTAGCCATATGTGGCACTTAACTACTGCAGCCAATTATTGACTCCAGTGTTGTATGGCATGAGACCGTTGAGGTGGGTGATAGGCTGTAGTGGTCCTGTCTCCTGCACTGCATATGACTAAATTACAGCTACTGCTTAATAAACTACAACTTGCAGTGAGAACTGAAGCATGAATGTTGGGAATAACGACGGCTCAAGTGATGACTCGTATAAAGTATGTCCTCTAATTAGTTTAACACTTTTGAATAAAGCTGGACAGACAACTGCTTTAAAGAACTAAAAAGTAATATAAATAAAACTAAATAGTTGCTCTCATATTGTGAATATTGCTTTACACACTATGAACATGTATATATTCTGTGATGGAGTTGTTAATTCCACAATACCTTCCAATTGTGAAAAAACTAGTATTCCCATGTAGCAATTACTCAATTTGATCACATGGCTCAGGCATGTGTGGAGATCTCAATATAGGTGGTTTTGAATGTGTAGCCGAGCATATCATGTTCATTGCAGATATGCTTTTGAATAGCCGCTCCTAGAGTGTTACCCATTAAATGGGACTCGTGTTCAGTCAACAGATACAATGAGATTATAATTTGGCTTGGTTAGTGTGTGACCACATTTCCAGAGCCCCAGGGATGCTCAACCTGTGACCCTCCAGCTGTTGTAAAACTACAACTTCCATCATGCTCGGCTGTAGGCTGATAGCTATAGGCTTACTGGGCATGCTGGGAGTTGTAATTCTGCAACAGCTAGAGCAGGCATCCTCAAACTGCGGCCCTCCAGCTGTTGCAAAACTACGCCCGAACAGCCTACAGGTATCAGCCTACAGCAGGGCATTGTGGGAGGTTACAACAGCTGGAGGGCCGCAGTTTGAGGATGCCTGAGCTACAGGGTCGCAGGTTGAGCATCCCTGTTGTAGATGTACAACATAAAAATAGCTTTTTCAGCTTTTTCAAAAATAAGTATCTCATTTTCTTGGTCATTACTGTTAGGCGTAATAGTTAATTAAACAATAGCAGCATTGTAGATACTGTCATCATTCATCTCCACTTTGAAGTTAATCAAATTAAGAAACATTGAGCTATGATTTAAGATAGTTCATTATGTGTTAAAAATAGAAAGCAATCAATTTGAATGGTTAAGAGAAGTTTGGTCACATTTTCTGATATTTCTTTGTCTGATAACACAACATTATGTCATTCAGCTACCGCAGGCCTTGTTTTCAGATCTGATCTTTAAATATAGGAACATGTGGTAAGACTCAAGATCAATTCTTCATGGCCTGGCATATAGCAATGTTGTCATCAACATATGATAGTCAGATGCTTTGACAGTCAATGAAATCATTGTTGTTAGGGTGAGAATGTCTTCTGTGCCCCACAGAGGTCATTGTATTCAATTACTCTTCAAAGAGATCACGAGAGTTACTTCTATTCGGGTCAGCCTCCAAGAGTGTTGAAGTCAGCACGATTAGAATCGTTTCTGGTGTTTTGATGTCAGCGCAGAATTTTTTGTAGTGGAAGGAATACTTATTCTTTGTAGTCAGTTATTTCTGGACAGTAAAATAACATTCTGAAATTATTTAAAGGGTTTTTCCAACTTTTTTATACTGATGACCTATCCTCACTATCTGATCAATTTGTGTCCGACCCCCAGGGCCCCTGCCGCTCAGCTGTTTGAGGGAGCAGCAGCACTCCGCACATAAAGTGAGATATATTGCTAATAGCAGTGGCATACACTCAATGAAGGAAGACCACACAGTTGCTATGAGGCCCACATGGTTGGGAAACTATAAGAGTCTTTTCTCTATGGAGTCACAGTTTAGTCCCTCCCTCTTTCCATCACTGCCTTAATCTTTTCTTGAATCTGGAGTGGCCTTCATATGTAATAAGGATGAGTGAATCACTTGGAACCAAACCTGAGTTCTGGAAATGTTTTTTTACAGTCTAAATCAATTTCTGAAGTTATTATGTAAAGTCTCACGAGATTTCGCAAAGTAATAACTTCAGCTAATCTGAGCCAATACATTCTAATACTGTACGGAGCTCTTGCTTTTAAGAGTTTTTTCTTTATATTTTTTTTGTACATTTTACACAGAAGAAAAACCCTGTTATACAAATATATCTAAAACAAATTCCTAGATTTTTAAAATAAAAAATGTGCTCATGTTTTTATATTTTACACACACATATAACTAAATAATTACTAAAACTAATAAATATATACAATATATAAATATAATAAATATCAATTTTTCATTTCATTTTTTATGGGTGTTTGTATGGGTGTGTACGTAGTGTGTCTGCTTTTGCTAATACTAGTAACTATTGCTATAACTTTTAAAATTTTTAATTTTTGGTATTTCTGTTTTTATTTATTTTTACATTTTTTTATTACTTACTTATTTTCTTTTAATATTTATTAAATTTTTAAGTTAATTAGCCCATTTCTGCCACAGTCAGGGCCAGAAGGGGTTAGTTCACAGCCTGCAGGCTTACAGTTCATTTTACAGCCAGCAGGGGGCACTCTTACATTAAGAAAAGCGCTCCCTGTTGGCTTTTACTTTGTGAACTGTGATGAATCTTTGTAGCAGGGGACTACAAGGATCTATTGCAGCCAGACCACTCCTGCTAAATAAAAATAAAATAACAGCCGTTAGTACATTGCCTTTCTTTTGGTGCGTCGCGAGATCCAGTTTTGAAGTGGGTATTGTTCACATATACAGATGCGTTTATTTGAATGGACCGCACTGCTCCAGAGTAAACAGGAATCTCCTCCCTTCCAAATCACACAGACTTCCTTTGGATATGGGAAAGCATGCAGGTCACTTGGATTCACCTTTATGTTATGAACCTTTGTGGGAAATCAAAGTTGCCACAATAGTGAAGCACAATCACAATAGTTGAACCGCACAGGTTTTATTGAACTTACAAGATAAAAACCAATTTCCGGCAGTGTACATAAATCAGTCACCCGACCCGGGTTTCGCTTCGGAAAGCAAACACGAGTTATTGTAGTAAAATTTGTTCATTAGTGTTGAGCAGCAGGGGTAATATTCAAATTTGCGATATTTCTCGAATATTTAGGAGAATATTCGTCAGATATTCGCGAATTCGCTATTTTTTTAGTAGATTACGAAAATCGGCAATGTAATATTTATGTAATGTGCACGAAATACAGGCGTAGGTCACTATAGCAGAACATTGGTTGGCACAGCAGAACATTACAATAGCTTTATATACAGATGGAGTGCTCCAATATATTCGCCATTGCGAAATTGGCACTAATGATGCAAATATTTTGGCGCAATATGTGCAACCATACATATGTGCAAACAGGTCTGACTACATATTGGTTTACTAAGTATTGTGAACTTGTGACATCACAGCACTATGTATGTATGTATGTAGCATACATACATACATACATACATACAGCACTATGTATGTAGCCTGTATGTATGGACAGCAGAACCTGTTAGCTACACTATATCACTATCTAACCTTCAGTGACTATCTCCCACTAACTATCTGTATTATATATTTAAACTAACTAATTAATTAACTTTAGTTTTGGCCTTCTCTTAGGACCGTGATAGCTAGGTTACTGGAACTCCATAATTTTTCCATTCCACAATTTTGTCAATTAACTTGCAAGACATATCATTAGAGAAGAGCAAATTCGTGAAATTCGCTTTAGGTCCCATTCTAAGGCTTCGTTCACATCACCGTTCAGCCTTTCCGTTCTCCTGCTCTGTTTAGGAGCAGGAGAACGGAAAGGATGGATCTGGCACATAACTAAGCCCTAACTGAGCTGAACGGAGCCTAAAGACCCCATAGACGATAATGGGGTTCGGTAGATGTCCGCTCAGAGGATGATTTTTGAGCGGAGACAAAAGTAGTGCATGCAGGACTCTTGTCTCCGCTCCAAAACCAACTTCTGAGCGGACACCTAACAGACCCCATTATAGTCTATGTGGTCTTTAGGTTCGGTTCGGCTCAGTTAGGGCTCAGTTATGTGTAGAATCCGTCCTTTCTGTTCTCCTGCTCCTAAATGGAGTAGGAGAAGGGAAAGGCTTAACGGTGATGTGAACGAAGCCTAACAAATACAGAAGATCAGCAGATTTGTTTCAGTTATAAAGTAATTCGACCTAAATAGAAAGTGTACTGATTGCCCTGAAAAATTATGCAGGACACTCTGGGGTCTCCTAGTACTGTATCCAACCCCTTTCAAGTTCTTTAATGCCAAGAAAGGATTACTAATGTCAAAGTGACAGTGGCGTACTGTATAAGGGTATGAGTAGATAGATGGTAGTGGGCGGTTACAAATAGCCAAATTTTCTCGTGCTTCATGGTAAAAAATCGATTTTCCCTGAATGGCTTTAAAAAATGAAAAAGAATCATACTTACCTCATCCGTTTGAGCCGGCTAGCACTATCTTGATGGAAGATCCCATGGAAAATCCTGTGCGTTGTGACTTATGATGTTACCAAACCAGTCGATGTGATGATTACATCACGGGCCGTGCGAGATTTCATGCTGGATCTTCAATAAAGATGGTGGAAGCTGGCTCTTCACGATCAAAAGGATGAGGGTATGTATGATTTTATTTATTTTTTATTTTACACTGTAATATTAATGCTAGATGCCGCGATCAGCTATGAACATGGCATCTGAGGGGTACAATAATGAGAAGTGGCGCACTCACCGTTCCTTGTCATTGCACCCACTATTTACAAAGAAATGCATTTCGTGATGAAGTAATTTGCCATGAAGAGAATTTTTTTTTTCAAATTGGTAAAGCAGCCGAATCGAATTTTCCAATACTTCGTTGATCTCTAATACTGCCATTTTGAGAGCTTCATCCAAACCGCCATGAATCCTAATTTTTTGGAAAATCTGAGATGAATTTGATTAATTTACAATTGATTTATGCATCTCAACATATCATCAATAAAGTATAATGAATTTTGAAGGGAATAAATCCATAATATATGGACCCTAGTGTCAAGTAATTGTCTTTAAAGCCAGCTCCAAACTTTGGCACCTATTATTGTAAAAAAAATTGGGCCTAATGGAGGATCTTGTGGCCCTTAACACTGCATCCTATCTGTGGTAGCACCACAGAGTTGCTCCATTCAAATAGGGTAACACAGGGCTCCAGCAGTCAGACCCCTGCCAATGAGGAACTTTCCCAGTCCTGTCAAGGGATAACCTCTTTAAATTGAAGCACAGATCGTTTTTCTGTAACTACTTATTTCATTATTAGCTTATTTCTTCACTACGACTTGTATTTGCAGCCTGAAATTAACAGAAATAAATTAAATGTAATTTAGCTAATCTGTATAAACTGTCATTGTTTCTAGCTTTATAAGAGCACAGTGTTTCACTACAGCTATGTAACTTCTTAAATGATTTCCTCCCATACATTATTTAATAGTACTGCATTGCTTCTATTTTTACTAGAAATGTGGGAATTACATATTTTTTTCATTTTACATCAAGATACTTTTCTATTTAAAGCCCACACAGACTTCAATATTAATAATAAAATATATACATAAAATATTTAAAATCTAATGAAATGTGTCCGCTTTTGGTTCAAAGACGATTATAGAATGACATATTTTGTTTAAATAAAACATGTTTTACTCAGCATGTAATGCTTTGTGCAGTCTTTGAATCCAGTTTATTTTTTTAGAGCATGACATCCTGCCAGTTTTGGTCAAGATGACATATTTGCAAAATCAGGACACATAACAGTATATTGTTCTTCAAGGCTAGGTCTACACGGCGACATTTGTCGCGCAACATTTTGTTGCATTAATGTTGCGCAACAATTTTTATAATGGTAGTCTATGGTGTCGCATTGTGACATGTAACAAATTCAAATTGCAGGCAGCATCCACGGTGAATTTCCTTTATTCAGGATCGCAATCCCAATCGTTTGTGCAAGTACAAAAGCAGCTACGTTTCGGCTATCTGCTAGCCTTTATCAAGCTCAATGTGACTATGAAATAGTGGCTATAAATATCAAAGTCCCCACCCCTTAAAACAAAACATGACCAATGCTGTTAAGTCCCACATCAGCCCCACTTTACATAATCTATTCAAACATATGTGCAAACTACCATGTCACATACCGCTCTGCTCAGGTGGTATCCATGCACGGTTACACTCGGCATCCAGCGCGTCTGTCAGTATCCACTGCGCATGTCCGCTCGAGTTCAGAGGTTGCTGCCCGCTCACGTGATCGCTGACTCACTCGTCATTGCGATCACGTGATGGCCGGCACTTCCGCCCTCAACACTGCTGCGCTACTCCCGTCGGAACTAATGCCATGGAAACCATCACCACAACAAGCGGCCGTTACCCCACTCATGCGATCACAGACACATTTGTCAATATGATCACATGATAGCCCGCTCTTATGGCCCCAGTGTGACTGCGCCCTGGATGTCGAGTCCATTACAATGGAACCTACCACAGCAGCATAGAACTCTGAAATAGATATATATTATGGGTTCTAGTGAGATAAATAATAGGACCAATAAAGGTTCATCCGTGAATGTATCATCAGTGAACATATATAGAAAATTTTTTATGTCATGAGTGACAGTGATGTGTCCATTAAAAACCACGTTAAAAACATAATCATGAGGAAACAGACTGTATCGTTCACATATACTTAGACATTGATAACATTGAACTCTATGTTCATCCCATAGGGTTGAAGCGCTCTCAACTCAAAGATCCATCTGAGCTCTTTCTTACGCAATATACGGTTTTTATCACCCCCACGTCTCAATTGTCCCACCGAGTCAATGATGCGGAACCTCAATTGGTTCACTGAATGAGCATAGTCTACAAAGTGCTTAGCTACCGGTTTGTCTACCAGTCCCCTCCTGATGTTACTTTTGTGGGAATTAATCCGTTCACGTGCCTCCATAGTGGTCTCACCTACATAAATGAGGCCACAGGGGCATGTGATCATGTACACAATGTCACGGGACCGACAGGTGAAGAAATCCCTGATTTTATAGCGTTTACCACTGTAGGGATGGGCGAAGGTATCCACATGCCCCTGTGGCCTCATTTATGTAGGTGAGACCACTATGGAGGCACGTGAACGGATTAATTCCCACAAAAGTAACATCAGGAGGGGACTGGTAGACAAACCGGTAGCTAAGCACTTTGTAGACTATGCTCATTCAGTGAACCAATTGAGGTTCCGCATCATTGACTCGGTGGGACAATTGAGACGTGGGGGTGATAAAAACCGTATATTGCGTAAGAAAGAGCTCAGATGGATCTTTGAGTTGAGAGCGCTTCAACCCTATGGGATGAACATAGAGTTCAATGTTATCAATGTCTAAGTATATGTGAACGATACAGTCTGTTTCCTCATGATTATGTTTTTAACGTGGTTTTTAATGGACACATCACTGTCTCTCATGACATAAAAATTTTTTCTATATATATGTTCACTGATGATACATTCACGGATGGACCTTTATTGGTCCTATTATTTATCTCACTAGAACCCATAATATATGTCTATTTCAGAGTTCTATGCTGCTGTGGTAGGTTCCATTGTAATGGACTCGACATCCAGGGCGCAGTCACACTGGGGCCATAAGAGCGGGCTATCATGTGATCATATTGACAAATGTGTCTGTGATCGCATGAGTGGGGTAACGGCCGCTTGTTGTGGTGATGGTTTCCATGGCATTAGTTCCGACGGGAGTAGCGCAGCAGTGTTGAGGGCGGAAGTGCCGGCCATCACGTGATCGCAATGACGAGTGAGTCAGCGATCACGTGAGCGGGCAGCAACCTCTGAACTCGAGCGGACATGCGCAGTGGATACTGACAGACGCGCTGGATGCCGAGTGTAACCGTGCATGGATACCACCTGAGCAGAGCGGTATGTGACATGGTAGTTTGCACATATGTTTGAATAGATTATGTAAAGTGGGGCTGATGTGGGACTTAACAGCATTGGTCATGTTTTGTTTTAAGGGGTGGGGACTTTGATATTTATAGCCACTATTTCATAGTCACATTGAGCTTGATAAAGGCTAGCAGATAGCCGAAACGTAGCTGCTTTTGTACTTGCACAAACGATTGGGATTGCGATCCTGAATAAAGGAAATTCACCGTGGATGCTGCCTGCAATTTGAATTTGTTACTTGATCTAAGTCCGAATGAGTCTAGGACATAGGCGGGCTGATGCATCAGGTGTGACCGAGTGATCCGGAGTGCTGCTTGATATATGGATTGCATTGTGACATGTGACATGCTGCGACTGAGACAGGACAATCACAGAAGATAAATTCAAAATAGATTTTTCTGCGACTGTCGCGTCGCAGTCGCAGAATGTCGCATTTTGCAATGCAACACCATAGACTACCATTATAAAAATTGTTGCGCGATATTAATGCGACAAAATTTCACGTGACAAATGTTTCAGTGTAGTTGTGCCCTATGTGTCGCGCGACTTATTGTCGCGCGGCACAATCGTCATGTAGACCTAGCCTTAGAAGCTCTAAGACAACAATGCACTTTTGACTAAAGCCAATAGAAATTCGACAAGTGTTGTGACTACTCTCACCTTGTACTTGGTATCAGCCTTTATCCATACCATTCATAGATCATTTGAATCAATATTAAACCTGACCATCGTTGGATCCCAAAAAGAACCCGAATTCGTACAGAGAATATGGTTCCAGTTTGTAGAAGTCCAGGTTTCTTGTTCATGACACCACTGCAAACAAAGGTGATGGTGGCTAGCTGTCAGTGGCAGAACACATAATGGATGCCATGACATCAAATTTCTTACTGGAAAATGCCTGGAAATGGTCCGGCCAGAGACAAGGGAGTCACCTTGTGGATGGTGGACAGCAAAACTGTGGGAGCAGCTCATGCTTGTCAGTGGATCAAATAATCCTCTATACTGGTGGTCGGTCTGGGCTGTCAGGAGACTGTTTGCTGTGTTTTGTGCCCTCACTTAACCACTGCTCCCAACATCTCCTAACTACTAGGTCAAAATGGACTAGATGGTTGGCAAGTAGTTGAAACCAATATCGTGCTCTCTCAGTGCCTGTCAACTGTGCAAAATATCTTCGAATCATAGTAGAGGCATGCCTAGCAGCCAACGATCTCTCTTACAAGGGGTACACTACCCAACTACCCAAAAGTAGTCCCTGAGACCCTTTTATAGGTCAGCAGGGGAAGCACATTTACGCTCTCTTGTTGCAAGACTCAGTGTCTAATCAGACAACACCTGTAATCATTTACATATTATTTGCATATCTGCCTGCCAAATTTGCCGGAATCTAACATTTCTGTCTGGGTGCGTTATTTTATTTAATGAGTGCATTTACTTTGTCGGGTTTAAAAAAAACATTTTATCAATTTTTTTTCTAATAGATAATTCTGAATTAATAAACGTGATTCTCAGTTATGATGTCCCTCAACTAACTCGAACAGAGTACAGCTACAAAGATGGTCTTTCACTCTCGATTAATCCTGTGCATCTGTGCATTACATGGACAGCCCATCGGTTTCGATTGGAACCCTGTAATACTTCATTTAACGTGTGGTTGTGGTGGAGGAGAAATGAACACTTGGACCCAGGTTCTCGAACAGATTAGAGCTGATTACTATTGGTTTCAGGGTTTAGAGTCTTTGGCCCCTTTCACACGGGCGAGAGTTCCGCACGGGTGCAATGCGTGACGTAAACGCATTGCACCCGCACTGAATCCTGACCTATTCACTTCAATGGGCCTGTGTACGTGAGCAGTTATTCTCACGCATTAATTGAGCATTGTGTGAAAATCGCAGCATGTTCTATATTCTGCTTTTTTCACGCAATGCAGGCCCCATAGAAATGAATGGTGCTGCGTGAAAATCGCAAGCATACGCAAGCAAGTGGTTGCTAAGGAGACGAGGGATAAGTTACCCACGACCCCATTTGCTTTATTATTTTCCATTATAACATGGTTATAATGGAAGATAATGGCATTCTTTAATTCAGAATGCTAAGTAAAAGATCCATTGTGGGGTTAAAAAAATAAATAAAATTAACTCACCTCATCCACTTGATCTTTATAAGGCGATTTTTTCATGAATATAGATGGCAGAAAAGCGGGAAAAGACTGTATGAAAACACACTGAGGATGAACTATTAGGTACTTTTAATAGTGTATTAAGTGAAATGCAGGTGACAGGATCGCTTTAAGTTAAAATTGAACAATACATCTTAATCGGCCATTCTCCATTTATGTATTTTCAGTTTCCGCGCGGTCGCAATCATTTTTTTTTTGAGGGGTGCTTTCAATTTAATTAAGCAGCATATATACATGACTACTGTAGCAATACCTATGGTGTGGCAGCAATCTACCTGTGTGTGTTAAGTTGAAAATGAGCATCACGCCTATATATTTTCAGTTTCTACATGGTCATAATATAATTTTTTTTTTGGGGTGCTTTCAATTTAATCAAGCAGCATATATACACAGTTACTGCAGCAATACCCATGGTGTGGCAGCAATCTACCTGTGTGTTATATTGAAATTGAGAGTTTAGTTTAGTTCCTCTTAGTACCAAAAATAATCGGGTGGTCCGAGGAGGGCGAGGACACAAGCAGCCGGCAGATCTCACTTACAGCTCAGGCACGCCAACTGAACTGCTCCTCGGACCACTCGATTATTTTTGGTACTAAGAGGAAAGAAGGAGAAAGAGGATTATAGTTATCTGCTTCCTATGTGCCTGATTACAAGAGAACATCTAATAAGTGCACTGAAACATCACGGTTCACCTACGGCAACAATACTTCACTATTGTGCGATTCTCTCTGACTCTCAACAGCTTCTGGAGATAAAAAGGGACCTGCGATCTTTGCTGTTTTTTCTGTATCTTTGGGAGGAAGAAATCCGTTGTCTGTTTTGGAGTCTACTATACATTACAGCGCGATCCCAACACTTTTTACTGACATTATACAGGTGACAAAAACCCATGTTGCTTCTTTGGTGATTTGCAGCGCAATTTCCATCAGTCCAAACACTTTTATCAGAGACATTTATCTTGTGTTAGCACACAAAAGTGTCTGGGAGTGATAATGAAATACGCTATTTCATACCTTTTAAAAAAAAAAAAATTCTTTTGAAGGGGGGTTGTTGATTATATTCAAACTTGCAGCATATATACGTATGAGAGCAGAGGAGGGGCCCAAAGAACCAACCATGATAACCCAGTCCGATAGATGCAAAAAGGGGGTGTGAAGACTCCAATGACAGGACCTGGGAGCTGAATCAGGGTGCTGAGGAGGAGGCAACATCCGAAGAGGAGGGTGATGGCAGCAGCAATAAAAAGCAGAGGCCATGTCTGCCTAGGGATCTTGTGATTCTGCTAATGCAGTGGTTAGGTTAGGCCCAAAATGTACAGTACCGGAGCTAAGCCCAGCTCAGCTGCCTCTACTCCTGCATGAATATCTGCCATCTGGCAGTTTTTCTCCACCAAGCTGTGCAAGAGCAAAATAAAAAGTGAGCAGGCAAACACAAATGTAGGCACCACAGTTCTATTAAACAACAACCAAGCGGCATAACCCCATCCCGTGGGTAAGCAGAGATGACAGCCAGCCATCATGGCAGAAGCTTCCTCCTTCTCATGGCCCAGCTCCTCCCGACGTCTCCTCCTCCCTGTACCTATGCTGCTTATTAGCATACAGGGCAAAAGTGAACGGGGCGCACAGTGGTGGAGCGGAGCAGCTGACCTGAAAAAGAAAATGGGCCCTTACATCTCCTAATAAAGCCCTACACTGCCAGGTAATAATTTTGGAATGCATTTAAGCAGCATATGTATATGATTACTGTTTAATACTGACATTTTATCACAGTCAAGACTTTGACTTACCACAGTTAAGTGCCTCATGACACAAATGTCTGAGAGTGAGTTTCCGTGTACTAATTTTCCACACAGTTGAAATATATAATTTTTTTGTTTTGGGCTGGGGGGTGTTAAACTTCTTTACAGCGCAGTATAAATGTACATGATTACTGAGTCAATATCAACATTTTCTCACAGTCCAGTCAAAGCTAGAGTCTGCAATGCATCATGCCACTGCCACTAATGCCTGAGGGTCAGTTTTGTGTACTTACTTTCCACATTTCCACATTTCAATTTTTTTGCCCCTCCATAAAATTTTTTTGAAGGCGCACTGACCCCGCATAATTTTAGTTGATTGCGGCATCGATACCGCCATTTTCTCACAGTGCAGGCAAAGCCAGAGGCTGCAATGCATCATACCATTGCCACTAATGCCTGAGCGTCAGTTCTGTGGCAATGGCAGTGGTACCTTGGAACGAACCCGAGTTCGGGAAATGTTTTTTTACAGTAGAAATCAATTTTTGAAGTTATAACGTGAAGTCTCGCGAGACTTCGTAAAGTAATAACTTCCGATCATCTGAGCCTATACATTCTAATACTGTATGGAGCGCTCACTCCGTACAGTATTGAAACAAAGTTTTATGCGAATAGACTTCGGATGTTTCGCTCATTCTTACTCCAGTCTATAATCTTAACTAGAGTGTTTAACTTCTATATCGTACATGCATACACTACACAGATATTGTGAGTCAGTTCACAAATAGTGACCACATACTGAACACGTAAAAACACGTATAAAGCACGTATACTGAAAATAACGAGTAGCCAAGAGTTTAGATCCTCCGTCTTAAGTAGATACCATAGCTGGACGTGCATTGAATGCTCCTGTTAATTCTAAACAAAGGCCATACAGGGGAGCACATTCCTCTTAAACTGCAAGTAGAGCAGGAAATGACTTTATTCATGGGGATGGATAGCTATTTGATTGTCTGTAAAAGCAGTAAGTTACTGCAGTGGAAATCGTATTACACACTTGACTAAGATAATTTAACAGTTCATGCACAAGCAATGGCAAGTTTAAGACAAAGCTAATTTAAGTTACTGGATACTGGATATGCTACTGGCTTTTGTCATTTAATAATACGATACTATGTGGAAGAAAATAATTTAATTTAATCAAAGACAGCATAGATACTGGTGTGATCTGCTAGTATGATACAATAATAGTAATAATAGCATTACGATTACCACTACTACTCATTATTATTATTATTAGTAGTAGCAACAGTTACAGTGGTATTATTATTTTAATGTATATACACTCATTTCTGGTATACTACAAATTTAAACATGACTGTAATCCTGTTTGCCTGACTGAAGCAATGACATGTTGTATACCCCACTTCACCACTGCAGCCATTTACTGGCATCAACTGTGTAAGGCACAGTAATTGGCTGTGGCGACCACGTGGGGTATACAGCTACATCTACCATCTAAAGTGTACTTTACAGTTTTAAGCCCTTTTCCTCACAGCCATGTGTTATGTGTTGTGCTTAGAACTTTTAATACTGAGTCATAGTTGGCCACAGGTCATAAAGGAACTCTTTGCATGTCTGCCTACTAATATATAAGGAAAGTGAGGTTTAAGAGTAGAGATGAGCGAAGTTTTAAAAAATTCAATTTGTCAGCTCCGCCAAATTTTGACAAAAAATTTGATTCATTACGAATTAATTTGGCACTAATCGCTATGTTAAAACCCCATTCAGCCTATCTATAAATGGGACAATTTTTAACGGCCATTTAGACAGAAGTGCACCCGTCTAATGGCAGTTAAAACGCAATACTCTAGTGCAATATGGCATTTGGGTTTAAAAAATCACTCATCTCATCCACTTGCTTACACAGAGGCAGTCCACTCCTCTCTTAAGTGGAAAAGACCTGCCAAAGGGCCTGTGCTGAGCGTGATAATGTCACCGCGCTCTCCCAGCATGATCACCTGGTGACGCCATCACTGATTTGCTTTTATGCTGAAATCACCAGTTCCATATGTTAACCAAATGTCTTTGGGAAATGTGAAATGAAAGACAGACACGCATTTTGTTTTTGGCTACTAAAAAATGCAGCATATTGATATGCCAACAATTTCATCTCCAAATTTTTCCTAAATGTAGGTAATGGGAGCCAAAGGAGCACAACTAAGCTATCAGTGAAGATTTTCTATAACTGGTGCTACAGAAGTAGAGAAGCTAATAAATTATGCTATATGGTGTATTAAAAATGAGGTGTATTTTAAACAGATTGCCTTGAAGTATCTCGGTCTCTCACTTTCTATTTCTCAATCTCTCCCTCAACCTCTCAACTTGATTCTCTCTCTCGAACCCAAAATTTGGGTTAGGTAGAGTCAGAACTTTTTGCAAAATTCAGGATGAATTTCCATCAATTTTTCTATCGATTCGCTCATCTTTAGTGATCAGTTCAGTAAGGACTCTCATGTAGCAGTAATCTTTCCAGTGTTCTCTAAAAGTCAGAAATAGGTATTTTTCAAAACCAAGCAATTTAAATAAAAAATAACAAAAGGATTGTGAGCATCACTGTGTATTTATTGATAAATGTGGCAATATTAATTTTATTATTCACAGCGAGAATCACAAATAGTCAATGTTAAATGGAAAACCACTGAGGGATCTTTGTTTTATCTTGTGTAGTAATCTTATTTTACAACAGGTATTTAGCATTTTACTTGTTTTTATTGAAGAGAGCTAAAGAAGCCAGAAGCCAAAGAGATTGGCAAACTTCCCAAAGTACTCAGCAGCATGTGGGAATAACAAGTAACAAGTGTTAGCACATGCCAAGCAGATAGGTGTAAATGTCTTTGTTAACAACAGACATGGCTGGTAGCAGTCATCAGAGCAAAACTGCAAATCTGTTGCCCATTGCATGGTGGCAGATATCCATGATATTCTAATTAACTAATGTATTTGGAGAAATACGTGGGCACCTGTAAATGACATTGGGCCATATTAGAACTATTAAAGCAATCCTTTTACTGGCATAACTTTTGCTAGTTGGTGCCATTTTCAAATCTACATATTAAGATACCTTGTAAGACATACATTTTATGGGGTATGACAACAAGGTTGCTTATATAGAATATGAAGGACATTTATCAAACTATCAAATTGTGTGACATTTGGTGATCCTCGCTACTTTCACAAGTGGAGTGAAAAGAATCTCAGTATTAGAGTCTCATTTATGATATATGACTTTTTAAGAAGTTGTAAAAACATTGCATCTTCCATCAGGCAACTCCATGGTGTACTTTTACAGACATAGGTGTACACCACATTGCACTTACTCCAAATATGTTGTTGCTGTGCGCCATTTCATAAATTTGGCACAACCTCACAAAGGAAAGACAGACTTAAAGGGCATTGGTCAGCATATTTATACCTATGAAACTGGCTGACCTATTACATGGGAGCATGGCATCTGTGTTGGTGCCATGTTCATATGTGTCTGCATCGCTGAGAAAAATTAAGTTGTAATCTACACAATTGTGCCTCTAGGAGTAACAAGGGTGCTGCCGTTAGGCCCCTTTCACACGGGCATGATTTCCGCGCCGGTGCAATGCAGGAGGTAAACGTATTGCACCCGCACTGAATCCGGACCCATTCATTTCTATGGGGCTGTGTACATGAGCGGTGATTTTCCCGCATCACTTTTGCGTTGCGTGAAAATCGCAGCATGTTCTATATTCTGCATTTTTCACGCAACGCAGGCTCCATAGAAGTGAATGGGGCTGCGGGAAAATCGCAAGCATCCGCAAGCAAGTGCGGATGCGGTGCGATTTTCCCACATGGTTGCTAAGAGACGATCGGGATGGGGACCCGATCTTGATTATTTTCCCTTATAACATAGTTATAAAGGAAAATAATAGCATTCTCAATAGAGAATGCAAAGTAAAAAGGGCAATAGAGGGTTAAAAATAGTAAAAAAATAAACTCACCTACTCCATTTGATCGCATAGCTGCCGGTCTCCTGTTCTATCTTCAGCTGGGCAGGGGGGAAAAGGACCTTCAGTGACGTCACTGGGTCACATGGTCCAATCACCTGCTTTCATTAAAACGCTTTGCACTCGCGCGGAAAAATTGCACATTTTCCCGCAACACACCCGTCTCTTATCCGGGCGTCAAACTTGACGCCTGTGTGAAAGAGGCCTTACATTTAGAAGCTTTGTTCTTTCTGCAACTGCCACACCCTCTGCACCATGCAGTGTAAACGTGATTACTCCTGGCCCTATCAATCAAATTGCTGGAGGTACGGCAGTTGCAGAGAAAGCGGAGACTCAAGATGCCTCTAGTGACAAACATGGATGCACACATGCAACAGGCCAGCGCCAGATTGAAATCTATAACAGCTCCTAGCTGGTATAGATTTCAGTCATCATTTACACCAGTTTCTGTTGTAAATCATCATGAATGTGCCCAGGCAGATGCCCCTACCCAAACCTTTCCCTCATCATGAACCCACCCACACCCCTTCCCTCAGCATGCCTCCTTTTCAGAAACTGCATAGTAAGGTGTAAAAACAGCAGATGTGACTAGATTTAGCCATAATAGTGTTTAATAAGTCACAAAACTGGGTGTTATGACTTTTTAATGCCAAAAACATGCTGTAGAGGAATGAGACATTTCCCCTGTATCTTCTCTCTTTTATAAATCCAAGGCTGACTTTGTCTTCAAAAACTGCATAAAAAAAACTAAATGTGAAAACCCATTCTATGAGCCCATTTACAATGATAGATAATATGCCCATAAACGAGAACTGATCAACAATATAGAATGTTCATTGGTGCTCATTTAGTAGATTCAAATGGAACAGTCATCATCTGTCCCCATAAAGTGTGTAGTCATTTGTCATCTTACCACTGGGTATGTCTACACGGATCAGGAACAAATGCTTGTAAGAACATTTATTCACAATGATTGTTGCATGTTAAAGGGCATTAAAGCTTCCTTAAAACACATTGGCCAGCATTTACCAAGAGTGAGACAGGGTAAACAGGGTATTGGATATGGTTGTATAATGAATACGGTGCATCTATAGACTCCCTATCTAAAAGTTTAGCACAACTTATATTTGCCTTACTGTCTTTCACATTTGTAAGCAACAAACTTTGGGGCATTTTGGAGCTTAAAGTCAAATTTTAGGCTATGCTTCCGTCCTGCTTAGCTGCACCACATTGTTGAGCAGGAAGAAAATACTGTCTAAAACACTAGATGTGGATTTTAGTGCCAAAATGCATGAAACATGTACAACATATTCTCCTCACTACAGCAGTAAACTAACAATGGTTTACACATCTATATAAGAGGTCTTATCGTTTGTGTTCACTGCTACAGAAGGACAATATTTTGTATTTGTCAAATGCATAGTACTTCTGAAATGAAAAGGAACAACACCAAAAAAAATAAAAAATTGCATAATATGAAGTTTATATGAATGGCATTCAGATTGGCATCCATATGTTGTCCGTGGTTTTCATGGATCCATTGCAAGACAAGCAAATATGGTACGTACTGTTGTATTTTTTTTTCTGACAGCCAGAGGTTGCATGACCAGAGACGTCTGAATCACGTAGAATTCAATGGATCCATGTGCTGTACGTGGAGAACACAGACATTACACAAATGTACACGTAAATCACTGAAGTGGGAAAAAGCCCTTATTAAAAAGACAAATTGAACAATCAGTACCATAAAAAGCCAAACACTGAGAATATAAAGGAGCAAGCAATTGCAAAGATACAATTCTAGCTATTAGCGTGAATAATATCATTTCCATTTTTATGGGGTGTGGAGGGGAGGGGGGGGGCAGGATCTATATGACCGTTACATCCCATATTGGTTATTTCAAGCAGCATAAGGATAGCTTTATCCAGAATGAGAGTCCCTTTGGATATATGCATATGAACCCTGTACATTATTTATGATGCAGTACCACTCATCCTTAGATCTCATCATATGATCCTGTTATGGCTCTGTACAAGTATGCATTGGATCTTAATATAACACCCATCAAAATCTATAGGTCCATGATTTGCCACAGTATGCCATAGAGTTTATATTATTTTATTACAGATTCTTAGGAAAAATTCCGACATATTCCAACAGAAACCATATTACCTAGGAATTCTCATGCATTGCTGAATGGAAGCCCAATAATGTGGTACATACTGCCCTGTCATATGCATAACGCCTGAGAGGTTTTATCTGTATGAGACATCACATTTCCCATCTTGTATGCCAAATTAGCACGTGTTAAAGGTGCTGTAGGGAAAATCAGTGCTTCCACAAAATGTATCATATGCTCAGAGATGCTGCACATCCCTTATGATCAGCATTGTCATTATGACACCGTTTTATAGAATAGGCTTAATAATTCATTATTAAAATAGAGGAAACTCTATCAAAAACTATTTGGGTGAATTTACATGGTCAGATGCTACATACAGCTGAATCCAAGAATGGGCCTGGCTTGGCCACATGCAGTCATCTTCACCATGTGGCCACATTCTAAAAGAGGTTGTCCAGGATCTTAATATTGATGGCCTATCCTCAGGATAGGACACCAACATCTGATTGCTGGAGCCTATCACCCCACACCTTTACTGATCAGCTGTTCTGCAGTAAGTCCAGTGCCATAACTATGACAAGAATAGGAATGGCACCGCAGTAACTATCTCCACTACACTAACTGTCCACTACACAATGTATGGAGCTATGTAGTTTTGTGAGTCTGCCAAGGAGCTACCCTGAAGCAGCTGATCGGTGGGGGTGCAGGGTGTTGGACACCTGCTATGAACTCAAAACAAACTCCCATGTCTCATAAAAATGTATCAAATTTTATTATATCACATTTTATACAAATATATAAAAAAAATTGGGTCTATGGAGAAAGACAGAATAGAAATCAAGACAACCTGATACAGAAAAAACATAACAGTAGAGCGATGGTATGGAGCAATATTAATCCAATGGGACTCAAAAAGGAAAGATATAAATATATTCATATTACCTCCTGATGAAGCCTGGACGTTGAAACACGTGTAGGGGTGTTTTCTGTGCAGTTGAGCGGTTGGTGTTTGGGCGCAATATGGGTATGTGTAATCATTGTTATCATCATTATTATTGATGTGTATTATTTATCTGTATTATTTTCACATGCGATATTTTCCAGGGATCCGCTTATTTGGGTTTACCTCCTAGCCGTACTGACTAGCGGGGGGCTCGGATAGAGCGACGGAGGTGATACATGCATGGGTTATATCTTGGGGGACACAGTTTTGCGTATTGCAGTAACTAGTTATTTCTGTGTCTCTCACTATATTATCATTAGATTACCCCTGCATGCACCAGCCTCTGAATATATATATATCTTTCCTTTTTGAGTCCCATTGGATTAATATTGCTCCATACCATCGCTCTACTGTTATATTTTTTCTGTATCAGGTTGTCTTGATTTCTATTCTGTCTTTCTCCATAGACCCAATTTTTTTTATATATTTGTATAAATTGTGATATAATAAAATTTGATACATTTTTATGAGACATGGGAGTTTGTTTTGAGTTCATGATGTGGTAAGGTACTGCCATGTTGGATGCATGTCCCTTTGTATGAGGTTTTGTAGGTTTACATGTTGGACACCTGCTAAGCTGAAGATAGGCCATCAATAGTAAAATCCTGGACAACCCCTTTAATGAAATTTCCAATTAAATGACAATGCCTAAGGCCTCTTTCACACTGGCGTCACATTTGACGTCTGGATAAGAGGCGGGAGCGTTGCGGGAAAATGCGTGATTTTTCCGTGCGTGTGCAAACTTTTGTAATGCGTTTTGCACGCGCATGTGAAAAACATAGTTATATGGGAAAATAATAGCATTCTAAATACAGAATACTATGTTAACAGGGCAATAGAGGATTAAAAATAAAAAAAAATTCTACTCAACTCTTCCCATTGATCGCGTAAGTGCAAGGAACATCTTCTATCTTCATATCTGTTGGTTGAAGGACCTTCGTTGACATCACTGGGTCACATGGGTCACATGGTCCAATCATGGAAGCTTTTGATTGGACCATGTGACCCATGTGACCCAGTGACGTCACGGAAAGTCCTTTACCCAGCAGAATGAAGAAAGAAGATTGACTCCGGCACCTACGCGATCAAGAGGAGGAGGTGAGTTAAAGTTTATTTTTTATTTTTAACCCTCTCTTCCCCTTTTTACATAACATTCTGTGATTAGAATGCTATTATTTGCCCTTATAACCATGTTATAACGGAAAATAATAAAGATCGGGTCCCCATCCCGATCGTCTCCTAGCAACCATGCGGGAAAATCGCACCGCATCCGCAGTTGCTTGCGGATGCTTGCGATTTTTCCGCAGCCACATTCACTTCTATGGGTCCTGCGTTGCGTGAGAAACGCAGAAAGTGGAGCACGCTGCGATTTTCACGCAACGCAAAATTGATGCGGGAAAATCACCGCTCATGTGCACAGCCCCATAGAAATGAATGGGTCCGGATTCAGTGCGGGTGCAATGCATTCACCTTACGCATTGCACCCGTGCGGAAAACTCGACCGTGTGAAAGGGGCCTTAGTGAGATTTTAAATAACTTTAAATATTTTTTATCATAATAGTGTTGAGTGAATCAAAGCAATCAAAGTGGAATTTGATCTGAAGTTTAGGACAAATTCAATTAGTCACAAATTCAGATTTCCTTGCACTTCGTGGTAACAAATAATTTTTTTCTAAAATGGGAGTTGCATGTGTTACACAGTGAAAGTAAAAAGCCAGGGAATGCGAGATAACCCCTCAAGTCAGGCAGCCAGGCAGTCCACTTTTAGCCATCCTCCTGTGATGTCCCAGCCCTATAAAACCCTTATCCCATGCAGTCTCCACCATTTCACTGTGAGCTGAGCATAGGGAAAGATGTGGCAAGGGCTCATGTGCTAGAGACAGCGTTGCTGAAAATAGTTTACAAAATATATATTGGAGAGGAAGAGTGCATGGAGATGCAGGGATAGTGCAGGGAGATCGAAGGGACAGTTTTTTGAGACTGTAGGGAGAGCATAGGAAGACAGCAGGGAGAATGCAGATTGCGTGTAATCGCAGCGTGCATCTTGTTCAACTGCTGTTGCATTCACAGTTAATCCATCGCTTTATAGATAGACTTACTGTGCTGAGTATTAAAGGGAACCTGTCATCAACTTTATGCTGTCCATACTAAAGGCAAAATAAAGTAGAGACAGGTGAGTTAATTTCAGCGGTCTGTCATTTATAAGTTAAAAGTAAGTGGTTGCGGAGAACCAACATCACAATCATTGCAGACTGGGCCTGGAAAAGAGTCCCCACCACCTGAGAAGAGTCATGGTTATTCATGAATTCCTGCCCTCCCCGCCCACCTGCTGATGACTGACAGTCTTCTACTTAGTTTTCTCCCTTTCTCTCTAGGAGAGAACTGCCAATCATCAGGAGATGGACGAGAGTGCAGGTTATTATGAATAACCATGACTCTTCTCAGGTAAATTTGACTCTTTTTAAGGCCTGTGCTATAATGATTATGATGCTGGTTCTCAGCAACCACTAACTTTTAGTTGATGAGTGACACACTGCTGACATCAGCATTTCTGTCACTATTTTATGCTTCCCTCAGTGAGCCTAGCATAAAGTTGATGACAGGTTCCCTTTAAAGGGTGGTCTAATATATCGCTGTGTGCATCTTGTTCAACTGCTGCCACATTCATAGTTAATCTGTCACTTTATAGAGAGACTTACTGTGGTAGAATAATTGGACTGCACCCTGTCACCCATGATCCAAGATCCCTTGGACTAAGCATGCAAACTTTAAGTGTGGCCGTAACTGGCCGAGTTTGCCATGGGCATGCTTTACTGCCCAGCTAGTAGTGGCATCAGAGCAGGTGTTCAGTGCAGCGCGGGACATTGTTAGCCCTAAGAGAACTAGAATTCCCTCCCAAAATGTTGAGAGACTAAGCTTTATAAAGATAAATCAGGTATGGATCAACCAGGATTTTCAGTGGTGCCTGATGCAACATAATACATTATTCTACCACTAATCATCATACTGTAGTTAGTCAGAAGCAAATTTTCCTGATTTTAGGGAAAAAAATTCTTCCCAACTCCAGTCAGGCAATTAGAATAACTCCCTGGATCAACGCTCCAGTAACCTAAGATCTATAACCTGTAATATTATTACACTCCAGAAATACATCCAGGCCCCTCTTGAACTCTTTTAATGAATTCACCATCTCCACCTTCTCAGGCAGAGAGTTCCATAGTCTCACTGCTCTTACCGTAAAGAATCCTCTTTTATGTTTGTGTAAAAACCTTCCTTCTTTCATCTAGATGCAGAGGATGTCCCCTCACAGTCACAGTCCTGGGTATAAATGGATCTGTGTGCTGCCCCTTGATATATTTATACATGGTTATTAGATCTCCCTTCAGTAGACTTTTTTCTAAACTGAATAACCCTAATTTTGACAGTCTTTCTGGGTACTGTAGTTCACCCATTCCAGCTATTACTTTGCCCTCCTCTGAACCCTCTCCAGCACTGCTATGTATGCCTTGTTCAGAGGAGCCCACAACTGTACACAGTACTCCATGTGTGGTCTGACTAGTGATTTGTAAAGTGGTAGGACTATATCACGTCTATGCCCCTCTATGCCTCTTTTGATGCGCATCTATGCCCCTTTTGCGCATCTATGCCCCTTTTGATGCAACCCATTATCTTATTGGCCATGGTAGCAACTGCCTGACACTGGTTTCTACAGTTTAGTTTGCTTTTACATTTTTAAAAGGATATGCATACCATTGGTCCTTGCTATCACACATTTTTTGTTGGGGTCTGCTATTACTGTGATTTGCCACCATCTTCTGCTGTATGCCACTGCAGCTGTCCCCTTCCCCACTCTGTCATGGAGCCACTATTATACCTGTTACAGCCACTGCTGCTGCTGCCAGCTCCCAACTCTGTCATGGGGCAACTACTTGAATCTTGGGGCACTGCATGGTTAAGTCCACGGTGATAAATTAGACTTGACGGTTACAGTAACCTGTAATACTGACCCACAGTAAATCAACAGCTAACAGAAGGGATTAAAAGCATGTGTTTGGACTTCCACAACACATTTTTTCTCCACTTTACTGGCACTTTTTCCATTTCATTATTTTGCTCCACTAATGAGCCATTAGGACACAGCCGCTGCAAGGTTTTTTTGCTTTATTGAAGCTGTATGCTTTTCTTTTTGTTTAACATAAGGGTTCAGCTATGAATCTCGATGCACTGTATAGTGATGTAGATGGTAATAAATTACACCTGCCTGTAATACTGATGGCACAGTACCCACAGAACGGATTAACTATTAATGTGGGAGCACTAGTGTCATGCCCTGCTTGGGTTATGTGCGGAAGTCTGTCAGGTTGGCAAATGTGTAGTTTTTGTTTGAGTTGAACTTGAGTTGAGCTGTATCCGCCTCCCTTCAGGTGCACTGGGTGGGGTTGTTTGTGTAAGTTTAAATCACGTCCCTTCCCAGTTTCCTGTGCGGGTTATAGCGTCTATCTTGCCCTGTGGAAAGGTGGATTCGCTGTTTCTGCTCCGCTCTGCTACAAGATAAGTTGGTTTTGGTTTCCCTTTTGGGGGCACGTTGATTCCCACTTTTAGGGTCTGAATGTGGGCACAGTAGTCTAGGGTGAGTTGGTAGAATATTGTTAGGAGGTGACCTTTATCCCCAGCTTCTGGCCTAGATGCTTGTTTTGTGGTTTTCTGTGTGTTTATGTATCTGGTATCCTTCCCGCCGTGACAACTCGAACGTAATGTACATGGTGATACCCTCTCCCTGCACTCTCCCTCTAGTTTAACTGCCAAGCCTTCACACTAGGATTGGGCCACCAAGTGTGATGAATATGACTAGGCAAAGTGGCCTGGGTATTCCTGAACTAATTTTAAAACTAATCAAATTTTTTGTCTAAGTTCAGCGAATTGGCCAAATTAAATTTTTCAAAACTTTGTTCATCGCTAATAATAATAAACCCATCAAGATGGTGTAATGATTATCTACAATAAGATTTTTATTCCAGAAATAAATACATTTTAAATCTATGCAAATGACATGCTAAGCGAAGCAAATGTGCATTACAAAAAAATTCCAATACAGGCGTACATTTGTACTTCTAAATTGACAACAGAATAGACCACAACAATCTGTTCTTATTTGAAAAAAATATATACAATTTGCACATATGTCTAGACTAGAGAGAAATGTATTTTGAAGCTCAAAGCAAATACATATTTTACCATTTAAGATTGTGCATTTGGCCACACGCAATTAAGTAAAACATAAGTAATATCGACTTCTTCATAATCACATGTATTTGAAAACATGAGTTTAGCCCTATTTAAATGAGATGCTATAAGACTGAAATACATTGGATTTCATGGAGCACGGCTCAATACAATTTGATTTTCATAGCTAAATAATGACATACTGTAGCATGGTGTGAAATGGGAAACCCTTTACTGTATTAAAGTATGCAACTATACTTACTACTGTCTGTGATTTAGTACATTTTTGAACTTGAGCATAGCCTGTGATGAAGCCTATTACTCTGCCTTCAATGTGCAACCCTGGGGCTGCGCAAATTAGGTTATTCCAAATAGCACAATGAGATGTGCATAATAATGGAACATATACAAACAGCTGAGGGAAAAATAAGCATCTCCACTGGGGACTGACCCCAGGCTGCTCAGAATTAGGTTCCAAATAAAATACCACCTTATATACTTTTTACTCCAGTGCACAGTCTGTTTAGCTACTGATCATCACAGTATAACACACACTTCTATGCGTAAGTGACATACAAGTAGGAGAAATAAAGCATGTCTCAGCTGTGACATCAACCAAAAGTGCTCAAAATAACATTATATATTCATGTAGAGCCTTTTATACAATATAAAACAATTATTCAGTGTGCATAATCTCATTTTCTTTCCTTCCGTTTTTTTATGAATATAAATAATTGGCAATAAAAATAATTTGATTATTAGAAAATGAAGAACGGCCATGATCAACAAAATGATCCGTGATGAGATTAAAAGCGCAAACAAAATGATTAGCTCATAAATACATTTCACAAATATCAAAATTATAAATAAATATGAAAACACGCTTAAAGGTAAATCTAGTCTTTTTTACAAATCATAAGATGAGCAAATTAATCCTATCTGCTTTATTTAATGCTTATACAACTATAAACATTATTATAAAGGTGACAAAAAATGTACAGTACATGTGGAAGGTACAAAAATTAAAGGACTATAACTGTTAAAGGGGTTCTCCAGGATTTATCAAATATATGTTCTTCACGTTGTCGGTCACCATGGTATTGATTTTGAGTTGTCATGGAGAAAGCCAAGATTCGATTTCTTGATCAAGAAAATTTGCGAAGATTTAGAATATAGTGCTATATATTTGTATATGCGAACATTCTAGATTTTTTTTTCTCTGAACCCATGATCCCTCCCTGCTTCTTGCTTGAAGGCCAATGAGAAGGCTGCAATGTCTTTGTCTGAGCTTTTCAACATCCCTAGCAACCAATAGGAAAGTTGCTTATGCCTACCCCTTTACTATAGAAGAACCTCCCCAGCAGCCATTTTCTGCAGTTTTTTGCAGTTCTGAGAGAGACAACAGTGTCATTGCTCTGCTTTGAGCTTTGCTGTGTCATTACATTAGATAGTTAGTTAGTAAGCTTATATATAAAATACAGATAGTTAGTGGGAAATAGTCAGTGTTGGTTAGATTGTGATATAGTGTAGCTGATAGGTTCCAGTGTAGGGTGTTAGATAGTGTGATAGGTTCTGTTGTCCTTAGATACATGCTACAGACATAGTGCTGTGATGTCACAAGTTCATAACAATACGTTGTGCACCAATCACTAATATGTAGTCAGACCTGCTAAAATGTGAAGTTGCATGTATTGCGCAAAAATATGCGCATCATTATTTGGCGATTTGTGCAATCGTGAATATATTGGAGCACTCTATCTGCATTTAAAGCTATTGTAATGTTCTGCGCATATTACATTGCTGATTTTCACATTCAAGAAAATGATCCTGAATTCTTGAATTCGCGAATGTATGACAAATAGTCGCGATATATCGCGAATTCAAATTTTTCCCCTGCCACTCATTACTACAAACGAGGTGCAGAACAGAGTGACACTGTCGTGCCCTGCACATGTGGTATGCTGGAGGGTCACTGTGAATTGTCCCTTCAGTGGAGGCTGAGGACCTGGTGGAGGAGGAGGAGTCAGAGGCAGAGATTGTTGCAGGACCAACGTCACCACACAATGGTAAATACTTTTTTTTGTGCCACTAATACACGGCAAAAAGGGCTTTAGAACATATATCTGCACCACTGAATGGCAAATAGGACCTTATTTTTTTCCATTTATACACGCCACAAAAGGCTTTAGAACATATAACTGCACCACTGAACGGCAAATATATATTTTTGCCACTAATTCACGCCAAAAAGGACTGTAATTTTCTCACTTCACCACCAACGGCAAATACTTTTTTTGTGCCACTAATACATGCAAAAAAGTGCTTTAGAACATTTAACTGCACCGCTGAACGGCAAATATACATTTTTTGCCACTAATACACACCAAAAAGGGCTGTAATTTTCTCACTTCACCACACAACAGCAATACTTTTTTTGTGTGCCACTAATAAACACCAAAAAGGGCTTTAGAACATATAACTGAAGGCTAAATGACAAATAATATATATTTTTGCCACTGATACACGCCAAAAAGGGCTTTAGAACATATAACTGCACCACTAAATGGCAAATAGGCCCTTATTTTTTTCCACTTATAAATGCCACAAAAGGCTTTAGAACATGTAACTGCACCGCTGAACGGCAAATAATATACATTTTTTTGTGCCACTAATACACGCCAAAAAGGGCTTTCGAACATATAACTGCACCACTGAAAGACAAATAATATATAATCTTTTGCCACTAATAGATGCCAAAAATGGCTTTAGAACATATCACTGCTCCGCTGAATGGCAAATAATATATATTTTTGTGACACTAATACAAGCCAAAAAGGGCTGTAATTTTCTCACCTTACCACACAACGGCTAATAAGCCCTTTTAATCTATAACTGTACCGCACAAGGGCAATAAGACGTATAAATATTTCCTTGTATTAAACCCTATTAATGGCACTTGCACCCCAATACCAAGTACAGTAAACTGGAATTACATAGCTGTATAATGGCAACTTGGATCCGCAGTCAGTGCAGCAAGGTGTAATAGGATTGTTCCTATTACCCAGGCTGTAACCTCCCTACTGAACCCTGTTCTGCTCCAATACTCTGGAATGATTCCTCCCAATCCTTTCCCTGAACTTCTATACAGTAAAATAAAAGTTTTAAAGTATTTTCTGCCACTGTCCCTAGCACCTGCTGATGTCTCTCTCTGCACTAAGTACACTGGAAAATGGCTGAATCCAAGATGGCTGAGGCTATTTATAGGGCTTTGACATCACAGGGCTGGCTGGCTGCTGATTGGCTGTATGCATGGCATTGTGGGTGATCCCTCGTTCCCAGATTTCCTTGCTCAATGTCCTAACACATGCAGCAGCCATTTTAGGAAAAAATTTGATTCGTTATCACGAAGCGTGAGGAAATTCGAATTCAGTGCGAATTGAATTTTTCCTGAAATTCGGATCGAATTCCACTTCGTCAACTTCGATTCGCTCATCTCTAATACCGTTTTAATATATATTTTCATTTTCTAGTCAGTTATTTTTGAGAGGCAAGGTCACCAAAAACAGCACAATTTTGCTATTGGTCTTTTCTTTTTTTTTTTATTTTACTGTGTCTATTGTGGGCGGTAAATAATGGGATAACTTAATATATTGGTCCCTTAGGAAATGAGAAAGGTGGATTACATTTTAATATTTGTTTTAATATTTTTTAAATCTTTATTGAATTTTTTTATACTTTATTTTAGTCCTCTTAGGGCACTTGAACCTGCATTCTATTAATCTCTTGTACTATGCACTGTACCACTGTATAACAGTTTATAGTCATTCTGACAGGCACATCAAGGATGTATTTACATGGCCGAGTCCATTTTGCAGACCGTAAGCCATGGATCCGCAAAACTCCGGCCATTTAACCCAAGTTGTGGCGCAAACCCATTGACTTCAATGGGTCTGCAATCCGCATGTTGTGGCCAAAGATAGGACATGTCCTATCTTTTGCTATGTGGCTGCATGGACCTGGAAGCACATGGAAAGACCCTGGCTGCCATGCTGAGTAAGCAGCACCTCGAGATTGAATTTGCAGGGTGCTAATCAGAGGACAGAGTTCCCTCTAACTGCTCAGATGCTACAATTGCTATTGACTGTGGCATCTGAGAGGTTAAACTGTTGGTATCAGAGTTATCTCCAATCTTGAGAAGGAGAGCTGAGTGCCAGCTGTATAATATAGCCGACAGCCACAAGCAGTGTAGTGGGCCCAGGTCCTGAGCCTGTGCTATGTCCATGATGTACTGTTACGGCAAGGAGCAGAAACGACCATCCTGCTGTGATGTAATAATATGTCATGGAGCGTTAAGTGGTTAACAATAGTGCCATATTCTATTTTCTATAACTTTAGAAGTGAAAATAAATCTGATTGATATATAGGAGCCTCATACTCACATCTATATATGATTTTTTTTGTCTGAAAAAAAAAAAAAACGATCCTTGAAAAACGGATATCTTCAGTGTGCTTTTCCTTATTTTCTCACCACTATCAATAGAAAGAGATAGTCTCATCCACAAAAAGGGCAAGAATAGGATCTACAGTGAGTTTTGCAGATTGGGCACACGGAACTGAGAAAAAAAGTATATGTGAATGACCTTAACACATTGAATGTGAGTGAGCTGTCCATTTTAAAAATGGATAGCATAGCATGCTGAAGAAAAATATGAGGCCTTCTACATAGGTTTCTTTTATCAGCACCCCATTATATTTATGATCTCATATACATAATTCATAACTCTCACTTTGAGAAGCTGAAAAACCAAGATGGGTATAGTCTCTGCCCTGATTATCGCGAATTTTTAACCAGTAAAATACTGAGCTACAGCGGAAATATCATTACCTCAGGCCAGTCAGTCACAGCATTTCGTTCCTTTGCCCATTTAACGGACTGGTACAGTTTATGTTACACACCAGAAAATGAAACTGAAATCATTTTTATTTTTGTTGTAAATTTTTATTCTAGAAACTCCATATTTTTTAGATACAAGATGATTTTTTTGGGTGGATTGTCCGAAATAACAATAATATAATTATTTTGATATCGACATAATGAAGTAAGCCACATGATGTGATTTATTTTTATTTTTATAATTTAAATTTTGCTGAAATCTAATGTCGAGATATATCTGTACATAATGAAATTATACTATCAAAAATGAACAGAAAGGTCTTTACTTTCATTAATGGGTGCCATTATTTGCATATAGCATCATTAGGTCATTTAGGTTTTCATTTGATCTGCATGCTTTATTTGGAAAAATGGGGAGACAAAGCACAGAGTGTATTAAGATAGGCACAGTAGGGATAATTACAAGGTAAGTGCACGCAGGCTATGAAGAATGGGTTCATTTTAACAAGAGGTTGTAGGACTGTGTTCAGCCTGGGGCAGCACTAAAAGATTCTGTGATAAGTTGCATAGGCTTCTCATGCCATTAGCTCTGCTATTCATGAAAAATAGGTTGTTTCCTTAGCAACGCAGTTACATATTACACATTATTTTAGCTGTAAGAGTCTACACAGATTTCAAAGGAAAAAAATAGTTGCAATTTTTTTCAAACGTATTTTTCTATTAACAGCCAGCTTAAGAACACTAACGTGCAATGGCAATATAGCTTCTTATGAGCAATTTCTTTTGTTTCATTTGCGTTGGAGTTTGATCCACAACACAATGAAAAAACAGAAATGATCTGACAATCCGTTTTCAGTACATATCCTTTTGGATTCTAATCAGAGATGAAGGTGGTAAAATGTGCAATTCCCTGTGAAAAGAAAAAGAGAAAGAAATTACACGTATTATAAGATTTATGTAGATTAGATGTGATTTTATAATGTAAAATGGATTCTTGGCAATATTTTATGGCAAATATGAACATAAGGTAGTAAAACAATCACTGTGATCTACTCTCTGCAAAGAAAATTGCATTGAATGAATGAAAATTATATAAAAAAATTTTATAAAATATAATAAATTTATCAATTATTCACTGTAATAATTATAGTTAGATTCTGACCCTATTGTAATCTATTCATGCCTTTAAACCTCTCCTGAAATTATTTAAAATGGCTGCATCAACCTGTCCTAGAAGATTCTGCCAATGATATGCCATCATAGCTAAGCAGCCTGACAGGAATGCTCACCAACATGTAGTATATGCAAACACCAGAGTGTAGTGTGTTGTAAGGCCCTGTCCCCACAATCCCTGAGGTAGCTCTGCAAATGGAGGAAACCAGTTTTGTTTACATTCTGGGACAGGTTGCTCGCTGCCCTTTTAAATAATTCCCAGAGAACTCCTTTAAAGGGAACCTGTCAGGACACTTTAAAGGGGTTGTGCAGGCAGTATATATTTATATTGATAACCTATCTTCAGTATAGGTCATCAATATCTGATTGGCGGGGGTCTGACACTGTCTATGTGCGTCTCTCATGTGGTGAATGCGGTATATACATTTTCTTTATACAACTATAATACTTTTGAATAAAAGGAAGGTCACAGAAATCTATCACAGTTATCTCATTTACCAGTCTATGAACATTGGCCTGAGAATTGGCCTTGTCCATTTCAATATATTTATGAAAAATAGTATATTATAATTTCCATATGAAATGATGGACTAAGTGAGGTAACACAGACATGAGAATTACACTTTAGAGGGAGTTAGAGAAGAATGAAGGCAGAGAATCTGCAAATGTAAAACGTATGTAAAAAAAGAACTTAAAAATATTAGGAGGCTGTAAACTGAATTATAACAACTAGAGCCAGGCAGCTGCTGCCAAAGCAAAGAAAATTCTGGGATACATGCCAAAGGGCAACAGGGCCATAGAGGCACATCAAGAAAACACAGTCTTACTCCTATATACAGTATTCATTAGTAAGCCTGCATTTGGAAAATTGTCTATAGCTTAGAGCTCTAGAATATTAGTAAGAGAAGGCTGGGTTCAGTAGGCTGGACAGAACCGATTAAGAGAAAGAAGAGTTGTTTAGTTTGGAAAATTATTTTTTAGGATGACTTTAATAATATGTATGAGTTTATTCTTGAATTGCACAAATGCTTTCTTATACCCACTGTAAATGTGTAAGTAGAGGATCACCCTCCTAAAATGGTTCTACAGCTAGCACTTTGTCACTACGATTGTAAATCACTTTGCCGGTAGAATTACTAGTGATCAATATTTTAATTAATTAATAGATGCTATAGATTTAAAAATGTATTTTATTTATACTCATGGACAAAAAAATATAATTTCCAGATAGAAATGTCAGATTTCTGCAAAATTCGGCATGTAGTTATGTCTCAGACAGATGTGTAAGTAATTACAGGTGTGGTCTGATTACACACTGGGTCTTGCAACAAGAGGGCGTAAAAGTGCTTCCCCACTGCCCCATAAAAAGGCTCTCAGAGGCTAATTTTAGGTAGTGTACCCCCTTATGAGAGATTGTTCACTGCTCAACAAGCCTCTACAAAGTACTCATTTTGCCAAGTTGTGTGGGAGGGGGCACATTGTTGGACTGAGGAAAGTAGGATGGTCATTTTGACAAATTTCCTGCCATCTAGGTCCTTCTGACCTAGCTGTTGGAGGTGTTGGGAACAGTGATTATCTGAAGGCACGCACACATGGTGAACAGGCTCCGGAAGGCCCAGAAAGACCACCAGTAGAGATGATCTTTTGAGCCACTGACAAGCACAAGCAGCTCCAACTGTTTTGTTGCCAACATCCAGATACAGGTGGCACCTCCACTGCAAATCCTTGTCTCTGCCCAGACCATTTCCAGGTACTTAGCAGAAGTAAATTTGGTGTCAAGGCACACATCATGTGCCCTGCCATTGACAGCCAGCCACCGTCAACTTCATTTGCAGGGGCGTTGTGGAAGAGAAACCTGGACTGCTGCAGACTGGAACCATATGAAACATAGAAACATAGAAACATAGAATGTGTTGGCAGATAAGAACCATTTGGCCCATCTAGTCTGCCCAATATACTGAATACTATGAATAGCCCCAGGCCCTATCTTATATGAAGGATGGCCTTATGCCTATCCCATGCATGCTTAAACTCCTTCAATGTATTTGCAGCTACCACTTCTGCAGGAAGGCTATTCCATGCGTCCACTACTCTCTCAGTAAAGTAATACTTCCTGATATTACTTTTAAACCTTTGCCCCTCTAATTTAAAACTATGTCCTCTTGTAGCAGTTTTTCTTCTTTTAAATATTCTCTCCTCTTTTACCGTGATGATTCCCTTTATGTATTTAAAAGTTTCTATCATATCCCCTCTGTCTCTTCTTACTTCCAAGCTATACATGTTAAGGTCCTTTAACCTTTCCTGGTAAGTTTTGTCCTGCAATCCATGTACTAGTTTAGTAGCTCTTCTCTGAACGCTCTCCAAAGTTTCACTATCCTTCTGCAGATATGGTCTCCAGTACTGCACACAATACTTCAAATGAGGTCTCACTAGTGCTCTGTAGAGCGTCACGAGCACCTCCCTCTTTCTACTGTTAATGCCTCTCCCTATACACCCAAGCATTCTGCTGGCATTACCTGCTGCTCTATGACATTGTCTGCCCACCTTTAGGTCGTCTGATATAATGACCCCTAAATCCCTTTCCTCGGATACTGAGGTTAGTACTGTATCACTGATTTTGGTTTTGATGTGGTTTTTAGCAACACATCAGGTTAGACTGCTGTGGTCACCTGACTTCAGAATGGATGTCATATTAGCACAAACAACAGGAGTGGTAATGGACATACAAGACTGGTTGCAGGAGTCTGGACTGGAATTGGTAAAATAAGGTTACATGCACATGACAGTGGAAAAAAAATGTCCGTTAAAAACATATAAACTGTCTATTTTTAACAGACTTCTTTTTTCACTAATGCCTTTCTCAGAATTGGACGTTAAAAATGGACCTAATTTTTTACGTCCATTATTCACAGGCCGTCAAAAAAACTGACGTGTGAATAACTCCATAGAACGGACGTGTGGTGACCATTAGGAATCATGTCCATTTTTCACTGACGTGTGCATGTAGCCTAAGAATATTGCAGTTTTTATTGATATATTCTGAATCAAATGCTGGAAACTCCTTTAAGGTGATTTATGTATGAAATGAGAGGTACATTTTTAATTATATTTTTGGTTATGATGGAAAGCACAGAATGAGCCTTAGTGTGATAATGTGCCTGTTTCTTCATAACTAGAGAGGCATACAGTGATATAATTATTAGAAGTTAATTAGAACTTAATCCCAATGGTTTGTACTTATGATTATGTTTGCAGCAAGCATCCAACTGTGACGGGTGGCATTGTACATCCCAAAACACAGATGAATAATCTTAAACCTCACCGTAACCACTCCTTATGGATTTGTGGCGCAAACAACTTGTTATTTCTTTTATTCCTTGCTATACTGTTTAATAGATTTGAATTTTAAGTATTGGTTTAATGACTTCATATGACAAATCAACTACAGAGATTCGATCTATAGAAAGTTATCATTTAAAATAACCTAGTTGACTACAGTAAATCAAAATTGTATTGTATATAAATTGCTTTCAATTCATGATTGATACATACAATACCATGTGGAAAGATCATGACAATATCTTAGCTGCAGGCTATAGAAAAGAGTCATAGGCTACCCACCATGAGGGCTCGGTGTTCAATAATAATTGCTAAACATAGCTCAATAATGTTTTAAAGGGGCTGTGTGGCCTTAACTAAGTCATGGCCTAGCCTCAGGACAGACCATCACTAGCAGAACAGCTTGGGTCTGACACTCTACACCACCTCCTTTCAGCTGTTCGGGTGTAGCTCAGTCTCTGTAAGTAAGTGCCAGAACTACAGAGCTCTATAAACCGTGTAATGGACAGCAAGTGACGAACACTGTCCACTACAAAGTTGACAGAGTAGGGTAGTTCTGGTGCCAACTTCTGGTGATGGAGCTACATTGAAACAGCTGTTAGGTGGGGGTGTTGGTTGTCATACCTCTGCAGATCAGTTAGTATTGACCAATTCTAAGGCTAGGCCATCACTTAGTAAAGACCAGAACAACCCCTTTAATCATCATTGTCAGACAGATATTAGTTTTTGACCACCATAGTATGTATTCAGATTTATATTATGTAATCTGGTTTATTTATGCAACTAATTACAAACATCATATATCTTATGTAGCTTTTATGCAATACTTATATACATTGATGAGCCATACCAATAAAACCACTGACAGGTGAAGTGAATAACATTGATCATCTTATTACAATGGCACCTGTCAAGAGGGGAGATATGTTAGCAAGTGAACAGTCTGGTCTTTATTTTAATTTGTTGGAAGTAGGAAAGATGGACAAATGTAAGGATTTCACAAATACCAAATTGTGATAGCTAGACTGACTGGGTCAGAGCTTTAAAAATAGCTGGTCCTGTGGGATGTTGAAAATATGCAGTGGGGAATACCTACCAACAGTGGTTCAAGAAAGAACAACTGGTGAAAGAGCAACAGGAATTTTCACAACAGGGATCACTGCACTCTCTAACACTCTTGCTGGTTGGGTGCATGTTAGATAAATTGTGTTCAATGCTCCACCACATAAACTTCCACGCCAGATGCCATATACCCATTGCCTGATGAAGGGCTCATTACTCAGCCCGAAACGTGCCTATAAGTCATTATGTTCTGCTTAAATTCAATAAAATTTACCAAGCATCTTAAAACTCATGGGAGTGCTGTCTGAATTCCATTATGTGTTGAAAGAGAAACAAGGTCAAGGTTGCCTAAAGCGAAAGAAATCACATGGGATCAAAGGCTAGCCTTCTTGTTTCCATCCCATAGAGAAGCTACTTTACCACAAATTGTGAAAAAAAGTTATTGCAGGCTATGATAGAAAGTTTAAATGGTGAATAGAAAAACAAAAAAACAGAAACTGTGGAGCGCCAAATGGAAGGAGAGAGGATGGAGACTAATATATGCAATTGAAAGTAAGGGTTATGTTGGAAAGCAGATCTTCACATAAAAGACACTAAAAGACACTAAAATCATAAGAGGAATGGTTCCTTAGTAGTTGTGGAGATGACAAAACAATTTTCAAGGACCATTAGGAATCATGTCCATTTTTCACTGACGTGTGCATGTAGCCTAAGAATATTGCAGTTTTTATTGATATATTCTGAATCAAATGCTGGAAACTCCTTTAAGGTGATTTATGTATGAAATGAGAGGTACATTTTTAATTATATTTTTGGTTATGATGGAAAGCACAGAATGAGCCTTAGTGTGATAATGTGCCTGTTTCTTCATAACTAGAGAGGCATACAGTGATATAATTATTAGAAGTTAATTAGAACTTAATCCCAATGGTTTGTACTTATGATTATGTTTGCAGCAAGCATCCAACTGTGACGGGTGGCATTGTACATCCCAAAACACAGATGAATAATCTTAAACCTCACCGTAACCACTTCTTATGGATTTGTGGCGCAAACAACTTGTTATTTCTTTTATTCCTTGCTATACTGTTTAATAGATTTGAATTTTAAGTATTGGTTTAATGACTTCATATGACAAATCAACTACAGAGATTCGATCTATAGAAAGTTATCATTTAAAATAACCTAGTTGACTACAGTAAATCAAAATTGTATTGTATATAAATTGCTTTCAATTCATGATTGATACATACAATACCATGTGGAAAGATCATGACAATATCTTAGCTGCAGGCTATAGAAAAGAGTCATAGGCTACCCACCATGAGGGCTCGGTGTTCAATAATAATTGCTAAACATAGCTCAATAATGTTTTAAAGGGGCTGTGTGGCCTTAACTAAGTCATGGCCTAGCCTCAGGACAGACCATCACTAGCAGAACAGCTTGGGTCTGACACTCTACACCACCTCCTTTCAGCTGTTCGGGTGTAGCTCAGTCTCTGTAAGTAAGTGCCAGAACTACAGAGCTCTATAAACCGTGTAATGGACAGCAAGTGACGAACACTGTCCACTACAAAGTTGACAGAGTAGGGTAGTTCTGGTGCCAACTTCTGGTGATGGAGCTACATTGAAACAGCTGTTAGGTGGGGGTGTTGGTTGTCATACCTCTGCAGATCAGTTAGTATTGACCAATTCTAAGGCTAGGCCATCACTTAGTAAAGACCAGAACAACCCCTTTAATCATCATTGTCAGACAGATATTAGTTTTTTGACCACCATAGTATGTATTCAGATTTATATTATGTAATCTGGTTTATTTATGCAACTAATTACAAACATCATATATCTTATGTAGCTTTTATGCAATACTTATATACATTGATGAGCCATACCAATAAAACCACTGACAGGTGAAGTGAATAACATTGATCATCTTATTACAATGGCACCTGTCAAGAGGGGAGATATGTTAGCAAGTGAACAGTCTGGTCTTTATTTTAATTTGTTGGAAGTAGGAAAGATGGACAAATGTAAGGATTTCACAAATACCAAATTGTGATAGCTAGACTGACTGGGTCAGAGCTTTAAAAATAGCTGGTCCTGTGGGATGTTGAAAATATGCAGTGGGGAATACCTACCAACAGTGGTTCAAGAAAGAACAACTGGTGAAAGAGCAACAGGAATTTTCACAACAGGGATCACTGCACTTCTAACACTCTTGCTGGTTGGGTGCATGTTAGATAAATTGTGTTCAATGCTCCACCACATAAACTTCCACGCCAGATGCCATATACCCATTGCCTGATGAAGGGCTCATTACTCAGCCCGAAACGTGCCTATAAGTCATTATGTTCTGCTTAAATTCAATAAAATTTACCAAGCATCTTAAAACTCATGGGAGTGCTGTCTGAATTCCATTATGTGTTGAAAGAGAAACAAGGTCAAGGTTGCCTAAAGCGAAAGAAATCACATGGGATCAAAGGCTAGCCTTCTTGTTTCCATCCCATAGAGAAGCTACTTTACCACAAATTGTGAAAAAAAGTTATTGCAGGCTATGATAGAAAGTTTAAATGGTGAATAGAAAAACAAAAAAACAGAAACTGTGGAGCGCCAAATGGAAGGAGAGAGGATGGAGACTAATATATGCAATTGAAAGTAAGGGTTATGTTGGAAAGCAGATCTTCACATAAAAGACACTAAAAGACACTAAAATCATAAGAGGAATGGTTCCTTAGTAGTTGTGGAGATGACAAAACAATTTTCAAGCACCTATTACTAAAACCAAATAAAACATACTTAGTGCTTGATTTTGCATATGTAGTATTACTCACTTCACCAGGGGAGGTGGTTGAAGATAAACTCAAGACACTTCAAACCAGTGCCCCCCTCGCCGAGGTCGCCTGTAATATCTTAGATCCCCTTGTGGTCCTGATGACCATCTTTTAAAGTATCCTTTATTGTGGTAAAGCTCTACATGTTTCAGGGTCAAGTACAAGAGACCCCTTCCTCAGGAGCATATGTGAACAGACAAACATGTAATAACAGTACATGCATAAGTTAGTGGATAAGGTAAAATGTGTTCCACGTGTTTTGGCGCTAAATTCCGGTCACGTGACCCGAAAACCGGAAGTGCATTCCACCGTGGAACGCATATTCCGTTCATATTCTTGGATAATCTAAAAATTGGCTCCTAGATAAAGATATCACTACATACATATATATTGGGAAACATATACTCACCCCATTCTAATGTAAAGTGACAAGTGCAGAGTTCACTCTGCTTAGCAAAATAGTGGCTAGAAGGCGCTTCCGGTCGTGTGATCAGTATAACTACTATTGCCATTATCTCCATCCCTATGGTGTATTTAAAGAACTATCTACATCAGTTATTTTCTTCTATTCTAGTGCGCATGATCCACCATAACCTTTAGGTATTGCATGTGCGCTCCAAGGCGCATGTCGGATCAGGTCGACGCAGGCGTGCATTCTACTCTGGAACGCACCTCCGCTATAAATGATCACTTTACCGGAGGCATCTTCTGGCCACTATATTGCTAAGCAGAGTAAGCTCTGCGTTCTTCACTCCCTTCTTGCCATCTTCTCCCCCAAAATAGCTGCACCTTCCCCATTGAGGTGCAACCCATCCCTACAAAAGAGCCTGTAGCCAACAGAGAAGTCGGCCCAGTTTTCGCGGAACCCAAACCCCTTTTTCTTTCATCAGTTCTTGAGCCACTTGTTAACCCCCCTAATCTCCCGTTGCCTTTCTGGTGTGGTTTGTGACACCGGTAATATTTCAGAAAATATTACTTTGAGGTCCTTGCCCTGAGCTTGCGACCTAAGTCCCTGAAATTATTTCCACCTACCTCTAACTTTGTCATTGGTTCCAATGTGGACCATGACCGCTGGGTCTTCACCAGCCACTCCCAATAATTTTTCAATTCAATCCACGATATGTCAAACTCGAGCACGGGGAAGACAACATACCGTTTGACGATCCTGGTCTTTGTGACAGATAAACCTGTATTCCTAATGAGTGAGTTACACAACTGAAAAGTTTGTTAGTGAACTTAGGTCTTACATTTCTATAGAGCCAATGGGGTAGCTATTATGATGAGAAGTGTTAATGCAGCAGCTATTGCATATGGGAAAAGATTCTTGTATGGAAGAAACTGGCATCACCTCTTATATTTCACAGTGAGAAGATCCTTAAGCATTTATTTTTTATACACTGTAGATTTGCATAACTTTAAAAGCAAAGCAAGACCTGCTGGATAATTCTGTTAAAATGGTAGTCAGAATAGGTCCTTATTATTGGTGGGGGTCCGACTCCTGGCATCCCTACTGATCAACTATTTGAAGCCAGTGACGTCACATGTTTGAGCTGCAATACCAAGGACGGCTGCTAAACAATGCATGACACTGTGCTTGGCAAACTGTGAGGAGGCTACAGCACTTTTCAGAGTGCCGCGGTTTCTTCAAATATCTGCCAGGAGTTGGACCCCCACCATCACATATTGATGACCTATCCTGAGAAAAGGCCACCAATATCGAAATATCAGACATTTCCTTTAAAAGGGAACTCTGACTACAGGCATTCAAGTAATTTTCACATAATATTCATAAAAGTCTTATTGGTGGGGATGCTACCTTTGGTGTATGTTTAATAGATTTCAATGGAGAGTACAGGCATATATTTGTCTAGCACTCCACTTTGCTTCCTCCTATATGCCCTGTTTTCAACGAGTTTCTGCAAGTGAGCTTACATGAGGAGTACTGTACATTATTTTAGCACATTATTACTAATTTAAATCACCCCATAAGAATAAATTAGCTCAATAGTATTGATTCCTTTAAAGGCACATAATATTTCATTCTGCTTTTTAAATATAGTGTCTTAACTAAATATTTCAGCATGTACCAATAACATTTATAGGATTTTTGTCTTGGTCATTCTGAATTAAACTTGGAAAAATGCCTTTTTGATCTAAGATTATATTATGATCTCAATTCTTAAAAGCCTTTGTTATCATTTATGGTATTTGCATGATTATTTTTATTTAATTTAATGCATGCAGTTTAAAAAGATATAGCAAAATCTTTGCTTGTAGAAAAAAATATACCCAAGAATTAGTAATACATTAAGTTTTTCAATTAAATTCAATTTGGCAGTAATTAAAATTAGTAATTAAACTCTCAAAGTAATTTTTTACTTTATATCTTAATTACTCGGATGATTGTTTTTTTTTTCTTTTTATAAATCTGCTTGAAGTCTATGAAGTAATTACAATGTATCAGAATCAAAAGCTATTTAGACTGTAAAATAAATTTCATAAAATGTTATCATAAGCTCAAAAGTTATATATGATAGATAGTATATGTGTAGACTGTGCATGTATACAGGGCTGCATTTACATTTTATGCTGTCCTAGGCTCTGAAATTAAATAAGCCACAATTAACCAGCTGCAACCTTTCTCAACACAATTTTTTTCTTCTCACAATCTCCTAAATTTTTAATAAACCATGTTAAAACAATGCCAGGCACTTTTTATTGTAAAAAAGTGTAGGTAAACTACAGATGTTAACTGTTAAAGGGGTTGTGCAGTGTCAGAGTATTGATAATCTATTGATTAAGTTTGAAGGCTGATTTATTGGCCTGTATTTGTGGGGGGGGGGGCGTAAGTAGCACATTTATACCAGGCAGGCACCTCCGCTAGGTGTGACAACGGTGCTGCGTAGTTGTGTGCAGTCTGAGCCACCTGTTGCAGCACATGGGCTGAATCTGCAGCTTCCACACCCGGTCGGCGTTCAGGATCCCAGTTGAGGTCATTCCGGTCGGGTGAGGGTTTGCTGCTAGCTCATGCAGCATCGTCCCGTTACAGTCCGGCCGGCGATGTGCCGGCTCCTTTGGTGGGGAGGAGCAGCATTGCACTGGAGCGATTCTGCCTGGCATCCCATGTTTGGCCCCCACACGGCAGCACGGTTAGTCCGGCCGGTGGTGTGTCGGCTCCTGTGGTGAGTAGGAGCAGCACTGCGCCGGAGCGATTCTGCCTGGCAGCCCACGCTTGGTGCCCACGCGGCAGTACGGTTAGGCAGCAGGGGTCAGCGTGACTCCGTCACGTTTTCTCACACGTTTTCTATGTCTTGCACAGATAGAGCTGTGTATTAGAGATGTGTGTACTGTGTAATAGAGATATGTGTGTACTCAGCTCTATTTGATGACTACAGTTCTGTACACCGCCGCTGTGAAATCTGACCCCTCCCACACACATGACTCATCATGGGGTCATGACATCATTACAGGTCCTTTGCCTTTCCAGCAGCTAGCAGCTTCTTTGGGCGTAGAGTTTGTGTATTGCATACTTTTGAGTTAGGGAGGAGGGAATTTTGACTGACTTCTGAGGGAGAAGGGAGTTTTGTCTGACATCTGATGGAGTTTTAGATGAGGGAGGAGGGCGATTTGGCTGAGGTCTGAGGGAGGAGGCAGTTTTGGATGAGGGAGGTTTGGCTGATGTCTGAGGCAGTTTTGGATGAGGAAGTTTTGGCTGATGTCTGAGGGAGTTTTGTCTGACATCTGATGGAGTTTTAGATGAGGGAGAAGGGAGTTTTGCCTGAGGTCTGAGGGAGGAGGCAGTTTTGGATGAGGGAGAAGGGAGTTTTGCCTGAGGGAAGAGGACTGATGGAGTTTGGGATGACAAAGGAGGGAGTTTTGCCTGACGGAGGATGGAATTGTGGATGATGTTTGACGATGTCCTAATATGGACACCGTAGTTATTTTGCCTTGTTGCTTTATTTGTGCTGAAAATAGATGTGAGCTTGGCGTTCGCCAAGAACTGAGTTTAGTTTGTTTTACGGCATATACACCCACATCTCACAGGGTGTACGTGCTGATGGTGGCAATGTTTGTATTTACTCACCTATAGCGCCGTGGTGTTTGCAGGTGGTTTATATTACTGCATGCCTCGTGTTAGTGTCGGCATACTTCTACAGTCAGGATTGTCTTTACATGTCATTTTTTGCTTTTCAGGTCCTGCCACAGCTCGCCATTCTCAGTTGATGTGGTCAATCACATCTTTTGCTAAGGTAGTGGACAGAAGAATAAAATAAAATCACATTACGGGTGGATTTCCCATTAGGATACGGGCTTGGCTACTTGACGTTTTTATTTTTAGGTTGTTATAGGTTCAGAATGTTGGGTAAGTCGTGTTTTCATCAGTTTGCGGTGTCACAACATCAGACCTGACCCGTCACTCAGGCCTCGGCGGTTTCAACCCTTTCGTTGGTATTCTGATGCGTGTATGCCTCATGTCAGTGTCAGCATACTACCACAGCCAGGATCATCATTGCATGTAATTTTTGCTTTTAAGGTCACGTCACAGCTCGCCATTTCTCAGTTGATGTGGTCGGTTACATCTTTTGCTAAGGTAGTAGGACGGAAAGAAAAAAAAACCATCTATGAGAAGAAAAAAAAATAAAAAAAAAAATCACATTACGGGTGGATTTTTTATTAGGTTAGGGGCTTTGCTACTTGACGTTTTATTTTTAGGTTGTTATAAGTTCAGAATGTTGGGTAAGTCACATTTTCATCAGTTTGCGTTGTCATAACATCAGACCTGACCCGTCATCATTAAGGCCTCGACGGTTTCAACCATTTTGTTGGTATTCTGATGCCTGCATGCCTCGTGTCAGTGTCAGCACTACCACAGCCAGGGTCATCATTGCATGTCATTTTTGCTGTTCAGGTCCTGTCACAGCTCTCCATTCTCCGTTGGTGTGCTCTATTACGTCTTTTGCTCATATAGGAGGAAAAGAGAAAAAAAAATAAAAATATATATATATATATATATATATATAAAACTTTATCAGCTTACAAACTCGCTACTTGACATTTCTTCATATGTTGCTATAGGTTCAGAGTCTTGGGTAAGTCACGTTTTCATCATTTTGCGGTATCACAACGTCAAACCGAACACGTCGCTCAGGTCATGGCTATTTCAACTATTTGGTTTTTCTGGTGTTTCCGCCGGCACTGGTTTTGTTGCCATTTCTTGGCCCCCAATATAATCATTTTCTTTCCGACTTTCCATTCAGGGTGCCCGGTTTGTGTCTTTCAGCAATTACTGGCATTAGTAACAGACCAAGGCCTTGAGAGTACTCGCTTGCGGTTCCCACAACACCACTCGCCACTGGTGTTGGGCGCCAGTATTCGGAGGGCCATTTTTGGTCTTGAATTTCGTGATCACGAGATTTTGTGAATATGTCGAATACATGACCCCATATTCGCAATTACGTATATTCGCTCTTAAGATGGATAGTGAGTGATAGGGAAACTGTATCTTAAAGAAAAAGAAAAGAAAAAATAAATAAATAATAATTTCAGACATAATTTCCCCAACCTAAGTTGCTTATTTAACAATTTCCACTGTTCCTGTCAGAGTAAAGATTTAATAGGTAAAACTGTCCTGCGAATGTTCATCACTTGAATATTCGCATTATTCTATTCGCGGTTGGTATTCCCTTCCCTACCTAGCGTTAACAGGTTGTGTCAGACTCCAGTATGCTGCATTTATTGCGATTAGGGATGAGCGAACCCGAACTGTATATTTCGGGGTCGTACTGAATTTTGGGGTGTTCGGGACACGGACCCGGACCCGAACATTTTCAAAAAAGTTTGGGTTCCGGTTCGTTGTTCGGTGATTTCTTCTCGCATTCTGAAGGGCTGCACAGCAGCCAATCAGCTAGCGTTTTACTTCTTGCCCTAAGAAGCCATGCATACTAATGGCATGGCTGTGATTGGCCAAGTGCAGCATGTGACCCAGCCTCTATTTAAGCTGGAGTCAAGTAGTGCCGCATGTCACTCTGCTCTGATTAGTGTAGGGATAGGACACAGCTGCTGTGAGGGCGAGATTAGGCAGGGAAAATTAATCAAAAACACCTAATGAAGTGATCAATCTATAGCTGTGAATAATTCAACTTCTGCTAGTTAATTGCTCACTGGTTTTTAGGCTGCACAGAGCGTTTTTCTGTCACTTTTTTCTGGGGTGATCGGCAGCCATTTTGTGTCTTGTAGTGCACCAGCACAAGCTGCCACCAAGTCCATTAATCCATCAATACTAGTTTTCTTTTTTGCTATATCCTACATCAGGTGCTTGGCTGTGCTTATTGTTACCCCTAGAAACTCAGGATAGAAATTTCTATATTTTATTGAGGGGTGAAATTCAATTGTCAAAATAGCAATCCCCTAAATCTGGTGTTCCAGCTGTGGCTAGCCAAGTGTAATACTGTCTGCTGTCTGGCAAAAGATAGATTTTTTTCTGTGGTGAAATTCAATTGCCAAAATAGCAATCCCCTAAATCTGGTGTCCCAGCAGTGGCTGGCAAAGTTTAATAGTGTCCGGCAAAGGATATATTTTGTTCTTGTTCTGGGGTGAAATGCAATTGCCAAAATAGCAATACCATAAATCAGTGGTTTCAGCTGTGGCTGGCCAAGTTTAATAGTGTCCGGCAGAGGATATATTTTTTTTCTGGGGTTAAATTCAGTTGCAAAAATAGAAATAACATAAATCTGGTGTTCCAGCTGTGACTGGACAAGTTTCATAGTGTCCGTCGTAGGATATATTATTTTCTGCGGTGAAATTCAGTTGCAAAAATAGAAATACTGTAAATCTGGTGTTCCAGCTGTGACTGTACAAGTTTAATAGTGTCCGGCAAAGGATATATTTTGTTCTGGGGTGAAATTCAATTGCCAAAATAGCAATACCATGATTCAGTGGTTTCAGCTGTGGCTGGCCAAGTTTAATAGTGTCTGTCAAAGGATATATTTTTTTCTGGGGTGAAATTCAATTGCCAAAATAGCAATACCCAAAATCTGGTGTTCCAGCTGTTGCAGGCCAAGTGTAAATCTGTCTGTTAAAGGGTATATTATACTCAGAGTGTATCTCCAAGGGTATTTCTTTCCGTTAAAGGGTATATTACAGTAAGTGTTAAAGTACAGCAGTCATAGTTCAGAGGAAGAGGCAGTGGTGAGACCGAGCCAACAGCGTAGCAAAAGAGGGAGCAGGGGGCAAAAGCAGAACAGCCGCCGCCAAGTGAGTTTGCCTGCTACTGGCCACCACCACCAGGGACCAAGCACCCCAAAGGCAGCTTCAAGGAGTTCCATGGCAGGGCACTTCTTTAAACAATGTGCTGACGACAAGACCCGAGTGGTTTGCACGCTGTGCCATCAGAGCCTGAAGCGAGGCATTAACGATCTGAACCTTACCATAACCTGCATGACCAGGCATCTACATGCAAAGCATGAACTGCAGTGGAGTAAACACCTTAAAAACAAGGAACTCACTTAGGCTCCCTCTGCTCCCTCTTCTTCTGCCGCCTCAGCCTCTTCCTCCGCCTCAGGAGGAATGTTGGCACCTGCCGCCCACCAAACAGAGGATGTGCCACCAACACCACCACCTCCATCACCAATCATCTCCACCATGTCACATGGCAGCGTTCAGCTCTCCATCTCACAAACCTTGGAGAGAAAGCGTAAATTCCCACCTACCCACCCTCGAGCCCTGGGCCTGAATGCCAGCATTTCTAAACTACTGGCCTTTGAAATGCTGTCATTCAGGCTAGTAGACACAGACAGTTTCAAACAGCTGATGTCCATGACTGTCCCACAGTATGTTGTTCCCAGCCGCCACTACTTCTCCAAGAGAGCCGTGCCTTCCCTGCACAACCAAGTATCCGATAAAATCAAGTGTGCATTGCGCAACGCCATCTGTGGCAAGGTCCACCTAACCACAGATACGTGGACCAGTAAGCACGGACAGAGACGCTATATCTCCTAACTGCACACTGGGTAAATGTAGTGGAGGCTGGGCACCAGGCGGAGAGTTCCAGGCGGATCGCAGGGCATCATTCTTTGCCTCCTTTAGCCTCCTCCTCCTACTCGGCTTCCTCCTCCTCTTCTTCCAGCTGCTTATCTAGTCAGCCACACACCTTCACTACCAACTTCAACACAGCCCGGGGTAAACGTCAGCAGGCTGTTCTGAAACATATATGTTTGGGGGACAGGCCCCACACCGCGCAGGAGTTGTGGCAGGGTATTGAACAACAAACAGACCAGTGGTTGCTGCCAGTGGGCCTCAAGCCCAGCCTGGTGGTGTGCGATAATGGGCGAAATCTCGTCGCAGCTCTGGGACTAGCCAGTTTGAAGCACATCCCTTGCCTGGCACATGTGCTGAATTTGGTGGTTCAGAAGTTCCTTCACAACTACCCAGACATGTCAGAGCTGCTGTATAAAGTGTGGGCCGTCTGTGCGCGCTTCCGGCGTTCACATCCTGCTGCTGCTCGCCTGTCTGCACTACAGTGTAACTTTGGCCTTCCCGCTCACTGCCTCATATGCGACGTGCCCACCAGGTGGAACTCCGCCTTGCACATGCTGGAGAGACTGTGCGAGCAGCAGCAGGTCATACTGGAGTTTCAGCTGCAGCACGCATGGGTCAGTCGCACTGCTGAACAGCACCACTTCACCACCAATGACTGGGCCTCCATGCGAGACCTGTGTGCCCTGTTGCGCTGTTTCGAGTACTCCACCAACATGGCCAGTGGCGATGATGCCGTTATCAGCGTTACAATACCACTTCTATGTCTCCTTGAGAAAACACTTAGGGCGATGATGGAAGAGGAGGTGGCCCAGGAGTAGGAGGAGAGGAAGAGGGGTCATTTTTAGCACTTTCAGGCCAGTCTCTTATAAGTGGCTCAGAGGGAGGTTTTTTGCAAAAGCAGAGGCCAGGTACAAATGTGGCCAGCCAGGGCCCACTACTTGAGGACAAGGATGAGGAGATGGAGGAGGATGAGGATGAAGCATGTTCACAGCGGGGCGGCACCCAACACAGCTTGGGCCCATCACTGGTCCGTGGCTGGGGGGAAAAGGAGGACGATGACGATACGCCTCCCACAGAGGACAGCTTACCTCTGGACAGCCTGGCACACATGAGCACCTACATGCTGCAGTGCCTGTGCAACGACAGCAGAGTTGCCCACATTTTAATGTGTGCGGACTACTGGGTTGCCACCATGCTGGATCCTCGGTACAAAGACAATGTGCTCACTTTACTTCCTGCATTGGAGCGTGATAGGAAGATGCGCGAGTACAAGCGCACGTTGGTAGACACGCTACTGAGAGCATTCCCAAATGTCACAGGGGAACAAGTGGAAGCCCAAGGTGAAGGCAGTGGAGGAGCAAGAGGTTGCCAACGCAGCTGTGTCATGGCCAGCTCCTCTGAGGGCAGGGTTAGCATGGCAGAGATGTGGAAAAGTTTTGTCACCACGCCACAGCTAACTGCACCACCACTTGATACGGAACGTGTTAGCAGGAGGCAGCATTTCACTAACATGGTGGAACAGTACGTGTGCACACCCCTCCACGTACTGACTGATGGTTCGGCCCCATTCAACTTCTGGGTCTCCAAATTGTCCACGTGGCCAGAGCTAGCCTTTTATGCCTTGGAGGTGCTGGCTTCCCCAGCGGCCAGCGTTTTGTCTGAACGTGTATTCAGCACGGCAGGTGGCGTCATTACTGACAAACGCAGCCGTCTGTCCACAGCCAACGTGAACAAGGTGACGTTCATAAAAATGAACCAGGCATGTCCATCTCTTGTGCAGAATAGACATTTATAACTACCTCCCCTGAACCATATATTCTTGTACTCCAGGGCACTTCTTTATTAAATCCTCTTTTTTTCATTTTACCATTATTTTGCGGGGCAACCCAAAGTTGAATGAACCTCTCCTCCGTCTGGGTGCCATGGCCCTGAGTCTGTGAATGAGGCATGTGGCACTGCAGGCAGACATGAATCCTTTTTGGCTGTGATGAGAACATCAACTCCCATAGCATTCCCACCTGATGCCACCCCAACCTCCTATTCCACCTCCTCCTCCTCCAAGTTGCCAATTGATATTGGTTAATTTTTATTTATTTTATTTTAAGTCATTTCCCTATCCATATTTGTTTGCAGGGGATTTACTTACATTTTGCTTCCTTTTGCAGCCCTCTAGCCCTTTCCTGGGCTATTTTACAGCCTTTTTAGTGCCCAAAAGTTCGGGTCCCCTTTGACTTCAATGGGGTTCGGGATGAAGTTCAGGTCGAGTTCGGATCCCGAACCCGAACATTTTTTGGGAAGTTCGGCCAAACTTCTCGAACCCGAACATCCAGGTGTTCGCACAACTCTAATTGCGTAAATTCGTATGTCTTTTCGGGCCCTTTAATTCGCACAAACGACTGACGCCATTTCAAGCTTTCAATACGTATAAAGCTGTTTAAACATTATTAATAACGTACAGGTTCCATGCGCAAGTGAATATAACTTAAAAAATTAATCGCAAGTCATGATATTGAATGTGAAATAGCGAATATTGCGAATGTGTGATGAATGTGATACGGGTTGCTTGTCAAATGTCGCAAAGTCGAATGTTGGTCTTTGCGCTTATCACTACTCAACACCTCTAAGTCATGTGGCATGTCGATATGCCGGTGTCCAATTTAGGGTTGAAACTGACAGCTATTGGGCCTTTCCTTCAGGTGAGGTGCGGCATATACTGCCTCTAGGTACGAAAGTTCTGGCACATATTGTCCGGAAGCTAGGTCAGTGGCGCTCTGCATGTTCAATATTTTCATACCTTAATCTAGTCGAGAGATGTTCTTGCATTCCAGAGGTTGGTCATGTTAGTGTTGTTGCTGGCACTGGTCTTTGTTGCCATTTTTTGGCCCCTAATATAATCATTCTCTTTCCGACATTCCATTCAGGGTGCCCGGTTTGTGTCTTTCAGCAATTAATGGCAGCAGTAACAGACCATGACCTTGAGAGTACTCTGTTGCGGTCCCCACGGCACCACTCACCACCTCTCAGTTGTGCGGCATGTCCGTATGCCGGTGTCCAATTTTAGGGTTGACACCGACAGCTACTGGTAATTTCCTTCAGGTCAGATGCAGCATGTGCTGCCTCTGGGAACAAAGTTCTGGCCCATGTTATCCGGAAATTAGGCACTCTGCATGTTCAATAGGTTCATACCTCAACCTGGTCGAGAGATGTTCTCGCATTCCAGAGGTTGGTCATGTTAGTGTTGTTGCTATAAACCATTGTGTATCATTTAGTTGTGGGGTTTTTGCCCCCTTTAGGCATTCCTCCTATGCAGCGGTTATGGCACATGTAGACGGTTACGTGTCATGTAGCCCCGACCACAAGTTTGAAGGCCAAGTGTATTTGTGGGAGAGGCGTAAGTAGCACATTTATACCAGGCAGGCGCCTCCCTTGGGTGTGTCGACAGTGCTGCCAACCCACCCTTCTTTTTCAGAAATACCTTGCAGGGTATGCCCCCTTTCAGGCATTCCTCCTACACAGCGGTTTTGGCACAATTCAAGCTGCTTAGTTTAGTTAGTTAGGCAGGTAGATGGTTACGTGTCATGTAGCCCCAACCACAAATAAGAAGCAGCTCAGTCTAATTGGCCACGGGGTACTCAACCGCAGCACAGCCGCATCGCAAACAACCGCAACATTTAGTCGGACTCTATTTATGCATACTTCCTACATGCCTGCATAACTACATATGTACAATCACTATACACAGGTTAATTATTTACTCGCACATGTACACTTATTACATGTAGCAATAAATGTATGCACTCAGAATATATACTTGCAGAAATTGGAAGAGACAAGTATACACTCACACACATGCTGTATACCAGTGCTAGCCCCAAAATTCTGCTGCCCTAGGCACTTGCAATCATGCGCCTAATACCAAATACACCATTTCACGAATGTTATTTAGAGATGTCCCGAACAATTCGCTGGCGAACGGTTCCCAGCGAACATAGCTTGTTCGAGTCCGCCGCGGCGGGCGAACATATGCGATGTTCGTGTTCGCCCCTATACTTTGAGCATTGAGCAAACTTTGACCCTGTACCTCACATTCAGCAGACACATTCCAGCCAATTAGCATACCCTCCCACCTCATATCAAAAAGCAAGGACGGCATCCATCTTAGATTCATTCTGAAGCTGCAGTGTTAGTAGTTGTAATCACAATGCGATTAATATAACCTGTATTAATCGCATTGCGAATTTAACTTAGAGCTGGGTTCCTAATGGTTGTATTGCTAGAATATAACGAAGATTGATAATATAGCGCTATATTCGTTATATTCGTCAATTCTAGCAATACAACCATTAGGAACTCAGATCTAAGTTGTAACTTACTTGGTCAGTCATGGGGCTAAAACGGACAAAATAACTCAAGTGTGAGCTCAGCCTTACAGGTTAGGGTCATGTATGAAGAACCATGCAGCGACCCAAGATCCTAATATAGTGTGAAAGAGCACACTCCTTTTACACCGTCTTTAGATGATTCCATAGATTTTGACAGAACCTGTACTGTTTTACGATTGATTATACAAGTAGAGCCCCCCTGACAGAGTGAAGAGGGTGTCAGAAGTAGGTTTGTGTTGACGTCACTGATTGTTTTGCCCTTCCTCTGATGCGTCAGAACAATAACCCCAAAAAACCTATCCTGTCTGTTGAGCATCCACCTTCACTTGGTCAGCATTTGGTCAGTAATCCATCAATATTGCAAAAAAATAAATAAAGAGGAGTGTATCCAAAACAGAGATGTCCTGTTAATGGAATATGTGCATTTCTTCTGGGTCTTGTACCCACTCTTGATTTTTGCTACCAAATCATAAGCCAATTCTGATGTAAAATAGGGACCTTATCAGACAGGCCTTAAAGCTGCTACATAGACAGTGTCTCATTTTTCCTTCCTTCTGACAGATCAGAAGAATGGTCAAATAAATGGTGATGTAAACCAGGCCACAAAGAAGCAAAATAGTGGCCCCGTCAAGGAGTGGGGCGGGTTGAAACAGCATGAGGAGACCTCAGAGTGTTGAGTTGGCAGCAGCATGAGGAGACGACACAGTTGCCTAGTAACTAAGTTTTGAGTTGGCAGCAGCATGAAGAGACCACAGAATAGCCCAGTGACAGAGTTTTGAGTTGGCAGCAGCATGAGGAGACCACAGAGTGGTGAGGTGGCAGCAGCATGAAGAGACCACAGAGTGGCCCAGTAACAGAGTTTGAGTTGGCAGCAGCATGAGGAGACCACAGAGTGGTGAGTTGGCAGCAGCATAAAGTAACCACAGAGTGGCCCAGAACAGAGTTTTGAGTTGTCAGCAGCATGAGGAGACCATAAAGTGGTGAGGTGGCAGCAGCATGATGAGACCACAGAGTGGCCCAGTGACAGAGTTTTGAGTTGGCAGAAGCATGAGGAGACCACAAAGTGGTGAGGTGGCAGCAGCATGATGAGACCACAGAGTGGCCCAGTGACAGAGTTTTGAGTTGTCAGCAGCATGAGGACACCACAGAGTGGTAAGGTGGCAGCAGCGTGAGGAGACCACAGAGTGGTGAGGTCTCAGCAGCATGAGGAGACCACAGAGTGGCCCAATGACAGGGTGGGGAGGTGGGGGTCAAAAGCCTAGCCAGTACCAGCACAAGATGATGGGTGGCAGTTGGAGCACCTGACAGCAGGTGTGTGGAATCAGGCGGGTGGCAGCATCAAAATAGTAGCTGAAGCAGGTAGCCATAAGAAACAGGTCTCTTTTGACAAAGTTTGGGTGTGGCACCATGAATGATCTAGTCTGATGCATCAGGGGTGTGGAAATCCTGGCTGATCCACACCTGATTCATGTTCACAAAGGTCAGTCTCTCCACATTTTGGGTGGAAAGGCGGGTACTCCTTGGGGTAACTATGGCCCTCGCCACACTAAACACCCGCTCTAATGCCACACTACTGGCTGGGCAGGAAAGCTTGTCCAGGGCAAACTCGGCCAGTTGCGGCTGCAAATCAAGTTTGGCTTCACAGTAGTCCAGGAGATCTTAAATGTGGGGAAACAGGGTGCAGTCCAAGTATGCCATCCCTTGTTGGTTCAGGTTTTGCTCCATGTCTAGCTGCTGCTGCTGGTGAGTAATTTCTTCACTCGGTGGGCAAAGAAAACTGCTCATCAGCGACTCTAGACTTAAGTAGTTGCTAATGGAGCTGGTACTGCTCTTGCCCCCCCCCCCCAACAAGCAGCCATGGCAGTGGAACGTGAGTGCAGAGGGCCCCCCGGGAAAACCTGCGTGAGGATGGGCGATGGCGCACATAGGTAGAGGCCAGCTGCCTACATAGGATGGCTCGATAGTAGTTCAGTTTGTCCTCACTCTCAGCAGGTGTAAAAAAGGCCCTCATTTTGGACCAGTAGCGAGGGTCTAACATGGTGTAGAGCCAGAAGTCATCCCTCTGCCGAATGGTGACAATTCAGCTGTCACTATGCAAGCAACTGAGCATGCATCAGGCCATTTGCGCAAGTGACTCGAAGGGACTCCCTGCCTCTATCTCCCCTGTATACTGCCACAGTGTGTCTGGGTCATCTGCCTCATCTTCCTCATCGCCCTGTAGCTCATCCAGCTGCTCCTGCATCTCCTGGTCCTCCTCTCCTGTCACCTGTGTCACCTATGCATTGCTTGTGCTCCAATGTCCTTCTCCCCACACAGAGCTAATGTGGCTATGAGATTTAGGTGCCACGTCTCCTGTCCCCTGGCCAGCATCTGTTCCAGGACATGAAGCAGTGGAATTACTTTGTTCATCCTGTAGTCCTGGCGACTGATAAATAAAGTGGCCTCCTCAAAGGGCCCAAGCAAACTGCAGGTGTCACACATGAGCTGCCACTGGCTATCATCAAAGTTACACAGAAGAGTACTTGTCCCGATGCACTCTGTGCATGGTTTGAGGAGGCGGGCACGGCCGAGGCGTGCTCGCGTCATCAGCACACCTGGCGTCGCCCATTCCCATGGGAACCACACTGGGGCTGAGTGCCGAGCTGATTACTCGGCGCTCAGCTGTATGGCCTGCATTAGAACTCAAGAGTCATGTGATGCTGGCCCACGTCACATGACTCCACTAGTGCACTATTTAAATAAGCATCGGCTGGCCACAGATTGCCTGTTATTGAGGTCCTTCCTGCATGATACCCACTTGGTTGTTTGTTCCTGCTTGGCTTCCAATTTCCCATCCGTCTCCTCCTCTGGTCTTGGTGTGATCTCCTGGTTTGACTTTTGCTCTTCCTGACGATTCTCTGCTTGCTCCTTCAGTACCTTTTGCTCTCTTGTTTGACCTTTCTGTTTATGTGTTGTTTGTCTTCCCTGCACTATCCTAGCTAAGGGTTTGTTGACCAGTTGTTCCTTGTCGCTAGGACTTGTGAGGCAAGTAGGCAGGGACAGGGGTGAGGGTGGAGTTCAGTGGTCACTACCCCACCCCCTGTGTGTGACAGTACTCTTATCCGCCTGTATCATCAAGAAATCGTTTATGGCCTTTCTCTGTTCATATAGTCGGTCCAACATATGGAGGGTGGAGTTTCAATGGGTGGTAACGTCGCATATTAGCCGATGTTGGGGAACACCGTTCTGCCTTTGCAACTCAAGGAGGGTCTGCTTTGCAGTGTAAGAGTGTCTGAAGTGCATCTAAAGTTTCCTGGCCATTTTCAGGATGTCTTGCAGATAGGTGGATGACTTAAGGAACCGCTTTACAATCAGATTAAACACATGCGCCATGAACCCACCTTGACGAAGCACCATGTTCTTCCTGTTGTCAGTCACCATGATTCCAATTTTGAGTTGTCGAGGAAAATGCCAGAATTCGATTTCTTGATGAAGGACGCAGAGCAGTTCCTCCCCTCTGTGACTCGTTAACCCAGGCAAACTAGGTGCAGAAAAGCATGACACCGCCTGCACATGCGGTATGCTGGATGAGCACTGTTAATTGTGCCTGCAGTGGAGGTTGAGGACATGGTGGAGGATGAGGAGACAGAGGCGGACATTGTCGCAGAACCAACGGTGTGAGAAAGGGGAGGCGGCAGCGGTGTCACCTGGCCAAGTTGCTGGTGTGGCTGAGCAGGAACCACATTTACCCATTGGGCCGTAAAGGACATATATTGTCCTTGACCGTGCACTTTGGCGGACACCGACAGACTCAAGGACTGGCCCACTTTCTGTTCAACGTACATGTGCAGGGCTGGTACTGCCTTTTTTGCAAAGAAATGACAGCTTGGGACTCTTCAGCTCGGCTCGGCACAAACCATCAGTTCTCTAAAAGGTGCAGAGTCCACCACTTGAACAGGGAGAACTGCAGTACCAGCAACTTGGCATGGAGCATGTTCAGCTTCTGCACTGTTGGATGAGTGCATGCATACTGTTGTCTCTTGGCAATCGCTTTAGTGATCGATTGCTGATGAAATGAGTGACAACTAGGAGCAGGAGCATCAGGACCAGTAGATGATGGAAAGGACAGACAGCTCCCTTCGGTTGAGGCTGGTTGAACATTGACTCCAGTAAAAGGGGTGAGGGCCACTGAGGGATGCAGCGGTTGCTGCAGCAGGCTGGACCACTACATTAGCACCACGGTTCTCCCAGGCCACTTTATGGTGACACTGCATGTGTTGATGCAGGGCCATGGTGGCCACACTTCACCTTCTGCCCACAGATTCAGCAAATGGCCATGTTTACCTTCTCCGGCGGCTTGACAAAAAACTGTCAGACCGTTGAGTATTTTTCCCCAACACTCCATGCTGAATTACCCACAGGACTATTTATACCTGGGAACACCAGACACACACTACTGTTACGAATAAGAAGTTTTTGAAACGCGTCAACAGCCAATACACCTAAAGAGATATTGTGTCCTATATGTCTGTGAAACGTTGCCAATAAAGTACAGAGGAAAAGACACTTCAACAAAGTGAGTGCTGGAGCCTTTATTTCATTATTTGCTGTTCCTTCCAAAGGAGGTTGAAAAAAACCTTGCACCGTGCACACGGGTTCATCCGAACTGCAGACAAAGTGAGCTGGTATATGTATTGTACATCTCTAAACCTGCATAGGATTGCCTTTTTCCGTGTCTCACTAACCTGCTTAGAAGCAAGTCTACTCCAAAAGCAAAGAGTTTCAAATTGGCAGACTAAAAGGACTTCTCTTACTATACTAAATACTTAGGTGTGGCTGATTTGTGTGAACTCTGTTATGGCTTTCTGCTTGTCACCGTAACGAAGATCTAAAGCTGATCGGGTATTCTCTGACACTGACAATTATGAGGAGGAAAAATTACAAGACCTACAAAAGGATATTAAGGCATAGAAACAGAAAATAAATGGGTCCGAAAATATGCCCGACTTTGAAACCTTACAAAATAATATGAATGCCAACATCAAAGAAATGGAGGAATATATCATAGAAATAAAACACAAAAAGTTTCAAAGAGACTTATATGATTACAAACATGACCAAATATATGAATGGGGCAGAAGAGAAAATCCATTCACTACCCCAAAATCCATCTTAAAAAAGAAACTAAGTAACCAAAAAAGCAAGGGAATAGGAAACCAACCCAAAGTGAGCTTCTCATCTGAATTGGACACTATGGAACTAAGTGATTTATCCCAGGATTCTACACAGGAACCCTATCAACAAGATAGAACCAATGAGACAACAAGACCCAAAACCTCATACTACAAAAATAATAAACAAAGCAGGAATTATCACTCAAATCCAGCAAAAAACGAGTCCGGAGAGCGGGACGCAAACACAGAAAAAGGACATATAATGTCAACCCGACAGAAGAGGAGGTAATGTACGCTCCCTTAAAGGGAAAGACTAATTATGTGATTAACTTGTCCAAAGAGACTTTGACTCAAGAACAAATACATGTATTAAGACTGGGATTGAACTTTGTGCCAAGTGGGAACTTTGACTTGTTTATGACACTGTTGGATATAAATAGGTTCATTAGACAATTAACGGTAGCTAGACATTTCTTTGGTGTTGACCCCCCTGAACATCCTACCAATGCATTAGATACTATAAATATGTATAACCCATATGAAAATATGGGCTTTCAGGAGCAATTAGCCCTAACTTGCCTGGAGGATCTTCAGGGGTATAATGAATGGGACCAAAGCCATATGACAATGCAGAGATTTAATATCTCCAACCCCCACTTTTATCCACTTATGTCTCGCACTGTAAATATGGACCTATTACAGGACCTGGTAGAAAAAGAGCTCAAACAGGTGTCCGACTCTGTCAGGGACGACAGCATCTCCCACAATGTCTCCAGAAATCAAAGACAAGCCTTGAAAGAACTGGCAGACAATAAAAAAATAATAATTAAAATGGCAGACAAGGGGGGATCTGTTGTCGTCCTTGACAGAGATGTATACTATCACCAAATGATGGAAGTCTTGGAAGATGCTAAAACATATACAAGACTTGCATCAAATCTAACGGTGAAATATCTGGGTGAATGTTCCCAAATACTTAAAAAAGGATTGGATTATGCATTTATAACACAGAGAGAATATGACTATATGAATGTGGATTATCCTGTCATCCCAATTATGCATGCACTCCCTAAGGTCCATAAAGGCCAAAACCCGCCACCCTTACGCCCCATAATCAGTGGCATAGGGTCTCTCACAGAAAGACTTGGCAATTGGCTGGATTGTGTGATCCAACCTATGGTCAAGAGAACACCAGGTTACATCAGGGACACGTCAGAAGTCTTGAGGTCATTCTATAGTAAAAAATGGAAAGCTGAATACAGATGGCTTACAATAGATGTGGTGGCACTCTATCCTTTAATACCACACAATATTGCAGTGGAAGCTCTAGAGTTCCATCTCCACAAATATAGTGGATATGAGGAAGACTTTATAGACTATGTCCTTGATGTGACTATGTTTCTCATGTCCCATAACAATTTTTCCTTTGATAATGTGTTTTATCTCCAATCAAAAGGAGTTTCAATGGGGGCTAAATACTCCCCAGCTTTGGCCAACCTTACTATGGCCTACTGGGAAGAAAAATACATATACAGTACTAATAATCCCTTTACTGACTGTCTGAACTGGTACGGCAGGTACATCGATGACCTGCTCATTGTGTGGAGCGGCGATGTGCCTGCCGTACAAGAGTTCATACAGTACCTTCAAAATAACACCTATAATCTAAGGTTCACATATAATGAGGTTTCCAAGGTGATGAATTTCCTGGATTTAAAGTTGACAGGCATACCAGATAAGGTTATACAAACAGAAACATATAGGAAGGAAATCACAGGCAATACGATTTTACGAGCAGACAGTCACCATTCACACCATACTATTAAATCGATCCCAGTAGAGGAATTTATACGGGCTAGAAGAAACTGTAACACAATTGAAGCATTCAAACGAGAAAGTTACCTAATATGGATGCGATTATCAGAAAGGAAATATCCAGATTGGATGATAAAAAGAGGTCTTCATATAGCCAAAAATAAAACCAGAGAACAACTACTGTTTAAAAATACTAGCAAAAACAACTTTCAAAGAATAAAAGTAAAAAAATGTCCAACACAAGAAAATAAAATCAGAGATAGGTGCAAAAATGAGGATATTAAACAAAAAGAAACTAACAACATCAAAGCCAAACAACCTACCCTCGTTTTAACGTATAGCAGGCAATTTAATGCAATCCAGGATATAATAAGAAAATATTTGCCTGCACTTTATGAGGACAATATACTGGATACAATACTAAAGCAAGGATGTAGAATAGTCCCAAGAAGACCTCCTCCTATAGGGAATTCTCTGTCCCCATCCATGTTTATACGAGAAACATATTCGCAAACTGACACATGGTTATCCTACAAAGGGTTCACACGTTGCGGTAGTCAGCGGTGACGCACCTGTAATTATGTGAAAAATACCAAAACTTTTTCCAATACAGATCACACACAAACACATAACATTAAGTCCTATATTAACTGCAATACAAAAGCAGTAGTTTATGTGATCTGCTGTGAACAATGTGACAAAATGTATGTAGGATGTACTATAAGAAGATTCAAGAATAGAATATTGGAACACCTCAATTATATAGATAATCCCTCATATACTAACATATCAAATGCCGCAAGGCATTTTATAGACCAACATAATCGCAGTGTAAAGCACCTCAAAGCATATGCCATCGAACATGTTAAGACCCCTACCAGAGGAGGGGATATTAGACACCAGGTGAATCTCAGAGAGGTTTTTTGGATATTTAAATTGGAAACAAGGTTTCCAAAGGGAATGAATATGAGAAGGGAGATTATGCATTTTTATTAGATGTCTCCCCTCCCGCGTCCACACATATCCATATGCCTAAGAAACAGTATTGGGACCCTTTAGAGCACCTCCAGAATGAATTTTGGTCCAGTTCAGTTTAAAAGTAACAAACCTACCAGTGTTGCTACTGATGCAATATAGTAAGCTCACAAACTAGAAATACAAATCGCAACACTAGTGTGAACAGGTACCTATTAACTATAGCAATACATAGCAGAGTTCCTCTCTCCTTTTCTTTTATCTGTATGTCTTATTGTGTTTTTATATTAATAGTATAGGAGTTGTTGGTATACGGCACATGCATTAATTTGCCGCATTCCCACTCCATATATTTTTTAATGTGAACTTTATGTAAGCTTTTGTATAAACATATATTGAGCTGGAGTGACTCTGGTGTTCCAGGTGAAAATCATCAGTGTCGACTGGGTTGGAAACAGTTAACTATAGTCCACACCCCGTTTCCATGTTTTTGGAAGGGGAGTGAATTAACACCTGAACACAATTACCCACAGGACTATTTATACCTGGGAACACCAGACACACACTACTGTTACGAATAAGAAGTTTTGAAACGCGTCAACAGCCAATACACCTAAAGAGATATTGTGTCCTATATGTCTGTGAAACGTTGCCAATAAGGTACGGAGGAAAAGACACTTCAACAAAGTGAGTGCTGGAGCCTTTATTCCATTATTTGCTACTCCATGCTGACTGCCTGCTACCTGTGCCTCCGTGAATCCCTGCACTGCTACTTTCTGGGCAGGTAGGCTCCTGCGAAGCGGGTGGTCTGCCCCAGGCACGTTTGGCTCTTGACCTCAACGGTCACAGTGCCAGGAGCCTGACTGCTCACAACACCAGCTCCCACATGACTCTCATCATCACTACTTGCCCGCCTACCGGAGGAGGCGTCGGATGTTTCCTCCAGATCTTGGCTGGGCAGTAGCTGCTGACTGTCCTTTAATAACTTGTCCTCACTAAAAAGTGGAGACGCGCCTACTGCATATAATACTTCTCGCGCTAAGGAAACAGCAAATGACAGAGGCAGGCTGAGGACAGGTTAAGTGAGGGAACAGGGCCTGCTCCCGTGCCATGCCAAGAAAGCGTCGTGTCAGAGGAACTCACCAACTCTTAGCTGGGGGTGTCTGATGTCACTTCCAATTAAGTAAAAGTCAACCATTCAAGCACTGCTGGGTTGATGGTCAAGACATGCGCACGACCACTAGATGCCACCGGGAGCTCAGGCCTCTCGCTGTGACTACTGCTTATTTTTTCTATTAATACACCCCAACAATGGGTGTATAGCAATGTAAATTCACTGCAGAGTGGCTAATAACACATGCTTATTTTTCCTATTAATACACCTCAAAAATGGATGTATAAAAATGTAAGTTCACCGCAGAACGGCTAATAAGACGTATTTATTTTTCCTATTAATACACCCCAAAAACGGCTGTATAACAATTTCAGTTAACCACAGAACGGCTAATAACACTTACTTATTTTTTCTATTATTACACCCCAAAACTGGTTGTATCACACAGCACTTGCACCCCAATAACTAGTAAGGTTTGCTGGAATTACTGAGCTATAGTGTTGAGCGAACAGTTCAAGCATCGTTCGAGTTCGTACCGAATTTTGGGGTGTCCGGGACACGGACCCGAACCCGGACATTTTCAAAAAAGTTCGGGTTCGGGTTTGTTGTTCGTCGTACAGAGAGGCTTCGACATTTTACCTGTTGTTTCCAAAGGGAATGAATATGAGAAGGGAGATTATGCATTTTTATTAGATGTCTCCCCTCCCGCGTCCACACATATCCATATGCCTAAGAAACAGTATTGGGACCCTTTAGAGCACCTCCAGAATGAATTTTGGTCCAGTTCAGTTTAAAAGTAACAAACCTACCAGTGTTGCTACTGATGCAATATAGTAAGCTCACAAACTAGAAATACAAATCGCAACACTAGTGTGAACAGGTACCTATTAACTATAGCAATACATAGCAGAGTTCCTCTCTCCTTTTCTTTTATCTGTATGTCTTATTGTGTTTTTATATTAATAGTATAGGAGTTGTTGGTATACGGCACATGCATTAATTTGCCGCATTCCCACTCCATATATTTTTTAATGTGAACTTTATGTAAGCTTTTGTATAAACATATATTGAGCTGGAGTGACTCTGGTGTTCCAGGTGAAAATCATCAGTGTCGACTGGGTTGGAAACAGTTAACTATAGTCCACACCCCGTTTCCATGTTTTTTGGAAGGGGAGTGAATTAATACCTGAACACAATTACCCACAGGACTATTTATACCTGGGAACACCAGACACACACTACTGTTACGAATAAGAAGTTTTCGAAACGCGTCAACAGCCAATACACCTAAAGAGATATTGTGTCCTATATGTCTGTGAAACGTTGCCAATAAGGTACGGAGGAAAAGACACTTCAACAAAGTGAATGCTGGAGCCTTTATTCCATTATTTGCTACTCCATGCTGACTGCCTGCTACCTGTGCCTCCGTGAATCCCTGCACTGCTACTTTCTGGGCAGGTAGGCTCCTGCGAAGCGGGTGGTCTGCCCCAGGCACGTTTGGCTCTTGACCTCAATGGTCACAGTGCCAGGAGCCTGACTGCTCACAACACCAGCTCCCACATGACTCTCATCATCACTACTTGCCCGCCTACCGGAGGAGGCGTCGGATGTTTCCTCCAGATCTTGGCTGGGCAGTAGCTGCTGACTGTCCTTTAATAACTTGTCCTCACTAAAAGTGGAGACGCGCCTACTGCATATAATACTTCTCGCTAAGGAAACAGCAAATGACAGAGGCAGGCTGAGGACAGGTTAAGTGAGGGAACAGGGCCTGCTCCCGTGCCATGCCAAGAAAGCGTCGTGTCAGAGGAACTCACCAACTCTTAGCTGGGGGTGTCTGATGTCACTTCCAATTAAGTAAAAGTCAACCATTCAAGCACTGCTGGGTTGATGGTCAAGACATGCGCACGACCACTAGATGCCACCGGGAGCTCAGGCCTCTCGCTGTGACTACTGCTTATTTTTTTCTATTAATACACCCCAACAATGGGTGTATAGCAATGTAAATTCACTGCAGAGTGGCTAATAACACATGCTTATTTTTCCTATTAATACACCTCAAAAATGGATGTATAAAAATGTAAGTTCACCGCAGAACGGCTAATAAGACGTATTTATTTTTCCTATTAATACACCCCAAAAACGGCTGTATAACAATTTCAGTTAACCACAGAACGGCTAATAACACTTACTTATTTTTTCTATTATTACACCCCAAAACTGGTTGTATCACACAGCACTTGCACCCCAATAACTAGTAAGGTTTGCTGGAATTACTGAGCTATAGTGTTGAGCGAACAGTTCAAGCATCGTTCGAGTTCGTACCGAATTTTGGGGTGTCCGGGACACGGACCCGAACCCGGACATTTTCAAAAAAGTTCGGGTTCGGGTTTGTTGTTCGTCGATTACTTCCCGCTTTCTGAAGGGCTGCACAGCAGCCAATCAGCTAGCGTTTTACTTCATGCCCTAAGAGCCCATCACAGCTATGCCTACTAATGGCATGGCTGTGATTGGCCAAGTGCAGCATGTGACCCAGCCTCTATTTAAGCTGGAGTCACGTAGCGCCGCACGTCACACTGCTCTGATTAGTGTAGGGAGAGGACGCAGCTTCTGTCAGGGTGAGATTAGGCAGGGTAAAGTCAGCAACAGCACCTAATGAACGGATCGATCTACAGCTGTGAATGATTGAACTTCTGCTAGTTACTTGCTCACTGGTTTTTAGGCTGCACAGAGCATTTTTCTGTCACTTATTTTCTGGGTTGATCGGCGGCCATTTTGTGACTTGTGGTGCATCAGAACAAGCTGCCACCAAGTCCATCAATCCATCGATACTAGTTTTTTTTTTTTTGCTATATCCTACATCAGGGGCTTGGCTGTGCTAAATGGCAAAGGATAGATTATTTTCTGTGGTGAAATTCAATTGCCAAAATAGCAATACCATAAATCAGTGGTTTCAGCTGTGGCTGGCAAAATATAATAGTGTCCGCCAAAACATATATTTTGTTCTGGGGTGAAATTCAATTGCCAAAATAGCAATACTATAAATCAGTGGTTTCAGCTGTGGCTGGCAAAATATAATAGTGTCCGCCAAAACATATATTTTGTTATGGGGTGTAATTCACTTGCCAAAATATCAATACCCTGAATCTGGTGTCCCAGCTGTTGCAGGCCAGGTTTCATAGTGTCCGCCAAAACATACATTTTGTTCTGGGGTGAAATTCAATTGCCAAAATAGCAATACCATAAATCAGTGGTTTCCAGCTGTGGCTGGCAAAATATAATAGTGTCCGCCAAAACATATATTTTGTTCTGGGGTGAAATTCAATTGCCAAAATAGCAATACCATAAATCAGTGGTTTCAGCTGTGGCTGGCAAAATATAATAGTGTCCGCAAAAACATATATTTTGTTCTGGGGTGAAATTCAATTGCCAAAATAGCAATACCATAAATCAGTGGTTTCAGCTGTGGCTGGCAAAATATAATAGTGTCCGCCAAAAAAAATATATTTTGTTCTGGGGTGTAATTCACTTGCCAAAATAGCAATACCCTGAATCTGGAGTCCCAGCTGTTGCAGGCCAGGTTTCATAGTGTCCACCAAAACATATATTTTGTTCTGGGGTGAAATTAATTTGCCAAAATAGCAATAACCTGAATCTGGTGTCCCAGCTGTTGCAGGCCAGGTTTCATAGTGTCCGCCAAAATATATATTTTGTTCTGGGGTGAAATTCAATTGCCAAAATAGCAATACCATAAATCAGTGGTTTCAGCTGTGGTTCGCAAAATATAATATTGTCCGCCAAAACATATATTTTGTTCTGGGGTGAAATTCAATTGCCAAAATAGCAATACCATAAATCAGTGGTTTCAGCTGTGGCTGGCAAAATATAATAGTGTCCACCAAAACATATATTTTGTTCTGGGGTGTAATTCACTTGCCAAAATAGCAATACCCTGAATCTGGTGTCCCAGCTGTTGCAGGCCAGGTTTCATAGTGTCCGCCAAAACATATATTTTGTTCTGGGGTGAAATTAATTTGCCAAAATAGCAATACCCTGAATCTGGTGTCCCAGCTGTTGCAGGCCACGTTTCATAGTGTCCGCCAAAACACATATTTTGTTCTGGGTGAAATGAATTTGCCAAAATAGCAATACCCTGAATCTGGTGTCCCAGCTGTTGCAGGCCAGGTTTCATAGTGTTCGCCAAAATATATATTTTGTTCTGGGGTGAAATTCAATTGCCAAAATAGCAATACCATAAATCAGTGGTTTCAGCTGTGGCTGGCAAAATATAATAGTGTCCGCCAAAACATATTTTTTGTTCTGGGGTGAAATTCAATTGCCAAAATAGCAATACCATAAATCAGTGGTTTCAGCTGTGGCTGGCAAAATATGATAGTGTCCGCCAAAACATATATTTTGTTCTGGGGTGAAATTCAATTGCCAAAATAGCAATACCATAAATTAGTGGTTTCAGCTGTGGCTGGCAAAATATAATAGTGTCCGCCAAAACATATATTTTGTTCTGGGGTGAAATTCAATTGCCAAAATAGCAATACCATAAATCAGTGGTTTCAGCTGTGGCTGGCAAAATATAATAGTGTCCGCCAAAACATATATTTTGTTCTGGGGTGTAATTCACTTGCCAAAATAGCAATACCCTGAATCTGGTGTCCCAGCTGTTGCAGGCCAATTGTCAATCTGTCCATAAAAGGATACCTTTAATCCAGGGCCTGAAAACTAGCCCTTAAAGAGATATTCCCCTAAATCAGTGGTTACTGCTGTGCCTGGATTAGTGTAATACGCTACATAAACAAATAGGCAGATAGTGTTAGGTGCCTGTAAAAAAAGGCCTGAATTTGAAATCAATACATTGGGCCAAATATTTTTTTCCTTATTGTGGTGCCTGGTGAACGGTAACAATGAGGAAAACATCTAGTAAGGGACGCGGACGCGGTCGTGGTGGTGTTAGTGTACCCTCTGGTGCTGGGAGAGGACGTGGCCATTCTGCCACAGCCACACGTCCTAGTGAACCAACTACCTCAGGTTCCAGTACCCGCCAGAATTTACAGCGATATTTGGTGGAGCCCAATGCCGTTCTAAGGATGGTAAGGCCTGAGCAGGTACAGGCGCTAGTCAATTGGGTGGCAGACAGTGGATCCAGCATGTTCACAACATTATCTCCCACCCAGTCTTCTACTGAAAGCGCACAGGTGGCACCTGAAAACCAAGCCCATCAGTCTGTCACATCACCCCCATGCATATCAGGGAAACTGTCAGAGCCTTAAGTTATGCAGCAGTCTCTTATGCTGTTTGAAGACTCTGCTGGCAGGGTTTCCCAAGGAAATCCACCTAGCCCTTCCCCAGTGGTGAAAGACATAGAATGCACTGATGCACAACCACTGATGTTTCCTGATGATGAGGACATGGGAATACCACCTCATCGGGGTCCGCACGTCTCTGATGATGACGAAACACAGATGCCAACTGCTGCGTCTTTCTGCAGTGTGCAGACCGAACAGGAGGTCAGGGAGGAAGACTGTGTGGAAGACGATGCAGGGGACGATGAGGTCCTAGACCCCACATGGAATGAAGGTCGTGCCACTGACTTTCAAAGTTCAGAGGAAGAGTCAGTGGTGAGACCGAGCCAACAGCGTAGCAAAAGAGGGAGCAGGGGGAAAAGCAGACCAGCCGCCGCCAAGAGAGTTCGTCTGCTACTGGCCACTGCCACCAGGGACCGAGCACCCCAAAGGCAGCTTCAAGGAGTTCCCTGGCATGGCACTTCTTTAAACAATGTGCTGACGACAAGACCCGAGTGGTTTGCACGCTGTGCCATCAGATCCTGAAGCGAGGTTTGAAGTTTGGTATTTTTGTTGCCCCCTGAAGAAACACTCTTTTGAATGACAATTGGAAGGTTATTATTTTATGGTCACTATTTCCCAGGTGTCCCCCAAACTGCACATATGTTGTTCTGTCACGTCTATTGGTTAATACTAAGTCCAGTGTGGCCGTCCCTCCAGTCAGGTCCTGAAACAGTTGGGAAAATTAATTGTCTTTGGTTATTGCCAAGAACCTGTATTCTTTATCTGGGTAGTTGAAGTCCCCCATAATGACGACTTTCGTTTAGCAGTACATTTTTAATGGACTTTGGTATATTAGGTGGCTTATAATAAACTCCTATTAGTATTTTATCATTGTTTTTGCTCATACTCATGTCCCTCACTTATTTCATCCCGGAGTGTGGGCTTTCGACAGGACTTTACATAAAGGCAGACCCTAACCCTCTCCAGTTTTTGGCGATCCTATCTAAACAGACTGTAACCCTGTACGTTAACTGCCCAGTCATAGCTATCATCCAGCCATGTCTCAGTTATTCCCACTATGTCATAGTCCTTCTGACACATCACTAATTGCACTTCACCAGTTTTATTAGTTAAGCTTCTGGCATTAGTATGCATACAATTAATAGGTTTATGTATATTTTTTACCATACACCTTTCCTTCTGAACTGTTCTAGGCCTTGCTTCCATTCCTGCCCCAGTTCCATTACCTTGCCCCAGGTCTCTACCTGCACTATCTTCCCCTCCTATAACATAATTTCCCTCTCCCCAGTCCCTAGTTTCAACACTCCTTCAAACGTCTAGTCATCTTCTCCCCCAAAACAGCTGCCCCTTCTCTATTGAGGTGCAGCCCATCCCTACAAAAGTGCCTGTAGCCGACAGAGAAGTCAGGCCAGTTCTCCAAGAACCCAATCCCCTCCTTCCTACACCAGTTTTTGAGCCACTTGTTAACCTCCCTAATGATAATATCATCACATATATAATAATAATTAGAGATGAGCGAATCAAAGTTGACGAAGTGGACTTCGGGAATTTCAGGAAAAATTTGATTCACACCAAAGCCGAATTTCCTCAAGCTTTGTGGTAACGAATCACATTTTTTCCTAAAATGACTGCTGCACGTGTTAGGACATGGAGCAAAGAACTCTGGGAACGAGGGATCACCCACAGTGCCATGCATGCAGCTAATCAGCAGCCATCTAGACCCTGTGATGTCACAGCCCTATAAATGGCCATTTTTCAGTGCACCTAGTGCGGAGAGAGACATCAGCAGGAGCTAGGGACAGTGCTAGGAAAAACTTTATTGTGCTGAGAAATCGATTTAAAAGTTCAGGAAAAGATTACTCAAGGATTAGGGAAAGGATAAGGAGGCATCATCCATACTATAAAAAGAGAACAGGGTGCAATAGGAGAGTGTACAGCCTGGGTAGTAGGAGCAATTCTATTGCACCTTGCTGCACTAATTGGGGAGTTATACTGCTGCTTTTAGGTTGTTTGCACTATATGATACATCAGTAATTCCAGCAAACCTTGCTTGTTATTGGGGTGCAAGTTCTGTGTGATACAGCCATTTAAGGGGTGTATTAATTGGAAATATATGTACGTCCTATTAGCTGTTCTGTGTTGATTTTATATTGTTTTACATTTTTTGCGTGGTGTATTAATAGGAAAAAAAAGGAAAAAATATATGTCATAATTGCCGTTCAACAATAAAGTTACATTTTACTACAGCCATTTACGGGGTATATTAAAAGAAAAGATACGTATGTCCTATTAGCCGTTCTGCAGTGAATTTAGATTGATACTTTTTGGGGGGTTTATTAAAAGTAACAAGAATACACCTTAATTGCCGTCCTGATATGAAGTTACATTGTACTACAGGTATTTACAGGGTGTATTAATAGGAAATATACTTCCATCCTAGCCGTTCTGCAGTGAATTTTGCCTTTTTTTGGGGGGGTTATTAACCACTTCAGCCCCCCTAGCTTAAACACCCTTAATGACCAGGCCACTTTTTACAATTCCGCAATACACTACTTTCACCGTTTATTGCTCCGTCATACAACTTACCACCCAAATGAATTTTACCTCCTTTTCTTCTCACTAATAGAGCTTTCATTTGGTGGTATTTCATTGCTGCTGACATTTTTACTTTTTTTGCTATTAATCAAAAATTACCGAAATTTTTGCAAAAAAATGACATTTTTCACTTTCTGTTGTAAAATTTTTCAAAAAACTACATTTCTATATAAATTTTTCTCTAAATTTATTGTTCTACATGTCTTTGATAAAAAAATCCAATAAGTGTATATTTATTGGTTTGGGTAAAAGTTATAGCGTTTACAAACTATGGTGCAAAAAGTGAATTTCGGCATTTTGAAGCAGCTCTGACTTTCTGAGCACCTGTCATGTTTCTTCAGGTGCTAGAATGCCAGGATAGTATAAATATCCCCCAAATTACACCATTTTAGAAAGAAGACACCCCAAAGTATTCGCGGAGGGGCTTGGTGAGTTCATGTATCATTTCATTTTTTTCACAAGTTAGCGGAAATTGACACTTTCTGAGAAAAAAAAAAAAAGTTTCAATTTCTGATAACTTCTGGCAAAAAAAAAAAATCTCAGACGGACTCACTATGCCCTCAGTGAATACCTTGGGGTGTCTACTTTCCGAAATGGAGTCATTTGTGGGGTGTGTTTACTGTTCTGGCATTTTGGGCGGCTAAATTGTGAGCCGCCATGTAAAACCTAAAGGTACTCGTTGGAATTTGGGCCCTTTGCACTCCAGGCTGCAAAAAGCGGCACTTATGTGGTATCGCCGTACTCAGGAGAAGTAGGGCAATGTGTTTTGGGGTGTATTTTACATATACCCATGTTGGGTGAGAGAAATATCTCTGTAAATTGTCAACTTTGTATAAAATTTTTAAAAGTTGTCGTTTACAGAGATATTTTTCACACAAAGTATGGGTATATATAAAAATACACCCCAAAACACATTGCCCTACTTCTCCTGAGTACGGCGATACCACATGTGTGCCACTTTTTTGCAGCCTGGTGCGTAAAGGGGCCCTAAAACCAAAGAGTACCTTTAGGATTTCACAGGGCATTTTTACGCATTTGGATTCCAGACTTCTTCTCACCCTTTAGGGGCCCCTAAAATGCCAGGACAGTATAAATACCCCACATGTGACCCCATTTTGGAAAGAAGACACCCCAAGGTATTCTGTGAGGGGTATGGTGAGTTCATGTAAAATTTTATTTTTGTCACAAGTTAGTGGAATATGAGACTTTGTAAAAACAAAATTAAAAAAAAAAAAAACAATTTCCGCTGACTTGTGCCAAAAATAAAAATTCTGTGGACTCACCATGCCCCTCACGGAATACCTTGAGGTGTCTTCTTTCCAAAATGGGGTCACATGTGGGGTATTTATACTCACCTGGCATTTTAGGGGCCTCTAAAGTGTGAGAATCCAAATGCATAAAAATGGCCTGTGAAATCCTAAAGGTACTCATTGGTTTTAGGCCCCTTTGCGCATCTTGGCTGCAAAAAGTGTCACTCATGTGGTATCGCTGTACTCAGGAGAAGTAGGGCAATGTGTTTGGGGTGTATTTTACATATACCCATGCTGCGTGTGAGAAATATCGCTGTAAACGACAACTTTTTACATTTTTTATTCAAAGTTGTCAATATACAGAGATATTTCTCTCACCCAGCATGGGTATATGTAAAATACACCCCAAAACACATCGCCCTACTTCTCCTGAGTACGGCGATACCACATGTGTGACACTTTTGCAGGCAAGATGCGCAAGGGGCCCAAATTCCAATGAGTACCTTTTAGAGGGCATTTTTACGCATTTTTCTTCTCACGCTTTAGGGCCCCTAAAATGCCAGGGCAGTAGAAATACCTCACGTGTGACCCCATTTTTGAAAGAAGACACCCCAAGGTATTCCATGAGGGGCATGGCGAGTTCATAGAATATTTTTTTGGCACAAGTTAGTGGAAATTGATTTTTATTGTTTTTTCTCACAAAGTCTCCCTTTCCGCTAACTTTTGACAAAAGTTTAATTTTTCATGAACTCATTATGCCCCTCAGCGAATACCTTGGGGTGTCTTCTTTCCAAAATGGGGTCACATGTGGGGTATTTATACTGCCCTGGCATTTAGGGGCCTAAAGCGTGAGAGAGAAAATGCGTAAAAATGCCCTCCTAAAAGGTACTCATTGGAATTTGGGCCCTTTGCGCATCTTGCCTGCAAAAAGTGTCACACATGGTATCGCCGTACTCAGGAGAAGTAGGGCGATGTGTTTTGGGGTGTATTTTACATATACCCATGCTGGGTGAGAGAAATATCTCTGTATATTGACAACTTTGAATAAAAAATGTAAAAGTTGTCGTTTACAGCGATATTTCTCACACCCAGTATGGGTATATGTAAAAATACACCCTAAACACATTGCCCTACTTCTCCTGAGTACGCGATACCACATGAGTGACACTTTTTGCAGCCAAATGCGCAAGGGCCCTAAAACCAATGAGTACCTTTAGGATTTCACAGGCCATTTTTACGCATTTGGATTCTCACGCTTTAGGACCCCTAAAATGCCAGGGCAGTATAAATACCCACATGTGACCCCATTGTGGAAAGAAGACACCCAGGTATTCTGTGAGGGCATGGCGAGTTCACAGAAAAAAAAATTTGGCACAAGTTAGCGGAAATTGTTTTTTTTTTTTTACAGTCTCATATTCCACTAACTTGTGACAAAAATAAAATTTTCCATGAACTCGCCATACCCCTCACAGAATACCTTGGGGTGTCTTCTTTCTAAAATGGGGTCACATGTGGGGTTTTTGTACTGCCCTGGCATTTGAGGGTCTCCGCAGTCATTACACGTATGGCCAGCATTAGGAGTTTCTGCGATTCTCCGTATATTGAGCATACGGGTAATGAGATTTTTTTCCGTTCAGCCTCTGCGCTGAAAAAAAAAAAATGAACGGCACAGATTTTTCATTCGCATCGATCAATGTGGATGAAAAATCTCTGCCAAAATCAGTGACTGCGGTGCGGTGGGCTGGGCGCTAGCTACCTAACAAGTAGCTAACTAACTGGCGGTGATAAGGGACCCTTATGCCCCATTCACACGTCCGAAATTCTGTTTGCGGAACGGAATTGCGGACCCATTCATTTCTATGGGGACAGACTTTGTCCCGCTCGGATCCGGAATTACGGATCCGCGCTTCCGGGTCTGCACTTCCGTTCCGCAAAAATATAGAACATGCATTTTCTATATAGTTCTGGCAATGTGCGGATCTGCAAAATGCGGAAAGCACATTGCTGGTGTCCGTGTTTTGAATCCACGGATCCGCAAAACACATATGGACGTCTGAATGGAGCCTTACAAGGGGTGTGATCAATGACAGGGGGGTGATCAGGGGGTCTAGATGGGGTGATCAAGGGGTTAATAGGTGAGGGGGTTGGGGGGTAAGTGTAGTGTTTGGTGCAACTTTTACTGTGTTACCTGGTCCTCTGGTGGTCGATCCCAGAAAATGGGACCACCAGAGGACCAGGTAGCAGCTATATCAGATGCTGTTCATAAAACAGCGTCTGATATAGCTTTTTGATGCGATTTATATCGCATCTACAGCCTGCCAGCGATTGATCATCGCTGGCAGGCTGTAGTCCAACTCTCGAGCCGCGCTTCACTGTGAACGCGCGCGCGCACGCGCGCGCATTCACAGGAACTCTCGCGTCTCGCGAGATGACGCCCCGGCGCGTCCAAACAGAAGATCCCGGCCGCCCGCAGGACGCAATCCTGCGTACGGCGGTCGGGGACTGGTTAATAGGAAAAAAAAAAAAAGGAAAAAAAATATATGCCATAATTGCCATTCAGCTGTGAAGTTACATGTACTACATTTATGCGGTTAATTGTGATTGTTATATTTCTTTTTTGGAGTGTATTGATAGGAAAAAGAATATGTCTAATTGCGGTTCTGCAGTGAAGTTACATTGTACTACAGCCTTTTTTGGGGGTGTTATTTTAATTTCATTCTTTTATTATACAGTATTTCAGACAGACAGGTGACAAGCTCTTCAAAGGGAACCAGCAGTGGCCAAAATGTTTCTGGCGCAGGCACAAGTAGCAGCAGAAGAAGGGAGGTGGCAGCAGGAGTCTCAGTGAGGGGCCTGAGCTCCCGGTGTCATCTAGTGGTCATGTCTTGAAGAGCAACCCAGCGGTGCTTGTATGGTTGACTTGGTCTTCGACTTTGTCGCAAGTGACATCAAACACCCCCAGCCAATAGTCGGTGGGTTCCTCTGACATGAAACTTAGTCGGCATGGCCCAGGAGTAGGCCCTGTGCTCCCAACTGTCCTCAACCTGCCTCTGTCATTTTCTGTTCCCTCAGAGCGAAAAGTATTATATACCTCAGGCTCAGCTCCACTTTTCAGCTAGGACGAGCTACTAGAGGACAGTCAGCACCTACTGCCCAACCAAGATCTGGAGGAAACATCCGCCGCTTCCTCCGGTAGACGGGCAAGTAGTGATGATTAGGGATGAGCGGGCCTGTGGATGTTCAGGTTCGCAGGGTTTGGCCAACTTTGGATCAAAGTTCGGGTTCAAGACCCAAACTTGACCCGAACTTGAACCCGAACCCTATTGAAGTCAATGGGGACTTAAATGATGCACTAAAATGCCAGTAAAATAGTTAAAGTAAGGGCTTCAAAAGGAAGCAAAATGGGGGTAAGAGCAGGACAATTGCCCTGCAAACAAATCTGGATAGAGAAATGACTTAAAATAACATAGAATATCATATATATTTTTTTAAATAATCATTTTGAACTAGGAGGCGGAGGTCAAAGTGGAGTAGGAGGTTGAGAAGGTGGTAGACATGGCGGTGTAGGTGGAAGCGGCAGTGGAGGAGGAAGAGATAGCCAAGACTGTCTCTCCAGCATGTGCAAGGTGGAGTTTCACCTTGTGGGTACGTCACAATGAGGCGTTAAGCGGGAAAGCCGAAGTTACACTGCAGCGCAGACAGCAGCAACAGGGTGAGAACGCCAAAAGTGCGCAAAGACGGCCTGCAGTATCTGCAGCAGCTCTGACATATCGGGGTTGTTTTTCAGGAACCCCTGCATCACCAAATTCAGCACATAGGCCAGGCAAGGGATGTGCGTCAAACCAGCTAGGCCTATAGCTGCTACAATATTTTGCCCGTTATTGCACACCACCAGGCTGGGCTTGAGGCTTAGTGGCACCAACCACTCATCAGTCTGTTGTTCCATGCCCGTCCACAGCTCCTGCGCAGTGTGGAGTTTTTCCCCCAAACAGATAAGTTTCAAAACAGCCTGCTGTAGTTTCCCCCTGGCTGTGCTGAAGTTGGTGGTGCAGGTGTTACACTGACCGGATGAGGAAGCGGTAAAGGAGTAAGCGGAGTAGGAGGAGGAGGCAACAGGAGGCAACGAGAAACGTCCTGCAATCCTCAGAGGGGGAAGGACATGCGTCAAACTGCTATCCGCCTCAGGCCCAGCCGCCACTGCATTTACCCAGTGTGCTGTTGGGTAGATAAAACGTTCCTACCGGTGCTTACTGGTCCACATATCGGTAGTTATATGGACTTTTCCACAGATGGCATTGCCCAGTGCACACCTGATTTTGTTCGCCACTTGGTTGTGCAGGGTAGGGATGGCTCTAATGGAAAGGTAGTGGCGGATGGGAACCACATGCTGTGGGACAGCCACCGCGATAAGTTTTTGAAAAGTCTCCGAATCGACCGAATCGAATTTTTGAGACATTCGCTCATTTCTAATAGTAATTATATAAATAATAACAGCAAAATCCATATGAAACATTTCTTCATTTTATTTTTCCTAAAAAAAATTGCTTAAAGTTGCTAAAAACAAAAAACAAAAAAAAAAGTCTTAATTTGTAAATGAAGACAAATGTGATCCCAGACTTTTAGACAAATGATTTTTACTACATATTCATACAAAGCTAAAAGGCTACATATAGAAATACAATTAATAAACTGGTTTTCTACTAAGCTATAGGTGATAATGAAAGGTGTTTTTCCTCTGTACTCATTATGGAAAATGATTGACAGATGCGTCTCATATTTTATATTTTGCTACCTTAAATGTCTATAATCTATTTCTAAATTAGTTAATTAACCTCTCGAGGAAAGGTCTGCAAAACTTTAATTCACTTTGAAAACAGTTTGTCAATCATCAGTCTCGCTTGCCAAACAGTCTGCTTGTCCATTCTCATTAACATTAATAGTTATGAAATGTATTTCTGACTGATTATAATTTTCTATAATTAAGTGTGATAAAAAGATCGTCGATAACCGTGGACAGTTCTTTCCTCAGTGGATAATAACTCTGCCGACTAAGTTCCATGTACTGACACATTTATGATTTTTCCAGTTTTGACCATTACTTGCTAGTCACAAGATATCACACTGCTAAGCTCTCCAGCAATCAGCTATAAACTTTAAGGAAACCTAGCAAGTGTTAAATTACTCTGTGGTGGCTTCAAGGATAAAAGAATGTACTGCACACTTCTCAATGGAAATAATAGGTTATCTACGTAATGCACTGATGTGTTGAGTCTTTGGATGAGACATTGAGAGTCATTTACTATGTCCCCTAAGCCAGAAACACAGTTTTGCGACTTTTGAAACACCATTTCGACTAAATTTGGTCTCAGTTGGAGTTTATACTCCACCCTCACCAATTTTTTGAAAAGGGGACGTGGTGAGGATGAGGTGTGGGTAGGCCCATAATCCCTGGGAGATTTATGATCATTTATGCCAGTTTTATGGCATAATGATGAATGGAATCTACACTAGCTACAAGGTGGTCTAGATTTCTTTACAGGTGAACGGACTGAAGGAGGATGCTATTAATTTATGACGAGGCTTGCCCCTTATCCTAAATTAGGTGCATCATCCCATCAGCACAGGAGACATCGAGACCAGTCTTCGATACATGACCCCACATCCATTTTCATGAAGTCACGCCTTCCTGTCAGACGAGTTTCAAAAAAGGTTAGAAAAGTGTGTAAACCAGTCGATAAATTAGGTGCAAAGAATATAAATCATTTTTAATGTAAATTGTGAAAAAAATGGCACATTTTCAATAGTAACTCTGCCTCAATCTGTTTAATATTTACCTTTTGCTTTGTTTCCCCTTCAAGTCGGGGAAGCATTCCCAGAAAGGAAATTCACCATGTGTGGCTGACGGCTTAAAAATACTTTAAAAAAAGGGATTTATGAATATAAAAGGGATTTATGAATATGACATCCCTTAAAAAATAATATTAGCTCCACATAGTCATATAAAAAGATACAAAGGAATCATATATACACTAAATGTTCCACCTTTATGGATGCCCAGTTTCTTTATCAATTAATATAGCACTATCTAGTTTTTGTGTGCTGTTCAGCTTGTGGCAACAATCAGAACACAAAAGGTGTGAAGAATTCAATACAAATCTTTTGCCTTGGCTTGTACAGGTTTTTCATAGAGCCTTCTTAATAAAAGAGGATCTACAGCAACAGTATTTCTGCACCCTACAATAGAATATTTGTGCCAGAGATGTAACAAAACACAGCACCTGCACAAACTATTACACCAACTGCTTTCTCCTGTGTTCATTTATTGAGATTATTTTGTTTTTCATAATTACTCATTGTGTACAAGAAGGGAGACTCCACATGTATTATATGGAGGTGGGCACGTTATAAAGTATGACATGTGTGGTCAACAGAGCTCTCGGTAAACAGAAATTCTAAATAGACTGAACAAAATGCTTAAATCCAAGGGAGTGTCCAGAACTTTTTGGATATTCATAGCAATACCTCTGTGTATGAAACACAAATCCCAGAGATGGAGAACACTGCTTAGACAGGTGTACTACACAATATGTCGTAAGTAGTCGTGCAAGTATGCAACAAAGAAGGTCAAGTGAAGGTCAAGTAAAGACTTAAATTGCGTATTTGGTTAATCAACACTTAAAAACTTAAAAAGGAATTTTTTTCTGCAGGTCAAAATCAGAAATCCTTTTTTCAGTTTTTCTTTTCTGATTTTTTTTATTCTATTTCCTGAACGTGATTATGGGGGCAGCCATCTTGCCTGAACTGTCTTACCAGCATTTAGAGATTTGCATTTCAGCAGCCACCATTGGTCATAGCCACAAATGACAGGAGGGCAACTCATTGGTGAAAAGTCTGATGCTGGCGGATTAACCCCTTAGATGCAGCAGTCATTTTTACAGCCAAGTGCCTCAAAATTTTATGAAATGCTTGTGGGGTCAAAACACTCACTACACCCCTCTATAAATTCCTTGAGAGGAATATTATTGCAATGTTGGCTGCCTATGTGCGAATTTGTGCTTGTATCTCTCCTCAGCTGCAGCACTAATGGGGATAAAAGGTAAAAAATGTCAAATGTCAAACTGGTTGGGTAGCACAGTGGTTCCACAATCATTGTCTGCAATAGTTTGCAAAGGCCCTGTCAATAACAGTTTCCACAGGTCATGGTACTCACTGACCCACCTAGGATGGTTGTTTGAACTGTGTCCTGTAGTGACAGTGTGAGTGTCTTCTGTTTCTTCCCACCTGGATGCCCTGACCACTGCTGCTGTGTCTGATCTGTGTCGTGAAGTGACAGTGTGAGCATCTCCTGCTTCTTCCCACCTGAACTCATTGACTACTGCCACCCTGTACTGGCTGTGTCTGAACTGTGTCCTGTAGTGACAGTGTGAGAGTCCTCTATTTCTGACTGACTGAACATCTTGTCCACTGCCACCCTGTATCCTCTATGTCTGAACTGTTTCCAGAGGTACTAGCCTTGCACCTGGTTTCTCGCTCTGGTCGTGGACCTGCTATCCCCATAACCCTTTGGGCTTGTTTTTGCAGAGAAATTGCCCCTGGGGTATAAACCAGTGACTCTGTCCCTACTTCGTGTTTTGTGCCTGTATCCTGGAAACCATTTGGACTTCTTTTTTGCAGGACTAGCACTTAGAGTATAAACTGTAAGGCCTCTTTCACACGGGCGTCATGTTTGACGCCTGGATAAGAGGCGGGTGCATTGCGGGAAAATGCACGATTTTTCCGTGCGAGTGCAAAGCGTTTTAATGCGTTTTGCACGTGCGTGGGAAAAATTGGCATGTTTGGTACCCAGACCCGAACCCGGACTTCATCACTGAAGTTCGGGTTTGGGTTGAGTATTTTGTAGATTATAATATTTTCCCTTATAACATGGTTATAAGGGAAAATAATACCATTCTCAATACAGAATGCTTAGTAAAATGTGGATTGAGGGGTTAAAAATAAAAAAATGAACTCACCTTATCCACTTAATCGCGTAGTTGCGATCTCTTCTTCGATCATTAGCGGCCGGCTAATGGACCTGTGATGATATCACTGAGTTCATCACATGGTCCAATTACATGGTCCATCACCATGGTGAAGGGCCATGTGATTGGACCATGTGATGGGACGTCACCACAGGTCCTTTAGACGGCAGCTAATGATTGAAGAAGAGAGAAGAGATCGGCAACTACGCGATCAAGTGGATAAGCACTCTGTAGTGAGAATGCTATTATTTAACCATGTTATAAGGGAAAATAATAAAGATCGGGTCCCCTCTTTTAGCAACCTTGCAGGAAAATCGCACTGCATCCGTACTTGATTGCGGATGCTTGCAATTTTCATGCAGCCCCATTCACTTCTATGGGGTCTGCGTTGCGTGAAAAACACACCATATAGGCCCCTTTCACACGGGTGAGTTTTCCGCGCCGGTGCAATGCGTGATGTGAACGCATTGTACCCGCACTGAATCCTGACCCCATCAATGCAACTTTCAGAGAACTGATGGCTTGTGCTGAGCCGAGGTGGAGAGTCCCAAGCCGTCATTTCATTGCCAAAAAGGCAGTACCAGCCCTACACAAATATGTAAAACAGAAGGTGGGCCAGTCCTTGAGACTGTCGGTGTCGGTGAAAGTACATGGCAGTGCCGACGTGTGGGGCTATAACTATGGTCAGGGACAATACATGTCCTGCACACTGGGTGAATGAGGTTCCTGCACAGCCACACCAGCAACTTGGCCAGGTCACGCTGCTTCCATCTCCACGTGGTCATGCCATTGGTCCTGCGACAATATCCACCTCTGCCTCCTCATCCTCCACCTTGTCATCAGCCTCTACTGCAGGGACAATCACACAGTGCTCCTCCACAGGGCCGTTTCTACAGGCGGGCGAGGGGTGCGACCGCACAGGGCGCATCACTAAGGACAGAAGAGGGGGGCGCCGTCACCAGGGTCCAGCGCCGGAGGGGGCCCTTTATGTCCGGAGGCAGCAGGAGTGGAGATGAGTGCTTCCTCTATGGAAGCGTTCATCTCCATATTCATCTGTATTGCCGTCCTTAGGACAGCGATACAGATGAATTGTGCGGAGGAGCAGGGGAGAGGCGTCTCCCTTGCCCAGTCATCTGATAGGCTACATGCACTAAGCATCGTACAGCGCGTGACACAGGCCAGAAGAGGCCTGCATCGCATCACTGACAGTAGCATAAGGTAAGTATATGAGTTTATTGTTTTTATTTATAGTATACTGTGGCAAGAAGGGGGGTGGGGGCCCTATATACTGGCACACTATGAAGGGGTACTATTGAGAAGAGGGGAAGCACTATGGGGGCCCTATATACTGCCACATTATGGGGGAGGGATACTATGGAGAAGAAGGGAAGCACTATGGGGGCCCGATATACTCCCACAATATGGGGGGGTGGGTACTATGTAGAAGAGGGGAAGCACTATGGGGGCCCTATATACAGGCACAATATGGAGGGGCACTATGGAGAAGAGGGGACGCACTATGGGGGCCCTATATACTGCCACAATATGAGGGGCACTATGGGGAAGAGGGGACACACTATAGGGGGCCCTATATACTGCCACAATATGGGGGGCACTATGGAGAAGAGGGGGAAGCACTATGGGGGCCCTATATACTGCTACAATATGGGGGGGCACTATGGAGAAGTGAGAAGGCACTGTGGGGGCCCAATATACTGGCACAATATGAGGGGGTACTATGGAGAAGAGGGCAAGAGCATCTACTGGGGGCCCTATATACTGTCACTCATGGGGGGCTCTATGGAGAAGTGGGGGTTAAAGGAGTACTATGGGGGCATTTACTGGGGGCCCTATTTACTGACACACATTATGGGGGTGCACTATGGAGAAGTGGGGGAAAAGAGCCCTATGAGGGCATTATATAGGGGCATTTAATACTAGCACCCATTTTGGTGCCACTATGGGGAAGGAGGGAGAGGAACATTATGGGGGCATCTATGTGGGGCAGTCTATAGGGGCATTTTATACTGGCACATTATGGAGGACACTATGGGGACGGGGAGGAGCACTATGGGGCATCTTCTGGGGGCACTATATAGGAGTATTTTATACTGGCACAAATTAAAGGGGCACTATGTGCACCTAAGCTCAACAGGGGGCACTAAGTGGGGGCACACATTATAAGGGGGTGTTTTTCTACTGCCACACACTATAAAGAGAACTATTACTACAGGGGCATTATGGTGGGCTTTATTACAACTGGGGGACTATGGGAGCATTATTACTTCTGGGACACAATTGCTGTTGGGGGCACTGTAGGAGCACTATTACTACTAAGTGCACTCTGGCACAGAATTATTACTATAGTTGTGATTTTGGGGAGCACTATTTCTGTGGGGGCACCCTGGCACAGTATTAGCTTAGCACACTTATTTTTGGGTGACATTATGGTTACACTATTGGTGTCAGGGACACTATTTCCTGGGTGCAGTTTTTTTTTAGAGCATTGTGTTCCAATAATTATTAAAGGGGGGGGGGGTGGTATCTGTGTGTAACTAGCATTTTCAGGGGGTTTATCAGTTTATGCAGTATAGTTTTGGGGGTGCATGATGGGATGTTGAGAAGGTGGGAGGATGATGGAAAAGTAGGAAACTAAGATGTCTGTCAAACTCTGCAGAGAGAAGAGATGGCTGAAAGAAATCATCATGGCAGTCTGATCTGAATGGAGAAGATAAAGAAAGAGAACATCTACATCACAGGAGACGTCACTGGATGTAAGAGGTATGTTGTAGGGCTGCATTAGGCTACTTTCACAACTGCGTTAGTGATTCTGGCAGGCGGTTCCGGCAGAGAACAGCCTGCCGGAAATTCACTGGATCCGGCACTGCTGGATGCAGACTGAATGCCCGCCGCCCATATCAACTACAATGGAGTACTGCAGAGATCCAGCCACAATCTGGAAGGGGGGGGGTGCGCTTTTTTGATTTTAGCCCTGTTGGTAAATTTCCCTAGAAACTGCCCTGCTTCTCCAGCATACCAGATGTGCAGGGCACGGCTGTGTCACTCTGTTCTGCTCCTTGTTTGCCTTGGCGAACGGAGTCACACAGGAGAGTAACTGTTCCTCTGCGACAACTGAAAACTGGAACCATGGTGACCGACAACGGGAAGAACATGGTGTCGGCGCTGCGTCAAGGAAGGCTGAGCCATGCTCCCTGCATGGCACACGTGTTCAATCTGGTTGTCAAGCAGTTCCTGAAGTCTTTCACCCATCTGCAAGACATCCTAAAAATGGCCAGGAAACTTTGCATGCACTTCAGTCCCTCATACAACGCAAAGCACACCCTTCTTGAGACGCAGAGGCAGAATGGCATCCCCCAACATTGACTGATATGCGACGTTTCCACCAGTTGGAATTCCACCCTCCATATGTTGAACTGACTATATGAACACAATAAGGCCATCAACGATTTCTTGATGATCCAAGCGGATATGAGTACTCGTCTGTGTAATTCGATGTCAGCCAGTGGCAACTCATGCGTGACGCCTGCCGTTTGCTCACGCCCTTTAAGGACCCCATGATATTTGTCAGTCACCAGGAGTATCGTATCCACTGCTTCATGTCCTGAAACAGATGGTGGTAACAATGGATGGTCAGGGGACAGGAGACATGGCGCCTAGATCTCGTGGCCACATGACCCCTGTGGGGCCTGAACTGGAAGAGAAGGAGAAGGGGGAGGAGGACAGGCAATGTGTAGTGAAATTGGTGGTTTTTCTACTTAGCTAACAGGAGAGGAGGAGCAGGAGCAGCCAGAGGAGCTACAGGGCGATGAGGAAGACGAGACAGAGGACCCAGACACACAGTGGCAGTATGCAGGGGAGATGGAGGCAGGGAGTCTCTCCGAGTCAGTTGCACAAATAGCCCGAAAAATGCTCACTTACTTGCGTAATGACAGCCAAATTGTCACTATTCGGCAGAGGGATGACTTCTGGCTCTACACTTTGTTGGACCCTCGCTACCAGTCCAAAATGGACAAACTTAAATACTACAAAGAATATCCTATGTAGTCAGTTGGCCGCTGCCTATCTGTGCCATTGTCCATCCTCTCACAGGTCTGACTGAGGGGGCCCTCTGCACTCACGTTCCACTGCCATGGTTGCTGGGGTGGGGTGGCAGAATCAGTACCAGCTCGATCAGCAGCAGCCTGAGTCTACAGTCGCTGATGAGCAGCTTTCTTCACCCGCATAGTGAAGAAACTACTCACCAGCAGCAGCAGATAGACCTGGAGCTGGACCTGAACCAGCAGGTGGTGGCACACTTGGACAGCACCCTGCCACCCCAAGTTGAAGAGCCGCTGGACTACTGGGCAGCCAAACTGGATTTGTGGCCGCAACTGGCCGAGTTTGCCCTTTAAAAACTATCCTGCCCGGCCAGTATTGTAGCATCAGTTTAGTGTGGCGGGGGCCATAGTTACCCCAAGAAGAACTCGCCTGTCCTACCAATGCCTAATGCATCTAATTAGATCATCCATGCCACCTCACCTAAACCTGCCAAAAGAGACAGGTTTCTTATGGCTACCTGCCTCAGCTACTACTCTGATGCTGCCACTCGCCTAATGCAAAATATCTGATGCAAAGTGCTCCTTCTTTCACCCACCTTTGTCAATGGGTACTGGTATTGCCACCCACCTCCACACTCTGTCACTGGGTCACTTTGTGGTCTCCTGAAGCTGCTGCTGTCATCTTCACTCTATGTCACCTTGCCACTCTGTGGTCTCCTCCTGATTCTGCTGCTGCCGCCACCTCCAGACTCTGTCATTGCGCCACTCAGTGGCCTCCTCTTACGGATGCCAACTTCCCACTCTGTCCTTGTGCCACTCGGTGGCCTTCTCCTGATGCTACCACTGCTGCTGCCGCCACCTCCACACTCTGTCATTGTGCTAATCGGTGGCCTCCTTATACTGCTGCCAACTACACACTGTCAATGTGCCACTCGGTGGCCTCCTCATACTGCTGCCACCTCCAAACTTTGTCATTATGCCACTCAGTGGCATCTTCATACTGCTGCCAACTACACATTTTGTCATTGTGCCACTCGGTGGCCTCCTCTTACTGCTGCCACCTCCACAATATGTCATTGTGCCAATCGGTGGCCTCCGTATACTGCTGCCAACTACACACTCTGTCATTGTGCCACTCGGTGGCCTCCTCATACTGCTGCACACTCCAGACTCTTTCATTGTGCCACTCGGTGGCCTTCTGCTGATGCTGCCGCCACCATCAGACTCTGTCATTGTGCCACTCGGTGGCCTCCTCTTACTGCTGCCAACTACACACTCTGTCCCTGTGCCACTTGGTAGCCTCATCATACTGCTGCCAACTTCACACTCTGTCTTTGTGCCACTCGGTGGCCTCCTCATACTGCTGCACACTCCAGACTCTTTCATTGTGCCACTCGGTGGCCTTCTGCTGATGCTGCCGCCACCATCAGACTCTGTCATTGTGCCACTCGGTGGCCTCCTCATACTGCTGCCAACTACACATTCTGTCATTGTGCCACTCAGTGGCCTTCTCCTGATGCTGCTACTGCTGCTGCCACCACCCCCAGAATCTGTAATTGTGCCATTTGGTGGTCTTCTCCTGATGCTGCTACTGCTGCTGCCGCCACCTCCACACTCTGTCATTGTGCCAATCGGTGGCCTCCTCATACTGCTGCCAACTACACATTCTGTCATTGTGCCACTCGGTGGCCTCCTCTTACTGCTGCCACCTCCACACTCTGTCATTGTGCCACTCGGTGGCCTTCTCCTGATGCTGCTACTGCTGCTGCCACCACCCCCAGAATCTGTAATTGTGCCATTTGGTGGTCTTCTCCTGATGCTGCTACTGCTGCTGCCGCCACCTCCACACTCTGTCATTGTGCCAATCGGTGGCCTCCTTATACTGCTGCCAACTACACACTGTCATTGTGCCACTCGGTGGCCTCCTCATACTGCTGCCACCTCCAGACTTTGTCATTGTGCCACTCAGTGGCCTCCTCATACTGCTGCCAACTACACATTCTGTCATTGTGCCACTCGGTGGCCTCCTCTTACTGCTGCCACCTCCACACTCTTTCATTGTGCCAGTTGGTGGCCTCCTTATATTGCTGCCAACTACACACTCTGTCATTGTGCCACTCGGTGGCCTCCTCATACTGCTTCCAACTTCACAATCTGTCCTTGTACCACTCGGTGGCCTCCTCGTACTGCTGCCAACTCCAGATTCTTTCATTGTGCCACTCTGTGGCCTTCTCCTGATGCTGCCGCCACCACTAGATTCTGTAATTGTGCCACTCAGTGGCCCCCTCATACTGCTGCCAACTGCACATTTTGCCATTGTGCCACTCGGTGGCCTCCTCTTACTGCTGCCACTTCCATACTCTGTCATTGTGCCAATCAGTGGCCTCCTTATACTGCTGCCAACTACACACTCCGTCATTGTGCCACTCACTGGCCTCCTCTTACTGTTGCCAACTCCAGACTCTGTCATTGTGCCACTCGGAGATCTTCTCCTGATGCTTCTACCTCCTCCTTATACTGCTGTTAACTCCAGACTCTGTCATTGTGCCACTCAGTGGCCTCGTCATACTGCTGCCAACTACACATTCTGTCATTGTGCCACTCGGCCTCCTCTTACTTCTTGACGCTAACATCGATCTGTAAGGCTGAGTTAATACTTGAGTTATTTGGTCAGTTTTGGCCCCATGACTGCCCAAATAAGTGAAGTGTGGAGTGATTCTAAGAGCGACACCTGTCATCTGTATGTCATACTGACTCACAGTATTATTTCACAACCACAGCAGACTCCCAATGCGTGTTACTCTTAGGCACAGTGTTCTACACCACTATAAAGGTTCTCTGCAGCCCGGAAATAGCAGTTTTTAAATGAGATTCGCCGCAAGTAAATTCGGATCGACACAAATTTTTCCGGAAAATTCGGCGAACCGGCTGAACCGAATTTTTGAACTCAAAATCCACAATAGATTACCTCAAAAGACACAAGCTGAAGGATTCACCAAGGTCTTCAGAGTTCACTGATGTGAACATCATTGACAATCTGTGGATAGGCCATGCAGGTTGCCTAAACCTTTGCTTCTGGCCGTTTTCCTTTTTGGTTACATTGAAAATGTAAAAGATAATGAAAACAAAAAAACTTTTGTGCTTAAAATACCAAGAGAATGTGCCCAAACTTTGCATGCCACTGTATCAGATTTGTAAAATTAGGCTGAGCCATTAAGGTGAAAAAGGGCTTCGTTTGGAAGCGTTTAAGCAATTGCAGAGGTTGTCTGAGATTTTTTAATTACGGTATATCATACAAAGATGCATGGGCCCAAAATTCACTTGGGAGCATGAGACCTTATTTTGTGGACCTTAATGATTATAACGAGAAAGCTTTTATAAAGTTTATAATTTTATCCCTATTCTATTTACATGAACTAGCTATATAAAATTTCTAATTGGTCTTCTTTTCCATCTAAAACCCATCAGAAATAGTATAAAAAGGATGTGACAAGGTTTCATTTACAAGCATACAAGGATATAGAGCATAACAGTCAATGCATGGAATGAATATTTGTCTTTGTTTGCTTTAGAAATACATTCACGTTGCTTCCTATATTCCATCTGCTTTATTGTTTCTAGTTTTGAAACACTACAATATGGTACAATAAATTAACTACATGTGTACATTTACCACCTTTTTAATTGAATTGTACACATTAAATGTAGCATTTTAAAAGGCAACTAGAAGATTGTTAAAGAAAAATATGTGCACAGTGCTGAAACTTTATTTGAAAGGTATCTGCTAACATACGTTGAACAGCCATAACAGTAAAATCTTGCTATTGATTCAAAGGCACATGTCAAGTGGCGGGAAAAATTAGGCAGCAAGGGAATATTGAGTTCTTGAAGCTGATGTGTTGGCAGTAGGAAAAATGGGCAAGAGTAGAGATAAGAGCGACACTAACAAAAACCCAATTGTCGTGGTCAGAACATTTTCAAAAAGGCAGGTCTTGTAGGGAGCTCCTGTGTGCCATAGTTTTTACCTACCAAAAGTGGTCCTACAAAGGACAAGCAGTAAAATGGCAAAAGGTCATGGGTACCCAAGGCTCACTGATTCATCTTGAGAGTAGTGGTTGGCCAATCCAGTTTGATCCCACAAGTGAGCTTTTGCAGCAAATTGATGTGAAAAGTTGATGATAGCTATAAAAAAGATGTTGAAACACAGTGCATCACAGCTTGCTGTCTATGGAGTTCCTTAGTTAAAGACTGGTTAAAATGCACATAATAACCTCTGTTCCACCACTAAAAGCACCCACCGTGGGCAGATCATAAGCAATAAACTGGGGGAGGAGTAATGGAAGAAGGAATTCTGCACCTGAAAAGGGGTGTACATGAAGCTTAGGACACTGCCACTGCCACTTGATTGACAAGACTGAGATGTTCGGCCCTGCAATCTTGCTCCTGTGCCACTGTCAGAAGCACTGCTGCAGAAAAGTAGCAACTTATGTGCAGTCGCTACTCCAGTAGTGGAAGGCGCTAGGTTGTCAGAGCTGATAAAGGGGTTGAGTGGCACTCCTTGTTAGAAAGCGGGGGGTGCTCAGTGGTAAAGGGTACATCCAATATATATCGAAAAACCACGGCACTCTATAATTGCTTATAGTTTCTTATTTTATCATTTTATTTCAATTAATTCTTTTCTCATCCATCACAAAATTAGCTGACCTGGTATGCGTGCGCATGCGCAACTCCATACTGCATTCCATGAGATGACCGGCAGAGGAGATGTGTGTTTTCGATATATATTGGATGTACCCTTTACCACTGAGCACCCCCCGCCTTCTAACAAGGAGTGTCACTCAACCCCTTTCTCAACATTGTCTACATTTTTGAGTTTGAGCACCCTCCAGATGACTACCTTTGCATATGACTCTACAACAGCTGAGAAGACCGTCTCTGAGGTCACAGTATCAAGTGACTTCCTTCACGTACACCATAACGAATACCGCACACGCGACTGGGAGCGTGAGTCCAAAAAACTAATCTTTTCGGAACTCCACTGCGCAACCCTCTCAGAATACTACAAACACAAGAGTATTCCCAGGGGACTAAGGGTCAATCTTCGACCAACCCTATTTCCCTCAAATACAGAATATTGCACGAAATTTGAAACCATTATAAATAAATGTTCCTTGGACATAATCGTCCTCAGCATTGAATATCTTCAAAAAGCAATCTAAGACTCCAAAGAGAAACTTGCGGCTATTGAAGGCCAATTACTTTCAACTACCTCCACCCCCGAATGGTCCGAATTAAAAAGAAGACAGACAAAACACTAGATGATCATCGAAAATATCTAGAGAATACTAAACGCACCAAGTTTATCCGTGACACAGAGGACTACCAACTCAATAAAGTCTACAGATGGCAATGGCAAGACTCAAGAACAGGATGTGGATATACCCCCTATACAGGCTACGCATCCTCCTCCTCAGGCAGCGTCATATCCACACCATACCGTTCCCAGCGTTTTTTTCCCAGGCGCGGTTATCGACCACGAACAAGAAACGCATACGCCGAGGAAGAGGCACCCATCGATCCAAAACCCACTGAAATCCAGACCCGCTCACAGGTAGGAACCTGATAGTGAATATCTCCTCACGAACCCTCTCACCAGCTGAACTGAATGTTTTATCCAAGGGACTCTGATTTTGCCAATATGGCAATCTAAGACTTTTTCCTTTGGAACAAGAACTTAACAGATTTTACAGATCTCTTAGACTTAAAGCCCAATTTTCACAACAAACTACACCACCCACCCTATTGTCTATCAAAACAATGGGCCCCAAAAATAAGAGTAATTTCATGCCCCCTAAAACATATCACGGAGTGGAAGCATTTATTGATCTGATAAACCGGGATATTAAAACCAGTACTAGTGCCCTAAAAAAATGGACATCTACATGCCCCACTAAACCTAAAAAGTGAGGAACACATTGCACTGAATACACTACAATCAGATAAATTAATTACCATTAAACCAGCTGATAAAGGAGGCACAATGGTCATAATGGATACTTCATTCTACATTCAAGAAATACAAAGGCAACTATCAGATACCACTACCTATGAACAGGTCCAATATAATCCTATCTTTTAACTAACAAGAGATATTACTACGTTTCTAGACCATCATCTCCAATTAGTTACTATTGACAAATCCACTTACACCTTTCTTAGTAACAACAATCCTATTCTACCCGTCTTCTACATGCTACCGAAAATTCACAAGAATCTTACCCATCCACCAGGTAGGCCAATTGTAGCTTCCACAGACTCCCTACTCTCACCATTGTCAATGTTCCTGGAAAAACTACTTACTCCACTCATTAAACAAACACGTTCCTTCCTACTCGACACTTCACAGTTCCTATCCATTATTTCAAATCTACAAGACCTACCCCCAGATAGCCTACTGGCAAAACTAGATGTTAACAGCCTATACACTTCCATCTCACATGAAAAAGGAATTGAAGCAGTCACGATATTGTTGACAATTTCTGAATTATCTCCTGCAGCACAGACCTTCTGTATACACCTACTACAACTAATACTACAACACAACTTTTTCATGTTTGGTGACAATTTCTATATCCAAAAGAAAGGGACAGCCATGGGCGCCAATGTAGCACCCCCTATGCTAATGCCTTTATGGCCCATTTTGAGGAAGATTGGATTTACTCCAAAGACCTGTTCCAGACACATGCAATATCATGGCACAGATACATTGACGATGTATTCTGTTTATGGAGAGGCGACCACAACTCTTTTTCTGCATTTCTATTATACATTAACAGCTTCCTGGACACGGTCGTCACTAAGACATAGACATCCAATGGCACATTGACCACAGATTTACATCGCAAGCCAACTGACCGAAAAACTCTCCTTCACTACTCCAGCTGCCATCCCCATACCACAAAAAAATCCCTACCCGGTCCCAGTTTCAAAGAGTATCTAGAATTGTCAAGGATCCCATACTTCGCAAACAACAATTGCAAGAAATGTCTCAAAAATTTCAGGAGAGGGGGTATCCACCTTCCCTACTCAAACAGGAACAGTCCCTTCCAATTCGTCCTGATTCCTCCTCATACACCACTCCACCTCCACCACGCCTCCCATTAGTGGTGACATATCACCCTATCATGCCAAAGATCCAAACAATAATAAAAAAAACATTGGCCAATCCTTAAACAGACATTCCAGAATTTCAGTCTCCAGTCCGCATGTGTTACAAAAGGCCACAAAATCTTAAAGACAGATTAGTGAAAGTAGATGTTGGTCCTATGAAACCCTCTATAAAACAATCTACACTTGCACCATCCAAAACAGGTACTTACCCATGTCTCAATTGTGTCCAATGCAACAATGTCATTAGAGGGAATAGGATCATTCACCCACACTCAGGCAAAATATATCACCCAAAAGGCTTTTTCACATGCATGTCCCCGTATGTCGTTTATCTAATATGCTGCCCATGCAGCCTCACATACGTGGGTGAAACCACCCAATGTGTACGGGACCGCATTTCCAAACACAAGTCTGACATCCGCTGTCGCAAAACTGAACTTCCAGTACCACATCACTTTATCACAGCCAACCATCAGATCAATCAATTAAAATTCCAAGTTCTAGAACAAGTAGGATTGGCAAGACGTGAAGGGAACACGACGGCACGCCTAAAACAACGTGAGGCCTACTGGATTTTCGAACCCAACACCCTGACACCACGTGGATTAAATAGAGACTTTAATTTTTGCATTTCCTGATCTTGGTGTTGACTCTACATTCCTGGATTCAAATATTTCCATCTCACGGTTCTATTTTCTAATAATTTTACTGCCTCATTTTTTACAGTTCCACCTCAGTATTAACTTTATAATTTTTGTCAATATACATGACATATGTTTCTTGATACCAATTCTTTTCTCCTCCCTCTTTATTTTCTCCAGGTGAAATGACCACTGTCAGTCAGGTAGTATCACACTATTGTCACTATATGTTAGAGATATACCTATATATATATATATATATATATATATATATAGATAGATAGATAAAAGCCAAAATCAGGCAGCACTCTTCCAGTGTATACCAATGGTCCAATGGTGCACGCGTCCACCCCTGGTTATGGGGTCTCTTTACAACTCCAACAAATTGGCGCAGCACTCCTTAGGTAACAGTGAACAAAATTGTGTTTATTCACACATGTTAACACAGCAACGTTTCAGCTCTCTCACAGAGCCATTTTCAAGCCAAGTGAATAATACATATCAACATTGTGTATTTATACAAAATTCATTATTAATTACACATGTGTATCATTAAAATCACGTGATAAATAACTAGGGATGTCCCGATACCATTTTTTTAAGACCAAGTACGAGTACCGATACTTTTATTTAAGTACTCGCCGATACCAATTACCGATACCTCATATAAACAGCGGCGCAGTTACTGATAGCAATGAAAACAATTAAAGCTGGAAGTTTGTTGCTGTGGATAACGGCTTTTCTTTTCCTTTGTACAAGTGTTAATAAATTAATAAATGGGAATATAATAGCGTTTTCAAACCAATGTGCCACCAGGGGATCTGTTTTTGGGGATCTGTGGAGGACACACTGTTATGGAGGATCTGTGGATGTCACCGTTATGGGGATCTGTGGATGACGCACTGTTATGGGGGAATCTGTGGATGACGCACTGTTATGGGGGATCTGTGGATAACACAGTGTTATGGGGGATCTGTGGATGGACGCACTGTTATGGGGGATCTGTGGATAACACAGTGTTATGGGGGATCTGTGGATGATGCACTGTTATGGGGGATCTGTGGATGACGCACCGTTATGGGGGATCTGTGGATGGCACCGTTATGGGGAATCTGTGGATGGCACCGTTATGGGGAATCTGTGGATGGCACCATTATGGGGAATCTGTGGATGGCACCGTTATGGGGAATCTGTGGATGGCACCGTTATGGGGGGACCTGTGGACGTCACCGTTATGGGGGGACCTGTGGACGTCACCGTTATGGGGGGGACCTGTGGACATCACTGTTATGGGGGGACCTGTTGACATCATCTGTTATGGGGGGGACCTGTGGACATCACTGTTATGGGGGAACCTGTGGACATCACTGTTATGGGGGAACCTGTGGACATCACTGTTATGGGGGAACCTGTGGACATCACTGTTATGGGGGAACCTGTGGACATCACTGTTATGGGGGAACCTGTGGACATCACTGTTATGGGGGGACCTGTGGACATCACTGTTATGGGGGGACCTGTGGACATCACTGTTATGGGGGATCTGTGGATGAGGCTGTAATGGGGGATCTGTGGATGACACTGTTAGGGAGCTATGTGGATGACACATATATAGCATCTTATGCTATATACATGTCATCCACAGATCCCCCATTAGTGTCATACAGATTACACTTGCGGGGGCCGGTGCAGCTTGACTCATACACCGGCCCGCAGCTGCTATATTCTGTTTCATTACCCTAACTTACTTTGCCCGTGATTACTAACTATGTGCGCAGTCCCTCCATGCTCCTGCCCACGCGCCTTCTGTAATCATAAGGTGGGCGGAGCGGGCAGGCGGGACATGAGGCGCATGGAGGAACTGAGAGCTCAAGCTGCCCGATTCCTCCATGCGCCTCATGTCCCGCCTGCCCGCTCCGCCCACTTTATGATTACAGAAGGCGCGCGGGGCAGGAGCATGGAGGGACTGCGCATTAATAGTTAGTAATCACGGGCACAGTAAGTTAGGGGTAATGAAACAGAATATAGCCGCTGCCGAACCGGAACTTCCGGTATCGGCAGTGGTATCGGCGGCATTTTTACGAGTAAAAGTACTCGTGAAAATGCCGGTATCGGTCCCGATACCGATACTAGTATCGGTATCGGGACATCCCTATAAATAACATAAAAAAAGTCCGATGTGTCATTAATTCATTCTTTGCAAAATTCATCCAAGTAGCTCCACGTCCCGCTCCACTGGAACAACTGATTGTGTATAATAAGGTACATGGTACAAAAAGTGAAAGTGCTCTTGTGCATATACATAAAAAGAGAAAACCTGGCTTGCATCATACCCAGGACATGCTGGAAAATAAAATAGGAGAACAGTAGTTATGCGAATTGACTTTACCTTGGCATCAATCACTTTACATATATCCACTGAAGATGGAGACTTCACCATGCTCGGCGTGCGTCTCTTCTCATTGCGCATGCCCTACACTCCTCCCGACGCATGCCTCCTTGTATCCATGTCTTGTCTCGCGGGAAGAGCCGCGCTCGCGACGACTGAATCATCGCGCCTGCGCATCCTCATTCCACCGCGAACTCGTCCATGTCACTAAGGGGCAGTAGATCGGGCAAACATGTATCTATATCAACGTTTATAGGATCAATCCCGTGTCCATATATCCGCCCATTATGAATCTACTATTATAAATGAAGTCGCATCTCCCTGGACTTAGATTGTGCCAATATATTATCTTTGTCATAAAATGTATATCAGCCTTAAACATAAAAGTCCTCCTATAATTTCCTGTTTCTCTATGGCAGTCTAATCTCACAAAGCATTTTTTTGAAGATAACCACAAGTTATATAAAAAAATTGCATAATTCACCTGTTACAACAATCCGAAAACCAAAAGGCTAACATGAGTCTAGGCTTCAAAGGTACCTCAGAGAGATCTTTATCTGAACATGCCAGTGGTAACCCTAAAATCCACGTTGAGCCCCATACAGGGTGGGCCATTTATATGGATACACCTTAATAAAATGGAAATGGTTGGTGATATTAACTTCCTGTTTGTGGCACATTAGTATATGTGAGGGGGGAAACTTTTCAAGATGGGTGGTGACCATGGTGGCCATTTTGAAGTCGGCCATTTTAAATCCAACGTTTGTTTTTACAATAGGAAGAGGGTCATGTGACACATCAAACTTATTGGGAATTTCACAAGAAAAACAATGGTGTGCTTGGTTTTAATGTAACTTTATTCTTTCATGAGTTATTTACAAGTTTCTGACCACTTAAAAAATGTGTTCAATGTGCTGCCCATTGTGTTGGATTGTCAATGCAACCCTCTTCTCCCACTCTTCACACACTGATAGCAACACCGCAGGAGAAATGCTAGCACAGGCTTCCAGTATCCGTAGTTTCAGGTGCTGCACATCTCGTATCTTCACAGCTTAGACAATTGCCTTCAGATGACCCCAAAGATAAAAGTCTAAGGGGGTCAGATCGGGAGACCTTGGGGGCCATTCAACTGGCCCACGATGACCAATCCACTTTCCAGGAAACTGTTCATCTAGAAATACTCGGACCTGACACCCATAATGTGGTGGTGCACCATCTTGCTGGAAAAACTCAGGGAACGTGCCAGCTTCAGTGCATAAAGAGGGAAACACATCATCATGTAGCAATTTCACATATCCAGTGGCCTTGAGGTTTCCATTAATGAAGAATGGCCCCACTATCTTTGCACCCCATATACCACACCATACCATCAATTTTTTTGTTCCAACAGTCTTGGAGGGATCTATCCAATGTGGGTTAGTGTCAGACCAATAGCGGTGGTTTTGTTTGTTAACTTCACCATTCACATAATAGTTTGCCTAATCACTGAACACAATCTTCTGCGTAAACTGAGGGTCCTGTTCCAATTTTTGTTTTGTCCATTCTTCAAATTCAGTGCGCCGATCTGGGTCATCCTTGCTGAGATGCTGCAGTAGCTGGAGTTTGTAAGGGTGCCATTTGTGAGTAGCTAATATCCGCCGAAGGGATATTCGACTAATGCTACTCTCCAGTGACATGCGGCGATTGCTACGCTATGGGCTCTTGCTGAATGAAGCTAGGACAGCCACTGATGTTTCTTCATTAGTGACAGATTTCATGCGTACACATTTTGGCAAATCCAACACTGAACCAGTTTCACAAAACTTAGCAAGCAGTTTTCTAACTGTAGCATGGGAGATGGGTGGTCTCGTAGGGTGTCTTGCATTGAAATCTGCTGCAATGACCCGGGTTAGTGCGTTCACCAGACATCAACACAATTTCAATCCGCTCCTCACGTGTTAACCTTGGCGACATGTCAATGGCTGTAAACAAAGAGAAACTTGTAAATAACTCATGAAAGAATAAAGTTAAGTTAAAACCAAGCACACCATTGTTTTTCTTGTGAAATTCCCAATAAGTTTGATGTGTCATATGACCCTCTTCCTATTAAAAACAAAAGTTGGATTCAAAATGGCTGAATTCAAAATGGGTGCCATGGTCACCACCCATCTTGAAAAGTTTCCCCTCTCACATATACTAATGTGCCACAAACAGGAAGTTAATATCACCAACCATTCCTATTTTATTAAGGTGTATCCATATAAATGGCCCACCCTGTATATATATATATATATATATATATACACACACAGACACACACACAGACAGAGAGAGAGAGAGAGAAGTACTTGGTATCTACGAGAAATACTCAACCCACTATCTTATCCACAATATATCTTTGTACTAGACAAATAATACATTAACTACCCTTGTTCCAAGTATCTTCTACACAAGACACTTTCTACATAAGACACATGCTGCTCATCACATACTCTAAGTAACATGCTAATCCTCTATGAGACTCATTATCGCAACGGCGAATGCGCCCGTTCCCATGTACGTCATCATTCCCTGCCAGTTCCCTGTCTATACTACAGACCTATTCTGCGCACGCGCCAACATGTGGCATCATCCACCCGACGCAGGACACACAACTCCTCCGCCGGTCATCTCATGGAATCGAGTTGTGCATGCGCCCGCATACCACGTCATCTATCATGCACGGGATGCTCATTCCCCGCCAACCTATATAAATATTTCCAGCATGTAGGCGTCCTCATGCCATCCCATACTCCCTTCTATGAACACTAAGGTACATGTCTCCAGACTGCAAGTGGCTGAATATCTAAATGATCATGTTCAATGTGACGAGCACTAGGTGTCCTTCTGAGATACTCTTTTCTAACATATTTGTACCAACCGCATATACAAGTGATCTGCCTATATTTTGCTTTAAGTACATATGTTCTGCTACTAACTTTGCCTCTCCAGGAATCAATTCATATGAACTCTGTTACCTATATGACAGGATTTCTGCTATCTCATTCATCTAATACTGTACTGTTTGGACTCCACAGATACCATACATACAGTATGTCCTGCCTTCTCCATCTGGGACGCTCAATATACCCTTATAGTATATACTACTCCTACTCTTTTTCGCTATACTGATAACATAATGCTAAATTGTCTGAATGTATAATCATGTATAATTCTGGTCCGTAGTGTATTCCCTGAAGCAGAGAGATGTATATTCTCCGCTATAGTATCTACTATGTAATACATCAGCTTCTATGTAATACTGTATGTAACTCCTTCCCAATTTTGCACACCAGGCCGTAAACAAGGTCTAGGAATAGACCTAAACGTTGGCCAGTGGCTAATTTTTGGATGGATAAGAAAATAATTAATTGAAATGAAATAATAAAATAAGAAACTATAAGCAATTATAGAGTGCCGTGGTTTTTCGATATATATAGGTTGTCAGAGCTGGCCGAGTCATGTCTGGCCGTGTCAATCAAGAAGCAGGAGAAGCATTCTCAACTTGAGGGACACCCTGTTGCAGGTGTTAAAGGTCTTACGAATCCATTCGATCATCTCGAGCATTGCTTACCTGTGGAAGAGATGGTAATGGACATTCCTAAAGTAGATTTATTCTGAAAATTCATAGAATGTTGCTTGAAGGCAAATAATACAAATAGAACATTGTAACTGGAAGAAAATATTTCAATTACTGTTAATAATACAAGATAATACAGTAGGTACAAATATACTAACAATATGGGAAAAAATATTGGTAATATTAAAATACATATTTTCACATAGCATAAATTACTGACTTTGGACTTTATTGCTTTATAGTGGGAAATCGGTGAGACTATTTTAACAAATAGAAACATATGTGCAATACTTTGTCTCAATTATGCAGAATTTTTTCAAAAACCTTTTTTTTTGCTACATGATGATGTGTTTCCCTCTTTATGCACTGAAGCTGGCACGTTCCCTGAGTTTTTCCAGCAAGATGGTGCACCACCACATTATGGGTGTCAGGTCCGAATATTCCTTTTTGAAGGACATTTTTTCAAAAACAAATTAAAGCCTCCACATTCAGTTTTCTCATTCATATAAGCCATTTATTTATAAAATATTTCCATACTCTCACTATCAGCATTTTAGCTGTGTTTGGCCTCTACATAACATATGCTGGGTGTGGGACAGTTGGGAGACGACCATATACATCAGATTGTTGATGGAATCCACAGGCATTATTGTTCTAATGTTTATGGATGTAAAAAAGGTGGATCTTTCAGAAGTTTAGCTACTGTCATGTGCATTCTTGGAGTAGCTTCACATTTATCTGAGTTATTATTTTAAATGAAACAGAGAAGGAACCAGAACTGCATCTGTAGGTTCTTCTGAAGTGTAAGGTCTAATATTTATTGACTTTTATGCTACACACTTTGGAGTTTGACATCAGCTTGGTCTTTCAGCTCTTCAGCTGATTTTGCCTTTGTTTCTGCCATTCCATGTTACATGAGGTGATTTCCCTACACCAGCACTTCTTCAAACAGTGAAGTAGGTTTCAATGTTAAGACCCCCAGTTGTTTGCGAGACACAGCCAGGGAGGCAGTTTTAAAAGAAATGTTCTTATGCTGCGGCAGGGGCATTGCTAGGGTCTAAAAAATCTGGGGACCAAGTCCCAATGAATATGGCGCAGTTCTCTAAGTCACCCCCTTCCCACACACACCACATTTTGCTGTACTTGCTATACAGCAGCACATACCTTTCACAACCAGCGCCTCCATGTGACTTCTTCTCTGTCATCATCTTCTCCATTTGGTCCGTACTACTTCGTTCAGAAGCACCTCGTCTCTGCAGAGTGTGACACATGGACATCTTAGCTTCCTCACTTTTCTATCATCATCTCCCAACCTGGAGTCCCCACAGAGTTATCTTGCTGCTCGCTCTGCTCCCCAATACCCCAAATACTATCCTGAAGAAATATTAGTGCTCCCTATAGTAGAAGTGCTTCTAATTGTCCCACCAATAGTAATTCATTCTAGAATGCCCTCATTAGTAATACTGCCCCCTACAGTGCACCCAACAGTGATAATGCTCCCCAAGAATGCCCCCATTTTTAATACTGCCCCCTACAGTGCCCCCAAATGTGATAAGGCTCACCAGGAGTGCCCTATAAGTAGAAGAGCCCTCCAGTATTAATAATACCTTCACAGTGCCTGCAGTAGAAATAAGGCCCCCTATTGTTCCCCCAGTGCTAATAAAGCTCTCTACAGACACCCCAGTAGTAATAATCCCCCCCCCCATAATGCTCTTAGTAGAAATAAGATGGATCTATAAGTCCCTCCTATAGAGCCCCCATTAGTAATAAGAACACCTATAATATCCCTTGGATTTATAATACCCCTACAGTGCCCCCAGTATTTATTCTGCCCCCTACTGTTATAATGCTCACCTTGAAGTGCCCCCAGTATTTATAATACCCCGTGCAGGGCTCTGTGTAGTTATATTCCTCGATCCACCATACAGTCCCATGTAAATAACATCACAGCATCTCTCCAGCCCCCTCCAATAACATCACCCCCTCAACATTCAGTCCCATGTAAATAACATCATTCCCCCCACCAGCCACATTCAACATACAGTTCCATGTAAATAACAGCCCTCCCTTCAGCCCTAACATACAGTCCCAGTTAAATAACCACAACTCCCAGCCTTCCTCTGCATCTCCCTTCACTTACCTTCACCTCATGCAGCAGACCTCACCACAGCTTCTTCCCCCAGGACTTTTTCTCTTCACTCCTGAGGACGGCAATACAGTTGCATCTATCTGGCAGGCAGGATATTCGGGCCTGGGACAAAACATCAGGGCCCCGATTGTTTTAACCTTGCAATGCCCCTGTGCTGCGCAGGCCTTTCTATGATACCATACCAAACAGAGTAAATACATCAGCATGTCTTTAAAATCTTCACCTTTATCACTTCATCACATTAATAGCATAACATCCATGTAGTACGTCATGGCCTAAGAGTTTTGGACAGACTCATGCTATCCTCCTTAGTCATGGCATTTTTATGATAGCATCAATCTCTGGTTTAGCAACATCGCTGAATCCTTTTATGCTTATTGAAATGTTCTGCTGGGTTTAAGGCTACTTTCACACTAGCGTTTGATTTTTTCGGTATTGAGATCCGTCATAGGGGCTCAATACCAGAAAAAAACGTTTCAGTTATGTCGACATTTATTGTCAATGTGGACAAAACTGAACAGAATGGAATGTTTCAAAAGGCATTCTGTTCCATGTAGTTGCATTCCCATACCAGAGAGCAAACCACAACATGTTTGTCACGACCGCTATCCCAGCAGCAGTCGTGTCGCACCAGACGGAGGGAAGGGGGACCCTTATCTATGGATGGGAAATAGAACGGCCACACCTGACAAACCCTACGTTGGCATCTGTCTGCCCTGATACCCTAGACGGGGTGTGAACCCGTGCGGCGAGCAGGATGCCTAAACCCTGAGTGACCCTCAGAAGACTAGACTGGGGAAAGGCAGATGGGAGCACTAGTCACCATCACTCATGTCTAGGAAAACAACAGGGGAAGACAGTAACAAACAAACAAACAAACAAACAAACAAACAAACAAACAATCTCCAGCAAAGATAGACTTATCCAGTCACGAGCAGACTGGTCCCAACAACGACAGTCCACGCCAGACACGAGCTCCACAGCAATATCGTCAAACGATCTCCTTCAAAGGTCAGAATAGCACTGGAAGTAAGGACTATATCTGGCAATGAGTGCAAGTGAAACTGAAACTAATATAGTAGCTGGGAGTGGCAGACAGCACTCACCTGAGAAGAATGCCTACAAACTTCCAGTCAGGACAAAAAGGTTCACAAGGCAAAACCTGGATGACATACCCTGAACCATGAAGCAAACTCACAAGCTATCGCGAGTAGCAAGTCGCTGCGACCTTCTCTTCCCAGACCTATCTGGATCAGTCACAGTCGTGACAGTACCCCCCTTTCTACGAGGGGCCACCGGACCCTCAAGAACAGGCCTCTCCGGGTGGGACCTATAAAAAGCCCGAATGAGTCTGTCCGCCTTTATCTCTGATGCTGGCACCCACATTCTCTCTTCGGAACCATAACCTTTCCAGTGCACCAGGTACTGAAGAGAGCGGCGAACATATCGTGAATCAACAATCTTTTCTACCTAAAACTCAAGACTGCCATCAACAACCACCGGTGGAGGCGGTAGTGGCAATGGTTCAGGAGGTTCTACATATCTCTTAAGCAGAGATCTGTGGAAGACATTATGGATCCTTAGAGTCTGAGGTAGCTCCAGACAAAAAGCCACCAGGTGAATGATCTTAATTACCCTATAAGGACCAATAAATCTCAGACCTAATTTCCATGAGGGAACCTTCAACTTGATATTTCTGGTAGACAACCACACCAAGTCATTCACCCCAAGGTCCGGACCTTCAGAGCGCTTCTTATCAGCCACACGTTTGTATCTGCCACCAATTCTCTTCAAACTTTCTTGTACACTCTGCCACACTGATGAAAGTGAAGACGTTCCTCCTCGGGAATCCCAGACGGCCCCCCCTCACTAAACGTACAAAACTGAGGATGGAAACCATACGCACCAAAAAATGGTGACTTATCGTGGATTCTTGACGACAATTATTAATGGCAAACTCGGCTAACGATAAATAAGATGACCATTCCTCCTGATTTTCGGAAACAAAGCATCTCAAATATGTCTCTAGGTTTTGATCGGTACGTTCAGTCTGACCGTTGGACTGTGGATGGAAAGATGAAGAAAACGACAGATGAACCCCTAAACGAGAACAAAAAGCTTTCCAAAATTTAGAAACAAATTGGGTACCACGATCCGAAACAATATCGGAAGGGACCCCGTGAAGCTTCACGATGTGGTCAATAAAAACCTGAGCCAGTGTGTTAGCATTAGGCAAAGCGGTCAGAGCAATAAAGTGCACCATTTTACTGAATCTGTCAACAACAACAAGAATAACAGTCTTCCCCGCTGATACTGGTAGATCAGTAATGAAATCCATTGATAGGTGCGTCCAAGGCCTGTTGGGGATGGCGAGAGGTAAAAGACGCCCTGCCGGACGAGTATGATCCACCTTAGAACGAGCACAGGTAGGACATGCAGACACAAAATTCAACACCTCCTGGCGCCACTTAGGCCACCAGAACTGACGAGACACTAATTCAGAGGTTGCCTTACTACCTGGGTGTCCTGCCAGTGCGGAGTTATGGTGTTCCATTAGTATCTCCAGGCGTAAATTTTCTGGCACAAACAGTTTATCCGAGGGGCAGGAGGCCGGGGCGTCCCCTGAGCTTCCAACACCCTCCCTCTAAACCTGAGTGTAATGCAGAGACCACCACCCCTTTTGCAAAATAGGCTCTGGAACATCATCATCACCCCCTCCAGGAAAACTTCGAGACAATGCATCCGCCTTAGTATTTTTTGCCCCCGGGCGATAGGTTATTACAAAATTAAACCTAGTAAAAAACAACGACCACCGAGCCTGTCCAGGGGTGAGACGTTTAGCAGACTCCAGATATACTAAGTTTTTGTGATCGGTAATCACTGTGATGGGATGAACTGCCCCCTCCAAAAAATGACGCCACTCCTCTAAGGCCAACTTAATAGCCAAAAGTTCCCTGTTGCCAATGTCATAGTTCCTTTTTGCAGAAGACAATTTCTTCGAAAAGAAATCACACGGACGCCATTCACCAGGGGACGGGCCCTGAGATAGTACCGCTCCCACCCCCACCTCTGATGCGTCAACCTCTACAATAAAAGGAAGCGAGACATCTGGCTGTACGAGAATAGGAGCCGAGGTGAATCTTTCCTTCAGAGATGTAAAGGCAGTTTTGGCTGCATGTGACCATTTGGAAAAATCGGATCCCTTTCGGGTCATGTCCGTCAGTGGTTTGACCACCAAGGAATAGTTCTTTATAAACTTGCTATAAAAATTGGCAAACCCCAGGAAGCGTTGCAATGCCTTCAGGTTCTCAGGCAGATCCCAGTCCATAATTGCCCGGACTTTCTCTGGATCTATGCGGAAACCTGAATCTGACAACACATACCCCAGAAATGGCAGTTCTTTTACGGCGAACACACATTTCTCTAGTTTAGCAAACAATTTGTTGGCCCTTAATATCTGCAGCACTTGTCTCACATGGATCTTATGTGTATCCAGATCCGGAGAATAGACCAGGATGTCATCAAGATATATCACAACAAATCTCCCGATAAGGTGACTAAAAATATCGTTGACAAAATGTTGGAACACCGCAGGCGCATTAGTAAGACCAAATGGCATGACCAGATTTTCATAATGCCCTTCCGGAGTATTAAAAGCCGTCTTCCACTCATCCCCCTCTTTGATGCGAACCAGGTTATAGGCTCCTCTGAGATCCATTTAGCACCAGCAACCTGATTAAAGAGGTCGGGAATGAGAGGAAGAGGATAGGGATCCCGGATAGTTATCCGGTTTAATTCCCGGAAATCCAGGCAAGGACGCAGGCCCCCATCTTTCTTTTTAACGAAAAAGAACCCTGCAGCCACAGGTGAAGAAGAGGGTCTGATGTGTCCCTTAGCCAAACTCTCCGAAATATAATCTTTCATAGCCTTCCTCTCCGGGCCAGAAAGATTGTATAACCGGGTTTTAGGTAGTTTTGCCCCAGGTAACAGATTAATTGGGCAATCATATGGACGATGAGGTGGTAACCCCTGACAACCCTTCTCAGAGAATACATCCATAAAATCTGACAGAAAGGAAGGTAGAGATGTTACAGAGAGTGTTGAGCACCTACTACTCAAGCAGTTGTCCTTACAATGTTCACTCCACTCCACAATCTCCCCGGCCTGCCAATCCACCACCGGATTGTGAGTCACCAGCCAGGGAAGCCCCAAAACCATAGGAGCCGGAAGACCGTCCAGGACATAACAAGAGATATGCTCTTTATGGAGGTCCCCTACCTGCAGATGGATATTATGGACGATCTGAGTTAACTCTCTCTGAGTAAGAGGGGGGGAGTCGATGGCAAAAACAGGAATAGTTCTGCGTACTGGTTCCGGAGTAAAACCCAGAGCCTGAGCAAACCGTGAATCCACCAAGTTGACCCCGCCCCACTGTCTAAAAAGACGGAACAGATCTCAGTCTTATTGCCCGCCACAACGGTAGCGGACAACAAAAACTGAGACATGCGTATGGAGGAAACGAATACACCCAGACTGTTATCCTCCGCACAGTCTGGGGACTCTAGTTTTCCGGCGGCTCCTTAGTTTGTGATCTCTTGGGTTCTGAAGGAACATACCTTTACAAAATGACCCCTCCCCCACAACGAAAACAAACCTCTAACCTATGGCGGACCTTAGGAAGATTCACCCGTCTAGTGGCGCCCCCTATTTGCATTGGTTCGACTGGATCACAACAAACCAATCCCTGCCCTATAGAGGCCTCTGTAGAATTTAATAGTCTCTCCCTGAGTCGTCTGTCGATTCTTATGGACAGAGACATAGCAGCCTCAAGAGACCCAGGGACCTCGTATACAGCCAGCGCGTCTTTTAATTTTTCAGACAACCCCTGGCAGAACTGACTCCTAAGGGCCGAGTCGTTCCATAATGTATCCGTAGCCCACCTACGGAATTCAGAACAATATAGTTCAGCTGACCGGTTCTCCTGCCGAAGTCTACGTAGCTTAGACTCAGCCAGTGAGACCCTGTCCGGGTCATCATACACGAGACCCAAGGCTTCAAAAAACTCCTCCACTGATCGTAAGGCCGGAGAGTCAGATGGTAAAGAGAAAGCCCAAGCCTGCGGATCTCCTTGCAGGAGAGAAATTACAATGCCCACCCGTTGTTCCTCACCGCCGGAGGATCTAGGGCGTAACCTGAAGAACAATTTGCAAGCTTCTCTGAAGGTTACAAATTGGTCTCTCCCTTCTGAGAACCTATCAGGAAAAGCCACTTTTGGCTCAGGAGTACCTTGGTCTCCCGTAGCAACGGTGGAACCCAAGGATTGCTGCTGCTGCTGCAGTACTGTTGCTTTTAATCCTGCCACTTCAAGGGATAACCCCTGTAATTGTTTCGCCAAAACCGTAACCGGATCCATAGTGGAACAGAAGAATTCAAAGCAAAACAGCAGGCAAAAAAAAAAAAAAAAAAAAAAAAGGAAATGTCACTTTATTTTTTTTTAAAAAGGCCAGATATACTGTCACGACCGCTATCCCAGCAGCAGTCGTGTCGCACCAGACGGAGGGGAAGGGGGACCCTTATCTACGGATGGGAAATAGAACGGCCACCCCTGACAAACCCTACGCTGGCATCTGTCTGCCCTGATACCCTAGACGGGGTGTGAACCCGTGCGGCGAGCAGGATGCCTAAACCCTGAGTGACCCTCAGAAGACTAGACTGGGGAAAGGCAGATGGGAGCACTAGTCACCATCACTCATGTCTAGGAGAACAACAGGGGAAGACAGTAACAAACAAACAAACAAACAAACAAACAATCTCCAGCAAAGATAGACTTATCCAGTCACGAGCAGACTGGTCCCAACAACGACAGTCCACGCCAGACACGAGCTCCACAGCAATACCGTCAAACGATCTCCTTCAAAGGTCAGAATAGCACTGGAAGTAAGGACTATATCTGGCAATGACTGCACGTGAAACTGAAACTAATATAGTAGCTGGGAGTGGCAGACAGCACTCACCTGAGAAGAATGCCTACAAACTCCCAGTCAGGACATGGTGGCCTAGATTCCATCCATTAAAACACTACAAATATTACTTCCATAAATACGTTTATTAAGTTATATCGTGACATAACAAATCATAAGATTAATCAAAGCGTTGGCATAAAGAGGCCGCGGTGGTCTGTTATTTACCGTTAAATTAATAACCATAACCTATAACTAAGAAAATGTCCACTCCGTCTGGAGCGACTTACCCCATAACAAACCATCGCGACGTAGGAGCCCTTTCAAAAAGGGGAGGGTGGGAGGGATCAGATGTTGTCAGCGCCGTGAATGCGCTAAAACCGTTTTGTCCCCTTCTTTTATAGACTTGCTGCTCGTGGATACATCCTGGACTGTCCAATCCCCTTTCTTCTTGATGGCACCCGATCAAAACGACCGTTGCCTCCACCATCCCTGCATTCAGGTAAGCAAACTTTATTTATTTATTTATTAACACACCACACTTTTATACAATGAAGGAACCTGGCCACCATGCGTTCCTTACATTGTATAAAACAATTTCAGATCACGGACATGGTGGCCTAGATTCCATCCATTAAAACACTACAAATATTACTTCCATAAATACGTTTATTAAGTTATATCGTGACATAACAAATCATAACGGTTATTTACCGTTAAATTAATAACCATAACCATATAACTAAGAAAATGTCCACTCCGGCTGGAGCGACTTACCCCATGCGCCATGTAAAATCTTTACATGGCACCCCCACCACTCGCAAGCCTTCTTCAATCAAATTCTGGAATCCCACCACTACAATATCCAAACCAATCTTAGATAAATTAATACCATCTTCAGCATAAAGTCCCGGAAGAAAACCCTCAACTTCTTCATGCCTGTAAGAGCTGAAGCCTTTGGTTATCAAATATTTCTGTAAACATTTATTTATCTTTTTTCTTATTTTTTCCAGGAATGTAAGATTCGGATGATTCCAGTTGCCTTTCGGCACCATCTCCGAAAAAACTAGGTAAGTATTCGGAAATAAGGAAAATAATCTATTCCATCTCTCTTTGAACTCTCTTATAAAGTTAACTGAACTGATCTTCCCCATGTCATTTTCTCCTATATGGAGGATAAGGATATCCGGATGTGGATATAAGAATTTCTATTTCATGCACTCAAAGTTTATGTCTCTCAATTTTAAGTTAGCCTTTCCTCTCCAATAAAAAGAAACTTTGTCTGAAATCCCCAGATCTGCTGCATAATTCCTTTCCAACGCTCTTAGCTTGGCGTCATACACAACTTGGTTGCCGACGATCCAAACTGTGCGCACTCCTGAAAGAGACTAAGATGTAATGAGATTCGGCCTGATGTACAATTTATACCTGTTTGACTGCCAGCGGCCCAACTGTTTTATGTATTCAGAACCCAGATTATGATGAGCAGCAAAAGTAGCTGCCCCTATATGGAAAGAGTGTGATGAGAATTTTAAATCTGAAATTCCCAAAACATTCCGGCATCTTTTAAGGACAAAGTTAAATTGATATCTCGTCAGTGGAGAATTGTCTACATGAGAAAATAACAGAGAGTTCCGAACTTATGTGTTTTTTGAAACCCAGCCATCTGTTAACTGCCAATACTGGACACAACTGTCTGGAAAACTAGAGATTATAACCCATTGTCCTTTTTTATCCTGATCAGTTTTAGATTTTCTGACAAAGAGTCTCATATGTGAGCCAAAGATCTCTATGTCAGAAACCAAAATAGGAGATATCTCCTTTCTATTCCCCGCAGTGAACTCCGAAATCCGAAGTGCAGCAAAAAAGGAGAGGATGAATACCACTTGAAACAGGAACGCTTCATATGAGGAATTACACACTGAAGGTAAGGCTTCTATTAATCCTTTTAAATTAGCTATGGATAACGGTCTAGTCCTATCCCTAGGTAGCTCCTTTCTCCTCAAACTTTGTAACAATTGTTTAATCAAAAAGCAGGATTTAACCGGCGGCATACCAAATAGTTTGAAGAAAAAGGATACCCCAGACATAGTCTTAGCGATAGAATTGAGAGAGTAGTTTTTGTTCACCAAACTAAAAATAAACTTCAAAATAAACAAAAAGTCGTATGTGAATTTATCCCTGTTGGAAAGAAGACAAAAACCCTTTCCAGCTGTTCCAAGCCGTAATATATGATTTCCAAGTATTACCCGCCAAAGAATGTTGCAAAATCTCTAAAGTGGAGATCAGAGTATCTCCCATAGGAATAGAGGGCACTCGATGTTCTTCTCCGCCGCTCCCGGGAGTAATTTTCTGAATAACTGCCAGTCCTGCCGAGATAAAGCGTCTGCAATTATATTGGTGACACCTTCAATGTACTTGGCTTTAAGCCAAATGTTGCTAACTAAACATTGAAGAACGATTTCTCTCAATATAACCAAAACCTGCTCAGATCTCGAGGACTGGCAGTTCAAGGCGAAAACCACTCCTTGGTTATCCGTGCTCAGCAAAATCCTTCTGTTAGATAATTGCTCTTTCCAAATGACAATGGCCACCAAAACTGGAAAGAGTTCAATTAGAACTGAATTACGTGTAAAACCACTTTGGACCCATCTCAACGGCCACTTCATAGACGACCATTGGTTACCAAAAATCAAACCGTAACCAACGGAGCCCGCTGCATCAGATTGTAGCAGAAGAGCCTCAGAGGAAATAAAATCCTGTTGCCACAAAGAGTGACCATTGAAATTATCCAAAAAAGCAAGCCAAATTCTTAAATCAGATTTCATATCTCTAGATAAACGAAGGTGAGCAAAAGGGGAAGACATACCTTTGGTCGCCCCGTAAAGACGTTTCGAGAAGACTCTTCCCATGGGGATCACGCGACAGAAAAAATTTAAGGATCCCAGGACCGATTGTAATTTTTTCAAGGTAGTTTTAGGTTTGGATAAAATCATGTGTATATCTCCTATAGTTTTACGAATTTTTTCCCTGGGGATTCGAAATTGCATGGACTCTGTGTCAATTTCAATCCCCAAGAAAGTTAAATTGGTAGTAGGTAGAACCGTCTTTTCCTCAGCAAGTGGGACACCGAACTTGTTCGACATGCTCAAAAATTTTTGAGCATCCTCTCGCATTCATCCGTATCCCTCTTGCCCAGGAAAAGGAAGTCATCCAAATAATGCAGCGCTTCACCTGGGGCGTTTGGTTGATAAAGAACCCAATTGAGAAAAGTGCTCAAAGCTTCAAGTATAAACATGACAATGCAAACCCCATGGGAAGGGCCTTATCGAAAAAATATGCACCCTGAAAATGAAAACCAAGGGAGTTGAAGCCTGACGGGTGAATAGGAAGTAATCTGAAAGCAGCCTTGATGTCAGTTTTAGCCATCAAAGTTCCTTGGCCTAACGCATTCAGAATAGAAACAGCTACATCGAAAGAAGTATACGAGACCGACGACAAATTTTTGTCTATTTCATCGTTTACTGATAGATTTTTTGGATAGGACAGATGGTGTATTAAACGGTAAGAATTTGGTTCCTTCTTCGGCACCAGTCCAATGGGCGAAATGCGAAAATTCACAAAGGGGGGTGCCGAAAAAGGACCCGCAATCCTACCAGCTTGAATCTCCTTAGAAATTTTTTCCCATACTGCTGTTGGGTACAACTCAACTGATTTAAAAATTTTTAATACTACACAACCCTTCCCGCTAAAACTGGGGACGAAAAAACCCTCTGAGAAACCATAATATAGAAGCTTAGCTTTCAACTTGTCTGGATAACAGCTTAGCCAGGGAGTTAACTCTGCTATTTTCAACCGGGGTCGGTGCCTTTTCCTGTGTTATCCTTCGCAGAATTTCCGTGTTTTTTAAAACATTTAAATACCGGATGGGACCCTGTACAGAAAGAGCATTCGTGTTTGTACTTGCAATTGGAGCCCCATTTGCACTGGTTTTCATTGTAAATGAAACAAATCCCTTTTCTTGATTGGGGACGAAAAAGCTGGCGACCTGGGAGCATAAGTGTCAGCCACAGGCCTACATCCTTTGATCCCCACTCAAGATGCGGATAAACCGCCATTTTTTGTCTATACATCTCATCATAAGAATTCCAAGCCGTTCCCCCGAAATTTTTATATGCTTCTAAAATGGAGTCTTGGTGATAAAAAAGTTTGCTGCATAAATTCGGCTGCTTTTCTCCCAATACAGCACAATATATTGAAAAAGCTTGAAGCCAATTAAAAATGGATTTGTTTTTGCTCTTCTCATCCTCGATTTTAGACTCTTTCTTATCCTGTTTTAACGCGTCCCGAGAAGCTGGCAAAAGAGAGTATAGATCTATGAACTCTCTGTTCCAAATTCTCTCCTTTGTGGCTATTGGAAGATGGAAGCCCAAAGGGGAGACTTGACATAATAAAGTATCTTTATGGCAAGTCTCCTGAACCGGTAAAATAGGGTCACTAGGAAAAGTGGTGTTCTTAATGGATACAGAATGACCTGACGGGTCCGGAATGGGCCCAGATGGTGAAGATCTTTTTTCATTGGCTGACAAAAATTCTAAAAAATCTTGGAAAAGCCCTAACTTATCTGAGGGTAAGGATGAAGCACTAATAGAAGTAAGATCTCCATAAGCTGCATTAGCAACAATGCCCTCACCCTCTGGAGACTGTAATACCCGGCTGGTGGATGAGGCTGATGGATGTGGAGGAGGAGAAAGCTTCTTCTTCTTGCCAGCTGTCCTCTTGAAATCGGAAGATCTGGACCTGCTTGACTTCCTGCCGGAGGTAGGGGGAACCGGTGAATAGGTCACCCGATCCCTCCGCTTCCTCTTTGCAGGCTCCGTTGGGATTTCAACGTCATCGCGCCTGCGCGCGCCGATGACGCAGGAAGAATCATTGAGCTCTGAGCTCGAGCCAGGGGCTGCGCAGCAAGGGGCTGAAGTGGCTGCCGGAGAAGGATCTGGAGACGGAGGAGAAGACAGTAAGCAATTCTGAAGCCACTCTTCTCCGCCTTCCAGTTCGGCTTTGTAAATTAACTTTTTAAGTAAATCTTCCATGTTCAGACGAGACGTGGATCTGTATCAGATGTTGTCAGCGCCGTGAATGCGCTAAAACCGTTTTGTCCCCTTCTTTTATAGACTTGCTGCTCGTGGATACATCCTGGACTGTCCAATCCCCTTTCTTCTTGATGGCACCCGATCAAAACGACCGTTGCCTCCACCATCCCTGCATTCAGGTAAGCAAACTTTATTTATTTGTTTATTAACACACCACACTTTTATACAATGAAGGAACCTGGCCACCATGCGTTCCTTACATTGTATAAAACAATTTCAGATCACGGACAAAAAGGTTCACAAGGCAAAACCTGGATGACATACCCTGAACCATGAAGCAAACTCACAAGCTATCGCGAGTAGCAAGTCGCTGCGACCTTCTCTTCCCAGACCTATCTGGATCAGTCACAGTCGTGACAATGTTGTAGTTTGCTTTCCAACCTGGAATGGGGAGCAAGATGGATCCAGCGTGACCCCCAATGCAAGTCAATGGGGGCGGATCCGTTTTCTCTGACACAATCTGCCATAATAGAAAACTGATCCGTCTTCCATTGACTTTCAATGGAGTTCATGACGGATAAGTCTTGGCAATCTTAAAGATAATACAACCGGATCAGTTAATAACGGATGCAGATGGTTGTATTATCAGTAACGAAAGCGTTTTTGCTGAACCCTGCCGGATCCAGCAAAAACGCTAGTGTGAAAGTAGCCTAAGTGATACATTTTAACAGAAATTGAGGTCATTTTTACAATTTTTGCCATTTACGTGACTAATGGAAAGGTTCCTGCAGAAGAAAATTGAGAAGGCCTACTTTAGACACTTATGTTTCTACAAGAGTTGTGCCTACTTGCTTACACTGGCGTACCGCCCATATAGGCAGACTAGGCGGTTGCTATGGGGCCCGTGAGTATGAAGGGCCCGGCTAGGCTGAATGGCCCCGCCCCCTTTCCGACCTAGATGCAGAGCTCCTTTCCTCCTTGCCCCTGCAGCTGCTGCCATCTGCCCAAGATAATGAGCTGGACAGTAAGCGGGGAGATGCTGTGTTCCATGCTCTGCTCACTGACCGACACACAATGACCTGACCCGTCCTCCTGTCTTCACTGTCTGCTCCCTTACCAGCAACTTCAGCAGAGCTTCACTGCTCTGACCTCCTCCTGACCTCCTCCTGACCACAGACCTGCAGAGGTAGGGATTAACTCTTTCAGGGACCAAACTGAGCTGGTACAGACCCAGCAGGTAGTGAGCTCACTAGTCACTACAATAATCCTAGGTGTCTGCTGGCTGAGGCTAGGGGTGTCATATACAGTATGTGTAGCAGGGACAGGGTTAGTAGGAGTGCTGCTGTGTGTTTATATACTGTGTGTGTGTATATATGTGTATATATACACACACACACACACACTGCTTACTGACTACACAGCAGCCTCCATATGCTTCCTACCACTCACAGATATGATTGAGTATTCAGGGAATTCAGTCTTTGCCCCTCATTGCCCTATTAGAAATAGACTATTCGTAATAGGGCAATGAGACAGAGACTGAACCCTCTATATATATTTTTATAGATGGATAGATATATAGAGAGAGAAAGAGAGAGATCTCTATAAATATATATTTATCAAACTGGTGTAAAGTAGAACTGACTTAGTTGCCCATAGCAACCAATCAGATTCCACCTTTCATTTTGGACAGATCCTTTGGAAAATGAAATGAGGAATCTGATTGGTTACCATGGGCAACTAAGCCAGTTCTACTTTACACCAGTTTTTTTTTTTTAACCGTTTCCTGCTTTGCTATGTTGATGTGCAGCACAGTGATCGCCTTTTGGTGTCAGCTATATTGCTGAAACTGTCAGGTGTAAATCAGCTTTAGTTCTGCCATTTTAACCCTTTAGGGGGGGCTCAATTCTGAGTTTCGCTATGGGGCCCCATGATTACTATGGTTTCAAAGTAAGGAAACTACCATGTAAGATAGGTACAGTACTCCGGAACATCCACAACCATTAGCGGCATAACTAGAGTGTTATGGGCCCCAGTGAAAACTTTGGATTGCCCCCCCTCCCCCCCTCCGATTCATACAAAGAGGCGGCAATTTTTTACACTAAGCCCAATGCATAGCTACACTCACTCAGTCCTAACTAATAAAATCTGGTCCTACCTCATCCAGAGTGTCACTGGCTTTGGCGTGATGTCGACTGGATCAGGAATAAGATCCCTGAAGTGACAGAGAAAAAAAGAATAATCACATAAGAAAGGGATGGTGACTACCCCTGTGAAATCACCAGCAGAGGGCTGGCCTGTAAGACTGTGCCATGCCAATGTTGTATAGCAGGGTAATCTAGGACATTTCCCCTAAGTGCTACCACACAGTACTAATACCCACATTGTGGCCTTTCACAGTAATTAAGCCCACTTCACGGAAGTTATGTCCTACTTGTGTCTCCGTCCTCACAGCAGCTATACCCACCTTTGTTCCTGTCACAGTAGTTATGCCCACTTTTGTACCCCCTCACAGTAGTAATGCCCAGATATGTGCCCCTTCACAGTAGTTTTAGCCAGATATGTGCCCCCTCACAGTAATTATGCTAGATATGTGCCCCCTCACAGTAGTAATGCCCAGATATATGCCCCCTCACAGTAGTTTTGGCTAGATATGTGCCCCCTCACAGTAGTTATGCCCACATATGTGTCCCCTCACAGTAGTTATGCCAGATTAGGTGCCCCCTTAGGGACATACACAGTCCCCAAATAGTATAATGACCCCCTGTAGCAGAGGTATAAATAATGTCCCCCCTCCCCCCACGTAGCTCTACTCCTTCATGTTATGCCTCCTTGTAGTGATAGTATAAAAAATACTCTCCATTCTTTTAGTGCCCCCCCCCCCTTTTGCCTTCAGTCTACAGCTTTATGGGAGGAAAAACAAACAAACAAAAACAAACTTACCTTCTTCCTTGATGACGCGCTCTCACATTGCGCTGATGGCTGTGCTGGAGGACCGCGATCATTACTTCCCTGACAACCATATGTTTCTTGTAAAAATCCAGTCCTTTACTTCTGCGAAAGGCTTCGTTTTAATTTTAATGCAAAGAATGTTTGCAGTGCACCATTGCTCCACCAATAAAGCAGCTTACACCTGCCCTTCCTATTCGTCTGACAGTCTCTTGAGATTTCAGAGCCAGTGGTCATGACACATGATGCACCAAAAAACCCTTTCTACATAAAAATAAAAAGAAGCATTTGTCAGGATTAGAGGAACAGATTTTCATAAGAAAGGTATGGTTATGTTTCAAGACCCCTACCCTACATAGCTGTATGCTCATTTTGATACTGATTTTGAACGTGACAGGTTCCCTTTAAGAAAAAACAGCTTTATTCTAGTCTTATATGTATACATATTAGAGATGAGTGATTCGTCTCATCAGTAGGACTTTTTCACTTGTCGGGGGCGTTCTTCACAGGTGAAGAAGAGCTCAATTGCTGCTAGATTGACATTTAGCCTGACAATTTCCTGCCTGTGCGGCCACTCTCCAAAGGTAGAGGCTCGGCTTCGGAGCAGCGTCTGCGCATCCACTGCTGGTAGCTGTGCCTATGCAGTCATAGTTCTGACGCAGAAACACTATCTGCCCCTGCTCTGCTCATCGGTGTGGTGTCCCAGGCAGGAAATTGTCAGGGCAGAGCTAAATGTCAATCTAGTGGAAGTTGGGCACTTTTTCACCTGGGGGACAGCTCTCATCAGGGGACAAGTCCTGCTGATGAGATCATTTTTTCAACTTTAAAATATGAATGCTACTTTTGTTCATTTTTTCCATACTCATGGTACGGAATTTCATGGATACAATAAATCTTTAGAATTATCAGTACAGGAACTGAACTAGAAATGAGAAACTACCATCTGTCATCATTTGACTGCTCACATGGCAGTAGCTGTAATGAACACATACATTGTCATCCCTGTAATTCTCTTCCCAGTCTCCCCGCATATGGTTTGCATGTTACAGTCATCTGAGGAAGATGAATACCGTGATAAAAACCTAAGCTAGGAAGTCAAGTAAATAAAACATGTGACTGTTGCCACACAGAAGCTCTTGTTTAACAAGCGAGCAGCTTAGAGGCATTGCAATAAGTTTACATGCATAGTATTTGTGATCAAAGAGGTAGCGTGATATGTGGGATGGAAACAATTTGTTAGGCCAGATTTACTATTATCCAGTTCAATGTTTCCCTAAAGACAAGTCATACTTTTTCACTTGCTATTAATCTGATTGATAAAAGGTGAATAATTATTTTGTAAAATTAATTCCTCAAAGTCAACGACATATTATATTTTCTTAAAATGAATGGCTCTGTCTTGACAGCCTAAGTGCTACCTAATGGAGCTATACAATGTTTTAATCATACAGATGACATTTAAGACCTTAGTTTAGTAATGAATAAAGCTTTAATATTTTTTAATAAATGTCATGCACAAATACTCATTTATTCAATTAAAAATTAAAAAATTGGAATTCTGTTAATTCTGTTTGAAAGTAAGGTGAAATAAACATTTCGTAGTTTTATCTCCTTGCATTACACGAAGTCCTTTCTTTAATGACTCATACACACAACCACCGATCCACATAATGCATATGTGGTCTGTATGCTGTCCGCATTTTTTTTGTGGACCCATTGACTTCAATGGGTCTGTGGTCCACATTTTGTGGCCAAGTATAGGACATGTTCTATCTCTTTGTAGAACGGACATACGTATGATCTGTATGATTGCAGCTTTTGTATGTCTATTTCACAAAAACATAGCACATGAAAACCACAAAATGCATATGGTCGTATGCACAAGGCTGAGGTCACATAAGCGTTCAGCTTTTCCATTCTCCTGCTCCAATAACTGAGCAGCAGAATGGAAAGGATGGATTCGACACATAGCTGAGCTGAACACAGCCCACGGGCCCAATAAATTATAATGGGTCTGTTAGGTTTCCACTCGGTGGAAGATTTTTAAGCGGAGACAAAAGTCGTGCATGCAGGACTTTTGTCTCTGCTTCAAAAAATCTTCCTCTGAGTGGAAACCTAACAGACCCCATTATTGTCAATGAGGCCTGTGGGCTCCATTTGGCTCAGTTATGTTTGGAGTCTGTTCCTTCTGTCATTTTTTTGTCCTTTCTGTCATTTCTGTCATTTTTTTAAAATGTTTTTTGCTTTTTAGTCCCTGCTACTAAGAGCCACAACGTTTTTATTTTTACATTCATAGAACTAGATCAGGTCTTGTTTTTTATTGTACAAGTTCTACTTTCTATTGTCACCATTTAGTATTCGAGGAGGCAATGTTATTTACATGGGACTGAATGTTGAGGTGGCGATGTTACTTACATGGGATTCCATGTTGGAGGTGGCTGGGGCAGGGTGATGTTATTTACATGGGGTTGTATGTTAACGGCAGCTGCAGGAGGGGGTGATGTTATTTACTGTACATGGGACTGTATGTTGATGGTGGCTGTGGAAGGCAGTGATTTTATTTACATGGGACTGTATGTTGATGGCGACTATGGGAGGGAGTGATGTTATTGACATGAGACTGTATGTTTATGACTGCTGTGGTAGGGAGTGATGTTATTTACATGGGAATGAATTTTGAGGGGGCAATGTTATTCATATGGGACTCCATGTTGGAGGCAGCTTTGAGAGGGAGTGATGTTATTTACACAGGACTCTATGTTGATGGTGGCTGAAGGGAGGGAAGTGATGTTATTTACATGGGACTGTATTTTGGAGGGGATGGTAGATAGAGAGGGATGTTAATTATATGGGACTGTCATGAGTAAGGACCTAATGTGTATGGTCTGAAACGAGTAGATAAGACTTTCCTGGGTGTTTTTCGACGTTTTTTTCGCCATTATAAAGTTTTTCTCTTTTAATTTGATGAGCTGGATTTTACGTTTTTGATACATTTTCAAGTTGGCTGTGCCCAGGAGCTGTGTCCGTGCTTGCAGCCAGAGAAGCAGACAGAGAGCTGCCTTACTTCATTTTTTACTTAGGGGACATTAGATGTTCTCATTACTACTGGGGGCTCTATGGGAGGGACTTATAGATCCACCTTATTTCTACTAAGAGCACTATGGGGGGCCTTATTACTACTGAGGTGTCTGTAGAGAGCTTTATTACCACTGGGAGAACAATAGGGGAGCCTTATTTCTACTGGGGGGCTCTGAAAGAGCATTAATAACTCTGGAGGGCTCTTCAACTAATGGAGGCATTTTTGGGGAGCAGTATCACTGTTAGGGGCACTGTAGGGGGCAGTATTACTAATGAGGGCATTACTACTGGTGGGAGGTATTTTGGAGTATTGGGGAGCACAGCGAGCAGCAGGATAACACTGTTGGGACTCCAGGTTGGGGCATGATGATAAAAAAGTGAGGAAGATTTCTGTGTGTCACAATCTGCAGAGACATGGCATGGCTGAGAGAAGTTGTCCGCACTGAATTGAGAAGAGGATGATAGAGAAGATCTACTTCAGAGGAGACGTCACCTGGGAGGCACTGGATGTGAGAGACATGTGCTGTTGTATAGCAAATACAATAAAATGCGGTGTGCGGAGGAGGATTGACTTAGAGAATTGGGCCATATTCATTGGGGCTTGGGCCCCAGATCTTTTGACATCCTAGCAATGCCCCTGACCTCAACAATATAGGGATAGGTTTTATTTTACATTCATTTTACTATATGGAGCTATTCTACTTGCTTAAGACTCATTCACACATGCGTGTCCATGCTCAAATCTGTGAGAAGGTGGTCAGTGATGCATCCGCGAAGCTCTCCGTGAAGGGTCCGTGAGTCTGTTTTTTGCTGTCTGTGTGCCATCCGTGTTTCACTGACGCTGCAGAGCTGAAAAATAATTTTCAAACCATCTCTTCTTAATGATCCATGCAACACAGATGGCATCCGTGGTGCATCCGTCATTTTCACGGACACATAGAATATAATGGGCGTGATGGATTCATGAACACGGACAAAATAGAGCATGCATCCATGCTAAAAACATGGACCTACAGACCGTGTTAAAATACTGATGTCTGAATACACACATTAAAATGAATAAGGTAGTGTGCTGTCCATGGAGAACACGTACAGCACACGTCCGTGGAACACTGATATGTGAATGAGGCTTTAGGCTACTGTCTCTTTAAATCCACAACACTATATGGGAGGAATAAATTCAGTATATTCATTTAAAATTTTCAGTTTAGACCTTGTGAAAAGACAGATATAGAAATGAACAGGATACAAGAAACAACTGGCAAAAAAACTTATCTATTCATTAAACACGTGCAGCTGGGAGATAATTTAATATAAAGTAATTGCTCAAGGATGGGACTTGCATTCTGTCAGCCCACACTAAATCCAACAAAAGGGAAATGTCCACACAAGTGAGGCAACTGCGGATGATTCAGCTAAATAAAGTACTAAATCAATCTTACGTCAGTACTTATTTTCCCACAGACTTACTATATTCTAAATTAAATATACTTAATTACTTGTTTTAGTTTTTTTTTTTCGCATTTCCAGCTTGAAATCATTTCAGATTTTAGCCATCTGCAATTATTTGCCATTTAAACAAGAAATGCTTAAAACAGTGTCTATTTTTACATATTTTTTTGTTATTGGAAAGTTGTGCGTGATTAATGGATCCTGCACTTGGCTGGAATGCTTATTTCTAGATCTTTTATAGTCAGCCACCAATGGCAAGTAGGCTGAAAACAAAATAGCCTTTGTCTATAGAAGACTATTACACACTACAGTGCAAGTGATCATGAGATAATAATACTTGTCTGTTAGGTTTTGCTTCCATATGTTGCCCCCTAGGAACAGATTGGAGTATGGGAATGATAGCGCTTGATCTGCTATTTTAGGAACAGAAAAGACAAGAATATTATGTGTTATAAAGATACTGAGTTTTAAATGCCAAATTTATTACAGATAAGAAGCAACAGTGTACTGTATATTTAAAGTGGTAAGGTTTTTTTTATTTTTCTTGTAGACAGTGATGAATATTTTAAAATTAAAAGACCACTAAATGTAAATAGTTTACATAAATGTGTAGATATTTAAAGGAAATGTGTCATTAAAAAATAACCTATTGTTTAAATAACATTTTTTTGTTTACAGTGTACTTTTTCTTCAATTTCCCATGCCATCATCTATAAAAATCCTACATTTTTCACACACTGGTCACTAAGCCCAATAATATGCAAGGACAAATGCCTTTTCAGCAGTCATCTCATTATAATCACAGGCAGCATTACAATAAAAGCTAAAACTTGTATAAAGATAACACAGGATCCACCATTCACAATTAGTGATTGTCAGAGCTTACCTACTCTGTCCAGGCACAGTGACACTGCACATAGCACATGACTAGACAACTCTCCAAAAGAAGTCTATTGTGTCTACCGCCCATGCTGGCTCCTGTAAAGCATATCTCTAAACAGAAAGTCTTAGTGGCCATTGTGAAAAACATTATTTTATGATTTTTTTTATATATAGACAGGAAAAAAAAAAATCACCAAAATAACAAATAACAAACAAACATAAAACAAACATTTAATATAAAAACTTAATTTAAACAATAGCTTATTTTATGTTGACATTTTCCCCTTTAAGACTGTTTTCACTACTGTAAACTAGTTTTTCATTAATTCCTTAAGGACCTTGCCGTATTTCACCTTAAGGACCAAGCCATTTTTTACAAATCTGACACTTGATAATTTTAAAAAGCTTTTACTTATCCAGGCCATTCTGAGAATGTTTTCTCGTCACATATTGTAGTTCATGACAGTGGTAAAATTGAGTCCAAAATTTCATTTTTATTTATAAAAAATACCAAAATTACAAAAAATGGGAAAAAATTTGCTAATTTGCAAATTTCTATTTCTCTACTTTTATAATAGATAGTAATACCTCCAAAAATAGTTATTACTTTACATTCCCCATATGTCTACTTCATGTTTGGAGAGAAATAAGGTTCCTGGACACCACTGTAATGCTTTGCTGCGTTTATTAAAGCTTAACATACAATATGCGGAATGCCTTCATCAGGAAACTGTAAACATAACAAATATACAGAGGATGAGTATCATGAAGCAGAAATACATGTCATAGTACATAACGTGTAGCGTTGGAACAAAAAGTGATAGCATCCATAAAGGTGAGGTCATCCGTATGGAAAAAGTCCCGATTTCAATATCCATGGCTGAAGGAGCAGTCAAGGCGACACGGGTAAGGAAAGCTGTGCATGCGGTGATGTAAGGAAAAACTTAGGGAATGACTGGATTGGGGTACAGGTGAGTGGGTCTAAGTGATACCCATGTGTCTCATTATACAGCACTTACAGGACCAGTTAGGTCTGAAGTCACTTTGAGAGATTTACATAATAGAAACCACACCAAAATGACCACATTATAGAAACTACACCCCTCAAGGTATGCAAAACTGATTTTAAAAACCTTGTTAACCCTTTAGGTGTTCCACAAGAATTAATGGTAAATGGAGCTGAAATTTCTGAATTTCACTTTTTTGGCAGATTTTCAGTTTTAATCCATTTTTTTAAGTAACAATGCAAGGGTTAACCACCAAACAAAACTCAATATTTATTGCACTGATTCTGTAGTTTACAGAAACACCCCATGTGTGATTGTAAACTGCTGTACGGGCACACGGCTGGGCACAGAAGGAAAGGAACGCCATATGGTTTTTGGAAGGCAGATTTTGCTGGACTGGTTTTATGACACCATGTCCCATTTAAAGCCCCCTTGATGCACCCCTAGAGTAGAAACTCCAAAAAAAGTGACCCCGTTTTAGAAACTAAACCCCTCAAGGTATTCAAAACTGATTTTAGAAACTTTGTTAACCCTTTAGGTGTTCCACAAGAATTTTCCATTTTAATGTATTTTACAGAAACACCATAAATGTGATCGTAAACTGCTGTACGGGCACATGGCTGGGCACAGAAGGAAAGGAAAGCCATATGGTTTTTGGAAAGCAAACTTTGCTAGACTGATTTTTTGACACCATGTCACATTTGAAGCTCCCCTGATGCACCCCTAGAGTAAAAACTCCAAAAGAGTGAACCCGTTTTGTAAACTACGGAATAAGGTGGCAGTTTTGTTGGTACTATTTTAGGGTAAATATAATTTTTGGTTGCTCTATATTACACTTTTTGTTAGGCAAGGTAACAAAAAAATAGTAGTTTTGGCACCATTATTATTTTTTGTTATTTACAACGTTCATCTGACAGGTTAGATCATGTGCTATTTTTATATAGCAGGTTGTAATGGATGCGACAATACCAAATATGACTACTTTTTTGGGTTGTTTGTTTCAGTTTTACATAATAAAGCATTTTTGAAAAAAGAGTTTTTTTGTGTCTCCACATTCTGAAAGCCGTGGTTTATTTATTTATTTTTTTGGGCGACTGTCTTATGTAGGAGCTCATTTTTTTTTGTAAGAACCCACAACTCCCAGCATTACTCTGCCTCTCACACTGATAATCTATCCCTTCACTTCTGACACACTCCTCACCACAGCTTCCTCCACAGGACTTCTCTTCATTGCTGAGCACCATCCTCTCCTGCACTGGTCACATAATGCTGACATTATTGCAGGTCCTTCTCCACCATTGCCTTTAGCACTGATCACATGGACTGCGATGTCATCACAGGTCCTTCAGCTCTTCCTGCAGACGGCAATACGGTTGTATCTATCTGGCAGGCAGTACATTCGGGGCCTAAGACAAATCATCCGGGGCCCAGGCCCCGAATGTTTTAACCTAGCAATGCCCCTGGTTGAGGTAATAAATCAAGACTGATTCTGGTGTCCATAGCTATAATATAATTAGCATGACTAGTCTACCAACTTATGGTAAAGAAGATTGTTGAAATAAATTATAAACTTTGGGTAAATTCTTGTAAACCGTTTATCATTAGAATTCATGCAGACACTTGTGCCTAAGCGATCAAATGTTTGTGCTAGAGATGAGCAAATCGATTTGTATGAATTGATTCATTCATCGGACTTCTTCAGCAGCGAGGGCCTTTCCCCTTTGCTCAAGGAGCTCCCTTGTGATTGACAGATCTGGACAGCTCACATGGCCCTGTCAATTTTGCGCCTGTACTGTTGGCACAAGTTGGCACAAGCTCAGAGGCCCTGCTGCTGCTACCAGAGAAGTTCAGATGCAGACGTGCATGCTCTAGTACCCAGAAGGGTATCAACACATGAACAGTTGGTATCAGTGCTGCTATCAAGCTTGCAACAGCACAGGCGCAAGATTTAAAGGGCCAGGTGAGATGTCTAGCCCTATCAGTCAAGGAGGGGAAAGTCTCTTGAGCAGCCATGTTAAAGCTTCATTTTGTCATAACAATAATAGAGCTTTCATACAGAGACATGTAGGGTGTTTTTCTGTCTGCATGGCCGATCAGACATTGCAAAGTCTCACCATGTGATAGAGAACTGAGTTATCATTTTCTTCCTAATTATTCCTTCCTAACATATCTTTTATTACTCCAAGTTCTTTAGGAGAGCGTCCACTGCAAAATCAAATACGATTGCCTCCTGTGGAAACAAAGAATTATTGTTGAAATCCAATCTATCTTTTTTTTTCCCAACATCTGCCCTCAGTTGGGAAGCCATGCACAAAGATTTTCATCCAATCTCACTGAAACAGCAGGTTGGGGCAACTTTTATCTTACCTGTATGATCCACTTTATTCTTATTGGTTCAACTTGTTCATATCATGTTCTGTAAAAGATGAAGGCAACGTTTAATAACACACACACAAAAATTCTTAAAGGGATGAATGGGAGGTGAGCTGCAATAACCCTACATGGCCTACACAGTGAACTAAGCTTTCTGCTTCTGGCTATGTGCACTGTGTTTCTAGCACAAGGCAGCTGATGTGAGATAGATGACCTATCCTGAGGATAGGTCAGCAATATCTAGAAACAATACAACCCCTTTATGTTACAATAAAAAAATAATGTAAAGTTATGCACATGGGAAGGAATAATGCAAGTACATATTACATACATATTAAATGGTAAAACACTCGGTAACACTGACATGGAAAAGGATCTAGGAATTTTAATAAACAGCAAATTAAGCTGCAAAAATCAGTGTCAGGCAGATACTGCCAATGCCAATAAGATAATAGGTTTCATCAAAAGGGGCATAGATGCCCGTGATGAGAACATAGTCCTACCACTTTACAAATCACTAGTCAGACCACACATGGAGTACAGTGTACAGTTCTGGGCTCCTGTGAACAAGGCAGACATAGCAGAGCTGGAGAGGGTTCAGAGGAGGGCAACTAAAGTAATAACTGGAATGAGGGATCTACAGTACCCTGAAAGGTTATCAAAATTAGGGTTATTCACTTTAGAAAAAAGACGACTGAGGGGAGATCTAATAACTATGTATAAATATATCAGGGGTCAGTACAGAGATCTGTCCCATCATCTATTTATCCCCAGGACTGTGACTGTGACGAGGGGACATCCTCTGTGTCTGGAGGAAAGAAGGTTTGTACACAAACATAGAAAAGGATTTTTCACTGTAAGAGCAGTGAGACTATGGAACTCTCTGCCTGAGGAGGTGGTGATGGTGTGTACAATAAAGGAATTCAAGAGGGGCCTGGATGTATTTCTGGAGTGTAATAATATTACAGGCTACAGCTAGTAGAGAGGGGGTGATGATCCAGGGAGTTATCCTGATTGCCAGATTGGAGTCGGGAAGGAATTTTTTTCCCCATAAGTAGGGAAAATTGGCTTCTGCCTTACAGGGTTTTTTTGCCTTCCTCTGGATCAACTTGTAGGAAACAGGCCGAACTGGATGGACAAATGTCTTTTTTCGGTCTTATATACTATGTTACTATGTTAGGTGAAATATTGTAGCAGATAACTAAAACATGATTAAAAATCAGAAGCACCCCAGGCAGCTGTAGATGTATATTAGATTTATAACAGCCAGAAATATTGTGTCTAATCTAAATGTTTGCAGCTTTTCAGAGCTTTAATCTGAGCCAACCAGATGTCACCCCCTTATAGTGCATTTGTATTGTGCAGCAGTTGTGTGCGGTTCTGCTCCGATACCGCAGGTATATAGAGGGACAAATGCTATTGGAATAACTAATTGCAACTGGTGTAATATACCTGTTGCCCCAAAAAAAAGTGATTGAGGGGTGTGATATACCTATAATATACTTTCTAACATAGAAAGTGTATAGTGCATTTGTATTGTTATACCTGCTTCCACCAAATATTGATTGAGGCCTGCGACACACCTGCTTCAACAAAATACTGATTAAGGGGTTTTATAGACCTGCTTCCACCAAATACTGATTGACGCCTGCGATATACCAGCTTCCACAAAATACTGATTAAGGGGATTGATATACTTGCTTCCACCAAATATTGTTTGAGGCCTGCGAGATACTTGCTGGCACAAAATACTGATTAAGCGGCTTGATATACCTGCTGTCAGAACCCACAAAGCAACACTCCCGGCGCTCCAGGTCCTGCCTCTTCTCCTCCTCCACTCCACCTTCCACCATTGTGTCGTCGCATTCATATGTCAGAAGACAGGCTTCCAACTGTTCGAGCGTAAAAAGGTGATGACGCCGGATAACCCTCTTGCCCAATGGCTGACAGCTGGCTTGTTGGAACTGCTAGCCTGCCAAATACTGCCATATAAACTGGTGGACTCGGAGGCCTTTAGAAAATTTGTGGCCACTGGCACACCGCAATGGAAGGTCCCCAGAAGGAAATATTTCTCCCAGAAGAGCATCCCAGAGCTATATGGACACGTTCAGTGGCAAGTGAATATATCTCTGGCACACAGTGTCGGTGCCAAGATACATCTGACCACAGACACGTAGTCTAGCAAACACGGGCAGGGAAGGTACATAACTTTTACTACACACTGGGTAACCCTTCTGACGGCCGTCAAGCTTGTAACCTGTAGCTCCCGTGTGAATTTGGTGTTACCGCCACAGATTGCATGCAGGCCTGCCTCTTCTTCTCCTCCTCCTACTCCATCATCTGTCTCCTCCTCGGCTGACTCCTCCTGTTCTACTGCTACAGCCTCTTCCGCTGCGACCCCCTAGCTTCCCAGAACCTATTGGACATGCCAGGTGAGACGTTACCATGTTGTGCTTCAGCAGTTGTGTCTGGAAACCAAGAGCCACACCGGTCCTGCACTGCTTTCAGCTCTGCGGTCACAGGTCGATCAGTGGCTAACCCTGCTCTATTTGACAGTTCGTAAAGTGGTGTGCGACAACTGTGCCAATCTGCTGAGCGTGGTAAAACAGGGCAAAATGACACACAGCCTTTGCATGGAACGCGTTTTGAAATTAGTCATGCAATGATTCGTTTTCAAATATCCCGGGGTCCAGAACATCTTGCGGCAGGCCAGGAAAATCTCTTCCATTTTAGAAGATTTTGCATGGCCATGGCTCACCTTGCTGACACTCAGCGGAGACACCACATGCCCGTCAGAGGTCTGATTTGTGACAGCCCGAAGGGCTGTAACTCCACCTTGTATATGCTTGATCGGCTTCACCAGCAGCAACGTGACGTTAATGACTACCTTCTTTCTGGAGCATGCATTGCGTCGTGTCATTGATCAAGCCGTCGAGGAGCAGGAGCTGGAAGATGAGGAAGTCGCAATGCTGAATTAATTCCTATGGGGGACTACTCCATCTGAGACAAGTCAGCAGGAGTCTGAAGAGGAGTCAGAGGAGGATGGTGGCTGGGGGGGAGGAGGAGGAGCAAGAAGAGCAGGCTTTGAAGCGGACTTTAAACTTTTTGGGGATCCCTGGTGTTGTCTGTTTCTGGGGGGAGGAGACCGAGGACGAAATTCTCCTGGACGATGAGCAGGAGCCAGGGCTCTTCACCGCTTCCAATTTAGTTCAAATGGGGGCCTTCATGCTCTAGTGTTTGAAGAGGGACCCCGTATAAAAAGCATAAAGGGCAACGACCACTACTGGGTGGCAACGTAATTAGACCCCCGGTACAAATACAAAATGGTGGATTGTTACCAGCATCACAGAGGGCTGGCAGAATGCAGCATTTCGAGGCCTTGCTGCGAGAGATGCTGCATTCTGATATTGTGGACGCTGGCAGAGGAATTTCCACCCACAGTGAAACAGGTGCGTGTACCAATACTACCGCACCTGCAAGAAGAGGGCGGTTTGAATATGTGTTGGTCACTTCGGATATGAGATCTTTCTTACAGCCAACCTATTGACAGCCGCCCTCCAGATCCAGCCTCAGGGAACACCTAGACCAACAGCTGTCCGACTACATCGGGTTAACGGCCGATGTCGACGCTCTAAGAAGGGAGGAAACCCTGGACTACTGGGTGTGCAGGCTAGACTTGTGGCCAGAGCTGGCACAATTTGCCATGGAACTCTTGGCTTGCCCCTCGTTGAGTGTCCTGTCCAAAAGGATGTTCAGTGCAGCAGGGATATCGTGACTGATAAGCACACTTATCTAGCTCAAGACAGTATGGACTACCTCACATTTCTACAAATGAATGAGTCATGGATCTCGGAGAAATTCAACACCTGTGACGACCAGGTTTAATTAAATTTCCTCATGCCAGCCCACACATATCCACCACCACCCAGAACAAAGAACGATCCTTGTCTTATTATATACAGCGGCATAAAAGGCCTTTTCTGTCAGGTGAATGCCTAATGTTTGGGGCCTGTACTCCACTGGCCTACAGTAAAATTGTTATCCACTGACCGCCTAATGTACCTCGAGCCCCATAATCACTTTTTCTTTTCTGTCCGGTGAATTCCTAATGTTTGGGGCCTGTACTCTACTGGCCTAAAGTAAAATTGTTATCCACTGACCGCCTAATATACCTCCAGCCACATAATCACTTGTTCTTTTCTGTCCGGTGAATGCATAATTTTTGGGGCCTGTACTGCACTGGCCTACAGTAAAACTGTTATCCACTGACAGTCTAATATACCTCCAGCCACATAATCACTTGTTCTTTTCTGTCCAGTAAATGCCTAATGTTTAGGACCTGTACTCCACTGGCCTACAGTAAAATTGTTATCCACTGACCGCCTAATATACCTCCAGCCGCATAATCACATGTTCTTTTCTGTCCCGTGAATGCCTAATGTTTGGGGCATATACTTCACTGGCCTACAGTAAAATTGTTATCCACTGACCGTCTAACATACCTCCAGCCACATAATGAATTGTTCATTTCTGTCCGGTAAATGCCTATTGTTTGGGGCATATACTCCACTGGCCTACAGTAAAATTGTTATCCACTGATTGCCTAATATACCTCCAGCCACATAATCCCTTGTTCTTTTCTGTCCGGTGAATGCATAATTTTTGAGGTCTGTACTGCACTGGCCTACAGTAAAACTGTTTTCCACTGACCGTCTAATATACCTCCAGCCACATAATCACTTGTTCTTTTATGTCCGGTGAATGCTTAATTTTTGGGGCCCATACTCCCGTGGCCTAAAGTTTAATTTTCCTAGGCTCCAGCAGGGCACAGTTTTGAGGGTTTCCCTTTAAGACGCATAAAATTGCCCCTGATTAAAATACATATTTTTTGTGGGAATTTTTGCCATTGATCCCCCTCTGGTATGTCACTGTTCATGTTGTGGGACTACTTGTGCACTTCTAGAAAGTATTTGGTGGCTGCAAATATGACCTGAAGATTTTTCAGGTTCGCCTGCTGTTAAAGTGAATGTGGCCTTATATATCTCCAGCCAGATAATCACTTGTTCTTTTCTGTCCATTGAATGTCTAATGTTTGTGGCCTGTACTCCACTGGCCTACAGTAAAATTGTTATCCACTGACCGCCTAATATACCTCCAGCTGCATAATCACTTGTTCTTTTCTGTCCGGTGAATGCCTAATGTATGGGGCATGTACTCCACTGGCCTACAGTAAAATTGTTATCCACTGACCGCCTGACATACCTCCAGCCACATAATCACATGTTATTTTCTGTCCGGTGAATGCATAATTTTTGGGGCCTGTACTGCACTGGCCTACAGTAAAACTGTTATCCACTGACCGCCTAATATACCTCCAGCCGCATAATCACATGTTCTTTTCTGTCCCGTGAATGCCTAATGTTTGGGGCATATACTTCACTGGCCTACAATAAAATTGTTATCCACTGACCGTCTAACATACCTCCAGCCACATAATCACTTGTTCTTTTCTGTCCGGTAAATGCCTATTGTTTGGGGCATATACTCCACTGGCCTACAGTAAAATTGTTATCCACTGATTGCCTAATATACCTCCAGCCACATAATCCCTTGTTCTTTTCTGTCCGGTGAATGCATAATTTTTGAGGTCTGTACTGCACTGGCCTACAGTAAAACTGTTTTCCACTGACCGTCTAATATACCTCCAGCCACATAATCACTTGTTCTTTTATGTCCGGTGAATGCTTAATTTTTGGGGCCCATACTCCCGTGGCCTAAAGTTTAATTTTCCTAGGCTCCAGCAGGGCACAGTTTTGAGGGTTTCCCTTTAAGACGCATAAAATTGCCCCTGATTAAAATACATATTTTTTGTGGGAATTTTTGCCATTGATCCCCCTCTGGTATATCACTGTTCATGTTGTGGGACTACTTGTGCACTTCTAGAAAGTATTTGGTGGCTGCAAATATGACCTGAAGATTTTTCAGGTTCGCCTGCTGTTAAAGTGAATGTGGCCTTATATACCTCCAGCCAGATAATCACTTGTTCTTTTCTGTCCATTGAATGTCTAATGTTTGTGGCCTGTACTCCACTGGCCTACAGTAAAATTGTTATCCACTGACCGCCTAATATACCTCCAGCTGCATAATCACTTGTTCTTTTCTGTCCGGTGAATGCCTAATGTATGGGGCCTGTACTCCACTGGCCTACAGTAAAATTGTTATCCACTGACCGCCTGACATACCTCCAGCCACATAATCACATGTTATTTTCTGTCCGGTGAATGCACAATTTTTGGGGCCTGTACTGCACTGGCCTACAGTAAAATTGTTATCCACTGACAGTCTAATATACCTCCAGCCACATAATCACTTGTTCTTTTCTGTCCTGTAAATGCTTAATGTTTAGGACCTGTACTCCACTGGCCTACAGTAAAATTGTTATCCACTGACCGCCTAATATACCTCCAGCCGCATAATCACTTGTTCTTTTCTGTCCGGTGAATGCCTAATGTTTGGGGCCTGTACTCCACTGGCCTACAGTAAAATTGTTATCCACTGACCGCCTAACATACCTCCAGCTACATAATCACATGTTCTTTTCTGTCCCTTGAATGCCTAATGTTTGGGGCATATACTTCACTGGCCTACAGTAAAATTGTTATCCACTGACCGTCTAACATACCTCCAGCCACATAATCACTTGTTTGGTACACACAGATAATTAAATGGTACTTGCAAAATTGCAAATGTTTTTCTGCAATTCAAAGACAGGTGCAATTAAATTTCCTCAATCCCTCCACTTCCACAAACACACTGCACATTGGTATTGACAATTTAAAATAGTAATAATGTAATTTTTGCACGCCCTGATGTAGTAATGCCAGTCCTTCACTAAAACGTACATAGGCAATTAGTGTTGAGCAGCATAAGCAATATTCGTTTTTGCGATATTTTGTGAATTTTTGGCCTAATATTCACCATAAATTCGCAAATTCTAGAATTCGTGATTATTTTCATGATTGCAAATATCGGCAATGTAATATGAACATATTGTGCAAGCAATACAGGCGTGGCTCACTTTTACTACATTTTGTAAGCTGCCAGAAGTTTCCTGAGACTGAAGAAAATGGTTGGCAGCAACTTTTGTGACTGTGTGGAAGAACTCCTGATCACTGTAAGTAATTTTACATTACAGCACTGTTTTTGATTACATTTCGCATGCATGGCAGAACAATAGCTTTATGTGCAGATAGAGTGCTCCAATATATTCACAATTGCACAAATCGGCACTAATGATGCACATTTTTTTTGCGCAATGCATCACAGCACAGTAATTCCCACTACCTAACATGCTGCACTGGAAACTATCAGCTACACTATATTACTATCTAACCTACACTGACTATCTCCCACTAACTATCTGTATTATATATGAGCTAACTATCTAATGTAATTGAATAAGGATCCAGATGACTCCTCAAAGCACAAAGCACAGCAATGACACTGCTCTCTCTCTCTCTCTCTCTCTCTGTCTCTCTGTCTCTCTCTCTCAGAACTGTAAAAAACAGTTATATGGTAAGGGGTAGGCCACTTTCCTATTGGTTGCTAGGGTTGTTGCTAAGCTCAGACAAAGATATTGCAGCCATCGCATTGGCCCACAAGCAAGAAGCATGAGGTACTGAAGAAAAAAAATCGAGAATATTCACAATTACGGAGATATAGCACTATATTCTAAATCTTTGCGACCTCTCGAAGTGAAGATATTCGCAACAAAAATTAGCGATTAGAATATTCGCAATCAATACTACTGATAATGCCTTATTCACACATCAGTGTTATGGTCACTGATTTCCACTAGCTATTGTGAGCCAAAACCAGGATTCGAGCCTCCATAGACATGAAGTATAAAGAAAAGATCTGCACATGTTCTGTGTTTAGATCCACACCAGGTTTTGGCTCACAATCACTGATGGAAATCACTGACCAAAACACTGATGTGTGAAAGAAGCTTTAGAGGTCTTCATCTAAATTTACTCTACAAGGCAGAGTGGTTGATTCTCCCCATAACCATCTAGCACACAGGGCTTGGGTAACTCAAACCCTCCTTGCTAACTATGGATGAAGTTACTGTTTTGCCATTAGAAATTACTGAATTTCTCAAAAATTTGATTTGGTCCGTTCGATCCAAACTTATTAGTGGCAAATCTCATTAAAAAAACAGCTATTTCCTGGATCCAGAGAGCTTGTATAGTGGTGACAACAACGTGCCTTGCAGAAACATGCATAGGGAGTCTGCAGTGGTAGTGAAATAATGCTCTGTCATTATGACATGCAGATGACAGGTGTTGCACTTAGAATCACTGCACACTCCATGGGGCCAAAACAGGTCAATGTTAGCGTCAGGTATAAAGAACTGTGCAGAGGCCAAAGATCCTACTATAGCGTGAAAGAGCACATTACTTTTACACCGTCGTCAGCTGATTCTACATAGATTTCTACAGAAGCTGTTCTATTAAACGCTTATACAAGTTGAGCACCCCTGACAGAGTGGAGAGGGTGTCCGCAGTAAGTTTGTGTCGATGTCACTGATTATTTTGCCCTTCCTCTAAACCATCAGAACAATAACCCCCAAAAAACGGATCCTGTCTGTTGAATATCCGCCTTCATTTGGTCAGCATTTGGTCAGTAATCCAACAATATTACTGAAGCCCAAAAAAAAGAACAAAAAAAACAGGAGTGGATCCAAAACAGAGATGACAAGTTAATGGAATATTTGCATGTCCCCTGTGTTTTGTACCTACTCCTGCCTTTGGCTACCAAATCATAAGCCAATTATGATGCAAAATAGGGACCATGTCATACAGGACTACAGCTGCTACATAAACAGGATCCGTTGTGTGTCTCATTTTTACTTCCTTCTGACAGATCAGAAGAAGGGTCAAATAAATGGTGATGTTATCCAGGCCAAAAAGGCAAAATAGTGACCCAGCCATGGAGTGAGGGAGGGTGGGAACAGCATGAGGAGTCCACAGAGTGGCCCAGTGACAGAGTGGTGAAGTAGCAGTAGCATGAAGAGACCACGGAGTGGCCCAGTGACATAGTGGTGAGATGTCAGCAGCATGAGGAGACCACAGAGTGACGAGGTGTCAGCAGTATGAGGAGACTACAATTGAGGAACCCGAACTTGACCTGAACTTGACCCAAAACCCGGACCCCATTAAAGTAAATAGGGACCCGAACTTCACTTTATTATTTGTAACGGAAAATAATATCATTAACTTTTTCAGATCTGAGTTTTCACGATTGTGAAAACTCAGATCCGATGGTATATTCTAACACCAAGGCTTTCCCATGGTGATGGGGATGCTCGATGTTAGAATATACTAACAGGCGCCTACATACCATCCCCTGCTGCCCTGCGGCACTCGACCTCTGACAGGGCGCTGTGATCCGCGCAATTAACCTCTCAGGTGGTGCCTGAGGGATTAATTGCGCGGATCACAGCGCCCTGTCAGAGGTCGGGTGCCACGGGGCAGCAGTACGCCCAGCGCCCTCTCCTAGTATTAAAATCATAGGTGGCCAGTGCGCCCTCCCCGCCCACCCCGTATTAAAATAATTGGTGGCCAAAGCGCCCCCCCAGTATTAAAATAATTGGTGTCAGTGGCGCACCCCCCCTTTCCCCATCATTGGTGGCAGTGGCAGCGCAGTTCCGATCGGAGTCCCATTGTAATCGTTGGGCTCCGATCGGTTACCTGTTACAGTTCGGGTTCGCTCAACTCTAGAGGAGACCACAGAGTAGTGAGGTCAGAGTAGCATGATGAGACAACAGAGTGGCCCATTGACATAGTGATGAACTGTCAAAAGCATGAGGGGACCACAGATTGGCCCAGTGACAGAGTGTTGAGGTGGCAGCAGCATAAGGAGAGCACAGAGTGGCTCAGTGAGGAGGTGGCAGCAGCACGAGGAGACCACAGAGTGGCCAAGTGACATAGTGCTGAGCTGGCAGCAGCATGAGGAGACAACAGAGTGGCCTAGTGACAGAGTGGCGAGGTGTCAGCAGCATGAGGAGACCACCGAGTGGCAACAGGGCAGCTGCATGAGGAGACCACAGAGTTTTCCAGTGACATAGTGGTGAGCTGGTAGCAGCATGAGGAGACCACAGAGTGGCCCAGTGACAAAGTAGTGAGGTGGCAGCAGCATAATAAGACCACAGAGTGGCCCAGTGACATAGTGCTGAACTCAGCAGCATGAGGAGACCACAGAGTGGCCCAGTGACAGAGTAGGGAGGTGTCAGTAACATGAGGAGTCCACAGAGTGGCCCTGTGACATAGTGGTGAGTTGGCAGTAACATGAGGAGTCCACAGTGTGGCCCTGTGACATAGTGGTGAGCTGGCAGAAGCATGAGGAGACCACAGAGGGTGGGTTGGAAGCAGCATGAGGAGACCACAGAGTGACCCAGTGACAGAATGGTGGGTGGCAGCAGCATGAGGAGACCACAGAGTGGCTCAGTGACAGAGCATTGGGGTGGCAGCAGCATGAGTAGACCACAGGGGGTGGGGTGACAGCAGCATGAGGAGACCACAGAGTTGGCCAGTGACAGAATGGTGAGCTGGCAGCAGCATTAGGAGACCACACAGTGGCCCAGTGACATTGTGGTGGGGTGGCAGCAGCATGAAGAGATCACAGAATGGTGAGGTGGCATCAGCATGAGGAGATCACAGAGTGGCCCAGTGACAAAGTGGTGAGGCGAGTAGAAATACCAGTACCAGCTGAAGATGGTGGATGGCAGTAGGAGCACCTGGCAGCAGGTGTGTGGCAGCATCAGACTAGCTGACGCAGGCAGCCAGAAGAAACAGGTTTCTTTTGACAAAATTAAGATGTGGCACCATGGATGATCTAGTCTTATGCATCGGGCACTGGTGTTTTGAAATCCTGGCTGATATGCGCCTGATTTATCTTTACATAGGTCAGTTTATCCACATTTTGGGTGGACAGACAAGTTCTTCTTGGGATAACTATTGCCCCCGTCCCACTAAACACCCACACTGATGCCACACTACTGGCTAGGCATCCGGGGCAAGTGACCGAATCAAACTACCACTGCTCAGAACCTCGCCAGGGCCATCTTTAATGCGGGGCAAAAGGGGCAGGTGCCACGGGCTCAGTTGCTCCTTGGGGGCCCAAGGCAGCTGCCTCTTGAGCCTCGCTTGCCACTGCCCACAAATTCAATGAAGACGGGAAGCGGTTAAATCTCTATACTCACAGCTTCCTGGTCCCCGACTCTACGCTGTGAAGGCTGCGCATATGTGAGGTCACGCTGTGACCTCACGCTGTGCGCGCAAGTTCACAGCACAGACTGAAGAGGAGGAAGACCGAGCGCGGGCGGTGAGGAGTTGCAGCGCACAGAGCAGGAAAGATAAGTGGATTTTTTTTATTTTACCTATGACAATGATGGAGGCACTGGGGGCTGATGGAGGCATATGGGAGCTGATGGAGGCACGGAGGGCTGATGGAGGCACTGGGGGCTGACGAGAGGCATATGTGGGCTGATGGAGGCACTGGGGGCTGAAAAGAGGCACTTGGGGCTTAAGAGAGGAACTGGGGGCTGATGGAGGCATATGGGGACTGATAGAGGCATATGGGGGCTAATGGAGGCACTGGGAACTGAAGAGAGGTATATGGGGACTGAAGAGAGGCATATGGGTGCTGAAGAGAGGCATATGGGGGCTGAAGAGATGCATATTGGGCTGATGAAGGCACTGGGGGCTGATGAGAGGCATATGGAGGCTGATGGAGGCATATGGGGACTGATGGAGGCACTGAGGGCTGATGAGAGGCATATGAGGGCTGATGGAGGCATATGGGGGCTAATGGAGGCATATGGGGGCTAAAGAGAGGCACTTGGGGTTGATGGAGGCACTGGGGGCTGATGTTAATTCTTATTATGCAAATTTTAACACAGTGGGCTTGTGCCCCGGATGTTTTCAGACCCCAGCAAAGCCCCTGTCGCAGGACAGCTTTTCCAGGGCAAACTCGGCCAGTTGCGACCACAAATCGAGTTTGACTGCCCAGTAGTCGAGGCGATCTTCGATGTGGGGTGGCAGGATGCACTCCAAGTACACCACAACCTGCTGGTTCAGGTTCTGCTCTATGTCTAGCTGCTGGTTCTGGTGAGTAGTTTCTTCAGTAGGTGGGAAGAAAATTGCTCATCAGCGAATCTAGACTTAAGTTGCTGCTGATGGAGCTGGTACTGCTCTTGACCCCCAACAGCCATGACAGTGGAACGTGAGAGCATGCATCGCAAGTGAGCATGCATCGGGCCATTTGTGCAAGTGACTCGGAGGGACTCCCTGCTCCACTGGCAGCTTCTGCTCCTCCTCTCCTGTCACCTTTTGTAGAAAAAACATATTCGCCACATATTGATTGTGCTTCAATGTCCTCCTCCTTCTCCAGTTCAGCCCCCACAGGGCTCATGTGGCCGTGAGATCTAGGCGCCACGTCTCCAGTTCCCTGACCAGCCGAATTTACCAGCATCTGTTCCAGGACATGAAACAGTGGAATTACGTTGTTCATCCCTGGAGACTGACAAATAACGTGGCCACCTCAAAGGGCCTGAGCAAACGGCAGGTGTCACGCATGAGCTGCCACTGGCTGACATCAAAGTTATACATGGGAGTACTTCTGTCCGCTTGGATCATCAAGAAATCACTTATGGCCTTTCTCTGTTCGTATTGTTGGTCCAACATATGGAGGGTGGAATTCGAACGGGTGGAAACGTCACAGCCTATGTTGGGGGATGTCGTTCTGCTTCTGCAGCTCAAGGAGGGTGTGCTTTGCAGTGTACAAGTCACTGAAGTGCATGCAAAGTTTTCTGGCCATTTTTAGGATGTCTTGCAGATGGGTGGAAGACTTCAGGAATCGCTTGACAACCAGACACATGTGCCATGCAGGGCGCATGGCTCAGCCCACCTTGACGCAGCGCTGACACCAATTTCTTCCTGTTGTCGGTCACCATGGTTCCAATTTTGAATTGTCCTGGAGTAAGCCAGGATTCGATTTCTTGATGAAGGACACGGATCAGTTCCTCCCCTATGTGACTCCATTCGCCCAGGCAAACGAGGTGCAGAACAGCATGACACCTCCATGTCCTGCACATGTGGTATGCTGTAGGGGCACTGTGAATTGTCCCTGCAGTGGAGGCTCAGGACATGGTGGGGGATCAGGAGGCAGAGGCGGACATTGTTGCAGGACCAACGGCGTGAGAACGTGGAGGCGCAAGTGGCGTCAACTGGCCAAGTTGCTGGTGTGGCTGGGCAGGAACCACATTTACCCAGTGGGCCGTAAAGGACATATATTGTCCCTGACCATAGTTATAGCTCCACATGTCGGCACTGCCGTGCACTTTGGCAGACACCGACAGGCTCAAGGACTGGCCCACCTGTTCTACATATGTGTGCAGGGCTGGTACTGCCTTTTTCGCAAAGAAATGACGACTTGGGACTCTCCACCTCGCCTTGGCATAAGCCATCAGTTCTCTGAAAGGTGCAAAGTCCACCACTTGGAAAGGGATGGACTGCAGCACCAGCAACTTGGCCAGTAGCATGTTCAGCCTCTGCGCCACTGGATGATTGCACGCATACTCCCTGCGGCTGAGGTAGTAGAGCCTTGATTGCATGAAATCAGGTGCGTGTCACTGGGTGATGCAGCGGTTGCTGCTGCAGGCTGGACCACTACATTGGAGGCACACTTTATAGTGATACTGCATGTGTTGACCCATGGCTGTGGTGGCAACATTGGCACCCTGGCCACGCTTCACCTTCTGCCCACAAATTTGGCAAATGGCCATGTTCACCTCCTCCTGCAGCTTAACAAGAAACTGCCACACTGCCGAGTATGCCATTTTCCTCCAACACTCCACACAGACTGACTGACTGCTACCACTGCCTCTGTGAATCCCTGCACCACTACTTTCTGGGCAGGTATGCTCCTTTGAAGTGGGTAGTCTAACCCGGGAACGTTTGGCTCCCAACCTCCCACTGCTCCGACCCTGCTGACTTACAGCCATGCTACCAACTTGCTGGCTTAGCTGCTGCCTCACGCACAAGCTGCAACTCTCTTCTCCTGATGATGATTAAGCCCCTTCTTCACCCAGCTCCCAAGTGCAATCGGCTACATCATCATGATCCGCTATTGTCTGCATATCACTGATGTCCCCCTCAGCAGTCTCAGGGCCAGGAGCCTGACCGTTCGCAACATCAGCTCCAATGCGACTCTCATCATAACTACCTGCCCGCCTACTGGAGGAAGCAGCGGAGGTCTCCTCCAGATCCTGGCTGGGCAGTAGCTGCTGACTGTCAGCTAGCAGCTCGTCCTCGCTTAAAAGTGGAGCCAAGCCTACAGCATATAATACTTCTCTCGCTGAGGGAACAGAAAATGACAGACAGGTTGAGGACAGTTGGGGGCACAGGGCCTGCTCCCGGGCCATGCAAACTAAGCGTTGTGTCAGAGGAACCCACCAACCTTTGGCTGGGGGTGTCTGATATCACTTGCGACCAAGTCGAAGACCGAGTCAACCATTCAAGCACTGCTGGGTTTCAGGTCAAGACACTACCGCTAGATGACACTGGGAGCTCAGGTCTCTCGCTGCGACTCCTGCTGCCACCCTCCCTTCTTCTGCTGCCACTTCTGGCTGGGACAGAAACATTTTGGCCACTGCCCGTTACCCTTTGAAGGGCCTGTCACTTGTCTGTCTGACATACTGCATAATAAAATAATTAAATTTAAATTTAAAAAATGCACCCCGTAAATGACTGTAGTATAATGTAACTTCACTGCAGAACGGCAATTAAGACATATTCTTTTTCCTATTAATATACCAAAAAAATAAGTATAACAATAAAATATAAATATATAATATAACAATAAAAATTCATTTATTTTTCCTATTAATTGAAAATGGCTGTAGTACGATGTAACTTCACAGCAGAACAGCAATTAAGACGTATTCTTTTTCCTATTAATACACCCTTCAAGAAAAAGTATAACAATCAAAATTCACCTCAGAACGGCTAATAGGACGTACGTATCTTTTTTTTAATACACCCTGTAAATTGCTGTAGTACAATGTAACTTCACTGCAGAATGGCGATTAAGACTTATTCTTTTTCCTATTAATACACCAAAAAAATAAGTATAACAATAAAAATTCATCGCAGAATGACTAATAGGACATACGCATTTTTCCTATTAATAAGAAATAGCTGTAGTACGATGTAACTTCACAGCAGAACAGCAATTAAGACGTATTCTTTTTCCTATTAATACACCACCCAAAAAAAAGTATAATAATCAAAATTCACCGCAGAACGGCTAATAGGACGTACGTATTTTTTCTATTAATACACCCTGTAAATGGTTGTAGTACAATGTAACTTCACTGCAGAATGGCAATTAATACGTATTCTTTTTCCTATTAATACACCACCCAGAATAAAGTATAATATTCAAATTTCACCGCAGAACGGCTAATAGGATGTACGTGTCTTTCCTATTAATACACACCCGTAAACGGCTGTATTGCAATGTAACTTCACTGCAGAACGGCAATTAAGACATATTCTTTTTCCTATTAATGCACCCCCCAAAAAAGTATACAATCGAAAATTACCGCAGAAAGGCTAATGTGATGTACGTACATTTCCTATTAATACACCCAGTAAATGGCTGTATCACACAGCACTTGCACCCCAATAATAAGCAAGGTTTGCTGGAATTACTGAGCTATCATTTAGTGCAATTTGGATCTCCAGTTAGTGCATCAAGGTGTAATAGAATCGCTCCGATTATCCAGGATGTACACTCCCCTATAAGACCCTGTTCTCCTTTTATAGTTGTAGATAATGTCTCCCTATCCTTTCCCTACACTATGAATAATCTTTCCCTGAACTTATAAATCCTTTTCTTTAGCACAATAAAGTCTTTCATAGCACTGTCCCTAGTGCCTGTCACGTCTCTCACTGGAAAATTACAGAATCCAGGATGGCTGAGGTTATTTATAGGGCTGTGACATCACAGGGGCTGGCTGGCTGCTGATTGGCTGCATGCATGTGCAGCAGCCATTTTAGGAAAAAGTGCAATTTGTTACCACGAAGCATGAGGAAATTCAGCCTCAGTGTGAATCGAACTTTTCCTAAAATTCGGCAACTTTGATTCGCTTAACTCTAGTTGCCATGAAAAGTTGTATTAGGATTAGTAACGTGGGGTCAGCGGTCTGCAAGTGTGCATGGAGGGTAAAATACTGAGAACTTTCTGTATGCTTGTTGAAATTGATGAATAAGCATGCTATCATGTAGGCACTTTGGAATTATTGTAACCTATTAATATTGTAGAATATGATATATAAATTATATTTTATCTTCCGTCTGCCTCTGAAAAAATCTATTTGTAGTACAAGACACTTAGCTCAGATTTTGTGAAGCATGCACCATGGAGATTGTTGCTTAATGTTATTTGTAATCTTTTATATGAAGAACACTTTCATCTTGTGAGATAACAAGTAGCTGTCATCATATTGGCAGTGATATCTTCTACTGGCACCTGGCCAGAGATCTCAAATCCACTCAAGGAAAAATGATTTCCTTAAAACCGCCAATATTTTGATTGACTACATTCTTTTTCAGTTTGCCGATTTTTCATTTAACTGCTTCAACAATTGTTTGTTGGCTGAATGGGATATTTTTTATAGACAGGTTCACATCAAAGAGGCACTTCTATAAGTAATTCAGTATTCATCCTTTTCAAACACTTTAGTCTACTTCATAATTGCAAAGACTTTGTCATACCAGCCAGTAGTACTTGGGAAGAATGCCATATACCCCATCAATCTATGCTGTGGGTCTGGTAATAATGAAGTTTCAGAATTGATTTTAACTCTTAGAACCCAGCATGTTAAATGGAAAGTTACTTTACAAAGTCTAGATCCATTTATTTCAGCACTTGTATGTCAAATACTGTATTTGTTTCCTTATGAAGCAATTTCCTAATACAAAGTGTTTCCTCCAATTACAATATAAATTTATTCTGGGATGTCAACTGCAAGTTAAGAATATTGCAAGTTGATCTCTAATTTTCTCTGAAGCCCCCAAACTATAAGAAAAAATAAGAAAAAATGGCAAATAAAGAAAATGAAACAAGTAGGGGGCTCTCGCGAATGCTAAAAGATCCCCCGCACCAATGATATCGGGTGGCCATTTGGTTGCTATGGCAGCCAAGTCTCCTAGGCCTGGCATGGCAGCATTCCTATTAAGCCCTCAGGCAGGGCTTAATGGGAACCCAGCAATTTTGCCAAAGACTGCACTAGTAAATTATAGTATATAATAGGGTATAAGCAATGTAACAATTGCATGCTTAAACCCTATAAGAGGGCTATAATGTTCAAAAAAAAGTTTTAGAAAGTTTTGAGGTTAAAAAAATATAAACAAAGTAATTAAACATTTAAATAATCACCATTGTAGCCAGGAAGATAACATCAGTAGAGCCAGGACCATGGCCTGGCGCTGGTAGAAGCAGGATAGAAAAGAGGTAAAACTACTAGCGGAGAAAATAGGTAAGTATCTATTCTTTTGTTATAAATCAGATCATTTACAGCTACCTCAGTTTTTCTTTAACTCGGACAACTCTTTTAAGGATAGGAGCATCTTCAAGCTCCTATGCAGAACACTGTCAAAATAAAATGGAGCCATGTCCACATGAACAGCTCAACCTGGCACAATTAGAAAGTAGTATATTACATATAATATTGTACTGTACTAAAAAGCCAATCAGCACATGTACTTTAGTAGTACAGCATTGTTTATGGGGAAATTTAAGTGGCTGACATATCATAAGACTCAGACTTTTTTTTTTCTGCAACAGCCTGAATTCTGATTACAGTGTACTTCATTTGCAGAGTGCAATATGCTTATTGTGAAGCTTTAAAACACTTCACAATCTTTCAGGTTATTAGTAGAGATGAGTGAATCTCCCAAAATTCACGTTGAGTCTGACTTGGTCAAATTGGCCAATACATTTGGTTCAGTCTGAATACATTCGACCTGAATTAAATTGCCCTGAAAAGTCACGCACAACACTCTTGCATCTTGTAGGACTGTATCTAAACTCTTTTCAGATAGGTAACAAATACCCTGCACAGTTGGATTCTTTTTTAGTTAAAAAAATGGTCCAAAAATTACTTCTTCTCTGTGCTGGGGAAGAATCACAAAAGTTTAGGATTCACCGAAATCTGAATGTTTTGGGAACTTTGTAACTATTTGATTCATGTTGACTTGAATTACTCATCTCTTATTAATGAAATATTCCAATACCTGTAATAAACGTTATACTAGGGCAGGGATGCTCACCCTGCGGCCCTCTAGCTGTTTCTAAACTACAATTCACAGCATGCCTGTACAGCCTACAGCTATTAAGGCATGCTGGGAGTTGTAGTTTTGCAACAGCTGGAGGGCTGCAGGTTGAGCATCCCTGAACTAGGGAATTACAATGTATGTAACCTAGAAGATCTGTCTGTGTGTACATGTATAAGATACCCAAATAACATCACCTTAATGGGTGCATTACCAACCACTGAATACACCCTTCCCCAAAGTCAATCACCCAATATGCACAATGTCTCCTTTATAAGAAAGTTAAAATATAGTGTGCCAGTTGTGTCTGTGAATTCCAGACTTCTTTATTTAAGATTTGTTCAGTGGTTGCTAGTGCTATTCCATCTAAGGTTTTTGGCATGTAATAGTTGCCCTTATGTGAATAGATATGTTTTGATGATAAGTCCTCCGTATGTAATCTTTCACTTTGAAAGAGTTTCTTCTCCAGTTAGTGGGAGAAGTCAAACTCTTCACTACCATAATTGGAAAATGCATTTCCTACAACAATATAAATCTTACAAAACATAATTTTCCTTTAACAAACAAAACATTTTCCATTCCATTTTTATGACGAATGTATTATAATGAAATGGTGCATAATGATAACTGTTTAAATGAATTTGAGGTTGTATGTAAGCTGGTGCAAAGTAATGATAACTATTTATAAAAAAAATAACTAAACAGTTTTAGATAATTCTTCACACTTGTTCAAATTATGAAATAATAGTTATGTTTGAGCATCTTTAACATAAAAAGGCAAATAGTTTTTCAGCTTTTTATTGGCATCTATCTTTAGCTAAGAGTGGGTGTTCCATATGGGGGATCCCCCTCTATGATGTCCATATGACATATGGAAAGATCCTGATGAGATTACCGTTTCATTTCTTAGGCCTCTTTCACACTTGCGTTCTGAGGATCCGGCGGGCACTTCCATCCCGCCGGATCCGTCAGAACGCAAGTGGACTGACAACATTTGAAGACTGATCAGTATCCTGATCAGTCTTCAATATGCTTTCACTGTTACCATGGAAGCCAGGACGCTACTGGAGTCCATGCTGCCATGGTACTCAGCAGCAGTGTACTCGCCTGCGCTGCGGCAGCCGGGTGCTCCTTAATGACGTCACAGGTCCGGGCGGCGCATAGATCAATGCACCGCCCGGACCTGTGATGTCATAATGGAGCGCCCGGCGGCCGCAGCGCAGGTAAGTACACTGCTGGGTTGTACTTACCATGGCAGCCAGGACTCCAGTAGCGTCCTGGCTGCCATGGTAACCGATCGGAGCCCCAGCTTACACTGGGGCCCCGATCGGAACCAATGCGCATGCGCAGCGCTAAACGTTGGATCCGGCAATGCGCCGAATCGACGTTTAGCTTAATGCCGGATCCGGAATAATGCTCTTCAATGGGCATTCATTCCGGATCCGGCATTGCGGCATGTCTTCCGGCTTTTTGGACGGAGACAAATCCGCAGCATACTACGGTTTTGTCAACGTCCAAAAAACGTTGACATACTGAACGGATGACATCCTGATGCATCCTGAACGGATTTCTCTCAATTCAGGATGCATTAGGATTATCCTGATTAGTTTATTTCCGTCCTAGAGCCCCGACGACGGAACTCTAGGACGGAAAGAAACAACGCTAGTGTGAAAGAGCCCTTACTTTTCTTGTTTTAGTCCCATCTTTTCATATTAAATATCACATAAATCTATTGCACATATGTAACTTTTTATCCATCACAAGAAAGTGTGGTGCACTCTATGTCAATATGTACTGATTTACAAACCCACATGCAAAAGCTAAACCTCTCCAACTATAAATATTAAAAAAATAAAACTGTAAGAATAAAAAAAGAAGCTAATAAACGAACAGTAAATGTAGGTCTTTATTCCTCCCACAAGCCTCTAATCTGTTGGGAGAATGGTCTTCTCTCCTTATCAAGTTTTCCTCTAGTAGTACTGAATTGATGCTTGTAGTCAAGAAGTTCCAATGGAGTATGCTGCTATGTTTTCATTTTACTTTTGTGGACTGTATTTTGATGACATGTAGGGTCCCATAGAAATGAAATAACAGTGTATTTGGGATCCATGAGGTACAGATCCCAAGTTCTCTTGGGTGCATAAGAAAAATGAAGCACCAGTACTGCAATATTACACAATTCCATCATATAAAATGGCATATGTCATAATTATTAATGAGGTGATGGGCCTACAGTAGGTGTTACTTTTGCACTGGAAGCTAAAGGTACAATCTATACTTATGTGATACATACAGCTAAATATGAATTGCAAGTGAAGATGGGGAAAATGTGGGACATATACTCAGTCTTCTGAACTTCATCAGTAAAACAAATTAGATATAGTAACAAAATGAGAATATGCCAAGTTTTCCTTCCTCAAAGATGTTTACTAATTTAAAGTTTAGTGCCAATTTGTTGTAAACTGAGATTACTGTAATTTATATTGAAAATGCTACCATAAATATATATACAGGCATTCATTTTGTTTTGTAACGAAAGTAACGTTTAAAGTTCAGTTTAATTGAGATGAGTCAGTGATATGTAAAAAGGAAGCAGTGAATCAAGCATTTACTGATTAGGAGATTGCATGCAGTAATGAAATGTCAGCACTACAGAATATTTGATTTATCTTTGATAGGGTGATATGACATATAATTTAATACATTTGTTTTGTGAACTCAGCAACTATGTAAAATGCAAAATCAACATATTTCTCCCTGTGCCTGTATCGAGTATTTTGTTTTAAATCCCTGTAGGCACTATAACCTTCTTTTAATAGACTGATTAAAGAAGAAAGCAGCCATAATGCCTTATACAAATATGCAACTGCTGTAAAATACACATATAGGTCATACAGAGTTATGTCTTACATACGCAGAAAACATTTTGATTTGTAGAAATGTAACAATTATTTAAATACACACGTGCGCTCATTGTCTTAAGGCCCTATTACACCAATAGATAATCGTAAGATACTCGCTAATGAGCATATGTAATAGCAGAAATCTCCTAGTCTAGCGTGCAGGCGATTGACAAGAGTCAACACTTTCCTTGCTGTTCTGTTAGTGTAATAGTACCTTAACGCATAGCATTTGATCTATATGTAATATTACACATTGGATAAATCTTTCTATATGTACTGTATTAGCTTCCCTTTAGCCAGAGCCGAGCGTTGCTGAAAAGAATGTCTTCTGCTCTAGAAGACCCAGTGGATTTATGGATTGCATGGTTCTCCATTCCTTTTGTTTGAAAAGCATACACTACTACATTTTACCTGAAAATTGTGACTCCCTTCAGCTTTCTCTTGTAAGAATTTGGTCCTGTATTAAGGCCTTTACACACAAGACAACAATCGGGACAATGATTGGGGATGAACATTTCTATGAACGATCATTCCTCATAACTGACGTATGTACAGAGACAACACTTGGGTGATCTTATCTTTCTAGCTCCTAAAATCATCACATCATCAGTAGTGCTGATTGTGAATATTTTAATTGTGAATATCAGACATCCCAACCTGCGAAAACTCATTTTGGGGATGTGCACTTCTCATTTCAGGGAGGTTTTCTTTTTTTTTTTTTCACAAACTTTTTATTACAATGCCTCTCCATTTCGAGATATATTGTTTTACATGCGGGCGTCAGGGAGACTCCCTGAACGTCTGGGAGACTTGAGATCCCTGGAATATCGGCACTTATATAGTGCTATACCTTCATAATTGTGAATATTCTAGATTTTTTTCATCAGTACCCTTACTGCTTCTTGCTTGTGGGCAATAAGAAGGCTGCAATATCTTTGTCTGAGCTTAGCAGCATCCCTAGCAACCAATAGGAAAGTTGCCTACCCCTTTACTATATAGGAAACTCCCCAGCAGCCATTTTCTGCAGTTTTTTGCAGTTCTAAGAGAGAGAGACAGCCGTGTCATTGCTGTGCTCTGTGCTTTGCTGAGTCATCTGGATCCTTATTCAATTACATTAGATAGTTAGTTAGCTCATATATATAATACAGATAGTTAATGGGAGATAGTTAGTGTAGGTTAGATAGTGATATAGTGTAGCTGATAGGTTCCAGTGTAGGGTGTTAGGTAGTGTAATATGAATTACTGTGCTGTGATAGGGATTAGTGTCTTTGTATTTCCTCACAGTCACGAAAGTTGTGGCCAACCATTTTCTCCAGTCTCAGGAAACTTCTAGCAGCTTGAAAAATGTAGCAAAAGTGAGCCACGCCTGCATTGCGTGCACTATACGCGCATATTACATTGTCGGTTTTCGCAATCAAGAAAATAATGACTGAAGATCATTAATTTGCGAATTTGCAAATTTATAGCGAATATTACACCAGAAATTCGCAAAATATCACAAAAGTGAATATTGTCTATGCTGCTCATTACTAATCATCAGATTTCTTTTATCTCTCAACATTCCAACTTAAAGGGTTTCTGTCACCCCCCCCCCCCCCCCCAAACTTCAATTTTCACTATTGGATTGTCAGGTCACTTCTGCAGTTAATTCTGGTGACAGCGTATAGGGGCGTATTTCAGTAAAAAAAGAAAAATATATACGCACTGCACCGTTGCAGTTATTTCTATTGAAAGCGTATACGGGCATATTGCAGTAAAAAAAGAAAAATATAAAAAAAAGAAAAATATATACGCACTGCACTGTTGCAGTTATGCAGTTATTTCTGGTGAAAGCGTATAGTGGCGTATTTCAGTAAAAAAAGAAAAATAGATAGGCACTGCACTGTTGCATTTCGTTCTCATGAAAGTGTATAGGGACGTATTTCAGTACTACAAGAAAAATATATACGCACTTCCCTCTTTAATTTTTTTCTGGTCAAAGTGTATATGAAGCGTATAGGGGCGTATTTCAGTAAAAAAAGAAAAATATATACGCACTGCACTGTTGCAGGTATTTCTGGTGAAAGCTTATAGGGGCGTATTTCAGTACTACAAGAAAAATATATACGCACTTTACTCTTTAATTGTTTTCTGGTTAAAGCGTATAGTGGCTTATTTCAGTCCAACAAGAAATATATATTCTCTGGTCACTTCTGCAGTTATTTCTGGTGAAAGCGTATAGGGGCGTATTTCAGTACAACAAGAAAAATATATACGCACTGCACTGTTGCAGTTTTTTCTGGTGAAAGCATATAGGGGTGTATTTCAGTACTTCAAGAAAAATATATACGCACTTCAATCTTAATTTTTTTTCTGGTCAAAGCATATAGTGGCCAATTTCAGTGCAACAACAAATATATATTCTTAGTGCACTCCTGCAGTGATTTCTGTTGAAAGTGTATAGGGTCATATATTAGTACAAGAAAAATATATTCTCAGTGTTTTTCCGCAGTTAATTGTGGTGAAAGCGTTTAGTGGCCTATTTCAGTACAAAAAGAAAAATATATTCGTTGCTTTTAGGGGTCTTTTAATCTCTGATGAAGTTGTTTAGTTCAGCTACAAGTATGTCAGGCAGAGAAGTGCCAGGCCATGCATAGAGGAGTAACAGAGGCCTGAATGTTTCTGAGCAGAGTAAGTAGTCAGGGCAGCAGTAGTGGCAGCGAGAGGCCTGAGCTCCCGATGTCATCTAGCAGTCGTGTCTTGACCAGCACCCCAGCGGTTCTTGATTGGTTAACTTGGTCATCCACGTCAACCCAAGTGATCAGTGATGTCAACACAAACTTACTGCTGACACCCTTTCCCCTCTGTCAAGGGCTCTACTTGTATAAGCGTTTAATAGAACAGGTTCTGTAGACATCTGTGTGAAATCATCTGACAAGGGTGTAAAAGGAGTGCACTTCTTCTTGATGCTAACATCTACCTGTAAGGCTGAGTTGATACTTCAGTTATTTGGTTAGTTTTGGCCCCGTGACTGCCCAAATAAGTGAAGTATGTATTGATTCTTAGAGCGACCCCTCACATCTGCATGTCACATTAACTCACAGTATTATTTCACTACCAGAGCAGACTCCCTGTGCGTGTTACTGCAAGGCACAGTGTTCTACACCCTTATAAAGGCTCTCTGCAGCCTTTAAATAGCTGTTTTTTAATACAATTCGCCACAAATAAATTCGGATCGAAGCAAATTTTTCCCAAAAATTCGGCAAACCAGACGAATCGAATTTTTGAAAAATTCGCTCATCTTTAATAGTTACTATTATTAAAAAAAGATATTGTATGAAAAAATGAAGTAGGTAACCTCTAAATCATTTTGTCCAATATGTTCTCAAGGAGACATCAGGGGAATCAGACTGTCTCCATTATAACATAAATGTGGTTTCGGGAACCAGCTTTCTACAGTTCTGCTGCTGGTCTATGGAACACATGAAGCAATCTTAACCTCTTAAAGGGTTAGTCCACCTTTTAGATATTGATGACCTATATAGATTATTACTATCAAACCAGTGTGGGTCTGACACATAACTTTGGAAGGATCAGGAAGCAGAAGGCTCAGTTCACTGTATACTTGCTGTGACGAGGTACTGCAGCTCAGCTTCTATTCACTTGTATGGGAGTTCAGTTGCAGTATCCCGGCGTGGCCACTATACAGTGGATGAGCCTTCTGCTTCCGTTTCTGTCCACTGTTATCTTTCTGCTGCAAACAGCTGATTGGTGTGGATGCCAGGGGTCGGATATCCTCAATCTGACATTAATGACTTATCCGGAAGACAGGTAAATATCTAAGGGTGGAAAACTTCTTTAAATACCCCCTTTTGGGCCCTCATAAGTTTTTGCTTCATCACATTGTTGTTGCCATAACTTTTTTGTTTTTCCACTTCATAGCAATATGAGTGCTTTTTTTGCAAAATGAGTTGTTTTGGGGTACATATATGCATCACTACTTATTATTTTTTAGTCCCACTAGGGGATGTAGCAATGCGATATTTTAATCACTTTTATAATGCTTTGATGCAACTTGCATACTGTTCCAAATGCCCAAAGCAAAGCCCGGCCAGCTGGGCACTTGGGAACCATATTTCAGCAGAACAAAAGATTTTTTCCTGGACATGGAATAAAGACACAGAGTACATGCAGGTATGTTTGGAATGTGCTTGCAATCTTCTGATGGGCAATGCTGTAACTATATTGGTCAAAATGACGTGGTAGACTCCCTTTTGGCCCCTTTCACAAAAGCGAGTTTTCCACATGGGTGCAATGCGTGACGTGAACGCATAAGCACCCACACTGAATCCTTAGCGATTCATTACAATGGGTCTGTGTACATGAGCATTTTTTTCACGCATCACTTCTGCGTTGCTTGAAAAATAGCAAGTTTCGTCAGTTTTGTCTGCTATTGCGTTCAGTTGTTCAGTTATTTCCACGCGGGAGCAATGCGTTTTGATGCGTTTTTCACACGCGTGATAAAAAACTGAAGGTTTACAAACAACATCTCTTAGCAACCATCAGTGAAAAATGGATCGCAATTGCACTTGCTTGCGGTTGCAATGCAACGCATTGCAACCAGAATACTCGCCCGTGTGAAAGGGGCCTAAAGCTTTTCACTTTATGACTGACTGTCAATCTGTGCATGTTGCACAGTCTAGTAGTCATATAGTCATGGCAGGCCTGGGGCCCTTTATTTTGCCTCTTCCTTCTGTCTAGCTGCTTAGATATTGTGGTCACTATTGACTGTGTCATCTAAGGGGGTTAAATGATAACTCTAGACCTGGTCATTACAGACTGAGACACACAATCACTATGATGTAATTGTTCTTCATGGTAGACTATTGTTGGCTAAATCCACCATTTTCAGTGGGTCAGGCTGACAATCTATTGTATGAGGAACTCCTGACCATCTACTGACAGAAGATGGTAGGGGAGAAAAGGATAAAGCATCTTAAATTTCACAGCTGGATCCTTTACTTTTTCTGGGAGATAAACCACCACCAGAGGTGACTGGCATCAAGTTCTCTTCTTTTCATATTGAAAGCACATACATGCTCACATTCTTTGCAGTCACCATTTTTTTACTACATGAAAAACATTCAAAGTGTAGTCAAGCAGAGGGTAAAAAAAGCTAATTTTCCAAGGAACCTTATTTTGCAGAGAGAATATTGTTAATCACAACTAGAGATGAGTGAATTTTTCAAAAGTTCGACTCGACTGATTCGCCGAATTTTAGAAAAAAATTCGCTTTGCGACGAATTACTTCGTCACAAAGCGCATTTTTTTGTAAGTAGTGGGTGCAATGACACGCACGGGATTTCAGCCGAGATCTTCAATCAAAATGGTGGCTGGTGGCCCATCGCGAGCAAATGGGGCAGATACGGTACTGGGTAAGAATGATTTTTTTTTTGTTTTTTATACTATTTCAGGTTAAATCCATTAGCTTACATGAAGCACGAGGAAATTCGGCTTTAAGGCGAATTGAATTTATCCTGAAATTCGGATTGAATTCCACTTTGTGGGATTCGATTCGCTCATCTCTAATCACAACTAACCCACAGAGTCATTAGGTGCAATTTTATATATCTATCTACAAAAGAACTGCTGAAAAGTATGGTCCTGGGATTTTTTTTTCAATAAAATGATTTGTAATAGAACAGCAAAGTGAACATCCATAAATGAAGGAAATGGATCTATTTCCTGGTGTTTTCTACACAAAGGGCTTCTTAGGCAGTGAGTGCACCTGGCTTTGTCTAGAAGAAGGAGGCAGTGGTTAGCTTTTATACTATATAGGTGACTCATGAACTCAGCACACAAATAAATTTAATAAACGAACATGGTACTTTGTTCTGCCAGTCCTCAATTTTTCAGATAACCAATTATTGCAGCAAACATGAAGCTTTTGCACCGCAGTCAAACTAATTAGAGTAAAATTGTTCTCCATTCTCCGTTTTGTAAAAAAAAAATAAAAAATAGCCCAAAGCTATGTTAATAGTCAAAGACAAAAAGAAAACAGGAAAGTGGTTTTCTATTTAACAGTTGTAAGTATCACTGCTCTCTGAATAAATAGTCACCTGTTCTCATGATTTTATATATTTTTTCCTTACAGTAGCATAAAACATGCAATTTAGTTGTTCCAGAAATTATTCTTTCAGACATACTGTATAGAATTTTAGCAGTGCAACATATTGCAAATGAAGTCAATGGCCCACATGTATTAAAGAGGTTGTCCACAATTTTTTTTTCTTAACCCCTCCTCCAACCTAGCAGGGCCTACAAAGGGAGCTATACTTACCTGATCCCCAACTCTCGGATCTGGCTCCATGGGTCCCAGGCTGTCTTCCCCACACTTCACAATCGTTGGCCTCAGCAATGACATGTCATCATGCAGCACATGACCCAGAGGTGATATGTTACTTGAAAACACGTGAAGATAACCTGAGAACCATAGACCCAGAAGGGAGAGGCAGGTAGCAGGTAGGTTTTGTTCTCTTCTCAGGTCCCCCTGGGTGGGTGGAGGCGGGAGGGGGTGATTACAACAAAAAATCGGTGACAACCCCTTCAAAGTGACTGACTTCAATTTGGCTTATTTAGGTATTATACCTATTTATGAATTAAATGAGAGAAATGGGCTTGGTTTAAGATGTGACAATTTGCTCCAAAAGTTTGTCTCAAAATTTTTGCACCAAGTAAGCCAACTAATAGTTGGTGTAAAGCTAGAGAAAAGCATCTAACTATGCACCAAATTTATCATCCAGCCTGAGCCACTGGTATAAATCTGGTGCATTTTAGCAGACTATTCGCATGTAAATACTCTTTAGAATCAAAACAGAGTAATACTGCAATTGTTAAAAGGGAATGCACAGATTATTCTACTTATAAAATGTGAAAACACATCCAGCATAATGATAAAAACCATTCGGCATACTAAATTATAGCTGACCCTGGGTTTCACCGTTGCAACTTCTTTTAAACTATTGCCATGCTAGACTATGCTTCGATTGTGCTTGATGCTCAGTGCACTCTGTGGGACTACAAAGCTCATCCACTCTATGACAATTAACAACATGAGAAGACCCAGCTTGCTGCAGCACTGAAAGATATTAGTGGAGAAGTAATTGGCAAGTGTTTTTTTTCGGATTAGAGAGTATGTAGATTAGGGCTCATGCACACGACTGTATTTTCTTTCTGCTTCCACTCCATTTTTTGTGTGGCCCGTATGTGGAACCATTCACTTCAATGGGGCTGTAGAAAATACTTAAGTTACTCCGTGTGCATTCCGCATGGCCGTTTTGCAAAAAAGTAGTGCGTGTCCTATTATTGTCCACAAATCACGGATCAATGTATTATTGATGCACCATTTATGTGTATTTAGAGTTTTAATGATTTGATATACTTCAAGGTAGACTGATTATTCTACACACTAGTTGTCACTAATCTATTCACCGCTTTACCACTTTTTTGCAACTAAGTATAGTGATTGTCAATCACTGCTTGACCAGCTGTGAGGGTTAGAGGTCTGGTACCCAACCACCAATACATTCTAGGATTGCATGGGAAGATATTTTAACATTTATTATTATTTTAATAAAATAAATTTTGTAGCTGTACCGGATGGTGAGTGCCTGTTTTTAATTTTTCAAATTGTGTTACTATTTTTGATGATTAGGTGAATTGTAGTGTACGGGAGCTGTAATGCCCGTCACTACAGAAGGGTCACTGGTGTGCTGTCGTTTCCCCTTTATTTATGGGGAGGTTGGTATAAATAATCTGCAGATGTAATGTGATGCTATGCACTTCCCTGGTACTGTGAGTAATGCATGTGCAGGCCTGCTAGGGATTTCATTCCAGCTCTAGTCACTAGAGGGAGCTAGGGAGCCCTAGGTTATATAAGGCCCAGTCAGGGAAGGCACAGGCAGTCTAAGCTCAGGCCCTGAGCCTGTAGCAGTTGAAGCCCAGGCCTTGAGCCTGTAAAGTTAAGCCCAGGCCATGAGCCTGTGAAGGTGTTCAGAGTTCAGGCCCTGCGCCTGTTGAAGTCAGCCCAGGCCCTATAGCCTGAGAGGGTCCAGCCTAGGAAGATTCATTCCCTGGGAGGAGCAGTCCAGACCCTAGGACTAGTGGAGATGTGTTGCCTCCTTAGTCGAGCTGCAAACAGGAGAAGGATTCCTGCAGGAGCATTTCTGGTCACCAGCCTGAGGAGCTGAGGGAAGGCAGAGCAGCAACCAAGACAGCAAGAGGTACTATAAGTCCCAGAGGAGGTACTTAATCTAATCCCAAGGATATAAGCCGAGAGAGGGCATTCGGGCCTTGGAAGATAGTGTCCACATTTCCAGGATCAGACAGGTAGAGAGTGCAAGCCGCCTGTACTGCAAGAGTCCTGTGTGTTAACCCTCTGTATTTACCTTGCTACCTATTGCCTGCCACTGAATGTATTGTAACTTGAGGATAAATGTAAACCAACCATCTTCTAGGGAACTGCGCTTCCATCTGTGTCCATGTATGATTACCATCACAAACTTTAGTAAAGTTCAAGTTCCGTTTTATTACACGTGGTCCCTCAGTTATTCCTACTATCAGCAAACGGTGTGCCACCGTTAATTGGCACTGGCGTCACGAACTCTATCTACAACTAACTGCCAGAGAGTCAGCCTGTCTCAGGTTAGTGGTCACCATTGCACTACCTCACCCAAGAACACTATTAATCATAACTTGAGTACGCTGCACCTCTCTTTTGGCGTCACGAACAGGATACGCACGCTTTCTAGTGCAAGAAGCGTGAACTTTGTGCCTTATCCAGTTTGCCCTGTGACCAATGTGACAAATTGCCTGTTTATTTGAAGTGGACCTTGTGGACTTAAAAACATACAAAAAGTGTCCCTAAAACCTCTAAAAAGCGCTGTGCTGTGTTGCGCTATCGAGAGGAAGATAATCGCCACATCAAAGTGTATTTTTGTGGACTTTTGCAATCCTGCTTGCTGTCAGTGAATGGCGCCCAAGATGGCCGCCAGAGCGGTTGAATTTCTTCCTGCGCCATCACTGTCCCCCGTGGCGCGAATTTTTGGCGCCAAAACCCTCCAAGAGGGAGGAGAAAGCTGCCCTGGGATACCGCCCACCTTGATGGATTATAATGTGGCCGCCTTCCCTATTGCGTTATACCTAGGGGGCGGGCCTGTGACCAGGAAAGATCTGCCCAGCCCGGGGAGGAGCCTGTGTTTGAGCTGAAAGAAGAAGCTGGTGAGAAGATGGCGACGCCGGACGCTAACATGCCCGAGCCAGAGCCCATAGGAGAGTGGGGCGCCACACCACCAGACTCCCCTGCACCGGAGACCTGGGACCCTCCAGCCTGGACCATCCACCTGAGAGAGCAAGCGGCTGATCGCCGTGGGATCCGCCGCCGGCACCCGCAATGGCCGACGCTGATGGCCGAACTACGGGCGCGGTTGCGCAGAAGACTACCGCTCGGAAGAAGCGGTTCGAGGAAATGGCGAAGTTGATCCAGGAAGACCCGTTCCAGGGTAAGCCGCAATTAGAAAGATGCCGAGACATGGTTGTGGCGTTCGATAAGGCCCGAGGGTTCGGGTTCATCCAAGAGCTGGGTACAGGCCGGGACTATTATGTGAATAGGCGCTCAGTGAAGCGCCACTATCTACCCGATCGCCTGGATAAGCCTCCTCCTATCAAAATTGTACGGGGTGACGGTTTCCAAATATGGTCTGCGAGGCCAGAACAATTGCTGCGGGAGTCCAGTGATTGTTCCTCTGGAGAGGAGTCAGAGGAGTTTGACACGCACCTGTGAGTAGGCCTGCTAGGCCATTTTTGTATAACCTCACAGAGACATGTCCTTTGTTGCAGGAACTGTCCCTTTAAGTTTGCCAGACTGGTGGAGCTTGCTGCCAGTTCTCCACGGCCGGTGGCATTTTTGTGAAGATAAGTTGCCACTGGGAACCACTGCTCCCAGTCTGCCCTGTTGGTTTCCGGGACACCCTGCCTGCTTTGAAAAATCTCAACAAATCCAAGTTGTGCTTTTATTTTGCACCTTTTTCCCCTTTTAACCCCCATTTCAGGTTGAAAGGGAATTTTATGTCAGCACTTTAAAGGTACGCAGGACTTGCCAGGATAACATGGCCCTGGTATTGTCAGAGTCCTGTGATGTCAATAGTATGTGTATTGCTGACCGTGTTTATTGTTCAAAATTTTATCCAAGCCAATGTGCCCAGAGATGGACTCCCCATGTGCGAGCCTCTGTGATCTTTATTTCCATGGACTCCCTGAGTGTGAGCCAAAATTTATAATATTTTATTGTGGACTTATAATATGTCATGGACTATCCTGGTATTCCCTTTTATCCGCTGTGGTCAGCGCCCCAGTTCCATTCACTATCCTGAGAGAAGAGAACGACGCCCCTTGTCACCGCACTTCACCTTTGCCAGCTGGACCTGATATGAATATCTATGCAGATGATGATGATATCTATGAATATGTATGCCTACATGTCCTTTTTGTATTCCAGGTGAAAGTTCCAGTTGGGCGGGCCCTGTTGGAGTACGAGGTCGTACTCAGCTTAAAGCAGCGGGGTATGTAGTGTACGGGAGCTGTAATGCCCGTCACTACAGAAGGGTCACTGGTGTGCTGTCGTTTCCCCTTTATTTATGGGGAGGTTGGTATAAATAATCTGCAGATGTAATGTAATGTTATGCACTTCCCTGTTACTGTGAGTAATGCATGTGCAGGCCTGCTAGGGATTTCATTCCAGCTCTAGTCACTAGAGGGAGCTAGGGAGCCCTAGGTTATATAAGGCCCAGTCAGGGAAGGCACAGGCAGTCTAAGCTCAGGCCCTGAGCCTGTAGCAGTCTAAGCTCAGGCCCTGAGCCTGTAGCAGTTGAAGCCCAGGCCTTGAGCCTGTAAAGTTAAGACCAGGCCATGAGCCTGTGAAGGTGTTCAGAGTTCAGGGCTTGCGCCTGTTGAAGTCAGCCCAGGCCCTATAGCCTGAGAGGGTCCAGCCTAGGAAGATTCATTCCCTGGGAGGAGCAGTCCAGACCCTAGGACTAGTGGAGATGTGTTGCCTCCTTAGTCGAGCTGCAAACAGGAGAAGGATTCCTGCAGGAGCATTTCTGGTCACCAGCCTGAGGAGCTGAGGGAAGGCAGAGCAGCAACCAAGACAGCAAGAGGTACTATAAGTCCCAGAGGAGGTACTTAATCTAATCCCAAGGATATAAGCCGAGAGAGGGCATTCGGGCCTTGGAAGATAGTGTCCACATTTCCTGGATCAGACAGGTAGAGAGTGCAAGCCGCCTGTACTGCAAGAGTCCTGTGTGTTAACCCTCTGTATTTACCTTGCTACCTATCGCCTGCCACTGAATGTATTGTAACTTGAGGATAAATGTAAACCAACCATCTTCTAGGGAACTGCGCTTCCATCTGTGTCCATGTATGATTACCATCACAAACTTTAGTAAAGTTCAAGTTCCGTTTTATTACACGTGGTCCCTCAGTTATTCCTACTATCAGCAAACGGTGTGCCACCGTTAATTGGCACTGGCGTCACGAACTCTATCTACAACTAACTGCCAGAGAGTCAGCCTGTCTCAGGTTAGTGGTCACCATTGCACTACCTCACCCAAGAACACTATTAACCCTAACTTGAGTACGCTGCAGAATCATCCAAAAACAGAGCACCTTAACCATAGACCGGATACGGGTGAGCCACGATATACCTGTTACACATATAAGAAAGTGTCCGTGATATTATTGGTCTGTTGGGTGTTGGGTATATGGACTATATTTGTGGACATATGTGTGTACAGGTCTTGCATCTTGTGCTGTTACACAGAAAAGTCCCTGGTTGTGATGAAAGTTCACTTCTGACAAGGAAATTCCTCAAGTTTGGTGGTTGTTGGTATGCCAGAAGAGGTATTTCCAGAATTTTTTTTTTAAAATCTTTTAGTCTGTTGTCTTTGCTGAATATAAGCACCCCAAGGAAAACTGTGACGGATCTCCAACTAATATTCAGCAAAGAAAATAGACTAAAAGAAATATTTCCAGAATTGCCTCCATTTTTTCTGTGTAACAACAAAAAATGCAAGACCTGGACACATACGGTATCTTATCCACAAATACATTGGGGTGACACTTTGACCCATTAACTAGTGTTAATCGGGCACCAAAGTATTCGGGTGCTCGGGCCGAACACATCGGGATGCTCGGGTGCTCTACCGAGCACCCAAGCACAATGCAGGTCAATGTGTGAACCCGAGCATTAAACCAGACACCCCCTGCTCTGAAGAGGGGAGGGTGGCTGGTTCATATGAAAAGGTCAGAAATTGATGGAAACACCACCGAAATGGTTCGGGAACAGCATGGGGAGGATGTCTGGATGCATCTTGGACTCCCATGTCACTGCTGGGAACGATGTTGTCTGAGTAGTACGTCACTTTTACAGACTGACAATAATACGCACAAAACCAAAGATAAAATCAATTTTAGAGGAAAAATTGTTAGGAAACATTCTTTCCTGTATATTTACTTGTATATAAACTGCAAGTGCTGCCAAAAATTACAAGCAAGAGGCACTCTGATACAACCTGTATATCACATAAAGGAGGGCCTCATTCACATTGTGGTACAATTGTTCAGGTAGTGGGACTTCTACATTCATAAAGCCTATGCACTAAGTGAAAGGGCTGCCAAAAACTACAAGGAACCGGCACTCCAATGCACCCTTTGTTACACATAAAGGAGGGCATTTTACACACCCTTGAAAAATTATGATTGATGGCCTGCTGGTGACCCTCAAAAACATTTGGAGCAAGGGCCTGCTGATCTGACCATCTGAAACATTAGGGGCAAGGGCCTGCTACTGAGCTGACCCTCTAAAACATTAGGGGTGAGGGTCTGCTGCTCAGCTGACCGTCTAAAACCTTATGGTTGAGGGCCTGATGCTGAGCTGACCCTGTAAACGATTGTAGGTGAGGACCTGCTTGTGAGCTTACCCTCTAATACAATAAATGCAAGGGCCTGCAGGTTAGCTGACCCTGTAAAACATTATATGTGAGGGCCTGCTGGTGAGCTGACCCTGTAAAAGATTGTAGGTGATGGCATGCTGGTGAGCTGACCCTCTAAAACATTATATGCGAGGGCCTGAAGGTCAGCTGACACTGTAAAAACATTATGTTCAAGGGCCTGCAGGTGAGCTGACCCTGTAAAAGATTATATGCGAGGGCATATATGCGAGGGCATAATATGCGACGAATAGGCATGTTGATATGATGGAAGAGGAGGAGGAGGATGAGAAAAAGGAAGATTCAACCATATACCCTTTTTTTGTGGTGGAAGGGTTGCATAGGAATACAGTGTATTCAGTACATTATATACAACACATCTAAATAGCCTTTATGTTAATCAGCTTTAATCAGTCGAGAAGTCAGGGGCAATCCAGGCCTTGTTCATTTTTATAGGAGCCACCAGCTGCACTAAATACATGCTCAGACAAAACGCTGGCGGCAGGGCAGGCCAGCACCTCCAGGGTGTAAAGCGCAAGTTCGTTCCACGTGTCCAGCTTGGACACCCAGTAGTTGTAAGGCACTGAGGGATCATTGAGGATGGTAACACGGTCTTCTATGTAATCCTGCACCATCTTTAAAAAATTTTCCCTCCTTGTGACAGTAGGCCGCACATCAGGGTGAGGCTGCTGGCGGGGCGTCATGAAACTATCACAGGCTTTGGAGAGTGTTGCCAGTTGCCCAAGGAACTACGGACTCTGCCCCCAGCGTTTTCAGATGGAAATTTTTGGAGCAATTTTTTAACAAGGAATGAGAGATGAGAAGTTCTCTTTGTAGCGGGAGTTGAGAAGGGTGAACAACCAGTAATCCATGTTGTCTAAAATGCATATAACGTGCAGGTCACGGGAAAGGCAGCCTAACATGAAGTCAGCCATGTGTGCCAGAGTACCAACAAGCAAGAACGATTGCAAGGTAGATAGATCAGCCGCACTTACCATCCGTGTTCACATCTTTATTGCAGGATGCATTACAGGGGTGGACTCACATGGAGCATAATAAACAGCGACGGCCGCGGTGTGACAGCTTATTCCGGCTGCTTGATACACTTCAAAAAATCGCGCGCGCAGCTTTTTAGCTTCATCTGGGGGAGGGTTCAAACGACCCATCATTTAGCAACCCTTGACGCCACAGAAAGAGCGAGCGTGCAACATACAAATACAAGGATACAAACGTATACATTTAAAAACATCAGTTTCAAAAATATCAAGAAATATCAAAGGTAGCAAAAAGCTGACATATATAAAAGGAATAGTAAATGTGAATCTATACGGGAAGGGCTGCATTTAACTTCATTGCTGGTTCCCCGTTATGGATAATGTACTTTAGCAAGGGGTGTTTTTTCATGTCACCCTATTCAATAAATACTGATAGATCATTACGCTCGTTTAGGCCCAGATAACCAGTGGCGTCAGTTTTAATAATAAACCGAGCTTCCTTTTGGAGCAGGAGACGGTGTCTATCGCCTCCCTATGATAATGGGGGAATGTGTTCCAGACCCGAAGGACATTCGCATCCCCTCCATGTTGACATCATATATGTTCAATGAGGCGAGTACGTCCCTTTCCTGTCCTAATTGAATTCCGGTGCTCTCGTACTCGCTCCATTAGGGATCTTTTAGTTTTACCTACATAGAAGGACCCACACACACAGATCAGTACATAAACCACAAATCTCGTTCTACAATTTATGAACTGGTGTACGCAATGTTCAATGCCTCCAAAAAAGAAGTGGCGGCCCTGAACCATAAAACCGCACAGCGAACAGTCACCACAACGATGGTTGCCAGTGATAGTTGCCAGTGATGGGTAGTTTGAACCCTCCCCCAGATGACACTAAAAAGCTGCGCGCGCGCGATTTATTGAAGAGTATCAAGCAGCCGGAAGAAGCGGTCACACCGCGAAACGGCCATCGCTTTTTATTATGCTCCGTGTGAGTCCACCCCTGTAATGCACCCTGCAATAAAGATGTGAACACGGATGTGAGTGCGGCTGATCTATCTACCTTGCAATCGTTTGAAGTTCTATTTAGCCTGCACCCCGTTTCCCGGAGGATCGGAAGAGGCCAAGACTGGGTTCCCCTATAACTCCAGGTGTAATAACGGTGCCCTCAGTATCTCTTGCTATATTCATGTTGATTTTTACCTGAGAGAGCACGTCTTACCTTTAAACACCTGTTTAAGTGATTGTTTGGAACCATGGCCAAGGACACGAACCCAAGTGTGACAACAGGCAGAGTGGGAGGGGACTCATATTTCATGGAGTGTAATTCAAAGGACTTGTTACAGTCCTGCAGTACAAGGACTTTGGAAAATAAAGTTATACAACTTGCTGACAAAGAAGTGCGGCTCTTTTGGACCATTAATTCATTAAGGTCCTACAATGAGAGTGGACGGGTTCCACGTGGACTTCGCATTTATAAAGAGTTAGCACAGTTCGAGGAAGATACATCCTTTGTGAATGAATGGAAGGAACTGCATAAGGATTTTTCGTTGAAAATTTTACAAGCTGTAATGAATTGAAACGAAAGAGAGTATGATACAGTCAACATGGAGCTGAAGAGAGCTAAAGATGAACTAAAATCACGTTTCAATAGAAAGCTCGTTGTAACACAGACCGAGATTAAAGAAAAGAAAAAGGATAAATTCCTATGAGATAAAGCGGACTATGAGACTGGGCGGATCTTTGATTGGCAGAAAAAGAGATTCAGAAGACGTCGCCCATTCTGGAGACCTAAAAGCGACTACTGGACGACAGACTCAGAATCCAGCGCTTCCGATGATTCAACAAATCAACCCCTGAAACCCCACAGTAATCTCCCTTTAGGAGGAGAACAAGGAGGGGGGACGGGGAAGAAGGAATGCGCAGGTCGGCACGCAGAAAGCAAGCAGGTCTCATGGAGGAATTAACAAAAGAGAACAATGTTTCTGCTAATCTTGTCATTAACATCAGTGATGTCGAATTGCCCCCGGACTGCACCTCGGTCCTCAACTTGGGACTGGGGTTCAGTCCGACAGAGCAATTCGACGGAACCACTTTTGAAATTGATTTGTTCAAAAATGTTTGTAAATTGTATATAAAAAAGCATTTCAGTAACGTCTCTGTCCCCCAAAATATCCAAAAAGAGAGTGATAGACCTGTGTTTTTGGATCCTCTAGAGTATAATATCTCTGAACCCTTTAATATACAAGAGGTTGCTTGTTTAGAATTTTTAACAGGCATGGATCTTAATTCTGACCCTGTGTCAACCACTACACAGTGTGATTTTCAAGGAGGTATATCATCCTCCTTTTGCCCCCCTATGCCCGCCGGCTCAATAATTGATGTATTTTATAAAAGGGTCTTGAGAGACATGAAAACCTTGATCTATCCCAGAGAGAAGGAGAATTTAAGCAAAAGGCAATTAGCCGCCATACAATGGCTCCGCAACTCTGATCTTATCATCAAGCCGGCGGACAAGGGGGGGTAATGTTGTTGTGAAATGACCCGAGATTTTTATGTCACTGAGGGAGGGAGGCAGTTGAGTGATGTCAGTACATATGAAAAGTTACCATCGGATCCAATCCCCGAGACTCGGTCCAGATTGGTGGATTTGTTGCGGAGGTATATAGAGGCAGACGTACTCCATGGCTCTACCATTGACAAATTGGTCCCTCCCTTTCCTAATAGACCATCCTGGCATTTTCTCCCTAAGGTGCACAAGTCACTGACCCATCCCCCCGGATGCCCTATATTGTCGGGGGTTGGGTCAGTGACTGAGCCTTTGTCGAGATACCTGGATTGGTTACTGCGTCCTATTTTGTTCAGATTTCCCACATATCTGGGTGACACCAACGACTTCCTTCTGGCACTTGAGGATTTCCAGTGGCAGGATGGTTGGAGTTTGGTGTCTCTAGATGTGGTTAATCTTTACACTCGGATTCCTCAACGTGGGGGAGTAAACGCAGTCCTTGAACTTATTGAGCATTCAGAGAGAAGCCCTTTATTTGGCAAATTTGTAGAAGAATCACTGCTATTCGTTTTGGAGAATAATACGTTTCTTTTCAATGACCAATGGTATAGGCAAATTTTTGGAACAGCCATGGGGACGCCAGTCTCTTGCACCTTCGCAAATATATTTTTGGGTAGGTTCGAGGATAGATACATCTTTTCGACGTCAAACCCAATCCTCGGTTCTATACGCCTGTTTTTACGCTACGTGGATGATATCTTTATGGTATGGTCGGGGACACAGGAGCAGTGTGAGCATTTTGTGGCCCATCTTAATGACGCGAACGACATGAACATGACGTTCACCCTCAATTTTGGGGGGTCGTCTATTGAGTTCTTGGACGTTCGTGTCATTGTGGAGGATGGTGCCCTACATACTGAAAGGTATCGCAAATCCACTGCTACCAATACCCTACTGCACCATGAGAGCTATCACCAACGTAGCGTAAAAGAGTCAGTCCCTTATGGACAGTTTTTGAGACTCAGATGGATAAACAGTCAGGACATAGTGTTCCTGAGACAGGCGAGGGAACTGAGGGATAGACTAGTGCAGCGTGGTTACCCGCTTGAGCAATTAAATATAGCGTTGGAGAAGGCAGAGACCCACACACAGCGATCATTGATGACACGTAATAAACGTAAGGAAGAAAAAGACACAGAGAAGAAGGAAAGATTTGTGTTTCTTTTTAAACATAGTCCAATGGCAAACAATATAAAGAGGTCAATCTTAAACAATTGGGAGATTTTGAAAGCAGAAGGGGATTTGGGCAAATTGATAGATCAGAAACCGATATTAGCTTTTAAGAGATGCCGCACGTTTAGGGACATTCTGGTACGCAGCCGCTACAGCGGGCGGAAACCGCGCGATTGGTTGTCACTCGGTAAGCCGGTAGGCAACCATCGTTGTAGTGACTGTTCGCTGTGCTGTTTTATGTTTCAGGGCCGCCACTTCTTTTTTGGAGGCATTGAACATTGCGTACACCAGTTCATAAATTGTAGAACGACATCTGTGGTTTATGTACTGATCTGTGTGTGTGGGTCCTTCTATGTAGGTAAAACTAAAAGACCCCTAATGGAGCGGGTACGAGAGCACCGGAATTCAATTAGGACAGGCAAGGGACGTACTCGCCTCAATGAACATATACGGTGTCAATATGGAGGGGATGTGAATGTCCTGCGATTTGCGGATCTGGAACACATTCCCCCATTATCACAGGGAGGCGATAGACACCGTCTCCTGCTCCAAAAGGAAGCTCGGTTTATTATTAAAACTGACGCCACTGGTTATCTGGGCCTAAACGAACGTAATGATCTATCAGTATTTATTGAATAGGGTGACATGAAAAAACACCCCTTGCTGAAGTACATTATCCATGACGGTCAGGGCCAGCGCCACCAGTAAGGCGACCCAGGCAGTCGCCTGAGCGGCTGAGCCTGAGCGCTCTAAAGAATCTCCGGCCGCCGGCTCAGTGCTGCGCAGCCTGCCTGCGCCTGCTGTCTGTGTCTGCTCTGTGCTGTCTGACATGTCGGAGGAGAATCGGGGCAGAGGCTGAGCCGCTGCTGCCTGCCTTAGTGAAGCCGTGGGGGTGGGGCAGGGCACACAGGTGCAGCAGGCGGACCAAAGAGACAGTATTAAAACAAAACTTAGAACAGTGTGAATTATGGACAATGCAGCAGTCCTGAAATACGGTGTAGGTCCTTTCTCCTTCAAAGTCACAGTATTCAAAAGTCAGGTATCAGGTCCGCGCTAATGGATCAACCATAAACATGTGCTCCAAACGCGCTGTTCTCTTATTCAGGTCACTCGTAATTTCACTCCGAACACCAACTGAAACTCTCCATATCCAGAATCCCTTTGAAAAACGGGAAACAGATAGCGTAATACCCCAAGTAAAAGGTTAAAAACATCTTTATTCTACTTACAGGTTTACACCTTGTAGTTAGCGTGACAGACAAACAGCACAAGCTGGGCTCCAGAATCCCGTTTTTCAAAGGGATTCTGGATATGGAGAGTTTCAGTTGGTGTTCGGAGTGAAATTACGAGTGACCTGTATAAGAGTACAGCGCGTTTGGAGCACATGTTTATGGTGGATCCATTAGCGCGGACCTGATACCTGACTTTTGAATACTGGGACCAGAGAGACAGTCTGTCAGACTGACAATGACAGTCTGACACCGCTGTGCTGTGTGTCTCTCTGGTGGTCTGAGTGACTATAACTGCTGCTAGCTTACCTGGCTGCTGGCTTCAGGCTGCTGAGGGTAGGGAGCGGAGGCGGAGCTATGCCGCCCTGGCCTGAATGATCTTGATCTGAACCCCCTGACCCCTTCCACCCTTGAGCACGTGACGCAGAGAGAGGGGTGGAGCGAAAGAGGAAGAGAAGGCTGCACACTGAGCTGCAAGCAGCCGAGCAGTGGCCATGCGTCTTATAAAGCGGATTGAGGATACTTCGCTGGCCGCTATGCTGCACAGCGAAGTATCAGTGGGGGAGGGGGGGCGTCAATTTTTATCTTGCCTAGGGAGGAAAAATCCTTGCACCGGCCCTGATGACGGGGAACCAGCAATGAAGTTAAATGCAGCCCTTCCCGTATAGATTCACATATACTATTCTTTTTATATGTGTCAGCTTTTTGCTACCTTTGATATTTCTTGATATTTTTGAAACTGATGTTTTTAAATGTATACGTTTGTATCCTTGTATTTGTATAATGCACGCGCACTCTTTCTGTGGCGTCAAGGGTTGCTAAGTGATGGGTCGTTTGAACCCTCCCCCAGATGACGCTAAAAAGCTGTGCGCGTGCGATTTTTTGAAGTGTATCAAGCAGCCGGAAGAAGCGGTCACACCGTGAAACAACCGTCGCTGTTTATTATGCTCCATGTGAGTCCACCCCTGTAATGCACCCTGCAATAAAGATGTGAACACGGATGGTGAGTGCGGCTGATCTATCTACCTTGCAATCGTTTGAAGTTCTATTTAGCCTGCACCCCGTTTCCCGGAGGATCGGAAGAGGCCAGGACTGGGTTCCCCTATAACTCCAGGTGTGATAAGGGTGCCCTCAGTATCTCTTCCTATATTCACCAACAGGCAAGAGTTCGCTGTCGTCATCAAGAAGATGACTCTCAATCTCCTCATCCTCTTCCTCCCCTTCTGCCCACCAATACTGAACAGATGGAATTAAACTTCTATGGGTACTACCCCCTGTAGTGGAGGCACCCATCTCCTGCTCCTCCTCCTCTTCATCGTCCAATTCGCGCTGAGAAGACGAACTGAGGGTGGTCTGGCTATCACCCTGTGTAATGTCTTCCCCCATTTACACCTCTTCCACATGCAAAGCGTCGTCCTTAATTGTGAGCAGCAAGCGTTTGAGTAGACACAGAAGTGGGATGACCATGTTGCATTTGGTATTCCACTACTGCCCTCTGCTGCTCACAAAGCCTGGCCAACATGTGAAACGTCGAGTTCCAGCGCATGCTCACGTCGCACAACAGCCGGCGAGCTATCAATTTCAAGCGCTGCTCCAGCGTTGACAGACCGGCTGAAGCTGTCAATGACTTGCGGAAGTGTGCACACACGCGGTGCACCTTCACCAGTAGCTCAGGCAAATTGGGGTAGGTTTTGAGAAACCGCTGAACCACTAAGTTTAAGACATGGGCTAGGTTATGGGATGTGTGTGAGCTTGCCGAGCTCCGAAGCTGCCACCATTACGGCCAATATCAGACACAACCATGCCTGGTTGTAGGTTGACTGGTGAGAGCCACAGCTCAGTCTGATCTCTTATCCCCTTCCATAGCCCTGTGGCGGTGTGCTGTTTGTCCTCTAAGCATATCAGTTTCAGCAGGGCCTGTTGCCACTTCCCCACTGCAGTGCTACACTGCTTCCAGCTACCGACTGATGGATGACTGGAGCTGCATGCGGATAATTCGTAGGGGGAAGTGGAGGAGGCAGAGGAGGAGAAGTGGGGGCTGGAGCCACTAACGTAGGTGCTGGCGGAAAACCTGATCGACAAAGGGCCCGCGATCCTTGGCATCGGTAGCACTTGCGCCATCCCAGGGTACGACTAGCTCTCGGCCTCCACAACATTCACCCAATGTAGCGTCCCTGGTTGAATGCACTTGTCCATATGTCCGTGGTTAAGTGGACCTTCCCAGTAACTGTGTTGGTCAGGGCACATGTGATGTTACGGGACATGTGTGGGTGTAGGGGGGCATGGCAGACCTTGAAAAACAGTGGCGGCTGCATACTGCGTAACGTGGGATGGCTGCCGACATGAGCCTACGGAAGGCCTCAGTGTCCACAAGCCTAAATGGAAGCATTTTCAGGGCGCCGTAATTTGGAAAGCTGCACATTTAGTGCTATGGCCTGTGAGTGGGAGGCTGGGTATTTGCGCTTTCGTTCAAAGGCCTGGGGCAAGGACATTTGGATGCTGCGCTGCTGACATGGAAGTGGATGTGGTCACCGATGGTGCTTGCGAAGGTCTAGGTGCAGGGTCCGAGCCTGCGCTTTGACAGTGGATTGGCCAGCAGGTAACATAGGGGAAGAGGAGACAGTGGTGTGACCCGCAGACACAGATTGTGGACCCAGGCGTTCGTCCCACGTATTAGGGTGCTTTGATGCTATGTGGCGGATCATGCTGGTGGTGGTGAGGTTGCTAGTGTTCACGCCCCGGCTCATTTTGGTATGGCACAGGTTGCAAACTACTATTCTTTTGTCGTCCACACTTTCCTCAAAAAAGCACCACTGCGGAACACCTACCCCTTGGCAAGGGAGATTTCCGCAAGGGGTTGCTCAGTGTAACAGTTGCGGGCCTGTTTGGTGTGGCCCACCTTCTCCCTTTTGCCCCCCCCACTGCCTCTTCCAGCCTGTTGCGGTGCTGCAGATCCCTCCCGCTCTGTACTGCTGTCCTCGCTTGGCTTTCCACCTTCCCAGGTTGTGTCAGTGACTTCATCGTAACCACAACCTCAATGATTGACAACTGTGTGTCATCCTCTTCATCAATCTCTTGAGACAGTAATTGCCATTGACTTAATGGCAACTGTGTCTTATCATCATCCACCTCGTTAAACAGTAATTGCCATTCCCCACTGTCACCTTCTTGTGACTGTGAATGCTCAAGAGGTTGGGAATCAGGGCACAAGATCTGGCCCTCTTAAAGCGTGCTTGGCGAGAAGGCCAAATGAAGGAATGGTGATGAAAAGCGGTCCTCGGAATATACAAGTCTGGGATCACTTGTTTGCCCGGACTCTCCATAGTGGGAGGAAGGAGAATCAGGGTGAAGATTGTGTTGACCAGACTCCTGGCTACTGAGACTGGACTTGGTGGAAGACAGGGTAGTGCTTAACGGACTGGAAGCATTATCTGATGCAATCCAACCGACCACCTGGTCGCACTGATTTGACTTCAAGAGTGGTGTCCTGCACCGCCCTGCAAACTGGGACATGAAGCTAGGTATTGTGGATGATATCTTGTGCTCTGGCAGCAGGCACAGTTTTAACGCGCCCAGGGCCATGGCCTCTGCATGCACCAAAAGCATCACGGCCACTTCCCCGTCCCTTACTGCTCGCCTTCTTCATTTTAAATGTAATATATGCTTGAAAATATGTCACACATACAGTAGCGTAGGATTTGGAAGTGTATGCGCAAATTTTTTTTAAAAGGTATTTTTTAAACGCACAAGTTACACTGGAGATATCCCCCTGGTAATGTCACTGTCAGAAGCGGATACTGTCTATTGAAAACAGACACTGTATGTCACTGATACATTTTTTAAACTCACACGGTACACTTTAGATGTTCCCCCTGGTAATGTCACTGTCAGAAGCAGACACGGTCTATTGAAAAAGTACACTTTATGTCACTGATACATTTTTTAAACGCGCACGTTACACTGGAGATGTACCCCTGGTAATGTGACTGTCAGAAGCGGACACCATCTATTGACAAAGTACACTATATTTCACTGATAATTTTAACCGCACACAGTACACTGTAGATATATTCCCCTGGTAATGTCACTGTCAAAAGCGGACATCGTGTATTGAAAAAGTTGGTAGCTAAAATCCTCGTCTTTATTCAGGCAGTAGAAAACAATGTACAGGACATACACCCACAAGTGTTGCGTTGACGCGTTTTTCGAACAAAGTTCTTAATCTTAAGAACATATGGTTAAGAACTTATGGTGAAGAATAAGAACTTTGTTCAAAACGCGTCAACACAACACTTGTGGGTGTATGTCATGTACATTGTTTTCTACTGCCTGAATAAAGACGAGGATTTTAGCCACTAAAGACAAAGACAAACATGAGTGCTGGAACCTTTCTGTGTTGAATTGTATGCTGAGGCTGACCTGCCTGTTCCGTGCACATGGGTGATCCAAGTTAATTGGTGAGCTGGAGGTTTTTCTGTTACTTATTGAAAAAGTACACTGTATGTCACTGATAAAGTTTTTTAAATGCACATGGTACACTGGAGTTATTCCCCTGGTAATGTCACTGTCAGAAGCGGACACTGTCTACGAATAAAGTTCACTGGATGTCACAGATATTTTTGGGATGCGCACACTTTACACAGGAGATGTGGCGCAAATAATTTAACTGTCCGCAGCGGCCTATTAGACGCTATTTAGAGCAGGTTGCGCTAAAAATGTATATTGCTGCTGCCACACACAATAGTCCTTAAAAAGATTTTTGGGTCTCTGAAAAGTTTTTCTAATAAAACTAATGCAACATCACTCCCTACACTGTCTGTCCCTTCCTATGCACTGCTCTCCCTGACTAAGACTGATCCAATAACGCGTTCCGGCCAGCCAATCACTGTTATGCCAGTAACCAACATGGCTACGGCATTATGGCATTGAGGGCAGTACTTACCCGCACGCTTATTGGCTGCGTAGCAGGCAAGAAAGGTGCGGGGAGGAGACTCGAGCCTTGCGCTCAAGCACTTGCGGTACTCGGCCGAGTACCGCCATGTGCCGAGCATCGAGATGCTTGAGTCAAACTGATGTTCGGCTGAGCATGCTCAATCAACACTACTATTATCTGTGCAGCTGTGAAATTGTTACATCTGCAGAAAGTGCATTTTGTATACCGACTGCCAGTGTGTAGTGGTTTTTTTAGCGATTATCTGCAGGTGTAATTGGCTTTAACTCCTAGATTTATGAGGCACTACATGGCCAAATTTCATACCTCCTTCAGTGTGGCTCCTAATCCCTAATCTATTAAAGCTTGTAGTATGATTTTTTTTCAGGTTAGCCAATAAGTATCATCCTCATAATACTTTTGTATTTATCAACACCACATTATTCAACATCACATTAGCACATAGAAGTAGTTATGTTCTACAGTTGTCATTTTGTCCTGTATAGAATATACTGTTAACAATAATTGTATTATATTGTGTCAATACATATATTCAATGCATTTGGAAAGTCTTCAGACCCTTTCACTTTTTTTTTACATTTTGTTATGTTACAGTCTTGAGCTAAAATAATAAAAAAAATCAAGATTTTCGCATTTTTCTCTCAATAATAACAAAGTGAGAACATAATGTTTGAAAAATTTGCTAATTTCCTGAAAAAGAAAAACTAAAATATTGCAGTGACCCTAAGTATATAGAGACCCTTTAATCAGCACTTTGTTGGAGCACTTTTGGCACAATTACAGCCCCAGTCTTCTTGGGTGAGATGCTGCAGTGGCTGGGTTTGAGCTGGCCCCAACTCTACACTGGGCCCTCCTGACACCGTTGAGGTATTACTACGTGTTGTTTCTCTCCGTAAGGGCTGGTAAGGCATGGTGTACCCCAATGGGAAATAAGTCCAGACCTTCAGAGTTCGCAATTAACCAGTGTCTTTCCTTCCTGGAAGAACTCAAGTGCAAAACAAAATACACAAGACAATGAGCTAGCTGGCTTCTCTAGTCTCCTCCCTGGCAGAAGAAGGTTTCATGTTAAGGAAAGGCTTGAGCTAACTGTCCCTCTCTCTCTTTCCCTCTCTCTCTCTGAGAAGACTGGTACCTTGTAAAAAAGGCTGGTGGCCCAGGATCTGTGGTTCAGTCAGCATTCGTATCTTAGCTTCTTCTTCTGGTCACTCATGCAGTCTGGGAGGGTCTCTCCTACTAAACACTGGTCCCTATCTGCAAACTGTCAGAGTCTATTCTATTAAGAATCACAGAAATAAATGTGGCCTAAATGGGTGGGACTGCTCCAAACCCCAAACACTGTGGCGTGTTTCTAACTGGGGCGGCAATACCTCCGCATGTGGTTCGCAGCGAACGGCTATCCCCAGCAAAAATTGCATACAATGGAGGATACCGGCGCGAACCACAAGCACCACACAAACATCCTACACAAAATAAAACATGTGCGGATGAAAATATATAAACACATAACTCACAGAAAAAAGATGCACCACATGGATAAGCAACTGACAACACTGGCTAATCCCTCACTCTGGTGTTAAAAGCTGAGAGATTCGCCAATATTTCCAATCAGGAACATATTGGAGCCCCTTTAAGCACCACTTCACGGTATCTCAGCATGGCATGGGGTCCTACCACTAGACTACCTATGGTGTGTGAACAAGGTCTGAAAAGGTATTAAGCAGCCTACAGCCCCCTCCCACTCACCTGCATTGCAGGACCAACAATGCAATGGGGAACAAATGAGGCCGCAAGCTACACCTACAACAGACCATGTGACACCGGCTTCCAGGTGCAACAGAATGTTTACCAGCCATATGCAATGGCACATTCAATACATATAAAACAAGAATCACAGAAATAAACGTGGCCTAAATGGGTGGGACTGCTCCAAACCCCAAACACTGTGGCGTGTTTCTAACTGGGGGGGCAATACCTCCGCATGTGGTTCGCAGCGAACGGCTATCCCCAGCAAAAATTGCATACAATGGAGGATACCGGCGCGAACCACAAGCACCACACAAACATCCTACACAAAATAAAACATGTGCGGATGAAAATATATAAACACATAACTCACAAAAAAAAGATGCACCACATGGATAAGCAACTGACAACACTGGCTAATCCCTCACTCTGGTGTTAAAAGCTGAGAGGTTCGCCAATATTTCCAATCAGGAACATATCGGAGCCCCTTTAAGCACCACTTCACGGTATCTCAGCATGACATGGGGTCCTACCACTAGACTACCTATGGTGTGTGAACAAGGTCTGAACAGGTATTAAGCAGCCTACAGCCCCCTCCCACTCACCTGCATTGCAGGACCAACAATGCAATGGGGAACAAATGAGGCCGCAAGCTACACCTACAACAGACCATGTGACACCGGCTTCCAGGTGCAACAGAATGTTTACCAGCCATATGCAATGGCACATTCAATACATATAAAACAAGAGTGAGGGATTAGCCAGTGTTGTCAGTTGCTTATCCATGTGGTGCATCTTTTTTCTGTGAGTTATGTGTTTATATATTTTCATCCGCACATGTTTTATTTTGTGTAGGATGTTTGTGTGGTGCTTGCTTACCACATGCGGAGGTATTGCCCCCCCAGTTAGAAACACGCCACAGTGTTTGGGGTTTGGAGCAGTCCCACCCATTTAGGCCACGTTTATTTCTGTGATTCTTGTTTTATATGTATTGAATGTGCCATTGCATATGGCTGGTAAACATTCTGTTGCACCTGGAAGCCGGTGTCACATGATCTGTTGTAGGTGTAGCTTGCGGCCTCATTTGTTCCCCATTGCATTGTTGGTCCTGCAATGCAGGTGAGTGGGAGGGGGCTGTAGGCTGCTTAATACCTGTTCAGACCTTGTTCACACACCATAGGTAGTCTAGTGGTAGGACCCCATGTCATGCTGAGATACCGTGAAGTGGTGCTTAAAGGGGCTCCGATATGTTCCTGATTGGAAATATTGGCGAATCTCTCAGCTTTTAACACCAAAATGAGGGATTAGCCAGTGTTGTCAGTTGCTTATCCATGTGGTGCATCTTTTTTCTGTGAGTTATCTATTCTATTAAGCACTGATCTCTATCTGCTGATAACTAGCGGCTCTGACTGCTCTCCTGATATACAATTTCTAGCTAAATTCTAACCTTCTAATGAGAGGGGTGGCATGTGAGAAGCACAGTCTAAACAGAAACACTGTTAGAATTTCTATCATAGACTTGTATAGCGCTTCAATGCCAGTCTATGGGAATGAATAAGCAGTTTGCCCAGACAAAATCTAAACTAGACATTCAGAAGGTCAAACTGCTCTGAGCTCTACAGACAGTTTCTTTCTTCCTCATTGCTTGGTGTTTGCTCTGAGAGGCATTGTCAGCTGTGAGACCTTACAGTATATAGACAGAGGTGTTTCTTTCCAAATCATGTCCAATCAACTGAATTCACCTCAGGTGGGCCCAAATCAAAATGTAGAAACATTTATAGATGATCATGAGAAATGGAGGCCCTTAGAGCAAACTTTCAAGTGTCATTGCAAAGGGGGTCTGAATAGTTATGTCCATGCAAAATTTTAGTTTTTCATTTTGAATAAATTGCCACCATTTTTGAAGTCCTGTTTTCACTTCGTCATTATGAGGTATTGAGTGCAGATTGATGAGGGAAAGCTAGATTTTTTTTTGTTATTCTAGCACTAGGCCGCAGGCTTATAAAATCTAAAAAAGGGTCTGAAGACTTTCCCAATATGTGTGTGTATAGAGGTTCATCTCAATAAATTAGAATATCATCAAAATTTAAAGTGAAATTCATATATTATATAGATTATTTAAATACAGAGTGATCTACTTCAAGCGTTTATTTCTTTCAATGTTGATGATTATGTCTTACAGCTAATGAAAACCCAAAAGTCAGCATCTCAGAAAATTAGAATATTATATAAAACTAATTAAAAAAATTTTTGGACACTGAAATGTTGGCCTACTGAAAAGTATGTGCAGTATGTGCACGCAATACTTGATTGGGGCTCCTTTTGCATGAATTGCTGTATCAATGCGATCAGCCTGTGGCACTGCTGAGGTGTTATGGAAGCCCAGGTTGCTTTGATAACATCTATTAGCTCGTCTGCATTATTGCGTCTGGTGTCTCTCATCTTCCTCTTGACAACACCCCACAAATTCTCTATAGGGTTGAGATCAGGCGGGTTTGCTGGCCAATCAAGCACAGTTATACTGTGGTTATTAAACCAGGTTTTGGTACTTTTGTCAGTGTGGGCAGGTTCCAAGTCTGCTGGAAATTGAAATCAGCATCTCCATAAAACTTGTCAGCAGAGGGAACCATGAAGTGCCCTAAAATTTCCTGGTAGATGATTGTGCTGACTTTGGATTGATGTAACACAGTTGAACAACGGCAGCAGATGATATGGCTCCCTAAACCATCACTGACTGAGGAAACTTAACACTGGACCTCAAGCAATTGTGTGCCTCCCCACTCTTCCTCCAGACTCTAGGACCTTGATATTCAAATGAAATGTAAAATTTACTCTTATCTGAAAATAGGACTTTGGTCCACTGAGCAAGTCATTTTTCTCCTTAGCCCAGGTAAGACACTTCTAGCGTTTTCTCTGGGTCATGAGAGGCTTGACACAAGGGATGCAAGAGTTGTAGTCCATGTTTTGGATACATCTGTGTGTGGTGGCTCTTGTAGCACTGACTCCAGCCATAGTCCACTCCTTGTGAATCTTCCCCAAATTCTTGAATGGCATTTCGTTGACAATTAAGACCATTAATATGCTTGGCTATAGCATTCTGTGAACAGCCAGCTTCTTTAGCAATGACCTTTTGTGGCTTCCCCATGATTATGTGGCCTACTGAACCAGACCAAGGGAAACCTTTGCAGGTGTTTTGTGTTGATTAGCTGATTAGATTGTGACACAATCAGTCTGTAATATTGAACTTTTTCACAATATTCTAATTTTCTGTGATACTGGGTTTTCATTAGCTATAAGCCATAATCATCAACTTTAAAAGGAATAAACGTTCGAAATAAATCACTCTGTGTATAATGAATCTATATAATATATAAATTTCACTTTTTGAATTGAATTACTGAAATTATTTATTAAGATGCATATAGATAGATAGATAGATAGATACAAAAGAAGGAGACAGCAGCACTAGGCAATTAAGTATTCAAAGTATGGCATGTATAAGGGATCACTGCACTCCAGAGATGTAACAAAATAAAATAGAATTGTAGATTTATTCCTCTGTATCTATAAAAATGTTCCTACCTGAAACTGGGAGCTAAAACATTGGGAGTCATTTATTAAGCTGAAATATGCATATATTACTCTTATTTCAGGCACAGATTGCGACTTTTGCCCACTCTCGCCAGGTCTAAAAAAATGTGAGTGATGTTGGCAGGGTAGTGGACGGGCTGTTTCAGGTGTAGAGAAAGGTCTAAATGTAAGACAACTCAGAAGCAGTGTTACATTTAGAACTGCTGGAGGATCCACCGCCGCCTCTTCATAACTTCAGCGGAACCACTGCAAGCTTAGGGGCTAATTAAGACCGCCATCTAAGACACCGGTCATAATACAGTAAATGTGTCCCAATGTGTTTTAATGGATACAGAAGAATAAATCTACAATTTTTTCACAACCCTAGAGGGCTATGACTCCTTCTACATGGTATATATAGCATATATTTTAATTAAAGAATTGCAGACGCTACATGTAAGGTTCTATTTTTTTGTTTTCTGAACTGGAAAACTCTTCTGAGTAATTTACCCTCCATATACATGGTAGAAAGAGAATGAGCATCCTTCTCTAGCCACTTCACGACATGTTCTTGATGATGAAGCACCTTTGATATCTATGCAGTAAATTGCCATAAAAGATAGCATTAGTGGTGAAGAAGTCTCCTGGTGATCCTGGTACCACAGCTGGAGTAGAAAAGCCTATCAATGCATGCCGCCTTTTCATAGACAACTCACTGTTTTATCAGTTGTTCACTGGTATTACTGCAGACCCTAACAAGCCCCACAGGGAAAATGCTTATCTCTCTTTGAAATAAACAATAGCTGATTATCAAGAGCAAGAAGTGTGACATTTGTTAAGGGCTCTTCTTTCATCATCTGATCCAGTTGACTGAGAATCAGTATTTTGACGCTTGTATGGAAAAATAACATTTAAATCCGTGGATTTTGGCTCAGACTCTGGTAGAATTTTATAGTTAAACAGGAAAGTGAATAATATTTACATAACATTATATCTGTTTACAAGAGAATGACACTGTAATTTTTATAAATGTCTCACCATTATCTCTCGGTTTCCAAGTTTCATTTGGTAATAAACAAAGACAAAAAACTAAATCTGCTCTCCCTGAATTCATTGGAGGCCGGTTGGCACCAGAAAAGGCAGCAATTAGTTTAGGTTCCTGTAGAAGAGAGGTCACCTAGCCGTGGTGGATGGGGACAAATAATTTTGAGCAAAATGTATTTGCTGAGAAAGTCACATTCGTTCATATTGTGAATATAGCATTAGTTTATGTATTTCGTGATCAAGCATTTTGCGTAAGCAGAGAGCAGCTGCAATGTATTTTATTTAGTATTTTCAGCTATAGTGACGCACCCCTGCTCACTAACTTTTGTTTTTTGTCTTGTAGTATATAGTTGGAGGTGTGGCTGTCTCCAGTTTAGTTGAACAATCTTTGCTAATCCATCTTTTCCACAGTTTCCACAATTGGTATTAAATAGGAAGCTGGAACCTCCTCACCCTGTATTTATTAGAGGTATGCTGGCACCAGAGAAAGTGGCATAAAGTAGGTCCAGCATATAATCTATGTGGAATATGCTTTCCTTTATTCATTGGACACCGGTTGGCACCAGAAAAGGTAACATTTCATGTAGGTTCCCATCCAAGAAAGGTCACCGTGCCATGGTGGATGGGCACAGATAATTTTGATCAAAATGTATTTGCTAAGAACCTCACATTCATTTATATAGTGAGTATAGAATTAGTTTAAATATTTTGTATAAGCAGAGTGCTGTTGCATTGTATTTGATTTTTCATTTAGTAATATCCTATGTGACTATACAAAAATTGAAACTCTTAGAAAGGTATAAATGCAGATGCCTAATTCTGTAGTGAGGTCAATAATGAGCTTGAATGTGTTTTGGGTGACTTGATTTTATTGCATTGTTAAAAACTGTGTGAGTAGGACATGATGACTTTTTTTTCTGGCAGAATATTTGATACAGTAATAAGTTAATGAGTCACAGTGTCTGTAAACATGTGTTATGACTTTATATGGCTGCTTTCTGCACTACTGAAGCCTAATGCATGATCTCCAAGTTGGAGTGAACAGAACAGAGTGTTTTGTAAGAATAAGTAGATGATACTAGTTATACAGTGAACAAGAATACCATCAAGAAAGAAGTACCAGTTGTGATGTATATATGTAAAGACATTATTACTTTTCTTATTAATATGCATAATAATTTCTTGTTCTACAGTTTTATGAAAACTATATATACAGAAATTACAGACTATTTTTACTTTTGCAACCATTTCCAATGTAACTAAAATAAGGAATTATACAACCATGCAAATAGTCTTGATTTGAAAGTACCTTCCATTTTCTGTTCACAGCTCTTATGCAGCTCTATTTGTCTCCATTACTGAGAAAACATGTAGTCTGTGTGTAGTCTGATTTTGCAGTCATAAATAATCCCTACTACTAATGTTCATTCAATAGTTTAGCAAGTAGAGTAACATAGTAACATAGTTTATAAGACTGAAAAAAGACATCTGTCCATGCAGTTCAGCCTGTTATCCTACAAGTTGACCCAAAGGAAAGATTAAATTAAGTATGACTGTAATATCAGACAACGTAATAATTCTAGCCTGTACTAATAAAGACACATAGGCCTGCACAATTATGTAAATGTAAAAAATTAATGTAAACACATCATATAGTACATGACAACCTCTAACAAAGCTAGAACCAGCCCTGGATCAAGAGCGCTCCCCATACATTCAACCAATTGCTTTGATAGATTTATTTCAAGCTGCCAGCTAAGGGGGCATGTCTTTTCTTAGGGGGAATGTCCAGTTTGCTGGAGCTGGTGGCAGTTGAATGACAGAACTGAGCATGTGTGTTCTCCTAAGTGAGCTGGACAGACAAATTAGACAAGCAAATAGCATGTGGCGCTATACAGATAGATTTCACTGAATAACTTAGTGGCTATACTACATTTTTAATTGCATGCAATTACAAAAGTATTCAAATCCAGGCACTAGTTTGAAAACTGTATAATATTTTTGTGGGACAACGCTTTAATGAAGACTATTGAGAATGTTTTATTTATTTTTTATTCGAGATGCATTGGAGCAATGAAAATGGGTGAAAAGGTGGATGCATCCTTTAATTAAACATAATGTTGGATATTGATTGTCTTGTCCTGTGACCTATACCTTTATTAGGCTGACGACTCATGTTTGCCCGGTCCTGCTGTCCTAGGCCGGCCTGGGTGTGGCTTTACTCTCCGTGATTGTATTGGGACTAGCACTCAGTGAACTTCCTTTCAGCACTGCGAGAGTTAATCATTTATTCTTGTTTCCTGTTTAGATAGTGAATAAGGTGTTAAATAGTGATGGACGAACATCGGCCGGGACGGTTCGCAAACGCGTGTTTGCAATCAAATGTTCGCGGCGGGTTCCATGACTTTAATGGCAGGCGAGCCTTAAAAACCTTCAGGTCATATTTGCAGCCACCAAATACTTACTAGAAGTGCACAAATAGTCCTACAACATGGACAGTGACATACCAGGGGGGGATCATTGGCAAAAATTCCAACAAAAAATGTACATTTTAATCAGGGGCCATATTTATGCGTCTTAAAGGGAAACTCTCAAAAATGTGCCCTGCTGGAGCCTAGAAAATTTTTATTTTAGGCCATGGGAGTACAGGACCGAAAAGTAGACATTCACCTGACAGAAAAGAACTTGTGATTATGGAGCTGGAGGCAGGGCCGGCTCCAGGTTCATGTGGGACCTTGGGCGATAAATCCCAGTGGGTCCCCTTGAGGCATTTTTGTACATTTACGTGTCGCTCTATGGCTCCAATACGGTATAATGACCACCAGTGGCCCCTATACAGTATAATGATCACTAGTGTCCCTACACACAGTATATTGACCCCCAATGCCCACAAACACAGTATAATGACCCCAAGGCCCCACACACAGTATAATGACCCCACAGTGGCCCTCCATTCAGAATAATAACCCCCAGTTGCCCCCCATTCAGAATAATAACCTCCAGTGGTCTCCACACTGAGGGTTATACTTTATGGAGGGGGCACTGGGGGTCATTATACTGTATGGTGGTCACTGGGGGTCATTATATGGAAAAGGTGCTCTGGTGGTTAATATACTGAATGGAGGGTCATTGGGGATCATTATACTAAATGGGGGGCAGCTGTTGCTGCCTACTCCAAAATCTGAAATGTCAGTGGTGGTCAAGGTGACAATGATGACGTGTCGATGGACGTCACGTGGGTGCCCACAAGAGAGGAAGAGGAAGGGAGTTCAGAGGGAGAGACAGAGCAGCAGAGAGGGAGAAAAAGGATGAGAAGCAGGCAGAGCTTGCAGGGCACAGGAGGCAAAAAGCAGACTGCAAATGTATCTGGAGTGAGCCATCCACCATGCACGGTCACTTCTGGCGCTCCCAGGACGCCGGCACATGACTCCACAGTGTGGGCTTTTTTTTACCGTGTCAGCTGCTGACAATTGTGTTGCCATCTGCAGTCTGTGCTGTCAACGTATAAGTCACGGCATGCCCAAAACTCACCTAGGGACTAGTGATGAGCGACAGGGGCAATATTCGAATTCGCAATATTTCGCAAATATTTGTTAGAATATTCATTATATATTCGAGAATATTCGTATTGGAGATTATTCTATTGATTGCGAAAACCGGCAATCAAATATTTGCGTAATGCGAATATTCTAAAACCCGAATATATAGCACTATGGAATATAGTGCTATATTTTCTTTTATATGAATATTCATCATTTTTTCACATCTGAAGTCATGATTCCCCCCTGCGTAAGTTGCTTTTGGGCCAATGATTGTTCACAATGAATATATATTCAAAAAATGAAAATATAGCATTATATTCTATAGTGTCATATATTTGTGTTTTAGAATATTCGCATTACGCGAATATTACATTGCCGATTTTTCGCATAAGAGAATAAAAAAATTCTCTTATGTTAAAAATCGGCAATGTAATATTCGCGTAATGCGAATATTCTGAAACATGAATATATAGCACTATAGAATATAGTGCTATATATCCTTTTTTTCGAATATTCGTAATTTTTTCCAATTTAAAGTGAACAGTCATTGGCCCAAAAGCGACCTAAGCAGGGAGGAATCATGACTTCAGATGGAAAAAAATAATCTAGAATAATAAAATATTGTAAAAAATTAAAATATAGCACTATATTCTATAGTGCTATATATTCGGGTGGTAGAATATTCGCATTACGCAAATATTACATTGCTGATTTTTCGCATAAGAGAAAAAAAAGTTTAATAATGAAGAATATTCTAATTCACTACAGACTACAATATTGCAGCCTTCTCATATTGGCCCACATGCAAGAAGAAGGTAAGTATACTAAGTAATGGGTTCAGATAAAAAAAAAAAGCAAAAAAATAAAAACTAATATTCATTTTTATGAATATATATCACTATATTCAAAATATTTGCGAATTTTCAAAGTGCCGATAAAAATTCAAAATTCGAATATTCGCGCTCAACACTACTAGGGACAACCGCCTTAAGAAGGCACCTGATCTCCCATCACCGAGCCCAGTGAGAGCTACGTCATCAGAACCCACAAAGCCACACTCCCACTGCTCCACGTACTGCCTTTTTTCCTTATCCTCTCTCCTCCCATTTGTCCTTCATTCCACCGTGCCATCGTCGTGTTCATCTGGCAGAAGGTAGGCTTTCGTGGCCCAAATGTAAATATTGTAAAGGGGGGAGGCACTCTACTATCACCATGTCACAAGGAAATAAAATGCAATGGTATATCATAAATACCTGGAATTTATTACCCGATTCACACAGTATTCCAATTTACATTAAAATACGATCAACCATAAATGGATATAAAAATAAAAATGAAATTAAAATAAAAGCATATAAAAGCATATATATAGAAGTCAAGCCACGTATTTAGTGCGAGGGTATAGTTACATTACCACCGAAGTTTTCAGATGGCATCCTTCCCTCTCCGCTTTACACCACCGTGTGTACCTGCCAGGACCTGCCGCGTCCCACGTGATCCCTCCGTCATACAGTGGCGCCCCACGTCATGTCAACAAAGGGTCTCTATCATTCACCCCTCCACTATTTGTTATATATGTTTTATGCCCTATAGGGTTTGTGATTTTATTTTAATTTCATTTTTATTTTTATATCCATTTGAACCACCAAACCTATACACCACCTCACAAAAAACCCCGGATGTCGCATAGTACAACCACCAAAAAATGACAACCCGGTATCAATTAAATAACAATATCTTTATTAGAATCGCAATAAACATTCATATTAAAAGTCAATAATAATTCTCAGCAAATTACAGCGGTAAGAAATGGGATCCATTTATGGTCGATCGTATTTTAATGTAAATTGGATACTGTGTGAATCGGGTAATAAATTCCAGGTATTTATAATATACCATTGCATTTTATTTCCTTGTGACACGGTGATAGTAGAGTGCCTCCCCCCTTTACAATATTTACATTTCTTTTTTTTTTTATTTAAATGGTATTTATTAATTTCAACCCCTTTTACATTGAATCTCATACAAAATACCATGCTATATACATTCAAATTATGCCATACATACGAGAGTAATATACATACAGAATGCAACTATTCCATCTTATCACTGATATTACAGCCTCCAGCACAGAGGATTTAATCTATAGCACTTCTCTCAATATGCTTCCTTTCTTCGAGACATTAACCCCTCGCATGGCATAACAATCTTAATCCATAATCTAAGGAATAATATAGTCTAACCCCCCTCCCCCTACCCAACACCCCCCACCCCCTAACTGAGCAACCATCTAGGAGTCAGGACACCTTAATCCACTCTCTACCCCATACTCTTAACGCTTGCCAAGTTGCGATACAAGGCAGACCAAAGTTCTTTAGAAAGCTGAAGGCTGCAGATTCACATATTCTAGAATCCTGGTGCCCCAAATATTCGACCATTCCTCTCTCTGTTTCCTAGTTTTCACATAACTTTTTTCCCAACTTTTAATTTCTTTTACCAATTTCATCCATTCAGCAACCGTCGGGCCCTCCTTCGCTCCCCATTTTCTCACAATAATAACCCGAGCAAGAAGTAATACCTTTAGCAGAAACATCTCATCCGCTCTAGCTGCTAGATGCACTCCACTAAAGTTCCCCAGTATCACCTCGGGTATATTCCAAGGAATATTAACTGTAACACTTCTTGCGAGAATTCCCCTCAGTGCCATCCAGAATTTTTGTATTTTCGGGCAACCCCATATCAAATGTAGGAAATCCGCTCTCTCAGTGTTACACTTCCAATATCTATTATCCGTATTCTTATAGAACCTAGATAGGTCTGCTGGAGTGTAATACAACATATGTATTATTTTGAACTGGATAAGACGATGTGACCCAGCTGCAGAGGCCAATTTGATATTTTTATAAATTCCAACCCAGTTCAATTTACCCTCTTCCTTTAGCACATTCTCCTATCTGTGTTCCCATCTAACCTTGTCTACTAACGTGTGTGCTCTAATAAATTTCTTATACATAACTGATAGTTTAATCCTCTCATATCTATTATTATAACAATAATCTAAGAATTCATTCTCTTTCACCGTGAGATACTCTCTATTTTTCACATCTTTTATCGCGTGTTTCAGTTGTGCATATCTTATGTGATCTATCCATCCTATGTTGTTACCCAAAAGTTCACCCATATTCAACATCTCCCCCTGATGTACCAGCTGTGATACTCTACTTATATTTTTCTTTTGCCAGTACCTTTGGCTTTCCAAATCAATTAGTTCATTTAACTGTGTATTATTCCATATTGGTGAAAAACACACCGCGTGCCTAACCCCCAACAGTGATTTAATTTTACTCCAATTTTTATACATTCCATACCTAATACTGCACTTCCTTTTCAAATTCTTGAATATCCCCGATTCCAAATAGTAACCCTGTATATGGGGGAAGGAGAGCCCACCGTTCTCCATTGGTAAGCATAGCCATCGTTGTTTCAGCCGGACTCTCTTCCTCCCCCATATTAATTCATTTAACAGCCCTTCTATTTGTCTGAACCATTTATCTCCTATCCAAATAGGACAGGGGATAAGTCTGTAAAGGATTTGCGGCAAAAGCACCATTTTACACAAAGCAATTCTGTCCGCTTGCCCTATTGGTAACTTTATCCATATCCGAGTCATATCTTTTATTGTTTTCATTAAGGGTTTTATGTTATTCTCAATATAGTCTAAGGTCACTGCACCTATTTTTATGCCTAGATAATCTACGGAGTCATGCATAGTAAGATGGTAAGAACCTTCACTGTCTGGCCTTCTTCTCTAACCGGAGAATGCAAGGGCAGAAGAGCGGTCTTCATCCAATTTATTTTATATCCTGAGTAATAGCCAAAATTTTCTATTTGGTCCATAATATAAGGAACAATTTTATATCCATCTCGTAAAAACATTATGATAACATCGGCGTAGAGGCTTATTTTATCCTCCTTTCCATCCCTACCAAAGCCCTTTATATTGCTATCTGCCCTGATTAAACATGCTAACGGCTCCAGGAAAACTGTGAACAACATGGGGGAGAGGAGGCAGCACTGTCTTGTCCCCCGTGCAAGGGTAATTGATTCTGAATATTCCCCATTTATATTCAGCTTTGAAGTCGGGCATGCGTATAGTAACTTGACCCATTTGATAAAATCCTCGCCCATATTCATTTTATACATAACTTGCCATAAAAACTCCCACTCCACCTGTGAGGCGCCCAGCGACAGGATGGAGCGGTCGTCCCCCTCTCCCACATGTATGTTCAACAAGGTTCTCCGAATACTAGTCTGTATCCATCTCTTGTTAATAAAGCCCGTCTGATCCAGATGTATCACTCCCCCAATCACCCGTTTTAATCTATTTGACAGTACTTTCACCAAGATCTTGCAATCTGAATTTAACAGTGATATTGGCCTGTACGAACCAATCTCTCGTGGGTCCTTATCTTTTTTAAAAATGATCGTAATAATCGCTTCTGAAATAGAGGGTGATAATTCCCCACTCTCCAACGCCCCATTCCACACCTGCAGCAGATATGGTAAGAGAATATCATTGTATCTACGGTATAATTCGAAGGGCAGTCCATCCGAGCCAGGTGATGTGTTCCCTGTTATCGTTCCCAGGGCCTCGTGTAGTTCTTCCACCCTGAGAGGCGCATTTAACATGTCTCTATCGACCTGATTGAGACGAGGCATATCGATCTTAAATAAATACTCTTGGATAGCTGCCTCTTTCCCACGCCCCTCTGATTCATAGAGCCGAGCGTAATAATCCGTAAATATCTGAGCAATCTTTGATTTATCCATAGTCATCCCGCCCGACCCCAATCTAATTTCCGCTATTTTTGTAACACTTTCCTGATTCTGAATAACCATGTTGAGCATACGGCCTGGTCTACCAGATTCATGATGTTTCTTTGCATTCCAGAACATCTGCCTCTAATGTGCCTTGTTCTGTAGCCAGGCCGTATACTCATCCACTGCCTTTTGTAGTTCTTCTTGCCTGCGTACCTCCGATCTTTCACTTTGCAGTTCTCGGACTCGTAGTGCAAGTTGTTTTTCAGTTGTCCGAAAACTATTTTTGGTCGAGTGTATCTGTGCAAACAGAATACCCCTAAGGTAAGCCTTCAAGGTATCCCACACTATGTTCAAGCTTGCAGTCCCTACATTCCACTCCCAAAACTCCTTGATCTCCCTCTTAACTAGTGATGAGCGGCAGGTGCCATATTCGATTTCGACGAAATTCGCGAATATTCGAAAGAATATTCGTTTCATATTCGTCGAAATCGAATATTCATCATTATTCTAGTTATCGCGATTAATATGCGATTTAAGTAATCGCGTATTGCGATTTTAACTTAGGCTAATTTCCTATTGGTTTCATATCTAGAATTATAGCGAAGATGACGAATATGACGAATGTATTCGTCATATTCCTCAAAACGAAGATAACGAAGTATTCTCCATCTTCGTTTTAGCTACCTATTTGTCAACTTCTCTAATTCTAGCAATCAAATAGGAGGGTTGACTATAGAGACAGCTGTGTTTAATTCGCTATGCGATTATATTACTTAGCTTTTTTTAATAGAATAATTATATTACTTGATAATTATTATAATTATTCTATTTATTAAAAAAAAAGAAGTTATATAATCGCATAGCGAATTAAACACAGCTGTCTCTATAGTCAACCCTCCTATTTGATTGTTAGAATTAGCGAAGTTGACGAATAGGTAGCTAAAACGAAGATGGAGAATACTTCGCTATCTTCGTTTTGAGGAATATGACGAATACATTCGTCATATTCGCTAATTCTACCAAGCCAAGAACGTCTCCATACTAAAATGTACTGTCGGATTTGAGAATTTCGTTGAAATCGCAATGCGATTAATATAACTTGAATTAATCGCATTGCGATTTCTACTTAGACCTGGTTTACTATGGTTGGCTTGGTAGAATTAGCGAATATGACGAATGTATTCGTCATATTCCTCAAAACGAAGATAACTAATGAAGTATTCTAATCTCCATCTTCGTTTTAGCAACCATAGTAAACCATGTCTGTTGAAATCGCAATGCGATTACTTCAAGTTATATCAATCGCATTGCGATTTCAACTTCGAGCTGGGTTTATAATGGGTCAGCTGGCTAGAATTAACGAATATGGAATATATTATAGCAGTGCTAATTGAAATTGCAATGCGATGAATGTAACTTGGAGTAATCGCATTGCGATTTCTACTTAGCACTGCTGCTATATTCCATATTTGTTAATTCTAGCCTAATATGTAAGATAGCAGTGCACTGCTAAGTTGTAATCGCAATGCGATTAATATAACTTGAATTAATCGCATTGTGATTTCAACGTAATTCTCAAATCCGACAGTACATTTTAGTATATGGAGAAGTTCCCATGGTGATGGGGACGCTCCATGAGCACAGAAGTCGGCAGAAGCAGCAACGGGCACTGACTGGAGCAGCCAGGAAGCCAGGAATCCTCAGGACAGGTAAGAACTACTTTTGGGAAGTGGGAAAGAAAAAAAATATAACTAAAAAAAAACAAAACGAATATTCGAAATAGCGAATTTATAGCGCTATATTCGAAATATTCGCAAATTAGTGAAGTGCTGATATTCGCTAAAAAAATTCGCTATTTGAATATTCGCGCTCAACACTACTCTTAACTAGTGTTGAGCGAACAGTTCGAAAATCGTTCGGGTCCGTACCGAATTTTGGGGGGTCCGTGACACGGACCCGAACCTGGACATTTTCAAAAAAGTTCGGGTTCGGGTCCGGTGTTCGTCGATTACTTCCCGCTTTCTGAAGTGCTGCACAGCAGCCAATCAGCTAACGTTTTGCTTCTTGCCCTAAGAGCCCATCACAGCCATGCCTACTAATGGCATGGCTGTGATTGGCCAAGTGCAGCATGTGACCCAGCCTCTATTTAAGCTGGAGTCACGTAGCGCCGCACGTCACACTGCTCTGACTAGTGTAGGAAGAGGATGCAGCTTCTGTGAGGGCGAGATAGGCAGGGATAAAGAAGTGATTGAATGATCTACCTTTCTACACCTGTGCATCAGAACAACTCAGCTGAGCTGTTCACTGAAAGTCACTATTTTGTTGAGACTGGCCAGAGCGATTTTTACTGGCACATGTAACTGGGCTGAGTCTAAACCAAAGCTCCAAAGAAGTGTAAAATCTACACCTGTGAATCAGAACAACAGCGATTCAGCTGCTCAGTCAAAGTCTATTTTTTTTCTGGCTGGGCAGACCGTTTTCTGGCACATGTTACTGGGCTGATAGGCGGTGGCCATTTTGGGACTTGTGGTGCTACAGCAAAAGCTGCCACAACGTTCATTAATCTCATGTAATAGTCGATTTTTTCATAGATATACTACATCAGGGGTTTGGCTGTGCTTGTGTCACCCATACTAACTGCAAAGATATTTAATATATCAGTGGTAAAACTGAAAGTAACCCACTTGGATAGCAAATCCCATGAATGTGCTGTTCCAGCTAGGCTAGCCAGTGCCACTACAGCCAAGTCCAATACTGTCAGCCAGAAATATTTTTTTTTTTTATGTGCCAGAAATATAAATTAGAAAAAGCTTTCACCGTAATAATAAAATTATTCTGGTGTTAGACCAGAAGAAGCACTCCTGTTGTAATTAATACTGTAAAAAGGCTTAGGCAATATTTCTCCCAGTGTGGGAAATTTATCTAGCAAAACTAGCATTTAAAAAATTCCGGTGTTCTGAAATACCAGCAGTCCTCTTGTAATTAATACCGGAAAAAGGCATTACATTGTCCAGTGTTGTAATTTTGGTGAAAAAAAGGCCAATTTAATCAATCTGGTGTTAGATACACCAGAAACAGTAGGCCTCACGTTTTTACTCCTGTAAAAAGGAATTAATACTGCAAAAAGGCATTACATTGTCCAGTGTTGTAATTTTGGTGAAAAAAAGGCCAATTTAATCAATCTGGTGTTTGTTAGACCAGAAACAGTAGGCCTCACTTTTTTACTCCTGTAAAAAGGAATTATATCTCCCCGTGTGGGAATCTATGTACCAAAACTAGCATTTTAAAAATTCTGGTGTCCAATTAGCAGCAGTCTTCTTGTAATTAATACTGCAAAAAGGCATTATTGTCCAGTGTTGTAATTTTGGTGAAAAAAAGGCCAATTTAATCAATCTGGTGTTTGTTAGACCAGAAACAGTAGGCCTCACATTTTTTCCTGTAAAAAGGAATTATATCTCACCGTGTGGGAAACTGTGTACCAAAACTAGCATTTTAAAAATTCTGGTGTCCAATTTGCAGCAGTTTTCTTGTAATTAATACAGGAAAAAGGAATTATATCTTCCAGTGTGGGAATTTATGTACACAAACTAGCATTTTAAAAATTCTGGTGTCCAATTAGCAGCAGTCTTCTTGTAATTAATACCGCAAAAAGGCATTATTGTCCAGTGTTGTAATTTTGGTGAAAAAAGGCCAATTTAATCAATCTGGTGTTTGTTAGACCAGAAACAGTAGGCCTCACGTTTTACTCCTGTAAAAGGAATTATATCTCCCCGTGTGGGAATCTATGTACCAAAACTAGCATTTTAAAAATTCTGGTGTCCAATTTGCAGCAGTTTTCTTGTAATTAATACCGGAAAAAGGAATTATATCTTCCAGTGTGGGAATTTATGTACACAAACTAGCATTTTAAAAATTCTGGTGTCCAATTAGCAGCAGTCTTCTTGTAATTAATACCGCAAAAAGGCATTATTGTCCAGTGTTGTAATTTTGGTGAAAAAAAGGCCAATTTAATCAATCTGGTGTTTGTTAGACCAGAAACAGTAGGCCTCACGTTTTTACTCCTGTAAAAAGGAATTATATCTCCCCGTGTGGGAATCTATGTACCAAAACTGGCATTTTAAAAATTCTGGTGTCTAATTTGCAGCAGTTTTCTTTTAATTAATACCGGAAAAAGGAATTATATCTTCCAGTGTGGGAATTTTGGGGGTAAAAAATAATATATTTTATTGTGGTGCGAGTTGAATTGCAACAATGAGGAATCATTCTATTAAGGGACGAGGACGCGGTCGTGGTGGTGTCCGTGGAGCCTCTGTTGCTGGCAGAGGACGTGGCCGTTCGGCCTCAAGCGCACAAAGTAGTGAACCAACTCCCTCAAGTAGCCTTCAGAATTTACAGCGATATTTGGTGGGGCCCAATGCTGTTATGAGGATGGTAAGGCCTGAGCAGGTGCAGGCATTAGTCGATTGGGTGGCCGACAGTGCTTCCAGCACGTTCACCACATTGTCTTCTGCCCAGTCTTCTGCGGAAAGCGCACAGGTGGCACCTGAAAACCAAGCCCATCAGTCTGTCACATCACCACCATGCATATCAGGGAAACTGGCTGAGCCTCAAGTTATGCAGCAGTCTCTTATTCTGTTTGAAGACTCTGCTCCCACGGTTTTCCAGGGGCGTCCACCTAGCCCTTCCCCAGCGGTGGAAGACATTCCATGCACTGACGCACAACCACTTATGTATCCAGATGATGAGGACATGGAAATACCACCACAGCAGAGTGACCGAGTCTCTGATGATGATGAAACACTGGTGCCCACTGCCGCGTCTTATTGCAATGTGCAGACTGAACAGGAGGAGGTCAGGGAGGAAGACTGGGTGGAAGACGATGCAGAGGATGATGAGGCGCCAACAGGGACCCAGCACCCCAAAGGCATCTTCAAGGAGTTCCCTGGCATGGCACTTCTTCAAACAATGTGCTGAGGACAAGACCAGAGTGGTTTGCACGCTGTGCCATCAGACCCTGAGGCGAGGCATTAACGTTCTTAACCTGAGCACCACCTGCATGATCAGGCATCTACATGCAAAGCATGAACTGCAGTGGAGTACACACCTTAAAAACAAGGAACCCGCTCAGGCTCCCCCTGCTCCCTCTTCCGCTGCTGCCTCGGCTTCCGCCTCGAGAGGAATGTTGCCACCTGCCGAGCAGCAAACAGAGGATGTGCCACCGACACCACCACCGCCACCGTCACCTAGCGTCTCCACTATTTCACACAGCAGCATTCAGCTCTCCATCTCTCAAACCTTTGAGAGGAAGCGCAAATTCCCACCTAGTCACCCTCCAGCCCTTGGCCTGAATGCCAGCATTTCTAAACTACTGGCCTTTGAAATGCTGTCATTCCGGCTGGTGGACACAGACAGCTTCAAACAGATGATGGCCATGGCTGTCCCCCAGTATGTGGTTCCCAGCCGCCACTACTTCTCCAAGACAGCCGTGCCTTCCCTGCACATGCAAGTGTCCGATAAAATCAAGTGTGCACTGCGCAACGCCATTTGTGGCAAGGTCCACCTAACCACAGATATGTGGACCAGTAAGCACGGCCAGGGACGCTATATCTCCCTAACTGCACACTGGGTAAATGTAGTGGCGGCTGGGCCCCAGGCGGAGAGTTCCTTGGCGCACGTCCTTCCGCCGCCAAGGATCACAGGGCATCATTCTTTGCCTCCTGTAGCCTCCTCCTCCTACTCGGCTTCCTCCTCCTCCTCTGCTTCCACCAGCTCATCCAGTCAGCCACACACCTTCACCACCAACTTCAGCACAGCCCGGGTAACGTCAGCAGGCCATTCTGAAACTCATATGTTTGGGGGACAGGCCCCACACCGCGCAGGAGTTGTGGCGGGGTATTGAACAACAGACCGACCAGTGGTTGCTGCCGGTGGGCCTCAAGCCCGGCCTGGTGGTGTGCGATAATGGGCGAAATCTCGTGGCAGCTCTGGGACTAGCCGGTTTGACGCACATCCCTTGCCTGGCGCATGTGCTGAATTTGGTGGTGCAAAAGTTCATTCAAAACTACCCAGACATGTCAGAGCTGCTGCATAAAGTGCGGGCCGTCTGTGCGCACTTCCGGCGTTCACATCCTGCCGCTGCTCGCCTGTCAGCGCTACAGCGGAACTTGGGCCTTCCCGCTCACCGCCTAATATGCGACGTGCCCACCCGGTGGAACTCCACCTTGCACATGCTGGAGAGACTGTGCGAGCAGCAGCAGGCCATAGTGGAGTTTCAGCTGCAGCACGCAAGGGTCAGTCGCACTGCGGAACAGCACCACTTCACCACCAATGATTGGGCCTCCATGCGAGACCTGTGTGCCCTGTTGCGCTGTTTCGAGTACGCCACCAACATGGCCAGTGGCGATGCCACTGTTATCAGCGTGACAATACCAATTCTATGTCTCCTAGAGAAAACGCTTAGGGCGATGATGGAAGAGGAGGTGGGCCAGGGCCAGGAGGAGGAGGAGGAGGATGACGGGTCGTTTTTAGCACTGTCAGGCCAGTCTGTTAGAAGTGGCTCAGAGGGAGGTTTTTTGCAACAGCAGAGGGCAGGTACAAATGTGGCCAGCCAGGGACCACTACTGGAGGACGAGGAGGATGAGGAGGAGGTGGAGGAGGATGAGGATGAAGCAGGTTCACAGCGGGTGGCACCCAGCACAGCGCAGGCACATCCCTGGTGCGTGGCTGGGGGATACAGAGGATGATGACGATACGCCTCCCACAGAGGACAGCTTGTCCTTACCTCTGGGGAGCCTTGCACACATGAGCGATTACATGCTGCAGTGCCTGCGCAACGACAGCAGAGTTGCCCACATTTTAACGTGTGCTGACTACTGGGTGGCCACCCTGCTGGATCCACGGTACAAAGACAATGTGCCCACTTTACTTCCTGCACTGGAGCGTGATAGGAAGATGCGCGAGTACAAGCGCACACTGGTAGACGCGCTCCTGAGAGCATTCCCAACTGTCACAGGGGAACAGGTGGAAGGCCAAGGAAGAGGAGGAGCTAGAGGTCGCCCACGCAGCAGTGTCACGGCCAGCTCCTCTGAGGGCAGGGTTAGTATGGCAGAAATGTGGAAAAGTTTTGTCTCCACGCCACAGCTAACTGCCCCACCACCTGATACGGAACGTGTTAGCAGTGGGCAACATTTCACTAACATGGTTGAACAGTACGTCTGCACACAACTCCACGTACTGACGGATGGTTCGGCCCCATTCAACTTCTGGGTTTCCAAATTGTCCACGTGGCCAGAATTAGCATGTTATGCCTTGGAGGTGCTGGCCTGCCCGGCGGCCAGCGTTTTATCTGAACGTGTATTCAGCACGGCAGGGGGCGTCATTACTGACAAACGCAGCCGCCTGTCCGCAGCCAACGTGGACAAGCTGACGTTTATAAAAATGAACCAGGAATGGATCCCACAAGACCTGACCCTCCCTTGTGCAGAGTAGTCCTAATAACTGCCTAAAACCATGTTGTCTTGTACTCCTGGCCACTTCTTCATTGAAAAATCAATTTTTGAAATTAAGTAGGATCTTGGGGTGCAACCCAGAGTTGAATGAATCTTCCCTCTGTCTGGGTGCCGGGGCCAAAGTACATGAAAGTGTCCTTCTCCTGTGCTGGGTGATATGAATGTTATACTTGTGCTGTCTGACATGTCTCCTCCGTGTGGCTGCAGGGGTCAAAGTCTCTAAAAGTGCCCTTCTCCTGTGGTGGTTGATGTAAAACTGAGGCTTGTGCTATCTGACCTGTCTCCTCTGTGTCGGTGCTAAGGCCTAAGTCACTGAAAGCGGCCTTCTCCTGTGCTGGCTGATATAAATGCCTAAATCTCTGCTGTGGGACCTCTCTCCTCCGTGTGGCTGCAGGGGTCAAAGTCTCTAAAAGTGCCCTTCTCCTGTGGTGGTTGATGTAAAACTGATGCTTGTGCTATCTGACCTGTCTCCTCTGTGTCGGTGCTAAGGCCAAAGTCACTGAAAGCGGCCTTCTCCTGTGCTGGCTGATATAAATGCCTGAATCTATGCTGTGGGACCTCTCTCCTCCGTGTGGCTGCAGGGGTCAAAGTCTCTAAAAGTGCCCTTCTCCTGTGGTGGTTGATGTAAAACTGATGCTTGTGCTATCTGACCTGTCTCCTCTGTGTCGGTGCTAAGGCCTAAGTCACTGAAAGCGGCCTTCTCCTGTGCTGGCTGATATAAATGCCTGAATCTCTGCTGTGGGACCTCTCTCCTCCGTGTGGCTGCAGGGGTCAAAGTCTCTAAAAGTGCCCTTCTCCTGTGGTGGTTGATGTAAAACTGATGCTTGTGCTATCTGACCTGTCTCCTCTGTGTCGGTGCTAAGGCCTAAGTCACTGAAAGCGGCCTTCTCATGTGCTGGCTGATATAAATGCCTGAATCTCTGCTGTGGGACCTCTCTCCTCCGTGTGGCTGCAGGGGTCAAAGTCTCTAAAAGTGCCCTTCTCCTGTGGTGGTTGATGTAAAACTGATGCTTGTGCCATCTGACATGGTTGCCGGGGTCCCATTAAATGGTGGCCTACTCCTGTGGTGGGTGATCAAAATGCCTGATTCTCTGCTGTGAAAACCTCTCTCCTCCGTCTGGGTGCAGGGGTCAAAGTCTCTCAAAGTGGCCTTCTCTTGTGCTGGGTGATGTGAAACTGATGCTTGTGCCATCTGACATGGTTGCCGGGGTCCCATTAAATGGTGGCCTACTCCTGTGGTGGGTGATCTAAATGCCTGATTCTCTGCTGTGAAACCTCTCTCCTCCGTCTGGGTGCAGGGGTCAAAGTCTCTCAAAGTGGCCTTCTCCTGTGCTGGGTGATGTAAAACTGATGCTTGTGCCATCTGACATGGTTGCCGGTGTCCCATTAAATGGTGGCCTACTCCTGTGGTGGGTGATCTAAATGCCTGATTCTCTGCTGTGAAACCTCTCTCCTCCGTCTGGGTGCAGGGGTCAAAGTCTCTAAAAGTGGCCTTCTCTTGTGCTGGGTGATGTGAAACTGATGCTTGTGTCATCTGACATGGTTGCCGGGGTCCCATTAAATGGTGGCCTACTCCTGTGGTGGGTGATCTAAATGCTTGATTTTCTGCTTTGAAACCTCTCTCCGCCATCTGGGTGCAGGGGTCAAAGTCTCTCAAAGTCGCCTTCTCCTGTGCTGGGTGATGTAAAACTGATGCTTGTGCCATCTGACATGGTTGCCGGGGTCCCATTAAATAGAGGCCTACTCCTTTGGTGGGTGATCTAAATGCCTGATTCTCTGCTTTGAAACCTCTCTCCTCCGTCTGGGTGCAGGGGTCAAAGTCTCTAAAAGTGGCCTTCTCTTGTGCTGGGTGATGTGAAACTGATGCTTGTGCCATCTGACATGGTTGCCGGGGTCCCATTAAATGGTGGCCTACTCCTGTGGTGGGTGATCTAAATGCCTGATTCTCTGCTGTGAAACCTCTCTCCTCCGTCTGGGTGCAGGGTCAGAGTCTCTCAAAGTGGCCTTCTCTTGTGCTGGGTGATGTAAAACTGATGCTTGTGCCATCTGACATGGTTGCCGGGGTCCCATTAAATAGTGGCCTACTCCTGTGGTGGGTGATCTAAATGCCTGATTCTCTGCTGTGAAACCTCTCTCCTCCGTCTGGGTGCAGGGGTCAAAGTCTCTAAAAGCGGCCTTCTCTTGTGCTGGGTGATGTGAAACTGATGCTTGTGCCATCTGACATAGTTGCCGGGGTCCCATTAAATGGTGGCCTACTCCTGTGGTGGGTGATCTAAATGCCTGATTCTCTGCTGTGAAACCTCTCTCCTCCGTCTGGGTGCAGGGGTCAAAGTCTCTCAAAGTCGCCTTCTCCTGTGCTGGGTGATGTAAAACTGATGCTTGTGCCATCTGACATGGTTGCCGGGTCCCATTAAATGGTGGCCTACTCCTGTGGTGGGTGATCTAAATGCCTGATTCTCTGCTGTGAAACCTCTCTCCTCCGTCTGGGTGCAGGGGTCAAAGTCTCTCAAAGTCGCCTTCTCCTGTGCTGGGTGATGTGAAACTGATGCTTGTGCCATCTGACATGGTTGCCGGGGTCCCATTAAATGGTGGTCTACTCCTGTGGTGGGTGATCTAAATGCCTGATTCTCTGCTGTGAAACCTCTCTCCTCCGTCTGGGTGCAGGGGTCAAAGTCTCTAAAAGTGGCCTTCTCTTGTGCTGGGTGATGTGAAACTGATGCTTGTGCCATCTGACATGGTTGCCGGGGTCCCAATAAATGGTGGCCTACTCCTGTGGTGGGTGATCTAAATGCCTGATTCTCTGCTGTGAAACCTCTCTCCTCCGTCTGGGTGCAGGGTCAAAGTCTCTCAAAGTGGCCTTCTCCTGTGCTGGGTGATGTGAAACTGATGCTTGTGCCATCTGACATGGTTGCCGGGGTCCCATTAAATGGTGGCCTACTCCTGTGGTGGGTGATCTAAATGCCTGATTCTCTGCTGTGAAACCTCTCTCCTCCGTCTGGGTGCAGGGGTCAAAGTCTCTCAAAGTCGCCTTCTCCTGTGCTGGGTGATGTAAAACTGATGCTTGTGCCATCTGACATGGTTGCCGGGGTCCCATTAAATGGTGGCCTACTCCTGTGGTGGGTGATCTAAATGCCTGATTCTCTGCTGTGAAACTCTCTCCTCCGTCTGGGTGCAGGGGTCAAAGTCTCTAAAAGTGGCCTTCTCTTGTGCTGGGTGATGTGAAACTGATGCTTGTGCCATCTGACATGGTTGCCGGGGTCCCATTAAATGGTGGCCTACTCCTGTGGTGGGTGATCTAAATGCCTGATTCTCTGCTGTGAAACCTCTCTCCTCCGTCTGGGTGCAGGGGTCAAAGTCTCTAAAAGTGGCCTTCTCTTGTGCTGGGTGATGTGAAACTGATGCTTGTGCCATCTGACATGGTTGCCGGGGTCCCATTAAATGGTGGCCTACTCCTGTGGTGGGTGATCTAAATGCCTGATTCTCTGCTGTGAAAACTCTCTCCTCCGTCTGGGTGCAGGGTCAAAGTCTCTCAAAGTCGCCTTCTCCTGTGCTGGGTGATGTAAAACTGATGCTTGTGCCATCTGACATGGTTGCCGGGGTCCCATTAAATGGTGGCCTACTCCTGTAGTGGGTGATCTAAATGCCTGATTCTCTGCTGTGAAACCTCTCTCCTCCGTCTGGGTGCAGGGTCAAAGTCTCTCAAAGTCGCCTTCTCCTGTGCTGGGTGATGTAAAACTGATGCTTGTGCCATCTGACATGGTTGCCGGGGTCCCATTAAATGGTGGCCTACTCCTGTGGTGGGTGATCTAAATGCCTGATTCTCTGCTGTGAAACCTCTCTCCTCCGTCTGGGTGCAGGGGTCAAAGTCTCTAAAAGTGGCCTTCTCTTGTGCTGGGTGATGTGAAACTGATGCTTGTGCCATCTGACATGGTTGCCGGGGTCCCATTAAATGGTGGCCTACTCCTGTGGTGGGTGATCTAAATGCCTGATTGTCTGCTGTGAAACCTCTCTCCTCCGTCTTGGTGCAGGGGTCAAAGTCTCTCAAAGTCGCCTTCTCTTGTGCTGGGTGATGTAGAACTGATGCTTGTGCCATCTGACATGGTTGCCGGGGTCCCATTAAATGGTGGCCTACTCCTGTGGTGGGTGATCTAAATGCCTGATTCTCTGCTGTGAAACCTCTCTCCTCCGTCTGGGTGCAGGGGTCAAAGTCTTTCAAAGTGCCTTCTCCTGTGCTGGGTGATGTGAAACTGATGCTTGTGCCATCTGACATGGTTGCCGGTGTCCCATTAAATGGTGGCCTACTCCTGTGGTGGGTGATCTAAATGCCTGATTCTCTGCTGTGAAACCTCTCTCCTCTGTCTGGGTGCAGGGGTCAAAGTCTCTAAAAGTGGCCTTCTCTTGTGATGGGTGATGTGAAACTGATGCTTGTGCCATCTGACATGGTTGCCGGGGTCCCATTAAATGGTGGCCTACTCCTGTGGTGGGTGATCTAAATGCCTGATTTTCTGCTTTGAAACCTCTCTCCGCCATCTGGGTGCAGGGGTCAAAGTCTCTCAAAGTCGCCTTCTCCTGTGCTGGGTGATGTAAAACTGATGCTTGTGCCATCTGACATGGTTGCCGGGGTCCCATTAAATAGAGGCCTACTCCTTTGGTGGGTGATCTAAATGCCTGATTCTCTGCTTTGAAACCTCTCTCCTCCGTCTGGGTGCAGGGGTCAAAGTCTCTAAAAGTGGCCTTCTCTTGTGCTGGGTGATGTAGAACTGATGCTTGTGCCATCTGACATGGTTGCCGGGGTCCCATTAAATGGTGGCCTACTCCTGTGGTGGGTGATCTAAATGCCTGATTCTCTGCTGTGAAACCTCTCTCCTCCGTCTGGGTGCAGGGGTCAAAGTCTCTCAAAGTCGCCTTCTCCTGTGCTGGGTGATGTAGAACTGATGCTTGTGCCATCTGACATGGTTGCCGGGGTCCCATTAAATGGTGGCCTACTCCTGTGGTGGGTGATCTAAATGCCTGATTCTCTGCTGTGAAACCTCTCTCCTCCGTCTGGGTGCAGGGTTCAAAGTCTCTAAAAGTGGCCTTCTCTTGTGCTGGGTGATGTGAAACTGATGCTTGTGCCATCTGACATGGTTGCCGGTGTCCCATTAAATGGTGGCCTACTCCTGTGGTGGGTGATCTAAATGCCTGATTCTCTGCTGTGAAACCTCTCTCCTCCATCTGGGTGCAGGGGTCAAAGTCTCTCAAAGTCGCCTTCTCCTGTGCTGGGTGATGTAAAACTGATGCTTGTGCCATCTGACATTGTTGCCGGGGTCCCATTAAATGGTGGCCTACTCCTGTGGTGGGTGATCTAAATGCCTGATTCTCTGCTTTGAAACCTCTCTCCTCCGTCTGGGTGCAGGGGTCAAAGTCTCTAAAAGTGGCCTTCTCTTGTGCTGGTTGATGTGAAACTGATGCTTGTGCCATCTGACATGGTTGCCGGGGTCCCATTAAATGGTGACCTACTCCTGTGGTGGGTGATCTAAATGCCTGATTCTCTGCTGTGAAACCTCTCTCCTCCGTCTGGGTGCAGGGGTCAAAGTCTCTCAAAGTGGCCTTCTCTTGTGCTGGGTGATGTGAAACTGATGCTTGTACCAGCTGACATGGGTGCTGGGGTCAAATTAACTAAATGGTGGCCTACTCCTGTGGTGGGTGATATGATGCCTGAATATGTGCTGTGGGGCCTCTCTCCTCTTTCTGGGTGCAGGGGTCAAAGTAACTAAAAGTGGCCTTCTCCTGTGCTGGATGGTATAAATGTAATGCTTGTGCTATCTGACATGTCTCCTCTGTCTGGGTGCTAAGGCCTAAGTCACTGAAAGTGGCCTTCTCCTGTGGTGGTTGATATGATGCCAGATTCTCTGCTATGGGACCTCTCTCCTTTGTCTGGATGCTGGGGTCGAAATAATAGTAAGCGACCTTCTCCATTGGTGGGTGATTTGAAGCCTGATTCTGTGCTATGGGACCTAACTCCAATTAATATTGGTTCATTTTATTTTATTTTATGTTAAGTCATCATTTCCCTATCTATATTTGTTTGCAGGGGATTTACCTACATTTTGCTGCCTTTTGCAGCCCTTTAGCCCTTGCCAGTAGTCTTTTACAGCCTTTTTAGTGCCCAAAAGTTCGGGTCCCCATTGACTTCTATGGGGTTCGGGTTCGGGATGAAGTTCGGCTTGAGTTCGGATCACGAACCCGGACATTTTCCGGAAGTTCGGCCGAACCTCTCGAACCCGAACATCCAGGTGTTCGCTCATCTCTACTCTTAACCCTATCAGGCTCCTGTATTAAATCAAACCAGTGTGGGTTGATCCTTACAACTCGTTTAGGATCTCCATACACCCTATTGAGTACATTTATTAGTACTGGAACATGATCAGATATACTCTTAGCTTCATATCTCATACCTGTAATTCTGCCCAAAAATTCTGTACTCGCTAATGCGAGATCAATACGGGATCTTACCAGGAATGAGCGACTGAAGCAAGAGTACACGTCCTTTTGCCCGTATAAGAATCTCCAGACATCTATCAGACCTAACTCCGCGCATAATTTAGTCAGAGGTGTGCCCGCGCCCTGCGTGATGTGAGACCCCGCCTTCTGAGCTATCGAGCTCCTATCCAGTGTTGCGTCCATTATCGCATTGAAATCTACCATCACCAGGGTCTGGCAACCTGATTTATCCACCATAAATTCGGCAAGCTTATTCATTACCATTGTAGAAAAGGGGGGGGGGATATACACAAATGCCAATATACATCTCTCGTTATTCCATCTGCAATAGAGGAATACAAATCTTCCTTCATTATCTACCTTATATTCTAGGACCACAATGTCCATCTTTTTATGTATTAATACACTTACGCCCCTTGAATAAGTGGTATGGTATGAGTGGTATTCCGCACTAGCCCAGCTCTTAGTAAGAAGTTTCTTGGTCTCTCTGGTTAGGTGCGTCTCCACCAAACATATCACTGCCGGGAGATGTATCATGATTAAATAATTCACAATCACCCTTTTGGTTTTGTCCCCCAGTCCTCGAACATTCCATACTAGGATTCTCTCATTGCCCCCTTGCATTACGTGACCCTACTCCTCAAATGTGGTGTCCTGCTCCATGGTGGTGCCCAGTTCCCTACCCCTTCCCCCCCCCCTCTCCCCCTCCCGGCACACAGACAAAACCATCGGTGTACCTCTTCCACCCTGCCCTTTCCCGCCCCTTTACCCCTCCTCTCCGACGTCCCCATATTAACAATATAATATCCCCAACCTTTCCTATATACCGTGCTCCTCCAACCACTTTTCCAATTGAACTACATTGTTAAAAAAAAGCACTTGCTCCTTATACACAATTCGCATTTTTGTTGGATATAACATCGAGTATCTTATCTCTGCTTTAATTAACCTTTTCTTAACCTCTTGGAACTCTCTTCTTTTCATTTGCGTGGCTTTGGAGAAGTCTGGGTATATTTGGATATTATAATTAACATATTTCAAATACTGATTTTCCCTTCCCCATCTTAGAACCTTATCTCGGTCTCTTTGGGATAGGAATTTAGCAAGAATCGGCCTGGGTAGTGCACCTGCAGGGGGCTTCCGTCCTGGTATTCTATGTGCCCTTTCTATCTCATACTTAAGAAACGGCCTATCTACCACTATTTGTTCCTCTAGCCAATTCTGGATAAAGGTCTGGGGTTCTTCTCCCTCTGCTCCTTCGGGAAAACCAATGAAACGTAAATTAGAGCGCCTCAGCCTGTCCTCCATATCAGTTACTCTATCACTCGCCATTCTAAGTTCCTCCCCTGTTTTCCCCAATCTCTTGTTCATCTGGTCTATTTCTTTGTCTGCTCAGTGTGCAAAGTCCTGTAGCTCCTTCAATTTTTCCCGTATTTTATTATTGTCTGCCCTAATAAGCATTATATCATTCTGCATTGATGCAATCTTAGCTGAAAGATCTGAGAGAGCTTGATTGGTGTGATGTACTGCATCCAATATTTCAGCCAACCTATTATCTATGTTCTCTATACCTCCATCCCGCACCTCCTCCCCCCCACCTGCTCCCCCTCCAGTTGGAATCGTATTTCTAACGGAGTTCTTTTCCATACTTCGTAAATCTACCCCTATTTGTTTCCTACGTTCTTTGGGTGGGGGTGATTTCAGGTATCTATCTTATTTCCGGGGCTAGACAACCCCGTACCTCGTGGTGAAGGAGGGCCGATTGATTTCCTTCGCTGATTTTGGGCGGCATTTTTTTTTTTTTTAAATACTTTTTCAGAGATTAAGAAAAATTAATTTTGAAATATCTTACACCCTCTATTGCCTCTCAATTGCTGCAGCTAACAGCTAGGGCTCTTGATTTGGCCCCACACTAACTGTATTAGCTTTCTCAGCACATTGCCACCCAGGCAGACACCCATATAACCATGTGGCCCTATAATTCAACAGTTCTCGATCACCTAATCACGTAAGGTCAAACAAGAGTCCTCATCCGTTCTTCCTCTTTCTCTTCTCTCTACTCACAAATTTTCCTCCCTGCCAGATCACTCCACCCACATCAGCTGGCACAGTGTTACTGTCCATATGGAGGCAAGCATGCCCTACAATCCCCAAAATAAAGTTATGACACAGTTTCTGTTACTCAGTTCTCAGGCCGATAGCCACAGCGACCGTACAGTTTTATATCCCTTACAGACAAGCTCTATGGGGCTTGTAGGTCTGCTTAAGTCCCAGCGTCCGTTATTATCCCAGGCTACTGCCCAAAGGAACAAAGAAAGAAACAGGAGCCCAGACACCTCCGGTCCCTTAAAAAAAGGCCACAATCATCCGACCAAGCTGACTACTTAATCACTCCGTCCTGATCAACCACCTTCAAGCACAACAGCCATGTTCAAGATGATATCGTGGAGATAGTTACTCACGGCCCTTCACCCTGCGTTCCACAGGTATGCCCTTTCAGGTGTGAAGACCAAGTCCAGGCCCCCTTCAGGCCGCCTCCGACCCAATACACACGCACAGGCGCTGGAACCTAACGGTTCTTAACGACTCAGCGACTTCCAAGCTTGTATACCAAGCTTGTATACCGGCATCCGATTCCTTGCTACACAGAAGTAGCAAACCAATGTCTGGTAAGTAGTACCCTTTCCCCTTTCTCCACTTCTGACAGCCAGCCGCTCTATCGAGTGGGGGGCCGTCTCTCTCTCCTCGAGCATCGCGTAGAGCTCTATCCGGGTCTCAGGACCTTCATGCCGCAACTAACAGCTAGCTCAGCGTCCGGTCCTCCGCTTTGTTCGCCGCCTCACGAGTCTAATGGGGATCTCCAGGTAGAAAGCCCAGCCAACACATGACTAAGGCCGGAGAAACGCCAGTGCAGCGAGGACGCCGACCTGAGGAGGGTGGGCGGGAGCTGCGCTCACGTGCCTACGTCATGCCGCAGCTACGAGCTCCCACGACAATATTTACATTTCTAATACGGCACAAGGGTGCACCAAGGGAAGCGCACCACGTACATACCACTTTCGTGGCCCAAATGTTGGAGCATAAAAAGTTGATAAATCTGGATAACCCTCTTGCCCAACGGCTGACCGCTGGCTTGTCGGAACTGCTAGCCCGCCAACTACTGCCATATAAACTGGTTGACTCGGAGGCCTTCAGAAAATTTGTGGTCATTGGCACAATGCAATGAAAGGTCCCTGGAAGGAAATATTTCTCCCAGAAGGGCATCCCAGAGCTATATGGCCATGTTCAGCGGCAAGTGAATATATCTCTGGCACACAGTGTCGGTGCCAAGATACATCTGATCACAGACACGTGGTCTAGCAAACACGGGCAGGGAAGGTACCATACATAACTTTTACTGCCCACTGGGTGAATGTTCTGATGGATGCCATCAAGCATGCAACCCGTGGCTCCTATGTGGATTTGGTGTTACCACCAAGGATTGTATGCAGGCCTGCCACTTCTTCTCATCCACCTACTCCATCCTCCGTCTCCTCCTCGGCTGACTCCTCCTTTTCCATTGCTACCGCCTCTTTTGCTGCGCTCCCCGAGCTCCCCAGAACCTATTCGACGTCCCAGGTGAGATGTTGCAATGCTTTGTTGCAGCTGTTGTGCCTGGAAGCCAAGAGCCACACTGGTCCTGCACTGCTTTCAGCTCTGAGGTCACAGCCAGGCTGATCAGTGGCTAACCCGCTTAATTTGACAGTTGGTCAAGTGGTGTGCGACAACGGTGCCAATCTGCTCAGCACGCTGAAACAGGGCAAAGAGATATCTGCCGTGCATGGCACACGCCCTGAAATTAGCCATGCGGCGATTTGTTGCCAAATACCTCAGGGTCCAGGACGTCTTGCGGCAGGCCAGGAAAATCTCTGGCCATTTTAGAAGATCTTACACTGCCATGGCTCGCCTTGCTGACGTTCAGCGGCGACACCACTTGCACGTCAGACGTCTGATTTGTGACAGCCCGATGTGCTGGAACTCCACCTTGTATATGACTTTTGCGGCCATTTGATGAGATTACCAAACTGGTAAGTCGCAGCCAGGGCACCATGAGTGGCATCGTACCTTACGCCTTTTTTCTGGAGCGTGCATTGCGTCATGTCATTGATCAAGCCGTCAAGGAGCAGGAGCTGGAAGATGAGGTAGTCGCAATTCTGAATGAATTCCCAGGGGAGGCTACTGCATCTTAGACAAGTCAGCAAGAGTCTGAAGAGGAGTCAGAGGAGAATGGTGGCTGGGGGGAGGAGCAAGAAGAGCAGGCTTTGACGGGGACTTTAAACTTTTCGGGGTTCCCTGTTATTGTCTGTGGCTAGGGGGAGGAGACCAAGGACAACATTCTCCTGGGCAATGAGCAGGAGCCACCGCTTCCAATTCAGTGCAAATGGGGGCTTTCATGCTCCAGTGTTTGAAGAGGGACCCCCGTTTAAAAAGCATAAAGGGCAATGACCACTACTGGGTGGCAACATACTTAGACCCCCGATACAAACACAAAATGGCAGACATGTTACCAACATCATAGGGGGCTGGCAGAATGCAGCATTTCCAGACCTTGCTGCGAGAGATGCTGCATTCTGCTGTTGCGGGCACTGGCAGAGGAATTTCCACCCATAGCGAAACAGGTGCGTGTACCAATCCTACCGCGCATGCTAGAAGAGGGCGGTTTGAAGATGTGTTGGCCACTTTGGATATGAGATCATTCTTGTAGCCAACCCATCGACAGCCACCCTCCGGAACGCCTAGACCGACAGGTGTCCGACTACAACGGGTTAACAGCTGATATGGACGCTCTGAGAAGCCAGGAAGCCCTGGACAACTGGATGTACAGGCTTGATCTGTGGCCAGAGCTGGCACAAGTTGCCATGGAACTTTTGGCTTGCCCCTCGTCGAGTGTCCTGTCCGAATGGACGTTCAGCGCAGCAGGGGGGATTGTGACCGTTAAGCGCACTCGCCTAGCTCACGTCAGTGGGGACTACCTCACATTTCACACAGTATTTTGTGGAAGCAGGTATATCGCTGCCCTCAATCAGTATTTGGTGGAAACAGGTATATCAAATCCATTAATCAGTATTTGGTGGAAACATGTATATCAAACCCCTTCATCAGTATTTTGTGGAAGCAGGTATATCGGAGACCTCATTCAATATTTGGTGTAAACAGGTATATCGAACCCCTCAATCAGTATTTTGTGGATGCAGGTATTTTGCAGGCCTCATTCAATATTTGGTGGAAACAGGTATATCGAACCCATTAATCAGTATTTTTTGGAAGCAGGTATATCGCAGCCCTCAATCAATAATCAGTGGAATCAGGTCTATCAAACAACTTAATCAGTATTTTGTGGAAACATGTATATCAAACCCCTTCATCAGTATTTTGTGGAAGCAGGTATATCGGAGACCTCATTCAATATTTGGTGTAAACAGGTATATCGAACCCCTCAATCAGTATTTTGTGGATGCAGGTATTTTGCAGGCCTCATTCAATATTTTGTGGAAGCAGGTATATAGAACCCTTCAATCAATATTTGGTGGAAGCAGGTATATCGAACCCCTTAATCAGTATTTTGTGGAAACAGTTATATCACACCACTCTGTTTATTTGGGACAACAGGTATATCGCAGCCCTCAATAATTTTTTTGTGGAAAAAGGTATATCACACCCCTCAATCAGTTTTTTTGGTGGCAATAAGTATATCACACCCATTGCAATTAGTTGTTCCAATAGTGTTTGTCCCTCTATATAACTGCGGTATCGCAGTAGAACTGCACACAACTGCTGCACAATACAAATGCACTATAATATACTTTCTAGGTTAGAAAGTATATATAAGTATATCACACCCCTCAGTATATCACACCTATCGATAGCACACCTATACCAGTCCTTAAAAGGACTTTTGTGGCCCTATTAGCTAGTATTTGGTGTCCCTAACAGCCTGTCCCTGCTCCACAAAGCAACCTCCCCCTACACTGGCAAAACACAGAATTGAAAATGGCTGCCTGATCGGGCTCTGTTATAGAGTGAGGGTGTGTCCATGTGCTGAAACATCTCAATTAGCTGTCCTGTCCCACCTGATGTATGTGTCATGGATCAAAGTTCGGCGCAAAGCAATAGAATATGGCACCGGCGGACATTATCATATGTTTGCATGTTCGGCAAATCAAGAAACGTGCAAAGTTCACCGCAAAACGATTGCCGGGCGAACTGCAAGGCCATCTCTAGTGTTAATCAGCTATTTAGCGGATCTGTGCTTTTGCTTCCTGGCATGAGCATAGAGGTTTTGTAGTCTCTAGTGACCAGCAAAGGTGTGATCTCCTTTCAGACTTCCCACGTTCCGTACCTTGCCTGACTATCGATTCTGCTCCCTGCCTGGAATACACCAATACTCAGCTTGCTCAGACCTTAGACTGTGTTCAGACTACGTCTTTTGCCTGGTCCCTTGGTGTTTCGCACTGATGTCTCTGACTCCCATGGGTCAGCAGCCAATTACACCAGGACTACTCCTGCAGGTTGCAGCATGGTTGGTTCCATGCAGGAACAGATCCCTGTGCAGAATGGGAGTTGTAGTACATCCAACGGTATCAAACACATTTCCAAACAGATCATAGTGAAAATCTCCCCCATTATCAATGTATGGAGATGACCAATGATGGGAGTTGTAGTACTCTTCCTTTATCTTTCCAAAACCTCTCTCTGCAGAATTTAAGGCTGACAATCAGGTTCTTTCAAATTTGTCTGTAATTTTCAGGATTAAGGCTGGCCAGGACCAAGTTAAAATGTTGAAGGGTGTATTAGAAATGTCCATTTCAGTGTAGTAAAGTCTGAATCAACCTTAAAAAGTGAATACTTTACTGACTGACTCTAATGTGCGGCCTTGCAAATCTGGACCTTCTAGTTCTGTCTTTTCTTGCTGGAGTACTGTAAAGTAAAGATGGCTTTGTTGATGCCAATCTTAGAGGTAGTGATTTTCTTGTACTCAGGACTGTTCTTCACATGCAGCTCCTCTCTCATCCCCAGCTAATACTAGTGGCAGGGTGGCACCCAACGCAGCTCAGGGCCATCACTGGAGCATGGCTGGGGGGATACGGAGGACACAGATGATACACCACCTACAGAGGACAGCTTATCGTTATCTCTGGGCAGCCTGGCACACATGACTACATGCTGCAGCGCCTGCGCAACAACAGCAGAGTTGCCCACATTTTAACTTATGCTGACTACTGGGTTGCAACCCTGCTGGATCCCCGGTACAAGGACAACATGCCCACCTTAATTCCCGCACTGGAGCGTGATAGGAAGATGTGCGACTACAAGCGCATGCTGGTAGACGCGCTCCTGAGGGCATTCCCAACTAACATGGGGGGACAAGTGGAAGCACAAGGCTAAGGCAGAGGTGGAGGAGGAGGAGGAAGAGGTCGCCAATGCAGCTGTGTCATGGCCAGCTCTTCAGACAGCAGGGTTAGCAAGGCTGAGTTGTGGAAAAGTTTTGTTACCGCGCCACAGCAAAGTGCACCACCAGCTGATAGGGAACGTGTTAGCAGGAGGCAGCATTTCAACAACATGTTGGAACAGTACGTGTGCATACGCCTCCACGTACTGACTGGTGGTTCTGCCCCATTCAACTTCTGGGTCTCCAAATTGTCCACATGGCCAGAGCTTGCCCTTTATGCCTTGGAGGTGCTGGCCTGCCCTGTGGCCAGTGTATTGTCTGAACGTGTATTTAGCACTCCAGGGGGCGTCATTACAGACAAACGCGGACAAGCTCACGTTTATTAAAATGAACCAGTCATGGATCCCACAGGACTTGTCCGTACCTTGTGCAGAGTAGACATTTATAACTGCCTCACCCTCAACCAAACATTCTTGTACTCCAGGGCACTTCTTTATTGAATTCTTTTTTTTAATTGCACCATTATTTTGGGGACAACCCCAAGTTAAATGAACCTCTCCTCTGTCTGGGTATCAGGGGCCTAAAATTCTGTTAATCGCCTGCTTCTTTGGCGGGTGACATGAAGCTTGATTTTCTGTTATGGGACCTTTCTCCTCTGTCTGGCTGCTGGGGCCTAAATAACTGAAAGTGGCCTTTTCCATTGGTGGGTGACATGAAGACTGATTTTCTTCTATGGGACCTCTCTCCTCTGTCTGGGTGCCAGGGGCCTACATTTCAGATAATCACCTGTTGCTTTGGTGGATGACATTATCCTCTTTATACTGTCAAATGACCTCTACATTGTCTGGTTGTCAGGGGCCTATATTTCGTTTTATCTCTTGGTGCATGAGTGGGAGACATTATCTTCTTTTTACTGTCAAATGACCGCCCCATTGTCTGGTTGTCAGGGGCCTATATTTCGTTTCATCGCTTGTTGCATTGGTGGGAGACATTATCCTCTTTTTACTGTCAAATGACCGCCCCATTGTCTTGTGGTCAGGGGCCTATGTTTTGTTTCATCGCTTGCTGCATTTGTGGGAGACATTATCCTCTTTATGCTGTCAAATTACCTCTACATTGTCTGGTTGTCAGGGTCTATATTTCGTTTCATCGCTTGCTGCATTGGTGGGATACATTATCCTCTTTATGCTGTCAAATGCCCGCCCCATTGTCTGGTTGTCAGGGGCCTATATTTCATTTCATCGCTTGATGCATTGGTGGGAGACAATATCCTCTTTATGCTGTCAAATGACCTCTCCTCTGTCTGGGTGTCAGGGGCCTACATAAATGATAATGGCCTGTTCCATTGCAGGTTGACCTGAGGCCTGTGTTGCTGTTACGGGACCACTCTCCTCTTTGCTGGTGCCATGGTCCTGAATTAGTGAATGAGGCCTGTGGCACTACTGGGTGAAATCAGTACAGTTTTGGCATGATTGTAACTCTCCTCTTTATGGGTGACATGGGTCTGAATCTGTGAATGAGGCCTGTAACATTGCTGGGTGAAATCAATACTGTCTTGGCATGATTTTAAATCTCCTCTTTGTGGGTCCCGTGGGCCTGAATGTTTGAATGAGGCCTGTGGCCCCGCAGGCAGACATGCTTCCTTCTTGGCTGTGATGACAACTTCATCTCCCATGTATGGTTGCCATTGGCCTGAGTCTGTAAGTGAGGCCTGTGACACTGCTGGCAGACATGAATACTTCTTGGCTGTGATGTGAACTTCAACGCCCATAGCTTTCCCACCTGACGCCACCCCAACCTCATATTCCACCTCCTCCTCCAAGTTGCCAATTGATATTGTTTAATTTTTATTTATTTTATTTTATTTTAAGTCATTTCCCTATCCTCATTTGTTTGCAGGGGATTTACCTACATTTTGATGCCTTTTGCAGCCCTCTAGCCCTTTCCTGGGCTATTTTACAGCCTTTTTAGTGCCCAAAAGTTCAGGTCCCCATTGACTTCAATGGGGTTCGGGGTCAAGTTCAGGTCGAGTTCGGATCCAGAACCCAAACATTTTCGTGAAGTTCGGCCGAACTTCTCGAACCCGAACATCCAGATGTTTGCTCAACTCTAGTCTTGAGAAATAAAAAAAATTAAGTGTAAAAAAAAATTAAAAAATAAATAAATAAAAATTTAAATAAAAATAAAATAAAAATAGTTTCTAATATCTATTCATTTATGCCATAAAAAAATTAAATAAATAAAAAAAAACTACACATATTAAGTACCACCGCGTCTGTAATGGCCAGCTCTCTAAATATTTTACATGATCCGAACTGTCCGATAAACACCATAAAAAATTAAAATACAAAAACTGTGAAAAAAAAGTCATTTTTGTCACCTTAAATCACAAAAAGTGTTACCACCGTGCAATCAAAAAGGCGTATGTGCCACAGAATGGTACCAATTAAATTGTCACCTCATCCTGCAAAAAGTGAGATTCTACCTAAGACAATCGGTCAAAAAACAAAAAACTATGACTTGTGGGGTGTTTCTGTAAACCGCAGAATAAGGGTAATAAATCTTGAGTTTTGTTTGGCTGTTAAGCCTCGATGTGGTAAAGAAAAAATGGATTAAAATGGAAACTCTGCCAAAAAAGTTAAATTCTGAAATTTCATCTCCATTTTCCTTTAATTCTTGTGGAACACCTAAAGGGTTAACAAAGTTTGTACAGTCAGTTTTGAGTAACTTGAGGGGTGTAATTTCTGAAATGGGGCCATTTATGACTTCAGACCTGAACTGGTCATTAAAAAGTGGGTTTTGGAAATTTTCTTAAAAATTTTAAGAATTGCTTCTAAAATTTTAAGCCTTCTAAGGTCCTAAAAAAATAAAATGACACTTAATAATGATGGCAACATAAAGTAGACATATAGGAAATGTAAAGTAATAAATATTTTATGAGGTATCACTTTCTGTTTTAAAAGCAGAGAAATAGATATTTTGAAAATTGCAATTTTTTCCAAATGTTTGATACATTTAGGATTTTTTCATAAATAAGGGTGATATATATTGACTAAAATTTATTTTGAATAAGTAAAAGCGTTCCAAAGTTATTACCACATAAAGTGACACATGTCAGATTAGCAAAATTAGATGTGGACATGGGGGCATCAACGACCCTTGGTCATGAAAGGGTTAACATAAAAAATCTACCAAAAAAGTGAAATTTTGAAATTTCACCTCCATTTACCTTTAATTCTTGTGGACCACCTCAATGGTTAACAAACTTTGTTGTAACATCAGTTTTGAATAATTTGAGGGGTGTAGTTTCTAAAATGGGGTAATTTATGGTTTGTTTCAATTACGTAAGCCCCTCAAAATCACTTTATAACTGAATTGGTGATTAAAAAAATAATTTTGAAAATTTGAAAAATTGCTTCTCAACTTCTAAGCCTTCTAACGTCCTAAAAAATAAAATGACATTTACAAAATTATGCCAACATTAAGCAGACATATGGGGAATGTTGAAAGATAACCGGCCCTGGTCACAGTGCTAAACATAATGTCATTAAAATACCTCCTGCTCCTGGTTTCTCTTCCTTCCATCCATCCCCTGTGTATGCCCTAAGCAACACAGACCCCAGACAAGTCCGTTGGGAGTAGAAAAAATTCAGGTGGGATAGTAAACTACAGTGGAAAATGTACAGCATAGGGAGGAAGGCAAGGGAGATGTTTGAGCTGTAGGATGAAAGGAAGGGTATGTGATAAGGAAAAAAAACTCTCTCTGATGTGCAGGGTATAATCAGACCTACCCAGACTGGAGAACAGAGTGTCGTAGTCACACCACCGATGGTGAATGTATCGATAAGGTGCATCTGATCATTAGAGTTACAATCTACATACGTTGCTCAGACATTTCATTTAAGTGAGCTAAAAGAAGTTTTTACCCAAAACTCTCTTTAAAAACTTTAAAAACTTTTCAAGTAACATACCTAAAGCTACACGCACACAACCGTATCTGTTTTGAAGCCCAATAACCCACGGATACTGTAAATGCGCATCCCACACATCTCACACTATTGTAAAAATGTTCTACCTTTTTTGCGGGACAGACATGCAGACAAACAGATGACTTCTGTAATTTTCCACATTGTTTGCAGCCCCATTGCAATAAATGGTTAGGCATATGATACACATAAAAAGCAAATCGGACTCAGACCAAATCTATGGTCATATCAAGCATGAGGCACAGGATTAATTTCACTGTTATTAGGTTAATTGTATATCTTGTATAAGTACATATTAACAGTGTCAGACTGGGGTGCCTAGAGCCCACTAGTAAAATTTATTTTGGGGGCCCACCATATGGATACATTCAAATATTATGTGCTCACACAGCAGCAAGATGTTACCACATGATTGAATATGGGCGTCCCTGCAGCAACTTTGAGAAGGTAGTTCCTGGGGAAAAGAGGATTCTGGCTAGCTTTCCTCTATACCTAGAAGTCATCTCAGCAATCTGATCGTGTCTATATTAATAAACTGGGTAGTTTCTTTAATAATCTATAAAGTTTTTTATATGAACATAGGCTGGTTGAGGTGCTGTACATTGAATATATGTATGCAGTGCAGTAAGTCTACTGTGTTATGTGCCACTTGTGCAGGGGATGTGAGACTAGGGGCCCACCCTGCTCAGGGGTCCACTGGGGGATTCACCTGTACCCCTGTAGGCCAGTCCGAGCCTGCATATTAAGATTTATTAAAGCAAATATCATCAGCTAGATTTTCATCAATATTCTGGCCTAGATGACATATACTTCTGCATTCTGGGGTTTTCTAAAATGAGGTGTGAGGTGTGAACAGGGGCGTAGCTATAAGTGGTGCAGAGGTAGCAGTCGCTACTGGGCCCAGGAGCCTGAGGGGTCCCAAAGACCCTTGTGCGGCATAAGAAGACACTGGCATTATAGAAAGTGCATGCTGGGAAGGCTCTGTCATAGATTTTGAACTGGGGTTAAGGGGTTAGGTCAAGAATTTGGCATGCGGGGGGTGCAGTTTCAATTTTTGCTTCAGGCAGAAGGAAGGCTAGGTGCACCCCTGGCTTAAAGCACTGAGGGAAGGGGGGCCCAAGCTGAAATCTTGCACCAGGGCCCCTGAGCCTTTAGCTACACCCCTGGGTGTGAATAGTCTTTTCTACAGGAAATAAGATGGCAGTTCTTTTATTGATGAAGGAAGTTCTTATTATGACCTGGGGGCATCAGAGAGGTGGTGTGCAGCTTGAGACAGTCCTTGGAAAGATGGGAAGGCTTCTTTAATTGCACGAAGCACATGGCATGCCTATGACATGATTGGTCCACTGGCTATACTGTCTATTATTGGGGCTATTTAAAGGAGTTATCCAATTGAAAAAAAAAAATGTTAAAACAACAGAAGCAGTTATATTCACTTATTCAACCCCACAATGTTGCAGCGATGCCTTAGACAACCCCCTTAGTATTCATTTTCCAGGTCCACAATGATAAAGTTGGCGGGGTCCTCAATAACTTTAGAAAGCATGTTTATTCCTCAACATGCCATCATATGTACTTCTTAAGGTACGTTCAGACAGTTGTTCACTTTGCAGGTGGTGGCATAGCTCTTTTGAATGGAGCTAAATTGCAAGTAAACACCTGCTGTAGCTTCAAGCGACATGATCTTTCTTGGCACAGTCGCGACTTTAAACCTCTGGCCCATGAACTGCAGCGCTGCCTCCTATTGAAAACAATGGGAGGCAGACACTACTCAGCCCCCACCAGAATTTTAGTCAAAATTCCACCAGCAAATTCTGCCATATGAACAGGCTCTTAGAGTATCCATTAGGCCCAGCAAACAGACTTCCTGCTGAATGTTTATACCTACATGTAAAGAAGTGGTTGTCTTACACATGTAGCCTGAAACATGAAAACGCATGACAGTAAACCTTGCAGCTTAAAAAAATGCAGGAAAAGGGGTAAATGAGCAGGTACAGGACATATTATCTTATTTATGTACTGATGATGTGCTTGGGGAAATAGTACACAGCAGTTGAGTTAGCAAAACGTTGTAGCTATTTTCACTCTTAGCTGCGGCCTTGTCATGCTTGTCACCAAATCTGTTGCTCTTCAAATTCTATTGGCCCAATCTGAGGCTAATACTAATACTAAATGCAAACTAATTATAAAATACTTTCAAATTGGGGGACGCTCACCAGCTAACTGGAGCCTGGCCTGCTCTCAGCAAAAACTGTGTATTTATATAAAAAGACAAATTGGCTGGCTCACATTAATTTGCATGTGTCTTTACTTATTTGACGGTTAATAAAATACATAAGTACATTTCATACAATACATAAAATCTTTCAATAAAAATAAAATGAATACATTTAATTTAGTGATCCCAGTCCCTTAAAATATGTATTTTATTAACCGTCAAATAAGTAAAGACACATGCAAATGAATATGAGCCAGCCAATTTGTCTTTTTGTATAAATGCAAACTAAGACTAGAAAGTCTAAAAATACACCATATTTATTACAGTGGCCGATGCTGTTTGAAAAATCTGTCCCTCCTTTAGTTGTCTAGCCTAAGTTTATACAGCTTACTGCACCTGAATTTTGGAGCAATTTTGGCACATATTAAGCCACAGTCGTTTGTGGGACAAGACAAAATACGTGTCTGCAACATTTGGTCCGTGATCCACATGTCTCGTGTATTTAAAGAGGTTGTCCGGTCCTAAAATCAAAATTCTTTTTATGTGCTCCTAACACCCCTCACCATGCATACATATGCCCCCAATATCTGTTTTTCAAGTCTGAGCTTTCCTTCCCCCCTAGAAGACATCAGGTTATCCTGGCAGATCTGTTTACTTTCTCCCCTTCTTGTTTTGTTGAATACATAACTTTATTGATACAAAAGCCTGGCTGCACTGCACAGAGATGAGTCACAGGCTGGCCACGCCCCCACACTGCTCTGTCTGCAGCAGCTACTCCCATTACAACTCCTGTGTCCATCTTTCGCACAGACATGAATCTACTTCTCAGTCAGTGTCTAAATCCCATCACTGACTGTCCACAGGCACTGCCCTCATCATCTCCAGAGTGTGAAAAACAGCTTGAATCAGCAAGCGTCTCCAATCACATATGTATCTAATCCTATCCTGTGTGATACAGCCTGCAGAGCGGTGTATCAAATCCCAACACTGACATTGCTAAAATGTGTATCTAATCCCATTTTGTATGATCCTGTCTGCTGAGCTGTGTATCTAATCCCTTATGCACACCACCATATCCATTTTGCGATCTACATTTTTTGCAGTCCCATTGAGTTCGATGGATTTGAGGTGCTCATTTTGAGGACCAGAATAGGACATGTTCTGTTTTTACTGGAACTGACATACGGATATAAAAAACACACTGATGACGTCCCTGTGCTTTCCATATCCGTATGTCAGTTCTGCGACAGATAAAAAATGACTGTTAAAAAATGTGAATCGCACACGGACAGTAACCTCATTTAGTGGATCCACGACTTGCAGACCGCAAACCAGATACGGTTCTGTGCACAGGCCCTATCACTTATACTGAGCGCCCATAACAGTGACATCCACAGTGCCCCATAACAGTGACATCCACAGTGCCCCCATAACAGTGACATCCACAGTGCCCCCATAACAGTGACATCCACAGTGCCCCCATAACAGTGACATCCACAGTGCCCCATAACAGTGACCTCCACAGTGCCCCATAACAGTGACCTCCACAGTGCCCCATAACAGTGACCTCCACAGTGCCCCATAACAGTGACCTCCACAGTGCCCCATAACAGTGACGTCCACAGTGCCCCATAACAGTGACGTCCACAGTGCCCCATAACAGTGATGTCCACAGCGCCCCCATAACAGTGATGTCCACAGCGCCCCCATAACAGTGATGTCCACAGTGCCCCATAACAGTGACATCCACAGCGCCCCATAACAGTGACATCCACAGTGCCCCCATAACAGTGACATCCAGTGCCCCCTATTTGCCATCCAGTGCCCCCTATTTGCCCTCTAGTACCATCCAGTGCCCCCACTATGCCATGCAGTGCACCCTTTTTTTGCCATCCAGTGCCCCTGTTTGCCATCAATTGTGCCCCCCCCCCCTTGTGCCATTCAGTTCCCCCATTGTGCTATTCATTACCCCTTTTGGACATCCATTACCCTGTTGTTAGCCATCAAGTACCTCCTTGTGCCATCCAAAGTGCCACGTGATGTTGTGACGTCAGCAGGTCCTTACAGGGTATAGTATTTAGCTATTAACATTCTAGTAAGCCTCCTCCCGTTTGCCCATACATTCTAGTAAGCCACCTCCTGTTTGCCCATACATTTTAGTAAACCACCTCCCGTTTGCACATACATTCTACTGAACCACCTCCGGTTTGCCCATACATTCTAGTAAACCACCTCCCGTTTGCCCATACATTCTATTGAACCACCTCCCGTTTGCCCATACATTCTAGTTTACCACTGAATGCTAGTGCGCATGTGTGGTGAGTGAGGACGGCCGGGTGGAGCTTTCTTTTGCAGGAGACGGTGAGGTCATTCATGACGTTCCGTCTCCTGCTCAAGAAAGGAAGTGAAGAAGACGGAGACTCACCGGAAGAGCAGAAAACCCGACAGGAGCAGTGACATGACTGGGTGGCAGATCTTGGAACGGGCTGTGCTGTGGAAGGTAAGTATCAGTCCAACAATCTTCCCTTCACAGGTTAGAATTATGCCCCAAATTTAGGTTTTGCCCGGAGAACCCCTTTAATCTCTCCTAGTGTTTTTTTTTACTTCCATGGATTCTGGGAGAACTTGTACAAAACATTCATGCAATGCTGTACTATGGATTTCCCTCTCTAAAAGCATGCTCTGCATTGTGTAGTCCATGTACTGCCATATGGTTGATGTGCTCCTTTAGCTTCCCTGTTCAGTAAAATATCCTCATAAGAAAAAACTCAGATCGTTATTCTTTTATGTTTATTTATATCCTTTTCATCAATTTGCAATATTAGTTAATGTACGGAACTTTTAAAAACTTTTGAGTCCCACGAGAAAGTAATTCAGAAATGTTATCAATTTTTGGGTAAATGACTGGAAGCCAAATACTATCACCCCAATGAAGCACTGTTAGGCCTGATTTGATTATAACTTATGAGTATAAAACCAGCTGATTATCCATGATGAAGCACTATTGAAAGTGAAAATGGTTGCTTACCCTTGATGAAGTACTGTTAAGTGTAAAGCAAGTTGATTATAAGTGATGAAGCATTGCTGAGTGTAATACTGGTTATTGCACATAGCGAAAAAATCATTGAGTCCTATTTTATTGATTGTACTGTATGAAACACATAGATTGACACACATGAAGCACTACTGAGTATGACACACGGTTTGACTGCCTGGCAATAGAGGAGATAAAGGCAGATATGCTATAACAGCACACTGATTTGCAAGTATTAAATATAAAATAACTAAAAATCATCATATTTATACATAATACAACATAACCATCTTTCACAAATACTTTTTATAAACTTAGCAGGGGTAGCATATGCAGCAAAGGTGGACCACTGAAAAATGGAAAAGATAAAGTACACAAGTCAGGTCTGCGCAGAATGATATTAAAAGGCTTGTCCAAGTTATTTATTTACTAGACATTAAGCCCATTACAATAACGGGCGCTAGAACAGTAGCGCATAAACATTAGTAGGAATAGTCTATATTAAATGGCAAGGGAACTTGACCACATTGGCTGAGACTGCTGGCACTGACTGGTGGCTGTGGCTGAGACTGCTGGCACTGAGTGCTGGCTGTGGCTGAGACTGCTGACTGCGGCTGGTGGCTTAGACTGGTGGCCGAGACTGGTGGCTGAGACTGGTAGCCGAGACTAGTGGCTGTGACTGCTGGCACTGACTGGTGGCTGAGACTGGTGGCTGAGATTGGTGGCTGAGACTGGTGGCTGAGATTGGTGGCCGAGACTGGTGGCTGTGACTGCTGGCACTGACTGCTGGCTGAGAGTGCTGGCTGTGGCTGGTGGCTGAGACTGCTGGCACTGAGTTCTGGCTTTGGTTGAGGCTGCTTGCTCCGGCTGGTGCCTGACTGGTGGCTGAGACTGCTGGCACTGTGACTAGTGGCTGGTGACACTGACTGATGGCTGAGACGGCTGGAACTGACTGATGGCTGAGATGGCTGGCACTGACTGGTGGATGAGACTGGTGGCTATGGCTGAGACTGCTGGCACTGACTGCTGGCTGTGGCTGAGAGTGCTGGCTGCTGCTGGTGGCTGAGACTGCTGGCACTGACTGCTGGCTGTGGCTGAGAGTGCTGGCTGCGGCTGGTGGCTGAGACTGCTGGCACTGAGTGCTGGCTATGGCTGAGACTGTGGCTGGTGGCTGAGACTGCTGGCACTAAGTTCTGTCTGTGGCTGAGAATGCTTGCTGCAGCTGGTGCCTGACTCATTGCTGAGACTGCTGGCACTGTGACTAGTGGCTGGTGACGCTGACTGATGGCTGAGACGGCTGGAACTGACTGATGGCTGAGACGGCTGGCACTGACTAGTGGATGAAACTGGTGGCTATGGCTGAGACTGCTGGCACTGAGTGGTGGCTGTGGCTGAAACGGTTGGCTGTGGCTGAGACTGCTGGCACTGTGACTGGTGGCTGTGGCTAGCTGTACGGGTCGGCAGGTGACCATGGAGCAGTGAGTAATAGCAAGTGCTTCACTCCTGCTCCATGGTCCAAAAATTTGCATCGAGGATTTTAGTGTACCCTATAGTACCTTATAGTTCTCTCTGTGATCTCTGGACACTGCTCTCCACATATAAACCATACGGCAAAATAGACCTCTCAGTGGTCCAGGGTACTTACATAGAAAAACTAATAACCAAGAGGCTAAACAAAACCCTGTTTCTGACCCTTATGTTAAAACATAACTTTTATTTGATTGCTCTAATACCTAAACACCTAAAGGAAAAAAAGAATTTTAAAAACCTGCTGTCTGCTTTTACAGACCCTTGAGACTCTATTAACACTACTATCAACATAAGGTCATCTAGAGAAACAGCAGTTTTTTTTTTCCTTTAGGTGTTTAGGTATTAGAGCAATCAAATGAAAGTTATGTTTTATCATAAGGGTCAGAAACAGGGTTTTGTTTAGCCTCTTGGCCATTAGTTTTTCCCATTCATAAACCTCCACATTGAGCTCCCAGCAGCAGATAGAAGACTGTAGGGCACTTCTGGTGTGAAATCACTTGGGCACATGGTCTTTGGTCAGCAGAGGCTCTGTTCCCATCATGCTGTCCCTGGTACTTCATCCACAGCTGGCAATGGCGCAGGGTGGCATGTGCTCCCCGTTTTCATAATAACTGAAAAGGAAGTTACTGCTGCTGTGTTCAGCACGCGGGAGAAGGGGGGTGTAATAGGATCAGGCCGATACTGGCAACTCAGCAGCCTCCTCCCTAATAACAAAGCTCTGTAATGTACAGAGCTCTGTTATTGGAGCTTTTAAGCACCAGCAATATTTCTACGCTGCCTGTGCCGTTCACAGCGCTCAACACGCTCATAAATGGTAATGAAATTATTGTGCAAAAAAGAAAAGAAGGTTCCAGCTTCACGTGCAATTTCTTTATTTTGCTTCCATAAAACTGGAATTGTGAAAAATTTTAGCTTCCATAAAACCGGAACTGAAATTATTGTGCGTATTAGACATTTTTTAGGGAGTAAACCATCCCTCATCACAGACAAAAGGAGGATGAGAGATCCGCTGCTCCACCCCGCCAGTCCTGCTGCCCTCTGGCTTGGAGGAATCAGCACACAGTGCGGCAGGCAGCGTTACCGCATTGTTCTGCTCCAGACTAGGTGCTGACTGGAAATCTGTGCCTCAGAGAAGACCATGTGCCCGATATGGAAACTGAGAGCAGACAGGTGCGCAGGTGGTGTGTGCCGATTGGTCTGTGCACCGTGCATGCGCACTGTAATTATCGGCACACACACACGGACACTGCGCATGCACATAGGGCTTTTATTAGTATAGATTTAATTTTTTATTTCACATCAATAAGTAGGACCTGTGGAGAAATTCAGTTAGCTCTTCATTGGATTTCTGGCCCATGTCTGTCAACTTCCACATAGAGATTTTTAATTATGACCTATTTTGATGTTTTCAAGTTTGGAGAGTTATATGAGAGTTAATTATGGATTTGTGGAAGGACATATGTGTGTGGTCACTCTTTGAAGGGCAGTTGCTCTGACAAAGGGAGAAATAAGGTAAGTGTCCTATTACCTGAGCCGATTGTAAATGAAAAAATTGTCATTTCCAATCATTTCCTCATATAAATGTATCACAGATCGCCTGACAGAAGAGAAAGTAACCATTTGTTGGCAGTACATCGTCTCCTGACAATATTCAAACTGAATGGGGGGGACGGGGGGGACGGGGGGACACCGATTGTAATAATTGCTTGTTCCTCATTCAAAGTATATTACACCTCATAAAGATGAGCAGGCAGCAACTGACTTGTATAACTTCAGTGACCTAGGATGCTGCAGTATCCCCAAGGCAATGCCGCCTCTGTGGTCTACCTAGCCTAAAGAAGTGAGAGTGCATGCTCCCTCACTCCTCACTTTCTTCATTATCCCCCCTAACTGACTGCTTCTCTAGCTCTACTCCTCTCTTAGCAGGAAGTGGGACCAGCCCACTCCTACCAAGAGGGGAGGAATGGAATTGTAAGTTTCATTCCTGTTGCCAAACACTGCCAACCATACCCCATCTGCTGGTGTACAAAGTGTATTGCATGAAATGTGACATAACAGGAATATTACAAAACATTAAGTACATTACAAATCAACTGTAGTACCCCCAGGTCTGGAGTACTACACCTACCATTTGCACTTGCAAAGATTTGCCCAACGTGGGAACATGGCTTATAAAATACGGCAAACAGCACAGAATATCTACGAAGGCTACAAAGTAGATCAATTCAAAACCTTTGTTTTTAATGCTGTTTACGTACAGCATTAAAATGTATTTGCTCCGTGGAGGAAAACTTTTGTGTCGCTCGAATTCGCACAAGACTTTGGTAAATTACTACTGTATTCATATCTTTGTATTTTAAAATAGTTTAAAATAGAAATCTAAAGTGGGCATTGGTACTCGCTGGTACCTCGGCACCAAAGCTCACTTCGGATCTATGATCTGAAGGTCGATTCACTCAAGCCTAGTTGTTGTAACAGAGCCAAAAACGTATGGGTTCGATCTATCTCCTTCATTCACATGGCTTATGGGTAACTTGAACATGGTTTCCTCTGAGTGAGGCAACAAGCATATGGAACAGATGGAACAAATGTGATGGTTACACACAGAATTATAGCGAAGAACATACATACTTAGCAAAAAACATAAATGTGAGGCACAGGAATTGGTGGTTATCAATAGCAACAGAATAGCCATTACATATGGCTTGCAAACTATATCCACAGGTGCTTGCCACTGGTAGCAGTTGCACTTAGCAATAAAATAGACTCTTTCCATACTCATGGGATTCCTACAACAAGGGTACAGGCAGTGGGCACTTTGTTCAAGCAACCATCTCATGTTACATACAGGCCCAATAGTCACAGTCCTCAGTACACACAAACTCAGTAAAGGACACTTGCAAGGCCTAACAGGCTGGTTAACAATCTCTGGTCCACACTAGCTCCATGTTATCAGGTTTGGGTTTACCACCTTACAGTCTTCAAGACAACAGTGGTCCAAAACTGGACGTTCAAACTACAGGATTCACTTTTTTTGACGGATCAGAAGAACAGAAAAATAAACAGATGAAGTCCACGCTCAGTAACAGTTTGGCTACCAGAAAGGACTAGCTATGCATGTTGCTGCACTGCACGATGATGTGCACCAGGATACATTCTCCCTAAAGTTTAACTGCAGGCTGGGATAGAACTTTGTGATGAATTAATTCAGATCGAAGCTAATTTTTGGGAAAAATTCAGCGAAGCGACCAAATAGAATTTTTTAAAACTTTACCCATCTCTTATTATTGCTTATAGTGACACTCTCTGGCAGGCGCCATTAATAGGAGAACTATGACTGGCATTATATACTTATAGGAATGCTCTTCAGTACTGGATGAAGGGAAACTCTTCCTGGCACTGTGTACTGGGACACTATCATGCTAACTGTGAGGCATCCCCTGACATACCACAGGGTCGCTAACTGCACTCTAGGATTTCACATATTTGCCACACTCAAATCAGACCTTATGGAATATGATTTCACTCCTTTATTTTCAAGAACATCTAAAATGTTCACAAATAGTAATGTATACATTGTACATATAAGAACTAGGCACTGTTTTCTCTATATTGTGCATCCTGTAAATGGTAAAGTTAAAAAAATCTATGTCATTCAGTCAAACTGAACTTCTATTGGCTCATTAGCCTCATTAGAAGATTATTTTTAACTCCTTCCTTTTCGGAGATCAAAATGTAAGACTGGGATTATGACAAGAGTCAGACAGGCATCCAATGGTTAAATAACACACATATTAAGAATATTTACTGAAAAGGTCTAATTATATTTACTAGAATACAACATGCTGCATAACTTTTGCTGGAGGTGGACTTTAGAAAAACATTTCCAAAAAAGTACTTTGCAAGATAATTTAATTAGTTGGCATACAGTGACAATAGTAAGGATCCAGTTCTTTGCCAAATAGTTGAGATTTGACATCATATTCTCCAAATAAAGAAGGAAATAAACTAAGCTCTGTTAACTGTAATTCTTCATGCAGTTAGGTCACAGCAAGACAAAGTATGTATTTAAACGTTTACTTAGGGTTGTCTTACAATATATTTTTATTTTTAAAGGCCATGTTCGTTTGTTGTCATGTCTTTTTTTTTGGAGCGAAAAACACTGCAGCCCAATGTTACATGCTGGTCAGCTATAAAAGGACCTACAAACACAACTTTTTTGTAGAGCCATTTTAAAGAGGAAAAAAATCCTAAATGGCCTAAATGGGATGAACTGCTCAAAACCCCAAACACTGTAGTGTGTTTCTAACCGGGAGAGCAGTTCCTCCACATGTGGTCCGCTGCTAACGGCAATCCCCAGCAAAAATGCATACAATGGAGGATGTCGGCACGGACCACATGCACCACAAAAACATCCTACACAAGATGGAATAATAATGTGTGGATTGAAATATAAAAATACATAAATAACTGAAAAAGGTGCACCGCAATGATAAGCAACCAACAATGCTGGCTAATCCCTCAAGCTGATGTTAAAAGCTGAGACTTTTGCCAACATATTCCAGTCAGGAACATATTGGAGCCCTTTTGCACCACTGTCAAGGTGTCTTAGTGTGGCAATGGGTTTCTACCACTAGACTACCTATGGTGTGTGAACAAGGTCTGATAGGTGCTCAGATCCAACTCACAGCAAGGCTCCCACATACCTCCATAGTAGGATCACTAATGCAATGTGAGGTAGGATAAGGCTGCAAGCCCCACCTATAACAGACCATGTGACACAGTCTACCAGGCGCAACAGAATGTTACCAGCCAAACGCAATGGCACATTCAATACATATATAGAAAAAAAACACTGAATTAAAGTGGCCTAAGTTGGTGGAAATGCTCAAAAACCTGTAGCGTGTCAGGCCTTGATCGCACACCAAAGGTAGTCTAGTGGTAGGAACCCATTGCCATACTGAGACACCTTGATGGTGGTGCAAAAGTGCTCCAATATGTTCCTGACTGGAATATGTTGGCGAAAGTCTCAGCTTTTAACATCAACTTGAGGGATTAGCCAGCATTGTTGGTTGCTTATCATTGTGGTGCACCTTTTTCAGTGATTTATGCATTTTTATATTTCCATCCACACATTATTATTCCATCTTGTGTTGGATGTGGTCTGCAGTGGCGTTGGGAGGGGGGTGCGGGCCGCACTGGGTGACACCACTGATGGGGTGACACCAGCCAGTGTCCTATATTTCCATCTACACATTATTATTCCATCTTGTGTAGGATGTGTTTTGTGGTGCGTGGTCTGCAGTGGTGTTGGGAGGGGGGTGCAGGCTGCACTGGGTGACACCACTGATGGCACAAGATAATTTATTCACTGAACTTCAGGATTCCCGGTCTGGAGTCCATGCTATCAACATGAAGGGGGTATCCCCAAGCATTGTTAGTATGCTTGGGGAAACCCAATGTATTTTAATCTAATTTAGCTTCTATTTCTGAAAGGTTGCCACCAGGATTCAAACTCACAACATTTTATATCAGAGGCAAGAACACTAACCACTGAGCTATGAAGCTCAATGCTGAATTGTGCTGGAAAAACCTCATAGTAGTGTATCAAGTATCAAGTATTCCTATACAGCAGAAGTATGATTTACATATTTTTTTTTTTCAGTAATTGTAAAAAAAATATATGACACAAAATAAATGTGTAATTACTATATATATATATATATATATATATATATATATATATATATATAGTAATTACACATTTATTTTGTTATTTAATTATACTTCTGCTATATAGGAATACCTAATACATGATATACTACTATGAGGTTTTTCCAACACAATTTAGCATTGAGCTTCATAGCTCAGTGGTTAGGGATTTTGCCTCTGATGTGAAAGGTTGTGAGTTCTAGTCCTGGTGGAAACCTTTTAGAAATAGAGGCTAAAATATGCATTCATGTATATCCGAAGTATGATAATATATATTTATACTTCTGATATATATATACATATATATATCTATACTTATATAAAAAATGTATTATATATGGGAAACTATACTATACTAATAATATTAGTATAGCAGGTTAATATGAAGCTCTGATGGGGGAATGTGTAGATGCCACTGATGGGGGTGTGTGGATGATACTGATGGGGGGGATGTGTGGAGGACACTGATGGGGGGATGTGTGCAGTACACTGATGGGGGTATGTGTGGGGGACACTGATGGGGGGATGTGTGGAGGACACTGATGGGGGGATATGTGGAGGACCCTGATGGGGGATGTGTGGAGGACACTGATGACGGTGTGTGTGGAGGACACTGATGGGGGAATGTGTGGAGGACACTAATGAGGGATGTGTGGAGGACACTGATGGGGGATGTGTGAGGACACTGATGGGGGGATGTGTGCAGGACACTGATGGGGGTGTGTGTGGAGGACACTGATGGGGGGATGTGTGGATGACACTGATGAGGGTATGTGTGGGGGACACTGATGGGGGGATGTGTGGAGGACACTGATGACGGTGTGTGGAGGACACTGATGGGGATGTGTGGACTGGAGGACACTGATAGGGGATGTGTGCAGAACACTCATGGGGGATGTGTGCAGGACACTGATGGGGGGATGTGTACAGGACAGATGGGGGATGTGTGCAGGACAGATGGGGGGATGTGTGCAGGACACTGATGGGGGGATGTGTGCAGGACACTGATGGGGGGATGTGTGCAGGACACTGATGGGGGGATGTGTGCAGGACAGTGATGGGGGATGTGTGGAGGACACTGATGAGGGTGTGTGTGGAGGACACTGATGAGGGTGTGTGTAGAGGACACTGATGGGGGGATCTGTGGGGGACACTGATGGGGGGGATGTGTAAAGAACATTGATGGGGGGATGTGTGGATGACACTGATGGGGGATGTGTGGATGACACTGATGGGGGGATGTGTGGATGACACTTAGGGGGATCTAGGGAGGGGTGTGGGGATGTTGGGATGGGAGGTTCTGGAGGGGTGTTTGGGTGGAAGCTCTGGAAGGGGTGGGAGGTCCGATAGGTATGTGGGGGCGGGAGATCCGGGAGGGGGGCCCATAAAATAATTTAGCTGCGGGGGGGGAGGGGCATAACATTTTTTCCTGTGGGGCCCAGTCATTTCTAGCTACGCCCCTGGGTGACACCACCAGGAGATGAGCACTTGCATTATGGAAGCACTCATCTCCCTAGATTCATCTGTATCTGTGGAGGGAGAGGCAATCACAATGCCAGCAGCCTATCTAAGGCAGGTGCAGGCGGCACGATGAAGTCATCGCTCCGCCTGAGCTGTACTGCTCGGGACACAGGCCAGAAGAGACCTGCATCGCATCCCTGCCATGGAGGTAAGTATGTGGTTTTTTTTTTGTTTTGTTTTTCTGTGAAGTGTTGGGCTGCGCTGGGGGGTCATTGCTGGCATAAAGGGGACACTTTGGGGCAATGGCTGGCACATGGGGAACACTATGGGGGAATTGCTGGCACATGGGGGACACTATGGGGGCATTGCTGGCACATGGGGGACACTATAGGGGCATTGCTGGCACATGGGGGACACTATGGGGGCATTGCTGGCACATGGGGGACACTATGGCGGCATTGCTGGCACATGGGAGACACTATGGGGGCATGGCTGGCACATGAGGGACACTATGGGGGCATTGCTGGCACATGAGGGACACTATGGGGGCATCTACCGGCACATGGGGGCATCTACTGGGGGCATTTCTGGCACATTATGGGGACACTATGGTGTTGGAGGGGAGAAGAATGCTATGGGGGTATATTATATAGGCACATTATGGGGGCACTAAGAAGGGGCATTTAATACTGGCACATTCTGGGGGACACTATGGGGGAATCTTATACTGCCACATTCTGGGGGCACTATGGGGAAGAGGAGAGGAGCACTATGTGGGCATTTACTAGGGGCATTATATAGGGGTATTTTATATTTGCACACACTATGGGAAAATTCGCTCAAATTGCGGCACTGAGGGAGTTATTTTGCAATGGCACACAGAACGGAAGCACTTTTGAATTAGTGCACATTATTATTTTTATTATTGAAGGTGGCAGGTGAGTTGTTAATAAGGTAAGAGGATGATGGAAAAGTAGGAACCTAAGATGTCTTTTGTCAAACTACAGAGACGAGAGATGGGTGAAAAATCATCATGGTGGTCTGGACTGGACAGCTGACGTGGGGGGGGGCTAAGCAGACAGATCGTCGTCGATGGGGGGGTGGGGCTTGTTGTGCTTGGGGGAGGGGGGGGTGACACCATTTTCTACCGCACTGGGTGACACCAGCCCTAGCTACGCCACTGGTGGTCCGCGCCGACTTCCTCCATTGCATGCATTTTTGCTGGGGATTGCAAACCACATGGGGAGGAACTTCTCCCCTGGTTAGAAACACACTACAGTGTTTGGGGTTTTGAGCGGTTCCTCCTATTTGGGCCACTTTATTTCTCTATATATGTATTGAATGTGCCATTGTGTGTTGCTGGTAACAATCTGTTGCACCTGGTAGCCTGTGTCACATGGTCTGTTATAGCTGGGGCTTGCAGCCTTATTCTATCTCACATTGCATTAGTGATCCTACTATGGAGGTATGTGCAAGCCTAGCTGTGAGTTGGATCTGAGCAACTATCAGACCTTGTTCACACACCATAGGTAGTCTAGAGGTAGGAACCCATTGCCACAGTGAGACACCTTGACGGTGGTGCAAAAGGGCTCCGATACATTTTAACCACCTCAGCCCCCCTAGCTTAAACACCCTTAATGACCAGGCCACTTTTTACAATTCTGCACTACACTACTTTCACCGTTTATTGCTCTGTCATGCAACTTACCACCCAAATGAATTTTACCTCCTTTTCTTCTCACTAATAGAGCTTTTATTTGGTGGTTTTTTGCTATTAATAAAAATTTAACGACATTTTTGCAAAAAAATTACATTTTTCACTTCCTGTTGTAAAATTTTTCAAAAAAAAACTACATTTCTATATACATTTTTCTATTAGTTTATTGTTCTACATGTCTTTGATAAAAAAAAATCCAATAAGTGTATATTTATCGGTTTGGGTAAAAGTTATAGCGTTTACAAACTATGGTGCAAAAAAGTGAATTTCCGCATTTTGAAGCAGCTCTGACTTTCTGAGCACCTGTCATGTTTCTTCAGGTGCTAGAATGTCAGGATAGTATAAATACCCCCCAAATGACACCATTTTAGAAAGAAGACACCCCAAAGTATTCGCAGAGGGGCATGGTGAGTTCATGTATAATTTCATTTTTTTTCACAAGTTAGCGGAAAATGACACTTTCTGAGGAAAAAATAATAATAAATAAAGTTTCCATTTCTGCTAACTTCTGGCAAAAAAAAAAAAAATCTCAGACGGACTCACTATGCCCCTCAGTGAATACCTTGGGGTGTCTACTTTCCGAAATGGGGTCATTTGTCGGGTGTGTTTACTGTTCTGGCATTTTGGGCGGGCGAAATTGTGAGCAGCCATGTAAAAGCTAAAGGTACTCGTTGGAATTTGGGCCCCTTTGCGCACCCAGGCTGCAAAAAATTGTTACTCATGTGGTATCGCCGTACTCAGGAGAAGTAGGGCAATGTGTTTTGGGGTGTATTTTTACATATACCCATGTTGGGTGAGAGAAATATCTCTGTAAATTGTCAACTTTGTATAAAAAAATTTAAAAAGTTGTCGTTTACAGAGATATTTCTCACAGAAAGTATGGGTATATATAAAAATTCACCCCAAAACACATTTCCCTATTTCTCCTGAGTACGGCGATACCACATGAGTGACACTTTTTTGCAGCCTGGGTGCGCAAAGGGGCCCTAATTACAATGAGTACCTTTAGGATTTCACAGGGCATTTTTACGCATTTGGATTCCAGACTTCTTCTCACGCTTTAGGGGCCCCTAAATCGCCAGGACAGTATAAATACCCCACATGTGACCCCATTTTAGAAAGAAGACACCCCAAGGTATTCCGTGGGGGGCATGGCGAGTTCACAGAAATTTTGCCACAAGTTAGCAGAAATTGATATATATATATATTTTTTTTTTTTTACAAAGTCTCATATTCCACTAACTTGTGACAAAAAATAAAATTTTACATAAACTCACCATACCCCTCACGGAATACCTTGGGGTGTCTTCTTTCTAAAATGGGATCACATGTGAGGTGTTGGTACTGCCCTGGCATTTGAGGGTCTCCGCAATCATTACACGTATGGCCAGCATTAGGAGTTTCTGATATTCTCCTTATATTGAGCATATGGGTAATGAGATTTTTTTTTTCCGTTCAGCCTCTGGGCTGAAAAAAAAAAAAATGAACGGCACAGATTTTTTCATTCGCATCGATCAATGTGGATGAAAAAATCTCTGCCAAAATCAGTGACTGCGGTGCGGTGGGCTGGGCGCTAACTACCTAACAAGTAGCTAACTAACTGGCGGTGATAAGGGACGTCCGCAATTCTGTTTGCGGAACGGAATTGCGGACCCATTCATTTTTATGGGGACAGACTTTGTCCCGCTCAGACCTGGAATTACGGATCCGCGCTTCTGGGTCTGCACCTCCGTTCCGCAAAAATATAGAACATGTCCTATTCTTGTCTGCAATTGCGGACAAGAAAAAGCATTTTCTATATAGTTTTGGCAATGTGCGGATTTGCAAAATGCGGAAAGCACATTGCCGGTGTCCGTGTTTTGAGGATCTGCGGATCCACGGATCCGTGGATCAGATCCGTGGATCCACGGATCCACGGATCCGCAAAACACATATGGACGTCTGAATGGAGCCTTACAAGGGGTGTGATCAATGAGAGGGGAGTGATCAGGGAATCTAGATGGGGTGATCAAGGGGTTAACAAGGGGTTAATAAGTGAGGGGGGGGGTTAGTGTAGTGTTTGGTGCAACTTTACATAGATACCTGGTCCTCTGGTGGTCGATCCCAGCAAATGGGACCACCAGAGGACCAGGTAGCAGGTATATCAGACGCTGTTATACTTGTTTACTTATGCTGGCTCTGTATTCATCGCTCCTTGGTCTTCATCTGGTGGCACCACACTTTGGGCTGTGACCTGTGCACAGTGTGAGGACATCAGTGCACTCTGTGACCTTGTGCTGTGCGATGTCAGGTCATAACACAGCACAGCAGGAAGAGGATCTCCCAGCTGGTGGTGTCGTCCAGTGCAGGAAAGGTGAGTGAATTTTCTTTTCTGTGATCTAAGGTCTGAGACACAATGCACAATGGGGGTCTGATCAGAGGTTTGAGAATCATTGGGGGCCTCATTGGGGGTCTCATCAGCACTTGAGGTCTGATCTGAGGTCTGAGACACAGTAGGGGTCTGATATGAGGTCTGAGGAACACTGGGTATTTGATTTGGCATCTCATAAACACAGAATGTCTGATTGGGAATCTGATGGGGGGTCTTATCAACACTGTGGGTCTGAATGGAGGTCTGATCTGAGGTGTGATTAACATTGGGGGTCTGATCTGAGGTCTGAGTAACATTGGGGGTCAAAAAATCTAGATGCGTCTTATGGGCAGATGCATCTTATAAGGTGAAAAATACTTTATACTGTATATGTTTGAACAGCTCCTCCTGCTGTATAACATGCTGCTTGCATATTTTATTGTGACAATTCTCTTTAAGACTTTTATAAGCGCCAGAAATAAAATACCTGTAAAACAAACACATGGATTATATGGAGTTTTTTACAAGCTATAAAAAAACTATAAAAAGATTAATGGGACAGCCCCACAACCCAAATGATTTAACAAAACAATACAAATGAAACGTGTGTTGAGGAGTTTATGCCCCACAAATATCCTTACTAATATTTTAATTTATATACTTTAAATCAGAGACATGGCAAATAAATGTAAAATCAGAAATGCACCCCGCCCCAAAAAAAAAAAAATCTAGAAATAACATACTATGAGGAATATACTAGAGACGTGCTTAGACCTTTGTAGTTTGGCTTCAGCTCTTATTCCATTGCTGTTGATGTGTTATGGTTTTCTCTCTGATGTTTGACCAGAAGTTTAGATTAATTTTGGCTTCTCATTCCTTGCAAAAAAAGAATTTAATAAACAACACAGAAATAAAGGTTACATATGTTTTTATAGCAAAATTTGTATTTTATATTTTTTCAGTAATTCAGATGTAATTCACATCTTAATAAAGACTTAAAAATCTTCCTTAGGGCTGTTTCACACCTGCGTTGTTCCTTACCGTCCTAGAGTTCCATCCTCGGGGCTCTAAAACGGAAAGATACTGATCAGGATTATTCCAATGCATTCTGAATGGAAAGAAATCCATTCAGGATGCATCAGGATGTCCTTAGTTCAGTATTCAAACTTTTTTTGCCGTTGAAAAATTCGCAGCATGCTGCGGATTTTCCTCCGGTCAAAAAAACTGAAGAGCATTAATTGAATTCCGACTTTAAGCCATTGAAAAGCATTAATCCGGATCCGACTTCAAGCTAAAAGTCGTTTCGGCGCATCGCCGGATCCGACGTTTAGCTTTCTGAATGGTAACCATGGCAGCCAGGACGCTACTAAAGTCCCGGCTGCCATGGAAAAGTAGTGGGGAGCAGTGGAGAAGCTACTTACCGTCCGTGCGGCTCCCGGGGCGCTCCACAATGACGCCACAGTGCCAGACGCCAAAAAGGCCAACCGTGTTTTCTTGATTTTCGCTAAATGGATCATGTGTAATACCCTAATCGTATTGTCCCTGGCCTCCAGCCCAGGAACGAATCCCACCTGATCACTGTCTATCAGTGTGGTCATCAGGGGTTGTAACCTGCGGTCCCAGCATGGAGATGCGGCATGTCAATCTAGTCGGAGGGATGTGGAGAGAGCAGGATTGCAGACACCCAGGCCGCTGCCCCCTTGACTTCAAGCCTGACTTGAAGCACGGGGCAGCAGATGAATAAAACAGCGATTTCTCTATGAATCTTAATACAGGAAAAAAACGAAAAAGTGCTTTAGGACACTACTATGGGGCACTATAAGGTACTTTGAACAGTTGAATAAGCGATTTCTAGGTGACAGGTTCCCTTTAAGTCTTTTCTTAGTCTAAATAATCTTTGTCCCAAGGTAGTGTCTAAAGTGTATTTATGCTCTAGTTCTATTTTCCTTATCTCGCTCAGGATGTTCTCTATGTCTCAGGTGTGTTTTCTTTTTTCTCTAGCACCTAATTGAATCAAATATCCCCTTATCACCACTTTGTGTGTTTCCCATACTAATGGGTAATAGAAATGGACTGTTCTGCATAACATAGACAGATATGAAGACATCTGGAGGAAATGAACACTCTATCTCTCCACTTCTAGGAGAAACTTGGACTACACTGAGATGTCTCATTTTTGTTGAGTTGGATAACCATTTTCAATCAGAGCATACAAACAATTATGCATTTATGTCTGAGATAGATAGAATATTAGTGTTCATAAAGTATTACTGGTACTTATTCTTTTTCTCTTATTGTGTTATTGTTTTCCCTTGTTTCCCCTTCCCCCCTTCTTCCCTCTCCTTCCCCCTCCTTTTCCCTTCCCCCCCCACTCTATTACCAAACCCCCTCCCACCTCTGCCCTCACCTTCCCTTTATTATAATTAACAAAACTGTATTAGTGTGTATGATGTTCGATGCTATTATGCGATTGTACAATTGTAACTAGATCTTTATAATGTTAAGATGTAATAGCAGGAGTGGTTTAACCCCGATATGTATATGCCTTGCACACTTTTCTAAAATAAACAAAAATTTTAAGAAAAACCTTGCCTGATCAAGTGGATGATTTTATTTAGCATTCTGTCTTAAGAATCCTATTATTTTCCGTTATAACCATGTTATAATGGAAAATAATAAAGTGAAGTTCGGGTCCCCATTGACTTTAATGGGGTCTGGGGTTAAGTTCAGGTCAAGTTTGGGTCCCGAACCCGAAATTTGACCTGTAGTTCGGCCGAACCTGGAAAACCCGAACTTTACTGGGTTCGCTCAACACTAGTGATGAAAGCAAGTTTAATTTATTTAGTTCTGATGGGAAATATGTTTGTTATCAAGCTGGGGAAAGACTGAACTCAAAGTGTGTAAAGTAGTCAGTGAAAGGTGGAGGAGAAAATGTCATTGTTTGGGGAATGTTTTCGGCAGCCGGACTTTATCGGCGGTATGAGCTTATACAGCTACATGGCAGTAAATGCAAATGTTTTTTCAGAACCTTCTTTGACAACATGTGGGTCATTCCCTGCGTTTATCACTCAGTCAGCTATTAATTTTCATGGAGGACAACTACCCTGTCAGACACCAAAATGGGTAAAGCAGATACTTGAAGCTGAAAACACTGAAATAATGAAATGGCCAGCCCAGAGTCCTGATCTTAACCCAATAGAAAACCTCTGGAAAATTCTTAGCAACAAAGTTATGGCCAAGAAACCCATCAGAGTAACCAAATTGTTGCAGAGACTGGAATTGGTAGACCAAAGTCACACCAGAGCAGTGTGAGAGACTAGTGATATCCTGTGGCTGCAGATGTACTGGAGTCATTCAAAGACCTGTAAACTTCCTAATAATTGTTGACTGTTGTAACCTTAAGAACATTCAGTTATAATCTTTCTCTGTGCTACAGTCATTGATGTTCTATTATTTTGATCATTGTGATTTTTACAAAATAAAGGGGGTCATATATTAAGACCACTCTTACTCTTCAGTGCATTCAGTGCCACTTCTAAATGTAAGCCAGCTTCCTTGCTGCCTTACATTTAGACCATTTTCTACACCTAAACCAGACTATGTGGCTATATGTAAGGTACTGTTTCCTATGCAGGGGAGGAAGGGGATAACAAGCGCTAATTGCAGACTGATGCAGGTGCTTGATGAGCGGCTGCCCACCCACAGATATGGAAGAAAATCAGTATCTGACTAGGGTGCCTAGGGCCCACCAGTAAAATCTATTTAGGAGGCCCACTATACAGCTACATGCAAATACCACATGTTCACACAGCAACAGGCAGCAGCAATATGCTCAAGAAGATTCAATATGGGTGTCTCTGCAGCAATTCCAAGAAGACTGATCCATAGATAAAGAGGATACTGACTGGCCTGCTTCTGTACACCACCTGATGCATCTATAATAATAAATTGAGTAATTTGTTAAATAATTGACCCAGTTTTTTTATATGAGGATAGGCTGTTTGAGATGCTGTACACTGCCTATCTGTAAGTAGTGCAGTCTATTGTACCTTGTGCTACTTGTACGTACGGAGGTGGGGCACTAGAGGCCTACCATGCTCAGGGGCCCACAGGGGTATTCACCTGTTCTCTGTGGGCCAGTCTACTAATGCTATAATTTCTGTTTTAGAGTATTTCAGAAGTTAAAAACTTTTACTGTAAAAATGATTTGTCACCACTGGAGAGTGAATGTTTTTTCTCCAACCAGATGTGGCCTCTTCTCTTTTGAGCAAGCTTTTCAAAAGAGAAAAGAGAAAATCTGAATATGGCATCATGTAGTAGGTGAGTCTAAATTAGCAGCAGGAGGGGCCAACACAAGCAATCAGCCTTAGGGCTCATGCACACGAACGTATTTTCTTTCCTTGTCTGTTCCTTTATGTTGCGGACCGTATGCGTAACCATTCATTTCAATGGGTCTGCAAAAATAAACGGAAGGTACTCCATGTGCATTCTGTTTCCATATGTCTGTATCTCCATTCTGCAAAAAAATTGAACATGTCCTATTATTGTCCGCATTACAAGACAAGGATAGGACTGTTCTATTAGGGGCCAGCTGTTCCATTACGCAAAATACGGAATGCACATGGATGTCATTCGTATTTTTTGCGGATCCATTTTTTGCAAAATACATACGGTTGTGTACATGAGCCCTTAGCCACATTAGTGGTAGGTGAGGCTAATAAAAAATAAATAGTGTTAATACAACAGAGCTCCCCCCCAAAAAATATGACCTCTCTATTCCTCCTCTACACAATATTTACTGCTCATAGATATCAAATCCATATTTTTAAGTCTCTTATCAATAAGTTTCTGAAATCACTCCCCAGAGATATACTGTACTTGAGAGCCAGAAGAACATAAATGATCTTCCAAGAGGATTACGTGGAATACCTGTGGAAATCATTCTCCCAGAATTTTTTCTTGGACATGACCAGAAGAAGTGATACAAGTGTGGATCTGAGCTACCACTTGGCTTAACATCTTTTATGGTATTTATTTATGTGTGTCCCTCTTTATGTAGAATTAATGTGATGAGGAGTGCAATACGTTTTTGTCTTCTATCCAAGGACTTTCTGCTTCCCACTTGGTTAGGCAGCCTAAACCTATGCTATAGATATACAATGATTGGTTTAAAGGACCTGGACTGCCTGCCACAACTGCAAGCAGAATATTTTGTAGAACTACTTCTTTAAAAAATGAGGCAAAAGAGCTGCGGTAGAAGAAATGTTTTAGAAGTGACAGTTGGCAGTTAGAAGTGGATTTCAAATTTTAATATCAAAATTTATTAATAATACATTTAAAAATAACAGTTATGGTGAATAAAAATTTGCAAAAAAGGTGTTTCCTGAAAATAAAATATTGATGGCCTACAATAAGGCAGGGGATTGGTGGGGGACCAACTTCCGGCAGTCCTGCTGATCAGCACGATCAGCTGTTTGAAGACGCTGGCATTTGAGTCTTCCTAGGCCAGTGACATCACATTCATTGGTCACATGGCCTATGTGCAGTTCAGTCCCATTCAAAGGAATAGGCCTAGGCTATAATACCAACCACAACTGCTATACAGTGTCTGGTGCTGTGGCTCTCTAAACAACTAATCATTGGCAGTGTGGGAGGCAGAGCGCCCCCCACTGACTTATCCTAAGGATAGTTCATCAATATTGTACTCCTAAAAAAAAACGTTTAAGATTGCTCTCCACAGTGATTGTACTACCTTACTTTCACTTAGAAAATAACAAAAATATGTCATTTGACACAGAGTTCCCAAACTACTGTATGACTATTAATCTAATACACAGTCTACTACACAAAGGATATTGTACACATTACATCCATTATACTGTGCAGATGATGGGTAGTGGTCCTGATGAGCTGTTGTGTCACGTGTACTCTCTCAGATAGTTGGTCCTTGGGGATGGTTTTAGTGGAAAGACAGTTTGAAGAATCAGGCCATAAGTAACTGCTTAAAAGTCTCTATTTACTTAGACTGTGGCACATTCAACTGTATTAAATACAAATTGCAGTTTCTGGCACCAGTTTTAATAGCACTAGCAGGCACTTTTGGATGTAGGCATCCACTGTGATACAGACTTGATGTTAGTCTGGCCTGGCAATGGTTTAGGTGATGAGTCTGAGCTGCATTCACTCACTTTACAGCAGTGTCTATAAGCTGTAATTTTGCTGACACACTGATGCTTTCTTGAAGCTGTGTTCTTGATTTTGCTGATCTCCCTGGAGTGTTGGTCTCCCAGGAGAATAGCATCTGGTTCTGAGGAGTAGGAGCTCTCACATTTGCTTCCTCTCCCTTCTCTGACCAGACTGGAACTCCTACTCCTGGCAGGAAGCAGGACCAGCCCACTTCTTACAAGAGGGGAGGAACAGGGTGGTCAGTCCTGTTCCTGCAAACCATTGCCAACCATAACCTCCTCTACTGGAACACACAGCCAATACATGAAAAAAACATAACATTACAAAAGTGTATACAAGATTTTAGATACCCTAGGTCTGGGCTATTGCACATAGTACACAGTTTATACCAAATATGTTTTCCACAGTACACATAGTATATCATAGTATATTCTCCATATAATATATTTATTAAACTACCCCAAATACCATATTTTTCCTCCCATAAGATGCACCCCCCCCAAAGTGGGGGAATGTCCCTGCATTTTATGGGGTGAATACTAATGAAGCGCTTCCATTATGGAAGCACTCATTAGTACCGGAAGAGGCATGGGGGCTCATATGCTGGCTGCTAAGAGGTATGGGGGCTAATATGGGGGCTGCTAAGAGGCATAGGGGCACATACAAGTACTGCTAATAGGCATTGGGGCTGCTAAGAGGCAGGGGGCACATATGGGGGCTGCTTATAGGCATGGGGGCTGCTAAGAGGCATGGGGGCTCATATGGGGGCTGCTAAGGGGCATAGGGGCTCATATGGGGGCTGATAAGAGGCATGTGGGCTCATATGGGGGCTGATGACAGGCATGGGGGCTGATGAGAGGCATGGGGCTCTTATCTGAGGTCTGATTAGGGGTCAATCACATTGGGGTCTGATTTGAGGTCTTATTAACATTGGGGGTCTGATAGGGGCTGTGAGCTGAGGTCTGATTAACATTAGGGTTCTGACTGCTTGTCTGACCTGAGGGCTAATGAAAAATATTTTTTCTTATTGTTCTCCTCTAAAACCTAAGTGCGTATTATGGGCTGGTGCTTTGCTAGGGCGAAAAATATGGTATATTAAAAAAACTGCATCCAAAATATATGCGCTACTAAATCTTTTTTTGATGCGTCTGATGCACACAACCTCCATAATGTAGGGAATTATGATACAGCGCCTTTAGATGGCTTACTGTACTTCTTTGTGTCTCCAATTGTATAGAAGTCACTTAATCCATGAGAGAAAATACATCTACATGCAAAATATGTATCTGGTGGTATTTTTTTTTATCTAGGAGCAGTGCTTATAGAGGCACCATACATATTAACCTGTAGGAACTCTCTGGTTACATGGTAATACCATTTCAATAGTTCCTATTGAAGTAACCTTTACATTGGGTTCCCAGCACATAAATCGTTGATAAGGTTGAAAAAACACACAGATCCACTAAATCCAACCCATAATCCTACAGTTTGTTATCCAGACTCCAAAGGTAAAACAATTGCTTTAGCTTGGAGAGCAGTTTAGACAGCATGAACTGCTGGCCAGAAACAATGACTGAGGTATCCCCAACTCAATTGTTTCGACTGATGTATGAGCAATTAGCTTATTCATCAGGTGATGAATTGTCAGGAACAAGTGTTCTTATGAATTTTCGTTCCCAATAATCTGCCTGACGATGGGTCAGTGTATAAATCCAGCTTTAAAATGGGGATACAATTTCTTCCTTCTAAATAGAATAAATAAATACCCATCTCTAGAAATCTGATACTAACCATAACTTGTAATTTGATGTCTTAAGAAACCTATCCAGACCTCTCTTGAGCTCTTTCAAAGAATCAACTATCACAACTTCCTATCTGAGTGTTCCATTGTCCCATTTTTCATACAATAAAAGGACCCATATGTTAGTGTGGAAACCTTCCCTCTAGACACAGTGGATGTCTCTTGTTATAGACGCTGGATCTAAAAAGATGACGAGAAATCTCTGTATGACAAATCATTGATTTGACAGTGTCATTGCCTGCAGTTTGGGCACAACCAGAGCCTGATGAATTAAATTTGGAAATTTTCTCGCAATCAATAATATATTTCTAATGAGAACAATCATCAAGCAGTTGCTGAACAATGCACTTTTGCCCAACATTACATTCACTACATCCTTGTTAAGTTTTTAGAATGCGATAAATCTGCTAAGATTGAAAATACCTTTTTAATGAGAAAGAATTTTGAGAATTTGTGTAAATTAATGTCTCTGTGACACAGAAAGCACAGATACAATTCTTATGCAAAAACATATAATGGGCATTATCGCTATATAATGTTCTCATTTAGCTAGGTTATAACATTTTTGGTCTGCATCCTTTGTGCTCCATCTGGAAGGGGAGTACTGGAATGTGTTTGCAAACTGTTCCTCAATTAATTATCAAGCCTCCTGTGCATGAAAAAAAATCATTAACTTTTGAAGCTTTGCTGGGAATTGCAAGGTGAATACAATTGTTTAGTTTCCAAGTACAAATAAGGGAGAACATATTATATTCCTTATAATAACTTCAGAAGAAATCCTAGGTAAAAAAAAATATTAACATATCATGCTCATTTATATTTTAATATCCTTTGGCATGATTTCTACATTTTTATAAATTATCAATAAAAAAGAAAAGTATCATGTATAATGTTATTTAAATTAAGTAGTCCTCTTGGCAAGAGAGTTGCTCAAAGGTTACAAAGTTCATCAGAAGTCAGGCGTAAGACAATAAGGTCCATCTCAGAGATGGGTTTGTCACGAACTTCCCAAAATTTCACCCAGCCGACGAACCCGAAGCCTTTCAGGTTCACTTTGGGTGAAGCCAATAAAACAGAACGCATGGCCATTTTACTACACATGTCAGAAGGAAAAAGCATGAGGAAGGAAGAAGAAGCATACTCACATGACCCTGAGAGGAGCTGGGGGGGGGGGGGGTTTGCCTGATTGGCTCACAGGCCCACAGAAAGCCTAGATGAACCAATCAGTTTCGCAGCATGCAGGGAGGCGTCCTTTCTGTTTTGGACAGTTAATGAGGGCGGATGGGTGTAGCCGTGTCTGACAGAAAACCATCTTCGAGACAATCTACAGCCACAATTAAGCTGCTAATCTAGTGTGAGGGACGGTGAATGGAAATGCTCTAAAGAAGAAGAATTGTGTAGAATACGGAAAGGCAGGGAAATCTATCAGCCAGTAGTGATGAGCGGCAGGGGAAATATTCGAATTCGCAATATTTTGCGAATATTTGTTAGAATATTCCTCATATATTCACGAATATTCATAATCAAAATTATTATATTGATTGTTCATTACTCATTTAGAATATTCTTCATTATTTAATATAATTTATGTTACGCGAAAAATCGTAATTAAATATGCAAATAAATCGAATTGCGTAAGAGCGTTAAGTAACTTTCCTATTGAGTTGGCTTGGTAGACTTGTCGAATATGTAGAATATAGAGCTATATTCGTAATTTACGAATATAGTGCTATATTCTAAATATTCGACAATTCTACCAAGCCAATCCATCCCAATAGGAAAGTTGCTTAACGCCTTTACGCAATTCAATTAACGCGCATATTTAATTGAAGGTTTTTCGCATAACATAAACTATATTAAATAATGAAGAATATTCAAAATCAGTAATGAGTCACTTACTGACTTGTGGGTCTATATTCTATAGTGCTATATATTCGTGTTTTAGAATATTCGCATTACGCGATTATAACATTGCCGATTTTTCGCATTAGAAAAAATAAATTGAATAATGAAGAATATTCTGTGTGCAATGTGTGTCTTATTTAATTAAGAGGGAAGTGTTTAAAATCTTTGAGTGAGGATGGGAAATACTAGGCTGAAACTGTATCAGGGAATCTCCAGACAGTTCAACTTTTTGAGGATGTATGGAAAAATAGCAATATACATGTTCACCATGTTTCTTACAATACAGAGGGTAGAGTTTAAAATTTCTGATTGAAAGGTGAAATACTAGTCTGAAATCTGTATCAGGCCATCTACAGACAGCAGTACAATGTGCAATGTAGTGTCTAAAATTTCTGACTGACAACGTGAAATACTCGTCCAATATCTGTGTCAGGGCATCTCCGGACAGTTCAAGTTTTTGGGGGATTTGGGAAAATAGCAGTGTATGAGTACAATGTGTGTCTTACAATACACATGGTAGCATTTTAAATCTCTGAGTGAAAAAATTAAATACTAATCCAAAATCTGTGTCAGCGCATCTCTAGACAGTTCAAATTATTATTATTTTTGTTAGCAAAATATAACAATTCAGAATACCAGTGTGCAATGTGTGTCTTATAATACACAGGTTTTTGTCTTTGCTATGCGAAATATAGTGTTTTGTGAACTTTTAGTGGAGTCCTCCCTGTCTCCACTGCCCCTTCCTAGTGGAAAGCCTTACTTTTTTCTAAGAAGTAGCGAGAAAACCGCATCATGTCTTTTGGCAGATAGTAAAGAGAGTCTCTCTATTGACGACTTGCGTGAGACCAGTCAGCATTTGGACTGCCTTGGGGATGAGGTTCAGGAGGAGGCTGGGGACTCCATGCATAGCTGTGCTGGTGGTGGTAATAGTGCTATCTAGAGCAATGGTATGGCGGTGATGCCAGGGACAGTGGCAGTCAGGGCAAATGCATAGCAAGAAATCAGGAAGAGGGCCAATGAACCCACCATGATATCGCACAGTCTTATAATAGTGGTAGGGAAAGTGAGGACTCCGATGATGATTCTTTTGACCTCCCCACGATTGTGTCGGACAATTGTTTGCCTCCTCCACCTTCTGCTCCATGAACACGCTCCAGTCCCCAACAACACAGCACAGCATTGCTCCCACTCTTTTTTCTTCCTATCACATGTGTCAGGCATTGCCATGCAGTGTTGGAGCTGATCGGTCTGGGTGAGAGTAGCCACACAGGCAAGCAGTTGCTAAAGTTCATCAAGCAGCAAACATCCCACTGGCTGTCACCTTGCCAACTCCAACAGGGCAAGGTGGTCAGCGACAACGGCAGCCACCCTAAACCTAAGGGAAATAACAAATGCTCCCTGCGTGGCACACATCATTAACCTAGTCATGCAATGCCTTTTAAAAAAGTACACTGGCTTGCGCAAAATGCTAGCAATGTCCAGGAGACTGTCCTCCCAGAGGAAGCCCTAAAGTTTGTCAGCAGGGACAACTTCAGCATGAACAATGTAACCCCCTTCAGATTTATCGTAGAACAGATGACACGGTGGAAGAAGAACAGCTAACGCATGTTTCTGTCAGCCCTGTAGCTGTTGGGGATCCACAAGGAGAAACTCACATGGAGGAGGAGGATGAGGAGCTGCCACTAGACGAGGAGGAGGAAGAGTTGGAAGAGTAAAAGGATGAGGATGATGATTATAGCACCGTCCACGATACCCAATGGTCTCTGTGGAGGGTGGAGAAGAAAAATAACTGGCTCCTTGGACACGCTGGCCAGAATGACAACCGTTATGCTCGATTTCTTTTGCAGTGACAGTAGTTTTATTGACATTAAGCAGTCTGATGATTACTGGACAGCCATGCTTTTAGACCCTCGGTATCAAAGCAAAATGGGGGAATGTTTTTCTCCCTTCGACAGGGAGGCAAAATTACATCCTTACCAGAAAACACTGTGTACACAGCTTACCACAGCTTGGTCTGCCGCCAGCGTGGTTAAAAGGATGGCCTCTCTCTGTCCCCCACAGAGTCACCCACCTCCCACTGCCACAAGAAGCAGAAGCAGCAAGTTCAGTCTCCTCAACATGCAAAGCAGTTTTTTCACCTGCCGCCCAGGCTGAGGCAAATCAGTAAGCCGAGACCTCCCACCTCAATGACCAGGTTCAGGCGTACCTACACTCTGGCCAGTCTCTGGCGCATACCCCATTTTCTGACTTCATGGACTTCTCGGCAGACAGACTAGAACAGTGGCGAGTGTTATCTTGGAGAGGGTTTTCAGCGCTGCAGGGGGTATGGTGACACCCAGTGGTGTACCTAGAAATGGCTGGGCCCCACAGCAAATTTCTGAATGCTTCCCCCAACAAAAACTTCTTCACAACCTCCTATTCCTGTGCAACCCCCACTCCTGTGGCTAGTCAAGATCGTCCTCTCAGACTAGGCCTGTCAGACGCTCTGTCCATTTCCTACAATGTCACTGTGTATAATATCATTGTATAATGGCCTGTCAGATTCTCAGTCCATTTTCTACAGTGTCAGTGTGTATAATGTCATTCTATAATACTGTTGAGGTGGCCCTGAAATAAAATCTTTCAGTCCTCCTCCTGGATGCGCCCCTTCTGAGTTTGGGAACCAAGCAGCTGTTTCCCCTGTCTCCCCTATACTAGCTGTTCCCCTCATGACACGTAAACAGACAAAGTTGTCCTCCACCAAAACATCACTTCTGTCAAAATGAACCAACACTGGATTCTGGAGGATTTTCACACTCCTCCACCTGAAGTCTATGAAAGGATGTGGCCTTGCTGACAGTTCCCCATCTTGCCACTGTTTTTGTCAGTCTGCATGCCTTCCTGCCTACCATCCGGTTCCGTATGGCTGCTGCTGCTTCCATCATGCCATTGCTGCCATCATGCCACTGCTGCTGCCTTTCTAACAACATTTACTCTATGGCTGCTGCTGTCACCAGCTCAGCTGCTAATCCCCTACTGCCACCACAATAATGCTACACATCCACCACTACTACCACTACTACCACCGCCTTGTATATTCCATGCTATGCTGCTTCTGCTGCTGCTGCTATTGTGGCCACTTGACTTTGATACTAATATCCTACCCTTTCCACATCCACACTATACTGCTGCTCCTCCCAATTAAAAAATTCTAGGTTTGTTCAGAATGAGTTACTTTTTCTTTTAGCAATAAACAATTTTGCATGTCATAAGGACAGGTATTCTAACCTGTCAAGGATGCTTTGTCACCCAACGATCCATAGTTTATTTTTATCCCATAACACAGCCAATGACACACACTGTTTGGTAATGTCATCAGGCATGTGTTTACCCATGCTACAGTATGAATGTCAGTCTGACATGATTTGCTATTGCTGTCATTGCGTTCAAGAGTTTAGGGGGGAGGGGGAGAGAAAAGGCAAAAATTTATAAAAAATTAATGAAAAGAGATAACATGTTTTCCAAAATATTCTGAGTCTTAGGAGACTAGGGGTGTATTATACTGAGTTCCAGAGCAATTGGAGCTAATTTGGTTCAGCCTGGATCGATTTTGGTCCAAATCAAACTTTTTTAAAAATCCAGCAAACTGGAACTGAACTGATTTTCCACAGGGTCACTCATCCCTAGTTCAAATGCACATGAATCATCCTATTTCAGCATTCCTTTCCAGATCCAATTTCCTCCGCTTCCACATTGTTCTGACAGAGACAGTGAAGCCTCTCCTCTCCTTGATGTGATGAAAGTGGATGACTCTCTGGCTCAGTTTATTAGCTAAACCTGTCACTTTCACCATCTTGAATGATGCATTGACAGAGAAGGGGGCTAGCTTTCTAGTCCAGTTTATTAGCCAAGCCAACCCCCTTCCTCATCTCAACTGATGTAGACACAGAGAAGGGAGCTGACTGTCTACTCCATTTCAGTCTTGCATTTAGCTCAAAGAGCAGCTGAGCACACAGCCTGTTAGTCTGTGGGTGATAAGTGATGGAAAAGTTCAGATCAATATCTAAACTGACACAGAAAGCTTTGTAAAAGCTGGCTACAAACTGTGAGCCCCTGTCAGACACACTGGCCCAGAATTACTAATCCTAGAGATGGAGTAAGCTTAGACCAGCTGTGTATACCAGCACCAGATTTATTGTGGCTCAGGCGTAATGATAAATCTGGTGCCGGGGTAGACACTATACCAACTATTTGAGACAGAGTTTTATGCCAGAGTTGTGGTGCAATTTTTGAGGAAAAATTGCAAATCTTAAACCCTGTCCCTTTCTACTAAGCCCCTATCTCCCCCTCCCCCCAACCCCTTATTCAGCATGTCGGGAAAAAAATTGATGCACAGAAACTCCGAAGATTTAAGAAAGGCTAACTGTCATGCCCTGCTCTGGTGAGGTGCGGAGGTCTGTCAGGTTGGCAGCACGTGTGTAGTGTTTTCTGTTTACTTGGAGTGAGCTATACCTGCCTCCTTTCAGGTGCACTGGGTGGGGTCGATTGTGTGAGTTTAAATAACGCACCTACCCAGTGTCCCTTGTGGGTTATAGCTTCTTTCTTACTCTGAGGAAAGGTGGATTGCTGTTTCTGCTCTGCTTCAAAGATAAGTGTGTTTTTGTTTTTTCATTTGTGTTCTGTCTAGGCTGTTAGTTAGACACCTGCTTCCTCCAAGATTAGAGGAAGCAGGCTGCCTCCCCCCCCCCCCCCTGTCCACTTTCTCAGGGACTATAGGGTCAATTCAGTCTTAAGCACGGGGGCACGCTTATTTCCACCTTTGGGGTCTAAACGTGTGCACAGCAGTCTTGTCAGGAGGTGACCATTATCCCCAGCATTTGCCTAGATGCTTGTTTGTTGTTCCTTGTGTGTTTATTGTATCTTGTACCCTTCCCGTCATGACACTAACAAATCAGAAACTCCTTCCTAAATTAACCAGGCAAAGCAAATTAATAAAATGAACCAGATACAGGTTTTAATCAGCCCCGTTCTCTATCATGGCTGAGGCAGAGACTGAAAAGGTGGTTGGATCTATACTAAAGAAAAAACAGACCGCGCTGCTGTACAACAGTATAAATCTAGAGGCAGTGTACGCCGGTCAAGCTGCCGTCTATGCGCTCTGACGCTTGGGAGCCCCCCTTCCTCACTGGTTCAGGGCTCATACGTCAGTGAGGGCCTGGCCGCATTCCTGGTTCCCCTGGCAACCGGACACTACTGTATGGAGGCATTAGCAGTCAGGGCAACTATGACGAAGATTATTTTAAAAGGGTTGGTTGTTATGCTACTTGGTTTAATGTAATGTTTTGTAATGTATTGTATACTCAATAGGTATGTATGGATAAGTCAGGGTTAACTATCCTGCCTCAGCCCCATTTAGGATGCTAGGAGGTGGACTTAGGTCTTATTATTTGATGGACTTTTAACAAGAACAACTTTTGCAAGTAGAATAAATCCTTTTGATATTTACGGAGTCTGGCAATATTTCACCATTGTGGTCAATCCTTGATCCCTATAGGAGTGTCTGGGAGCAGAGGAACGTTTACCTGGGGAGCTGGATAGTGTTTTCAATGTCCAGAGACTAACAGCCCGTTGTGAGAAACAAGGAGATTCATACTGTTGTACAGCAGCATGGTCTGTCTTTTCTTTATTATTTCTAAAGTGTGATATTCACCCACGTCACAGTTTGGACTGCAGCGCCGAGTTATATAACGAAGTATCGTAACTGTTCCAGTTGGATCTATAGACTAGAAGTTTGGTAAAACAGCAGGATATGCATTTGCTGAAAGCTCAGGAGTAGCAGTGTGGCATATAGGAGAGGTTGTGGCTGTGGAAACAGTTATTCGCACTAATCACAGTGGCCATCCTCACACCAATGCGCCCTAGAGTTGGATAGTGACAGTAGGGTTTACCCTTTCTTCCTTTAGGGCGCATATTGATGTTGGCGTTTTCAAAGGGTGCAAGGCAGGAGGTGTAGGTGCTGTGGTCGAATGGTGATCGAGTCAGTAACCAGAACAGTGGTAGAAAATAAAGTTCTATCTTTATCAAAGTGCCAAATGAGAGTTGAAGTACAACGGTATTAAAACACAACTCCAAACAAATCACAGAGCAGTTCTTCCTCAATAGCAATGTATGGATAACAGCAATGATGGGGGTTTTGGTATTCCTTCCCTCTATCCGTCCAAAGTCTTTCTTTCTTTCTTTCTTTCTTTCTTTCTTTCTTTCTTTCTTTCTCATTCTTTCTTTCTTTCTTTCTTTCTTTCTGTCTTTCTTTCTTTCTTTCTTTCTTTCTTTCTTTTTTTCTTTCTTTCTTTCTTTCTTTCTTTCTTTCTTTCTCTTTCTTTTTCTTTCTTTCTTTCTTTCTTTCTTTCTTTCTTTCTTTCTTTCTTTCTTTCTTTCTTTCTTTCTCTTTCTTTCTTTCTTTTTCTTTCTCTTTCTTTCTTTCTTTCTTTCTTTCTTTCTTCTTTCTTTCTTTCTTTCTTTCTTTCTTTCTTTCTTCTTTCTTTCTCTTTTAAGGACTATTGTGTGTGACAGCAGCAATATATGTTTATAGCACAACCTGCGCTAAATTGCTCAGTGTTAGGGAGAGCTGTGCATAGGAAGGGACAGACAGTGTAGTGAGTGTAATTGGAAGATTTGTATACAAAAAACCTTTTAAGGACAATTGTGTGTGATAGCAGCAATATATATTTTTAGCGCATCCTGCACTTAATAGCGTCTAATAGGCCGCTGCAGACAGCCAGATCTCCTGTGTAAAGTGAGCGCATCCCTAAAATATCAGTGACACCCAGTGTACTTTTTCCGTAGACAGTGTCCGCTGCGGACAGATAAATTATCCACACCACAGCTCCTGTGTAAAGTGCGCGCATCCAAAAAATATCAGTGACATCCACTGTACTTTTTCAATAGAAGGTGTCCGCTTCTGAGAGTGACATTACCAGGGCCACATCTGAAGTGTAACGTGTGAGTTTAAAAATTGTATCTGTGATATACAGTAGACTTTTTCCAAAGACGCTGCAAACAGTGACATTACCTATGGTACATCTCCTATATATTGTTTCCTCATCCCAAATATCTGTGAAATTCTCTGTAATTTTTTATTAGCTGCTGGTGACCTCATTGACATTATCTGCGGGATATCTCCTGCGTGACGTTTCCACATCCCAAATACCTTTTTACATTTTTTTGTGCATACACTTCCAAATCCTAAGCTACTGTAAGTGTGACATACTTTCAATCATATTTAACATTTGAAATGAAGAAGGCGAGCAGTAAAGGACGGGGAAATGGCCGTGATGTTGATTGTGCACGCAGAGGCCGTGGTCCTGGGCGCGTTGAAACTGTGCCTGCTGCCAGAGCACAAGAAAAACAATTATCCACGATACCTAGCTTCATGTTCCAGTTTTCAGGGCAGCACACCACTCTTGAAGTCAGACCATTGCGACCAGGTGTCCGGTTGGATTGCAGCAGATAATGCTGTGTCTTCCACCAAGTCCAGTATCAGTAGCCAAGGCCCGCGCATAAAATGTTTTACAGGGTCAGTTCACCTGCAGGCCCTCGCATACAATGTTTTTCAGGGTCAGCTCACCTGCAGGCCCTTGCATATAATTTTTTAGAGGGTCAGATCACCAGCAGGCCCTCGCATATTATCTTTTACTGGGTCAGCTCACCTGCAGGCCCTCGCATATAATGTTTTACAGGGTCAACTCACCAGCAGGCCCTCACCTACAATCTTTTAAAGGGTCAGCTATCCTGCAGGCCCTCGTATATAATTTTTTAGAGGGTCAGCTCAGCAGCAAGCCCTCAACCGTAATTTTTTAGATGGTCAGCTCAGCAGCAGACCCTCACCCCTAATGTTTTAGATGGTCAGATCAGCAGGCACTTGCTTCAAATGTTTTTGAGGGTCACCAGCAGGCCGTCAATCATAACTTTTCAAGGGTGTGTATGATGACCTCCTTTATGTGTAACATAGGGTGTATTGGAGTGCCGGTTCCTTGTAATTTTTGGCAGCCCTTTCACTTAGTGCATAGGCTTTATGAGTGTAGATGTCCCACTACATGAACAATTGTACAACAATGTGAATGAGGCCCTCCTTTATGTGATATACAGGTTGTATCGGAGTGCCTCTTGCTTGTAATTTTTGGCAGCACTTGCACTTTATGTACAAGTAAATATAAAGGAAAGAATGTTTCCTAACAATTTTTCCTCTAAAGTCGATTTTATCTTTGGTTTTGTGCGTATTCTTGTCAGTCTGTAAAAGTGGCATACTTCTCGGAAAACATAGTTCCCAGCAGCGACCTGGGAGTCCAAGATACATGAAGACATCGTCCCCATGCTGTTCCCAAACCATTTCGGTGGTGTTTCCATCAATTTCTGACCTTTTTCCATGAACCAGGCATTTTCCCCTCTTCAGAGCAGGGGGTGCCTGGTTTAATGCTCAGGTTCTCTCATTGACTTCCATTATACTCGGGTGCGTGACAGAGCACCCGTGCATTCCGATGTGTTCGGCCTGAGCACCAGAGCACTTTGGTGCTCGATCAACACTAGTTAACATCTATAGTTAAGATAGTGCACAACGGCTATGTACTGTAGCTCAGCTTAATAGCAATATCCACTGAAGTAAAATTGTTCACTGATGATTATAGATTATTGCAATAAGTGGTACCAGATAAAAGACACATCTTTCCTAAAATACCTTTCCAGAAACATTAGGCTTAAAAACCATTTTGAAACCAGCTACACTGGCATCATACCTTAGTACCATCCACTGGGGTATTCTCATGTTCCTGGCTTCACAACCACCTTCTGGCTAAAAATAATTGGCTGTCCTCCACTTGAAATGAATCCTGGACCAGCTGGAGAAGAATTATAATTGTGGAAGGGTAATAATGAGGCAAAATGTATACTATACGAAAGGAAAAGTAAAGCCCCTAATTTATTTGGCACACCTGTAGTAAAGGGAAGGGAAATTCGAAATATATATATATATATATATATATATATATATATATATATATATATATAGATATATATATATATATCGCATTTTTTGCCCCATAAGACGCACCCACCCCTCCCCCCCAAAAGTGGGGGGGGGGGGAAATGGCAGTGCGTCTTATGGGGCGAATACTGCCATTTTCCTAACGCTAAAGCTGATACATCGCACAGCCTGCGATGTATCAGCATGGAGGGAGGAGGGGGCGGAGTCGGGCAACACACGGCGGGCAACACACGGCGGCCATCCTGCCGCTCACACCATGAGTCGTGACTCCTTGCTCACATTTATATTTATCTGGATAGTGAATCCTTAATCCCTAAAAGCTAACTACAGTAGCGTTCGCCCAACCTGCTATCCAGATCTTTTAGTAGACAGAGCGGTGCGGCGGCAGCCTGCGGCGTAACATCCTCACTGACATCACCTGCCTGCTCCTCCTGCTTCATTCATAAAGTGGAAGGAGCAGGTAGATGACGTCAGTGAGGACGTTACGCTGCAGGCTGCCGCCGCACCGCTCTGCCTACTAGAGGATCTGGATAGCAGGTTGGGAGAGAGCTACTGTAGTTAGCTTTTAGGGATTAAGGAGTCACTTATAAGATAAATATGAATGTGGGCCAGATGTTTTAGCAATAGGGGCATCTGCGGATGGCAATGTAATGGGGGCACCTGTGGATGACACTGTAATGGGGGCATCTATGAATGACACTGTAATGGGGGTGATCTGTGGAAGACACATATAGCATAAGATGCTATATATGTGTCATCCACAGGTGCCCCATTACAGTGCCATCTACAGGTGCCCTCATTACAGTGCCATCCACAGGTGCCCCCATTACAGTGCCATCCACAAGTGCCCCCATTATAGTGCCATCCACAAGTGCCCCCATTACAGTGCAATCCACAAGTGCCCCCATTACAGTGTAATCCACAAGTGCCCCCATTACAGTGTAATCCACAAGTGACCCCATTACAGTGTAATCCACAAGTGTCCCCATTACAGTGCTATCCACAAGTGCCCCCATTACAGTGCTATCCACAGATCCCCCCCATAACAGTGCCACCCACAGATCCACCCCCTCCCCCATAATACTGTCATGCACAGACCGCCATTACTTTAAAAGGTTAAAAAAAAATCATTTTTTCCTCCTTAAAAACCCGTCGTCTTATGGGCAGGTGCGTGTTATAGGGCGAAAAATACGCCATATATAATACGATGTAAACAGTGCCACCGATAAACTGATGAACTAGCAAACAGTTTTTCATTGTTAACTGCGTCTATTATGTAACTATTATGTAACCCATAAAATCACTGTTTACCAGCAGCTGTCCTATGTAAACAATAAATCTGTATGGGGATGAATAATTGTAGTATTAACTGTTCATCCACATACGAAAGGGATGATTGCTTTATTCAAATGCATAAATACTTCTGAGCAATCAGGCAGTTATCAGGAACAAACAGTTCACGATTATTGGGAACGAATTTTAGTACAAACTCCTGGTAAACAGCTAGTGTGAAGGGCATTGCTTGTCCTCGTATAGTGGAGGAGATTACTGCATGCAAATGCAACTGTTTCCTCCAATGATGAGCAGGCAGTTATCGGGAAGGAATGGTCCTTTCCGGATAATTGCCTGTTTGGTGGGCGCTTGTACACGTGCCCTTAGATTAGTAGGAAATGAATGACAGCCTCCCAGACCATTGTCAAATGGAACAATGCTGCCTTTTCTGCTGGTGACATTTTTCCTCGGGTTTTAGATCTACTTACTGCATTGACCTAGCCAATACTGACACCCAGGGATGTCGCTAGTCCAAAACAGCCCACGGTCCTGAAAAAGTGACTGTAGAACAGTAAATTTTATTGCAGTCCTCAAGATGGCAATACAGTTGAATACGGTGGCAGGGCACAGGATTATTTGACTCCCGGGCCCACTACATGGTGCCTTATTACTATCATGGGAACTAGAGAAGCCTTATTAATACTATGATGACTTTGGTGGCCATTGGAGAAGAGAAAATCGAGGCTGATGAAGTGGAATTCGATCCAAATATCAGGAAAAATTTGATTCGCACTTCGTGGTAACGAATCACATTTGTTCCTAAAATGGATGCTGCACATGTTAGGACATAGAGCAAGGAACTCTGGGAATGAGGAATCACCCACAATACCATGCATGCAGCCAATCAGCAGGCAGCCAGCCCTCTGATGTCACAGCCCTATAAATAGCCTCAGCCATCTTAGATTGAGCCATTTACCAGTGTATCTAGTGCAGTGACAAACGTCAGCAGGCGGTAAGGACAGTTGTAGAAAAGACTTTAAAACTTTTATTTTGCTGTATAGAAGTTCAGGGAAGGATAGGGAGGAATCATTCCACAGTCCATTTGTAGAATCTGTGGGCAGAAGGAGAAGTGTGGCTAGGGTGCCAATGTTGACACCAAGGCCCTGCGTCAACATATGCAGCATCACTATAAAGTGACCTGGGAGAACCGTGGCTCTGATGAGGTGGTCCAGCCTGCTGCAGCAACCGCTGCATCACCAACTGGCATGCACCCGATTTCAGGCAGTCAAGGGAGCACCGAGGGGAGCAGTCTGTCTTTCCCATCATCTGCTGGTCCTGATGCTTCTGCTCCTCGTCAGTCATTCCGTCAGCAATCGATCGTGTGTGTGCACTCATCCAACAGCGCAGAAGCCGAATGTGCTCCTGGCCAAGTTGCTGGTGCTGCACTCCTTCCCTTTCCAAGTGGTGGACTCTGCACCTTTCAGAGAACTGATGGCTTGTGCTGAGCCGAGGTGGAGAGTCCCAAGCTGTAATTTCTTTGCCAAAAAGGCAGTACCAGCCTTGCACGCGTATGTAGAAATTAAGGTGGGACAGTTCTTGAGCCAGTCGGTGTCTGCCAAAGTGCACGGCAGTGCCGAGGGGTGGAGCTGTAACTACGGTCAGGGACAATACATGTCCTTTATGGCCCACTGGGTAAATGTGGTTACTGCACAGCCACACCAGCAATTTGGCCAGGTGACGCTGCTTCCACCTCCACGTTCTCACACCATTGGTCCAGCGACAATGTCCGCCTCTGCCTCCTTATTCTCCACCATGTCCTCACCCTTTACTGCAGAGACAATTCATAGTGCCCCTTCAGCATACCACATGTGCAGGGCACGGCGGTGTCACACTGTTCTGCACCACCTTTGCCTGGGCGAATGGAGTCATGCAGGAGAGGAACTGCTCAGTGTCCTTCATCAAGAAATCGAATCCTGGCTTTCTCCGCGACAACTCAAAATCGGAAACCATGGTGACCGACAATGGGAAGAACATGCATATAAACTGAACGGCTCCCTTCACATGACACATAGAGCTAGGTGCTCATGTTCCTAGACTGACCCCACATTATTCAAACAAGTGTAAATGAATTAATATAGAGAAACAGGCACTCTAACAGCCGGGATTTGTATGGAAGAATATTTATTATGGGAAGAACATGGTGTCGGCGCTGCGTCAATGAGGGCTGAGCCATGCTCCCTGCATGGGACATGTGTTCAATCTGGTTGCAGAAACGCATCCCCAACATAAGCGGATATGCGATGTTTCCACCCGTTGGAATTCCACCCTAAATGTGTTGGACCGACTATACGAACAGAGAAAGGCCATAAACGATTTCTTGATGATCCAAGCAGACAGGAGTACTCCCCTGCGTAACTTCGATGTCAGCCAGTGGCAGCTAATGCGTGACACCTGCCATTTGCTCAGGCCCTTTGAGGAGGCCACGTTATTTGTCAGTCGCCAGGACTACGGGATGAACAAGGCCATTCCACAGCTTTATGTCCTGGAACAGATGTTGGAAAATCTGGCTGGTCAGGGGACTAGAGACGTGTCTCCTTGATCTCACAGCCACATGAGCCCTGTGGGGGCTGAACTGGAGGAGGACAAGGAGGAGGACATTGGAGCACAAGCAATGTGTAGCTAAATTGGTGGTTTTTCTACACAGGTGAGAGGAGGAGCAGCCAGAAGATCTACAGGGCGATGAGGAAGATGAGGCAGAAGACCCAGACACATCGTGGCAGTATGCAGTGGAGATGGAGGCAGGGAGTCCCTCCGAGTCACTTGAACAAATCGCCCGATGCATGCTCACTTGCTTGCGTAGTGACAGCCGAATTGTCACCATTCGGCAGAGGAATGACTTCTAGCTCTCCACCTTGTTGGACCCTTGCTACTGTTCCAAAATAAAGGGCCTTTTTTTTTTTTTACCCGCTGAGAGGGAGGACAAACTGAACTACTATAGAGACATCCATGTGGTCAGTTGGCCGCTGCCTATCTTCGTCCATCCTCTCAGAGGTCTCACCAGTGGGGCCCTCTGCGCTCACATGCCTCTGCCATGGTTGCGGTGGCAGGGTGGGGGGGAGGAGGAGCAGTTCGAGCTCCATCAGCAGCAACTTGAATCTAGAGTCGCTGATGCGCAGCTTTCTTCACATGCCTAGTGAAGAAACTACTCACCAGCAGCAGCTAGATCTAGAGCAGGACCTGAACCAGCAGATGGGGGCATACTTGGACAGCACCCTGCCACCCCACATTAAAAATCCGCTTTACTACTGGGCAGCTAAACTGAATTTGTGGCCGCAACTAGTAGAGTTTGCCCTGGAAAAACTGTCCTACCCGGCCAGTAGTGTGGCATCATACAGGGTGTTTAGTGCGGCGGGTGCCATAGTTACCCCAAGAAGAACTCACCTGTCCACCGAAAATGTGGAGAGACTGACCTTTGCCAAGATGAATCAGGTGTGGATCAGCCAGGATTTCCGCACACCAATGCCTGATGCATCAGACTAGATCATCAATGGTGCCACACCAACACTTTGACAAAAGAGACCGGTTTCTTCTGGCTACCTGCCTCAGCTACTATTCTGATGCCGCCACCAGCCTGATGCCACACATCTGATGCCATGTGCTCTTTCTTCCACCCATTATCTTCAGCTGGTACTGGTATTGCCACCCACCTCCCCACTCTGTCACCGGGTCGCTCTGTGATCTCCTGATGCTGCTGCAACCTCCACACTGTGTCACCTTGCCATTCTGTAGTCTCCTGATGCTGCTGCCACCTCCACACTATGTCACCTTTCCAGTCTGTGGTCTCCTGATACTGTTGCCACCTCAACACTATGTCACCTTGCCACTCTGTGGCCTCCTGATGCTGCCGCCACCTCCACACTGTCATTGTGCCTCCCTGTTGCCTCCTCCTGTTGCTGCTGCCGCCACCTCCACACTCTGTCATTGTGCCACTCTGTGGCCTCTTCCTGATGCTGCTGCCACCTCCAGATTCTGTAATTGGGCCAATCTGTGGTCTCCTCATGCTGCTTATACCTCACCACTATGTCATAGGACCACTCTGTGGCCTTCTGATCCTTTTCCCACCCTCCGAACTTCATGACTGGGCCACGGTTTTGCCTTTCGACCTGGCTTACATCATCATTTATTTGACCCTTCTTCTGATTTGTCAGAAGGAAGGAAAAATGAGACGCACAATGGATTCTGTCTATGTAACAGCTGTAAGGCCTGCATGACATGGTCCCTATGTTGCATCAGAATTGGCTTATGATTTTGTAGCCAAAAGCAGGAGTGAGTACAAAACACAGAAGACATGCAAATATTCCATTCACATGTCATCTGTTTTGGATCCACTCCTGTTTTTTTTGGCTTTAGCAATACTGATGGATTACTGACCAAATGCTGACTGAGTGAAGGTGGATGCTCCACAAACAAGATCCGTTTTTATTGTTCAGACGAATCAGAGGAAGGGCAAAATAATCAGTGACATCAACACAAACTTACTGCTGACACCCTCTCCACTCTGTCAGGGGGCCTCTACTTGTATAAACATTTAATAAAACAGGTTCTGTAGAAAGCTATGTGGAATCAGCTGCCGACGGTGTAAAAGGCATGCGCTTCTTCTTCAAGCTAACATTGACCTGTAAGGCTGAGTTCACATTTGAGTTATTTGGTCAGTTTTGGCCCCGTAACTGCCCAAATAAGTGAAGCGTGCAGTGATTCTAAGAGCGACGCCTGTCATCTGCATGTCATACTGACTCACAGTATTGTTTCACTACCACAGTGTTCTACACCACTATAAAGGCTCTCTGCAGACTGGATATAGCCGTTTTTAAATACGATTTGCCATAGATGGTATCGGTATAGATGATGTGGAAAAGGAGGAAAAGTAAATTGCAGAAGAAGGGTCTTACACTTGTAGGGCAGGAGAGTGGTTGGCGTTGGAGAAGTGGGTTCGCAACTAGGGGGGGAGGGGGATTTCTTCTTGTGTCACTCCGGAAATGCCCCATGACCAATTTTCTCTCCTCTTTTATTAATTTGTTGGATCCAACTGCTGGTCACCTGCTAGGCCACAAGGTACTCTTCATATGTAGTTTCAGAATGCAATGGTTAAAGGTAAGAGTAAAAGTCCACTTTTGAAAGTTCTTCCTTCTTTGTATTGTTTTCAGAGCATATAGTACAGGGCCCATTTTTGGTTTTGCATTTTTTTTTCAATTATTTATTGGAAAATGGGAAAAAAATAATTTGTGGGGTTAAATTGAAAAAAAAAACTTTCTCGCTAAGGTTTTTTTTTTTTTTACATCACGACATTCACTGTGTGCTAAAAATGACATAACGTCCTTATTCTGCGGGTCAATACAAATACGGCTATTCCAAAAGAGATCTATTAGGGTGAATATGATTTTGATGTGTTCCTTGCTGAGCTGTGCTTCATACATAGCGCAGCAGGAGGTTACCATGGCAACCATGGGAAGTTTCAAAATCATCCAGGCTGTTATGCTAACCGATCGGAGCTCCATGATTTCACTGCGGGGGCTGCGATCGGTGTTGATCACAGCTAGTGTCGAGCAAAGCTAGCTTCAGATTATAGATCCGAAGTCGCTTCGTTCAAAACTTCATTTGAATGCCGTACCGAGATCCGTCTCCATACAGCATTCAAATGAGTGATGAGGTGAAATTTGTTATGTATAAAGACGGATCTCTGGAAAGCATTCAAACAAACTTTTGACCGAAGTGACTTCAGATCTATGATCCAAATCTCAGTTCGCTCAGTCCTGAACATGGCATTGCGGAGATAAATGACGGATTTCGGTGGGATCGCCATTCCCCGTGTCTGCTGTAAGATACAGCCGTAAGCCACCGTGTATGAAGCGGACTCACTGCATCAGCCCGCTCCATACATTCCCTCAGCCACTGTGACGTATACCTGATTTATCACGATTTGTGACAAATTAATAGATAACTAATAGAGTTGAGCGAACACCTGGATGTTCGGGTTTGAGAAGTTCGGACGAACTTCCATAAAATGTTCGGGTTCGGGATCCGAACTCCCCCCGAACTTCACCCCGAACCCCATTGAAGGCAATGGGGACCCGAACTTTTGGGCACTAAAAAGGCTGTAAAAGAGTCCAGGAAAGGGCTAGAGGGCTGCAAAAGGCAGCAAAATGTAGGTAAATCCCCTGCAAACAAATGTGGATAGGTAAATGACTTAAAAAAAAATATATAAAAATTAACCAATATCAATTGGCAACTTGGAGGAGGAGGAGGTGGACTAGGAGGTTGGGGTGGCATCAGGTGGGAATGCTCTGGGAGTTGATGTTCTCATCACAGCCAAAAAGGATTCATGTCTGCCTGCAGTGCCACAGGCCTCATTCACAGACTTAGGCCCCTGGCACCCAGACGGAGAAGAGGTTCATTCAACTTTGGGTTGCCCTCCAAATAATGGCAAAATAAAAAAAAAAAGAGAATTAAAGAAGTGCCCTGGAGTACAAGAATATATGGTTAAGGGGAGGTAGTTATAAATGTCTATTCTGCTTCAAGGGATGGACAGGTCCTGTGGGATCCATGCCTGGTTCATTTTTATGAACGTCACCTTGTCCAGGTTGGCTGTGGACAGGCGGCTGCGTTCGTAAGTAATGACACCACCTGCCGTGCTGAATACAAGTTTAGACAAAATGCTGGCCGCTGGGCAGGCCATCACCTCCAAGGCATAAAAGGCTAGCTCTGGCCACGTGGTCAATTTGGAGACCCAGAAGTTGAATGGGGCTGAACCATCAGTCAGTACGTGGAGGGGTGTGCACACGTACTGTTCCACCATGTTAGTGAAATGCTGCCTCCTGCTAACACGTTCCGTATCAAGTGGTGATGCAGTTAGCTGTGACGTGGTGACAAAACTTTTCCACATCTCTGCCATGCTAACCCTGCCCTCAGAGGAGCTGGCCGTGACACAGCTGCGTTGGCGACCTCTCGCTCCTCCTCTGCCTTCCCCTTGGGCTTCCACTTGTTCCCCTGTGACATTTGGAAATGCTCTCAGCAGCGCGTCTATCAACGTGTGCTTGTACTCCCGCATCTTCCTATCATGCTCGAGTGCAAGAAGTAAGGTGGGCACATTGTCTTTGTACCGGGGATCCAGCAGGGTGGCAGCCCAGTAGTCCGCACACATTAAAATGTAGGCAACTCTGCTGTCGTTGCGCAGGCACTGCAGCATGTAGTCGCTCATGTATGCCAGGCTGCCCAGAGGTAATAACAAGCTGTCCTCTGTGGGAGGCGTATCGTCATCGTCCTCCGTATCCCCCCAACCATGCACCAGAAATGGGCCCGAGCTGCGTAGGGTGCCATCCCGCTGTGAACATGCTTCATCCTCATCCTCCTCCACCTCCTCCTTATCCTGCTCCAGTAGTGGGCCCTGGCTGGCCACATTTGTACCTGGCCTCTGCTTTTGCAAAAACCTCCCTCTGAGCCACTTCTAAGAGACTGGCCTGAAAGTGCTAAAAATGACCCCTCTTCCTCCTCCTCTTGGGCCACCTTCTCTTCCATCATCGCCCTAAGTGTTTTATCAAGGAGACACAGAAGTAGTATTGTAACTAGGGATGAGCGAACCCGAACTGTATAGTTCGGGTTCGTACCGAATTTTGGGGTGTTCGGGACCCGGACCCGGACCTGAACATTTTCAAAAAAGTTCGGGTTTGTTGTTCGGCGATTTCTTCCCGCTTAGCCAATCAGCTAGCATTTTACTTCTTGCCCTAAGAAGCCATCACAGCCATGCCTACTAATGGCATTGCTGTGATTGGCCAAGTGCAGCATGTGACCCAGCCTCTATTTAAGCTGGAGTCACATAGCGCCGCATGTCACACTGCTCTGATTAGTGTAGGGAGAGGACGCAGCTTCTGTGAGGGCGAGATTAGGCAGAGAAAAGTCATCAAACATACCTAATGAAGTGATCGATCTACAGCTGTGAATCATTCACCTTCTGCTAGTTAATTGCTCACTGGTTTTTAGGCTGCACAGAGCGTTTTGCTGTCACTTTGATCGGCGGCCATTTTGTGTCTTGTGGTGCACCAGCACAAGCTGCCACCAAGTCCATCAATCCATTTTTTTTTTTAGAAAATTCTATATTTTATTAAGGGGTTAAATTAAATTGCCAAAATAGCAATCCCCTAAATCTGGTGTACCAGCTGTGGCTAGCCAAGTGTAATACTGTCTGATGTCTGGAAAAGGATAGATTTTTTTTTTCTGTGGTTAAATTCAATTGCCAAAATAGCAATCCCCTAAATCTGGTGTCCCAGCAGTGGCTGGCAAAGGATATATTTAATTCTGGTGTGAAATTCAATTGCCAAAATGGCAATACCGTAAATCTGGTTTTCCAGATGTGACTGGACAAGTTTCATAGTGTCCGGCAAAGGATATATTTTTTTTCTGGGGTGAAATTCAATTGCCAAAATAGCAATACCATAAATCAGTGGTTTAAGATGTGGCTGGCCAAGTTTAATAGTGTACGTCACAGGATAGATTTTGTTCTGGGGTGAAATTTAATTTCCAAAATGGCAAAACCCTGAATCTGGTGTTGCAGCTGTGACTGGACAATTTCCCTAGTGTCCGTCAAAGGATATATTATTTTCTGGGGTGAAATTCAATTGCCAGAATAGCAATACTCAAAATCTGGTGTTTCAGCTGTTGCAGGCCAAGTGTAAATTTGTCCGTAAAAGGGTATATTACACTCAGCGTGCATCTCCAAGTGTATTTCTTTCCGTTAAAGGGTATATTACACAAATTGTTAACATACAAGTGCTGAAAACATAATCCTATATATTTTTTCACATGCTACTGTGCATCTCCAAGTGTAAATCTGTCCGTAAAAGGATACCTTTTATCCAGGGCCTAAATACTAGGGCCCGATATTCCCTTTAATCTGTGGTTACTGCTGTGCCTGGATTAGAGTAATACGGTACATAAATAGATAGCCAGATAGGTGCCTGTAAAGAAAAAAAAAAAGCCTGAATTTGAATTAAAAACATTGGGCCAAATAATTTTTTTCTTATTGTGGTGATCGGTAACAATGAGGAAAACATCTAGTAAGGGACGTGGACGGGGACATGGTGGGCCCCAGGCGGAGAGTTCTTTGGCGCACATCCTTCCGCCTCCAAGGATCGCAGGGCATCATTCTTTGCCTCCTGTAGCCTCCTCTTCCTACTCGGCTTCCTCCTCCTTTTCTTCCACCTGCTCATCCAGTCAGCCACACACCTTCACCACCAACTTCAGAACAGCCCGGGGTAAACGTCAGCAGGCCGTTCTGAAACTTGGGGGACAGGCCCCACACCACGCAGGACTTGTGGCGGGATATTGAACAACAGACCGAAGAGTGGTTGCTGCCGGTGGGCCTCAAGCCCGGCCTGGTGGTGTGCGATAATGGGCGAAATCTCGTCGCATCTCTGGGTCTAGCTAGTTTGACGCACATCCCTTGCCTGGCGCATGTGCTGAATTTGGTGGTGCAGAAGTTCATTCACAACTACCCCGACATGTCAAAGCTGCTGCATAAAGTGCGGGCCGTCTGTGCGCGCTTCCGGCGTTCACATCCTGCCGCTGCTCGCCTGTCTGCGCTACAGCGTAACTTTGGCCTTTCCGCTCACCACCTCATATGCAACGTGCCCACCAGGTGGAACTCCACCTTGCACATTCTGGCCAGACTGTGCGAGCAGCAGCAGGCGATAGTGGAGTTTCAGCTGCAGCACGCACAGGTGAGTCGCTCGGTGGAACAGCACCACTTCACCACCAATGACTGGGCCTCCATGCGAGACCTGTGTGCCCTGTTGCGCTGTTTCGAGTACTCCACCAACATGGCCAGTGACGATGACGCCGTTATCAGCGTTACAATACCACTTCTATTTCTCCTTGAGAAAACGCTTAGGGCGATGATGGAAGAGGAGGTGGCCCAGGAGGAGGAGGATGAGGGGTCATTTTTAGCACTTTCAGGCCAGTCTGTTAGAAGTGCCTCAGAGGGAGTTTTTTTGCAACAGCAGAGGCCAGGTACAAATGTGGCCAGCCAGGGCCCACTACTGGAGGACGAGGAGGATGAGGAGGAGGTGGATGAGGATGAGGATGAAGCAGGTTCACAGCGGGGTGGCACCCAACACAGCTCAGGTCTATCACTGGTGCATGGCTGGGGGGATACGGAGGAAGATGACGATACGCCTCCCACAGAGGACAGCTTGTCCTTACCTCTGGGCAGCCTGGCACACATGAGCGACTACATGATGCAGTGCCTGCGCAATGACAGCAGAGTTGCCCACATTTTAACGTGTGCGGACTACTGGGTTGCCACCCTGCTGGATTCCCGTGCATAGACAATGTGCCCACCTTACTTCCTGCACTGGAGCATGATAGGAAGATGCGCGAGTACAAGCGCACGCTGGTAGACGCGCTGCTGAGAGCATTTCCAAATGTCACAGGGGAACAAGTGGAAGCCCAAGGGGAAGGCAGAGGAGGAGCGAGAGGTCACCAACGCAGCTGTGTCACGGCCAGCTCCTCTGAGGGCAGGGTTAGCATGGCAGAGATGTGGAAAAGTTTTGTCACCATGCCACAGCTAACTGCACCACCACTTGATACGGAACGTGTTAGCAGGAGGCAGCATTTCACTAACATGGTGGAACAGTACTTGTGCACACCCCTCCATGTACTGACTGATGGTTCGGCCCCATTCAACTTCTGGGTCTCCAAATTGTCCACGTGGCCAGAGCTAGCCTTTTATGCCTTGGAGGTGATGGCCTGCCCAGCGGCCAGCATTTTGTCTAAACGTGTATTCGGCACGGCAGGTGGTGTCAATCCTTACGAACGCAGCCGCCTGTCCATAGCCAACCTGGACAAGCTGACGTTCATAAAAATTAACCAGGCATGGATCCCACAGGACCTGTCCATCCCTTGTGCAGAATATACATTTATAACTACCTCCCCTTAACCATATATTCTTGTACTCCAGGGCACTTCTTTATTGAATCCTCTTTTTTTAATTTTACCATTATTTTGCGGGGCAACCCAAAGTTGAATGAACCTCTCCTCCGTCTGGGTGCCAGGGGCCTAAGTCTGTGAATGAGGCCTGTGGCACTGCAGGCAGACATGAATCCTTGTGGTGGGTGACATGACATCTGATGCTCTGCTATGCGACCTCTGTCCTCTTTGGGTGCTGGGGCCTAAATTAATGAAAGTGGCCTTTTCCATTGGTGGGTGACATCACGCCTGATTCTCTGCTTTTCGACCTCTCTCCTCCGTCTGGGTGCTGAGGGCCTAAATAAATGAAATTGGCCTTCGCCATTGGTGGGTGACATGACGCCTGATTCTCTGCTATGCAACCACTGTCCTCTGTCTGGGTGCTGGGGCCTAAATAAATGAAAGTGGCCTTCTCCATTGGTGGGTGACTTGAAGCCTGATTCTCTGCTATGCGACCTCTCTCCTCCGTCTGGGTGCCAGGGGCCTAATTATCAAAAAGTGGCCTTCTCCATTGGTGGGTGACTTGAAGCCTAATTTTCTGTTATCTGACCTCTCTCCGCCGTCTGGGTGCCAGGGACCTAATTATCGAAAAGTGGTCTTCTCCATTGGTGGGTGACTTGAAGCCTGATTCTTTGCTATGGGACCTCTCTCCAATTGATATTGCTTAATTTTTATTTATTTTATGTTTTTTTAATTCCTTTCCCTATCCACAATTGTTTGCAGGGGATTTACCTACATTTTGCTGCCTTTTGCAGCATCCTAGCCCTTTCCTGGACTATTTTACAGCCTTTTTAGTTCCCAAAAGTTTGGTTCCCCATTGACTTCATCCCGAACTCGAACCCTATTGAAGTTCGGATCCCGAACCCGAACATGTTCGGGAAGTTCGGCCGAGCTTCTCGAACCAGATCATCGCTCAACTCTAATTGTAACGCTGATAGCGGCGTCATCACCACTGGCCATGTTGGTGGAGTATTTGAATCGACGCGACAGGGCACACAGGTCTCGCATGGAGGCCCAGTCATTGGTGGTGAAGTGGTGCTGTTCCGCAGTGCGACTGACCCATGCGTGCTGCAGCTGAAACTCCACTATGGCCTGCTGCTGCTCGCACAGTCTCTCCAGCATGTGCAAGGTGGAGTTCCACCTGGTGGGCACGTCGCATATGAGGCAGTGAGCGGGAAGGCCGAAGTTACACTGTAGCACAGACAGGTGAGCAGCGGCAGGATGTGAACGCAGGAAGCTCGCACAGACAGCCCGCACTTTATGCAGCATCTCTGACATGTCGGGGTAGTTGTGAATGAACTTCTGCACCACCACAACACATGCGCCAGGCAAGGGATGTGCGTCAAACCGGCTAGTCCCAGAGCTGCGACGAGATTTCACCCATTATCGCACACCACCAGGCCGGGCTTGAGGCCCACCGGCAGCAACCACTGGTCGGTCTGTTGTTCAATACCCCGCCACAAACGCTGCGTGGTGTGGGGCCTGTCCCCCAAACATATGAGTTTCAGAACGGCCTGCTGACGTTTTCCCCGGGCTGTGCTGAAGTTGGTGGTAAAGGTGTGTGGCTGGCTGGATGAGCATGTGGAAGAAAAGGAGGAGGAAGCCAAGTAGGAGGAGGAGGCTACAGGAGGCAAAGAATGATGCCCTGTGATCCTTGGCGGCAGAAGGACATGCGCCAAAGAACTCTCCGCCTGGGTCCCAGCCGCCACTACATTTACCCAGTGTGCAGTTAGGGAGATATAGCGTCACTGGCCGTGCTTACTGGTCCACGTATATTGCCACAGATGGCGTTGCGCAGTGCACACTTGATTTTATCGGAGACTTGGTTGTGCAGGGAAGTCACGGCTTTCTTGGAGAAGTAGTGGCAGCTGGGAACAACATACTGTGGGACAGCCATGGCCATCAGCTGTTTGACGCTGTCTGTGTCCACCAGCCTGAATGACAGCATTTCAAAGGCCAGTAGTTTAGAAATGCTGGCATTCAGGCCCAGGGCTCGAGGGTGGCTAGGCGGGAATTTACGCTTTCTCTCCAAGGTTTGTGAGATGGAGAGCTGAACGCTGCCGTGTGACATGGTGGAGATGATTGGTGATGGAGGTGGTGGTGTTGGTGGCACATCCTCTGTTTGGTGGGCGGCAGGTGGCAACATTCCTCCCGAGGCGGAGGAAGAGGCCGAGGCAGCAGCAGAAGAGGGAGCAGGGGGAGCCTGAGTTCCTTGTTTTTAAGGTGTTTACTTCACTGCAGTTCATGCTTTGCATGTAGATGCCTGGTCATGCAGGTTGTGCTAAGGTTCAGAACGTTAATGCCTCACTTCAGGCTCTGATGTCACAGCATGCAAACCACTCGGGTCTTGTCGTCAGCACATTGTTTAAAGAAGTGCCATGCCAGGGAACTCCTTGAAGCTGCCTTTGGGGTGCTCGGTCCCTGGTGGCGGTGGCCAGTAGCAGGCGAACTCTCCTGGCGGCGGCTGTTCTGCTTTTGCCCCCTGCTCCCTCTTTTTCTACGCTGTTGGCTCGGTCTCATCCTCTGAACTATGAAAGTCAGTGGCACGATCTTCATTCCATGTGGGGTCTAGGACCTCATCGTCCCCTGCATCGTCTTCCACACAGTCTTCCTTCCTGACCTCCTGTTTAGTCTGCGCACTGCAAAAAGACGCAGCAGTTAGCACCTGTGTTTCGTCATCTTCAGAGAAGTGCGGACTCTGATGAGGTGGTATTCCCATGTCCTGATCATCAGGAAACATAAGTGGTTGTGCGTCAGTGCATTCTATGTCTTCCACCACTGGGGAAGGGCTAGGTGGATTCCCTTGGGAATCCCTGCCAGCAGTGTCTTCAAACAACATAAGAGACTGCTGCATAACTTGAGTCTCAGACAGTTTCCCAGATATGCATGGGGGTGTTGTGACAGACTGATGGGCTTGGTTTTAGGCGCCACCTGTGCACTTTCTGCACAAGACTGGGTGAGAGATAATGTTGAGAAACGTGCTGGAGCCACTGTCGGCCAATCAATTGACTAGCGCCTGTACTTGCTCAGGCCTTACCATCCTTAGAATGGCATTGGGCCCCACCAAATATCGCTGTAAATTCTGGCCGATACTGGAACCTGAGGTAGTTTGTTCACTAGGACGTGTTGCTGTGGAAGAACGGCCACGTCCTCTCCCAGCACCAGAGGGTCCACTAACAACACCACGACCATGTCCGCATCCGCGTCCCTTACTAGATGTTTTCCTCATTGTTACCGTTCACCACAATAAGAAAAATATTATTTGGCCCAATGTATTGAATTCAAAGGCCTTTTTTTACAGGCACCTAACACTATCTGGCTATCTATTTTTTTACCGTATTACACTAATCCAGGCACAGCAGTAACCACAGATTTAGCGGAATATCAATTGTAGGCCTAGTATTTTGGCCCTGGATGAAAGGTATTCTTTAACAGACAGATTTACACTTGGAGATGCACAGTAGCGTATATAAAAATATATAGGATTATGCTTTCAGCTCTTGTATTTTAACACTTTGTGTAATATACCCTTAACGGAAAGAAATACACTTTGAGATGCAAAACAGTGTGTGCAAATGTAGAGAATTATGCTGTATTTTAACACTTACTGTAATATACCCTTTTACGGACAGATTTACACTTGGCCTGCAACAGCTGGAACACCAGATTTTGGGTATTGCTATTTTGGCAATTGAATTTCACCCCAGAACAAAATATATCATTAAATGGACACTATGAAACTTGTCTAGTCACAGCTAGAACACCAGATTTAAGGTATTGCTATTTTTACAACTGAATTTCACCCCAGAACAAAATATGCCCTTTACTGGACACTATTAAACTTGGCCAGCCACTGCTGGGACACCAGATTTAGGGGATTGCTATTTTGGTAATTAAATTTCACCCCAGAACAAAATATATCCTTTGCCGGACACTATTAAACGGCCAGCCACAGCTGGAACACCAGATTTAAGGTATTTCTATTTTTGCAACTGAATTTCACCCCAGAAAATAATATATCCTTTGACGGACACTATAAAACTTTTCCAGTAACAGCTGGAACACCAGATTTACGGTATTGCTATTTTTGCAATTGAATTTCACCCCAGAACAAAATATATTCTTTGCCGGATAATTTTCACCCCAGAAAATTATCTATCCTTTGCCAGACACTATTAAACTTGGCCAGCCACAGCTGAAACCACTGATTTACGGTAATTGCTATTTTGGCAATTGAATTTCACCCTAGAACAAAATATATCCTTTGCCGGATAATTTTCACCCCAGAAAATTATCTATCCTTTGCCCGACACTATTAAACTTGGCCAGCCACTGCTAGGACATCAGATTTACGGTATTGCTATTTTTGCAACGGAATTTAACCCCAGAAAATAATATATCCTTGGACGGACACTATTAAACCTGTCCAGTTACAGCTGGAAGACCAGATTTACGGTATTTCTATTTTTGCAACTGAATTTCACCCCAGAAAAAAAAATATCCTTTGCCGGATACTATTAAACTTGTCCAGTCACAGCTGGAAGACCAGATTTATGATATTTCTATTTTTGCAACAGAATTTCACCCCTGAAAAAAATATATCCTTTGCCGGATACTATTAAACTTGGCCAGCCACAGCTGAAACCACTGATTTACGGTATTGCTAGTTTGGCAATTGAATTTCCCCCCAGAAAATTATCTATCCTTTGCCGGACACTATTAAACTTGGCCAGCCACTGCTGGGACACCAGATTTAGGGGAATGCTATTTTGGCAATTTAATTTAACCCCTCAAAAAAAATATAGAAATTTCTATCCTGAGTTTCTAGGCGGGACAATAATCACAGCCAAGCCCCTGATGTAGGATATAGCAAAAAAAAAAAAAAAAACTAATATTGATGAACTTGGTGGCAGCTTGTGCTAATGCACAAGAAGACACAAAATGGCCGCCGATCACCCCAGAAAAGTGACAGAAAAACACTCTGTGCAGCCTAAAAACCAGTGAGCAATTAACTAGCAGAAGTTGAATGATTCACAGCTGTAAATCGATCACTTCATTAGGTGTTTTTGCTGAGTTTACCCTGCCAAATCTTGTCCTCACAGCAGCTGCTTCCTATCCCTACACTAATCAGAGCAGAGTGAAGTACGGCGCTACGTGACTCCAGCTTAAATAGAGGCTGGGTCACATGCTGCACTTGGCCAATCACAGCCATGCCCTTAGTAGTCATGTCTGTGATGGCTTCTTAGGGCAAGAAGTAAAACGCTAGCTGATTGGCTGCTGTGCAGCCCTTCAGAAAGTGGGAAGAAATCGCCGAACAACGAACCCGAACTTTTTTGAAAATGTTTGGGTCTGGGTCCGTGTCCCGAACACCCCAAAATTCGGTACGAACCCGAACTATACAGTTCGGGTCGGCTCAACTCTAATAACTAATTGAATTTCTTGTCGGAGTTCTGTGAATTGTCTGAATCTAATTTTTTAAAACTTTGCTCATCTCTACTGATAAGGCCGAAACATCAGACAAATGTGTAATGTAGAAACTAAACAAGCTCATAATACCAGGAGAGTCAGTAAAAGACACTACAACAGACAAAATGTTAATCCAGTAAACAAGCAATGGTTGGTACATGGCTAAAGAGCCAGGGTGCATGTACAGTATAAATAATCACCAGCAGCTCTCCATGACAAAACAACAGACTTAAATACCCTGCCTAGCTCTGGGATTGGATGCTGAGCAGAGAACCTGATTAGCTCGGCTTCCAGCCTCACTGAGGGTCAACCAGCTTGACTGGTTGGCATGGCAGCTCTCCCAGCACAGTAAAATCCTGACAGCAACAATTTAACCCTACCTACGAGATTATAAAGTTTTTCATTGATCTATTATAAACGGTTTCTACTTATTTAGGACTCATGCACACAAATGTATTTTCTTTCCATGTATGTTCCGTTTTTTCTTTTTACTCTGTGTGCATGCCGTTTCCGTGTGTCCGTATTTCCATTCCGTAAAAAAAAATAGCACATGTCCTATTATTGTCCGCATTATGGACAAGGATAGTTCTGTTCTATTAGGGGCCAGCTGTTCCGTTCTGCAAAATACGGAATGCACACGTGTGCATTCCGTATTTTGCGGACCGCAAAATACATATGGTCGTGTGCATGAGGTCTTAGGGGAATATACTGTTTTCAAATGAACCGTTAATTTTCATTGTAGTTCTTATGCAGACATTTCTCATAAGGGCATTTAAAATTTCTCCACTGGCACTTAGCATCAGCATACAAACTGTCTTTTGTTCATAAAAATAAATCCAGTTTTAAGTCTGTTGCTAAGAAGAACTTAACTTCACTTTAATCTACATCAAGAAAAAAACATAAAAAGGGCATAATATTCTGTTTTTTAAAGCTTTGTTTCTACAAAATATCTTAACCCCTTAAGGACCGGGCTCATTTTCACCTTAGCACCAGGCCATTTTTTGCAAATCTGACCAGTGTCACTTTATGTGGTGATAACTTTAAAACGCTTTTTCTTATCCAGGCCATTCTGAGATTGTTTTTTCGTCACATATTGTACTTCATGACACTGGTAAAATTAAGTCGAAAAATTTCATTTTTATTTATAAAAAAATATCAAATTTACCAAAAATTTTGAAAAATTAGCAATTTTCCAAGTTTCAATTTCTCTACTTCTATAATACATAGTAATACCGCCCCAAAAAGTTATTGATTTACATTCCCCATATGTCTACTTCATGTATCGATCATTTTGGGAATGCCATTTTATTTTTGGGGACGTTACAAGGCTTAGAAGTTTAGAAGCAAATCTTGAAATTTTTCAGAAATTTTCAAAAACCCACTTTTTAGGGACCAGTTCAGGTCTGAAGTCACTTTGTGAGGCTTACATAATAAAAACCATCCAAAAATGACCCCATTCTAGAAACTACACCCCTCAAGGTATTCAAAACTGATTTTACAAACGTCATTAACCCTTTAGGTTTTCCACAAGAGTTAATGGCAAATGGAGATAAAATTTCAGAATTTCGATTTTTGGGAAAATTTTCCGTTTGAATCCATTTTTTCCAGTAACAAAGCAAGGGTTAACAGCCAAACAAAACTCAATTTTTATTGCCCCGATTCTGTAGTTTTCAGAAACACCCCATATTTGGGCGTAAACTGCTGTATGGCCAAACGGCAGGGCACAGAAGGAAGGGAACGCCATATGGTTTTTGGAAGGCGGATTTTGCTGGTCTGGATTTTTGACACCATGTCCCATTTGAAGCCCCCCTGATGCACCACTAGAGTAGAATCTCCAAAAAAATGACTCCATCAAAACTGATTTTACAAACTTTGTTAACCCTTTAGGTGTTCCACAAGAGTTATTGGCAAATGGAGATGAAATTTTGGAATTTCTATTTTTTGTTACCTTGCCTCAAAAAAAGTGTAATATAGAGCAACCAAAAATCATATTTACCCTAAAATAATACAAACAAGACTGCCACCTTATCCCGTACTTTCCAAAATGGGGTCGCTTTTTTGGAGTTTCCACTGTAGGGGTGCATCAGGGGGGCTTCAAATGGAACATGGTGTCAAATAACCAGTCCAGCAAAATCTGCCTTCCAAAAACCATATGGCGTTCCCTTCCTTCTACGCCCTGCCGTTTGACCATACAGCAGTTTACGACCACATATGGGGTGTTTCTGCAAACTACAGAATCAGGGCAATAAATATTGAGTTTTGTTTGGCTGTTAACCCTTGCTTTGTTACTGGAAAAATTGATTAAAATGGATAATTTGCAAAAAAATAGCTGTTTTGGGACAGTTTTGTATTTTTTGTTATTTACATCGTTGAACTGACAGGTTAGATTGTGTGCTATTTCTATAGAGCAGGTTGTTACGGACGCGACAATACCAAATATGTCTACTTTTTGGGGTTTTTTGTTTCAGTTTTACATAATAAAGCATTTTTGAAAAAAATGATTTTTTAGTGTCTCCACACTTTTTGATCACTTGCTATTACACTTTTTGTGATGTAAGGTGACAAAAAAATGACTTTTTTTACAACGTTTTTATTTTTTATGTTTACGGCGTTCACCTGAGGGGTTGGGTCATGTTATATTTTTATAGAGCAGCTCATTACGAACGCGACGATACCCAATATGTACACTTTTCTTTATTTATTTTGGTTTTACACAATAATATCCTTTTTGAAACAAAAAAAAACATGTTTTAGTGTCTCCATAGTCTGAGAGCCATATTTTTTTCAGTTTTTAAGCGATTGTCTCAGGTTGGGTATAATTTTTGCGGGATGAGGTGGCGGTTAGATTGGCACTATTTGGGGGGTCATATGACGTTTTGATCGCTTGCTATTACACTTTTTGTGATGTAAGGTGACAAAAAAATGGCTTTTTGACAAAGTTTTTTTTTTTTTACAGTGTTTACTTGAGGGGTTAGGTCATGTGATATTTTTATAGAGCAGATTCTTACGGACGTGGAGATACCCAATATGTCTACTTTTTTTTTAATTTTTTTACATTTAACACTGAAAAGCATTTTTGAAACAAAAAAAATCATGTTTTAGTCTGAGAGGCAAATTTTTTTTATTTTTTGGGCAATTGTTTTATGAAGGGGCTCATTTTTTGCGGGATGAGATGGAGGTTAGATTGGTACTATTTTGGGATGCATACGCCTTTTTGATCGCTTTGTATTACACTTTTAGTGATGTAAGGTGCCAAAAAATGGCTTACTTACAACATTTTTGGGTTTTTTTTTATGGCGTTCACGTGAGGGGTTCAGTCATGTGATATTTTTATAGAGCTGTTTTTTACGGACGCGGCAATACCTAATATGTGTAGTGTATTTTATTTTTTTACTTTTTATTCAGTGATTTGTGTTTTTTTTTTTTTTTACTTTTTACATTTTTTGGACCCAGACCCACTTGGTTCTTGTAGATCCAGTGGATCTGGTGTCAGTATAATACAGTACAGTACACTATATAGTGTACTGCACTGTATTTTTACTTTCACAGTCTGGTCAGACTTCTGCCTTTAGCAGAGTCTGACCAGAACTATACCATGGCAAGCAGGGCGCTTCTGAAAGCGTCCTGCTATGGTAACCATCACCCACTGACATTAGAGAGCAGTGGGTGATGGATGAGGAGGGAGGAGCTCCCTCCTCTGCGATCCCCATCCTGGGGGCGGCATAGGCACAGCAGCCCCCGATGGGAGAGGGAGGGAGCTCCCTCCCTGTTAACACCTTCCATACCGCGGTCCATCCGGACCGCGGTAAGGAAGGGGTTAAACGGCTGGCATCTGCAGCACAGATGCCAGCCGTTTTTCTATCAGAGTGCCAGCAAAACGGACAAGAATAGGACATGCTCTATTTTTTTTGCGGGGGCACGGAACGGAGCAACGGATGCGGACAGCACACGGAGTGCTGTCCGCATCTTTTGCGGCCCCATTGAAATAAATGGGTCCGCGGCCGAGCCGCGAAATATGCGGCTCGGACGCGGACCCGAACAACGGCCGTGTACATGAGGCCTGAAGGACGCTCGCTTAGGCGCTCCGTCCTCAGTGCGCCTGCGCCGATGACGTCAGCCCTACACCCGGAAGAAAAGACGCCGGCATCGCCTGCTCCTTACCAGGGATGCCGGCGTCTTCTCTTCCGGGTGTGAGCTGGCGTCATCGGCGCAGGCGCACTGAGGACGGAGCGCCTAAGCGAGCGTCCTTCACTCAGAGCGCCTGCGCCGACTAAAGACCGATACGGCGCAGGCGTGGGATTGCAGCTGCAGACAGGGCCAGCGGGAGGAGGAGAGCGCGCTGGCCCTGTCTATCAAAAGAAGAGGGGGCGTTCCCAGGGCATGAAGATGCGGCGGCTACCAGCAAGTACCCGCCCAACTTGCTGGTAGTGAAGATAATTTGCATATCACAAAAGTAAGTTTTTTAGAAGATAGAAAACAGGAAAAAAGTTAGGAAACATATGTTTGAACTCAGCTGACATTAGCAAGTAGCTATTTAGCTAATGTCAGCTAGTGAAAATTACATCAGTGGGGGTGACAGAAGCCCTTTAAGGAGGGACCTGGCATCTATCCACCAGTTCCTGTTTCCTGTCCTAGGGATAGGACGGTTTCTTTCAAGATGGAAAGCTACACTGGCTGTAGGGCCCCGCCGGTAAATGGAGCCAAAGGGGTTACCTGGCATGGCGTAAGTCTCCTCTAGGAGCCGCCTTTAGTCTGGATTTCCCCCCTCTGGTCCTGGCTGATATCGCTCTGTTAAGTGCTGTAGCAGTACCGGTGGTACCGGGAGGTACCGTCGTCACTCCGGATGCTCCTGGCTGTGATCGGGAGATCCGGGGCCTGTTCTGCCTGCTGGCCGGCCTGAGCAGCATTACAGAGGCTGGGGGAGGAACTAGCTTTGGGCGCTTAGCTCGGCGTGCACCGGAAGTGACGCGCAAGGTCACTTCCAGTATTTGGAACGCATAGCATTCAGGAAGTGAAGATACAGGCTGCACACAGCTCTACAGGAAGGACCTGACATGGGGTTATTTAACCTCACAAGTGTGCCGGTGGAGGAGTGCCAGCCAGCCACAGGAAGATTCAGAGGAGCACATACGGGATCCGGTATATGGAAGTCCCTCCATCCCGGGACCTAACCATGGAGGATGAGGGTGCTCAGCGCACTGGTGACCAGGACAGCCATGATACACATCCGGTATTCCTAGTGGCTTAAGGGGGTTAATCCCCGACTTGTCTTTTTTTGTGTATTCCCAGAATGTCAAAAAGAGCCCCAGAAGAGCGACTGCTAAAACTCGCGGGAAAGAGTGTGCAACATGCAGAAGAAAGTTAACCCTTTCCTGGCCCAAGTTGTTATGCCAGAGGTGTATGCCCAATGGCCCCTGGTATCGCCCATACGGCACAGGTAGGTTGAGTGGTAGGGTCTTGGACTATTTGAGAGACCTCGGCGTGGTGTCCGAGCTTAAGACATGTGTCGAACTAACCTCTCAATTTTAACATCAGTGTGAGGGTTTAGTATTGCTGCAGAGTGCACCTGCCTTTGCTATGGTTATGTTTTTGATTGTTCTCCACATCCACATTATCGTTATCGTATGTAGGATGGTTATTGTGGTACTTGTAGTCCGTTGCTGGCATCTTCCATTATATGGATTTTTTGCTGTTGATTGCTCCTAGCAACGGACTACAAGTGCAGGATGTGCTTCCCTATATACATGCACAACTGCATATGGGTTGAGCATGTCCTGCTTGTTAAACACCACACCACGTTTTCTGATGGTGCATAAACTGGAAGAAATCAAATCTAATTCCGTCAAAGACCTGCATGTTTTTGGGCCTAATACTGGATTCAGTAGACCAGCGCTGCCTACTTCCCCAGTCGAAAATCTCCAAGATTCGGGAAGGAATACAATCTTTAGTCTCTTCAAATAACAGAACAATCAGGCAAGGGATGGCAGTATTAAGGCAGGATGATGGCCACAATTCCAGCCGTGAAGTGGGCAATGTTACAGTCTCGAAAGCTACAGTGGCAGATTTTAAACGAATGGCAGGGGTCGCTATCACCTTTAGAGACCTATTTTAATCTCCCAGCTCAGGTCATTGAGTATTTGCAGTGGTGGCTGGTTCCAATGAACCTATCTCAGGGACTTCTCTGGGATATGCAGGAACAGATCTCCATTACTACAGACGCAAGTACAAAAGGTTGGGGGGCTTACTGTCAGGAGGAGATTGCGCAAGGAGAATGGACTTTTCGTGAAAAAAGCGAATCACAGAATGTGAAAGAACTAAGAGCAGTACTCCACGCCTTAAGAGTGTTTTTGCCAAAAGTAAGAGGAAAATAGTCAAGATCTGAACAGACAAGGCGAAATAAAATCTATAGACCTAATGTTGCTAGCACAGGACTTTCTACCTCACCTCCCTACACTAAAATAATGGACGACAGAATAATTCTCAAGCCGGACCCCGTCTTTCTTCCCAAAGTTATCTCCTTTCATAGATCACAGGATATTGTCCTTCCTTCTCTCTGCCAGGAACCAAAAAATGAGAAGGAGGAGAAGCTACATTGTCTAGACCAGGCATCCTCAAACTGCGGCCCTCCAGCTGTTGCAAAACTACAACTCCCAGCATGCCCGAACAACCTACAGGTATCAGCCTACAGCAGGGCATTGTGGGAGTTGTAGTTTTACAACAGCTGGAGGGCCGCAGTTTGAGGATGCCTGGTCTAGACATTAGGAGATGCCTTATGAGATATTTGGAGGCAACGGAGTCCTGGAGGAAAACCTCCAGACTGTTTGTACAATTCGCAGGGAAAAATAAGGGTGATAGCGTTACATCTAGAACTCTTTCCAGATGGATTGTCGCGGCTATATCCTTAGCCTACAAGTCGGCGGATAAACCCTGCCCCCTGGGCTTTGGGACACACTCGACCAGATCTGTTTCCACCTCCTGGGCAGAAAAAGCTGAGGCTTCCTTAGAACAGATCTGTAGAGCTGCCACCTGGAAGTCCCCTTGCCCTTTTTTCCGCCACTACAAGTTAGACTTAGATAGCAAAAACCAATTATCCTTTGGAAGGAAGGTCTTGCAGGTGGTTATCCCTCCCTAATTAGTTACTAGTCTAGTCTTCTCTCAAGGGTGCTGTCATGGGCATAAGGGAAATATAAGATTACACTCACGGGTAAACACTTTTCCATGAGCCCATGACAGCAGCCGCCATTATTCCCCCCCCCCCCCCCTAAAAAAAAAAAAAGATAGATATAAAAAAAAATAAAGTTGACTTTTGGAGTGTTCATATTCTAGGACAAGTTCTCGCAAATAACTGGTGGATAGATGTCGGGTCCCTCGTTAAGAAGCTTTCCATGGAAGTTCCTGTTTCCTGTTCAGGATAGAGGCGGGCTTTTTTAAGGGTGCTGTCATGGGCTCATAGAAAAGTGATTACCGGTGAGTGTACTCTTATATTTCTGTCCGATTAAAGCATTCCCCCATTTTGCTTTGATAGCGAAGGTCTAAAAACATGGCTATCCAGTAATCTTTAAACTGCTTGATGTCAACGATACACCTGTCACTGAATAAACAAGTGAGTCTATAGGTCGCCATTCTGGCCAGCTTGCCCAAGGAGCCAGTTCTTTCCAACTCCACCCCCCAGTGAGACGATTGGGTGTCATGGTTGGTGTCACCGTCATCATCATTCTCTTGCTCCTCTAACAATGACTCCTCTTCCTCCTCCAGTGGCAGCACAAAATGGGAGCTTCTCATTATGGGTTCCCAATAGCTGCAAAGCGGACAGCAAGATGTATTAGCTTTTCTTCCTCCTTTTCCCTCACCACCTGTTGCATAAGCATCAGTGTCTCTTCAAAAATACATATGAGGGGTATGAGGGACTACTGCAGCATAAATGGCATGAGCTGCCACTGCCTGACTAGGTAACAACACATGCTCCCTGCTGAGGCTGTCTGGTGCATGACAAAATTGTTCATGGCTTTCTGTTGCTCGTACAGACCCTCTAGCATGTGCAATGTTTCACTCGAGTGAGTGATTTGGTTGCAGACCATTCTGACGCCGCAAGTCCAGTAGAGTGTTCCTCATCACATGAGAATAGCTGAAAAGAGGAATGGTCTCCTGGAAATTGCCAGCACCTTGAACAAGCCATTGCATTTTTTTTTAAAAAGGCCACGCAGAAAGCATTTGTTATTTTCCCCCGGTTCAGGGTGGACAGGATGTTGCAGCCATTGTCACTGATAGAGATGAGTGAATTTTAAAAAAATTCAATTTGGCCGGTTTACCTAATTTTCCGGAAAAATTTTCTTCGATCCGAATTTATTTGTGGCAAATCGCGTTAAAAAACTGCCATTTCCGGGCTGAAGAAAACCTTTATAGGGGTGTAGAACACTGTGCCTTGCAGGGAGTCTGCTGTGGTAGTGAAATAATACTGTGAGTCATTATGACATGCAGATGACAGAGGTTGCTCTTAGAATGACTGCATACTTAACTTATTTGGGCAGTCACGGGGCCCAAACTGACCAAATAACCAAAGTATCATTCAGCCAGGCCGAAAGCCAAAATAGTGGGCCATCATGAAGTGAGGAGGTTGGGAACAGCACAAGAAGTCCACAGAGCGGACCTATGACATAGTGGTGAGGAGGAAGCAGCATGAGGAGACGACAGAGTGGCCCAATGACAAGGTCTGGAGGTGGAAGTAGTATGAGAAGACCACAGAGCGGCACAATGACAGAGTCTGGAGGTGGCACCAGCATGAGTAGACCACAGAATGGCACAATGATCGAGTCTGGAGGTGGTGGCAGCAGCAGCAGCATCAGGAGGAGGCCATAGAGTGGCACAATGACCAAGTGTGGAGATGGCAGCAGCATGAGGAGACTAGTGATAAGCGGCAGGGGCTATATTCAATTTTGCGATATTTTGCGAATATACAGTATGGAAGAATATTCGCCATATATCCGCAAATTCGCAGTTATTTTCTTGATTGCGAAAAATCGGCAATGAAATATTCGCGTAATGCGCGCGCAATACACTACGTGGGTTGTGTAGGTCACTTTGACTAAGTTTTTCAAGCTGCTAGAAGTTTACTGAGACTCAAGATAATGGTTGGCACGGCAGAACATTACAATAGCTTTATACTGTATATGCAGGTAGAGTGCTCCAATATATATTCGCAATTGCGAAAATCGTCAATTAATGACTGCGCAATACGTGCAACTGGGTGACATCACAGCACTATGTATCTATGGACAGCAGAATACTACCTAATACCCCGCACTCGAACTTTTCAGCTACCCTATAAATCAATGTAATCTACACTGACTATCTCCCCCTAACTATCTGAATTATATATCTAAGTTAACTGTCTAATAATACAGAAGAGCACCGCAATCGCACTGCTGTCTCTCGCAGAACTCCATAGGTTCCATTTATAGTAAGGGGTAGGCAACTTTCCTATTGGTTGCTAGGGATGTTGATAACCTCAGACAAAGACTATTGCAGCCTTCTCATTGGCCCCACAAGCATGATGTGATGAAAAGAAAATGTAGAATATTCTAAATGACGAATATGTAGCACTATATTCTAAATATTCGCGAATTCTCGAAGTTGCGATATTCGCGATTCGAATATTTGCGCCCAACACTAGAGGAGACCAAAGAGTGGCACAATGACAGAGTCTGGAGGTGGTAGCAGCATGAGTAGACCACAGAATGGCACAATGACAAAGTGTGGAGGTGGCAGCAGCATAAGTAGGCCACAGAGTCGCCTATGAGTGTTGAGTAGAGATGTCCCGAACTATTCGCCGGCGAACATCGCTTGTTCGCATTCGCCGCCGCGGGCGAACATATGCCATGTTCGGTCCGCCCCCTAAACATCATCATTGAGCAAACTATGATCCTGTACCTCACAGTCAGCAGACACATTCCAGCCAATCAGCATACCCTCCCTCCCAGACCCTCTAACCTCCTATCAAAAAGCAAGGACAGGATCCATCTTAGATTTATTCTGAAGCTGTAGTGTTAGTTAGAGCATGGAGAATGCTGCTGCTGAATTAATAGGGAAAGTGTTAGCTAGGCCAGTGTTCTGTGTCCACTCCAGTCCTCAAAGACTCATCTGCTGTTAGGACAGCGTCCTGACAGCAGCCCAAAAAGCCCTTTTTAGGGCTGGTACATCAGTCTGCTTTTATTTATTTTTTCTATATATATATTGCAGTTGCCAGCCCGTGTGTGAGAGGCCGCAGGCCCACAGACTGTACTGTGTGCACACCACTCATATAGGGTGGCACAGTACCTTGCAGATAAAAACTTCATTTAATTTTTACCCTTTAATATAATTGCAGTTGCCTGTTAGGACAGCGTCCTGACAGCAGCCCAAAAAGCCCTTTTTAGGGCTGGTACATCAGTCTGCTTTTATTTATTTTTTCTCTATATATATTGCAGTTACCTGCCCGTGTGTGAGAGGCCGCAGGCCCACAGACTGTACTGTGTGCACACCACTCATATCGGGTGGCACAGTACCTTGCAGATAAAGTCATTGAATTTTTACCCTTTAATATAATTGCAGTTGCATGCCAGTGTGTATCAGGCCCACTGACTGTACTGTGCCCACTGCCCACCACTCATATAGGGTGGCACAGTACCTTGCACGCAAAGTACCACTAATATAAAAAAAAAAATAACAGGAAAATAACAGCTCAGCTTCGGGCACCTCTCAAGTTACCACTCGCCCGCCCGCCACCACCACCAACACTAGAACCACAGCCACTGCACTTGATCTGTCAGAGGAGTTATTTACACATCAGTTGGAAGAAATGAGCGATGGCCAACCATTATTGCCAGAGGATGTAGATAACACGGATATGTCTCAGTCAGGAAGCATTACACACATGGACGTACAGTGTGATGATGATGTTGTATCCACTGATGCTTCCTTTGCTGAGTTGTCAGATACAAATGAAGAGGTGGATGATGACGATGTGTCCATGGATGTCACGTGGGTGCCCGCTCGAAGAGAAGAAGAACAGTGGGAAAGTTCAGATGGGGAGACAGAGAGGAGGAGGAGACGAGTTGGAAGCAGGGGGAGGTCGTCGCAAGGAGCTAGTGGCACAGTCAGACAGCATGTATCGGCACCTGGGGTCAGCCAGACAGCACGCTAATAAATGCATGATGTTGCCACCACCAGAATGCCGTTCTTGCAAAGCTCAGCAGTGTGGCATTTTTTTGTGTGTCTGCCTCTGATAGCAGCAATGCCATTTGCAACCTGTGCTCATCTGCCTACAGTTATGTGTCTGTTAAGGAAATGTTTGAGTGTAAGAAGCCAATGTCACAGAGTCACCTTCTTGCCCGGCGTCTGACAGCTGGCTTGACGGAACTCTTAGCCCGCCAGCTTTTACCATACAAGCTGGTGGAGTCTGAGGCCTTCAAAAAGAGGAGTCAGAGGAGGAATGTGTCTTTGAGGAGGAGGAAGACCAACCACAGCAGGCATCCCAGGGTGCTCGTTGTTGTCACCTATCTGGGACCCGTGGTGTTGTACGTGGCTGGGGGGAAGAACAGACCTTCAAGGACATCAGTGAGGGCGAGGAACGGGAGATGAGTAGCCCGGCATCCAACCTTGTGCAAATGGGGTCTTTCATGCTGTCATGCCTGTTGCGGGACCCTCGTATAAAAAGGCTGAAGGAGAACGACTTGTACTGGGTGGCCATGCTACTAGACCCCCGGTATAAGCAGAAAGTGTCTGAAATGTTACCGAATTACCGGAAGTCAGAAAGGATGCAGCAGTTCCAAAACAAGTTAAAAAGTATGCTTTACACAGCGTATAAGGGTGATGTCACAGCACAACGGGAATCTAACAGGGGAAGAGGTGAAAGTAATTCTCCTACTATGACCACGCCGGCAAGGACAGGACACTTTACAGATGTGTGAAGTCCTACGCATTGCCACAGCCCTTCGGGGTCCACCCTCAGAGAACGACTCGACCGACAGGTAGCAGACTATCTCGCATTAACTGCAGATATCGACACTGAGGAGCGATGAACCCCTTGACTACTGGGTGTGCAAGCTTGACCTGTGGCCTGAGCTATCCCAATTTGCGATAGAACTTCTGGCCTGCCCCACTTCAAGTGTCCTGTCAGAAAGGACCTTCAGCGCAGCAGGAGGTATTGTCACTGACAAGAGAAGTCGCCTAGGTCAAAAAAGTCTAGATTACCTCACCTTTTTTTAAGATGAATGAGGAGTGGATACCGAAGGGACTGACAGTGGGAGATGTATTTGACTAAAAAAGGCCTGATGAGATGCCTTGGGCTGCTGTATTTAATTTTTGCATGCCGGATGACTTGCGTGACTTCTCCGCCACCAACTAGGGTTCAAACCGCAATGTTTTAGTACACTTTCTCCCTGGAAAACATCAATTTTTCCAGCCGCTGCTACAGAGACCACATTTTTCTGGCCTCTGGTACTGCACTGTGGCTGCAAAAACAAAACAAAAAAAGGCACATACATGTGTAAATTCCCCTTCGTGATCGTTACCTTGTTGTGGTGAAGGGGCTTGCGTATCAAAATAAAGCAATCACAACTATGAGTGTGTTGGCAATGTTGGCACACCCCAGATGATAAGGTCGTTGCTTCATTGTGAACAGACCAAAAGCGATCGGCTGGATAATTTTTCATAGAAAAAACATTAATTTTCTTTGTGATCATCTAAGGTGATCATTAAAGCCTACTAATAAAATTTATGTCATGAGTGTGTCAACTATTGACAACTCTTTGCGGTTGTCTAAAATCTATTCGATACACGTCCCCTACTAGGGGACATAACAGGGATTAAACTGATAAGAATAGTACTACTTAACACACCACTCATATACGGTGTCACGGTACATTGCACGGCGCACGCACAGTTCCTCAAATTGGAAGTAAGAGGACCGGCCAATCATCTTTTTTTCATCTCCCGGTTGCTAAAATCTATTAATGTCCCCTGATAGGGAACGTAACAGGGATTAAACTGATAGGAATAGTACTACTTAACACACCACTCATATAGGGTGGCACAGTACATTGCACGGCGCACGCGCAGTGACCTAAAATTCAAATGAAGCAGACCGAGCATGGGTCTTTTTCCATCTCCCAGTTCCAAAAATCTATTCACTACACCAGCCCTGGCCCTGATAAGGGACAAAACAGAGATTAAACTGATAGGAATAGTACCTAGGTAAACACTAGTTGCATTGGTGGCCCCAAATTAGAAGGAAGCGGACAGAGCAAGCTTTTTTCTCTATCTCCCCATGCAAGGATTCAATTCAATACACATCCCCTGATAGAGGACTTAACAAAGATTAAAATGGTAAGAATAGTATTTCACACTATTTGTATTGGTGGCAAAGTACATTGCGCGGCGCATGCGCAGTGCCCCAAATTGGAAGTAAGAGGATCGACCAATCATCTTTTTCCATCTCCCGGTTCCTAAAATCTATTCAATACACGTACAGGGGCACTGTAAATTGTCTATGCAGTGGAGGCTGAGGACATGGTGGAGAATGAGGAGGCAGAGGCGGACATTGTTGCAGGACCAATGGCGTGAGAACGTGGAGGCGGAAGTGGCGTAACCTGGCCAAGTTGCTGGTGTGGCTCTGCAGGAACCACATTAACCCAGTGGGCCGTAAAGGACATATATTGTCCCTGACTGTAGTTACAGCTCCACACGTCGACGCTGCCATGCACTGGCAGACACCGACAGTTTCAAGGACTGGCTTACCTTCTGTTCTACATATTTGTGCAGGGCTTGTACTTCCATTTTCGCAGAGAAATGACTGCTTGGAACTCTCCACCATGGCTCAGCACAAGCCGTCAGTTCTCTGAAAGGTGTAGAGTCCACCACTTGGAAAGGGAGGGACTGCAGCACCAGCAACTTGGACAGGAGCATGTTCAGCTTCTGTGCCGTTGGATGCGTGCACGCATACTGCTGTCTCTTAGCAATCGCTTTGTTAAACGATTGCTGACGGAATGATTGACGAGGAGGAGGAGGAGCAGCAGGAGCATCTGGACCAGCAGAAGATGGGAATAACTGACAGCTCTCTTCGTCTGTGGTGGAGCCTTGACTGCCTGAAACCCGGTGCATGCCACTGCGTGATGTAGCGGTTGCTGTGGCAGGCTGGACCACCACATCAGAGCCACGGTTCTGCCAGGCCATTGTATGGCGACGCTGCATATGTTGACGCAGGGCTGTAGTGCAAACATTGGCACCCTGGCCACACTTCACCTTCTGCCCACAGATTCTACATATGGCCATGTTCACCTCCTCTGGCGCTTTGAAAAAAATGATAGATGATTTTCCCCCCAACAGTCTACACTGACTGACTGCTACCGCTGCTGCCTCCGTGAACCCCTGCACCACTACTTCCCGGGCAGGTAGGCTGCTGCGAAGCAGGTGGTCTACCACTGGCACGTTTGGCTCCCGATCTCTCACTACTCCCACCCTGCTGACTCCCAGCCATGCTACTACCTTGCTGGCTCCGCCGCCACCTCACGGGCAAGCTGCCAGGCTCTTCTGATGATGATGATGAAGCCCCTTCGGCACCTGGCTCCCAAGTGCGATTGGCTTCATCATCATCGAGTAGTGTCTGCATGTCACTGATGACCTCCTCAACGGCTTTTGGGTCAGGAGCCTGACTGCTCACAACACCACCACCCACGCCAATCTCCTCATGACTACTTGCCCACCTAGCGGAGGAAGCTGCGGATGTCTCCTCCAGATCTTGGCTGGTCAATAGCTGCTAACTGTTCTCTAGTAGGTCTTCCTCGCTGAAAAGTGGAGCTGAGCCTACAGCATATACTACTTTTTGCTGTGATGGAACAGAAAACGACAGAGGCAGGTTGAGGACAGGTAGAGGCACAGCCTGCTTCTGGGCCATGCCAACTAAGGGTTGTGTCTGACGAACCCACCGACTGTTGGCTGGGGGTGTCTGATGTCACTTGGTATGAAGTTGATGACCGAGTTAAGCAATCAAGAACCGCTAGGTTGTGGGTCAAGACACGACCGCTAGATGACACCAGGAGCTCAGCCCTCTCGCTGCGACTCCTGCTGCCACCCCTTACTCTGCTGCAACATCTGCCTGCACCAGAAACATTTAGACCTCTGCCACTCCTCTGTGTATGGCCTAGCACTTCTCTGTCAGACATACTTTTAGCTGAACAAAATAAACTAAAAGCAAATTAAAACACCCCTAAATGCAACGATTATATTTTTCTTTTTGTACTGAAATAGGCCACTAAACACTTTCACCACAAATAACGGCATCAGTGAACTGTGTATATTTTTTAATTTTTGTAATGAAATAGGCCACTAAACGCTTTTACCGCAAATAACAGCAACATTGAACTGCGTATATACAGTATTTTTCTTGTAGTACAGAAATACCTCACTAAACGCTTTTAACCCCAAATAACTGCAGAAGTGAACTGCGTATATATTTTTATTTCTGTAATGAAATAGACCACTAAACGCTTTTTCCCCAAATAACTGCAGAAGTGAACTGCATATATGTTTTTGTAGTACAGAAATACATCACTAAACACTCTCAGCACATATAGCTGCAGAAGTGAACTGTGTACATAGTTTTCTTGTAGTAGAGAAATACGTCACTAAATGCTCTCAGCATATATAGCTGCAGAAGTGAACTGCGTATATATTTTTCTTTTTCCACAGATATAAGCCACAAGGCTTTTAAACATAGCACTAGCACCCCAAGAACAAAATGACAGCACTGTATAATGGCTATTTGAATTTGGATCCACAAATTATCTTTCCCTGCACTTGTAAATCGCTTTTCTAGGACTGTCCCTAGCGCTTCTCCCTGCACTAAGATGCTGTGAAAAGTTTCCTTACTATCCTTTCCCTGCACCTATAAATCGTTTTTTCAGTTTTTCTTTTTCATAATTAGCTTTTTCCAATTGCTGTCCCTAGTGCCTTCCCACGTCTGTCCCTGCACTCAGAACGCTGGAAAATGGCAGAATCACAGGGCTTACTGGCTGCATGCATGTCAATCTTGGTGATCCCGCCTGCCCAGAGTTCCTTGCCCCATGTCCTCAGTCCTCACACGTGTGGCTGCCATTTAAGGAAAAATTATGATTCGTTACCATGAAGCCCGAAGAAATTCGCATGTATTGCGAATCGACTTCTTCGTCTGAAATTCAGATCGAATTCCACTTCGTCTTATTTGATTTGCTCATCTCTAGTCACTGACCAACTAGCCCAGCTGGAGTCGGCGGGGTAACAGCCGGGATGTTTGCTGCTTGATGTATCTTGGCAACTGCTCGCCTATATTGCTACTCTCACCCAATCAATTCCAACATCGCATGGCAACACATGATTTGACACATGTGAGGGAGGGGGAGTGGACTGTGTTCTGATGCTCCTGTGGATGGGATTGTGTCCATTGAGGAGGAAGAGGTGGAAGAGGTAGATAATTGCCTGCTGTGGGAGACAGCCTGATGATCTTAAAAAGACCTGCCCATGTTGCTGGGGTGCTGCCTTTCCACAGTCACAAAAAGCATTGACCCAGTGAGCCGAGAAATACAGGTACTGTGCTCGTAACAGCTGCTCCAGGTGTCTACTGTGCATTGCAGCTTGCCACACAGCGAGAATAGCAAGAAGTGGGGGCCACATTCCTAGCCACCTGAAAGTACAAGACACTAATAAAATGGCACGGCAGCGACTGCACCACCTACAACATGGTCAGTTGGGGATTCAGCTTGAAAGCTAATTGCTGGTGGAGAAAAGTTTTTTTCATGGCTAAACATTCTGCTATAGATGGAGCAGAGGACAAGAAGGAGGAGGAGTCTTAGCAAGAGAAGAAGAAGCTGATGATGATGACAAAGATACCATATAGCTTGGGGATGCAGGTTGGCTGCCAAAAGAGGACCAGGAGAAGGAGGACAGACATGTTATGATTGGGAATGCTAGTCAGTTGTATTTTCCAAAAGGATCCAGTGATACCACGTAATGTACTGCAATAGACCACTATATCTTGCACACCGCATTGGTTTTGTGTGACTGCCTTGTGGAGAAAAACTGTCATGCAGGAGTTGCTCACATAGAAAGACAGCTGCGCTTGGCATGGTTGTGGCATGTTTTGAGCCTAAACAACCCACAGTATCAGTGGCATCAACAGATCCTGAAGCAGACTTGGACCTGGCTGGTCTTTGGGAGATATGTTGCCTTTGCTCTTTTTTGCTGCCGCCACCACCCTGGCCTTCACTACTGATTTTTGCCTCCTTTTCAGTTGCTTTTTTCAGTGTGAGATATTATGGTGGGCTCTTTGGCTCCCCTCTCCCTGCTCTGCATTTGCCCTGACTGCCACTGTCACTGCTTCTACTGTCAATACTGTGGCTACAGGTGCCCCTATTACCAACACCATCAATACTTGTGGTCCCCAGCCTCCTCCCAAACTTCCTCCTCATGGCAGCCCAAATGGTGACTGGCCTAACACAAATCATTATCAGTGAGACTCTCTTGACTGTCTGCTGTAGGGTGTGGTGAGATTTTCTTGCCACTTCTTAGGAAAACAGAAGGCATCCCACGGGCAGTGAAGAACAGTCAGACTCAACTAAAAGGAGGAGGAGCAGGAGAAAACTGTGACTCTTGGCTCCACAGCATGGTGTCAGACTCTGAAGTTAACTCAACATCAGCTGCGACTGAGAAGAGGAGTGAGCCATCCAATTCACATTCTCATTCTCTTTCTACTCAACAATAATGTTGCACCTTTTTGAAACCAGGTACAACTGTGCCCTATTACTACTACTACTTCTGGCCATGTCCTGCTACTACATGTCCTCTTTCGTTTGGAACCCTTCTGTAGACCTGACATTTTTGGGCCTAAATGTACACAGTGACATAAAGTATGAAACTGTTTTCAAATCTGTTTTTTGGAAATTAAAGACAGGGAGGCGCAATACTATGTCCTCCTCTTTCCACTAACACACTGAAGACACTGCTACCAACAGTTGATTTTGGAAATACTCAGTATTGGTACCATTAACAGATTTGTGCCCAATATCTTTTGCTTGTTAAAATATTCAGAATAAAACAAAAATACTTCAATATAAAACATATGTTTACAAGCTACTATGGAATTATTTCCTCCAACCCCCTTCAAAACTGTACAGTTTTGCTCTTATTTCACCCCCATCCACCCAAAAAAGAAAGGATTTCTGTTAAAAAGGGAAAAAATGAAAGTAATTTTCTTGCAGGTAGCTTCTTTTGAGGTCTGCTGCAGCTGCAATTGTACTAGGAGGCACACCCAGCCTCAGCTCCTCACTTCTTACTTCCTGGCTGAGAGTTTTCCCTTCCTGTCCCTATTCTACGCACACAATTCTTCTTTGTAGTTCTAGCCATTCTCCTCAATGTCGTGAGCAGTAGAATACAAGCCTGATTCTGACTTTTTACTTTCCCTGACTCTCTAACATCTTTTTTCTGGCAGACACTGAAAGACCCATCTATGGAGCGGTGCCCCAAGAGGAGTAGTCTCTGTGTGTATGATGCGAGTGGTATACTGTGGCCTAATATTTGTATCATGGTGCTCCTACCTTCAGGCTGTCACTTCCAGGGGGGTCTGTCTCCATTGCAGAGATTGAGTTGGAGCGAGGACTGAAATTAAGTCCAGCCTTTGTGAAGTTTAACTTTTCCTTACTTGAAATAGACTTGTAGTAACAGAACAGTACTTGATATTTATTTTTCTTGGTTCCAGCAGTATGCATGGTTCTGGCAGTTGGCCTTAACAGTTTGTTCCATAATGCTATCTTTAGCTTCAAGTTTTGGTTGCAAAGTCCTATTAATATCAGAAGTGTGCTGCTCTATGAGCTGCTTTACCAACGCTCTTGCAGCAGGAGGGGAAAACGTTTCCCTCACTATGCCTTGTCTGGTCTCTTTCACAGTCTAACTCCAACTAACTACAGTTTCCTGAAAACCCTCCTTTGGTGGGAAGCGGGGCAGCCTACTTCTCCCCAAGGGGGGAAAGAATGAAATGATTATTCCCATTCTATCTAAAGAACTAGCTATAACTTATGCCAGCTGCTGGAGAACCAGGCACATCACATATAAAAACAGTTGCATAACAATATTAAGGCACTGAATGAGAAGACATTGCAATAAATATATCGATGGAATACATTGCTACATATAAGAACCCATAGCAAGGTGACAAAATGGTAGTGCCCCACTCTGGGATACTACACATCCACCCTCATTTACAACCCAACATAGAATGACATTCTGCTCATTCTACTAGGTTACCTCCCTGCCTGCTGCAGCACTGATTAGCTCATCCCTCCCCTCCACTTCCTCTCAGGTTTATATGAGCACCCTTCTTCTTCCTCCCTATTGCTTTTTCCCACCGACATGTGCAGTAAAATGGCGCTACATGTCATTTAACTGTATTTGTTCGAAATTAACCTAAAAAAGTTACAAACTAGTTCACTCATCTTTAGTTTGAATGTTTGTCAATGCAATATTTTAGTTTTTCCCTTTTAATACATTCGCAAAGATTTCAAACATTTTGTTTTCAAGTTCTCATTATAAGGTATTGAGTGTAGAATGATGGGGCATTTTTAATTTTATTTTTTTTAGCACAAGGCCACAACATAACAAAATGTAAATCATTATAAAAGATGCAGATGTTGAAATCACACTTAGCCTCTAAGACATAAGGTGGTCAGAAAGGTTCTTCTGTCCTCTATTACCCCTGAGGACGCCATGTCTGGCGTTGAAACATGTTGGGGGAGCTGTGTTCGCACTGTTTTTAAGTGATGTGACTATGTGAATATACTAGGATAGCATTGAGGTGTGCTGCAGGCACCCTGACAGCTCAGAGAAACATTCAAATGCAGGGGAAACATAAGCGATGAGGGATAGAAAGTGATAATACTACAAGCTTAGGCTTAGTAATGTAGGCTCAGAATCAGTAATATCAGCAATATCAGACACTAGTAGTTTATATAACCCATCGCTGAATGACAATGTGCAAATGGCAACAACTGAATAACAACCACTAATTAGTAGCAACAAAGTTGCTAGCTAATCGCTAAATAAGATATTCATACAATCTATTGCAACCATTGCCCACTTACCTAAGGGGATATGAAGTAAATATCCCCGGTGATGTCTCAAATGCATGAAAATAATTCATAGTAATAAGAAAAGACTCACATGGTCACTTTCAATTTTTAATTTCCTTTTTTTTTTTTTTTTTTTGGGGGGGGGGCAATTTAAAAGGTCTTAAAGTGAATAATAAATGTTATGTTTAAAATAAAAAAAAAAGAAAATTACCTAAAACAGTATTTGATAGCCTTTGGCTATTGAACCCAGTACTCTTGTTACAGATCTTGCACCACAGCTCAATTACTAGAAATATTGAGTTGCATTTATCAGGTGGTAATAGTTATTAATGTAATGCAATCCAAAGAAAATGGTGAGATACCCGAAAATCAATTCATACTTTTTTCTTTCAGTAGTTTTCAAAAATATGTCTTGATCCTGCAGTATGTATCCTGAGGTCAGTCCAAAATATGAGATGTCTGTCTGATACAGTCACCTTTTATGCATATATGATGGCCCTGTCCTTAACTGGGTTTCTGGACAAAGGTCTTTCAAACAATTAATAATCTTAACAAAAATGTCACATGTACCATCCATAGGCATTTGGGGTTTGCGAACACTAAATATAAAATTGACATTACTTCTAGTAAAAGAAGCTACAATACTTGATTCCTCCTACTGGAAATCAATAGACATCCCAACATATCACATTGGGTAAAAAATGGGACCAAATCTACAGGCTGGAATAGAGCTCATTAGGCAAAAAGAATCTACCATTGCTTTGTCTTTACATCTTGTACATAAATCAGTTGAATAGCTTTATGCATTATGTGTCAATGTAATGAAAAAAATAATTGTAAGATTTAAAAAAAAACATATTAAAATTCCCGGATTTAATAGTTTAGCATTGTATGTTATCCTAATATCAATTGCTGGTGTTGAGTTTTAGTTTATATTTGAAGTGAATTCAATCCAACAAATTCTTTGCAATCATCTATATATCCCAATCTCTTACAGTCACCTTAATGTTATTCTTGAAGTGTTGGTGGTGTTTTCCTTGTATTGTATTCATCAGCCTTCTACAAGATATGCTCATCACTGCAGCTCATTAGCTCCAGGAGGTCTCTCTACTCAGCAAAGAAATTATGTGTGTAAGGAAGAAATGCTAAGGTTGGCGTGTACCATGCTTACTTTTAAATGGAGAAATATGTTATCAATGTCTCCTAAATATCACTTAAAGGGAAAAAGCTAAACATCCAAAGCAATCATAGACTAATGAAGATCCAGGTATTAAATCAATTAAGAAGTATCAAGCTCTACCTAATCATCAAGGAACAGAATTGGCACCACAATATGTAGTAAGTATTGGAAAGCCTAATTTACTAAACATACCCTGCAGTCACATAATTGCATGTAATTTTACCAGCATAATTAACTAATTTAATTACCACTTCTCAAGTGCATCAATTATTGACGTTACAGAGTTTTCAGACAGCAGAATTACTGCATGGTACATTCAGTGAATGCAAAACACATCTTCATCTGCTGCAAAGACAGCACCATCACATGAAGGGGGGTGCTAATGGGGGGACATCAAGGTACTCTAGGTTTTGCTATGAGAATGAATCACATTCGGGGGACTTCTACAAGCCAAGTCCAATTCTATACCAATCACTTGCACCCAATCTAGTTGTTTTTTACTGAAAAGCTGCTAACCGTACTGCCAACATGTCCCTTGTAGGTCTAATTGTCAGCTGAAAAATGAATGCTTGACGCTGAAAGCAAAACCGGCTGAATGCTGGTGGAATATCATTGTGCACAATATGCAGTTCAGCTATAGCTTAGTGTTAAACTAATTGCAATCTACTAAAGTATTTAGCCTGCCAATACATTTTATAAAGCTAACGTTTAGATTTTTCTTTCAGATATTTTAAATGGCACTTGAAGCGAGCATGCATATTTTTAATTTAGAATGCATTTTAGTTAACGTTATTATCAGTGGTGATGCAAAATAGGTAAAATGAACAGCCAAGTCTGTAGCAACATTCAATGAAAAAAATTTAACACAGATTTTTACCCCCCTATTACAGTAAGTTAACATGTTGGATTTATCCACCGGACAAATTTGCTTCAAAGTCCATGGAAAAAACTTCTGGTTTCACCTGCGTTTTTGCTTTTTTAGTGTGGCTGGTTCACCTGCAGCTTTAGCTCTATTTAGCTAGATAATCTGTATGCTTATCAGAGAGAATGGACCCACCACTATTTCTAATAGTTTCAACATGGAAATCACACAAAGAAAGGAAGGACATGTCTGTTCTTGGCACAGTCAGGATGGTATGGACAGTAGTTTACCACTTGTTTTACAACAGTATATTTTAGCTTCCATTACACTGTAATGTTATTGTGCTGAACTAAATTTAGCCTTAGGCTGGATCTTGTCCTATCAAGGATCCTCTATTGCTTCCTAGCTGTACATATATTATATTGGTATATTATAGCACCCTTATGAAGATAGCTATCATATAAAACAATTGTCTGCTCGACTTCACTTGCTTCCTGACATTTATGACATCAATATTCTTCCACATGGTGACTCTATATGCTGATTATAAGGAGTGAATCGATTCTATTGAATTTCCCAAAAAGTTCAGATTCTCACTGGGGTACCCCAAATATTTTTAATGATGGGAGGGAGACGGAGAGAATTGATTTTGCTCATCTCTATTATGTATATTTATCCATAACCCTTTGTACTTTGGAGGTTAATTTTCTCCCATTTTTTTATTCACCATGTTTTTAGTGGTAGCCTCAAACTGTTGAGTATTTTTTCATAATAAGATTTTCCCCTGGTGGTAACCTCAAACTGTTCAGTCATTGCTTTTTCATACTAAGATTTTCCCCTTGTTGTAGCCTCAAACTGTTCAATCAGTGCTTTTGCATAATAGGATAGGCATACTGAAGGCATGTGAGATTGCTTACTACTTTTACTATGCGCTGCTCCGTTTCTCCACTGTGCCACCCGTTCTGGTTTCCCCCCTGGCATGTGAATTTATACCATCGCTACAGGGAGGAGGAGACGGCCCTGTTTCTAAAGGGTGGGGCGTTTTCTACTCCGTGACTTTGAGGTGGCAAATCGAAGCAGAAAGCGTTGTGAACAGAGAGAAAAAAAAACTCCCCTTCTCCCTGTCTGTGACACTGTCTGCTGCGATTGGATAGTTCACAGCCAGAGAGAAGGAGACACCCCTTGAGAAACAGAGCCGTCTATTCCTGTACCGATGGTATGAATTTAAATACCAGGTGGGAAACCAGAACGGGGGCACAGCAGGGGATCGGAGCAGCCCATAGGAAAAAATAATAAGCGATCTCACATGCCTTCAGTATGCCCTACACTGCCAGCTATTTACATTAGGTCAGTAATATTAGTAGCAGCAGGCCACAGTTCTATCTCGCTTCTGGTAGGCGCAAGATTAACTGAAGACAAAGAGAATGACCTTGTGGACTGGATGGCTCACTCATACTCTCAGTCACACCAGGATGATGTCAATGTCACCTCTGAGTCTGATACCATGCCTTTGAGCCAGGGCTCAGCACATTCCTCCGGCTCCTCCTCCTCCTTGTAGATCCAGAGGAGCCTTTCATTTGCATCATTAATGTCTTTCCTGCTCACTCATGAGTGCCTTCTTTTTTCCTAAGAAGAGGTAACAACATAATTATATATTAAAGATACTCAAGATAGGCAGATAGGACCCAATAGTGATCCCACGTTAGACAGGACCTACAGTAGAAGCCGAATCGGGGTGCTGAGAAGGAGTTAATATCAAAGGAGGAGAGTGGTAGCTGTGGAAATAAAGAGCAGAAGCAATGTATGGCCAAAACCTCCAAAAAAAAACTGCCTGGGCCAAATCTGCTTCAATTGGGGTCAGCTCAGGAATTAGTGATGCCACTGATACCATTGGTACAGAGTCAAAAATGTGCCAGACCTAGGCCATGCATGGCTGCTGCTAGCTCGTTTCGAGTGATTAACTCTTTTATGGCAGTTTCTCTCCACGAGGTCGGCAGACAAAACTACTGTGCAAAATCTGCAGGATGAGAAATAAGCCATGGGCATTCAAACAGAAATATAAGTACCAGGACTCTATTGCACTACTTGAAGCAGCATAACCGTATCCAGTGGGAAAATCCTTAGGCAGTACATTGTCTGTCATCATCATCAGCAACTTCTTCACCTGCTCAGTTTCCTCCTCCTCCGTTTCCTCTGCTCCATCATGAGACATCTATAATGAAATGTGTGGCCATGAGAAAACTTCCAGGCTGAACTCCCACCTGGACATGTTGCTGGCAGTGCAGTTGCTGCCATACCACTTAATTGTGGTAAATTTGGCACAGTTCTGTGTCTTTACCAAAATTGAATTCACAAGGCAATAGTACTTCTTGAAAGCTGGCCATAAGATGTGTCTTGTTCTGGAATGTGGCACAGTTCTGTGCCTTCCTCCAAATTTAATTCAGCAGACAGGCATTTTTACCTTTGGCGAGCTGTTTCCAAATGTGGTGCAGTTTTGTGCCTTCACAAAAATTTTATTCTTCTTCATGTAATTTATACTTCTGGCCAGCTTTCCATAAAACTTGTCTTGTTCTCCTAATGTGGAGCAGTTCTGCACCTTTACCAAAATTTACTGTATTTTTCAGAATATTAAATGCACCCCCCACAAAAATAAAAATAAAAAAATGGTAAAAAGTTGCAGTGCAGTGGGTCTTATAGTTTGAATGCTAATGGCACCTTCGATTATGAACGCAGTCATTAGCATGCGGGAGTCATGGGGAAGTAAGGACTGCACTGTGCTGGCTGTACTCACCTTCCCCGGTCTTCTTCCAGGTCATGCAATGGTGTCTTGTCCTTGTCCATGCACTGCAGCAGGACATGGTGCACATAGGTGCACACTATAATAATCATAATCTTTATTTATATAGTGCCAACATATTCTGCAGAGCTTTACAATCAGGGGGGTCAAGTACAAACATAGTCATAAATAACATAAAGAGCTTACAATCTTCCAGGAGATGGGGGGTGCCACAAAAAATGACACAATAGGTAAAAAAGTGCTTGTTTTATACAATGATCCGGCCATCTTAACACAATGTGGAGTAGATATAAGACTGCATGAGCCAGTCACCAGCCAATAACTGTAGTGCTTCTGAGTTTCAGGGTGTGGTGGATACTGATAGATCAGGTTCAGAGGAATAATTCTAGAGGAAGGGGGTGAAGGGTTAGATTGGGGGATGCGATAGGCTAACCAAAAAAGATGTGTTTTTAGGGAGCACCTAAAACTGTGTGAATGTTATATATATTAACCTAATTGCTCAAGGTAGCACATTCCAGAGAACTGGTGCAGCTCGGGAGAAGTCTTGAAGACGGGAGTGAGAGGTTCAGATCACGGTGGATGTTAGTCAGGCAGGGCCGGACCAACACAGAGGCTGGGGAGGCTCCAGTCTCAGGGTGCAGGCCAGATCCCCAGCCTCTGGGCGGCAGGCAGGCCACTGACCACCTCGCTGCTGCCGGCCGCGCTGGAGGACGGAGGGAGTAGTGGCTGTGAGGCGTGGGCACTTGTTGGCATTGACTTACAATGCTCCCTCCCCTCTCCGCCTCCTGGCTCGGCCCCACCGCTCCGGCTCCGCTGCTCTGGTCTCACAGAGACTGAGTCTCTGCTCTCTTTCTTGCCTGACTAGCTGCGTACAGCGCGCGCACTTTGACCGCCCTGAGGCGCTGTACGCAGTCAGGTCAAGTGCGCCCAGTCTGGAGAGCAGGAGACAGCGCGGGCAGCAGCACAGCAGTGTTGTCAGACAGTATCAAGTAAGAAGATAGATAGTTCTTAAATAAACAGTTCCCTGCAGGGCCGGGCCGACACAGAGGCTGGGGAGGGGGGCGGAGATGACAATTAATAACAAACATACATATCTAAATGGCGGGAGGGGGGGCGGGGGCTGACTTGAGTCATCTACTGATCAGTGATCATTATCAGAGCATTAGAGCTGCAGGAATAAATAACATCTAAGTGTCTGGTAGGGTAGATGGGGGTCGAGGGCTGATGGGGGAGGGTATGATGATCTAACCCAGCCCCCCTTCCCCCATCAGCCCTTGTCCTACCACAACATCTACCTGTACACCCCCCCATCTACCCCACCAGACATTTAGATGTTATTTATTCCTTCAATTCTAATGCTCTGATCAGTAGATGACTCAAGTCAAGCCCTCAACCCCCCCCCCCCCCAGCTATTTAGATATGTATGTTATCAATCATCATCCCCCACCCCCCACCGCTGCCTTCCTTGTAATTTGTTGGCCCCCAATATCCATTGTGAATCACAATCCATAACAGTGTCATCCACAGATCCCCCCATAACAGTGTCATCCATAGATCCCCCATAACAGTGTCATCCACAGATCCCCCCATAACAGTGTCATCTACAGATCCCCCCCATAACCCTGTCATCCACAGATCCCCCCCATAACACTGTGCCATCCACAGATCCCCCATAACAGTGTCATCCACAGATCCCCCATAACAGTGTCATCCACAGATCCCCCATAACAGTGTCATCCACAGATCCCTCATAACAGTGTCACCCACAGATGCCTCATAACAGTGTCATCCACAGATCCCTCATAACAGTGTCATCCACAGATCCCTCATAACAGTGTCATCCACAGATCCCTCATAACAGTGTCATCCACAGATCCCCCATAACAGTGTCTCATTCAAAGACCCCCCATAACAGTGACATCCACAGATCCCCCATAACAGTGTCTCATTCACAGACCCCCCCATTAGTTCAAAACCCACCCAAAGCATCTTCTGGTTAAAAATATTTTTTTTCTTCTTATTTTCCGCCTCAAAAACCTAGGTGCGTCAATATTATTTTCTGTTAGATTCTATGCAGCCGGCTACGCAAACTCTGCAAGGTCCGCAATCGCACCGGCCGCTTTCGTTATGCTGGTATAATTACATTAAGTATTTAGTAAAGACTTCACAAGTTGGGGGGGGGGGGCGCACTTGGGCAGCTCAGCCTATGTTAGTGGTGGACCTTGTCCCAGCCCTGCAGTCAGGAGTCATTAGCTGAATGGAGAGCACCAGTAGGATGATAGACAAAGATTAAGGAGGAGATGTAGGAGGGTGCTGCACTGTGGAAGGCTTTGTGGATGAGAAACAGCAGTTTAAATTAAACCCTGTACTTGATGTGAAACATTCCGTCAAAAAAATAGAGCATGTCCTATTTTTTTCACGTTTGCGGACACGAATAGGCATTATTACAATGGATCTGCCATAAAAACGGATTCTTCAAAAAAAACAGTCCATCATCCGTTTTTTTGGGGCGGACGCAAAGTTTGCGGATGGATCGGACGCGGAAACAAACAACGGTCGTGTGCATGAGGCCTAAGATGGAGATGTCAGGTTTAGGTAGGTTAGTGGAAGGAGAAAACACCAGTAGTTCAGTTTTTGAAAGATTCAGTTTCAAATAGGGGACATGATGTTAGAGACAATGAACAGACACTGGTGTTCTGTAGTACAGCAGGTGACATGTCAGGGAAAGAAGTATATAGTTGGGTGTCGCTGGCATATAGATGGTACTGAAAACCAAATTTGCTGATAATCTGTTCAATAGGGGCTGTGTAGAGAGAAAAGAGAATAGGACTAAGGACTGAACCCTGAGGAACCACAACAGTAAGACGGAGAGGAGGCAGAGCCAGCGAATGATACACTGAAAGAGTGGCCATAGAGATTGGAAAAAAAAACAAGAAAGAATGGTGTCCCTAAGGCCGATAGATTTGAGCATGGTGAGGAGTAGATGGTGGTCTACAGTGTGGAATGCAGCAGAGAGATCAAGGAAAATTTGTAAAGAATAGTCACTGTTACATTTAGCTGTCAGGTAGCCATTGGTTACTTTTGTAAGGGCAGTTTCTGTATAATGTAGGGTGTGAAAACCACATTGTAATGGATCAAGGAGAGAGTTAGAGGAGAGATAGTGGATGAGGCGAGAGCAGACCAGACACTCTAGGAGTTTAGAGATGAAGAGAAGATTAGAGACAGATCTGTAATTACCTGTGCAGGATGGGTCAAAAGAATGTTTTTTAAATAATAGGGTTATGACAGAATAAGGAGGGAATATACCAGAATATACCAGAAGATAAAGAGAGAGTTTGAAGATTTTGGTTAGGTAAGCTGTGACTTCTGGGGAGAGAGACTGGAAGAGGTGTGAGGGATTAAATGTGTGTCAGGTCACAGTGCACAGCAGGACCCAGAAGAATTAATGGAGCAGTATATCCTGGATCTGTGGCACCGTCCGGAGCAAGCAAGGTAAGTTTGTTTATTTTGTAACGTCTGACTTGAGATCTGATGGGGACTAGGGGGTCCGATCTGTGGCTGAGTGGGAATAGGGGGTGCGATCTGAGGCTGATAGGGTCTGATTGGAGGTCTCATCTGGGGCTGATCTTAGGCTGATGGGCAGGAGCGTAGCTAGCGGCTCATGGGCCCTGGTGCAAGAGTTCAGCTTGGGGCCCCCTTCCCTCAGTGCTTTGTGTGTCTTCTTATGTGGCACAAGGGTCTTTGGGCCCCCTCAGGCTCCTGGGCCTGGTAGCGACTGCTACCTCTGCACCCCCTATAGCTACGCCCATGCTGATGGGGCTTGGGGGTCTGATCTGAAGCTGATTTGGGCTGGAAGGTCTGATCTGAGGCTGATTGGGTCTGATCTGAGGCTGATTGGGTATCTGATCTTAGTATAATGGGGTTAGGGGGTATGATGAGGGGATTTATCTGAGGCTAATGGAGGCTGAGGCAGTCTTATGGGGGACTTATATGAGGCTGATGGAGGCTTGGGGGGGGTCGGATGGGAGGCTGATGGATTTTGGGGGGTCTGTTCTGAGGACTGATGAAGAATAGAGGTCTGATTTGGGGATCTGCTCTGAGGTCTGATGGAAAATATGTTTTTCCTATTTTCCTCTTACAAATCCTAGGTGCGCCTTATAGTCTGTTGTGTCTTAAGGTCTGAAAAATACAGTAATTCAGCAAGAAGTAGTTCTTCTTGCCAGCTGTCCATATCAATTGTCTTATTGTGCAAAGGTGGTGCAGTTCAATGGCTTTATCAATTTGGGTCATCACTCTCCTGTCGTCTCTACTACAACAAGTAGCAAAAGCTGCAGCAGCCAGTTCAGTTAGCTACATGATGGAACAGTTTTTTCCACTGCCGCACCAATATGATGCATACTAGCAACAGACATGCACTGCCTGAACAACTGGGTTCAGTCTTACCTGCACTGTGCCCTTATTCGCGCACATACCCTGTTCCATGCCCCTGAATTTCTGGGGAGGTAGACTGGAACAGTGGCTGGAACTAGCCTAATTTGCGATTGATGCACTGTTTTGCCCAGCCTCCAGTGTCATCTCAGTGAGTAGGTGCCACTACAACAACCCTAAACCTCTGCACATCTCCTGCCTTCTCCATGAGGTTCTGCACTGCACTGCTGTTGCTCCCCAAAACATGGGAGAATATTTAGGCTTTTGTTCAGAACAAGCCACCGCATTTTTTGATACAATTGTGTATGTGTATAAACATCAGAAGGCATCTGCCCCCCAATAAGGGAAACTTTATGGAATTTTTTTTAATTTTAAAAAAGCATAACAAATGCAATGGTACAATGTATTTTTAAACAGGTTGTTAACACCATCAACCATGTGTTTACCCATAGCTATATATGTCAGTGTCACTCTGACATTTACTATTTCTGTCATTGCGTTAGCTTAAAAAGAATGTTATATACCAATTTTCAGGCCAATTGGAACACACTTTCCATTTGGGTAGAATCGATTAAGGACTGAATCAAATTTCTTTTGACGGATTCATTTGATCGAACCTGAAACAAATTTCAAGAAATTTGCTCATCTATTATCCTATCTATCTATCTATCTATCTATCTATCTATCTATCTATCTTTAAATTGTAACATGTGAAAAAAGTAGCGATCTTAGGTTAAATGCTATCCATCAAAGCACTACTCTTGTATTAATAATCTGCTACAATTTATTGAGATTGTTATTTGCCAATGAGATTTCATAACACTTTAAAGAGGTTGTCCGGTCCTAAAATCAAAATTCTTTTTATGTGCTTCTAACACCCCTCACCATTAGTGTTGAGCGAACAGTTCGAGAATAGTTCGGGTTCGTACCGAATTTTGGGGTGTCCGTGACACGGACCCGAACCCGGACATTTTCAAAAAAGTTCGGGTTCGGGTCCGGTGTTCGTCGATTTCTTCCCGCTTTCTGAAGGGCTGCACAGCAGCCAATCAGTTAGCATTTTACTTCTTGCCCTAAGAGCCCATCACAGCCATGCCTACTAATGGCATGGCTGTGATTGGCCAAGTGCAGCATGTGACCCAGCCTCTATTTAAGCTGGAGTCACATAGCGCCGCACGTCACACTGCTCTGATTAGTGTAGGGAGAGGACGCAGCTTCTATCAGGGCGAGATTAGGCAGGTTAAAGTCAGCAACAGCACCTAATGAACGGATCAATTTACAGCTGAGAATCATTGAACTTCTGCTAGTTACTTGCTCGCTGGTTTTTAGGCTGCACAGAGCGTTTTCTGTCACTTATTTTCTGGGTTGATCGGCGGCCATTTTGTGACTTGTGGTGCGCCAGAAGAAGCTGCCACCAAGTCCATCAATCCATCAATACTAGTTGTTTTTTTTTGCTATATCCTACATCAGGGGCTTGGCTGTGCTAATTGTCACCCCTAGAAACTCAGGAAAGAAATTTCTATATTTTATTAAGGGTTAAATACAATTGCCCAAATACCAATCCCCTAAATCTGGTGTTCCAGCTTTGGCTAGACAAGTATAATACTGTCTGCTGTCTGGCAAAGGATAGATTATTTTCTGGGGTTAAATTCAATTGCCAAAATAGCAATACCATAAATCAGTGGTTTCAGCTGTGGCTGGCAAAATAGAATAGTGTCCGAGGTAACGCACACACGTACAGACGCACGTACACGATTCTTGAATAGTTGTATTATCGCGATAATAAAACTAACAGTGTAAAGTTGACTGTATTGCTCTAAGTTATATTCAGGCATCGAATGTAACTTCTATTACAGCACACCAATACTAAAACTGACTAAGAGACAGCTTTAAGTTCTATTCGAACGCGATTGCAACTTTGGAACTTAAAGTGGTGTACGATTTTAAAAGTTGAGTACTAAAAGTTGGAATCGCAATGCGATTCTTATGTATTTAGCTTAATCGCATTGCGATTACAACTTTGAGCTACCGATCACCATGGGAACGCCTCCTCCAGTAGAATGTACTGTCGGATGTGAGAATTAAGTTGAAATCGCAATGCGATTATTATATATCTGCTTAATCGCATTGCCGTTTCAACTTAGCATTGCTAAATAATTCCATCCATATTCGTTAACTTACTGACTCAGTAAGTTAACGATATGGATGGAATTATTTAGCAATGCTAAGTTGAAATCGCAATGCGATTAAGCAAATATATAAGAATCGCATTGCGATTTCAACTTAATTCTCAGATCCGACAGTACATTCTACTGGAGGAGGCGTTCCCATGGTGATCGTTAGTTCAAAGTTGTAATCGCAATGCGTTTATTGCGGTATATTATCCCTCTGGGTGTCTTTTACAGCCTTTTTAGTGCCCAAAAGTTCGGGTCCCCATTGACTTCTATGGGGTTCGGGTTCGGGATGAAGTTCGGGTTGAGTTCGGATCACGAACCCGGACATTTTCCGGAAGTTCGGCCGAACCTCTCGAACCCGAACATCCAGGTGTTCGCTCATCTCTACTCACCATGCATACATATGCCCCCAATACCTGTTTTTCAAGTCTGAGCTTTCCTTCCCCCCTAGAAGACATCAGATTATCCTGGCAGATCTGTTTACTTTCTTTCCTTCTTGTTTTGTTGAATACATAACTTTATTGATACACCAGCCTGGCTGCACTGCACAGAGATGAGTCACAGGCTGGCCACGCCCCCACACTGCTCTGTCTGCAGCAGCTACACCCATTACAACTCCTGTGTCCATCTTTCTGCACACAGACATGAATCTACTTCTCAGTCAGTGTCTAAATCCCATCACTGACCATCCACAGGCACTGCCCTTATCATCTCCAGAGTGTGAAAAACAGCTTGAATCAGCAAGCGTATCCAATCATATATGTATCTAATCCTATCCTGTGTGATACAGCCTGCAGAGCGGTGTATCAAATCCCAACACTGACATTGCTAAAATGTGTATCTAATCCCATTTTGTATGATCCTGTCTGCTGAGCTGTGTATCTAATCCCTTATGCACACCACCGTATCCATTTTGTGATCCACATTTTTTGCAGTCCCATTGAGTTCGATGGATTTGAGGTGCTCATTTCGAGGACCAGAATAGGACATGTTCTGTTTTTACTGGAACTGACATACGGATATAAAAAACACACTGATGACGTCCCTGTGCTTTCCATATCCGTATGTCAGTTCTGCGACAGATAAAAAATGACTGTTAAAAAATGTGAATCGCACACGGACAGTAACCTCATTTAGTGGATCCGCGACTTGCAGACCGCAAACCAGATACGGTTCTGTGCACGAGCCCTATCACTTATACTGAGCGCCCATAACAGTGACATCCACAGTGCCCCATAACAGTGACATCCACAGTGCCCCATAACAGTGACATCCACAGCGCCCCCATAACAGTGACATCCACAGTGCCCCATAACAGTGACCTCCACAGTGCCCCATAACAGTGACCTCCACAGTGCCCCATAACAGTGACCTCCACAGTGCTCCATAACAGTGACCTCCACAGTGCCCCATAACAGTGACCTCCACAGTGCCCCCATAACAGTGACCTCCACAGTGCCCCATAACAGTGACCTCCACAGTGCCCCATAACAGTGACCTCCACAGTGCCCCCATAACAGTGATATCTACAGTGCCCCCATGACAGTGACGTCCACAGTGCCCCCATAACAGTGACGTCCACAGTGCCCCCATGACAGTGACGTCCACAGTGCCCCCATGACAGTGACGTCCACAGTATCCCCATGACAGTGACGTCCACAGTGCCCCCATGACAGTGACGTCCACAGCGCCCCCATAACAGTGACCTCCACAGTGCCCCATGACAGTGACGTCCACAGTGCCCCATGACAGTGACGTCCACAGTGCCCCATGACAGTGACCTCCACAGTGCCCCATGACAGTGACGTCCACAGTGCCCCCATAACAGTGACGTCCACAGTGCCCCCATAACAGTGACGTCCACAGTGCCCCCATAACAGTGACGTCCACAGCGCCCCCATAACAGTGACGTCCACAGTATACAGTATAGGAATACTCATGGATTGTCACCCAGCTTTCCTGGTCTCCTGAGGAGAACATATCTCAGTGTGGGAACATATAGAGAAGTCATCAAATGATTTAGCCATTCAGGAGTCTTAGTTCTCATAGGAGCTGCAACTTGGCTTTCTAAACTCCTGAATGGCCAACTCATTTGACTTCTCTATATGTTCCTATACTGAGATATATTCTCCTCAGGAAAGCTGGGTGACAGCCTGTATACCACACAGCTCTCCTAGGAGCTGCCACCTGGCTTTCTGTGTGTGGTATACAGGCTGTCACCCAGCTTTCCTAAAAAGGAACAGAACCTAGAACTTGCGGAATGGTGAATGCCCGGATGGAGCACGGTGCAGGAATGGCCACCAGTTGTGGCTAGCAGGAGGATGATGGGCTGATTGTCCTCCCTCCACCGCTTTCTGTGGTCCCGCTCAGCCTGCCCCGCACTAAGATCAAATGCAGACGTCCGAGGAACACAGATGCTGGATTCCTGCTTAGTGCAGGAGCGCATGCCGTCATTGGTTGCTATGACGCCGTGCGCTTCCTTCAGCCGCTACTGTACACTAATAAACTGGTATGATCTATAGGAGTGTATTAGTGTACAGTAGCGGCTGCAGGAAGCACACGGCGTCATAGCAACCAATGACGCCGTGAGCTCCTGCACTAAGCAGGAATCCAGCCCGGCACCTGTGTTCCTCGGACATCTTATAACCCCTCTTCCCCCATGGAGGCTCTCTCACTGTCACATGGGCTCTGATGTCTGCCCTCAGACATGGACGCTGGGCCCCGCAGTCATGTTCAGGAGACTAGGGGACCACGGAGGAATCCCCCGCCTCCCCTGTGGGTGAGTCCCAGCCTGCTCCTGCACAGTGCTTACATCGCGCTGGGCAGGAGTCAGTACAGGCTTCACATAGAAGCCTGTACAATATAGACAGTGGTACTGCGCATGCTCACTAGCATTTAGCCTAGTGAGCTGTGAAGACGGCCGGGCGGAGCTTTCTCCAGCACGAGGCGGTGACGTCACTTGTGACGATCCGTCTCCTGCTTGAGAAAGGAAGAGAAGACAGGAAGAGAAGAAGACGGTCTTCAGACGGAAGCAGGGAAAAGCCATCTGGAGGGACCACGTGACCGGGAGGCAGATCTCAAGAACGGCTGCACTGTGGAAGGTAAGTATATGTGCAATAATCTTTCCTCCACAGGTTAGATTCAAAGAGCAATAAAAAAGGTTAAGCCCGGAGAACCCCTTTAAGCCTGGCACCTTTACAGTCCAAACAAAAAGGATTTCTTCTCTTGCTGTGATATACAATGTCTGTTCTTCCATCCTACATGGTAATGGCCACTATAACCATGCTAGTTTTCTGCAGGAAAAGGTGAAAAATGAAAGCTACCATTATTTCATCATTTTATTCCACCTTTGAAGAATTTTTGATCTGGATATATTACTGCAAAAAAATAAAAAATAAAAAGACTGCAAGAGTTTTGCTTTGTATTTCGGACTGTCCCAGTATAAATGAAGCATTTCTGTGCACTGCAGTTACACAATGACTTTTTTCATCTACACATGCCATTGGGATCAGTAAGCATGGAAGCAATCAGAAAGACATGGTGAAAAAACTACATAGTAATGATATTATAAAGTAATGCCTTCTTCACAGATTTGAATTTTTCCCCAGCCAGAATTGAATCCAAAATAATTATCCCTTTATACTTTGCTTTAGTTTAGTTCAATGTTAGACTGGTCGGCACTGCTGCAATGGTGGTGGCGGTGCACGTGTCTATGGGTCGGCGTCTCCAGGAACAATATAAGAATGAAGACCGGCACTCGCTTCTTTGGTTTTCAATATTGCTGCTTTATTGGTCACATAATATTTAAGTGACGCGCTTCGGCACTAATTCGTGCCTTCATCATACTCATAACATCTATAACTAATAGCGGGTTTATATACACAGGTCATCAAGACAATTGGTCAGAGCAAACAATGGGAAGTGATGGCACACAGTGGCCCCTCCCTCTAGACAAAAAAATTCTAATCAGTGGATTTAACACAGGAAGACATGCTCATGAAGAAAACAAGGATCCAGATATATGGTATTGATACATCTTATTGGCATTTTGCTAGAGAAAAATAAAAAATAAAAAAGTATTTAGAACATAAAATGAAACCATTATGAAAACTGTCTCACAAGAAACTATGTACACTGTAGTCCCGATTCAGACCACGGGGTTCAATAGTCTGCAAGCGGTGAATCCAATAGGCTTCTCTTGCAAATGAACTTGCTACAAAAAGGTCTATCCTTCAGCCCCACAAGCAATTTGGACACTTTCACACTTGATATGGACTTGCAACGTTTCTATAGAAATTTGCCCCTTAAAGCGCACTTTTCTTCGGGACAGATTAACCCCACCACTGATGTTTCTTTAGCTTCTGACCCCTTATCAGCAAAACACTTAGGCCTCAGAATTAAGAGCACCTTTTCACCACCTCGCTCATACCATCTTATAGAGACCTTTATCCAGCTTGTGCAGACAGATGTTGATACATGGTTTCAAAAATGTAGAGACGGCAAATTTCATTTGCACCACAATTTAACTAAGGATGAAAAAAATACACTGGATCACTTGCTTGATAATAGGTCTCTGGTATTTAAACCCGCTGACAAAGGGGGAGCGCTTGTGGTACTTGATAAAAGTTACTATGCATCTGAAATTATGAGTCAATTACAAGACACTAACACTGAATTACTGCCATATGATCCAGTATTTCAAGTAAAAGCTGTGTTACAGAATGTTGTGGATGCCGCTGTAAAGGATGTAGTCATTGATGCCTCTTTGAGCAGTTTTTTGATTAATCAACACCCCATAACTCCTGTGTTCTATACTTTGCCCAAGGTTCACAAATCGCTCACTCACCCCCCGGGGCGCCCAATTGTTGCGTCTACTGACTCCATCCTTTCTCCTCCAGCGATTCTTTTGGAAAAAATATTGACACTATTGACTGTTTCGGCCTCTTCCTATTTACGGGATACACAGCATTTTTTACAGGAGCTTGCATGCATTACATCGGGGAGTGACTGCATTTTAGTCACACTTGATGTATGCAGTTTATATACATCAATCACCCATCAAGAGGGCATAAGGGCAGTACAACATTTACTGGCATCTAGTGCATACTCTGGACCACAACAAGAGCTATTTCTGTCATTATTGAGGGTGGTATTGGAATGGAACTATTTCCTGTTTCAAGATTCATTTTACCAACAGCGCCGCGGGACCTCGATGGAATCGAATGTCGCACCGCCGTACGCAAATTGTTATATGGCACAATTCGAGTCTGAATATGTCTACTCGCATCCATTGTATCTACAACACTTCATATTTCGGCGTCGATTTATCGACAATATATTTTGTGTATGGCGAGGCGACGTTCGATCCCTGCAACAATTTGCGGACTTCCTCAATAAAGTACGACCCGAACTACAATTTACGCTACATTATAGCTTTGAGAAGGTATCTGTTTTGGATAGTTGGGTCATTCAAGGCGCTGATGGTCAATTACACACCGACTTATTTTCCAAGGACACTGACAGAAATAGCCTGTTGGCATTCAGCAGTAATCACCCAGCCCCTACTAAAAAATCCTTACCATACTCACAGTTTCAAAGGGTGAAGCGGATTGTCAGTGATCCAGAGTTATGCACAAAAAGGCTAGAAGAAATGACTCAGAAATTTCAGGCTAGGGGTTATCCCGATTCAGTGTTAAAACAACAGAGAAACAAACTTAACACCATACAACCTCCGAAATGTAAACCAGAACCGCGCATACCATTAGTGGTCAAATATCACCCGTGGACAGGCAAATTACGTGGGATAGTCAACCATCACTGGCATATCATATCTAGGTCCTATCCTAGTACTCTTGAGTTTCAAAAACCACCGATGCTTTGCTACAAAAGGAATCCCAACATTAAAGACAGAATAGTGCGAGCTGACATTGGAGGTGGAAAAATTTCCTTACGGCAACAAGTGTTCTCTTTCCCTAAAACAGGCACTTTTCCCTGCTTGAGTTGCACACACTGTTCAAGTGTCATACGAGGCACACATTTTACCCATCCGCATACAGGGGAATTAATACCAGTACAGGGTCACTTCACATGTGACAGTCGATTTGTGGTGTACCTAGTAAAATGCCCTTGCGGCTTATTGTACATTGGCGAGACCACAACACGTATGAAAGATAGGCTAAGTAATCACAAGTCGACCATCAGGAAGGAAAATCTTCTACTACAAATCCCACACCATTTCCACCGCATGCGACATTCAATAGCACAACTACGTTTTCAGATTATTGAGAGTGTTCAATTGAAACGTAGAAGGGGTGATAGGACCAAATTGTTACTTAAAAGAGAAGCCTATTGGATTCACCGCTTGCAAACTATTGAACCCCGTGGTCTGAATCGGGACTACAGTGTTCATAGTTTCTTGTGAGACAGTTTTCATAATGGTTTCATTTTATGTTCTAAATACTTTTTTCTTTATTTCTAGCAAAATGCCAATAAGATGTAACAATACCATATAACTGGATCCTTGTTTTCTTCATGAGCATGTCTTCCTGTGTTAAATCCACTGATTAGAATTTTTTTGTCTAGAGGGAGGGGCCAATGTGTGCCATCACTTCCCATTGTTTGCTCTGACCAATTGTCTTGATGACCTGTGTATATAAACCCGCTATTAGTTATAGATGTTATGAGTATGATGAAGGCACGAATTAGTGCCGAAAAGCGTCACTTGAATATTATGTGACCAATAAAGCAGCAATATTGAAAACCAAAGAAGCGAGTGTCGGTCTTCATTCTTATTTTGCTTTAGTTTAGAATAGTGTTGAGCCCGAATATTTTATTGCACATTTTTATTGTGAATATCGTCACTTCGATAATTTGCAAATATTTATAATATAATGATATATATTCGTAAAAAATTAATATTTGTCTATTCATCTGAACCTATTACCTGCCTGCTTCTTGCTTGTGGGCCAATGTGAGAAGGCTGCAATATCGTAGTCTGTAGTGAATTATAGTGATGAGCGGCAGGGGCAATATTCAAATTTGCGATATTTAGCGAATATTTGGGCGAATATTCACGAATTCCTGATCTTCAAACATTATTTTCTTGATTGCGAAAATTCGCATTAACAAATTCGCATAAAATTCGCAGTCTAGTATTTAAAAAAAAAAATAATATTCGCGATTACGAATATATTTTGAGATATTCTAAATATTTGCGAATTCTCAAATTCCCTACTGATAGGTCTATAACGAAAGTCACAAATTCGCGAATATATGACGAATATTTGGCTAAATATTTGTGTAATATTGTGAATTCGAATATGGCACCTGCCGCTCATTACTAGTTTAGAATTCATTCCTGAAAGGAGACTGCAGGCAACAATTTCAATTTCAATTGAGAAATTTTGGAATGTCGATTTTAAATACTTTTTGCCAAAGTTTTAAATCATTGCACGTGGTGTAAAAATTTGCAACTTTCCTCATCCCTCAAATGTTTTAAAAAATTGGTGAGAAAAGTGTATGAAATGGAAGGGGATGTTAACTGGAAGGGGACATGTGCTGGCAGTGTCATCAGAAAATAATGATTCTAAATACAGTAAAGGATAATTTTTAGAGCATGTTTACTAAAGTCAAAATTATCATAATTGTTCCAAAATGAGGAAATGGATTTGATATAAACTACAGGATGCTGTCTTTACCTGGCTTCAATGTTGCATATGTGCTTTTATTGAGATATTTCTAAACCAGGAGTCAGCAACCTCCAGTCCTCTAGCTGATGTGAAACTCTAAGGCCTCTTTCACACGGGCGTCATGTTTGACGCCCGGATAAGAGGTGGGTGCGTTGCGGGAATATGTGCGTTTTTCCCGCGCGGGTGAAAACGTTTGTAACGCGTTTTGCACGCGCGTGAGAAAAAACGCCATGTTTGGTACCCAGACCCGAAGCCGGACTTCATCACTGAAGTCCGGTTTCGGGTCTTCTGGAGAATTGATTATTTTCCCTTATAACATGGTTATAAGGGGAAATAATAGCATTCTTAATAAAGAATGCATAGTAAAATGAAGAGGAAGGGGTTAAAAATAATAAAAGTTAATTTACCTTAGCCACTTGATCGCGTAGTCGCGATCTCTCCTCTCTTTCCCTGCATCATCTAAGATCTTCAGGATCTGTGACATCACATCACATGGTCCATCTTACCATTAAGTTCAGATTATGGAGGGATCCCGGATCTTATGGGGGGATCCACATGGGTTAAAATTTTGTTGCGCTGCACAGTAATGTAGAATCTGTTTAAACTTTTTTTTGGCTGTCAGAGTGACGCAGAATAACATTTTCGATACCAGAACGTGTTGGCTAGGAATGCTGAATTTGGGTCCAGTTGGAGAAACGATGTGTCTGGTTAATAGACAATACCGTTGTAGTTCTGATCATAAATAATTGCAAGAACGACACAGACTAATTCTCACGCTATAACATATTAGCTACAATGAATTTGGCTCCATTTGGTGGAGTTATTTGTGTGGTTCATTCTGTTAACCAATGACACTCCTCCCTTACGGCAATAAACCACCAGCTGCCATGTTTGATACATCCACTAAGTTTGTCCCATCTGGTTTTAACCAAAATACCCTGAAGGTCCAAGTGGCGTTCAGCACTAACTGTTCTGTGATGCCCTTAGATGTCCGGTGCTGCACATGAGCTGCACTGAAGGGATCGCTGTTTGTCTACTCTTTGCTGACAGGTTCCAGTTTACTCGCTCAACATTGTTCGTCATAGGGATCAGGGATTGAAATGCTGGAGCACACTTTTATTTGGTAAAAGACTAATATATTCAGAATAATTTGTTTGATAAAAGACCAATGTTTCCACAACAAAAATAATTTTTCTGACAAAAAGCGACAATCAACTGGTGTGAAACTCAGCTGTGTGAAGAATAAATGTATTTGCACTGCCTAAATTGTGTTAATTAAGACTGCTCTGCAACACTAAATGTCAGGAATCATCTTGCTATGTCTGTTTATTTCAGACGGTCTTGCCCTCAGTTAAGATGGTGGATTGTATCTCAGGTGGGTGCCATCTTACTTCCTGTTTCATATTTAAACCTCTCAAGCCTGTTACTAATTGCTTGAGTATTGTGTTATAGCTCCTGCTTGTGCAGTCCTCTCGCCTGGAACTTGCTCTCTGTTTTTTCCTCCTCCTTGCGGTTTACCCTGCTACTCCTGGATACCTGCCAACCGCTTGCTGGGTTTCTCTCTAACCTATCGTCTGTATTCCTGCCTTCATCTGCATTCCTGCTACCTTCTGTACAAAACTCTGGTGCCTCCTGTGTTCAGGCCTTGTACCTGCCATTGGATTTCAGCAGTATTCCACTAGTATCATGACAAAATACTCAAGCCTAAAATGGAGTCCGTCGGGACTGGGAGTTCAGAGGTTCGCATTAAGCAACTGCAGACTGCTATGGCTAGTATGCGCACTGAGATGCAGACTTAAAAAAAAAAATTTGACGATTTTGAAGGACAGACTTCCCACAACATCCAAATTTATGGACAAGCGATTCAAGAGCTACGTGGTACCATGCAAACATTATCTGACCGGATAGTCCACTTGGAGAATCAAGTTTCTATACCACCTGCTACAGTGCCTGCAATGACCCCTACGTTGCCACTATTCAGATTTGGCAGAGACTGCGATCAATTTCGGGATTCCTCAATCAATGTACTTTGAGGCAAATTCAACTCAATTCCCTACTGATAGGTCTAAAGTCTTATGTATTATTAATCTGCTGACACATAAAGCCATTGCCTGAGCGATCGGAGGGGCCAGAGCGCGCCTGTAGTAGCCTGGGTTTCTATGAATGAAACCCAGGCAGCTCTGTAGTATTTCCTATGGAGCCTTGCCTGTAATAGGCTTCATAGGAAATATGCAATTTTTTCATACATTCCAATGCTATTGGATACACATCATGGGTGTCACAATGTGTGAAAATGCTGAATTTGGGTCCAGTTGGAGAAACGATGTGTCTGGTTAATAGACAATACCGTTGTAGTTCTGATCATAAATAATTGCAAGAACGACACAGACTAATTCTCACGCTATAACATATTAGCTACAATGAATTTGGCTCCATTTGGTGGAGTTATTTGTGTGGTTCATTCTGTTAACCAATGACACTCCTCCCTTACGGCAATAAACCACCAGCTGCCATGTTTGATACATCCACTAAGTTTGTCCCATCTGGTTTTAACCAAAATACCCTGAAGGTCCAAGTGGCGTTCAGCACTAACTGTTCTGTGATGCCCTTAGATGTCCGGTGCTGCACATGAGCTGCACTGAAGGGATCGCTGTTTGTCTACTCTTTGCTGACAGGTTCCAGTTTACTCGCTCAACATTGTTCGTCATAGGGATCAGGGATTGAAATGCTGGAGCACACTTTTATTTGGTAAAAGACTAATATATTCAGAATAATTTGTTTGATAAAAGACCAATGTTTCCACAACAAAAATAATTTTTCTGACAAAAAACGACAATCAACTGGTGTGAAACTCAGCTGTGTGAAGAATAAATGTATTTGCACTGCCTAAATTGTGTTAATTAAGACTGCTCTGCAACACTAAATGTCAGGAATCATCTTGCTATGTCTGTTTATTTCAGACGGTCTTGCCCTCAGTTAAGATGGTGGATTGTATCTCAGTTGGGTGCCATCTTACTTCCTGTTTCATATTTAAACCTCTCAAGCCTGTTACTAATTGCTTGAGTATTGTGTTATAGCTCCTGCTTGTGCAGTCCTCTCGCCTGGAACTTGCTCTCTGTTTTTTTCCTCCTCCTTGCGGTTTACCCTGCTACTCCTGGATACCTGCCAACCGCTTGCTGGGTTTCTCTCTAACCTATCGTCTGTATTCCTGCCTTCATCTGCATTCCTGCTACCTTCTGTACAAAACTCTGGTGCCTCCTGTGTTCAGGCCTTGTACCTGCCATTGGATTTCAGCAGTATTCCACTAGTATCATGACAAAATACTCAAGCCTAAAATGGAGTCCGCCGGGACTGGGAGTTCAGAGGTTCGCATTAAGCAACTGCAGACTGCTATGGCTAGTATGCGCACTGAGATGCAGACTTAAAAAAAAAAAATTTGACGATTTTGAAGGACAGACTTCCCACAACATCCAAATTTATGGACAAGCGATTCAAGAGCTACGTGGTACCATGCAAACATTATCTGACCGGATAGTCCACTTGGAGAATCAAGTTTCTATACCACCTGCTACAGTGCCTGCAATGACCCCTACGTTGCCACTATTCAGATTTGGCAGAGACTGCGATCAATTTCGGGGATTCCTCAATCAATGTACTTTGAGGCAAATTCAACTCAATTCCCTACTGATAGGTCTAAAGTCTTATGTATTATTAATCTGCTGACACATAAAGCCATTGCCTGAGCGATCGGAGGGGCCAGAGCGCGCCTGTAGTAGCCTGGGTTTCTATGAATGAAACCCAGGCAGCTCTGTAGTATTTCCTATGGAGCCTTGCCTGTAATAGGCTTCATAGGAAATATGCAATTTTTTTCATACATTCCAATGCTATTGGATACACATCATGGGTGTCACAATGTGTGAAAATGCCCATAATATAAAAATTTTTAAAAATATTCCCCATACGTCAAACACCAAAACGGAAATGGCGGATTCGCCATTTTTTGTCGCTTCATTTTCCACAAAAAATTACATAAAATATGATCAAAAAGTCTTACACACCCCAGAATAGTATCAATAAAAAGATAATATTATGACGCAAAAAATGAGCCCCCATACAGCTCTGTACATATAATTACAAAAAAATTAAAGGGGTCAAAACATGGTGACAAAAAAAGTAAAACCGATTTTTTTCCCACTTTGAATTATCTTTTCACTAACAAAACGCAAGAAAACCTATACATATAGGGTATCACCGGATTTGTACTGACCTGTAGAGTAAAAGTAACTGGTCAGTTTTATCGCACATCGAACGTCGGAATTTAAAAACCCGCAAAACTGTGGTGGAATTGCTTTTTTTCCGCAAAAAACAAGCCTTCATATGGCTATGTGAACCGAAAAATAAAAAAGTTATGGCTCTGGGAAGGCAGGAAGCGCAAAACGAAAACTCAAAAAATAAAAAACCTCCAGTCCTTAAGGGGTTAAGAAGAAGGACGGTTCTCTAAGACCTTGCATTGATTAACGAGAACTTAACAAAATTACAATCAAAAACCGTTATCCTCTACCATTAATCCCCGAACTTTTGGAGAGAGTGCGACATGCAAATTTTTTTGCCAAGTTAGACCTGCGAAGCGCCTATAACCTGGTCCGTATGAGATCTGGAGACAAATGGAAGACAGCTTTTACGGACATTTCGAATATCTTGTTATGCCTTTTGGTCTCTGCAATGTCCCGGCCACTTTTCAACATCTCGTCAATGATATCTTCAGAAATCTTCTGGAACAGTTCGCAGTCATCTATTTGGACGATATCTTGATCTTCTATAATTCTATGGATGAACATCAGAGACATGTGAGACTCATTTTGGATCGTCTAAGAAAGAATCAACTTTACATTAAGATTGAAAAATGTGAATTTCACTAGACTGAAATCCATTTTCTTGGCTATATAATTTCACCTCATGGTCTATACATGGACTCTAGCAAGATTAAAGCAATAGTAGACTAGCCTACCACCTGGAGCATAAAAGATGTTCAACGATTCATAGGTTTTGCCAATTTTTATAGACGCTTCATTAAGAATTTCTCAGAAATAATTACTCCTATTACACAGTTGACTAAGAAAAAAAAATCCTTTGTCTGGTCTCCCCAAGCACAGGAATCCTTTTGTCTCCTAAATTATAAGTTCACTACAGCCCCTGTATTAGTTAATCCCGCCATAGAGCTTTCCTTCATTGTGGAAGTACAGTGGAGGAAATAATTATTTGACCCCTCATTGATTTTGTAAGTTTGTCCAATGACAAAGAAATGAAAAGTCTCAGAACAGTATCATTTCAATGGTAGGTTTATTGTAACAGTGGCAGATAGCACATCAAAAGGAAAATCGAAAAAATAACTTTAAATAAAAGATAGCAACTGATTTGCATTTCATTGAGTGAAATAAGTATTTGAACCCTCTAACAAAAAAAGACTTAATACTTGGTGGAAAAACCCTTGTTTGCAAGCACAGAGGTCAAACGTTTCTTGTAATTGATGACCAAGTTTGCGCACATTTTAGGAGGAATGTTGGTCCACTCCTCTTTGCAGATCATCTCTAAATCCCTAAGGTTTCGAGGCTGTCTCTGTGCAACTCTGAGCTTGAGCTCCCTCCATAGGTTTTCGATTGGATTAAGGTCCGGAGACTGACTAGGCCACTCCATGACCTTAATGTGCTTCTTCTTGAGCCACTCCTTTGTTGCCTTTGCTGTATGTTTTGGGTCATTGTCGTGCTGGAACACCCATCCACGACCCATTTTCAGTTTCCTGCCAGAGGGAAGAAGGTTGTCGCTCAGGATTTCACGATACATGGCTCCGTCCATTTTCCCGTTAATGCGAATAAGTTGTCCTGTGCCCTTAGCAGAAAAACACCCCCAAAGCAAAATGTTTCCACCCCCATGCTTGACGGTGGGGACGGTGTTTTAGGGGTCATAGGCAGCATTTTTCTTCCTCCAAACACAGCGAGTTGAGTTAATGCCAAAGAGCTCTATTTTGGTCTCATCAGACCACAGCACCTTCTCCCAGTCACTCTCTGAATCATTCAGGTGTTCATTGGCAAACTTCAGATGGGCCTGCACATGTGCCTTCCTGAGCAGGGGGACCTTGCGAGCCCTGCAGGATTTTAATCCATTGCGGTGTAATGTGTTTCCAATGGTTTTCTTGGTGACTGTGGTCCCTGGTAATTTGAGGTCATTAACTAACTCCTCCCGTGTAGTTCTAGGATGCTTTTTCACCTTTCTCAGAACCATTGACACCCCACGAGGTGAGATCTTGCGTGGAGCCCCAGAGCGAGAGTCGATTGATGGTCATTTTGTGCTCCTTCCATTTTCGAACAATCGCACCAACAGTTGTCACCTTCTCTCCCAGCTTCTTGCTAATGGTTTTGTAGCCCATTCCAGCCTTGTGCAGGTCTACAATTTTGTCTCTGACATCCTTGGACAGCTCTTTGGTCTTTCCCATGTTGGAGAGTTTGGAGTCTGCTTGATTGATTGATTCTGTGGACAGGTGTCTTTTATACAGGTGACTAGTTAAGACAGGTGTCCTTAATGAGGGTGACTAATTGAGTAGAAGTGTCTAACCACTCTGTGGGAGCCAGAACTCTTAATGGTTGGTAGGGGTTCAAATACTTATTTCACTCAATGAAATGCAAATCAGTTGCTATCTTTTATTTAAAGCTATTTTTTCGATTTTCCTTTTGATGTGCTATCTGCCACTGTTACAATAAACCTACCATTGAAATGATACTGTTCTGAGACTTTTCATTTCTTTGTCATTGGACAAACTTACAAAATCAGTGAGGGGTCAAATAATTATTTCCTCCACTGTAGATGCCTCAGACTGTGCTATAGGGGCTATTCTGAGAACAGGAGACAAGGGTTTATTGCATCCGTGTGCTTTTTCTCTCCCAAAGTTTATCCTCTGCTGAGAAGAATTATGATGTGGGGTATAAAGAACTGTTAGCTATCATTGCAGCTTTTAAGGAATAGAGACATCCTCTTCAAGGGACCTCACAGCAAATAATAGTTCTGACTGATCACCGTAATTTTGAATTCGTTAGATCTGCCAAATGTCTATCCCCCTTGCCAAGCTTGTTGGAGTCTCTTCCTCAATCAATTCAACTTTGTAATCTCGTACAGGTCCGGTTCCCGTAAAGGCAAGGCAAATGCTTTATCTAGAATCTTTTCCAATGATTCCACTTCTACGATTCCACTCAAGACTACTGTTCCTGAGTCTAATTTTGTGGGAGTAATCCATAATAAGCACTTGCTTGATGAGATAAAAAAGGCCTATGATACCGACTCCTTGCTGTCTCTACCACCTGATAATCTGCCTTTAATGCTTAAGAACAAAGTGTGGGCACCCATGGGTAGCAGCTATATATACCCGAAAAAAAAACACTGCAAGTTCTAAACTTAGTCCATGATTCTAAGATTACACACAAAGGAGGGCAGAAGACACAGGAATTTTTATCCCGTTTTCTTTTGGTAGCCCAATTATCAACAGGATGTAAGGAAATATGTCATGTTATGTGATGTTCATGCTAGATGCACGTTATTCACCCATGGGTTTATTACAGCCTTTGATGGTCCCCTCTATTCCCTGGGGTACTATTTCCATGGACTTTATCGTAGATCTACCTACCTCTAAAGGAAAAAAAAATATTTGGTAGTAGTTGACCGGCTCACCAAGGCTGCACATTTCATTCCATGTACCAGCCTACCTTCTGCTAAAGATACCGCTGACCTTGTACTTCAAAATGTGCTTAGTTTTCATGGAGTTCCTGATGAAGTTATCTCGGATCGTGGGGTGCAGTTTACATCAACATCTTGGTGTAGTTTTTGCACAGCACTTGAGAGTGATATTAATTTATCAACCGCCTTTCATCCCCAATCCAATGGACAAACTGAACGCACAAATCAGACTCTGGAACAGTATCTTCGATGCTATATCTGCCATTATCTGCCAAGATAATTAGGTCGATCTGCTTCCTGTGTCTGAGTTCTCTTACAATAACTCCCAAAAATGCCTCCACCAAGCTAACTCCTTTCTTTGCAAAATTAGGGTATCATCCAAATATTCTTCCCAAATTCCCCGCTGTTTCACCTATTCTAGCATTTGCGAAACAGATCTCTGCATTACAGCAAAATTTAGAGCTACTAAAAGGAACATTAGAGAGGGCTCAAGAAAATTACAAGAAGGCGGTAGATAAATTTCGTAGACCAGCACCAATCTTTAAAATAGTGGATAAAGTTTATGGCTTTCCACTAGAAATTTGAAACTTAAGGATCCTTCACCAAAACTAGGACATAAGTTTGTCAGGCCTTATAAGATTAACGTGATAAATAGCCCAGTAGCTGTTTTGGCTCAAGCTCCCACGATCTATGAAGATTCGTCCTGTTTTTCATGTGTTCCTACTTAAGCCTGCCGTGCCCAACCCTTTTATGGAAAGTGTCCCTCCTCCTACCGATGCAGTGGAGATAGATTAATTTGTTGTAGAGAAAATCTTGGACTCTAGAATTTTCAGAAACCATCTACAATACCTCATTAAGTGGCAGGGTTATGGGTCTGAAGAGAATTCTTGGGAACCGGTGAGTAATATTAATGCTCCCCGACTGATGAAACTGTTTCCTTAAAGACATCCTGGGAGACCAAGTCAGGTCCAAAGGCCTCTGTTGAGGTGGGAGTAATGTTAGGAATCATCTTGCTATGTCTGCTTAGTTCAGACGGTCTTGCCCTCAAGTTTTCCCTCAGTTAAGATGGTGGATTGTGTCTCAGCTGGGTGCCATCTTACTTCCTGTTTTATATTTAAGCCTCTCAAGCCTGTTACTAATTGCTTGAGTATTGTGTTTAGCTCCTGCTTGTGCAGTCCTTTAGCCTTCAACTTGCTCTCTTGTTTGTTCCTCCTCCTTGCGGTTTACCCTGCTACTCCTGGATACCTGCCAACTGCTTGCTGGGTTTCTCTCTGACCTCTCGTCTGTATTCCTGCCTTCATCTGCATTTCTGATACCTTCTGTTCAAGACTCCGGTGCCCCATGTGTTCAGGCCTTGTCCCTACCATTGGATTCCAGCAGTATTTTACTAGTATTGTGACACTAAATCACAGTAGCTGTTTGGCTAACAGAAGCTGTTAAATATCAATGAGGACACAACACGAACAGTAGAATGAGACCGGTGTATCACCTCATTTTGTGAATCAGAGCCTAATAGAATTGCTTATCTATCAATTAACGTGGACACGCCACAAACAGTAGAATGAGATGGGTGTATCACCCCACTTTGTGAATCGTGGCCTAATACAATTGCTTATATATTAATCAATGTGGACACGCCATAAACAGTAGAATGAGACAGGTGTATCACCCCAATTTGTGAATCAGGACCTAAAGAATTGCTTATCTATTAATCAATGTGGATCAATTAATCTATTAATCAATGTGGACACGTCACAAATAAAAGAATAAGACAGGTGTTTCACCACAATTTGTAAATCAGGGACTAATGGAATTGCTTATCTATTAATCAACGAAGTCATGCCACAGACAGTAGAATGAGACAGGTGTATCCCCCCCATTTTTGAATCGGGGCCTAATAGAATAACATATCTATTAATCAATGTAAACAAACCCCAAATAATAGAATGACACAGGTGTATCACACCAATTTGTGGATCAGGGACTAATACAATTGCTTATCTATTAATCAATGTGGACACGCCACAAACAGTAGAATGAGACAGGTGAATCACCCCCAATTTGTGAATCAGGGCCTAATATAATTGCTTATCTATTAGTCAATGTGGACATGCCACAAACAATAGAATGAGACAGGCGTATCACCCTAATTTCAAGAAAATTTAGACTAGCACATCCAAAGTCACAGGTGCACATTCATAAAGCTAACATGCAGACAGCTAACAAAATATGGCTGCAGACTTATACAATAGAATTGTGAATACACTTATTTTATCCCATACACATGTAGAGTAGACTGTAATGCAGGTTAATATTATACTCCTTTTTTGTATTATGCTTTAGTTATTTCACATTTTCACAGTCTTTTTAGAAGCCCCCCTCCCAAAAAAAAAAAAAACTACAGAAGCATATTTCTGAAGTATGCAGCAAACAAAATATGGCAGCAGACTGTTATACATGCAAACAGTAGGACTAGGGATCAGAGATTATTCTGGATTACAGTGTTACTATACATGAAAAATGGAAGCCCCTTGCTCACATTTTTGATCACGTGTGTGTTGGGCCCATCTACCAACATCAAGGTGGCTTCTGCAGATACATAACATTAACAGAACTGCCTCTCCTAATCTCTAGTTGTGTTCTAATATTAATTGATATGTAATTGGATTCAGATAATTAAAATGGTTAATAATTTTATAGTATTCTGGGCATTATTTTTAATATAGGAACATTTTTCTATATATAGACATTACAATATTATGTTAACAATATTTATGTGGCCCATTAGAGTTCCCCTTAGTGCTGTTTTAACGCCTTAAGGACCCCTGCCGTAAATGTACGTCACAGCTGACGTGACATAAGGACCAGCGACGTACATGTACGGCACAAAGACCGCTGCGTGCTGGGAGGAAATCGCGAGGGAATCAGGGCACGATGGATGCTCTTACTGGCAGGCATCCATGCCAGGTAAGGGCAGCATGGTGCAGCACTGCCCCCCTGCAGCTCCAAGCGTTGCGATTGGCCGGTCCATTAAAACCGGCACATCGCAGCGCTGGAAGCAGTATGGAGCTGCGGGGTGGGGGGGGGGGCAGTTGGAGGTGACCGGTGCTGAGACGGTCAGCACGATTCCTCCAAGGTTAGGCAGGGGACACCAGTGTTTGGCTTCTCCTGCCAGCGATGCGATTGGCTGGAATAACGCTCAAACCCATGGCAGCGCTATAGCTGCAAAGGAAAGGGCTGAACATACCTGCATGCAGCCATTCTAGCTGGTGACTGCATGCAGAGAGGTTCTGTGCTGTTCTGTGCTGCTTGTTGGCGGTTTGCTGGGACTTTCCCTGCTGAAAGAAGAAAAGAAAAAGAAGATATTTTTTTTTTAATTTGCAGCTGTTCCAGATCCCTAAACCACCGTCCGTCCCTGTTCCTGCCACTCTTCCTTTTTAATGGACGCCCTTTGGTCCGTGCGCTTTTTTGGTCTTTTTTTTTATTATTACAATTTTCCAGCTCTGCACCACTTATTCTGCGTGCGAGCTGTGACTGCCAAGTGCTTATCAGCACCTGGAGATTATTCTTTGTGCCTTTTTTTCACATCTTTTTGCCAATTTTTCCTTTATTTTTGGCTCAAAAAGAAGAAATTGTAGTTAGGGCTTTATATAAATATATAGATTGAGGAAGGCTCATGTGAGCCGAAACGTCGCACTTGCCACCCGATGGGTCAATAAAGATTTTCTCACCTTTTGGAACCTGAACAGGAGTGCAGTCCGATCTTTTCACCTGAGTCGGGCATTGCACCAGCTATGCTGTTTGTCGATGGTGCTGCCGGTGCTTTTTTATATATATATATATATATATATATATATATATATGTAAATTTTTAGCCAGCACGCACAATCTGTCAGTAGTGTGCTCATTTACATCTGCACATTTTTTAGGATTTTTTTTTTTTACATTTTATTTGTGTGAAAAAAGATCTACAGTTAGAAATTGCTATATATATTTTTATTTTTTATTTTGCACAAACGCACCATCTGCGTACATGCATTTTGAAACTACTGAGCACCAATCAGTAGTTTCCATTACTGATCGCATCTGCTCAGTTTGCACTGCAAGTTTTTTTTTTTGTGCAGAATTTTTTATTTTTTGCAGAAAATACTTTTTTTTTACAGAAGACTTTTTTTTAACACATTTTTTCCTCCTTTTTGTTCTTCTAAATGTAAGTTCAAATTTATTATAAGCACCTTCACATGTGAAAACACAACATACACACCCTCACGATAAATAAAATTTTACACATTTCACACGTCACACCTTAAAAATAAATAGCCCGTCCATCTCAACGAGTATACTTAGCTGAAGAGGCATACGCCATGCTTGCCTCCAATACTGAGTCTGCCAGTAAGGGAGAATAAGATGCCACTTTCTTCTACTCCTCTACCCCTCATCATCATCAGCTGATGAGGGACCCTCTAGAAGGTGCCCCAGGGTAGCAGCGGAGGAAGCCCCCCAGAGTGAACCCTTATGGACCCCACCCCCTGACGATTATCAGCCCTAAATTCCAGATTTTGTCGGCAGCTCCGGAATACAGATAGACTGTGCAGGCTTCGCTGAACTAGATTTTTTTAAATCTTCTTCTCTGAAGATTGTGTAATTATAATGGTGGCCCAAACCAATTTATTTGCCCAACAATTCATTGATCAGAATCCTACATCGCCATATGCTAGTCCCCTAGGTTGGACACAAGTAACTGCTGCAGAGATGATGAAGTTTTGGGCACTCTTGCTGCATATGGGCATTGTAAAGAAGCCAAACGTTAGACAATATTGGAGTCTGGACATTTTCTATCAGACTCCAATTTACAGTAAGACTATGACCCGAAAACGATTTGAGTCAATTCGGAAATTACTACACAAAGACAACAATGCACAGTGCCCAACCCAAACAACCTGACTCTTGACCGTCGGTTCAAGGTTAGGCCGGTCATTGACCACTTTAACACCAAGTTTTCTGAGGTGTACAACTCAGATAAAAATGTCTGTGTAGATGGGGAAGGAGAAGCTGTGTTGGGGGAGAAGATGACTAGAAGGTTGGAGGAGTGTTTAAACTAGGGACTGGGGGGAGGGTAATTACATTATAGAATGGAAAGATAGTGCAGATAGAGACCAGGGACAAGGTAGTAGGACTGAGGAATGGAAGGAGGGACTAGAACCGTTCAGAAGGAAAGGTGTAGAGAAAAAGATATACATAAATCTCTTAAATGTATGTATACTAATGCCAGAAGCCTGACTAATAAAACTGGGGAACTGGAATTAGTGATGTGTGAGGAGAACTATGACATAGTGGGAATAACGGAGACATGGCTGGATGATAGATATGACTAGGCAGTTAATGTACAGCATTACAGTCTGTTTAGAAAGGATCGCCAAAACCGGAGAGGAGGAGGTCTGCCTTTATGTAAAGTCCTGTTTAAAGCTCCCAGTCCGAGAAGATATAAGTGAGGGACATGAACATGCGGACTCACTGTGGGTAGAAATACATGGAGGCAAAAACAATAATAAATTACTTATAAGAGTTTATTATAAACCACCTTATATACCAGAGTCCACAGAAAATCTACTACTAAATGAGATAGATGAGGCGGCAAATCATAATGAGGTTGTTATTATGGGGAACTTCAACTACCCAGCTATAGACTGGGATACTGAAACCTTTACATCTCATAAAGGAAACAGGTTCTTGGCAATAACCAAAGACAATTACCTTTCCCAACTGGTTCAGGACCCGACTAGAGGGACGGCCATACTGGACTTAGTATTAACCAATAGACCTGACAGAGCAACAGATGTGCAGGTAGGGGGACACCTGGGAAATAGTGACCATAAAGTAATAACTAGTGTTGAGCGAACAGGGGTGTTCGTGACATGGACCCGAACCCGAACATTTTTGTAAAAGTTCGGGTTCGGGTTCGTTGTTCGGAGATTTCTATGGCGCATTTTGAAAGCCTGCAAAGCAGCCAATCAACATGCGTCATAATACTTGCCCGAAGAGGCCATTACAGCCATGCCTACTATTGGCATGGCTGTGATTGGCCAAGTGCAGCATGTGACCCAGGCTCTATTTAAGCTGGAGTCATGGAGCGCCGCACGTCACTCTGCTCTGATTAGTGTAGGGATAGGATGCAGCTGCTGTGTTAGGGTGAGATAGGCAGGGATTAACTCATCAAAAACACTTAATGAAGTGAAAGATCTACAGCTGTGAATCATTCAACTACTGCTAGTGAATTGCTCACTGTTTTTAGGCTGGGCAGACTGTTTTTCTGTCACTTTTTTCTGGGGTGATCGGCGGTGGCCATTTTGTGTCCTGTGGTGCGCCAGCACAAGCTGCCACAAAGTCCATTAATCCCTCAATAGTAGTTTTTTTTTTTACTATATCCTACATCAGGGGCTTGGCTGTGCTTATTTTGTCACCCCTAGTAACTCGAGAAAGATTTTTCTATATATTATTGAGTGGTTAAACTGAAATTCACTTAAATAGCAATCCCCTGAATCTGATGTTCCAGCTAGGCTAGCCAGACGAGTGTAAAACTGTCAGCCAGAATGAAAAAAAATTTCTGGGGTTGAAATTTAATTGCCAAAAAGCAATGCCCTGAATCTGGTGTTCCAGCTGTGGCTAGCCAAGTGTAAAACTGTCAGCCAAAATATATATTTTTTTTCTGGGGTTGACATTTAATTGCCAAAAAGCAATCCCCTGATTCTGGTGTTTCAGCTGTGGCTAGCCAAGTGTAATACTGTCTACTGTCAGCCAAAATATATATATTTTTTTCTGGGCTGAAAATTAATTGCCAAAAAGCAATCCCCTGAATCTGGTGTTCCAGCTATGGCTAGCCAAGTGTAATACTGTCTGCTGTCTGGCAAAGAATATATATTTTTTTCTGGGGTGAAATTTAATTGCACAAATAGCAATTCCCAGAATCTGGTGTTCCAGCGGTGACTGGATAATTTCCCTAGTGTCCGTCAAAAGATAGATTTTGTTCTGTGGTGAAATACAGTTCCAAAATTAAAAATACAGTAAATCTGGTGTTCCAGTTGTTGCAGGCCTAGTTTAAATCTGTCTGTAAAAGGGTATATTTCCTTCTGTGGTGAAATTTAATTGCTAAAATAGCAATTCCATAAATCTAGTGTTCCAGTTGTTTCAGGCCTAGTTTACATCTGTCCGTAAAAGGGTATATTTCTTTCTGTGGTGAAATTGAATTGCTAAAATAGCAATTCCATATATCTAGTGTTCTAGCAGTTGCAGGCCTATTTGAAATCTGTCCGTAAAAGGGAATATTTCTGTCTGTGGTGAAATTTAATTGCTAAAAAGGCAATTCCATAAATCTAGTGTTCCAGCAGTTGCAGGCCTATTTGAAATCTGTCCGTAAAAGGGTATATTTCTGTCTGTGGTGAAATTTAATTGCTAAAATAGCAATTCCATAATTCTAGTGTTCCAGCAGTTGCAGGCCTATTTGAAATCAGTCAGTAAAAGGGTATATTTCTTTCTATGGTGAAATTGAATTGCTAAAATAGCAATTCCATAAATCTAGTGTTCCAGTTGTTTCAGGCCTAGTTTACATCTGTCCGTAAAAGGGTATATTTCTGTCTGTGGTGAAATTTAATTGCTAAAATAGCAATTCCATAATTCTAGTTGTTCCAGCAGTTGCAGGCCTATTTAAAATCAATCAGTAAAAGGGTATATTTCTTTCTATGGTGAAATTTAATTGCTAAAATAGCAATTCCATGAATCTAGTGTTCCAGCAGTTGCAGGCCTATTTGAAATCAGTCCGTAAAAGGGTATATTTCTTTCTGTTGAAATTCTATTGCAAACATTGCAATTTCCTAAATCTGGTGTTCCAGCAGTTATAGGCCTATTTTAAATCTGTCCGTAAAAGGGTATATTTCTGTCTGTGGTAAAATTTAATTGCTAAAATAACAATTCCATAAATCTAGTGTTCCAGCAGTTGCAGGCCTATTTGAAATATGTCCGTAAAAGGGTATATTTCTGTCTGTGGTGAAATTTAATTGCTAAAATAGCAATTCAATAATTCTAGTGTTCCAGCAGTTGCAGGCCTACTTGAAATCAGTCAGTAAAAGGGTATATTTCTTTCTATGGTGAAATTGAATTGCTAAAATAGCAATTCCATAAATCTAGTGTTCCAGTTGTTTCAGGCCTAGTTTACATCTGTCCGTAAAAGGGTATATTTCTGTCTGTGGTGAAATTTAATTGCTAAAATAGCAATTCTATAAATCTAGTGTTCTAGCAGTTGCAGGCCTATTTGAAATATGTCCATAAAAGGGTATATTTCTGTCTGTGGTGAAATGTAATTGCTAAAATAGCAATTCCATAATTCTAGTTGTTCCAGCAGTTGCAGGCCTATTTAAAATCAATCAGTAAAAGGGTATATTTCTTTCTATGGTGAAATTTAATTGCTAAAATAGCAATTCCATAAATCTAGTGTTCCAGCAGTTGCAGGCCTATTTGAAATCAGTCCGTAAAAGGGTATATTTCTTTCTGTTGAAATTCTATTGCAAACATTGCAATTACCTAAATCTGGTGTTCCAGCAGTTACAGGCCTATTTTAAATCTGTCCGTAAAAGGGTATATTTCTGTCTGTGGTAAAATTTAATTGCTAAAATAACAATTCCATAAATCTAGTGTTCCAGCAGTTGCAGGCCTATTTGAAATATGTCCGTAAAAGGGTATATTTCTGTCTGTGGTGAAATTTAATTGCTAAAATAGCAATTCAATAAATCTAGTGTTCCAGCAGTTGCAGGCCTATTTGAAATCTGTCCGTAAAAGGATACCTTTCATCCAGGGCCTAAATACCAGGCCTACAATTGATATTCCCCAAAATCAGTGGTTACTGCTGTGACTGGATTAGTGTAATACGGTACATAAATAACTAGGCAGATAGTGTTAGGTGCCTTTAAAAAATGGCCTGAATTTGACATCTTCACATTGGGCCAAGTATAATTTTTCTTATTGTGGTGCTTGGTGAACCGTATCAATGAGGAAAACATCTAGTAAGGGACGCAGACGCGGTCGTGGTGGTGTCAGTGGACCCTCTGGTGCTGGGAGAGGACGTGGCTGTTCTGCCACAGCCACACGTCCTAGTGAAACAACTACCTTAGGTCCCAGTACCCGCCAGAATTTGCAACGATATTTGGTGGGGCCCAATGACGTTCTAAGGATGGTAAGGCCTGAGCAGGTACAGGCATTAGTCGATTGGGTGGCCGACAGTGCATCCAGAACGTTCACAACATTATCTCTCACCCAGTCTTCTGCAGAAAGCGCCCAGATGGCGCCTGAAAAACCAAGCCCATCAGTCTGTCACATCACCCCCATGCATATCAGGGAAACTGTCTGAGCCTCAAGTTATGCAGCAGTCTCTTATGCTGTTTGAAGAGTCTGCTGGCAGGGTTTCCCAAGGGCATCCACCTAGCCCTTCCCCAGCGGTGGAAGACATAGCATGCACTGACATACAACCACTCATGTTTCCTGATGATGAGGACATGGGAATACCACCTCATCAGAGTCAGCAAGTCTCTGATGATGATGAAACACAGGTGCCAACTGCCGCGTCTTACTGCAGTATGCAGACTGAACAGGAGGAGGTCAGGGAGGAAGACTGGGTGGAAGACAATGCAGAGGACGATGAGGTCATAGACCCCACATGGAATGAAGGTCATGCCGCTGACTTTCATAGTTCAGAGGAAGAGGCAGTGGTGAGACCGAGCCAACAGCGAAGCAAAAGAGGGAGCAGGGAGCAAAAGCAGAACAGCCGCCGCCAAGATAGTTTGCCTGCTACTGGCCAGCGCCACCAGGGACCCAGCACCCCAAAGGCAGCTTTAAGGAGTTCCCTGGCATGGTACTTCTTCAAACAATGTGCTGACGACAAGACCCGAGTGGTTTGCACGCTGTGCCATCAGAGCCTGAAGCGAGGCATTAACGTTCTGAACCTTAGCACAACCTGCATGACCAGGCATCTACATGCAAAGCATGGACTGCAGTGGAGTAAACACCTTAAAAACAAGGAACTCACACAGGCTCCCCCTTCTCCCTCTTCTGTTGCTGCCTAGGCCTCTTCCTCCGCCTCGGGAGGAATGTTGCCACCTGCCGCCCACCAAACAGAGGATGTGCCACCGACACCACCAACTGCGTCACCAAGCATCTCCACCATGTCACACGGCAGCGTTCAGCTCTCCATCTCACAAACCTGGCCTTTGAAATGCTGTCATTCAGGCTGGTGGACACAGACAGCTTCAAACAGCTGATGGCCATGGCTGTCCCACAGTATGTTGTTCCCAGCCGCCACTACTTCTCCAAGACAGCCGTGCCTTCCCTGCACAACCAAGTATCTGATAAAATCAAGTGTGCACTGCGCAACGCCATCTGTGGCAAGGTCCTCCTAACCAAAGATACTTGGACCAGTAAGCACGGCCAGGGACGCTATATCTCCCTAACTGCACACTGGGTAAATGTAGTGGCGGCTGGGCCCCAGGAGGAGAGTTCTTTGGCGCACGTCCTTCCGCCGCCAAGGATCGCAGGGCATCATTCTTTGCCTCCTGTAGCCGCCTCCTCCTATTCGGCTTCTTCCTCCTCTGCTTTCACCAGCTCATCCAGTCAGCCACACACCTTCACCACCAACTTCAGCACAGCCCGGGGTAAACGTCAGCAGGCCATTCTGAAACTTATATGTTTGGGGGACAGGCCCCACACACGCGCAGACCGACGAGTGATTTCTGACGGTGGGCCTCAAACCCGGCCTGGTGGTGTGCGATAATGGGTGAAATCTCGTTGCAGCTCTGGGACTAGCCGGTTTGACGCACATCCCTTGCTTGGCGCATGTGCGTAAAAATAAGAGAGGCCTCCCTAGATCCCTGGTAAGGCAACCACTGAGAACCAGGGTGAAAGTAGGGCTTTCCTCCATGAGAACATGCTGGTGGTTAAGTACAAGAACAAGAGGGACGTCCTTGTGCTGACCACCATTCACACTAACACCAGCTCCTCTGCTCCTGTACAAGGTACTACAACCACTACCCCCAAACCAGTTTGTATCCTGGACTACAACAGACACATGAGAGGGGTGGATCATTCAGATAAATTTCTGAAGTCCTACAGTGCCACATGAAAAACAAAAGTGTGGTACAAAAAGCTGGCAGTACACATTGTACACATGGCAATGTGCAATGCATACGTGCTATTACAATCTGCAGGCCACACAGGAACTTTCCTTCAGTTCCAAGAGGTGGTTATCAAGGCACTAATTTTTCAAAGCCAGGCTGGGGAGGGTCCCAGTACTTCAGGAAGTCATTGTGCCCGTGTTTTACCAGGGCAACATTTTCCAGGTCAAGTCCCCCAGATAGCAAGGAAGAGAAGGGCCCCAAGAAGATGCAGGGTGTGTTATAAAAGGGGAATAAGAAAATATACCATTTACCACTGAGAAAGCTGCCCTGAAAAACCTGGCCTGTACATGCAGGAATGTTTTAAAATCTACCACTCATCCATGAAGTATTAATTTAATTTCATCCATAATGTACCCTGTAATTTTACAAGTTTCACAACCTTTTATCTCTGATTTACAGTAGTCTGCATAGCTTACAGTTCCACTTTTCACCATCCACCACATATTAATTTCTGTGAAACACCTGTTAGATCAAAAGTACCCTTTCCACCACTTAAAATGTTTGTAAGGTACTCTTTCCAAAATAGGGTCACTTCTTAGGGTTTTTAATTTCTGGGGACCTCAGGAATTTTTTTAATGCAATATGGCACCTCAAATCAATGTCTGCGAATTCAGGTAAGCAAAATCCATATTTTGCTGTTTGACTCTGGAGCCCTGCTACTTCATTCTTTAAGCACATATGGGGTGTTTCCATATTCAGGGGGAAATGGGGAACAAAATGTGAGGTACATTTTGTCCTGTTACCCTTTGGGAAAGTGAAAAATGTGGGTGTAAAGCAACTTTTTTGTGAAAAAATTAAATTTTTCATTTTTACTGCCAAGTGTTTTCTAAATCTAGGTAACATCTTTGAGGTCAAGGTGCACACTACACACCTTAAAAGATTTCTTGAGGGGTGTAGTTTCCAAAATGGGGTCACTTTTTGGGGGTTTCCACTGTAGGGCCACCTCAGGGTATCTTCATATGCGACATAGCTCCCAAGTACCATTCTAGCTAAATCCGCTCTCCCAAAGCCATACGGTGCTCCTTCCACTCTGAAGCCTTCTGTGCGCCCATACATAATTTTTTGAGCACATATGGAGTGTTGGCATATTTGGTGGGAAATGGGGAACAAAATATGGGGTGCATTTTGTCCTGTTACCTTTTGGGAAAGTGAAAAATGTGGGTGTAAGGCAACTTTTTTGTGAAAAAAATGTAATTTTTTATTTTCACTGCCAAGTGTTTCCTAATTCTAGGAAACACCTTTGAGGTCAAAGTGCTCACTACACACCTTGAAAGATCCTTTGAGGGGTGTAGTTTCCAAAATGGGGTCACTTTTTGATGGTTTTTACTGTAGGGCCACCTCAGGGTGTCTATATATGCTACATAGCTCCCAATTACCATTTCAGCTAAATCCACTCTCCAAAAGCCATTTGGTGCTCCTTCCACTCTGAATTCTGCTGTGCGCCCATACATCAGTTTTTGAACATATATGGGGTGTTTCTGTAAACTCCAGATTCAGGGTAATAGATTTTGAGTTTTGTTTAGCTGTTAACCCTTGATGTGTTACAGAAAAAAATAGATACAAATTTTAAATCAGTTTTTAAAAAAGTAAAATTTTGAAATTTCATTCCAATTTTCCTTTAATTCTCGTGGGACACCTAAAGGGTTAACAAAGTTTCCAAAATTAGTTTTAAATAGATTGAGGGTGTAGTTTCTAAAATAGGGTGATTTATGGGTGGTTTCTAATATGTAAGCCCCACAAAGTGACTTCATAACTGAACTTGTCCTTAAAAAATTGAGTTTTAGAAATTTTCTTAAACAGTTTAAGATTTGCTTCTAAACTTCTAAGCCTTCTAATGTCCCAAAAAAATAAAATGTCATTTTCAAAATGATCCAAACATGAAGTAGACCTATAGGAAATGTAAAGTAATAACTATTTTTGGAGGTATTACTATCTATTTTAAGAGTAGAGAAATAGAAATTCGGAATGTTGCTAATTTTTCAATTCTTTTTATAAATTTGGTATTTTTTTCATAAATAAAAATGAAATATTTTGACTTAAATTTACCACTATCATGAAGCACAATATGTGACAATAAAACAATCTCAGAATGGCCTGGATAAGTAAAAGCGTTTTAAAGTTATCACCACATAAAGTGACACCTGTCAGATTTGTTAAAAATGGCCTGGTCCTTAAGGTGAAAAATGTCTGCAATGTTCTGCAAACCTTGACAAATTTATATTAAACTTTAAAGACATATAAAAAGCCCTATAATATTATTTTAATAAATTGCTCAAAATATCAAGAGTATGCTAACACATTGAACATTATATTGAACTTTATCCCATTTTTATGGATATTTATCAAAAATAGTTGATTATGCGAAGTCGATTTGCATAAAACTAAATACTGTACGGAGCGAGCTCTACTCACAGAATTAGAATGTATTGGCCCAGATGAGCCGAAGTTATTACTTCGCGAAGTCTCGCGAGACTTCAGGTAATACATTTTACTGTAATTTCTACTGTTAAAAACCTTTTACAGGACTCAGTAATAACTTCGGCTCATCTGAGCCAATACATTGTAATACTGTACGGAGCGCTCGCTCCGTACAGTATTCAAACAAAGTTTATGCGAATTGACTTCGGATGTTTCATCCTAAGTCAATTCGCTCATCCCTAGTCACAACATTAAAGGAGTTGTCTGAGATAAGAAAAAATCCTAGACAACTCCTACAATGTCTTAAAATAATAAAACACAATATATCTCCTTCTACAGAGCTATTCCCCATGGCACTGGCCCTTAGGCCTCTCACCCAGTTGGGTCAGTACTCTCTGCTCTGCACTGATGAGGGCCAATGACCCCAAAACAGCTGTGTGCAGATGAGATGCTGGTTTACTTAATATCCGAGTTATGTCTCAAGCCCTTTTTAAAGGGTCGAACATTGACTTATAGGATAGCTGCTTTACATCTGATAATCCAAAAAGGCAAGGCAGCACTCCAAGAAGTAAAATTCATGTGCGTTTATTGACCCAGTGCTCCAGCAACATTTCAATTGCTCAATGCAATCTTTATCAAGCCATGTGCCGGAGTGCTGCTCTGCCTTTTTGGATTATCTGTATCACAAGGAACCTTGTTGCGGGCTCTCAAGCAGGACTTTGCACCCGACTTTCTAGTGTGCTGCTCCTTATCTTCTTTTTTTCTGCTTTACATCTGGTCGCATTAGAGGCGTAGCTTGTTAGGAGCTCATTTACATCCCTTTCTTCCCAGAATTCCAGAGGAGCATGTATGGCCTATAAGTCTCCTCATGCCGATTAAGGCATTCTCTCCCCAAGGAGAGATAGTACCCCCAAAAAATTATCCCACATAATGAACCCTATAAAAAAAATGCCAGAGTGGTTACCTTGTCACCCCATAAGAATTAAATAAAAAGAGTTAAAACATTTTATGCATGCCAAAATGCTACAAATAAAAACTACAGCTCACCCGGAGTAAAGCAAAGCTTCACCCAGCGCCATTGATGGAAAAAAAAAATATATGATGCCAGAATATAGTAACACAAGGCAATTTTTTTAACGCAGAATAAAATATCATTTAAATAACTATTATTAAAATTTACATTTTTACCATGTAGTAAATGAATTGCCATCTTTTAAAAAGTTATGGCTACTGGAAGGTGAGAAGGAAGAAACAAAAATTAAAAAATTGCTTGGATGCAAAGGAGGTTAAAGTAAATCTGCTACACTGAACATGTAGAATGCAGCATGTTAGAAATGATTCAGTATAACTTTTAGATTTAAGAATCTGTTCACAGTCTTCAATTGGTGTATGTATGAGGAAATGTATTCATAGTACAAAATTTACCCGTTGGAGTGCATGATAATGTCCTTTTGGCCCCAGTTGAACTTTTATACATAAATATATCTTTAATGTGTAAAGAATAGTGTAGTAGTCAATATTAGGCCCCATGCACAAGACCGTATTTGCGGCCCCAATTGTTGATCTGCCAAATATGTATGCAGTCCATGTGCCTTCCGCATTTTATTTACAGACCCATTGTTTTCTATTCTTTATTTTTTGTCTGCATTTTGCAGATATAGTCTATCTTTTTGCAGACGTACATACGGATGTGGAAAGCACACACATCATCCATGTGCTTTCTGCATTCATATGTCCGTTCTGCAAAAACATAGACCACGTCATATACTTGTCCGTCAAATGTGGACCGTGAACCCATTGAAGTAAATAGGTTGGCAAAAAATGCAGCTGCAACATGGACCACATCTGGTTATTACAGTCATGTGACAATAGCACTGCAATATGAGTCTCTAGGAACAATGGGGCCAATGCTATTACTCCTAGAGGCTCTGTTCTCTTTGCAGCTGCCAAACCTTCTACACTTTGATTGACAGGGCCAGAGAGTGTAAATGTGATCATTCCTAGCCCTGACCTTCTCAAGTCCTGCGCTGTTCTTTTCAGTATTCAACACAGGTGCAGTACAAGAAAGAAGCTTCTCTTCTGTACTGCGAGTGTCTTTCCAGTACTAAGCCATGGCCAAATTCAATGTCAATCAAAGTGTAGAGGGCACGGCAGTTGCAGAGAGAGCTGAGCCTCTATGAGTAATAGCTACGCACCCTTTCCTTCTAGATGCTCATTTGCATATATTAAATAAACATAGGTCCAACACAGATGTCTTCAGCTGACAAGTGTACATGCAAAAGCTCAGCAATTTCATAGGTAATAAGCTGCTCACAGATGGTCTTTAAAGCTTTTTTTCCCCAAACTTTTCTACAACACATTGTAAATAGTTTTTCAATTCTTCCAAAATAACAATGTATTTAGATATGTTATGATATATTGCTTGGTAATGCACAGAAAATGGCCAAAGAATGCCAGACACATGGCTTCAGTTTAATACAGACCTGAAAATATTTAAAATCTGGAGCAAGATTTCTCAAGTACATTTTGTGGTTTGGGAATGGTTGTAATTGGCTAAAAAAATAACCCTTGTCAAATGCAACCAGATGTAGCCACTCGCTGTTCATCATGTTCTGGGTTATCTTCCACACTATACAAACATCTCATATGATCTGAAAATCTCTATGATACAGGCTGCAATCTACTGAAGTAATATAGTAACATTTCTCGGATATGTGATCAGAGGAATTCAGGATTTTACCTTTTTTTGTGTATTTGGTTCTGCTCAGGGGCGTAGCTAGAAATGACTGGGCCCCACAGCAAATTTTTGTATTGGGCCCCCCCTACCCGCGCGTTTCGCTCCCCCTCTATAATGTGCCAGCCATATAGCCCCCCTATAATGTGCCAGTAGTCAGCCATATAGCCCCCCAGCCCCCCTATAATGTGCCAGTAGCCAGCCATATAACCCCCCCTATAATGTGCCAGTAGCCAGCCATATAACCCCCCTATAATGTGCCAGTAGTCAGCCATATAACCCCTCCTATAATGCCTATAATGTGCCAGTAGTCAGCCATATAACCCCCCCTATAATGTGCCAGTAGTTAGCCATATAAACCCACCCTATAATGTGCCAGTAGCCAGCCATATAGCACCAGATGCCCCCATAGTGCTCCTCTCCCCATAGTGCCCCCTATAATGTGCCAATATCAAGTGCCTCTGTCTTCCCCCATCCCAATATCATAGTGCCATCCTCTCCCCTGCCCCCTAATGTGTGTGCCAATATGAAGTGCCTATCTCTACCCCCCCCCCCATTTGCCAATATCATAGTGCCAATAGCCCCCTCCTCCCCTGTGGCAGTAAAGTAAAAGTCCAGTATTTAAAAAAAAAAAAAAACACATATACTTACCTCCATGTTAGGCAAGCCTCATTTATCCTGTCTTTCAGATAAGTTTGTGAGAGGAATCGAACCTGTGACCATTAGGATGAAAGGCAAGACACTTATCCACAAGACCATATCAGCTGCATAGCCAGGTAGCTAAAAAAAAAAATAAGACCTCTAGATAAGGAGAACTTTGATAGTGTATCTATACACATTACAGCTGCCCCAACACACCAAGCTCTGCTACATCCATATACAATGTGCTGGTGCAGCTGTAATGTGTATGGATACACTATCAAAGTTCTCCACATCTAGAGGTCTTATTTATTTATTTTTTTAAGCTATCCGGCTATTCAGCTGATATGGCCTTGTGGATAAGTGTCTTGCCTTTGAACCTAATGGTTGCAGGTTTGATCCCCAGGGCAAGCTTTTCTAAAAGAAAGAAAAAATAAGTTTTAAATAGACAAGGGCGAGAGGACACTGCGGTTCACTGAGTAATTAGCGAAGGGAGAGGAGTGAGGACAACACGTGCTTGCCGGGCCCCCTGTAAGCCCGGGCCCCGAAGCAGCTGCTTCCCCTGCTTCCCCGGTAGTTACGCCCCTGGTTCTGCTAAAAATTTAGCAGGTTTTTCAGTATTTTAGACTATATTACCAAAAAGAAAGTTCTCTTCAGGTTTACATGGATCCTTGGACCCCATTAGGTTGAGCAGAAAATTCTCACCGTGGATCACACAGCAAATCCGTAGCACATTCACACAATAAATCGGCAGCATTTCCTTAGCACATTCTACACATTACATGTGGATTTTGCAGTGGATGACTGACGTATTTTATCCTATACAGAAAATGGGTGAAATCCATGGCATTTCTCCAACGTAATAAATGTGCTGAGGATTTAAAAATTTACGGCATACATGTATTTCCTTGTGGATTTTTGTCCACTATTTGTGGATGAGATTTTCAAAACTTTATCTTAGAGATGAGCGAAGTTCTCAAAAATTCGATTTGGTCGGTTCGCTGAATTTGCCGAAACGATCCGATCTGAATTAATTTAAAAAACAGCTATTCCCTGGCTGCAGAGTGCTTATATAGAGGTGTAGAACACTGTGCCTTGCAGCAACACGCATAGTGAGTCTGCTATGGTAGTGAAACAATACTGTGAGTTAGTATGACACGCAGATGACAGGCGTTGCTCTTAGAATCACTGCATACTTCACTTCTTTGGGCAGTTACGGGGCCAAAACTGACCAAATAACTCAAGTGTGAACTCAGTCTTACAGGTCAATGTTAGCATCAGGTATAAAGAACTGTGAAGAGCCCCAGATTCTACTATAGCATTAAGGAGCGCACTTCTTTTACACCATCATCAGCTAATTCCACATAGATTTCTACAGAACCTGTTTTATTAAACGCTTATACAAGTAAAGCCCCCTTGACAGAGTGGAGAGGGTGTTAGCAGTAAGTTTGTGTTGATGTCACTCCAGTATGGTTGTCTGTTGAGCATCCTCCTTCACTCGGTCAGCATTTGGTCAGTAATTCATCAGTATTGCTAATGCAAAAAAAAAAAACAGGAGTGGATCAAAAACAGAGATGACACTTTAATAAAATATTTGCATGTCCTCTGGGTTTTGTACCCACTCCTGCTTTTGGCTACCAAATTATAAGCCAATTCTGATTGGGCCATACAGGCCTTACAGCTGTTACACAGACAGGATCCATTGTGTTTCTAATTTTTCCTTCCTTCTGACTGAACAGAAGGGTTAAATAAATGATGATGTCAACCAGGCCAAAAAGGCAAAATAGTGGCCCAGTAATGTAGTGGGGAGGGTGTGAACAGCATAAGAAGTCCACAGAGTGGCCCAATGACATAGTGTGGAGGTGGCAGCAGCATCAGGAGACCACAGAGTGGCAAGGTGACATTGTCCTGTCCCAGTACTGGGAGATTCATTCCAGGATCATAACAAATCAATTCTGCTTTGCTATTCCTGTTATTAGTTAGGTAACAGCACCATCTAGCGGTGGTGAAAATGTATTACACTTGTGTTTCTTGTTAATAAAGATTGTTGTATTTGTGGAAGGTGCAAAGAACTATGGGAATGCAATGTATTCTGGAAAAGAAAAGCCCAATCTTCAGTCTCCAGGGCACAGGACATCAGCAGAGCTGTCTCCTGCATTTCTCCTTCTTAAACCCCACCATCTTTGTGCAAGTATATCTGGTTTGTGAGCTCCATATTTGTTTCAGGGACATTATGTTATGCAGAGCTGTTTAGTTAGTTGTAATTGTCTCATGGAACATGGTATGACTGTTAGATAGCTAGATATGTAATCCTATGTATAGACAGCCATTTTGGACATGTGCTCAGAGTTAATGTAATGTTGTAATACATCCTGTTCTATGTTTTCTGCTGATACATGCTATGCTATATATTTATAGTTTTACCAATCAATTGATCACAAATACTCCTGTTTTGCCAATAAACAAGTTAGACTACAGAAAACAATCCTCTTATTTGGAAAACAGGAATGGTTTATGCTGAATGTCAGACTGCACGCTGTGTAAACGTGTATGAAGACAGAACAGTAAAACAGATGCTAGTCACCAGCGATAGTGGATCTGACTACATGGAGCCGCTATCACACACGCGGCCCTGCGTACAAGATTGCTGCGGCTGCCATACAATCACAAGAAGTGAGAGTGCAGCCCCCAGCAAGTGCAGCATGATCCAGACCACGCTGAAGTCTGTTTCTACATAGACATAGTCCGCACAGAGACATCAAGCAGCCAGCAAAAGGCACACAATGTCATCATCATCATATAGGACCAGTTCACAAGCAAGCTGCTCTAGCAAATCCTCAATATTAGAAAAGGCTGCTCTCGCATGTGCAGAAGCTGAAGCGGGAAAACTAAGTACTTCCTTTGCTGCACAAGAGATCCAACTAAAGCTAAGGCAAGCAGATCAAGAAACAGAAAGAGCATGCCTAAAAGCATCAGTGAAAAATGAGAGAGCACACCTGCAAGCGTCAAAGGAAAGAGAGAGATCGTTACTAAAAAAGAAGAGAGTACTCCTGCAAGTGTCACTGGAAAAACTCGCCGCAGAGAAAGATGCGGCAGCCGCAGTAGCCAAAGCAGACTTCCTAGAAGCCTTGGAGTTCCCCGAATCCAAGAAACACAGCCAAGTACCTGGGTCGGACTTAGATCAACAAGATCCTGCACAGCGTGTCTCAGTATATGTCCATCAGCATCACAAGACAGATAACAACTGTGATCCAGTATATCAACCAGCTTATAAAGAGTGCCAAAGATCCTATCTTGAACCACAGTACCTGCAGCAAGACGGTATGCAACAATACGATGCTGACCACGACTACTGCCCTGCAAAACGAAAGTTACAACCTTCGCTTCGATTTAAAGTTACACCCTTCGCATCAGAACAATATGACACAGACTTCCCTAAGCCCGAAACCCCTAAAAGGTATGGTAATACACAACACACCTGGCTTAATAACAAGACACCGGGTAGTATTGGAGCTAACCAGGCTGCCGTGGACTTTGCTAAATTATTTGCTAAACACGAGCTGGTTACCAAAGGACTTATAAAATTCACAGATCGCTCCGAGAACTACAGGGCATGGCGAGCCTCCTTCCAGAACACCATAAGAGACTTAAATCTTTCCTGTAGTGAGGAGTTAAAGCTCTTGGTAAAGTGGCTTGGAAGTGAGTCTGTTGAACACGCCGAAACAATCAGAGACATTAACATAAACTATCCGGACAAAGGGCAAAAGATAGTGTGGGAAAGACTTGATGAGTGTTATGGGTCAATAGAAGCTACAGAGAATGCTTTATATCAGAGAATTGAGAAATTTCCTGAATAAAGGGTAGGGGTTACTAGAAGCTAAGAGAACTCAGTGACTTGTTAATAGAGGTACAAGTTACTCAGGCAGAAGGAGACCTGCCGGGGCTAGCATTCCTGGACACCAACAGATGCATCAATCCGATTGTCCAGAAACTCCCTTATAACCTACAAGAGAAGTGGATCATGCATGGTTCTTATTATAAACAGTTTCATAATGTACCATTCAGGGTGCTTGCAGACTTTGTCGCTGAACAGGCAAGGATCAGAAATGATCCCAGTTTTGACTTTACATTGTCATGTACCACTCACTACTCCTAGTGTCAAACCTCATAAAATACCAGTGGCAGTCCACAAAACTAATGTTGCCTCCACAGTTCTCCTTACAGGTCGTTTAACTCTTCTCAAGAAGAGAACAAAGTCAAAGATCTTGCCAAAGAATGCCAACTGCACAAGAAACCACTTTCTCTACTAAAATGCAGAGCCTTTAGGGAGAAGTCTTTAGAGGACCGCAAAGAATTCCTCAAAGTCATCTGCTTCAGGTGCTGCACTACAACATCGCACTTCGCCAGGAATTGTAAGGTCAGTGTGACATGCACAGAATGCGGTAGCACAGAACACAACACGGCTTTACACCCTGGACCACCCTCTCAGGTATCACCTCAAGCAGAGAAGCATGAAGGGAAGCAGATAGACACTGACGTAGACACTGTAGTAGTCACCTCTCACTGTACGGAGATCTGTAAAGAACTCATAGGAGGGAAGTCCTGATCAAAAATCTGCCTTGTCAGAGTTTATCTGGGCAGTCACCGTGATAAGGCAATCAAGGTATACACAATCTTAGATGATCAATGCAACAGGTCTTTAGCTAAATCCACCTTCTTCGACACCTTCAACATTATGGGGCCCAGTTCTGCCTACTCTTTAAGGACATGTGCGGGTACCGTTGAGATGGCGGGGAGGAAGGCAACTGGATACAAGGTAGAGTCTATAGATGGTCAGACCTGCTTGTCACTGCCAACCATACTGGAGTGCAATCACATTCCTGACAACTTATCTGAGATAGCTACACCAGAGGTGGCAGCATACCACCCCCACCTGAGGCGTGTAGCTAACCTGATTTCAGAACTGGACCCAGAAGCCCCAATAGTCTTACTCCTTGGAAGAGACATATTACGAGTTCATATGGCCTAGAGGACTGATTAACGGTCCCCAAAATGCTCCATACGCCTAGAGACTTAACCTAGGATGGGTCATAATAGGAGACGTCTGTCTAGGAGGAGCACACAAGCCGACCTCAGTCAACAGTATGCTTACCAACACACTTGAAAATGGACGTCCTTCCTTATTCCAACTATGTCAGAGCGGTTTCCTGATAAAAGAATTGCCACACACCACTCACTGAGGGTGCACAGTTTTCCACAGGACAAGAGAAGACAACAGGGTCGCAATGTCCATAGAAGACAGGCTCTTCTTGGAGATCATAGATCTTTACCATTTAAACCCCGGAGACAGCACTTATCTAATAGCAGAGAACTTGTCTGCAGTCGATTTATCTCCATCAAACCCAAACTTCAGAGGATACCAGAGATAAAAGAACATTTATTTACTTTCATAGAAAGAATATTCCAGAACAACCATGCAGAAATGGCATCCGCGCTCCAAGACTCTGAGGAGTGTTGGTACTTACCCATATTCGTTGTGTATCATCCTAAAAAACCAGGGCAGATATGAGTAGTATTTGACTTGAGCGTCAGGTGCGAAGGTGTTTCGCTAAACGATGTCTTACTGTCTGGTCCAGACCTCAACAACATGCTTCTAGAGGTACTTCTACGCTTCCGCAGAGATTCAGTGGCATTCGTGGCCGACATACAACAGATGTTCCACTGCTTCCTTGTCAAGGAAGAACATAGAAACTACTTGAGGCTCTTCTGGTACCGCAACAACGACCCCAATTAAGACATTGTAGAGTATTGAATGAGAGTGCACATCTTCGAAAACAGTCCTTCCCCTACAGTCACTATTTACGGTCTCAGATATTCAGCCCAAGAGGGTGAAGCAAAGTATCGGTCAGATGTCAGATCCTTTGTGGAAAAGGATTTCTACATGGACGATTGCCTGACATCCACACTCACGAATGAGACAGCAATCGATCTCTTGAAAAGGGCTCAAGAAATGCTCACTCTATCTAACTTGAGGTTGCACAAAATCGCCTTCATCAGCCGTGTGTTAATGGAAGCCTTCCTACCCAAGACCATTCAAGTGATCTAATGGACTTGGATCTTAGCACCGACCTTTTTCCCATGCAGCGGAGCCTCGGTTTGCTGTGGGACACATTCACCTTCCACATCAGCAAGGAAGAAAAATCCTTCATAGGCAAAGGAGTCTTGTCCACCATAAACAGCTTATATGATCCTCTGGGATTTGTAGCGCCTGTTACCATCCAAGGTAAAATGATGTTAAGAGACTTCACCACAGAGACGTCTGGGATGATCCGCTTCCCACGGAGAAAAAGGACCTTTGGACAGATTGGTAGAAGTTTCTTGAAGCTTTGACCAGCCTTCACGTGACACGGCCCTATGCTTCCATGTTATATACTGGAGTCAAGATCCAAAGACTGTATATCTTCTGTGATGCTTCAGTCAAGGCAATTGGCAGCATACCTAAAGACCATAGATATCAAAGAACAATGCCATATAGGATTTGTCATGAGCCGGACTAAACTGGCATCACTCCGCGAACACACGATTCCCAGACTGGAGCTCTGCGCTGCTGTGCTTGCAGTGGAGTTGGCAGAACTTATAAAATCAGGAATGAACATGGAAATCGAGGAAGTCGAGCTTTAAATGGACAGCAAGGTAGTACTAGGATATATCTGCAATGAAACCAGACTTTTTTACGTCTACATTACAGCCTTAAGTTAAATGTCTTGTTAATCTGAATTTTATGTGATGGATCAGAACACAATAGTCTAATTTGGTGAAGTGAAATGTGAAAAATATATTAAAAAAAACTAATGTTTAGAAATAGAAAAGAGAAAATTGGCATGTGCGTATGTATTCATCCCCTCTGTTAGGAAGCCCATAAAAAGCTCTGGTGCAACCAATTGCCTTCAGAAGTTTCATAATTAGTGAAATGATGTCCATCTGTGTGCAATCTAAATGTCACATGATACAGTATGTCATTACATATACATACCTTTTTTGAAAGGCCCCAGAGGCTGCAACACCTAAGCAAGAGGCATCACTAACCAAACACTACCATGAAGACCAAGGATCTCTCCTTGGTCTTGTCTGATGAGAGTAAAATTGAACTTTTTGGCCATTAAAGAAAACGGTATGTCTGGTGCAAACTCAACACATCACATCACCCAAAGAACACCAGCATCATGCTGTGGGGATGTTTTTCAGCAGCCGGGACTGGGAAACTGGTGAGAGTTGAGGAAGAGATGAATGGTGCTAAATACACGGGTATTCTTGAGCAAAACCTGTACCACTTTGTGAGTGATTTGAGGCTAGGACGGAGGTTCACCTTTCAGCAGGACCATGACCGCAGACACACTGCTAAAGCAACACTTGTGTAGTTTAAGGGGAAACATGTAAATGTGTTGGAACGGCCTTGTCAAAGCACACCTCTTAAGCCAATAGAAAATCTGTGGTCAAACTTAAAGATTGCTGTTCACAAGTGCAAACCATCCAACTTGAAAGAGCTGAAGCAGTTCTGCAAGGAGGAATGGGCAAAAATCCCAGTGGTAAGATGTGGGAAGGTCATAGAGACTAATCCAAAGCGACTTGGAGCTGTGATTGTTGCAAAACGTGGCTCTACAAAGTATTGACTTTAGGGGGGTGAATAGTTATGCACATTGACTTTTTCTGTTATTTTGTCCAATTTATTGTTTGCTTCACAATAAAAAAATCTTCAAAGTTGTGGGCATGTTCTCTAAATTAAATTATGCAAATCCTCAAACAATACATGTTAATTCCAGATTGTGAGGCACCAAAACACGAAAAAAGTCAAGGGAGTGAATACAAGGCACTGTAGTGTGGAGGTAGCAGTAGCATCAGGAGACCACTGAGTGGCCCAAACACATAGTGTGAAGGTGGCAGCAGCAGCATGAGGAGGCCACATAGTGGCAAGGTGACATAGTGTGGAGGTGGCAGCAGCATCAGGAGATCACAGAGTGACCCAGTGACACAGTGGGGAGGTGGGTGGCACTAACAGTACCAGCTGATGATGGTGGGTATAAGAAGGAGCACTTGGCACTTGGCATCAGATGTGTGGTATCAGGCGGGTGGCAGCATCAGAATAGTAGCTGAGGCAGGTAGCCAGAAGAAACTGGTCTCTTTTGTCAAGGTTTGGGTGAGGAAGCATGGATTATCTAATCTGATGCTTTAGACATTGGTGGGTTGAAATCCTGGCTGATCCACACCTGATTCATCTTGACAAAGCTCTAAACACCTGCTGTGATGCCACACTAATGGCCGTGCAGGACAGCTTTCCCAGGGCAAACTCGGCCAGTTGAGGCCAGAAATCCAGTTTGGCTACCCAGTAGTCCAGCTGATCTTTAATGTGGGGTGGCAGGGTGCTGACCAAGTATGCCACCACAGCAGGCATGGCAGTGGAACGAGAGCGCAGAGGGCTCCCCCAATCAGACCTTCGAGTGGACGGAGGATGGCGCAGATAGGCAGCTGCCAACTGACTACATAGGATTAGTGATGGACGAATATCGGCCGGGACATCTCGCGAACGTGCGTTCGCGGTCAAATGTTCACGAAACTGCGCATTCGCGGAGGACCCCATTGACTTTAATGGCAGGCAAACCTGATAAACCTGAAAAAGGTTTGGGTGAAGCAGCATGGATGATCTAATCTGACGCATCAGGCATTGGTGGGTGGAAATCCTGGCTGATCCACTCCTTTTTTATCTTGACAAAGATCAGTCTCTGCACATTTTGGGTGGACAGGCGAGTTCTCCTTGGGGTAACTATTGCCCCCGCCACACAAAACATCCGCTCTAATGCCACACTACTGGCGGGGCAGGACAGCTTTTCCAGAGCAAACTCGGACAGTTACAGCCACAAATCCAATTTGGCTGCCCAGTAGTCCAGTGGATCTTCAATGACGACAAGGTGCACTCCAAGTATGCCACCACCTGCTGGTTCAGGTTCTGCTCTATGCGGGTGAAGAAAGTTGCTCATCAGCAACTCTAGACTCAGGCTGCTGCTGATGGAGTTGGTACTGCTCCTGCCACCTCTCTCCCAGCAATCATAACAGTGGAACATGAGCACAGAGGGCCCCCCAGGTCAGACCTGAGAGAGGATGGACCATGGCGCAGATAGGCAACAGCCAACTGACTACATAGGATGTCCAGGGCCGGACTGGGGATAAAAACCAGCCCTGGAAAAAGTTGCATACCAGCCCCGGAAAAAGTTGCATACCAGCCCCAAACACACACGCCGCGAGCGTGTGTATGTATGTGTGTATATATATATATATATATATATATATATATAATTATATACACACACACAGGCCGGGCCTTTCCCTAGCGTTGCCGTGACTTGGCCTCTGCGCAGTGGCAACTCTAGGAACAATATATGGGAGGCACATAAGATACCACAGTCAAAATGGGGGGGCACTAATAATTTTCCCCACTTAAATTCATACAACTGAAAAAAAACGAAATAAGTATATATAAATTCAAAATACGAGAGTATTGCGGTATGCAGGGATACATTTATAATAAAATAATTTACTTACAAAAGAACCTATTCCATCTTCTGCTGTGCTGTCCTCTGCCTGCTTCCACGGATCTTCCCCTCTTTTCAATCTGTCCTCAGTGCGCAGGGCAGGCACACTGCTATGGGGATCTGTGGATGACACACTGTTATGGGGGATCTGTGGATGACACACTGTTATGGGGGATCTGTGGATGATACACTGCTATGGGGATCTGTGGATGACACACTTTTATGGGGGATCTGTGGATGACACACTGTTGTGGGGATCTGTGGATGACACACTTTTATGGGGGATCTGTGGATGACACACTGTTATGGGGATCTGTGGATGACACTGTTATGGGGGATCTGTGGATGACACACTTATGGGGGATCTGTGGATGACACACTTATGGGGGATCTGTGGATGACACACTTATGGGGGATCTGTGGATGACACTGTTATGGCGGAATCTATGGATGACACTGTTATGGGGAATCTGTGGATGACATACTGTTATGGGGTACTTTTACACCTGCGGCATGGCTATCCGACCTATCCGGGCTGTTCACCCTCCTGATCCGCCATGCCGCAAGTACCGTGCACTGCCGTGCTGCTGCTCTGTCCCCATTGACTATAATAGGGGCAGGGGCGGAGCTATGGTGCAGCATGGCAGAGATCGCCGGACTAAAAAGTCGGACATGCAGTACTTTTTAGTCCGGCGATCTCTGCCGTGCTGCGCCATAGCTCCGTCACCTGCCCCTATTATAGTCAATGGGGACAGAGCAGCAGCACGGCAGTGCACGGGTACTGCGGCATGGCGGATCAGGAGGGTGAACAGCCCGGATAGGTCGGATAGCCATGCCGCAGGTGTGAAAGTACCCCATAACAGTATGTCATCCACAGATCCCCATAACAGTGACATCCACAGCGCCCCATAACAGTGACATCCACAGCGCCCCATAACAGTGACATCCACAGATTCCCCATAACAGTGTCATCCACAGATTCCCCATAACAGTGTCATCCATAGATTCTGCCATAACAGTGTCATCCACAGATCCCCCATAACAGTGACATCCACAGTGCCCCCATAACAGTGTGCCAGTAGCCGTCCCCTTTATGTGCCAGTAGCCCCCTTTATGTGCCAGTAGCCCCCTTTAGTGCCAGTAGCCCCTTTATGTGCCAGTAGCCCCCTTTAGTGCCAGTAGCCCCTTTATGTGCCAGTAGCCCCTTTAGTGCCAGTAGCCCCTTTATGTGCCAGTAGCCCCTTTTTGTGCCAGTAGCCCCTTTATGTGCCAGTAGCCCCTTTATGTGCCAGTAGCCCCTTTATGTGTCAGTAGCCCCTTTATGTGCCAGTAGCCCCTTTATGTGCCAGTAGCCCCTTTAGTGCCAGTAGCCCCATTTAGTGCCAGTAGCGCCCTTTATGTGCCAGTAGCCCCGTTTGGTGCCAGTAGCCCCTTTAAGTGGCAGTAGCCCCTTTAAGTGGCAGTAGCCCGCTTATGGCAGTAGCCCCTTTATCTGCCAGTAGCCCCTTTTATCTGCCAGTAGCCCCTTTATCTGCCAGTAGCCCCTTTAGTGCTGCCAGTAGCCCCCTTTAGTGCTGCCAGTAGCCCCTTTAGTGCTGCCAGTAGCCCCCTTTAGTGCTGCCAGTAGCCCCTTTAGTGCTGCCAGTAGCCCCTTTATCTGCCAGTAGCCCCTTTAGTGCTGCCAGTAGCCCCTTTAGTGCTGCCAGTAGCCCCCTTTAGTGCTGCCAGTAGCCCCCTTTAGTGCTGCCAGTAGCCCCAAGAAAAAAAAAAAAAAGAACACTTATACTTACCTCCAGCGATGCGATGCAGGCCTCTTCCGGCCTGTGTCTCGAAGCTGTGCGGCCCGGCGGCGCGATGATGTCATCGCGCCGCTGGGCCGGCCTCTGATAGGCTGCCAGCCTAGTGCTGGCAGCCTATCAGAGGAACAGGGAGAGGTCACGCCTCTCCCTCCTCTGCTGCTGCTCCGCACGGAGATGAGCGCAATGCAAGCGCTCATCTCCGTCGCCACTGGAGCCCAGTGTGCCTGCGGCCGCCGGCCGGCCGTGCGGCAGTCAGGGCTACCGGCCTACCGGGAATTTTCCTGGTATCCCGGTAGGCCAGTCCGGCCCTGAGGATGTCTCTATAGTAGTTCAGTTTGTCCTCCCTCTTAGCGGGTGTAAAAAAAGGACTGGTAGCGAGGGTCTAACATGGTGTAGAGCCAGTAGTCCTCCCTCTGCTGAATGTTGACAATTCGGCTGTCACTACGCAAGCAAGTGAGCATGTATCAGGCCATTTGCGCAAGTGACTCTGAGGGACTCCTTGCCTCCATCTCCACTGTATACTTCCATGGTGTGTTTAGTTCTTGCTCCTCCAGCTTCTCCTCCTCTCCTGTCACCTGTGTATAAAAACACCCATTTTGCTACACATTGCTTGTTCTCCAATGTCCTCCTCCAGTTCAGCTCCCACAGGGCTCATGTGGCTGTGAGATGTATGCACCACATCTCCAGACCTCTGACCAGCCACATTTACCAGCATCTTTTCAAGGATATGAATCAGTGGAATGACATTGTTTATCTTGTAGTCCTGGCGACTGACAAATAAAGTGGCCTCTAGTGTTGATCGAGCACCAAAGTGCTCGGGTGCTCGACAGAGCACCCGAGCACAATGGAAGTCAATGGGAGAACCAGAGCATTAAACCAGGCACCCTCTCCTCTGACAAGGGGAGGGTGTCTGGTTCACAGGAAAAGGTCAGAAATTGATGGAAACACCACTGAAATGGTTCAGGAACAGCATGGGGAAGATGTCTGGATGTATCTTGGACTCCCAGGTCGCTGATGGGAACGATGTTGTCCGAGTAGTACGCCACTTTTACAGACTGATAATAATACACACAAAACTGAAGATAAAATCGATTTTAGCATAAAAATTGTTAGGAGACATTCTTTCCTGTATATTTACTTGTATATGAAGTGCAAGTGCTGCCAAAAAATACAAGGAAGAGGAACTCCAATACAACCTGTATATCACATAAAGGATGGCCTCATTAACATTGTGGTACAATTGTTCAGGTACTGGGACCTCTACACTCATAAACCTATGCACTAAGTGAAAGGGCTGCCAAAAATGACAAGGAACTGGCAGTCCAATACACCCTTCATTACACATCAAGGAGGGCATCATACACACTCTTGCAAAATTGTGATTGATGGCCTGCTGGTGACCCTCAAAAACATTCGGTGCAAGGGCCTGCTGGTGACCTTCTAAAATATTAGGGACGAGGGCCTGCTGCTGATGTGACCATCTAAAACATTAGGGGTGAGGGTCTGTTTCTGAGCTGACTCTCTAAAACATTGGGGGGCGAGTGCCTGCTGCTGATCTGACCATCTAAAACATTATGGGCGAGGGCCTGCTGGTGACCCTCTAAAACATTAGGGGTGAGGGTCTGCTGCTGAGCTAACCCTCTAAAACATTATGAGCAATGGCCTGCTGGTGATCCTCAAAAACATTAGGAGCGAGGGCCTGCTGGTGAGGAGACCCTCTAAAACTTTAGATGCGAGGGACTGCTGCTGATCTGACCATCTAAAACATTATGGGCAAGGGCCTGCTGGTGACCTTCTAAAATATTAGGGACGAGGGCCTGCTGCTGATCTGACCCTCTCAAACATTAGGAGCAAGGGACTGCTGGTGAGGAGACCCTCTAAAACATTAGGGGCGAGGGACTGCTGCTGATCTGACCATCTAAAACATTATGGGCGAGGGCCTGCTGGTGACTCTCTAAAACATTAGGGGTGAGGGTCTGCTGCTGAGCTCACCCTCTAAAATATTAGGAGCAAGGGCTTGCTGGTTACACTCTAAAACATTAGGGGCGAGGGTCTGCTGCTGATCTGACCATCTAAAACATTAGGGGTGAGGGTCTGCTGGTGACCCTCTAAAACATTAGGGGTGAGGGTCTGCTGCTGAGCTGACCCTCTAAAACATTAGGAGCGAGGGCAGCCTAATAAGCATTTGATATGATGGAGGAGGAGGACGAGAAAAGGAAGATTGAACCATTCCACCCTTTTTAGTGGTGGAAGGGGTGCATGGGAATACAGTGTATTCAATACACCATAAAAACCACAGTTATAGTGCCTTTATGTTTAACCTCTTTCCTCTGGTGGAGTAGAGAAGTCAGGGGCAATCCAGGCTTTGTTCATTTTGATAAGAGTCAACCTGTCAGCATTTTTAGTTGACAGGCAGATGCGCTTATTAGTTATTATGCCCCCAGCAGCACTAAATCCTTTCTCAGACAAAAAGTTGGCAGCAGGGCAGGCCAGTACCTCCAAGGTCTAGAGCACCAGTTCGTGCAACGTGTCCAGCTTGGACACCGAATAGTTGTAAGGTACAGAGGGATCACTGAGGATGCTGACACGGTCTTCTACATACTCCTTTACCATCTTCCAAAACTTTTTCCTCCTTGTGACACTAGGCCGTGCATCAGGGTGAGAATGACGGGGTGTCATGAAACTCTCCCAGACCTTGGAGAGTGTTGCCCTGCCTCTGTTGGAACTGTTGTGTGTTCCCCTCGTCTCCCCTCTACGGTTGTGCAAGGAACTACGTACTCTGCCAACAGCAGTGTCAGCTGGAAATTTTGGGAGAACTTTTTCCACAAGGACCTTCTAGTATTGCACCAGTTTGCTAGTCCTCTCCACCACAGGAATAAGAGATAAGAAGTTCTCTTTGTAGCGGGGGTCGAGAAGGGTTAACAACCAGTAATTGGTGTCGGCTAAAATGCGTATAATGCGAGGGTCATGGGAAAGGCAGCATAACATAAAGTCAGCCATGTGTGCCAGAGTCCCAACAGACAAGACTTCACTGTCCTCATCAGGAAGATGACTCTCAATCTCCTCATCCTCTTCCTTCTCTTTGGCCCATCCACGCTGAACAGATGGAATAAATCAGCTATGGGTACTACCCTCTGTAGCAGAGGCAACCGTCTCCTGCTCCTCCTCCTCCTCATCATCCAATTCAGGCTGAGAAGATGAACTGGGGGTGGTCTGGCTATGACCCTGTGTACTGTCTTCCACGGGTGATGTTGCAGGACACATGCTGGTGTAAGGTGGGGACGGCACACCAGGAAAAATAGTGGCGGTTGGGGACAAAGTAATGAGGGATAGCCACCGCCATCAGGCTGCGAAAAGCATCCGTGACCACAAGCCTAAATGGCAACATTTCCAGGGCCAGCAATTTGGAAAGGTGCGCATTTAGTGCTATGGCTTGTGAGTGGGTGGCTGGATATTTACGCTTTCGTTCCAAAGCCTGGGGTATGGACATCTGAACGCTGCGCTGGGACACAAAAGTGGATGTGCTAGATGATGGTGCTTGCAAAGGTCCAGGTGCAGGGTGGGAGGCATCTGGGCCTGTCTTTTGGACAGGGCATTGGCCAGCACGTAACACAGGGAAAGAGGAGGCAGTGGTGTGACCCGCAGACACTCATTGTGGATCCAGGCGTTCAGGCCACCTATTAGGGTGCTTTGATGCCATGTGGCAGATCATGCTGGTGGTGTTGAAGTTGCTAGTGTAAACGCGCCTGCTCATTTTGGTATGGCACAGGTTGCAAATGACAATTCTTTTATCGTCAGCACTTTCCTCAAAAAAGCGCCAGACTGCTGAACACCTACCACTTGGCAAGGGACATTTCCGCAAGGGGGTGCTCCGGGGAACAGTTGCAGGCCTGTTTGGTGTGGCCTGCCTTCTCCGTTTTGCCACCCCACTGCCTCTTCCAGCCTATTGCAGTGCTGCCGATCCCTCCCCCTCTGCACTGCTGTCCTTGCTTGGCTTGCCACCTTCCCAGGTTGGGTCAGTGATTTCATTGTCCACCACCTCCTCTTCCACTTCCTCTTGGCTACAGAGACTGGACTTTGTGGAAGACAGGGTGGTGCTTAACCGACTGGAAGCATTATCTGATGCAATTCAACCGACCACCTGGTCGCACTGGTGTGACTTCAAGAGTGGTGTCCTGCGCCACCCTGCAAACTGGGACACGAAGCTATGTATCGTGAATGAGTGTGCTTCTTGTGCTCTTGCAGCAGGCACAGTTTCACTATGCCCAGGGCCATGGCCTCTATGTGCACCATCAGCAGCACGGCCACTACCCCATCCCTTACTGCTCGCCTTCATCATATTAAATGTTATATATGCTTGCAAGTATGTCACATGTACAGTAGCGCAGGTTTTGTAAGTGTATGCGCAAATAAATTTCAGTGAATGTCACAGATATTTGGGATATTGAAACGTTACATAGGAGATGTGGTGCAGGTAATATCGCTGCTGTCACCAGCGGCTAATAAAAAATTACAGGGAATGTCACAGCTATTTGGGATGCGCAAATGTCATGCAGGAGATGTAGCGCAGGTAATGTCGCTGCTGTCACCAGCGACTGACGTTATACAGGAGAAGTAGTACAGGTAATGTTGCTGCTGTCATTAGCGGCTAACGTTATACAGGAGATGTAGCGCAGGTAATGTCGCTGCTGTCATTAGCGGCTAACGTTATACAGGAGATGCAGCACAGGTAATGTTGCTGCTGTCACCAGCGGCTAACGTTATACAGGAGATGTAGCACAGTTAATTTCGCTGCTGTAACCAGCAGCCAAACAATTGCATGCAATTTAGTGCACGTTGCGCTAATATATTTCGCAGCCAGATAAAACAATAGTCCTTAAAAGGACTGTTGGGTCTCTAACACCATTCAACAATCAAAACCAAACTACCTAAAAAAACACAATTCCTCTCCCTACACTATCTGTCCTTTCTGCTGCAGCTCGCCCTGACTAAGTCTGAGCCGAACCACGTGTCATCGGGTGCTATATCGCACCCAATGACACGTTCCAGCCAGCCAATCACTGTAATGCCAGTAACCAACATGGCTGCGTTTATTGGTTGCGGGGAGGAGACTCAAGCATCGCGCTCGAGCACACACTGTGTTTGGCCAAACACCGCGATGTGCCTACCATCGCGATGCTCGAGTGAAAAAGGTGTTTGGCTGAACATGCTCGCTCAACACTAGTGGCCTCCTCAAAGGGCACTAGCAAACGGCAGGTGTCCCGTCTGAGCTGCCACTGGCTAACATCAAAGTTACACAGGGGAGTACCTCTGTCTGCCTGTATCATCAAGAAATCATTTATGACCTTTCTCTGTTCGAACAGTCGGTCCAGCATATGGAGGGTGGATTTACAACAGGTGGAAACGTTGCATATCAGTCTATGTTGATGGACGACGTTCTGCCGCTGTAGCTCAAGGAGTGTGTGCTTTGCAGTGTACGAGTGGCTGAAGTGCATGCAAAGTTTTCTGGCCATTTTTAGGATGTCTTGCAGATGGGTGAAAGACTTCAAGAAACGCTTGACAACAAGATTGAACACGTGCGCCATACAGGATGCATGGCTCAGCCCTAATTTCACGCAACATCGACACCATGTTCTTCCCATTGTCAGTCACCATGGTTAAGATTTTGAGCTGTCGTGGAGAAAGCCAGGGTTCGATTTCTTGATGAAAGACACAGGCCAGTTCCTCCCGTGTGTGACTTTCGCCCAGGCAAACTAGGTGCAGAACAGCATGACACCGCAGTGTCCTGCACATGTGGTATGCTGGTGGGGCACTGTGAATTGTCCCTGCAGTGGAGGCTGAGGACAAGGCAGAGTCAGACATTGTCGCAGGACCAATGGTGTGAGAACGTGGAGGCGGAAGCAGCATCACCTGGTCAAGTTGCTGGTTTGGCTGGGCAGGAACCACATATACCCAGGGGCCGTAAAGGACATATATTGTCTTTTACCGTAGTTACAGCTCCACACGTCGGCGCTGCTGTGCCCTTTGGCAGACACCGTCAGGCTGAAGGACTGGCCCACCTTCTGTTCGACATATGTGTACAGGGCTGGTACTGCCTTTTTGGCAAAGAACTGAGGGCTTGGGACTCTCCATCTCGGCTAGGCACAAGCCATCAGTTCTCTGAAAGGTGCAGAAACCACCACTTGGAAATGGAGGCACTTCAGTATCAGCAACTTGGCCAGGAGCACGTTCAGCTTCTTCTCCATTAGATGAGCGCACGCGTACTGTTGTCTCTTGGCAATCTTTTCGGTGATCAATTGCTAATGGAATGACTGACAAGGAGTAGAAGGGTGAGGAGCAGGAGCATCAGGAACAGTAGATGATGGGAAGGACAGACAGCACCCTTCGGCTGAGGTGGTGGAGCCTTGACTGACTGAAATCAGGTGTGTGCCACTGGGTGATGTAACAGTTGCTGCGGCAGGCTGGACCACCACATTGGAGCCACGGTTCTCCCAGCCCACTTTATGGTGACGCTGCATATGTTGATGCAGGGCCGTGATGCCAACATTGGCACCCTGGCCACGCTTGACCTTCTGCCCACAGATTCGAAAAATGTTCACCTCCCCCGGAGGCTTAACAAAAAACTGCCACACCGCCGAGTAGGTGATTTTACCCCAACTCTACGCACTGACTGACTGCTATGGCTAGTGCCTCGGTGAACCCCTGCACCACTACTTTCCAGGCCTGTAAGCTCCTGTGAAGCGGGTGTATACCCCGGGCAGGTTTGGCTCCCAACCTCCCTCTGCGGCCACCCTGCTGACTCCCGGCCACCCTACTGACTTGCTGGCTCCAACGCTGCCTCACGCGCAAGCTGCCACCCTCTTCTCCTAATGATGATGAAGCCCCTTCGTCACCCTGCTCCCAATTGTGATCGGCTACATAATAATCGAGTACTGTCTGCACGTCACTGATGTCCTCCTTATTGGTCTCTGAGTCAGGAGCCTGATCACTCGCAGCCACTCTCCTTATCACTACTTCCCCGCCTACCAGAAGAAGAGGAGTATAGTGGAGCTGAGTCCACAGCATATAGTACTGTCTGAGGAAACAGAAAAGGACAGAGGCAGGTTGAGGACAGGTGAGGGCACAGGGCCTGCTCTCGGGTCATGCCAACTAAGGGTTGTGTCTAACGAACCCACTGACTCATGGCTGGGGGTGTCTGAGGTCACTTGCGACAAAGTCCATGATCGAGTCAACCATTCAAGAACTGCTGGGTTACTGGTCAAGACACCGCTAGCTGACACTGGGAGCTCAGGCCAAGTGACCCTTGCTGCCACGCTCCCTTACTGTGTTGTGACCTGTGCCTGCACCAGAAACATTTAGGCCTGTGCCCCTCCCCTGTGCAGGGCCTGTCACTTCTCTGTCTGACATACTGTTAGATCAAATAAGTAAATAAAAAGGAAATTAATACATGCCAAAAAGGGCTTTAATTTTCTCACTTCACCACACAACGGCTAATAAGCCCTTTTTCTTTTTCCCCACTATTACAAGCCAAAAAAAGGCTTTAGAACATATAACTGCCGCCGTGAACGGCAAATAATATATATGTTTTGCCATTAATGCATGCCAAAAAGGGCTGTAATTTTCTCACTTCACCACACAATGGCTAATAAGCCGTTTTTTCCCCCACTAATACACCCCAAAAAGGCTTTAGAACATATAACTGAGGCCATGAACGGCAAATAATATTTTTTTTTGCTACTAATACACGCCAAAAAGGGCTATAATTTTTTACTTTACCAAACAATGGCTAATAAGCCATTTTTCTTTATCCCCACTAATACACACCAAAAAAAGGCTTTAGAACATATAACTGCAGCCGTCAAATACAAATAATATATTTTTTTTGTCACTAATACACGCCAAAAAGGGTTGTAATTTTCTCACTTCACCACACAATGGCTAATAAGCCTCTTTTTTCCCCCCACTAATACATGCTAAGAAGGGCTTTAATTTTCTCACTTCACCACACAATGGCTAATAACTTAGGCTCTTTTTCTTTTTCCCCAGTAATACACACCAAAAAAAAGGCTTTAAAACATATAACTGCGGCCGTGAACTGCAAATAAAGTTTTTTCTTTGCCATAATACACGCCAAAAAGGGCTTTCATTTTCTCACTTCACCACACAATGGCTAATAAGCCCCTATTCTGTTTCTCCACTAATACACGACAAAAAAAGATTTTAGAACATATATAACTGCAGCCGTGAAATGCAAATAATATATATTTTTTTGCCACTAATACATGCCAAAAAGGGCTATAATTTTTAACTTTACCACACAACGGCTAATAAGCCCTTTTTTTTCCCTTTACTTATACACGCCAAAAAGGGCTGTAATTTTCTCACTTCACCACGCAATGGCTAATAAGCCCTTTTTCTTTTTCCCCACTAATACATGCCAAAAAAAAGTTTTTAGAACATATAACTGTAGCCGTGAATGGAAAAAACTATTTTTTGGGCCACTAATGCACCCCAAAAAGGGCTGTAATTTTCTCACTTCCCCACACAACAGCTAATAAGCCCCTTTTTACCCCCACTAATATACTACAAAAAAGGCTTTAGAACATATATATAACTGCACCACACAAGGGCTAATAAGACCCCAATAACAAAAACAGTTTGCTGGAATTACAGAGCTATTGCAAACCTGAAATGAGCCTCAGTATAATTGCAATTTAGATCTGAGTCAGTGCAGCAAGGTGTAATAGGATTGTTCCTATTACCCAGGCTGTAAACACCCCTATTGAACCCTGTTCTGCTTAAATACTGTGGAATAATTCCTCCATATACTTTCCCTACACTTCTAATGCTCTTTCCCTGAACTTCTATTGAGCAAAATATAAGTTTTCAAGTCTTTCCTAGCACTGTGCCTAGTGCCTGCTAACGTCTCTCTCCCTGTACACTGGAAAATGGCTGAATCAAAGATTGCTGAGGCTATTCTTAGGGCTGTGACATCACATGTCTGGTGTGTCAAATGTGCAGTATTTATACTGCCCTGGCATTTTAGGGGCCCTAAAGCGTGAGAAGAAGTCTACCACATGTGTGACACTTTTTTGCAGCCTAGGTGCGCAAAGGGGCCCAAATTCCAATGAGTACCTTTTAGGTGGGCATTTTTAGGCATTTGGATTCCAGACTTCTTCTCACGCTTTAGGGCCCCTAAAATGCCAGGGCAGTATAAATACTGCACATTTGACCCCATTTTGGAAAGAAGACACCCCAAGGTATTCGCTGAGGGGCATATTGAGTCCATAAAAGATTGAACTTTTTGTCATAAGTTAGCGGAAAGGGAGACTCAAATTTCGCTAACTTGTGCCAAAAAAAAATCTTCTATGAACTCGCCATGCCCTTCACAGAATACCTTTGGGTGTCTTCTTTCCAAAATGGGGTCACATGTGGGGTATTTATACTGCCCTGGCATTTTAGGGGCCCTAAAGCGTGAGAAGAAGTCTGGAATCCAAATGCCTAAAAATGCCTTCCTAAAAGGTACTCATTGGAATTTGGGCCCCTTTGCGCACCTAGGCAGCAAAAAAGTGGCATACATGTGATATCACTGTACTCAGGAGAAGTAGGGCAATGTGTTTGGGGTGCAAATGCCTATGCCTGCTAAAGGTACTCATTGGAATTTGGGCCCCTTTGCGCACCTAGGCAGCAAAAAAGTGGCATACATGTGATATCACTGTACTCAGGAGAAGTAGGGCAATGTGTTTTGGGGTGTATTTTTACATGCCCATGCTGGGTGAGAGAAATATCTCTGTAAATCAACAACTTTGTATAAAATAATGGAAAAAGTTGTCATTTACAGAGATATTTTTCACACCCAGCATGAGTATATGTAAAAATACACCCCAAAACACATTTCCCTACTTCTCCTGAGTACGGTGATGCCACATGAGTGACACTTGTTTGCAGCGAAGATGCGCAAAGGGACCCTAATTCCAATGAGTACCTTTAGGATTTCAAAGGGCATTTTTACTTATTTGGATTCCAAACTACTTCTCACGCTTTAGGGACCCCTAAAATGCCAGGGCAGTATAAATACCCCACAAGCGACCCCATTTTGGAAAGTAGACACCCCAAGGTATTCCGTGAGGGGTATGGTGAGTTCATGTAAAATTTTATTTTTTGTCACAAGTTAGTGGAATATGAGACTTTGTAAGAAAAATAAAAATTCCATTTCCGCTAACTTGTGACAAAAAATAAAAACTTCTATCAACTCACTATGCCCATCAGCGAATACCTTAGGGTGTATACTTTCCGAAATGGGGTGTGGGGTGTTTCTACTGTCTGGGCATTGTAGTACCTCAGGAAACATGACAGGTGCTCAAAAAGTCAAAGTGCGTAAATTAATATTTTTTGCACCATAGTTTGTAAATGCTATAACTTCTACCGAAACCAATAAAAAATTTTTTTTTTTATCAAAGACATGTAGAACAATAAAGTTAGAGAAAAATTTATATATAAATGTAGTTTTATTTGAAAAATTTTACAACAGAAAGTGAAAAATGTCATTTTTTTGCAAAAGTTTGGTCATTTTTGATTAATATCAAAAAAAGTAAAAATGTCAGCAGCAATGAAATAGCACCAAATGAAAGCTCTATTAGTGAGAAGAAAAGGAGGTAAAATTAATTTGGGTGGTAAGTATGACCGAGCAATAAACCGTGAAAGTAGTGTAGTGCAGAATTGTAAAAAGTGGTCTGGTCATTAAGGGGGTTTAAGCTAGGGGGGCTGAGGTGGTTAACATAGCTAACCACTTTTAATAACAGGATAGGTGTTGTAAAATAACAAAAAGTCTCACATTTTTGCCCAAGTAAGACCAAAAAGTTGGAAAATACCTCTTTTGAAGTCAGAAGAGTGCTTGATACCTCCCCTCTTTATTTTTTATTTCAACATGGCCATGTGAGATCTTGTTTTTTGTGAGACAAACTACAGTTATGTTAGGTGTTATTTTGCCATACACATTCAATTAGAATCGGAGCTGCTTATCCTGCCTCCCTATTAGAGATGAGTGTATCAATTCTAAATGAATCGGATTTGTTCTTAACTTCACAAAAATTCTACTTGAAAACAAATCTATAGTTTTGGCGAAGTTTTAGACCTAGAAGAAGACATCCATTTTAGAATCTTACAGGGACAGTGTTAGGGATAGGGAAGATATATTTAGTTAGACAGATTGAATTACTTTATAGAAAGTTGGGTTTTACTAATAGGGACAGGATAAGGGCAATTAGAGTATTGTGTGTCTGTTACACTGTTCATAACTTCATAGTGTTGCACTACACAAGACAAACACATTAACTTTTAAAGAGACAGTATTGTTTTATGTACAGGAGCTAACTTCTACTGTTAATACTGTGCCCACTGTAATCGTATATTCCAGCTTTCCTGGGAGCATGCATTTTGCGACACATGTAGGGGGAGATTTAAATACTATGTATAAATATATCAGGGGTCAGTACAGAGATCTTTCCCATCATCTATTTATCCCCAGGACTATGACTATTACAAGGGGACATCCTCTGCGTCTGGAGGAAAGAAGGTTTGTACACAAACATAAAAGAGGATTGTTTACAGTAAGAGCAGTGAGCCTATGGAAATCTCTACCTTATGAGGTGTTGATGATGAGCTCACTAAAAGAGTTCAAGAGGGGCCTGGATGTATTTTTGGAGTGTAATAATATTACAGGATATAGCTACTAGAGATGGGTCGTTGATCTAGGGAGTTATCTGATTGCATGATTTTAGTCGGGAAGGAATTTTTTTTCCCCCTTAAGTGGCTAAAATTGGCTTCTACCTCACAGTTTTTTTTTACCTTCCTCTGGATCAACTTGCAGGATAACAGGCGGAACTGGATGGACAAATGTCTTTTTTCGGCCTTATATACTATGTTACAATGTTACTATGTAGAGATGATTGAGCTTTTTTTCTCAAAAAACTGTTGCAAATTTTCTACATTTAATAAAAGTCATTGTGTAATAAGTGCTTTTTTTAGTTTGTCAACAACAGCATATATTGTGACGCTGAGACAGAGGTTACGCAATTTAGCTATTTTTTTTTATTACACCTGCTATAAATTTTCTACAGTTACTAAGTGTGATTGCGGATTTTAATGCATCAAAAAACATCATCATACATCTTGCCACAGACACAGAGGTTATACAATTGTGCTTTATTTTTTTAACTTTTGCAAATTTTCTTAATTTCATCAGCATTTCAAACCTGTGACTTCTGTTTGCTTACCCCTTTCCGGACCTCTGCCATACATGTATAGCGGAAGTCTGGTCTTTAAAGATGGTGTCTGCTCTGCTTATAAGTGCAGCGGAAACCATAACTGCCAGGTTTCTGCTGTTCTACACAGCTGTTGGCCTGGGGCTAATGTTTGTGATCAATGGTAGTACTGATCTCAGACATTTAACCCCTCAGATGTGAAAACACAAAAACAGACAATTGCAGCATCTTGAAAGGGTTAAACAGACTTCCTAATAAAATGTCTTAAAGACCCATGCCACATCATCCAAGTATGAAAATGTGGTTGGCTGTATTAGCACAAACAGCAGTAGCAGCACCACTAATAGCACCAACCATCCTGGCCAGTTGTAGTAGCAGGCTACAATTCTGAAAAAGAGGATGACATTGTGGACTGGATGGCTCGCTCATCATCACTCATCATCACAGGAAGATGATGTTAATCTCACCTCTGAGTCTGACATTATACCTTTGAGCTAGGGTTCAGTGCATTCCTCCTGCTCCTCCTTGTTGCCCCAGAAAAGCCTTTTATTTTAATTATCTCTGTCTTCACTGCTAACTCCTAGTGTGGTGTCTTTTTTTATCCTAAGAAGAGCCACCCCATGTACTATGGAAGCGTCCAGACAGACACAGGACAGACTGGAGCCCAGGCAAACAAACAGAAACCCAAATAAACTCAGGACGCTGTTCACACAGGAAATAACTAGAACAAGAAAAAAAGACAGATGCCTGGACCCCATGCGGAAAACCCAGGAGCCCTCTCCACGAATGCCTGTTCCACATGCGGCGTTAGTCCATGAGCAAACAGACAGAGCTGCACACAAGACATAGAATCGGCCTAGCAGATGCCTGTTTGCCTATGCGGAGTTAGTCCATTTGCGAACAGACAGAGCTGCACTACAAGACACAGAACCGGACTTGCAGATGCCTGTTTCCCATGTGGAGTTAGTCCATGGGCGAACAGACAGAGCTAAACAACAAGACATAGACATGAATGGAAGAAAACATCAAGCAGGGACCAAGACAAGATGACCTTGATGTCTCACTAGGTGACCACTAGTGTTGATCACGAATATTCGAATTGCGAATTTTAATCGCGAATATCGGCACTTCGAGAATTTGCAAATATTCTGAATATCTCAATCAAAATATATTTGTAATCGCGAATATTAGTTTTTTTTAAAAATACCAGTCAATGCAATTTTTTATGCGAATTTCATGCTAATTTTTTAATGCGAATTTTTGCAATCAAGAAAATGATGCCTGAAGATCGGGAATTCATGAATTTGAGAATATATAGCGAATATTCGTGAAATATCGCAAATTCGAATATTGCCCCTGCCTCTCATCACTAGTGACCACACAGGCAGGGCAGATGGAATATCCCCAGGTCAGGTGCATAGCTCCTGCACCCAGCAAAGCTGGAGATAGACTGGCCCCCAAACCCACTGCTTACAGGATTATAACGCAGGTTAATGAGATCATCTGACCACTCAGTAACCACACCCAGACCAGACCATTAACCCCACAAGAACCAAACAGGGAGGGGAGCATGCATCAACAAAGAACAGTACACACACTGGCTGCCGTAACTACATGTCCCCCCTGGCAACCAGCCTACACTGAATCCACCGCAGCCAGTATGCCAGAGCACTAACGTGAGCAACACGACAACCCGTGTCACAGTGAACCACACTGTGACAATTACACCATATTTCATTACTGATCACATCCCTTATCTACTATATAGAAGTAAGCCTCTGCGTACCTTTCCATCCCAAAATAAAATTCATCAGCTCATCTGAACATATCTTCAAATATTGTTTATTTTAATTTGCCTTAATTATTGTGCACAGCTGTTACTTCCTGGAACTAGAAAGCGATTACATACTCTGCATTTCCTTTTTTAGTTAAAATTTCTGATCCTGATGACTCTTGGACGCTACTATTTTCTTGGACCAACTAAATAGCCAAGGTTTGTAGCCTCTGTCTATCAATAGAAGTCAATAAAATTTTGTTCATTTTCATAATATTAGGATTGGGAACAAGTACGTAATGCACAAGTATGCCCTCCTACTGGTATGCTGCATACTGTGTAGTGTGGGTGGCAGCTGTAAGATTAATATATTGTATTTTTACTGCATATTGTTATTAGTCCTACTTACAAGTACTTGCAAATTTAAGTCTAGAAATACTGTAAAATGTCATCTGAATCATATGTAAAATAAAATGTAGATTCAAAGGGCTGCCTTTTAGATACCCTACAAAGTGTAACACTGCCACAACATTGCCACATTTGCTATACGTATAAATACATGTTTACTTTGTATTAACTTTTATTATGGATTAAATGCACCATTTATTGATCTCCATAAATAATGTGTACATTATGTAGTATGGGTTGTTGTGGTTACTGAGATACCAAATATAGTTGTTATTTACACTTTTTTCATCTTCATGTAACAGCAATGAAAACTATTTTATTACAGTTGTTTTGGACTGTCATTTTTTTATCTTTGAACTTAGTTAAAAAAGTCAAACTTTTATTTTTCCTCTTTTTTCACTGTTAATGTATTGCTATAGATAGATATATTTATATGCCAGTATATCTTGATGTGATGTTTTTAGTTTGATAACATCCTTTCATAAAAAACAGTGCAGCCTATGACTTACTACAATATTTCTGCCAACCCATATAGCAGGTAGAGTTTGAATTTCAGAAGATACCTAGAAGGTTGGAGGAGTGTTTAAACTAGGGACTGAGGGGGGAGGATACTTACGTTATAGGAGGGGAAGATAGGGCAGATAGAGACTGGGGGGGGCAAGGTAGTGGGACTGGCGGAGGAATGGAAGGAGGGACTAAAACAGTTCAGAAGGAAAGGTGTAGGGTTCAAAATATACAAAAACCTTTTAATTGTATGTATACTAATGCCAGAAGCCTGACTAATAAAACTGGGGAACTGGAATTAGTGATGTGCGTGGAGGACTATGACATAGTGGTAATAACTGAGACCTTTCTGGATGATAGCTATGACTGGGCAGTTAATGTAAAAGTTTCCAGTCTGTTTAGAAAGAATCGTCAAAACCGGAGAGGGGGAGGGGTCTGTCTTTATGTAAAGTTCTATCTAAAGCCCACAGTCCGAGAAGATATAAGTGAGGGACATGAACATGTGGAGTCACTGTGGGTAGAGATACATGGAGCTAAAAACAATAATAAATTACTAATAGGAGTTTACTTTAAACCACCTAATATACCAGAGTCCACAGAAAATCTATTACTAAATGAGATAGTCAAGGCAGCAAATCATAATGAGGTGGTTATTAGGGGGACTTCAACTACCCCGATATAGACTGGGAAACTGAAAGCTATACATCGCATAAAGGAAACAGGTTCTTGGCAATAACCAAAGACAATTTCCTTTCCCAACTGGTTCAAGACCAGACTAGAGGGACGGCCATACTGGACTTAGTATTAACCAATAGACCTGACAGAACAACAGATGTGCAGGTTAAGGGGACACCTGGGAAATAGTGACCATAAAATAATAACCTTCCAATTTTCATTCAAAAGAGCATTTATACAGGGAGGAACAAAAATACCAAACTTCAAAAAAGCTACATTTAGCCAACTAAGCGAGGCCATAGGACTAACTAACTGGGACAAAGTCCTCAAGAACAAAATTACAGCCACAAAATGGGATATCTTTAAAAGCAACCAAAAATCTCATTGTGCAAGGTACATACCGTATGGGAATAAAAGGTTAATGAACAAAAAGAAACCAATGTGGATAAATAGAAATATAAAGAAAGCAATAAATGACAAAAAGAAAGCATATAAATCACTAAAACAGGACGGTAGCGAGGAAGCACTGATAAACTATAAGCAAAACAATAGAACATGTAAAAAACAAATAAAAGCAGCCAAACTAGAGACCAAGAGATTAATTGCCAAAGAGAGTAAAACTAACCCAAAAATTTTCTTCAATTTTATAAATGTTAAAAAGTATAAATCTGAAGGTGTCGGCCCTTTAAAGAGTAATGAGGGGGGAGTTGCAGAGAGTGAAGCTGTTAAATATTTTTTTCTCCAATGTATTCACATAGGAAAATAAACTGTCAGATGAAATGCTGAATGTAAAAATAAATCCCCCATTAAAAGTGTCCTGTATGACCCAAGAAGAAGTACAACAGCAACTTAAAAAGATTAAATAAGACAAATCGCCAGGACCGGATGGCATACACCCCCGTATCTTAAGGGAATTAAGTAATTTCATAGCCAGACCCTTGTTTCTGATATTTGTGGACTCTATACTGACAGGGAATGTTCCACAGGATTGGAGCATAGCAAATGTGGTGCCAATATTCAAAAAGTGTCCCAAAACAGAGCCTAGGAAACTATATGCCGGTAAGTTTAACATCTGTTGTGGGGAAACTGTTTTAAGGTTTTCTGAGAGATGCTATCTTAGTGGATCTCAACGGAAATAAGCAAATAATGCCAAATCAGCATGGCTTCATGAGGGATCGGTCATGCCAAACTATTTTAATCAGTTTCTATGAGGAGGTAAGTTCTAGACTTGACAGCGGTGAATCCATGGATTTCGTATATCTGGACTTCTCCAAAGCATTTGACACTGTACCACATAAAAGGTTAGTATGTGAAATGAGAATGCTTTTACTGGGAGAAAATGTCTGTAAATGGGTAAGTAACTGGCTGAGTGACAGAAAACAGAGGTGGGTATTAACAGTACACACTCAGATTGGGTCACTGTCACTAGTGGGGTACCTCAGGGGTCAGTACTGGGCCCTATTCTTTTCAATATATTTATTAATGATCTTGTAGAAGGCTTGCATAGTTAAATATAACTTTTTGCAGATGACACTAAACTGTGTAAAGTAATTAACACTGAAGAGGACAAAATACTGCTACAGAGGGATCTGGATAGATTGGAGGCTTGGGCAGATAAGTGGCAGATGAGGTTTAATACTGACAAATGTAAAGTTATGCACATGGGAAGGAATAATGAAAGTCACTCGTACATACTAAATGGTAAAACACTCAGAAACACTGACACCGAAAAGGATCTAGGAATTTTAATAAACAGCAAACTAAGCTGCAAAAACCAGTGTCAGGCAGCTGCTGCCAAGGCCAATAAGATAATGGGTTGCATCAAAAGGGGCATAGACGCCCGTGATGAGAACATAGTCCTACCACTTTACAAATCGCTATTCAGACCACACATGGAGTACTGTGTACAGTTCTGGGCTCCGGTGAACAAGGCAGACATAGCAGAGCTGGAGAGGGTTCAGAGGAGGGCAACTAAAGTAATAACTGGAATAGGGCAACTACAGTACCCTGAAAGATTATCAAAATTAGGGTTATTTACTTTAGAAAAAAGACGACTGAGGGAAGATCTAATAACGATGTATAAATATATCAGGGGTCAGTACAGAGATCTCTCCCATCATCTATTTATCCCCAGGACTGTGACTGTGACGAGGGGACATCCTCTGCGTCTGGAGGAAAGAAGGTTTGTACACAAACATAGAGGAGGTTTCTTTACGGTAAGAGCAGTGAGACTATGGAACTTTCTGCCTGAGGAAGTGGTGATGGTGAGTACAATAAAGGAATTCAAGAGGGGCCTGGATGTGTTTCTGGAGTGTAGTAATATCACAGGCTATAGCTACTAGAGATGGGTTGTTGATCCAGGGAGTTATTCTGATTGCCTGTTTGGAGTCTGTAAGGAATATTGTATTCCCCTTAAGTGGGGAAAATTGGCTTCTACCTCACATGTTTTTTTTTTTGCCTTCCTCTGAATGAACTAGCAGGATGACAGGCCGAACTGGATGGACAGATGTCTTTTTTCGGCCTTATATACTATGTTACTATGTTACCAGGTACAAGAATAGGCCTCCCACGAGTAGACAGTAGAATCAAGTTTTAATTATAAAAAAATTCATATAGGCGTACATTCCCTTTAAAATTCTGAACCTAAAATGTTCTCAAAGAGAATCTATTTAGGCAGAGTGGTGTTCCTGGTGGAAAAGAGTGGGGCCATGATTTGCTACTAAAATAATGGAAGATATGCGCACGTGTGTATCAAATTTTATTTTCTAGGATTATTTAAAGAACACCATTCATATTACAAAGGTAGAATACATTTACAACCGATTGATGCTACTTGGGATGTGTCCCTACAAAGTCTGACACTGTCCAGTCAGTGCTGGAAGTCTCATACCATGTAAAGTAACAGCCCCTTGACAAGGCGAATGGTAACACCCAGTTGTCAATAGATTCATAAATATGGAGGAATAACAGAGGAACAGCACAATAGAGAGTTATCTGCACATGTCACAGAACATGCCTACAAATCTCTCCCATAGAAGTCAACTAGGGTCCTCTCCTGTCCATAATGGCTTTGGCCTATGGTGGCTGCTGTAAAACATATCTCTAAATGTTGTTAAGAAAAGTTCAGGCAAAATGGCAGCCCCCATAATCATGTTCAGAAATAGAATAAAAAAAAAAAAAATCTTCAATCAGAAAATAAAAACAGTTTTAAAAAAAAAGGATATATGATGCTATCTGGTTTTAACTAGGAGATTTTTTTTTGTTGCACATTCCTTTTATGTTAGCAAAATGGCCTCAAAGTCACACACCATTCAAAAAGGTTCTTTTCATAAAATAAAAAATTACCTAAGAAAGAAATTGTCTGAAAAGTATAGCATCAAATTTTAAAGAAAAGGGGAATGGAATATCTGTCATATGAAATAGACTGGTCAGACTTCCTACTATTTTCTGAAATCATTTGAAGCATGAAATAAGCCGAACAATTTGAGAACACAGAAGTCTTTATAATGCGCTTGACCTTATTTGATAGTAGGTTATAACGTCTTTTGTGGAAGAAACACACTGTGGTGTTATCCATTCAAAATCTGAACAATCGTGGGCATAAGATTTGATTTACTGTTGTAAAGATGAATGTGCTCTTTCATGTAAGCAGTATTCTTAAATTGTAAGATGCACATGTAACATGAGTTTATGGCATGTAGCATGTATAACACCACTACATAGCACACTTTGAACAGTCATTCAATAGCACAGTTTGAGCTTCCAAATATATGCTATCATCATGATATATTGTTCTCGATAAAATGTCATCACTTGGCTTTGGCAATCATAGTGCTTCCCTGTGGACATCACTACCCAGCCCAAATTGAGTAAAACAGAAGGTTGTATTGGTGAATATAGACTTTATATGTTTGTTACATTTTTAAGTTTCCAACTTCAATCACAGTAAATCGGTTTTACAAAGTACCTGAAAAATTTGGTAAATACTTTTAACATTAGATTTTCATTACCTAAGCAAATATATGCTATAGAGACAGCCCATGAGGTTACTATTTAGTCCTTGTGGGGGGCAGGGGGTATACAGCTCTGGTTGGTCCTATTCTCTTTGCTTTTAGATGGTAAGAACCAGTATGAGACTCCCTTCTCCAAAGGAACTACATAGTTACCAATCGGGGGGGGAGGGGGACCTAGCCCAATGGCCATGGAAAGGGGTGGATGGGGAAACAAATAGGGGGGGGGGGTTTGATCTATTGGTTTGGTATCCCGTCTCATCTACTGTATGTACATCACTGAGCAGGTTTTAAATATAGATCAAATATAATATACTGGAGCCTTTAATTCTGTTACAATATGGCAAACTTAAATAAAACTGCTTACTGCTTATCCAGTCACTGTATTGTTATTTTCAGCAGACTAGTTTATTCAAAGCTAGATTTGATGATGAATAGCGGAATGAAGCAACTGAGGCAATTTCTTTATCCTGGCATCAGTCTTGGGGTACTTTCACATTAGCGACAGGGGAGTCCGTCAGGCAGTTCCGGTGGATGAACAGCCTGTCGGATTTGTCCTGCCGCTAGTTCACGTGTGCCCCCGGACTGCCACTCTGTCCCCATTGACTATAGTGGGGGCGTGGACAGAGTTCCGGTGGCAGCACGGCAGCACAAGACGAGAGGCTGCCGGACTAAAAGTACACATGAACTAGCAGCAGGACGTATCCGACAGACTGTTCACCCGCTGGAACAGCCTGACGGACTCCCCTGCTGCCAGTGTGAAACTAGCCTAACTGTAGAGGTATTGAACTGCTGGGTCTGTTTTATCCTCTTATTGAACTCTTCCTTCACTCTTGGTCACTGATCTTTTTTAACTAATTACTTTTCTTCAGCTGTTAATTTTCATTTATCTTTAACACCCTTAGATCTCCCTTTCAGTCTTGATCCTCAGCTCCTTGCTAACTAAATATCATCTGTTTCCTAGTCAGAATTCACCAGTCTCCTCAATCATCAAGCAGTTTTTTCTGATAACAGCATACTATACCAGTGGCAGTTGTCTACTCTCTCCTAATTGGTCCTTTTTTTCCTTATAGGGGAGGAGTATTAAGCAACAATTAACAAGACTCAGAACTTCCACTGGCTATGTTAGGTTGTGATATGCTCAAAAGGACAAGAGTCTAACTTCCTTCTTGGATTCACGTCCCCACCTATCCCTTTGTTGAACTTGATGGACTTATGTCTTTTTCAACTGTATTAACTGTAACTGGGTATCCTAATATTATACTTTTTCTCATTAGGTAGACCAACAAGTATGCACGAGGAGTCTTGTAGTCCAGCCAATGCTGCTCTGCCTTTCTGGGAAACATATATGCAAATGTTAGTGTCTTACATCTGCTGGCATTGGTGTTGTTTTCTTTTTGGAAGGAAAGCAATTTGCATACATTTGGGTTTCTGAAAAACATATTCAAATTAGCTTTCCTTCTAAAAATACAAAAAGCACTAAGGCTACTTTCACACTAGCGTTTCTCTTTTCCGGTATTGAGAACCCTCATAAGATCTCAATACTGGAGAAAAACTCTTCCATTTTGTCCCCATTCATTGTCAATGGGGACAAAACGTAACTGAACAGAATGGAATGCTCCAAAATGCATTCCCTTTCATTTGGTTGTGTTCCCATACCGGAGAGCAAACCGCAGCAAGCTGTGGTTTTCTTTCAGTCATGGGATGCGGAGCAAAGCGGATCCTGCATGACCCACAATACAAGTCAATGGGGACGGATCAGTTTCCTCTGACACATCAGAAAACTGATCCGTCCCCCATTGACTTTCGATGATGTTCATGATGGATCCGTCCTTGCTATGTTAAAGATAATACAACGGATGCAGACGGTTGTACTATCAGTAAAGGAAACTTTTTTTTGCAGATGTAAGATACAAAAATTTGCATATATGTTTCCCGCAAAGGCAGAACAGCATACTCCTTGGTCTCTCTAATGAGACAGGGCACTCCAAGGCCAATCAGCTAACCAAGGCAATTTTCTCTTGAAACAATCCATACTCTTGTCTTTATGGAAGGAGACCTAGCTTGCATATCTCATGGAATTAAAAGTGGGTCTTTCTTTCTGTCTCTCTGTTTTTCTAGGCGTCATATGCATTCTCAAAATTTCTTCAGAAAAAATATTAGTCCTAGGTGACCACAGACTGTTATCTAGAAATTTTCAGAGCAATTGGAGTATATTTGATTTGGGTCAAGCAACTCAGTCATGGCAACTCAGTGTGAAACTAAAAGTAAGATACTTAACAGATAGGCTAAAACTTAATCTTTTAAGACAAAAACTGTAATTTTTAATAATTATCTGTTGCCCCCAAAGTTGTTCACAGACTTTAAGATCTATATAAATATCGCTAATTTGGTTTTAAATGATTTGATTATAATCACAATGTTGGTAACCGTTTCAGTGTGAATGGATTTATTTTGCTCAGAGAGTACAGTACAGTCTATGACTAAAATCTCCAGGATTTATGTACAACATTCCAATCAGATTTAATTAGAAGTTCAAAGCTTCTACCATAACAGTAATTTCAGCACAATCACAATAGACATTTTGTACAGCAGCCAAAGATAAAGGGAATTCAGGGCTAACTCCCTTAAAGTCCCTACAACAAATTATACAAATTATTAACAAAAGAATCTGCCAGTTTCTGTAGATGTTCCTTCTCTAAATTCAGATTTGTGTTTGTCTAGATGAAACATTATCTGAACTCATTAAAGAGAACTCATTTTCTAGGTTTTGTAGATCTTACTGGTAAAAATTACTGGGGTAAACTATGTGCCTTTATTATTATTTTAGATACAAAACACTATGAACAACATTCGAAATATTAGTCACACAAGGTGTTGTACCTACCAGAGACATACTCTAAGTATGTTGAAAGTTCCAAACAACTTAAACCGTTTAAAAAAGATCAGACATCATAATCACCTTAATCAATTTCCCACTGGGTCTGTAAATATTAATTTTTGAAAAAGAATCACATTGGCTTCACCATTCTCCTGCTGCTTCAGTTTTGAGGCTTCCCAGAACCATCTCTGGTCTCTTATTTGCTGGTCACTCTCGACATGTCAATCACTGGATGAGGTGGGTTACTGCTGCAGCCAGTGTTTGGGTAAGTACATAGAAGCACTGGTATTGGAGTGGCAAGAGATTGGTGCCATTCTGCTTGATTTAAAAAAAAAAATACTGATATAACAACCCATTTAATTAGGGAAATAGAGAAAATAGAAAACAGAGATGAAAAAGAATCCTTTCCTCCTAATTTTAAACTTTAATACTCTTGGAGTATAATGTGACTTTAAATATGATTTTACCTATGTGACCCATAGTGCATTTGGAAAGTCTTCTGGCCCTTTCACTTTTTTCACATCTTAAAGTTATTATGTTGCAGCCTTGTGCTAAAATAAAAAATAAAAAACACAAGTTTGCCCCCAAAAAAAACCTTAATCAGAGAGTGAAAACAGAATTTTTGAAATGTTTGCTAATTTATTAAGAAGTAAACAAAAATTTGGCATGGATATATGTATTCAATTCAAACCTTTTGCTATGACACTTGATATTTAGCCCTAGGGCCCCCATTTCTGTTGATCATTTTTGAGATGTTTCTACACCTTGAATGGAGTCCACATGTGGCAACTTCAACATGATTGTGTGGAGGCACAGATCTGGAGAAGAGTACAAAAAATTCTGTTGCACTGAAAGTACCCGAGAGAACAGTAGCCTCCACTATTCTTGAATGAAAAAATTTAGGAAAAATCAGGACTCCTCATAGAGCTGGTCAACCTACCAAGCTAAATAATCGGGGGAGATGGCCTTTGGTAAGAGAGGTGACTAAGAACCCAATGGTCACTATGGCTGAGTGCCAAGGATTCTGTATGGAATTGGGAGAAACTTCCAGAAGGTCAAGCATCACTGCAGCATTCCACCAATCTCAGTTTTATGGAAGAGTGACCAGAAAGAAGCCTTTCCTCTGTAAAAAAAATGTCTGAAAGTATGCAAAAAAGCATCTAAAGGTCTCTTAGACTGTGAGAAACAAGACTCTGTGGTCTGACTTTTTGGCCTCAATTGTAAACGTCTTGTAAACATATTTGGAGGAAACCAGAAAATACCCAATACAATCCCTACAGTGAAGCATCAGCCTGTGGGGATGTTTTTCAGTGGCTGAGACAGGGAGACTGGTCAGGGTTGAGTAAAGGCTGAATGGAGCAAAGTACAGAGATATTCTTAATGAAAACATGATCCATGCTCTGGACCTCAGAGTGGATTTAAAGTTCACCTTCCAACAAGACAATGACTTAGGGACAACTCTGTGAATGTCCTTGAGAGGCCCAGCCAGAGCCCTGACTTGAAACCAATTTAACATCTCTGGAGAGACCTGAAAATGGCTGTCCACCGACAGTCCCCATGCAATATTACAGAGCTTGAGAGAATCCACAGAGAAGAATGGCAGAAACTCTCCAAATGTTGGTGTGCAAATGTTGTGGAATTATACCCAAGAAGAGTGGAGGTTGTAACTGCTGCCAAAGGAGCTGAGATCTGAATACGTATGTTAATGCAATATTTTAGTTTTTCCTTTTCAATAAATTAATAAAGATTTCTAACATTCTGTTTTTATCTTCTCATTGAGTATTGAGTGCAGAATGATGAGAAACAATTACATTTTTTTTTTAATTTAGCACAAGACCACAACAAAACAAAATTTGAAATAATGAAAGGGTCTGAAGACTTTCCAAATGCATTATATACTAGTTAAATGTGCTGAGGAAAACTGAATAAGAATATCGGTGGATTATTTTATCTACTTTTTTATCTTTCTACAACCATTGAGATGTATTGTTTTTAATGTATATATTTTTTTAATCTTATTTTATTTATCTATTTTTCATTATATTTTAGTATAATTAATACTTTTGCATTCACATGTATCCGAGTGAGTTAGTGCCTGTCAATTACTATATAACTTAAATTATTTCTATTTAATAAAGAGAGTATAAGTTCAAGCTTCTTTTTAGATGTGAATGCTATATTAATTGACTCAAATATAAAGGCTATGTCCTAGTCCCAATTAAGAAAATATGTGAAGGACAGTGTAAGTAGAACAAATAAACATTCAATATCAACATATTTAAAGAAGAACTCTTACAAAATGTTTTATTAACTGATCCTTTGCTACAATTTACATCATGTAAATTACTAAAGATATTCTTTGACCAGGGGTAACAATAGAAAGGGGCTGGCCCGTCACCCGACCACTTCCTTCATGTACAGTAACAAACATACAGGAAGTGATATACAGGAAGATGAGAAACCACCATCACGCTAACAAAACACATGTATACAATAATCTCCCCTTACCACTGGAGTGAGCTTTATCCAGCCTTGCTCAGTGATCAATGCCCAATAAAGTTCACTAGGATTCTCATGCGTTCCTATTTACAGGGACTACGTCATTATCTGCAGCGGTTGATCAGGTGCACTTGAGACAACAAACGCACGTTCCTTTCATATATTGTTCTCTTAACAAATGCATCCACGCCAAGCAAATAAATCCGAGCCTTGCATGCGGGCCCTAGCTGGCGTCCTTACATTCACCAAGAAAACACTGCTCCGCCGCACATCAGTCTCCCCTGGCCCACAGCCCAGTGCATAGCACATGGACCGTTCGGCAACGAAGACCTCTGCGCCCGGCGGCTGCGTCTCCGCATCCACAGGAAGATATCCACTCCAATGGTTTACCCTGGCACTGAGAGACATGATGACATTATATAATATATTAAAAACACATCCTAATAAAATTTCCACAACAAGGCTGTCATAGGAACAAAAAGAAACTGACTTCCTTTCCACACATAAGTTACTGTGTCAGTTGAGTGAGAGTGTCGGTCACATGACACAGCTGAGGAACAGAAGTAAGCTGATAACTCACAAATACAGCCCTGGTAAAAAGATGACCTTCATTTCAATTTAAATAATGTAACTTTCTAACGAGCCACAGAATAAACATTTTTGTGGGAGTGCTTCTTTTAGCAGACACAAGAAAATGAATCTGTGGGTTGGGCCATTTGTGGACATAAGATTGCTGTTGACTGTTGAAATGGTAAGGATGGTACTAGGCCACTGTCAGAGAACTCTGACAAATGCTGATCTCTTAAAGGAACAAGAGGTATCCAGATCTGGCTTTAAACTAAAAGTCGTTTCGGCGCATCACCGGTCTCGACGTTTAGCTCTTGTGAATGGTTACCATGGCAGCCAGGACGCTAAAGTCCCGGCTGCCATGGTAAAGTGTAGTGGGGAGGCAGGGGAGAAGTATACTTACCGTCCGTGCAGCTCCCGAGTCCTGGGGCACTCCACAATGACGTCAGAGCGCCCCATCAGCATGGATCACATGATCCATGCGCATGGGGCGCTCTGACATTATTGTGGAGTGCACCGGGAGCCGCACGGACTGTAAGTATCTGCTCCCCTGGCTCCCCACTACTTACTATGGCAACCAGGACTTTAGTAGCATCCTGGCTGCCACTGATCAGTCTTCAAATGCATTCAGTTGTCTTGTGTTGTGACGGATCCGGCGGGCGTTTCCGGTGACGAAAGTGCACGTCGGATCCTCGCAACGCAAGTGTGAAAGAGGCCTTAGTGGCAAAAAAAAGTATTATTTGCCATATGTGTGGTGAAGTGAGAAAATTACAGTCCTTTTTGGTGTGTATTAGTGGTAAAAAACATTATTATTTGCCGTTCAGCAGTGCAGTTATATGTTCTAAAGCCTTTTTTGGCGTGTATTAGTGGCAAATAAAATTTTATTTACCGCTCAGCGGTGCACTTATAAGTCCTAAATCTTTTTTTGGCATGTATCGATGGCAAAAAAAGAGCTTAATAGCTGTTTTATGTGGTAAAGTGACAAAATTACAGCCCTTTTGGTGTGTATTAGTGGCAAAAAAAATGTATTTGCCGTTCAGCAGTGCAGATTATGTTCTAAAGCCTGTTCTGGCGTGTATAAGTTGGAAAAAAAGACATATTAGCTGTTGTGTGGTGAAGTGAGAAAATTAAAGATCTTTTTGGTGTGTATTAGTGGCAAAAAAATATATATATTATTTGATGTTCAGCGGTGCAGTTATATGTTCTAAAGCCTTTTTTGGCGTGTATAAGTGGAGGGGGAAAAAAGGGCTTATTAGCCGCTGTGTGGTGAATTGGGAAAATGACAGCCCTTTTTGGCATTTATTAGTGGCAAAAAAAAGTATTGTTTGCCATTCAGCAGTGCAGTTATATGTTCTAAAGCTTTTTTGGCTTGTATTAGTTGCAAAATAAAGTATTATTTGCCATTCAGCGGTGCAGTAATATGTTCTAAAGCCTTTTTTGGCGTGTATAAGTGGGGAAAAAAAAGCCCTATTAGCAATTGAGTGCTGAAGTGAGAAAATTACAGCCCTTTTTGGCAAGCATTAGCGTAAAAAAAAAAAGTATTTGCCGTTCAGTTATATATGTTCTAAAGCTTTTTTTGGCGTGTATTAGTGGCAAAAAAAAGTAATATTTGCCGTTGTGTGGTGAAGTGACAAAATTAAAGCCTTTTTGGGGGTGTATTAGCTTCCTTTTTATTTACTTATTTGATCAGTATGTCAGACAGAGAAGTGACAGGCCCTGCACAGGGAAGGGCAGAGGCCTAAATGTTTCTGGTGCAGGCACAGGTTGCAGCAGAGTATGGGGGCATGGCAGCAGGAGTCACTTCCAGAGGCCTGAGCTCCCAGTGTCAGCTTGCGGTCGTATCTTGACCAGCAAACCAGTTCTTGAATGGTTGACCTGGGGTAGACCATCTGCTTCGCAGGAGCCTACCTGTCCGGAAAGTAGTGGTGCAGGGGTTCACGGAGGCAGCGGCGGTAGCACTTAGTCAGTGACTTGAAGAGTGTTGGGGGTAAAATCACCTACTCAGTGGTGTGGCAGTTTTTTTGATAAGCCGCCGGAGGAGGTGAACATGGCCATTTGCCGAGTATGCGGGCAGAAGGCGAAGCGTGGCCAGGGTGCCAATGTTGGCACAACGGCCCTGCGTCAACATATGTAGCATCACCATAAAATGGCCTGAGAGAACCGTGGCTCCAATGTGGTGGTCCAGCCAGCCACAGCAACCGCTGCATCACCCAGTACCCGATTTCAGGCAGTCAAGGCTCCAACACCTCAGCTGAAGGGAGCTGTCTGTCCTTCCCATCATCTAACGGGTCCTGATGCTCCTGCTCCTCACCCTCCTACTTCTCGTCAGTCATTACGTCAGCAATCGATCACCAAAGCGATTGCCAAGAGACAACAGTATGTGTGCACTAATCCAATGGTGCAGAAGTTGACCGTGCTCCTGGCCAAGTTTCTGGTGCTTCAGTCCCTCCCTTTCCAAGGGGTGGACTCTGCACCTTTCGGAGAACTGATGGCTTGTGCCGAGCCAAGATAGAGGCTCCTAAGCTGTCATTTCTTTGCCAAAAAGGCAATACCAGTCCAGCACAAATATGTAGAACTGAAGGTGGGCCAGTCCTTGAGCCTGTCGTTGTATGCCAAAGTGCACGGCAGTGCCGACGTGAGGAGCTGTAACTACGGTCAAGGACAATATATGTCCTTTACAACCCACTGGATAAATGTAGTTCCTGCCCAGCCAAACCACTAACTTGGCCAGGTGACGCAGCTTCTGCCTCCACGTTCTCACGCCGTAGGTCCTTCGACAATTTCTGCTTCTGCCTCCACATCCTCCACCTTGTCCTCAGCCTCCACTGCAAGGACAATTCACAGTGCCCCACCAGCATACCACTTGTGCAGGGCACGGTGGTGTCACGCTGTTCTACACCTCAATTGCCTGGGTGAACGGCATCACACATTGGAGGAACTGCTCCATGTCTTTCATCAAGAAATCGAATCCTGGCTTTCTCCGCGACAACTCAAAATCGGAACCATGGTGACCGACAACGGGAAGAACATGGTGTCAGCGCTGCTTCAAGGAGGGCTGGACCATGCACCCTGCATGGCGCATGTGTTCAATCTGGTTGTCAAGCGGTTCCTAAAGTCTTCCACCCATCTGCAAGACATCCTAAAAATGGCCAGGAAACTTTGCATGCACTTCAGCCACTCGTATACTGCCAATCACAACCTTCTTGAGCTGCGGGGGCAGAACTGGGTCCCCCATCATAGGCTGATATGAAACGTTTCCACCGGTTGGAATTCCACCCTCCATATGTTGGACCGACTGTACGAGCAGAGAAAGGCCATAAATGATTTCTTGATGATCCAAGCGGACAGGAGTACTCCCCTGTGTAACTTCGATGTAAGCTAGTGGCAGCTCATGCGTGACACCTGCCATTTGCTCAGGACCTTTGAGGACACCACGTTATTTGTTGATCGCCAGGATTACCGGATAAACAACGTCATTCCACTGCTTCACATCCTGTAACAGATGCTGGTACATCTGGCTGGTCAGGTCAGGGGACTGGAGACGTGGCACCTAAATCTCACTGCCACTGTGGCGGCTGAACTGGAGGAGGAGGACATTCGATCACAAGCACTGTGTAGCTAAATGGATGGTTTTTCTACACAGGTCACAGCAGAGCAGGAGCAGCCGGAGGAAAAAAAGGGAGATGAGGAAGACAAGGCAAATGACTCAGGCACACCATTGTAGTATGCAGTGGAGATGGAGGCAGAGAGTCCCTCCAAGTCACTGCGCAAATGGCCCACTGCATGCTCACTTGCTTGGGTAGTGACAGCCGAAGGGATAACTTCTGGCTCCTCACCTTGTTGGACCCTCGCGACTGGTCCAAAATGAGGGCTTTTTTTACACCTGAACTACTATAGAGACATTCTATGTATTGATGGCCTTCGGGTTTGCCCGGCGGTCGTTTCGTGGTGAACTTTGCGAGTTTGCGATTCTCTGAACATATGGCGATGTCCGTTGGTGCCATATTCTTTTGCATTGCGCCAAACTTTTACCCATGACACATCCATCAGGTGGGACAGGACAGCAAATTGAGATGTTTCAGCACATAGACATATCCCCACCTTATAACATAAACTGATCTGGTGGAAATATACAAAGATTGCGCACAGGATATTGAGGCAATAAAACGGGGTGCTCTCAGAGAGGTGGTGCCACCCAACACCTCAGTGGTAGAGTAAATGATATGAAAAATCTGGGCACTCCACTGATATATGGGATTAAAATTAATTATTTAATGAAGCAGATGCAATAGTGACAAAACAATGTGCAACACTGTTGAAAAACCACAATTCAAATACTAAAAAAGTGTCAATGCAACAAAGTGCATATAGTGCAAAAAGTGCAATGAATCGATTGGAAAATACAATGAATCAATAATAAAATGAATCAAAAATAAATCAAAAATAAAATAAAATAAACGTGTCCACACTGTATACTTATAATCCATATATATTCATGTGGCCTCCAGTAATTGACCAAATAAAGTGCATGAACAGTGCAGCAGTAGTATTCCAACAATAAAGTCTCAATAGCAGCAATAGGTATCACAAAAGCAGTCCAGCGATATCAACCCACACAATAGTGGCTGTAGAAGAATCCAACAGTCTTAGGTGCGATTTATAAATGCAGCAATCCCCAATGTGTACCTACAGCCTCCACGCAAAGCAACAGGAGACGATGCTCCCCTTTGGCGTACTACAAGTGTCTTTGGCGTCTGAAGCTGAATGCAACAGCGGCGTCCCGCTGAAAGAGTTAATGACACGTGTCTCACTACTACCGGCAATTAAAAAGCAGATTCCACTGTGCTGATGTTAGTACATTACCCACTCTGGACGTAGGACTTGCTGTATCGTCCTTGCAAGCGGGTTTCCTTTGGGCTCAGCGTCTTCGTGGAACCTTTGAGTATCCGGTTCACATGGGTCTATGACCTCCGCGTTGTCCCGAAATGGAATATTGCACGATGCGGTAAACATGCCGGTGTAAACTGGGCTATAGAGAGGGGACCCTAATTGCAACTGGTATGATATACCTGTTGCCCCCAAAAAAAAATTATTGAGGGGTGTGATATACCTATAATATACTTTCTAACATAGAAAGTATAAAGTGCATTTGTATTGTGCAGCAGTTGTGTGCTGTTCTGCTGCAATACCACAGGTATATAGAGGGACAAGCGCTATTGGAACAACTATTTGCAATGGGTGTGATATACCTTTTGCCCCCCAAAAAACTGATTGAGGGGTGTGATATACCTTCTTCCGCAAAATACTGATTGAGGGCTGCGATATACCTGTTGCCCAAAATAAACAGGGTGGTGTGGAAACTGTTGTGGCAAAAATAATAATTGAGGGGTGTGATATACCTGTTTCCACCAAATATTGATTGAGCCCTGCGATATACCTGCTTCCACCAAATATTGATTGAGGGGTGCGATATATGTGCTTCCACAAAATACTGATTAAGCGGTGCGATATACTTGCTTCCACAAAATATTGATTGAGGGGTGTGATATACCTGCTTCCACCAAATATTAATTGAGGCCTGCGATATACCTGCTTCCACAAAATATTGATTGAGGGGTGCGATATATGTGCTTCCACAAAATACTGATTAAGGGGTTAGATATACCTGCTTCCACCAAATTTTGATTGAGGGCTGTGATATACCTGCTTCCACAAAATACTGATTAAGGGTAGAGTTGAGCGAACACCAGGAAGTTCTGGTTCGGCCAAACTCTCTTTGCAAAGTTCGAGTTCGGGACCCGAACTTGACCTGAGCTTGACCCCGAACCCTATTGAAGTCAATGGGGACCCAAACTTTGGAGCACTAAAATGGCTCTGAAAAAGTAATGCAAAGGGCTAGAGGGCTGCAAAAGGAAGCAAAATGGGGGTAAGAGCTGGACAATTGCCATGCAAACAAATGTGGATAGGGAAATTACTTAAAATAACATAAAATACATAAAAATTTTAAATAATAATCTTGAACTAGGAGGAGGAGGTCCATATGGAGTAGGTGGTTGAGGAGTCATTGGACATGACGATATAGGTGGAAGCGGTGGTGGAGGATGTAGTCGCCAACAACACAGTTTTTTGTTTTCAACTTTTTTTATTTTTTATTTGGGTAGACCCCAAAACATTGGGAAATATAGAAAAGAATACAAAGAGAAAGTGCGCTGGAGTATAACAAAGGCTGGGTGAGGCCGGTATACATGTTTATTCTGCACAAGGTACAGACAAGTCCTGTGGGATCCATGCCTGGTTCATTTTAATGAACGTGAGCTTGTCCACATTGGCTGTGGACAGGCGGCTGCGCTTGTATCTGATAACGCCCCCTGCCGTGCTAAACACGCGATCAGACAATACACTGGCTGCAGGGCAGGCCAGCACCTCTAAGGCGTAAAGGGCAAGCTCAGGCCATGTGCCCAATTTGGAGACCCAGAAGTTAAATGGGGCAGACCCATTAGTCAGTATGTGTAGGCGTGTGCACACATACTGTTCCACCATGTTTCTGAAATGCTGCCTCCTGCTAAGATGTTCCATATCAGCTGGTGGTGCTGGTTCTTGTGGCGTAGTGACAAAGCTATTCCACTTTTAAGACTTGCTAACCATGCCTTCTGAGGTGCTGGCAGTGCCCCAGCTGCATTGGCGACATCTTCATCTGCCTTCGCCTTGTGGTTTTACTGAGGCCCAGATGTCAGGTGGTAATGCCATCAGCAGCGCATCTACCTGCGTGCAGAATATATTTCCCAGTCAGGTATGCAGTGCAGGAGTATTATTAAAGAAAAAAGGGGTAGAGAACACCCAACAATCTAAACGCCGCCAAATTTACAGAATATATTTCCCACTCAGGAATGCAGGGCAGGGGTAGTGTGAAAGAAAAAGGGCTACAGATTCTCCAACAATCTAAACATCGCTGAATTTACAGAATATATTTCCCTGTCAGGTATGCAGTGCAGCAGGAACACACCCTCCAAGCCACTTGTGAATGACTGGTCTGATAACCATGGAAATGTCCACCCACAATCTAAGAGCTGGATTTACTGATTCAATTTCACTCTTAAAAATGCAGTGCAGGCCGCAAATGCACTTTATGTCAAAAAATAAGTGAGTTTTTTCACCCACAATGTCCCAGTTGTATTTACTGGTTATATTTCACTCGCAATAATGCAGTGCAGGCCCCAAATGTACTTTATGGCGAAAAATACGTGATTTTTTTTCAACAACAATGTCACAGTTGTATTCACTGGTTATATTTTACTCTTAGAAATACAGTGCAGGCCGCAAAAGTACTTTATGGCAAAAAAAATATGATTTTTTTCACCCACAATGTCCCAGTTGTATTTAATGGTTATATTTCACTCTAAGAAATGCAGTGATGCCCACAAATGTACTTTATGGCAAAGAAAATTTAATTTGTCCCCCCAGAATCTAACTGTCACACATGCAGCACAGGGATACTTTACAGAAATAAAATGTGAATATGTCACCCCCTGGGTCCCTGAACTCACAGAGGGATTACCTATATTATTTTCCCTTCCCCTGGCACCTATGCAATGCAGGTGCACTTAAAAAATGGGTATATTTCGCCCACTAAACTACAAGAACAGGATTAAATTATTGTCCCTGGCAAATTATTGTCCCTTGCAATATTGTCACTTGCACAAAATGGCCGCCGACACCCACCTAACTAACAAATGGATTAAAATATTGATTGAGGCCTGCAATATACCTGCTTCTACAAAATACTGATTAAGGGGATTGATATACCTGCTTCCAGAAAACACTGATTAAGGCCTGCGATATACCTGCTTCCACAAAATACTGATTGAGGGGTGCGATATACCTGCTTCCTCCAAATATTGATTAAGGGGTTCTATATACCTGCTTCCACCAAATACTGATTGAGGCCTGAAATATACTTACTTCCAAAAATTACTGATTAAGGGGTTTGATATACCTGCTTCCATCAAATACTGATTAAGGCCTGCGATATACCTGCTTCGACAAATACTGCTCTTCTCTAGGGACTTTGGCGCAGGGTTATTTTGAAAATGACAGGCAGAGGAAGAGGCAGGCCATTCCGCAGGCGTGATAGGGGTCGGGCAGAATGCAATACTTCAAAGGAAGTACCAGAGTTGGTTGAGTGGCACACTCAGCCTTCTGCTTTTGCATCCTCCTAATCCTTTGTATCTGCACCCTCCTCACTCTCTGCTGTGTGCGCCCCCAAATACACCACCACCACCATAGCCCCTCCACTCGAGTCAGAGGAATTATTTTCTCATCCATTCCCAGACCTTACCGATGCGCAGCCATTCTTGGCATCGGATGAGGAAGAGGAGGTAGCAACGGCTGCCAGCCAGTGGTCTGACGACAGTACCCAGATCAGCCCAAAGGAAGGAGGTCCCTGCTGTTGCTGCCTACTCCAAGATCTCAAATGTCAGTGGTGGTGAAGATGATGATGATGACGTGTCGATGGATGTCACATGGGTGCCCACAAGAGAGGAAGAGGAGGGGAGTTCAGAGGGAGAGATGGAGCAGCAGAGAGGTAGGAGAAGGAGGAGAAGCAGGCAGAGGTCGCATGGCACAGGCGGCAAAAAGCACACTGCAAATGTACCTGGAGCGAGCCATCCACCATGCATGGTCACATCTGGCGCTCCCAGGACGCCGGCACATGGCTCAGCAGTGAGGGATTTTTTTAACATGTCAGCTGCTGACAATGGTGTTGCCATCTGCAGCCTGTGCTGTCAACGTATAAGTCACGGTAAGCCCAACACTCACCTAGTGACGACCGCCTTAAGAAGGCACCTGGCCTCGCATCACCGAGCCCAGTAGGGACAACGCCGTCAGAACCCAATAAGCCACACTCCTGGCGCTCCACGTCCTGTCTCTTCTCCTTCTACTCTCTCCTCCCATTTGTCCTCCACTCAACCTTCCACATGTTCGGCGGCAAGTGAATATATCTCTGGCACACAGTGTCGGTGCCAAGATACATCTGGTCCCAGACACGTGGTCTAGCAAACACAGGCAGGGAAGGTACATAACGTTTACTGCCCACTGGGTGAACCGTCTGATGGCCGTCAAGCATGTCACCCGTGGCTCCTGTGTGGATTTGGTGTTACTGCCTCTGATTGCATGTAGGTCTGCCTATTCTTCTTCTCCTCCTACTCCATCCTCCGTCTCCTCGTCAGCTGACTCCTCCTGTTCCACTGCTACCTCCTCTTCTGCTGCGACCCCCAAAACCTATTCCACGTGCCAGGTAACGTTGCCATTCTGTGTTGCGGCTGTTGTGCCTGGAAGCCTAGAGCCACACCGTTCCTGCACTGCTTTCAGCTCTGCAGTCACAGGCCAATCAGTGGCTAACCCCGTTCAATTTGACAGTTGGTAAAGTGGTGTGTGACAATGGTGCCAATCTGCTGAGCGTGCTGAAACAGGGAAAAATGACACACGTGCTGTGCATGGCACGCGTCATGAACTAAGTCGTACAGTGATTATTTGCCAAATACCCCAGGGTCCAGGACGTCTCACGGCAAGCCAGGAAAATCTCTGCCCATTTTAGAAGATCTTACACAGCCATGGGTCGCCTTGCCGTACAGTGGCAAAACCACTAGCCCGTCAGAAGTCTGATTTGTGACAGCCCGAACCGCCGGAACTCCACCTTGCATATGCTTGATAGGCTGCTCCAGGAGCAACGTGCTGTTAATGACTACCTGTACGAATTCTGCAGCAGGACATGTTCTTTTCACCGCGCCAGTGGCTGCTCATGCACGATGCATGCAGACTTCTGCGGCCATTTGATGAGATCACCAAACTGGTCAGTCACAGCCAGGGCGCTATCAGTGACATCATACCTTATGCCTTCTTTCTGGAGCGTGCATTGCATCGTGTCAGTGATCAAGCCGTCGAGGAGCAGGAGCAGGATGATAAGGAAGTCGCAATGCTGAATTAATTCCCATGGGGGGCTACTCCATCTGAGACAAGTCAGCAGGGGTCTGAAGAGGAGTAAGAGGAGGATGGTTGCTGGGGAGAGGAGGAGGAGCAAGAAGAGCAGGCTTTGAGGGGGACTTTAAACTTTTCGGGGATCCCTGGTGTTGTCCGTGGGTGGGGGGAGGAGACCCAGGAGGAAATTCACCTGGGCGATAAGCAGGATGCAGGGTGCTCCACCGCTTCCAATTTAGTGCAAATGGGGGCCTTCATGCTCCAGTGTTTGAAGAGGGACCACCATATAAAAAGCATAAAGGGCAAGGACAAGTATTGGGTGGCAAAGTACTTAGATCCCGGTAGCATTTCTAGGCCTTGCTGTGAGAGAGGCTGCATTCTGCTGTTGCGGGTGCTGGCAGAGGAATTTACACCAACAGCGAAACATGTACGGGTATCAATCCTACCGCGCCTGCAAGAAGAGGGCGGTTTGAAGATGTGTTGGTCACTTCGGATATAAGATAATTCTTGCAGCCAACCCATCGACAGCCGCCCTCTGGATCCAGCCTCAGGTAACACATAGATCGGCAGGTGTCCGACTACATCAAGGTAACGGCCAAAGTGGACGCTCTGAGAAGCGAGAAACCCCTGGACTACTGGGTGTGCAGGCTTGACCTGTGGCCAGAGCTGGCCCAATTTGCCATGAAACTCTTGGCTTGCCCCTCATTGAGTGTCCTGTCAAAAAGTACGTTAAGCGCAGCAGGGAGGATCGTGACCGATAAGTGCATTCGCCTAGATCAGGACAGTGTGAACTACCTCACATTTCTAGAAATGAATGGGGCATGGATCTCGGAGGAATGCAACACCTGTGACGAACACGTGTAATTGAATTTCCTCATGCCAGCCCAAGCATATACGCCACCACCCAGAACAAAGAATGGTCCTTGTCTTATGTATATACAGCGGCAAAAAGGCCTTTTCTGTCAGGTGAATGCCTAATTTTGGGGCCTGTACTGGCCTATAGTAAAATTTTTATCTGGTGACCTCCTAATGTAACTCCAGCCGCATAATCACTTGTTATTTTCTGTCAGGTGAATTCCTAATTTTTGGGGCCTGTACTGGCCTACAGTAAAAATTTTAGCTGGTGACTAGGGTTGAGCGAACCCGAACTGTATAGTTCGAGTTCGTACCAAACTTTAGGGTTTTTGGTACCCGGACCCGAACCAGATCATTTTCATAAAAGTTCGGGTTCGAGTTCAGTGTTTGGCGACTTAATGGCGCTTGTTGAAAGGCTGCAGGGCAGCCAAACAACAAGCGTTTAACTAGTGTGCCCTTAGAAGTCATCACAGCCATGCCTACTAATGGCATGGCTGTGATTGGCCAAGTGCAGCATGTGACCCAGCCTCTATCTAAGCTGGAGTCATGTAGCGCCGCACGTCACTATGCTCTTACTAGTGTAGGGATAGGATGCTGCTGCTGTGAGGAAGAGATTAGGAAACAATTCTGGTCTGGTGTATTTGGTGTTAAATATGCAAACTACAGCGATTATTTTTGTGGGTGAAATGCTTCATTTTTTTACCCATGAGCCCAGTGACAAAAATAAGTTTTATCCGTCTGTTAGTTAGGTGGGTGTCGGCGGCCATTTTGTGCAAGTGTCGTGCACTTGCACCTGCATATTTGCCAGGGACAATAATTTAATCCTGTTCTTTTAGGTCAGTGGGCAACATATACCCATTTTTTAAGTGCACCTGCACTGCATATGTGCCAGGGGAAGGGAAAATAAGATAGTTAATCCGTCTGTGACTTCAGGGCCCCAGGATGGGACATATTCCCAATTCTTTCTGTGAACTACCCCTGTGCTGAATATCTGACAGGGAAAATCTATTCATTAAATCCATCTGTTAGATTCTAGGGGAACAAATTCCCTTTTTTTGGCGGTCAAATATCCCTGTGACCTGCAGTGCATACCTGGCAGTGAAAACAATTCAATTACATTAGTCTGTCACATATTTGTGTGACCTAAAGCGATTTTTTCTTTTTCTGACACCGGCACAGCATATATCACATATATCACTGATATGTGGCAATAAATCCACAAATATTCATCTACCAGTGAGTGCCAGTACTTTTCTTGATTAACCCATTTTTGGCTGTTTTATACCCCTGCTCTACATAGCAGACAGGGCAATAATTTTAAAAAATTCGTCTGTTACATTGTTGGGTGACATTAACGCAGTTTTGCCGTACACAAACCCCTGCTCTGCATAGGTGACCGGGAAATACATTTCTAAAAATCGTCTGTTACATTCTTGGGTGACATTTTACCATTTGTGCCGTATACAAACCCTTGCTCTGCATAGGGACCTATATTTCTAAAAATCCTCTGTTACATTGGTGGGTGACATTTTACCATTTTTGCCGTATACAAACCCCTGCTCTGCATAGGTGACAGGGACCTACATTTCTAAAAATCCTCTGTTACATTGGTGGGTGACATTTTGCCATATACAAACCCCTGCTCTGCATAGGTGATTGGGACCTAAATTACTAAAAATCCTCTGTTACATTGGTGGGTAACGTTAACCCATTTTTGCCAGATACAAACCACTGCTCTACATAGGTGACAGGGACCTATATTTCTAAAAATCATCTGTTACATTGGTGGGTGACATTTTGCCATATACAAACCCCTGCTCTGCATAGGTGACTGGGACCTATATTTCTAAAAATCCCCTGTTACATTGGTGGGTGACAGTAACCAATTTTTGCCATATACAAACCACTGCTCTGCAAAGGTGACAGGGACCTATATTTATAAAAATCGTCTGTTACATTCTTGGGTGACATGTTACCATTTTTGCCGTATACAAACCCCTGCTCTGCATAGTTGACAGGCACCTATATTTCTAAAAATCGTCTGTTACATTGATGGGTGAAGTTAACCCATTTTTGCCATATACAAACCCCTGCGCTGCATAGGTTACAGGGACCTATATTTCTAAAAATCCTCTATTACATTGGTGGGTGACGTTTTACCATTTTTGCCATATACAAACCCCTGCTCTGCATAGGTGACAGGGGACTGACTAAAGAAAACGGCGCTAAAAACTAACTTTTATTAATCAATGTTAAAAGCTAAACCAACAGTGGTAGGACTAGGGTGGACATACAAAAAGATTACGAGTGGAGGCGGAGGACTAGGAGGCAATTGCCGGGTTAAATATTGTAAGCCACTCCCCTAAGGAGGGAGGAGGGTGCGCGCACAACCAATGGAGATATGGTGGGGGTGGCCGAAAAGAATGCACCTCCAGTTGCCACGGAAAGGTATACAAACCCACCTCAGACTAAATGAACAAAGTTCATGATATCGGGGATCTAATAGGCAGAATTTCATTCCCCCCTCCCTCCCTTGTCACTCTCATTCCCTCATTCCCCCCCCCCCCCCCATTTAGACATTCTGCCTATTAGATCCCCGATATCATGAACTTTGTTCATTTAGTCTGAGGTGGGTTTGTATACCTTTCCATGGCAACTGGAGGTGCATTCGCTTCGGCCACCCCCACCATATCTCCATTGGTTGTGCGCGCACCCTCCTCCCTCCTTAGGGGAGTGGCTTACAATATTTAACCCGGCAATTGGCGCGGCCGCCTTACGGCCATCATAGTGCCGGGAGGTGCCGTCACGATACACTAGCGTGGCAGCGCCCTAGGCAGGTCTCTTTTTGGAAGTCCCTCAAGCTCCTGATGAGTTTAGAGATAAATGAAACGCGTTGAGCGTAATGACATGATGGGACATTGTGTGCAGGAGACCGTTTGACCTGCATTTGCACTAGTGTCAGTTCGGTCCTCGTGTTGCCCCCTATATTTTGCTGCACTGCAGCTTTATTTTTGGGCATTTTCATAGTGGCACCGACACCAGAGCTCTCTGATCATATTGCTCTGTGTGTGACACTATAGCATTAGTCATTTTATACATAGATATCCGGCCATCTATGATTCATCAAATTATCTAGCCGGTGTGTCTTTGATGCGAGTGGGACGGAGGTCTGTATTCACAACCAACATTACTTGTGCATTTGCACGTCGTGATATAGCCTCCTAGTCCTCCGCCTCCACTCGTAATCTTTTTGTATGTCCACCCTAGTCCTACCACTGTTGGTTTAGCTTTTAACATTGATTAATAAAAGTTAGTTTTTAGCGCCGTTTTCTTTAGTCAATCACCTTTATTTCTAGGGCGCAGTATTCAGTTTACTATTATCGGCTTGTGTTTTCATAGTTGACAGGGGCCTTAATTTCAAAAAATCCTCTGTTACAAATTGGTTGATGACATTATCCCATTTTGCTGTATACAAACCCCTGCTCTGCATAGGTGAAAGCGACCTATATTTCTAAAAATCCTCTCTAACATTGGTGGGTGACATTTACCCATTTTTGCCGTATACAAACCCCTGCTCTGCATAGGTGACAGGGACCTATATTTCTAAAAATATTCTTTTACATCATTGGGTGATATTTTACAATTTTTGCCATATACAAACCACTGCTCTGTATAGGGAACAGGGACCTATATTTCTAAAAAATCCTCTGTTACATTAGTGGGTAACATTAACCCATTTTTGTCATATACAAACCCCTGTTCTGCATAGGTGACAGGGACCTATATTTCTAAAAATCGAATGTTACATTCTTGGGTGACATTTTACAATTTTTGCCGCATTCAAACCTCTGCTCTGCATAGATGACAGGGACCTAAAATTCAAAAAATCCTCTGTTACATTGGTAGGTGACGTTTTACCATTTTTGCCATATACAAACCCATGCTCTGTATAGGTGATAGAGACCTAAATTTCAAAAAATCCTCTGTTACATTGGTGGGTGACATTAACCCATTTTTGCCGTATACAAACCCCTGCTCTGCATAGGTGACAGGGACCGATATTTCTAAAAATCGTCTTTTACATTCTTGGGTGACATTTTACCATTTTTGCCATATACAAATCCCTGCTCTGCATAGGTGACAGGGACCTAAATTTATAAAAATCCTCTCTAACATTAGTGGGTGACATTAACCCATTTTTGCCGTATACAAACCCCTGCTCTGCATTGCTGACAAGGAACTAAATTTAGTAAAAACGTCTGTTACTTTAGTGGGTGACCGCAAAAAATGAGGAGAGCGTCAAATAAGGGACGTGGCCCTGGTCGTTGTGCTGCTGGTGTTGGTGGAGCTCCTGTTGCAGGGAGAGGAAGTGGTCGATCTGTGCCAGCTACACGTCCAAATGAAACACCTTCCTCAGGTGTGCGTAGACGACAGACCCTTCAGCTCTTTAGTAGGCCTGAATGCCGCTCTACGAATGGTGACGCCAGAACAAGTACAGTCGCCTCCAGTACCTTTACATTGTCTCCCACCCAGTCCACTGCTGAAAGCTCAGAGTTGGCACCTGCAGGTCATGGGCGTCTATCTAGCACCTCACCTCCTTACAAATCAGCCAAGCAGTCTGAGCCCCGTCATGCAGCAGTCTTCTATGCTTATTAATTACTCTGCTGGCAGGGTTTCCCAGGGCCATCCACTTAGCCCTGCCCCAGAAGTGGAAGAGATTCTGTTTACCGATGCCAAACCACTTATGTTTGAGAATGAGGACATGGAAATACCACCGCAACACGTCTCTGTTGATGACAAAACACAGGTGCCAACTGCTGCGGCTTTCTGCAGTGTGCAAACCTACAAAGAGGGCAGGAGTGAAGACTGGGTTGATGATGATGTGGAGGACGATTAGGTCCTAGACCCCATATGGAATCAAGGTCATGCAAGTGACCTGTGCAGTTCAGAGGGAGAGGCGGTGGTCACACAGAGCCATCAACTTAGCAAAAGAGGGAGCAGGGAGCAAAAGCAGAGCGGCCGTCGTCTAGACAGTACGCCTGCTACTGCCCACCGCACCCAGGGACCGAGCGCAACAAAGCCAGCTCCAAGGAGTTCCCTGGTGTGGCAATTCTTCAGACAATGTGCAGACGACAAGACACGAGTGGTTTGCACGCTGTGCAATCAGAGCCTGAAGCGAGGCATAAACGTTCAGCACAGCTTGCATGACCAGGCATCTAAGGAGGAAGTACCCACCTGCCCACCTACGATCCCTGGCCCTGAATGCCAGCATTTCAAAATTCCTGGCCATTGAAATGCTGTCATTCCGTCGGGTGGAGACTGAGACTTTTAAAAACCGTTGGCTGTCCCACAGTACGTCGTTCCCAGACGCCACTACTTTTCTAGGCGAGCCATCCCTTACCTGCACAAACAAGTGGGGGACGAAATCAGGTGTGCACCACGCAACGCCATCTGTGGCAAGGTCCACATAACTACCGATATGTGGACCAGTAAGCACGGCAGGGACGTTATATCTCTCTAATAGCTCACTGGGTAAATTCAGTGGCGGCTGGGCCTGAGGCAGATAGCTGTTTGGCGCATATCCTTCCGCCACAGAGGATTACAGGGCATTTCTCTTTGCCTCCTGTTGCCTCCTCCTCCTCCTCTTCCAATACCTCATCATCTGGTCAGCGTAACACCTTCACCACCAACTTCAGCACAGCCAGGGGAAAACGACAGCAGGCAGTTTTGACACTCATCTGTTTGGGGGACAAACCCTACACTGCGCAGGAGCTGTGGACTGACATGGAACAACAGACTGATGAGTGGTTGTTGCCACTGAGCCTCAAGCCCGGCCTGGTGGTGTGCGATAATGGGCAAAATCTCGTAGCAGCTCTGGGCCTAGTCGGTTTGACGCACATCCCTTGCCTAGCGCATGTGCTGAATTTGGTGGTGCAAAAAATTCCTAAAAAACTACCCCGATATGTCAGAAAGTGCGGGCCGTCTGTGCACGCTTTCGGGGTTCTTACCCTGTTGCTGCTCGCCTGCCTGAGTAACTTCGGCCTTCCCACTCACCGCCTCATATGCGACGTGCCCACAAGGTGGAATTCCACCTTGCATATGCTGGAGCGAGCAGCTGCAGGCGACAGTGGAGTTTCAGCTGCAGCACGCACGGGTGAGTCACTCTGCGGAACAGCACCACTTCACCGCCACTGAGTGGGGCTCCATGCGAGACCTGTGGGCCTTATTGCTCTGTTTTGACTATCTCACCAACATGGCCAGTCCCGATGACGCCGTTCTCAGTGTTACTATCCCACTTCTATGTCTCCTTGAAAAAACGCTTCCGGCGATGAAAAAAGAGGATGTGGCACAGGAAGAGGAGGACAAAGAGGGATCATTTCCATGGTTATCAGGCCAGTCATTCACAAGTGGCTCAGAGGGTAGGTTCCTGCACCAACATAGGCCAGGTACACAATTGACCAGCCAGGGCACAGTTCTGGAGGATGAGGAGGAGGAGAAGGAGGAGGGTGAGGATGAGGAGGAACCATGTTCACAGCAGGGTGGGACCCAAAGCAGCTCAGGGCCATTACTGCAGTGTAGCTGGGGAGATACCGAGGACACAGATGATACACCTCCCACAAAGGACAGCTTGTCATTGCCTCTGGCCAGCCTGGCACACATGAGCGAATACATGCTGCAGTGCCTGCGTAATGAGTGCCGAGTTGCCCACATTCTAACTTGTGCTGATTACTGGGTGGCCACCCTGCTGGATCACCATTACAAGGACAACATGCCGTCCTTAATTCCCTCACTGGAGCGTGATCGGAAGATGCGCGACTACAAGTGCACGCTGTTAGACGGGCTGCTCATTCCCACCTGACAGCGGGGGCTCAGTGGAGGCACAAGGCGAAGGCAGAGGAGGAGGTTGAAGACAGAGGAGGAGAAGTCGCCAATTCAGCCGGGGCACCGCCAGCCCCTTAGAAGGCAGGGTTAGCATGGCCGAAATGTGGAAAATCTTTGTCACCATGCCGCAACAACCAGCACCACCAGCTGATATGTAACGTCTTAGCAGGAGTGAGCATTTCAGCAACATGGTGGAGAAGTATGTGTGCACAAGCCTACACGTACTGACTGATGGGTCTGCCCCATTCAACTTCTGGGTCTCAAAATTGGGCACATGGCCTGAGCTTGCCCTTTACGCCTTAGAGGTGCTGGCCTGCCCTGCAGCCAGTGTATTGTCTAAACGTTTATTTAGCACGGCAGGGGGCGTTAACACAGACAAGCACAGCCGCCTGTCCACAGCCAATGTGGACAAGCTCACGTTCATTAAACTGAACCAGGCATAGATCCCATCAGTACGTTGTGCAGAATAGACATGTATACCAGCCTCACACAGCCATTGTTATACTCCAGCGCACTTTCTCTTTGTTTTATTTTATATATTCCACAATGTTTTGTGGTCTACCGAAATTTAAAAAAAAAATTGGGCTAACTCCTCCTCCTCTACTGCCGATTCCACCTACAACGCTACATCCACCTACTCCACCACTTCAACCGCCTTCTCAACCTTCTACTCCATATGGACCTCCTCCTCCTAGTTCAAGATTATTATTTTTAACCACTTCAGCCTCCCTAGCTTAAACCCCCTTAATGACCAGACCACTTTTTACAATTTTGCACTACACTACTTTCACGGTTTATTGCTCGGTCATACAACTTACCACCCAAATGAATTTTACCTCCTATTCTTCTCACTAATAGAGCTTTCATTTGATGGTATTTCATTGTTGCTGACATTTTTACTTTTTTTGATATTAATAAAGAATTAACAAAATTTTTGCAAAAACACGAAATTTTTTCTATATAAATTTCTATATAAATTTTTCTCTAAATTTATTGTTCTACATGTCTTTGATAAATAAAATGCAATAAGTGTATATTTATTGGTTTGGATAAAAGTTATAGTGTTTACAAACTATGGTGCAAAAAAGTGAATTTACGCACTTTGACTTTCTGAGCACCTGTCATGTTTCCTGAGGTACTACAATGCCCAGACAGTAGAAACACCCCACAAATGACCCCATTTCGGAAAGTAGACACCCTAAGGTATTAGCTGATGGGCATAGTGAGTTCATGGAAGTTTTTATTTTTTGTCACAAGTTAGCGGAAATGTAATTTTTTTTTTCAAAAAAATTCAAATTCCGCTAACTTGTGACAAAAAATAAAAACTTCTGTGAACTCACTATGCCCCTCAGTGAATACCTTGGGGTGTTTACTTTCTAAAATGGGGTCACTTGTGGGGTGTTTCTACTGCCCTGGCATTTAAGGGTCACCGCAATCATTACATGTATGGCCAGCAGTAGGAGTATCTGCTATTCTCCTTATATTGAGCATACAGGTAATAAGATTATATTTTTTTTTTCTTTCAGCCTCTGGGCTGAAAGAAAAAATGAACGGCACAGATTTTTTCATTCACATTGATCAATGTGGATGAAAAAATCTCTGCCAAAAAATGCAAAAAAAAAAAGAGGGGAAAGGAATAGGAGTGCTTGTAAAGCTGCGATCGCTAAAGGACCCTTAGGCCTCATTCACACGTCCGCAATTCTGTTCTGCAAAATTTTGCGGAACAAAATTGCGGATCCATTCAATTCTATGGGGACAGACCTTGTCCCGCTCGGATCCAGAATTGCGGATCCACACCTCCGGATCCGCAAAAATTAGGACATGTCCTATTCTTGTCCGCAATTGCGGACAAGAAAAGGCATTTTCTATATAGTTCTGGCAATGTGTGGATTCTCAAAATGCGGAAAGCACATTGGCGGTGTCCGTGTTTTGCAGATCTGCGGATCCACAAAACACATACGGACGTCTGAATGGAGCCTTACAGGGGGGTGATCAATATCAGGGGGTGACAGGGGGGTAATCAGGGAGTTAATATTGGGTGATCAGGGGTTAATCAGTGACAGGGGGGGTAATGTGGTGTTTGGTGTAACTTACATAGCTACCTGCTCCTCTGGTGGTCCCAAGCAAAAGGGACCACCAGAGGAGCAGGCAGCAAGCCACAAAGTTTAATATTACACTTTTATGTAAATAATATTTTTTTTACATTTTGATCACTTTTCTTTTTAAATGTACAGCCTGCTAGCAAACGATCAGCGCTGGCAGGCTGTACAATAATTTCTTCCCCGCCTCCTGTGGTGAGCGCGCGCATCCACTGAAAATCTCGCGTCTCGCGAGATGACACGCCGGCGTGTCAAGGAGGAACATCCCGGCCGCCCGCAGGACGCATCCCTGCGTTAGCCGGTCGGGAGGTGGTTAATTTTTATTTATTTTATTTTAAGTCATTTCCCTATCCACATTTGTTTGCAGGGCACTTATCATGCTCTTACCCATATTTTTCTGCCTTTAGCAGCCCTCTAGGCCTTTCCTTGACTCTATTAGAGCCATTTTAGTGCCACAAAGTTTGGGTCCCCATTGACTTGAATGGGGTTGGGGGTTAAGTTCGGGTCCCAAACTCGAACTTTGCGACGAAGTTCGGCTGAACCCGGCAAACCCGAACTTCCAGGTGTTCGCTCAACTGTACTGGTGACCGCCTAATGTACCTCCAGCCACATAATCGCAAGTTCTTTTCTGTCAGGTGAATGCCTAATTTTTGGGGCCTGTACTGGCCTACAGTAACATTTTTAGCCTGTGACTGCCTAATGTACCTCCAGCCGCATAATCACTTGTTCTTTTGTGTCAGGTGAATGGGCAAAAAAGAGGACCATAAAAGACCTAAAATAGCAGAAACATTGAATAATGTCCACACCCAAAAAGTTTTGAGGTAAGTTTTGAGGTAACTCGGTACAAGCTCCCGAGTGATACAAAGGAAAAAAAGAAGAAAATGGTAGCTCACACTGTACCTTTATGAAAATATGTAAATCTTTATTTATATCATGTTAAAAGCATATCTATGCCATTAAAAGAGGGGAGAGGGAGTAACAGAAAAACGTCAGCCTGGGGTCACAAACCAAACAGAGATAATAAAGTAGAAAAAATACAGAGTAACATATATAAATAATAGGAAAAGTCCGGACTCCTCTCCCCCTCTTTTAATGGCATTTTAACATGATATAAATAAAGATTTACATATTTTCATAAAGGTACAGTGTGAGCTCCAATTTTCTTCTTTTTTCTCCTTTGTGTCAGGTGAATGCCTAATTTTTGTGGCCCGTACTGACAGTAAAATTGTTATCCAGTGACTTCCTAATGTACCTCCAGCCACAGAATCAGTTGTTCTTTTCTTTCCGGTGAATGCCAAATTTTTGGGGCCTGTACTGGCCTACAGTAAAATTTTTATCCAGTGACCGCCTAATGTACCTCCAGCCATATAATCACTTATTCTTTCCTGTCAGGTGAATGCCTAATTTTTGGGGCCTGTACTCTAGTGGCCTACAGTAAAATTGTTATCCAGTGACCGCCTAATGTACCTCCAGCCACATAATCACTTGTTCTTTTCTGTAAGGTGAATGCCTAATTTTTAGGGCCTGTACTCCCGTGGCCTAAAATAAAAAATTTCTAGGCTCCAGCAGGGCACATTTTTCAGAGTTTCCCTTTAAGATGCATAAAAATGGCCCCTGATTAAAATACATATTTTTTTGTGGGAATTTTTGCCATTGATCCCCCTCTGGTGTGTCACTGTCAAAGTTGTGGGACTATTTGTGCACTTCTAGTAAGTATTTGGTGGCTGCAAATATGACCTGAAGGTTTTTCAGGTTCACCTGCCATTAAAGTCAATGGGGCCCGCCGCGAATGCACGGTTTTGCGCACATTTGACCGCGAACACGCATTACCGAGATGTCCCGGCCGATATTCGTCCATCACTAATCCTATGTAGTCAGTTGGCAGCTGCCTATCTGTGCCATCATCCGTCCACTCACAGGTATGATTGGGGAGCCCTCTGCGATCTCGTTCCAGTGCCATACCTGCTGTGGCACGGTGGGGGGGGGGGAGGAGCAGTATTAGCTCCATCAGCAGCAGCTTGAGTCTAGAGTCGATGATGAGCAGCTTTCTTAACTCGCCTAGTAAAGAAACTGCTCACCAGCAGCAGCAGCTAGACATGGAGCAGAAGCTGAACCAGCAGGTGGTGGCATACTTGGTCAGCACCCTGCCACCCCACATTAAAGATCCGCTGGACTACTGGGCAGCCAAACTGGATTTCTGGCCTCAACTGGCCGAGTTTGCCCTGGGAAAATTGTCCTGCGCGGCCATTAGTGGGGCATCAGAGCAGGTGTTTAGAGCTTTGTCAAGATGAATCAGATGTGGATCAGCCAAGATTTCAACCCACCAATGCCTAATGCATCATATTAGATAATCCATGCTTCTTCACCCAAACCTTGACAAAAGAGACCGGTTTCTTCTGGCTACCTGCCTCAGCTACTATTCTGATGCTGCCACCCACCTGATGCCACAGATCTGATGCCAAGTGCTCCTTCTTACACCCACCATCGTCAGTGGTTACTGTTATAGCCACCCACCTCCCCATTCTGTCATTGTGCCACTCTGTGGTCTCCTGATGCTGCTGCCCCCTCCACACTATGTCACTTTGCCAGTCTGTGGCCTCTTCATGCTGCTACTGCCACCTCCACAATATGACACCTTTCCAGTCTGTGGCCTCCTCATGATGCTGCTAACTCAACACTGTGTCACCTTGCCAGTCTGCAGCTTCCTCATGCTGCTGCTGCTGTCACCTTTACACTATGTCACATTGCCAGTCTGTGGTCTCCTCATGCTGCTGCTCCTGCCACTTCCACACTATGTCAGCTTGCCACTCTGTGGTCTCCACATGCTGCTGTTAAATCAATACTATGTCACTGGGCCACTCTGTGGCCTCCTCATGCTGCTGCTGCCATATCCACACAATATCACCTTGCTACTCTGTGGTCTCCTCATGCTGCTGCTAAATCAACACTATGTCACTGGGCAACTCTGTGGCCTCCTCATGCTGCCAGCTTCACACTATGTCACCTTGCCAGTCTATGGCCTTCTCCTACTACTGCTTACTCAACACTATGTCAACTTGCCAGTCTGTGGCCTCCTCATGCTGCTGCCACCTCCACACTATGTCACCTTGCCACTCTGTGGTATCCTCATGCTGCTGCTAAATCCACACTATGTCACTAAACCACACTGTGGCCTCCTCATGCTGCTGCTGCCACCTCCACACTATGTCACCTTGCTACTCTGTGGTCTGCTCATGCTTCTGCCACCTCCACAATATGTCACCTTCCCACTCTGTGGTCTCCCGATGCTGCTGCTACCTCAACACTATGTCACTGGGCCACTCTGCGGTCTCCTTATGCTGCTACTACCTCCACACTATGTCATTGGGCCACTCTATGGACTTCTCAAGATGTTCTCCCACCCTCCCCACTCCATGACTGGGCCACCATTTAGCCTTTTTGGCCTGATTGACATAATTATTTATTTGACCCTTTTTCTGATCCTTCAGAAGAAAGTAAACTTGAGACACACAACGGATCCTGTCTATATAGCAGCTGTAAGGCCTGTATGGCTTATGATTTGTTAGCCAAAAGCAGAAGCAGGTAAAAAACACAGAAGACATGCAAATATTCCATTCACGTGTCATCTCTGTTTTGGACCCACGCCAGTTTTTTGTTTTTTTTTTTGGGGGGGGGGGGGCTTTAGCAATACTGATGGATTACTAACTGCTGATGCAGTGAAGGCGGATGCTCAACAGACAGGATCTGTTTTTTGGGGGATTGTTGTTCTGACAGCTCAGAGGAAGTGCAAAATAATCATTGACGTCAACACAAACTTACTGCTGACACCCTCCCCACTCTGTCAAAGGGGCTTTACTTGTATAGGCAATTTAATAGAACAGGTTCTGCAGACATTTATGTGGAATCAGCTGATGATGGTGTAAGAGGAGTGCGCTCTTACACGCTACAGTAGGATCTTGGGCCCCTGCACGGTTCTTTATTCCTGTCTCTAACATCGACCTGTAAGGCTGAGTTCCAACTTGAGTTAGTTGGTCAGTTTTTGCCCCGTAACTGCCCAAATAAGTGAAGTGTGCAGTGATTCTAAGAGTGACGCCTGTCATGTGCATGTCATACTGACTCACAGTATTGTTTCACTACCACAGCAGACTTCCTATGCGTGTTACTGCAAGGAAAATGTTCTACACCACTATGCAGGCTCTTTGTAGCCAGGAAATAGCAGTTTTTTAATGCAATTCGCCGCAAACTGGCCGAATCAAATTTTTAGAAATTCGCTCATCTCTAGTTATATACCATTGCATTTTACATATTATCGTATTCTTCATCATTAGTTTTGTTCACAGCAAAGCAGAATGTTCTTCTGCATCTGCTAGCATACACTTGAATACTTAGCTATACACCTCATCCACGTGCTTTTTGCTCTGCAGCACCCACTCACACCGAAAACTTTCTCAAGCGTACTGCTGTTGCTTTATCACAATTATGTTTGGCAATCCTACTTTACATATAAGAGTACACTTCCCTCCTACATTGCATTAGCATCCTCTTGAAATCCATTAGTGGTATTGCCGTTCGACAACCTCTGTCCTTTAATAACAGAATGACGTGTTTTTTTTTTTTTTTTTGCTGCAATGAGAAAATTGCTATGAATATTCAAAAGAGAAATATGCAGCAAAAAGGAAAGAGAGAGATAGAGAGGGAGGGAGGTCAGAAGGAAGGAAGAGAGGAAGAAAGGCAAGAAAGAAGGGAAGAGGTAAGGAAATGGTTAGCTTGGCATTTGATCATATCCAAGACAAGCACCTTACCTGCAGATTTCAAAGTGAATGTGGCATGTGTACCACTTCATCCTAAAAATAAAAAAAATTGTACTGTGGCTAAATTTCTTCAAATATTGTAAATGTAATGGTCCTAATGGAGCCCAAGTCCCTAAGTATATTGTAAAGCAGTTGACATAAAGCCTGTATGGAGGTACAAGGATCTGTGATTATGAACTACAGAGCTGTAGGCACTCCATTTGTTGCCATGTGGTTTCTCTGTAAGGCACTGTATTATGGGGATATACCCCTTGCAATGCCAAAAAAATATCTAGAAATTGGAAGCATACAGAGGTGCAGAATGGGATTATAGACTACTTGGATGTTCACAAAGCCATAAAGCTGAGAGTGCTATCGTTTTACTGCTATTGCTTGATCTAAGCACTGTTTAGTACAACTAAGGTGGTTCAGGGTGCTGAAAACTTGTAATTTTCATTTATCAAGACAAGTGGGTAGTGGGTGGCTCACCAGTAAAGACAACGGGACGGTGCCCAAATCAAGGAATGTCTCACCCTGACATTCAAAGAGTAAATAGTGAAGGAAGGAATATTGATTGGCACACTATATCTGGGTTTATAGAATTGCCAGCAATTTCCAGCAATTTAAAATATTCACAAAAAATTTCTTTATAAATAAAATGCAATAAAATATGTCCCAAGATATATATAGTACCACAAATATATGTATGGCTGTGAATAAAAAGTATTGTGATTTAATATATTATTTGATATAGTCCTATGACTGCTATTGCAGTAATCAGTCCATTACTCCAAATAACTTATGGGTCCCATATGATTTTGTTGTACCCCATATGTTAAAATTGTCACCATAGGTGACATAGAATCCCAATTTGGGTATGAGTTAGCCCTATCAACACTATTGAGTCCAATACAATTCTTTTAGGTCCAATATAGTTCTGTAAATAGCAATAATAAATGGCAGATAATAATCCAAGTTCCCGGTATATGCCAAAATTAAGGCACTGAGCTGATCACAGTCTAGGGAGGAATGTTTCACGGCAGTAAATCAATGTAACTGGCAGGATTCACATATGAAAGCGGCTGCTCCTTATCATACACTACAGCGGAGATTACCTGTATTCTTCTGGTTCAGCAATCTACCTCCAACGCTGGCCGCGGCGTCCCACGTGCCAATTGTCATTTATATAATGAAGGGTCAGAAGTACTCAAATGAGTGCTGTGCTGCTTCAATTTTTAACAGCTCTGCTTAGCTCTTCTCGGAGAACCCAGCAAGCAACATACAGACTCATAAACCTTCTGTGATCCCAGTTAATGCTTGCTCCTCTTAGCAAGGAGAAGCTAGGAGACCTAAGCAGAGCCTATCAGAACCAAAGGACACAGCACTTAGCGTAACGCTTCTGCGCCCTTATCTTAGCGATCATTAGGAGTCTCGGCCCCTGTACCTCCACATATCAAGACTAGCAACATGTCAAAAAGGTTTATAATATGATAGACAATTACCTACCATTTAATATAGATTTCGCAGTCAGACCATACAGGGGTATCCTTATGTTCTTTTGTATTAAGCAACCAAGATATCAATACGTATTCTGAAAAGTAATCCCTTCTTGGGTTGCAAACAAAAGATAACAAAAATCTATTTGCTTCTCATTATCCAAAATAGATATCACAGAAAAAATCTATATTATAGATAAGTATAAACTAGGGATGAGCAAATCGATTTGTCGATTTGCTCATCCCTAGTATAAACCATACTGTAATATAGACTTCACTGGGGTCATGGAATTAAAACATAAGCCTTAATAAATCACTATAAGATATACCATCAATATAGAAATATCAGAGACAAATACAATGGGTCCACATTGGGTAAATAAAAATACAAACAATGTAAAGGAAGGGCAATGGCAGAGGAGAGGATAGAAAATTGGACACAGATAGGGAGAGTACCTTTCCCTAGTATGCCCTGTCTACCTCTAGAAACCAGGAATCGCCCTAATGGTGTATAAACAGTGCAGAGGGTCCCGAGCGCAGTTCTCCCAGTCAGGGTCATCAGGGGAAAAATTAAGACAAAGAGTAATGATAGTTACGAATACAGAAGCTGCAGAAGATAGTTGCCCTAGGACCGTAGATAATTATCCCTCACAGATGGTGTGTCTCCTATATTCTAGTTAAGTTTAGAAAAAAAATGATATAGCAACATCCAGAACTTTAATATTTTTCTACTAGGATTATATCAAGTATGTATTTAATATTATATTATCATACAGTTTGAATAGCTGACATTTTGAATTATTTTTTTCTACATTTTTTATTGATTTACCATATTTGTTTTCTTTTCTACTACAAATTATTACAAATAATGTTCTTTTTACGTCTTCATAGACACAGAAGTTACAATTTTATGTTCATAAAGTCAGAATTGAATGTCTAGCAGTAGTGAGGAATGTTTGGTCTCCATGACACAAATATTTAATAGGAAGATGTGAAGAAACTGTCTTTGCTGTGCAAATTATTCACTGACACGCTCTAAATACAGTTATGTGTTAGATGTTTTCATCACCTAGAAAACACCCACAGAGTTGGTCTTGCTAAACAAATCAACACAGGGAAAATTCAGAAATATATAAATCTAATGCAATCAATGTATTTGTACAACAACAATGGAAATGGATGTTCTTGAAATTGAGCATGCTGTTAAAGAAGATCTTTCACTTCTCCTGGCATATCTGTTTTTAGTGACTACTTGCATTACTTCCTCATGACATAGCATCAAGGGATCAATGGATTCTGCCCGAGACATACATGTTGTATGGTCATCCCCTCTCCAATGTACCCTAAGTTTTCAAATGCAGCAAAAATAAGACCAGTAGGGTCACTATTGTGAATCTATTTAAAATGTTTACATAATAAATGCTTGTTATACAGCACGTATGTCTCGGGCAAAATCCAAAAAGATTTTTGAGCTTGATACGTTGATACTGGAGGGGCGGGGCCTTAATGCAGACATTGAAATATTTCGGTTTCTGTAGTTATTAATGGGTGGAATGCTGCATATTGATGAGGGTTCGGAGTCAGACTGTAAACCAGCACTCTGATCCCCAAAAATATTCAATTGTGCAATTCCAGATTACACAAAATATAAAAATATTATACAACTATAAAAATATTATACAACAATAAATGGGTAAACATATTTAAAAAAGTTAAATAAAATTATAAAGTAAATGGGGATTCCATATATTGAGAATATTGAGGATTAGTGGTTGGTAAGTTTACTGTCTTGATTGTATTTATTTAAAAAAAAAAGTTGTTTATTTTTAATTTAGTTTTATGATTTTATATATGACAGCAATAATATTGTCTGATGATGACTATTGCGATTTTTTTCCTTAATTATAGTATAAGTAATATTTTTCAAAAAGTTACAGTTTATTTATACAATTAATATGGAAAGGTCTATATATACACTGTAAAAGAGCAATAGTATGGGATAATGTGTATTATAACGAAAATATGCATGTGTATTGAAAAAAACACACAAACAAAATGCAATAAGTAATATATGAGCTTGAATAGTGGGAATATTTATCTATATGTTATAAATAAGTTATAGTTCATTTTTAGAACAAACTTTTTAATCATTTTATAATTTTTTTATTCATTCTCTACTTTAGCAAGGGCCCTGCTGATTTACCAAGCTATTCAAGTATTGCTAATATATTGCTGCTAAATTACAGTATTAATATCCTTTATTTGTTGAATAAATATATTTTATATACACTTTTTGTGTTGTCCAATAATTGTAGATGTGGGGTGTTCCCCATTTTTTTTTATAAAATCTGAAGACTATAATATTAGATTGACATATCATTTTCATCGTTGGCATTAGAGATGAGCAAACAACTCTAGATTCAGTTCAGGTTCGGCTAATTTTTCAAAAAGTATGGTTCGGACCAAAATGATTCGGATCGAACCAAATTTGCTCTACTTGCCCTGAAAATTGTTATATAACACCCTCTAGTCTCCTAGGACTCAGAATTTTTAGGAAAACATCTATTTTCATTTATCTTTTATGAATTTGTTGTTTTTTCCCTCCCTCTACATAGTGGCATGATGGAAGCAATGGCATGATGGAGGCAGGATAGCAGGAAAGCAGATAGCAACAGTGGCAAGATGGGGCACCCTCAGCTAGGCCAGATCTATTCATCCTTAGCCAGAGGATAGTGAAAGTCCTCCCAAATCCAGGTTTGGTTTACTTTGACAAAAAGTGATGTTTTGGACACTGGCAAACAACATGGTTTGTTTGGGTGTAAACACTCCCCTGGCAACATTGAAAACCCTCTCTGAGATGATATTGTAAGCTAGGCAAGAAAAACAGCCTGCTATGCCAGTTTGGGCCCCTGTTCCAGTCTGCCTGCCCAGAAATCCATGGGGACAGGGAACAAGGTATGCTCCAGAGACTGGCCAGAGTGTAGGTAGGCCTGAACCTGCGTGTTGAGGTGGGAGCTGTCCACTTGCTGACTGGCCTCAGCCTGGTGCAGCACATGGAAAAACTGTTCCATTATATTGAGGAGACTGAACTGGATGCTTCTGCTGATGCGGCTTCTGCTGCTTTTGGAAGTGAGATGGGGGTGACTTTGCGGGGGCGTATAGAGACCTCACTTTCAGACTCTCTGGCGGCAGGAGTTTGCTCACTGAAAACTGCATACACAGTGTTTCCTGGTTAATACGTAATTTGTCCTCCCTTTCAATAAAAATATTCCCCCATTTTGCTTTGATATCAAGTGTCTAAAAGCATGGCTATCCAGTAATAATCAGACAGCTTGATGTCAACGATACATCTGTCACTGTGTAAGCAAGTCTACAGGTCACTATCCTGGCCAGCATGCCCGAGGAGCAAGTTCTTATGGAGGAATAATCGCATTATATGTATGTTGGGACTGCAGTAATGGACTGTGCATATGATTTTATTCATATTGACACCAAACTAGTGTTAATAATAGTGTATTGATTTTATGTGATAATTGATGAATTGTTTTACCAATAAATTGTCGATTTTATAGAAGGTATCAAATTTATGATCCAGATACGGAGTGCACAACCACTTTTTGGCATTAAATGAAGATCCCTAAGATTACAATGTGTAATGCTAAAATTCCCCTGCCATTGAGCTACAGAGGAATTAATCACATGTTCTTGGATTCCCTCACAGATTAAAGAGAACCTGTTGCCATGTAATGCAATCTGCAAGTTGTAGAGCATGAGAAGTATACACACTTAGGCCTCATGCACACGACCGTAGTTTTGGTTCATTCATTTCAATGGCACCGCAAAAGACCTGGAGAGCACACTGTGTCCTGTCCACATTTGTATGTTCTTTCTGCAGCCCCGCATAAAAAAAATTGGACATGTCCGATTGTTTTTCATTTTGCAGACAAGAATAGGTATTTCTAACAGAGGGCAAGATGTACCGATCAACAAAATGCAGAACGCACACAGTCAGTATCCGTGTTTTGCGGATCTGCAATTTGTAGACCGCAAAAATGGATACAGCCGTGTGCGTGAGACCTTACATTGAGAATCGTATTAATCAATAATAACAAGGCTCCCATGTACAACTGAGCTCAGAAGGAGCAGAGACATGAATATATAAAGTTATACTGACTCTTCTCACAAAACTATATACCAGTCTGCTTAGCTCTTCCTGCCCATGCTGCCAGTAGACTGCACTGCATTTCCTGGAGCCAGGTTATCTTTAAGGCAGATTGCTGTCTGTCTCAGCATTGGGGCACACTATGATCAGTTTATCATCAGGGAACTTTTGAGGTACAGCTACATGATTTAGGTTTCCTAATGGAGTTTTGGAAGCCACAATAAGGAATAGATTATAAAAGGAAGCATAGTATACAGGATAGATGTTGCTTCTTTTTTTAAATTCACTTCTGGTTTCTTCTTGCATCAGGAAACCTGAACACGTGGACATATCCTTACAATAAGAAATTATTGAAGTGGACAACCCCTTTAATTTTTTTCTTTTAGTGGGTAAGTACATTTGTAAGTACTTTCAAAAAATGAACTTTTATGGAAAACTGAAATGTTTAAGAGGTTGTCTGCTTTTTACTATTGATGACCTATTCTTAGCAGATCAGCGAGGGTCCGACCCCCCGCACCCCACCCATCAGCTGTTTGAAGAGAAGGCAGCTCTCTACTCTGTTTATTTGCTCGCCATAGCAATTACAGTGGTCAGCAGGTGCAATTACAAGTATGGCGTCCCGATTCATTTCTATGGGATGGCTCTTTAGTATTCACTTGAACAGACAGAGAAGTGAATAGGGATATCATAGTTTTAATTACACCTGCTCACCACTGCAATTGCTGCGGCGAGCAGGTAAACAGACCAGAAAAGGCAGAGCTCGTATGAGCACTTCCTTCTTTTCAAACAGGTGATTGGTGGGGGTGCTGGGAGTTGGATGCCTGCCGATCTGATATTGATGACCAATCCTGAAGATAGGCCGCCAATAGTAAAAAGCGGACAACCCCTTTAAATGATGTTCGTCAGTTTATAAAGTTGCTCTAAATGTTAGTTACTTAATTAGGTTGTTCAATTATGCTTATCTTGAAAAAGCCAATAACTGCTCAGGACCAAACAAAATGGAATAAATAACAGGTCTTTAGCTAATACTGATTATAAAACAAGCTAAAATATGCAGCAAGTACTTAAACAGTACATATCATTCATTAAATTTTTAATGTATTATCTGTCATTAATTAGCATGGTGATTGAGAAAGCAGTCATTCCTGTACACAACAAACAAAGCAGTATATACAGAGTGCTTGTCACCCGCAGTCATTTAAATGTCCTCAGCTTGTTCTACAGACATAGGCCTTCTAGCCAAGTGCAAATGAGCTCTAAATCAATGGAGCTTATTAAAGCACTATTGTGTCTGAGCCTTTAATTGAAAAGAATAAAAACTCTCCATAGCAGCTACTGAGTTGGTTCTATGAACTTGCCACATATGTAATGCTTTCTTTAAATGACAACAACATAAAGGGCTTCAACCTATTTACCTGCTAACAGTTTGGTGCCTGGTTCTTGATTCAGTAAGGGGCCATCTAGGGATCAAAGGCTCTTCTTTGGAAGCAGGCTATAGAAAGATAAAAATGGAGAAGCTTCAGAATATATCCGCAGTAGGGAAGCAAAGAACAAAGTGTCCGTTCTGTCTGCACTGTTTTGACATGAAATATTTGCTCTCATTTTGAAAGTGTAGGCATGCTGTTGTGGTAAAGGGTAAACCTTTAATATCTCTACTGTGTCTAATATCACATTATCAAAGATATTCATAACTACTGACATATTTTGTAAATCAACTAAAATAAATTAAAACAGATAACAAGTACAAATTTACAGCATTTATTATATCTGAAAAAGAGACAAAAAAGGCATATTTTAGATTTCAGTTTTATGTTAAATACTGTATATATAATAATGTTTTGGTCTTTCATGTCCAGAGCAAAATTTTAACTTTTTTAAATGCTGAAAGGGGCTTTCTGGTTGGCATCAACATCAGAATCTCTGCATATCTGTTTCTGGCTTTCTTCTTCTCCCGCTCTCTCTCTGTACATGTGCAGCAAGTCTCCGCCCTTTCCTGCCAGTACTTTATTAACAACATAACAGTGTAATGTAAAGAAATACATTACAAAATTACAGTTACATTCAAAATGATCAGTTGGCACTCAGTTGATTGCTGCTGTATATGGGGTTCCCACACCTGTATATATTTGTAATAAAGATACAGCAGTTTCTTATTATTTCGTATTTGTTTTTTTATTTTGAATGGAATCAGGGTAACATGTGGCAGTACGTGCAAACATTTTCAGCTATGCAGAGCCTTCTTCAAACACTGTGCCGCAGTTGAATTAAAGAATAGTAAGTAAAGAGTCACACCGCTTGGTATAGGAGCTTTCTCGTTCAACTGAGTCATAAGGTGACGGAAAGGGCGGAGACTTGCTGCACATGTACAGAGAGAGAGCGGGAGAAGAAGAAAGCCAGAAACAGATATGCAGAGATTCTGATCTTAGTGAAAATTATATTCATATGTTGTGCTGTTATTTCTGATTCAAAAGCCTGTTGTTCATTGTGCTACATCTGATGGAGACCTGATTAATCCACTGCTAACAGACAAGCTATAAACTGGGTGTTGATAGGGGTGGTGCTGGAGCTGTGGCAGAGAAAGGAGAGGTGCATGATGGGTGTGGTTGGATACAGGAAAACGAAGTCCTACCTACAGGATGTGATTAGTTTACATGTTGAAAACGGGTCAAAATTGAAAAAAAGCATTGGAAAGATGTTCATGAGGTAAGGTACAACATGAACATGTCTGTTAAAAAACATTTTGATCCTGACCTTATTTAAAGAGAACTTGTCACCATAAAAATGCAGTCTAATTCACTGACATCATCCTTTACAGCAGGGGAACTAAGCAGATTGATATATAGTTTTGTGCTAAAAGATTTTGTAAAACTTGTAACATTTTGATTAAAATACCTGCTCAATCTTGCGTTAAAAGTCCAGTGTGCAGTCACTCCAAAATTGACATCCTACAGAGATTGTGGATGCATACAGAAACAGCTGTCAATCGCTGAGTAGGACCACTCACTGGATTCCAAAGTCTAGGATGAGCAGAGCTTCAAATGAATAAGGTAGACTGCTTTCATACAGTCAGTGTGACTATGGGAGTGGGACTTACAGAGAAAAGAAATAATGAAAATACTAGTGCCTCTACCATATTGTGGACCCACTCCTGGTTTTGGCTTACAAATACTGATGGAAATAAATGCCCAAATACTGTGGGAAAGTGGCTTTATACTGAATCTTTTCCCACAAAACTATATATAAATCCGCACAGCTAATCATGCTTTATCATTTTTACAGGCTGAGAGTGTGGAACCAATGTGTCAACCAATTGGTTTCACTTTGGGCTACAATCTAAACATAAAGACATTATCCTGGCAGTCTCCTGGTATTCACCCTTTAACCCCTATACAAGGATTTGGACTTCACTGCAGGGGAGAAACCAGGTTGCTACTTCTTAGAATAGTCCCTGTGTGGTGGGCTGCTGACCCACGAGGATCTGAGACACGGCTGCATAGAGGGAACAGGGAATACATGTAGTCAGAAAACAGGCAGAGATCTGGGCTGTCAAAATCCATGCCAATCCGTGAAACAAGCTTCCTCTCGACTGGAAGTTCCGATGATATCATTTTTGACATCATGAGGATTGTTTGTGAGAAAGAACTGATTATTTCAGTTCCCTGTCAAAATATAATATCAGGCTGTCAATGTAACACTGCTATACTGGCAATGGTACTGCGTGCAGAAGCCTGCAGTGGCATCAAAGACATCATGTAGATTAACAGACTTCTGTCACAGGGACCATGCTTTTACTCTGTTAAGTTACTTGAGACAGACAGGAAGGGGATAAATTTGTAGTAAGTCAATGAGAATAGAACATACATGAATTGTTTTTCTGATATATAAAATAAAAATATACCCCACTTCATTTGAAACTATGTAATCCTATATTGGTTCCTTCTTCCAGTAATAACTGACCTCGATACATTGTGTTAAACACGGTGCTATAGCTTGGAAGTATTATACATGTATACTCCACTCCAGAACTGCATCCTGTTGGAAGACCTAATTTAGACAAACATAATGTTTCCATGTTTAACAGTTTGTATTCCAAATGTGACACCTAGACCAACTGCAGTTCTACTGTTCTGAGGTTACAGCAACACAGATCCAAGCCATTGCACTAACAGCAAGGGATCCTTCAATGTTTAATAAAACTAGTAATGTCTTGTCTAACTTATTTTTCTACCTTTACAACAAGCAGATTGGAATGATTAGACTCCAAATATGTCACTTTAAAACAGTGAATGGTTGCACATAGTTTACCATCCACAAATATATGAAACTGTCCACCTACATAACAGGTTTCTTGACACATCCATGGGCAGCACAGTGTCTCGGTCATCGTCACCGTCACTTACTGCTTCTGCTGCTCAGACTCCTGCTCCTTTACTCTGTCATCAGCCAGCAATAACGGAATATCTGGCCAGGAAACAACTTTATACACCTCAGCAATCCACTGGTGCGCTGAATTCCCACCTGGCCAATTACTAACGGTGCAGTCACTGCCACACCTAGCTGGCATTATTTCTCTCAAAAAGCCATCCCTGCCTTGTACTCACGTGGTGGAGAACATGGGCCACTCCTTGCAATTCTCACTGTGCATTAAAGTGCACACCATGGTGGATAACTGGAGCGGCTGTTATAGGCAGGCATTAAACATGTCATTCACAGCCCACTGCCTCATGGAGCAACTTGCAGGATAACAGTCTGAACTGGATGCACGGATGTCTTTTTCAGGCTTATAAACTATGTTAAACTATGTTACTATGTTACTATGAATGATTTTGTCATGCACCAGACCACCTCAGAAGGAAGTATGTGCCGTTTCGAGGTCAGGCAGAAGCAGCTCATCAGAGATGCCTGTCGCGTAATAAAGCCCTTTGAAAAGGCCACAAAATTAGTCAGTAGCGACAACTGCAGCAGTCATTCCCCTCATATTTATCCTAAAACAGACACTCAAACTGATGCAACAAGGGATGACTGCAGAAGAAAAACAGCTGCTGCTACTGCCACTGCTGCCACTGCCGCAGTTGCTATTCCCTGCTGCTAATCCTCTCCTGTCACTTTCATTACCACTACTGCCACTACTAGTGGTGAACGAAGTGAAGCATTCAAAGTGGAATTTGGTTCAAAGTTTAGGAAAACTTTTATTCGAAATTAATCCAAATTTTCTCACACTTCGTGGTAATGAATCCGATTTTCCTTAAATGGTGGCTGCGTGTGTTACAAAACAAAACTAAGTGTAGAGGAGACTGAAAACAATTAATAGACGAATATTGGAGAGGGAGAGTACAGGGAGAGTGTAGGGAGACTTATTCTGCAACAGTTTAATTTAGTTATTCCTACATTTACTTATTCCTACATCAGCCATAAACTAAGACATGTAATCAGAGGCGTTGCTAGGTTAAAACATTCAGGGCCTGGGCCCCTGATGTTTTGTCTGAGGCCCTAATGTCCTGCCTGCCAGCTAGATACAACTGTATTGTCCTCCTCAGGATGGTAATACAATTGAATCTAAAGCACTGGAAAAGCTGAAGCACCTGCAGGGACATCACAGGCAGTGGTTGAGAAGAACCTGCAATGATGTTACCATCATGTGACCAGTGCAGGAGAGGATGGCAGTGAAAAGGAGAAGTCCTGGGAGAAGAAGATGTTGTGATGTCTGCTACATGAGGAGAGGTAAGTGAAGGGAGAGGCAGAGGAATGCTGGGAGTTGTGGTTATTTAACTGTGACTGTATGTTATGGAAGATGAAACAGCCCCTGAAGAAGCCTTACGGTGAAACCCGGGTCGGGCGATTTTATATGTGCATATTGACTTGGATCCTGTGAGTAAAATAAATTGTGCACTATTTTCAAGTATTGGGGTATTGCGCAATTGTGTTTGTTTCCTCTTGATGAAGATCCTGTGTCTGATACCCGTAACCGGTTGTTGGTGGCTGAATGGGAGCACTGTCTGCCAGTGAAAAGCAAAACTGCACTGAGATTTGGTGCTGGTGAATACAGGCTACGATTTCCAGAAATTGTCGGAACATTGGGAGAATTTAGTGCTTCAGACTGCCGATCTACTAGCGCGGTACCTGTTTTCTATTTGTGCTTTGTCTGTTCCATGCTGTGATGCTACTGCTGCCGTTACTATTGCTGCCACATGCCACAATTACTCTTTTACCCTTTCCACATCCAGACTGTACTGCTGCTGCTCCCAATTAAAAGAGAGAATATTACCAGGTTCATTCAGAAAAAACAAGTCTTTCTTCTGACAATTAACACTTGTGCATATATAAATACGGGCAGGCATTCTCTCCCTATTAATGCATCATTTTTGGATGCTTGTGCAGAATGAGCAACTCTTTCTTATGACATTAACATGTGTGTGAATTTAAACAAGAGCAGGGTTCTGTTTTTTCCCCATAACACCGTGTGTGCTTAAACACCATTTGCGTGATAAGTAACTATTTTTGGAAGCTTTCTAATAAGCTAAAAAGCATAACACATGCAATGCGGGCAGTGTGTTTTTACACACACTGTTTGTTAATGCTGTCAAACATGCATTTACCGTAGCAAAGGGTGTTATATACCAATTTTCAGGGCAATTGGAGCTTTCAGTTTGTGTAGAATTCATTTCTGATTATTTAAAAAAAAAATAGCAAATCGAACATGAAACTAATTTCAAGAAATATATATATATATATATATATATATATATATATATATATAAATCTTTACTAGAAGCTTTGTAAACCCTTATATTAACTGTCATAATTTAAGCATCCAGTTAATAAGAGCTATTTAAATTAAACCATCCAACACAATAAAAGATTTTTTGATATATACCTCAGTCACAAGCATTGTCCTTCCTCTTTTTTTTATACCAGTTAGATACCATTTGTTGTCTGAACCCCTTAATCTCCAGAAAGCGTCCTGTTTTAATGAATAAAACACCTTTTTGTGCAGTTTCTTTGGATTTCAGATGAAGCCTTCACTACAAGTGAGCTCTACAACTGTATTGCTGGTGACATTGAACCCAGTCCTGAAATTGAAATCTAAACACAAAGCAATACAACAAATGATTTGCTATTTTCACCTAAACCAAGCTGTATCTATTGCTTCACTCATTGACTCTTGCTCCAGCTCTTATAGAAAAACACTTGCATTCTCTGTGCTAACAATTTTCATCACTTATTTCTACCACTCAGCCCTAAAACAAAACAAGTCAGTCAAGGAAACTTCATGTTCAGTGACAGCACAAAGAAAGAATTGCAAGTGACCTTGCCCCTGGTAAGACAATCTACCCCTCATGCAAAAGAAAAAAAAGAAAAACAAAGGAAAGAACTCCTGGTGGGTTTAATAAAAAAGCTGCCATTAATACACAGACACCTAACTGGGGTGATAATATGAATCACAAGAAAGGTGCAAAGGGACAGCAACATGAAATTTGTTTTTCACACTTTTAGTGCAAAAACAACAGTTCTAGTAAGAAAGGTCATTCCACCAACGCATTAATCTCCAATCAAGCAGCACTCTGAAAATCAAAATATGATTGCAAATCTCTCACATGCCAAGATCAAGGAGGCTTTTCATTTCAATCTGTCTATTGCTACTAACATTTCTGCATTCATTACGGTAAGGGAGACAGGGGGTGAAGTGCACAGGTACTTGCAGCACTCTGCGCCAATGCTTTCCTGATTGCACTGTTAAATAACATACTATACGCCTACGGTTGGAATATAATGAAAGAGTAGAGGCGATCAAAACCCAGGTTGTGTACTTACTGGTTAACCTTGCTGGTGCTGAGCAGAGGCAAACGCTAGAGCATTTCAATGTTTGAAAACCTGTACACTGAAAGGGTTATGTCCTCACAAATGAGCATTGGCATAAAACTGTGAATGCAGAACAACAGAAGCAATTCATATTAGTAAGCAAAGGAAGAAAACATCGCCACAATTATCAAATGTAATGCTTATAAAGAAAATTTATGAAGGTTAAGATGTTAATGTGTAAACCACATGCTTGTCAAATAGACCTTTGAAATGTTCTTCATTTTTTTTTTGTTATCTTTTTCCCTTTTTTTAATCTCCCCTTTTATCTCTGCCCTTTATTGATGTTTTCTTGTTTAAATTATTTTTTTCTCAGCTTTGTTACAACAAAAAAATAGCCTAATTGTATAATACATAGTAACATAGTAATATAGTTTATAAGGCTGAAAAATATATCTGTCCATCCAGTTCGGCCTGTTATCCTGCAATTTATAGAATTACTAAAGGTTTTGCTGTAAAACACTGCTCCTGATAACGCTATGTAACACAAGTAAATATCTTGTCTAAGCTTAGCTGCACAATATTTGTAAGGCCCCTTTCACATGGGCGAGTTTTCCGCGCGGGTGCAATGCGTGAGGACTGGAGGACGCATTGCACCAGCACTGAATCCGGACCCATTCATTTCTATGGAGCTGTGCACATGAGGGGCGATTTTCACGCATCACTTCTGCGTTGCGTGAAAATCACGGCATGCTCTATATTGTGCGTTTTTCATGCAACGCAGGCCCTATAGAAGTGAATGGGGCTGCGGGAAAATCGCAAGCATCCGCAAGCAAGTGCGGATGCAGTGCGATTTTCCCGCATGGTTGCTTAACAACGGGACCAGATCTTTATTATTTTCCCTTATAACATGGTTATAAGGGGAAATAATAGCATTCTTAATAAAGAATGCATAGTAAAATGAAGAGGAAGGGGTTAAAAATAATAAAAGTTAACTTACCATAGCCACTTGATCGCGTAGTTGCGATCTGTCCTCTCTTTCCCAGCATCAGCTAACAACTAAAGGACCTGTGATGATGTCACATCACATGGTCCAATCACATGGTCCATCTTACCATGCATTCTTTATTAAGAATGCTATTATTTCCTCTTATAACCATGTTATAAGGGAAAATAATAAATTCTCCAGAATACCCTAAATCGGACTTCAGTGATGAAGTCCGGCTTCGGGTCTGGGTACTAAACATGGCGATTTTTCTCACGCGCGTGCAAAACGCATTGCAAACGTTTGCACCCGCACCTAAAAATCGCGCATATTCCCGCAACGCACCCGCCTCTTATCCGGGCATCAAACATGACGCCCATGTGAAAGAGGCCTAAGGGTGATATGGTGGACAGGGTTGTCAACGTCCGTTGTCAAAAACATGGCGAAATTCACTGCTATTGAATGGCTACAGCAATCACATGAGGTATATGGGACACAATTGCTAGGATCGGCAATGAACATGTCGTCATGGCTTCAGCGGTGGGGAGGATCAGAGCAGCAGTTTTCCAGGAGAGGCATGAAAGATGAGTACAACTTTTTTATTATTTTAATACTTTTACATGCTTTTTACAATTCTTTTCGAGTCTGACAACCCCTGTAACGTTATTTTTTTTTTTTTTTAAACAGATACATTTGAAAAATTGTTAATTGGACAGTAGTCCAGACCATAGGCAGGTCTGTAACATAGTAACATAGTAACATAGTATATAAGGCCGAAAAAAGACTTTTGTCCATCCAGTTCGACCTGTTTCCTGCAATTTGATCCAGAGGAAGGCAAAAAACCCCTGTGAGGTAGAGCCAATTTTCCCCACTTAAGGGGAAAAAATTCCTTCCCGACTCCAATCAGGCAGTCAGAATAACTCCCTGGATCAACGACCCATCTTTAGTAGCTATAGCCTGAAATATTATTACGCTCCAGAAATACATCCAGGCCGCTCTTGAATTCCTTTAATGTACTCACCATCACCACCTCCTCAGGCAGAGAGTTCCATAGTCTCACTGCTCTTACCGTGAAGAACCCTTTTCTATGTTTGTGTACAAACCTTCTTTCCTCCAGACGCAGAGGATGTCCCCTCGTCACAGTCACAGTCCTGGGGATAAATAGATGATGGGAGAGATCTTTGTACTGACCCCTGATATATTTATACATAGTTATTAGATCTCCCCTCAGTCATCTTTTTTCTAGAGTGAATAACCCTAATTTTGATACCCTTTCAGGGTAATGTAGTTGCCCCATTCCAGTTATTACTTTAGTTGCCCTCCTCTGAACCCTCTCTAGCTCTGCTATGTCTGCCTTGTTCACGGGAGCCCTGTAAAGATAAGAATCATTCATCTGCAGTGTTTTTAACCCCTTGACCCTTATTCTAGACCAGGGGTCTCAAACTCACGGCCCGCGGGCCATTTGCGGCCCTCAGTACAATATTTTGTGGCCCGCCTTCGCAAAAATGAATGAAATCGCATTGCCCCCTTACTTATTACTGAAGATACCAATAATCGCAAGAGCTTACGAATAATGCAGGCATATCGGCTGGGCGGACGGCAGCGTGACTCCCTGATGTCACGTGCCCACGCCGCCTACTTTATGAATGAAGCAGGCGCTGCAGGCATGTGACGTCAGTGAGTCACGCTGCGGTCTGTCGTCCGCCCAGCCGACATGCCCACATTATTCGTAAGCTCCTGCGATTATTGGTAATTTCAGTAATAGGTGAGTGGGCATGATTTAATGAATAAGGAGATATTTTATGAATGAGGGGACATTGTATAACTTTATAGTGCAGGACTGTGTAAGGATACGGTGGTTTGCGCTCCAGCCTGGATCATGCCCTGTGTAACCATGACAACGATCGCTGGTTGCCTCCCAGGCTGGAAGCAGTGGCCGCTGGGCCGTCTAAGGTGGCTCCGCCCACCCACACTTGGTCAATAAATAGGAGCCAGGTGCTGCACAGGGGGTTCCACTAATGGAGTGCGCACCCTGCCTGCTCCATTCACCACGAGGACTCAAGATCCTAACTACCTGCAACTCTGAACCTCCAGGAGAAACCCTCACCTACCTTACCCGGCTCCACCACTGCAGGATCCCTGCATGACTTCCAACAGCAAGTATCAAGCCTGTCATTTTGTTTCACTGACATTGCTCACTGAAAGGAAGGGACTCGCGCTGGTAGTTATTAGTACTGCAGGCCTGGGATTCCTGAACGTTGCCAAGAGCTGTTATTCACATGAACTTTAATCTGAACTCTCATTCCTAAAACGAACTTTCCTCACTATTAGTTTTACACTCTATCTTTAGTACGCGGTACATGATTTTGTTAACCCCATACTCTCCGCTTAAGACTGAGAGAGCCGCCTGGGGTACACACTGAGCAGCCGCAAAGACACCACCAACACTCAATCAGTGTGCCAAAAGTGGATGTCAAAGGACACCGCAGTTGAGATCCTAACTGATCAATTTGGTGCGTTACAGACTGTGAGCGGCAGGATGGGGGGATCTGTGGATTGCACTGTTAAGGGGGAGGGGGGTCTGTGGATGGCACTGTTATTGGGTGGGGGTCTGTGGATGACACAACAGTGCCATCCACAGATCCCCCATAACAGTGTCCATCACAGATCCCCCATCACAGTGCCATCCACAGATCCCCCATCACAGTGCCATCCACAGATCCCCCATCACAGTGCTATCCACAAATCCCCCATAACAGTGTCCATAACAGATTCCCCATCACAGTGCCATCCACAGATCCCCCATCACAGTGCCATCCACAGATCCCCCATCACAGTGCCATCCACAGATCCCCCATAACAGTGTCCATCACAGATCCCCCATCACAGTGCCATCCACAGATCCCCCATCACAGTGCCATCCACAGATCACCCACAGATCCCCCATAACAGTGTCATCCCCAGATCCCCCATAACAGTGTCATCCCCAGATCCCCCATAACAGTGTCCGTCACAGATCCCCCATAACAGTGTCCGTCACAGATCCCCCCCATAACAGTGTCATGCACAGACCACCATTAGTTCCAAACCCACCAATAACACACCTTTTGGTTAAAAATATATTTTTTTCTTATTTTCTTCCCCAAAAATCTAGGTGCGTCTTATGGGCCGGTGCGTCTTATAGGGCGAAAAATACAGTACTTCGCGCCTAGCACAGACGTCATTTCCGTGAAATCCCATATGCGGCCCAGCCTCACCCAGACTTTGCCTCCTGCGGCCCCCAGGTAAATTGAGTTTGAGACCCCTGTTCTAAACATTGAAACCCTACATTCTTGCAAGTAGGAATACACATATGAATTTTCATACAGTACACTAAAAACCTAGTGAAAATTAATAAATGCATAGTTATAACAGTCTCATAAACATTGTACCATCTCAAATCAAAACATTGGGTGAGCACACCTAAAAGATCTGTAGATTATTCTGTGTCAACACTTGCACATGATTTCTGTCATTGTTGTTTGACTCATGAACTATTCTCTCATTCCCTGCAGTAACAAAATACTACCAATAGTCCTTGCTTTAAATCTTACATATCTCTCAGGGAGAGAGATCCTGCTTGTATAGGGAGTCTTAATCCCTTCCTGACCTGTATACTGTAATGGTGTCGATTGGACCTTTAAAGATGGAGCCTGCTCCAATGTGGAATGGGCACCATAGCCACTGAGTACCCGCTGTTTCACATAGTAGGCACCTGGGGCTAATGTCTGCGATAGGTGATAACGATAATTGCAGCCATTTAACCCCTCAGGTGCCGTGATAATTTGCGACTACAGTATCCGAGTTCTGAAAATCCGTGAGTCCTGCATTTTTAGGAAATTTTGTGCAACGAATGTAACAGTGATGCCCTTGTTGCACTAAATACTAATTTGCATATAAGGAAAAAGTGTTATAACTCAGGAAGCCTTGTATCATCAAAATAAAAACAGCACTCAAATCAGGTGAACTAGAGCTATGCAAACATTTGGATGCAGAGGTCACTAGTTACAGATTCCCTTTAAATAAAAATGGTAGCACCTTCTCCTGTATAAAAATGAAAATATAAAAGTATTTTATATATTTAAACAAAAATACATTCCCCTTAAAAAATAAAGTCAAATGCTGAAACATTTTTTTCTAATATTTTTGTGACAACCTAGAGCTAGCTTGAACATTCTATAGTATGTTATAGCCAATTTCTGCCATTTAGACCATCAAACAATTGTACAAAATATACAAGCACTGACAAAAAAGGAGCCATTTGAATCAACTGAAACTTAATATGTGTGAATGTAATGATGATATACACTACTCACAAAAAGCTAGGGATATTTGGCTTGTGGGTGAAATTTCAGTATGAATGTAAAATGCACTCTAACCTTTATAGGTAAACTTAATGTGACCTAAACTTTTGAATGCACTCTGCATGAACAACACAAGCCTTATCTCATCTTCATGAATGACAATGCGCCAACTCATCGAGGTCGCATCATTAGGAGACTGGGGTACCTCAAATGGAGTGGCCTTCACCTTCTCCAGACCTGAATCCCTTTGAAAACCTATGGAATACGCTGAGTCCCCATGTAGAGGCTCATAACTTTGTACCCCAGAACCTCAATGACCTGAGGGCTGCCCTTCAAGAAGAGTGGGATGCCATGTCTTAGCAGACAATAAGTCGACTTGTGAACAGCATGAGACATCGTTGTCAAGCTGTAATTGATGCTCAAGGCTGCATGACAAGTTATTGAGAAATTGAGGATCTTTGTGGGGGTATACCCAACTCTATTATTGGCTTTTGTTTCAATAAATTGAGATGAGGAAATCATCATTGCATGCTTGTACTTAATTGCCCTTCTTTCACTGTAGCGTGAACTTTTCATGTTTTCATCAAACTTCACCCAAAAGCCAAATATCCCTAAGTTTTTATGAGTAGCGTGTTAGGGATTTCAATAGGATTAAGTTAAGAGTTAAGGGGAAAACTGTACAATTGAATGGATGCTCTATTACCTTGTTAGGCAGCCTCTATCCTGGATACCAGATGAGATATTATTGGGCATACAGATTCCATATGGTATCCTGTGGCACATTTGGCCATAAATGTTGCAGCTGGGCCAGTAGATCCTGCACAAGTTGCTGAAGATGGCATCCCAGCTGGTCCATAAAGGCTCATGGCAACACATGTGGCCACAGGATGTCCTGCACACATCACTGAGCTGTTAACGTCGCTCGTATCACTACTAGGGGTGACAGACTGTCCTATATGATGGTTCCTAGATCATTACATCAGAAGTTGGGGCAGTGTGTCACTCCACAGCAAAGGCAGAATTGAAGCAATCACCACAAGGTCTCCATACTTGAAACTGACATAATGGGCACCATGTCACTAAATTTCCTCCTGCTAATCACCTGGAAATGGTCCGGGCCGAGAAAACAGGGCAACAAAACTGTGGGAGCTGCTTGTGTTTGTCTGTGCATCAAAGATCATCTTTACTGGTGGTCTTTCTGGGTCGTCTGGAGCCTGTTTGCTATGTGTGCATAGCCTTATGTAACCACTGCTCTCAAGAACTCTTAACAGCTAGGTCAGAATGGACTAGACCATGCTGCTACTCTCAGTCCAAAAGTCTTGTCAACTAGGCAAAATGTCTTTAAGTACATCATAGAGGAATGCCCATCAGTCAACAATCTCTCACCAGGAGGTACACTCCTGAAAAGTAGCCTCTGAGAACCTTTTTATAGGGCAGCATGTCAACCTTTTTATGCCCACTTGTGGCATGACTGGCTCAAGACCATGCACATATCTGCCTGAGACATAACGCATGTTGACTTTTGCAGTAATTTAACATTTCTATCTAGGTGCATTTTGTTGTTGTTGTTAATAAGTGTAGTATCCATAGAAGGGATAATATATGGTTGTTGTGGATTATCAATACACAAACAAATAACTGAACATACCCAGTATTGCTATCTGCACATGGTGAGGATTTTTCAATGTGGATTCGGTGGCAGATTTGCCCACATTCACAGCAAAATCCACATGTATACATGCAGATTTTGCAGCAGATGTACTACAGATTTAATCTCTTACATTGAAAATCCACAAAATTAAATAGCATTGTGAATTTTACAATCTGCACTGTATGTCAGTTTCCACACAGACATTTTCCACCGCATGTATTTGAGACTTATTAAAGTGACAGTAAATCCAAATAGAAAATCTGATTTGGACTATTTAGACCATCACTAAAAGCAAACTGTATTTTGCAGAAATAACTGCATTCGTTTATTTAAAATACTGATGAGCAATTTCTTCAAATTGCCTCATTTGTATTTAATGTAATAAATATTCTAATGAAGTCTGTCTTCATTTACAGTTCACCTTGCAGGTGATGTCAGTTTGATCCTTTATAATTTATGCAAGCACACAACCTAATCATGTGTAGTCAATCTACTGTGAAATTGTTCCAGACAAAGATTGTAAAATATACAGCCTAAAAGAGGAAGTAATTAAAGTAAAGCCAATGTAAAAATATAAATAAATAAAATAAAAATGTATAAAAAAAAAATCCAAAATTTGCAAAATTTTTTGAAAAATTCACAATTTGAAAAAGACAGATAGTAATAGCTCATGTAGAATTTTAGAATCAATTTTTCAAATTTTCAAGAACATTTCCAAAACCATTTTTTTAACCTCTTCCGGACACGTTGTCCCGATACTTACGGAGACATGACATACCGGTACGCCATGTATAGTTCGATCACCGCCACCCGGCGGTGACCCCCGCCATGACCCCCCCGTGACGGCGATCGCAACAAACCGCAGATCAATTCAGACCTGCGGTTTGCTGCGTTTCCGGGTTATTCGGATCTCTTTGGACCCGATAACCCGGAACAGGATGGTGATCGGTGGTGTGATAATACACCACCAATTACCATCCTGTGATCCTGAGAGGTGATGGTGACATCACCTCTCAGTATCGTCTCTCATTGGTCGGTTGGGCGGGCGGGCGGGCGATTATAATCCTACAGCGCTCCTCTCCTCCTCCTTTTGTGTCCTTGAGAGGAGTGCTGCACACAGCACGTCCAGAGCTGCAGGGATCATCAGCCAGCACCCCCATCTGTGCTCCAGCACCACCACCCAGGTATTTAGGGAAAGGTTAGGGACAGGTTGATCAGCCAGTTTGAATTTTTATTTTTTCACATTTTCTGGCCTTTTTTTAATTTTTTATTTTTTTTTGTCTGTTAGGTTTAGGGTAAGTTCGCAAACACCTGTGCCCCCTCACACACGCACACCAAATAAAGTTTTTCACACACGCACACACACACGCACACACACACTCCCTATGGCCTGCCGGACGTTCTCGGCCGAGGAGGCATATGCCCAGCTTGCCTCCGAGTCCGAGAGCCCCAGTGAGGACGAGGATGACCCCACTTTCCTTTTGTCATCCACGTCCTCCTCATCATCTAGCGATGATGATGAGCCCCCAAGGCGGCAGAGACGCCACCAGGCAGCGCAAGGGGACCCCCATGCTAGGGACCCTGTGGCCCACACTAGTACGAGCAGCTCTGGGGATCCTACTAGATTTCCGGCCCACCAGATAAGTTCACCTGAGCCCCCTACCAAAGAACTTGCATGGTGTACCCCAGAGCGTTTTGAGGCCGTGATTCCTGATTTTGTAGGCCAACCAGGAATCCAGATTTCCACAATGGGCTTCACTGAATATGACTACTTTAGTCTTTTTTTCAGTGACCACTTTGTAAATCTAATGGTGGAGAAAACAAACCTGTACGCCCAACAGTTTGTTGCTCAACACCCGGGCCCCTTTTTTGGCTAGCCCGGTGGCTGGAGTGCAGCCGAGATGAGGACTTTTTGGAGCCTCGTGCTGCACATGGGCCTAGTTAAGAAACCCAGTGTCAGGCATTACTGGAGTGGGGACATCCTCTACCAGACCCCACTTTACAGTACGGCCATGACACGTTCCAGGTTTGAGGCCATCCAGAAATGCCTGCATTATGCAGATAATGCAGCATGTCCCCCCCAAGGTGATCCTGCCTATGACTGCCTGTACAAAATCACGCCGGTCATCGATCACTTTGGGGCCAAATTTGTGCAGGCCTATGTACCTGGAAGGGAGGTCGTGGTTGATGAGTCTCTCATTGTTTTCAAGGAAAGACTAATTTTCCGCCAGTATGTTCCCTCTAAGCGGGCGAGGTATGATGTGAAGCTGTACACACTTTGTGAGAGTACCTCAGGGTACACTTACAAGTTTCGTATCTACAAAATTCCTGTGTTTAACCCCCAGAATGTCCCCCCACTCTGGGTGTTAGCAGAAAACTTGTTTGGAACCTTATGCACCCACTGCTAAATAAGGGTTAACACCTGTACATGGATAACTTTTATACTTGTATCGCCGCTGCCATATCCACATCCGCTTGTGGGACCGTGCGGAAAAATCAACGCGGCCTCCCGACCCCCCCCCCCCCCAGGTGCCTATCCCTAGGGGTGAGACTCGTGCCCTTACCAGTGTAAACCTGTTGCTGGTCAGATATAAGGACAAGAGGGATGTCCTTGTACTGTCCACAATTCACGGTAACGGCATTACCCCTGTCCCTGTGCGAGGTCCCGTGGCAATGGTCCTCAAGCCCGATTGTATCGTTGACTACAATCGGTATATGGGAGGAGTTGATCTCTCTGATTAAGTCCTCAAGCCATATAATGCCATGTGCAATGCCCAGGCATTGTACAAAAAAGTTGCGGTCTACTTGGTGCTGGTTGCCATGTACAACTCTTTTGTGCTGTCCCAGAGCGCTGGCAACACAGGGACATTGCTTCAGTTCTATGAGGCAGTCCTCAAGGACCTGATCTTTTCTGACCGGGAAAGAGCAGTTCGGAGTACCTCGGGAACTGGAGGGGCCCGAATCGTCCCTGGCCAACACTTTCCAGGTGTGGTTTCCCATACTAGAAAGAAGGAACAAACCCAAAAAAGGTGCAGAGTGTGTCACAGGAGTGGGATACGGAAGGACACCCCCACTAAGTGTGACACGTGCCCCGATCATCTGGGCCTCTGCATTATTGGTTGCTCAGGGAGTACCACACTTCCATGGTGTAGTAAATTTATTATCCCCTTTTCCATGTAGCCACTGACAATCGGATAAAAACTATGGTTCTCAGACTTGAGACACCCACATTTATCTAAAATAATTTAAAAAATAATTTAAAACGTAGACAAATTGGGTATTGTTGTGTCTGTAATAATCTGCCCTATAAAATTACCCCATGACCTAATCCCTTAGATCAACACGGTAAAAAAAAATAAAAGTGCAAAAAAAGGAATTTTTTTGTCATCTTACATAACAAAACGCGTAATAGCAAGCGATCAAAAATTTATATGCCCCCCCCCCCAAATAGTGCCAATAAAACTGTCCTCTCATCCCGCAAAAAATGAGCCCCTACCTAAGACAATCGGGTAAAAACTTTTAAAAAAATGACTCTTAGACTGTGTAGATAGCTAAATTTTTTCGTTTGTTTCAAATAAGATAATATAGTGTTAAACCTAAAAAGAAAAAAAAAAGTTGACAAATTAGGTATCTCCGCGTCTGTTCTATAAAAATACCCCATGACCTAACCCTAAGATTAACATGGTCAAAAAAATAAAATAAAAACGGTGCCAAAAGAGCTATTTTTTGGTAAATTCTTCATTTTAATCCATTTTTTCCAGTAACAAAGCGAGGGTTAACAGCCAAATAAAACTTAAAATTTATTGCCCTGATTCTGCAGTTTAAAGAAACACTCCATATGTGGCGGTAAACTGCTGTACGGGCACACGGCAGCGCGCAGAATGAAAGGAATGCCATATGTTTCCTGGAAGGCAGATTTTGATGGCCTTTTTTTTTTTACACTATGTCCCATTTGAAGAACCCCTGATGCACCCCTAAGGTAGAAACTCCAAAAAAGTGACCCCATCTAATAAACTACACCCCTCAAGGTATTCAAAACTTATTTTACAAACTTTGTTAACCCTTTAGGTGTTCCTCAAGAGTTTATGGCAAATGGAGATGAAATTTCCAAATTTCTATTTTTGGTAACCTTGCGTCACAAGAATGTAATATAGACATATGTACTCTAAAAATAGTCCCAACAAAACAGCCTTCTTATCACGTAGTTTCCAAAATGGGGTCACTTTTACTTACCTACTGGAAAAAAAGGATTCAAATGGGACATGGTGTAGATAAACCAGTCCAGCAAAATCGGCCTTCCAAAAACCACACGGCGCTACTTTCCCTCTACACCCTGCTGCGTGGCCATACAGTAGTTTACAACCACATATGGGGTGTTTCTGCAAACTACAGAATCGGGGCTATAAAAATTGGGTTTTGTTTGGCTGTTAACACTTGCTTAGATACGGGAAAAAATGAAAATGGAAAATTTGCGAAAAAATCAAAATTCTGAAATTTTAGCCCCATTTCCCATTAACTCTTGTGAAACACCTAAAGGGTTAACGACATTTGTAAGTTGTAGTTTTGAATACCTTTAGGGGTGTAGTTTCTATAATGGGGTTATTTTTTGGTGGTTTCTATTATGTAAGCCACACAAAGTGACTTCAAACCTGAACTGGTGATTGAAACGTGGGTTTTTGAAAATTTCTGAAAAATTTCAAGATTTGCTTTTAAACTTCTAAGCCTTGTAACCTCCCCAAAAAATAAGATGGCATTCCCAAAATGATCCAAACAGGATGTAGACATATGGGGAATGTAAATGAATAACTTTTTTTTTAGGTATTACTATGTATTATAGAAGTAGAGAAATTGAAACTTGGAAATTTGCAAATATTTCCTAAATTTTGGTAATTGTTATGAAGTACAATATGTCACGAAAAAACTATCTCAGAATGGCCTGGATAAGTAAAAGCATTTTAAAGTTATCACCACATAAAGTGACACTGGTCAGATTTGCAAAAAATGGCCTGATCCTTAAGGTGAAATATGGCTGTGTCCTTAAGGGGTTAATGCACAGTGAGAATTGCAAGGAGCGGCCCATGTTCTCCACCACGTGAGTACAAGGCAGGGATGGCTTTTTGAGAGAAAGGCTGAGTGCACGCTCCCTAAAGGCAACAGACTCCATGAAATGGTGTGGCAGTGACTGCACCGTCAGTAATTGGCCAGGTGGGAATTCAGCGCACCAGTGGATTGCTGGGTGTGTAAAGTTGTTTCCTGGCCAGATATTCTGTTATTGCTGGCTGATGACAGATTAAAGGAGGAGGAGTCTGAGCAGCAAAAGCAGTAAGTGATGGTGACGATGACCGAGACACTGTGCTGCCCATGGATGTGTCCAAAGGATCCATGCATGAAGTAGATATATGGGGAATGTAAATGAATAACTTTTTTGGCGGTATCACTATGTATTATAGAAGTAGAGAAATTTAAACTTGGTAAATTGTAAATTTCAAATCTCCACTATCTCGTAGCCTGCTTATGATGTGTCACCAGTAGAGGGAGCTCAAGGACAACTTTGTACAGCATATGAGCTTTATTCAATGAAAATCCAGGAATATGTTAGTATTTTAAAGAAACATAATACTCAAGATTCTCTCGAAGAACTGCAAAGCTTCCAACATATTAATTCTGAATCAGACAGTATAGTACCCGAAACTACAGTAAGTCCAAAATCACAAGATTCTAAATATTCCACATTCAGTGAGCAGTTTATAAGGCCAAATGCAGTATTAGAGGCTACTAAGATATGTCTTTACACAAAAAAGGTAGAGATTAAAGTGATTATAGCTGAAGTAGCATGTAAAAAGGAAAAAACAGAAGCTGAGGAAGGAACCATCTTCTTAATGAAGTGCACTAAGAGACTATGTGCTGAGCCAAGACAGTGAACCTCTGATTGCTACAAATGTTCCTGGCCAGGAAGATATTTCTAAGGCAACAAGATACACATCCTTCTGCAGCTCTCCACATACATGTGACTGTGACTACACCACTTGCACATTCCCCTGCTGTGCAAAAGCTTGATGGAGAGAATGCAGACCAATGACTAAATCCTACTACTGTGTCTTTTTCATGCACAGAAATCTGCGTAGAAGACTTTTATGATAGTCTTGCACAAATATATGTCTAGTTATGAATACTCTGAGGGTCAATCAGAAAAAACTCTAAAGATGCATAACATCCAGGATTACTTGCAAGATCAGAACTCTTGGATCTGGTTATCTTAAAAGGAGATACTCATCCTTACACCTTGGGTACCGGTAGCAGTCTTTCAAAGGAATCTGAAAGAAGAACCAACGGACTTATGGAAGCTTCTCTGAAGGACATTGCCCAGATACTCTTAGCCACACTTGTTGAATGCAACTAGATGCCTTCTAATAGGTTGCTCTACATCACTATCACAAATGTTGAAATGAAGTGAAATTAATTAAATTTGATCCAAATTTCAGAAAAAATTCAATTTGCCACTCTTGTGGCGTATATCTGGCACAAATTCTGTCACATGCCATGTTGCGGCAGAATCTGCGACTTCTTCGCTGCTCCCACCAGGTGTAAAAAGGGGGCATGGCATGGGTAGGGAAGGGGATAGGCTGGCAGGCCCATCTCATTCATCATTTTCTACGCCTGGTTTAGGAGTAGAAAAGGTCTAAATGTGAGAAAGCAAGGAATCTGTCTTGCATTTAGAATCTGCGATGGACATGCCAAAGTTATGTAGAGGACAGTGCCCGGGCATATTAAGACCAATGTCTAAAACCAGGGTGGTAATAAATGTGCCCCTTAGTCTCACCAGGTGATCTAATATATAGGCGTGTTTACCTAGTTCATCTGCTGTGCCATTTATACTTAATCTGCTCGGTTATACATAGACTTACTGTGCATCAGACTTAGTCTCAACAGACGGTCTAATATATAGGTGTGTGTACCTAGTTTATTTGCTGCACCATTTATCCTGAAGATGTTCTGTTATACATAGCCTTACTGTGCATCAGACTCATTATCAACAGGCGGTCTAATATATAGGCACATTTACCTAGTTCATCTGCTGCGCCTTTAATAATTAATCTGTTCTGTTATACATAGACTTAGGGCGTCAGTTATGATTCTGAAATATGCCCATTTTAGGCGTATTTCCGGCACAAAGTTTTGCCGCAATCTGCGAGTTCTCCCCACTCATGCCAGGTCTAAAAAAGTGGGCGGGGAAGGGGAATGGCAGGCAGGCCCGTATCGTTTACCATTTTCTACAAAAAGGTCTAAATGTAAGACAGCAAGGAAGCAAAGTTATGAAGAGGCTGGCGCCAGCTTAGGGGTTTATTATGACTGGCATCTAAAATACCGGTCTTAATAAATGTGCCCCTTAGTGTGCATCAGACTTATTATCAACAGGCGGTCAGTTATACATAGACTTACTGTGCATCAGACTTAGTCTCAACAGGCGGTGTAATATATAGGCGGGGTTACCTAGTTCATCTGCTGCGCCATTTATACTTAATCCGTTCTGTTATACATAGACTTACTGTGTATTAGACCCATTGTTAAGAGGAGGTCTTATATATATGCATGTTTATCAAGTTCATCTGCTGTGCCATTTATACTTAATCTGTTATGTTATCCATAGACTTACTGTGTATTAGACCCATTGTCAACAGGCGGTCTACTACATAGGTGCATTTATTTAGTTCATCTGCTGGGCCTTTAATAATTAATCTTTTCATCAGACTAATTGCCAACAGGCAGTCTAATATATAGGCGCATTTTCCTAGTTTATCTGCTGCAGCATTCATAATTAATCTTTTATGTTATACATAGACTTAGTGTGCATCAGACTCATTGTCAACAGGTGGTCTAATCTATAGGCGCGTTTACCTAGTTAATCTGCTGCCCCATTAATACTTAATCTGTTCTGTTATACATAGACTTACTGTGCATCAGACTCATTGTCAACAGTCGGGCTAATATATTGATGTATTTTTCTAGTTTATTTGCTGCACCATTCATACTTAATCTGTTACATTACTAATTCAGTTACTGTACACTATGGCCAACAGACAGTTGCCTGGGCCCTCAAAAGGAGCGAGCAGTGGCAAAAATGTTGCTGTAGCTTACACAAGTAGCAGCAGAAGAAGCAGCCACAGCAACAGGCCAGAGCTGCCACTGTAATCATCTGGTCATGTTTTGACCAACAATAGCTTTACTGGAATGGTTGACTCGCTCTTCAACATCATCTCAGGTAACAACAGATAAACACAGCCAGGAATCGGTGGGTTCCTCTGACACCACACCTTAGCTGGCATAGACCAGGAAAAACCTCTGTGCACCCAGCTGTCCTGCCTATTTCTTTTGCTGCTCCTTCTGCTTAGGAAGTAATGCACGTTTTCGGCTCTGCTCTGCTTTTCAGCAAGGACAAGCTTAGTGAGGGCAATCACCACCTACAGGCCAGCACAGACTTGGAGAAAAGATCTGCTCTGTCCTCCCTTAGGCGTGTAACTGGAGATGATCACGGTCAGATGGGAGCACATTTTGCAAGTGGTCAGGAAAATCGCCATGAGACTGATGAGGGTGACATAAGTGATGAACAGACAGTAGTGGATGATGATAAAGCCTATCATATGTGAGAGCCCGGTGAAGACGGGGCATCATCATCATCAGGGAGTGAGGGTGATAGCAGGCCTGTGAGGCAGCAGCAAGGTGGCAGCCTGCCAATGAGTAGTGATGAGCGGCAGGTGCCATATTCGATTTCGACGAAATTCGCGAATATTCGAATGAATATTCGTTTCATATTCGTCGAAATCGAATATTCGTCATTATTCTAGTTACCGCGATTAATATGCGATTTAAATAATCGCGTATTGCGATTTTAACTTAAGGCTACTTTCCTATTGGTTTCATATCTAGAATTATAGCGAAGATGACGGATATGACGAATGTATTCGTCATATTCCTCAAAACGAAGATAACGAAGTATTCTACATCTTCGTTTTAGCAACCTATTCGTCAACTTCGCTAATTCTAGCAATCAAATAGGAAGGTTGACTATAGAGACAACTGTGTTTAATTCGCTATGCGATTATTTATATATATTTTTTAATAAATAGAATAATTATAATAATTATATCAAGTAATATAATTATTCTATTAAAAAAAAAAAATCGCATAGCGAATTTAACACAGCTGTCTCTATAGTCAACCTTCCTATTTGATTGCTAGAATTAGCGAGGTTGACGAATAGGTTGCTAAAACGAAGATGTAGAATACTCGTTATCTTCGTTTTGAGGAATATGACGAATACATTCGTCATATTCGCTATTCGCTAATTCTACCAAGCCAACCATAAAGTTCCTTGCTCATGGAGCGTCCCCATCACCATGGGAACATCTCCATATACTAAAATGTACTGTCGGATTTGAGGAATTACGTTGAAATCGCAATGCGATTAATTCAAGTTATATTAATCGCATTGCGATTTCAACTTTGAGCTGGGTTTATAATGGGTCAGCTTGCTAGAATGAACGAAGTTAACGATTCAATGAACGAAGTTAACGAATATGGAATATAGCAGCACTGCTAAGTTGAATTCGCAATGCGATTAATTTAACTTGAAGTAATCGCATTGCGATTTCAACTTAGCACTGCTATCTTACATAGGCTAGAATTAACGAATATGGAATATAGCAGTGGCACTAGCAGTGCTAAGTTGAAATCGCAATGCGATTACTTTAAGTTAAATTAATCGCATTGCGAATTCAACTTAGCACTGCTGCTATATTCCATATTCGTTAACTTCGTTCATTCTAGCAAGCTGACCCATTATAAACCCAGCTCTAAGTTGAAATCGCAATGCGATTAATATAACTTGAATTAATCGCATTGCGATTTCAACGTAATTCCTCAAATCCGACAGTACATTTTAGTATATGGAGACGTTCCCATGGATGGGGACGCTCCATGAGCACGGAAGTCGGCAGAAGCGGCAATGGGCACTGACTAGAGCAGCCAGGAAGCCAGGAATCCTCAGGACAGGTAAGAACTACTGTTGGGAAGAGGGAAAGAAAAAAATATAACAAAAAAAAAACAAAAAAAAAAAACGAATATTCGAAATAGCGAATTTATAGCGCTATATTCGAAATATTCGCGAATTAGCGAAGTGCCGATATTCGCTAAAAAAATTCGCTATTCGAATATTCGCGCTCAACACTACCAATGAGCCAGCAGGATGGAAACAGGGGGAGATCTGGACTGGAGCCAAACATGTTTGGAGACAGACCATCTGCTACTCAGGAGCCTACCTGCCAGGAAACAACTAGAGGTGAACAGGTTCATAAAGGCAGTGGCAGGCAGTCAGAATGGACTGATGGGGGTAAAATGCCTTACTCAGCAGTGTGGGAATTTTTTATCAAGTCTCTGGAGGACATTAATGTGGTGGAGGTATGCAGGATATGTGGGCAGTAGGTGAAATGTGGTCAGGGTGCTAATACTGGCACTATGGCTATGCGTCAAAACATTAAGCATCACCATAAATTGGCCTGGAAAAACCATGGAGCTAATGTATTGGTACAGTCTCTTGCAGCAACCGCTACATCTCCCAGCGGCCCTCACGCCTTCTCCAGCAGTCAGAGCTCCTCAACCTTAGCAGAAGGAAGCTGTTGTTACTTCTTTTCGTCTATAGCTCTTGATGCTCCTCCTTCTCCTACTCCTTGTCACATGTTTTGCCAGCAATTGATCACTGAGGCAATGGCAAAAAAACAACAGTATGCGTGCACTCTAACGGCGCAGAAGCAGATCTGCTCTGTCCTCCCTTAGGCGTGTAACTGGAGATGACCACGGCCAGATGGGAGCACAGTTTGCGAGTGGTCAGGGAAATCGACATAAGTGATGAACAGACAGTAGTGGATGATGATAAAGCCTATCGCAAAGTGAGAGCCCGGTGAAGAGGGGGCATCATCATCATCAGGGAGTGAGGGTGGTAGCAGGCCTGTGAGAAAGCAGCAAGGTGGCAGCCTGCCAATAAACCAGCAGGATGGAAGCAGGGGGAGATCTGGACTGGAGCCAAACATGTTCGGAGATACACCATCTGCTACTCAGGAGCCTACCTGCTAGGAAACAACTAGAGGTGAACGGGTTCATAAAGGCAGTGGCAGGCAGTCAGAATGGACTGATGGGGGTAAAATGCCATACTCAGCAGTGTGGGAATTTTTCTCTTGGGTTAAAGAGAAAAGAGATTTTCCAGGCTTTTAACATTGGTGACTTATCTTTAGCAGGTGTCGACCCTCACCAATCCGCTATTTGATGAGAAGGCGCATATCATGCATGCGTGCCATCTTCTTTCTCTCTTCTTGCTCGCCGCTGCTTTGTCGAGCCAGAAGAGAGACAGGAGATGGCACATGTGCATGGCACATACCTTCTCTTCATACAGCTGATCAGTGGGGGTGCCAGGAGTCGGACCCTCACCGATCTGATATTGATGACTAGGGATGAGTGAATCAACAATGTTAAAAGCCTGGAAAATCCCTTTAACCCAAGATTCAAGTAGTGGCCCCATGACAGTGGGGAAGGTGACAGCAGAAAGGCCATGTTCACATCACTGTTTATTTTTCTGATCCGTCAGGAAAACAGGCAAAAAAAGGTGGATCCTGTAGTTTGAGCATCCACCTTCAAATCATCAATATTTGGTCAGCATTTGATCAGTATTGGTAAGGAAAAAACAGGAGTGGGACCAAAACAGAGATAAGAGAGGTCTCATGCTCAATTTGCATAAATTTTGGCCATTTGCCTCTGAAATTGGTTTTATTCAGATGGAAAAGAAGTCCTGCAGATGGAAAAGAAGTCCTGCAGGACTTTTATGGCCTCTTTAACATGGTCAGTATTTGGTCAGTTTTTTGCATCAGTATTGGATCAGTATTGGTAAGGCAAAAAAAGAAGTGGGTTCAAAAAAGAGATAACATGTGATGAAAATATTTGTGTATTTATATGGATGCTCAAACGACAGGACCAATTTTTTTTGTTACTTTTCTGTTCTTCTGACAGATCAGAAGAATGGAAAAATAAGTGATGATCTTAACACGGCCAAACACGGACACTAGTGGCCCTGTAACAGAGTGGGTAGGGTGGCAACAGCATGAATAGTCACCAAGTGGTCCTGGAACAGATTGGTGAGGGTGGCAACAGTATGAATATTCCAGCAAGCCATTCTTGTTATAAGGGTGAACGTGCTGATTGATACATGCATTAACAGGGTTTATTACAAGGCAATATTTCTATATCTTATTTCCCCTTGTGCGGTGCAGTTATCTGTTGTGAAGCCTTTTCTAGGGTGTTTTAGCAGAAAAATAAAAAATATATTTGCCGCTCAGCTGTGCAGTTATCTGTTGTGAAGCCTTTTCTGGGGTGTTTTAATTTCCTTTTTATTTATTTATTCGATTTAACAGTATGTCAGATAGAGAAGTTCCAAGCTCTGCACAGTGGAGTGGCAGAGGCCTAAATGTTTCTGGCCCAGGCAGAGGTCGTAGCAGAGTAAGCGGGCGTGGCAGTAGGGGTTGCAGCGAGAGGTCTGAGCTCCCGGTGTCATCTAGCGGTCGTGTCTTGACCAGCAACTCAGCAGTTCTTGAATGGTTGACTCGGTCATCCACTTCATCCCAAGTGACATCAGACACCCCCAGCCAAGAGTCGGTGGGTTCCTCTGACACGACGATTAGTTGGCATGGCCCAGGAGCAGTCCCTGTGCCGCCACCTGTCCTGAACCTTCCTCTGTCATTTTCAGTTCCCTTAGTGCGAGAAGTATTATATTCCCTTGGCTCAGCTCCACTTTTCAGAGAGGATGAGGTACTAGAGGACAGTCAGCAGCTACTGCCCAGCCAAGATCTAGAGGAGACATCCGCCGCTTCCTCCGCTAGGCGGGCAAGTAGTGATAAGGAGAGTGGCGTGGGAGCTGGTGTTGCGAGCGGTCAGGCTCCTTACCCAGAGACACTTGAGAGCTAAACGTGCCCGGGGTAGACTACTCGCTTCGCAGGAGCCTACCTGAACGAAAAGTAGCGGTGAACAGGTTCACGGGGGCAGCAGCGGTAGGAGTCAGTCAGTGCGTAGTGTTGGGGGTAAAATCACCTACGGTACTCTGCAGTGTGGCAGTTTTTTGTTTAGCCGCCGAAGGAGGTGAACATGGCCATATGTAGAATCTGTTTGCAGAAGGTGAACCATGGCCAGGGTGCCAATGTTGGCACCACGGCCCTGCGTCAACATATGCAGTGTCACCATAAAGTGGCCTGGGAGAACTGTGGCTCTGATCTGGTGGTCCAGCCTGCCGCAGCAACCGCTGCATCACCCAGTGGCACGCACCCGGTTTCAGGCAGTCAAGGCTCCACCACCTCAGTCAAAGGGAGCTGTCTGTCCTTCCAATCATCTGCTGGCCTTAATGCTCCTCCTCCTCCTGCTCCTCGTCAGTCATTCCATCAGCAATCGATCACCAAAGTGATTGCCAAGAGACAACAGTATGCATGCACGCATCCAACGGCGCAGAAGCTGAACATGCTCCTGTCTAAGTTGCAGGTGCTGCAGTCGCTCCCTCTCCAAGTGGTGGACTATGCACCTTTCAGAGAACTGATGGCTTTTGCCGAGCCAAGGTGGAGAGTCCCCAGCCATCATTTCTTTGCCAAAAAGGCATTACCAGCCCTGCACACACATGTAGAACAGAAGATGGGCCAGTCCTTGAGCCTGTCGGTTCCCACGGCAGCACCGACGTGTGGAGCTGTAACTATGGTCAGGGACAATACATGTCCTTTAAGGCCCACTGGTTGAATATGGTTCTTGGACAGCCACACCACCAACTTTGACAGGTCATGCCGCTTCTGCCTCCACGTCCTCATGCCATTGGTCCTGCAACAATGTCCGACTGCCTCCTTATCCTCCACTGTGTCCTCAGCCTCCACTGCAGGGACAATTCACAGGGGCCCTCCAGCATACCACACGTGCAGGGCACAGCGGTGTCACGCTGTACTGCACCTCGTTTGCCTGGGCGAACAGAGTCACACGGGGGAGGAACTGCTTCATGTCCTTCATGAAGAAATCGAATCCTGGCTTTCTCCGAGACAACTCAAAATCGGAACCATAGTGACCGACAACAGGAAGAACATGGTGTCGTCGCTGCGTCAAGGGCTGAGCCATGCACCTTGCATGGCACACGTGTTCAATCTTGTTGTCAAGCAGTTCCTGAAGTCTTTCATCCATCTGCAAGACATCCTAAAAATGGTCAGGAAACTTTGCATGCACGTCAGCCACTCGTATACCACAAAGCACACCCTCCTTGAGCTGCAGCAGCAGAACGGCATCCCCCCGACATAGGCTGATATGCGACGTTTCCACCCGTTGGAATTCCACCCTCCATATGTTGGATCGACTATACGAACAGAGAAAAGCCATAAACGTTTTTTTTGATGATCCAAGCGGACAAGAGTACTGCCCTGTGTAACTTCGATATCAGACAGTGGCATTTCATGCGTGACACCTGCTGTTTGCTCAGGCCCTTTGAGGAGGCCACGTTATTTGTCAGTCACCAGGACTACTGTATAAATGAATCATTCCACTGCTTCATGTCCTGGAACAGATGCTGGTAAATCTGACTGGTCAGGGGACTGGAGACGTGGCGCCTAGATCTCACGCCTACATAAGCCCCATGGGGACTCAACTGGAGGAGGAGTTGGAGGACATTGGAGCACAAGCAGGGAGGAGGATTTGACACACAGGTGACAGGAGAGGAGGAGCAGGAGCAGGCCGAGGAGCAAGAGGGAAATTAGGAAGACGAGGAAGATGACCCACGCACACCGTGGCAGTATGCAGTGAAGATGGAGGCAGGGAGTTCGTCCGAGTCACTTGTGCAAATGCGCTGATGCATGCTCACTTGCTTGCGTAGTGACAGTCAAATTGTCACCATTCAGCAGAGAAATGACTACTGCCTCTCCACCATGTTAGACCCTCGCTACCGGTCCACAATGGGGGCCTTTTTTACACCCACTGAGAGGGAGGACAAACTGATCTACTTTAGAGAAATCCTATGTAGTCAGTTAGCCGCTGCATTTTTGCGCCATCGTCCATCCTCTCGCAGGTCTGCCGGGGGGCCCTCTGCGCTCACGTTCCACTGCCATGGCTGCTGGGGAAGGGTAGGGTGGCAGGAGAAGTACCAGCTCCATCAGCAGCAGCCTGAGGCTACAGTCGCTGATAAGCAGCTTTCTTCACCTGCCTAGTGAAGAAACTACTCACCAGCAGATACACTTCCAGCAGAACCTGAATCAGCAAGTGGTGGCATCCTTGGAGTTCACCCTGCCACCCCAAGTTGAAGATCTGCTGGACTTGGATTTGTGGCCTCAACTGGCCGAGTTTGACCTGGAAAAGCTGTCCTGCCCAGCCAATAGTGTGGCATCACAGCGGGTGTTTAGTGTGGCGGGGGCCATAGGTGCCCCAAGGAGAACTTGCCTGTCCACCCTAAATGTGGAGAGACTGACCTTTGTCAAGATTAATCAGGCGTGGATAAGCCAGGATTTCCTCCCACCAATGCCTGATGCATAAAACTAGATAATCCATGGTGCCACACCAACACTTTGACAAAAGAGACCAGCCTCATCTTCTATTCTGATGCTGCTACCCACCTGATGCAACACATCTGATGCCAAGTGCTCCTTCTTTCATTCACCATATTCAGCTGGCACTGGTATTGCCACCCACCTCCACACTATGTCACCTTGCCACTCTGTGGCCTCCTGATGCTGCTGCTACCTCCCCAATATGTCACCTTCTCACTTTGTCGCCTCCTGATGCTGCCACCTCCACATGATGTTACCTTGCCACTCTGTCGTCTCCTGATGCTGCCGTCACCTCCACACTCTGTCATTGTGCCACTCTGTGGCCTCCTGATGTTTCCACCACCTCCAGGGTCTGTCACTGGGCCACTATGTCATAGATCCATTCTGTGGACTTCTTATGCTGTTCCCACCCTCCCCACTTCATGACTGGGTCACTAGTTTGCCTTTTGGCCTGGCTGACATCATCATTTATTTGATCTTCTTTCTGTTCTGTCAGATGGAAGGAAAAATTGGACGCACAATGGATCCTGTCTGTTTAGCAGCTGTAAGACCTGTATGGAGAATTGGCTTGTGATTTGGTAGCCAAAAGCAAGAGTGGGTAGAAAACACAGAAGACATGCAAATGTTCAGTTCACGTGTCATATCTGTTTTGGTCCTACTCCTGTTTTTTTTGGCATTAGCAATACTGATGGATTACTGACCAAATGCTGACCGAGTGAAAGCGGATGCTCCATAGACAGGATCTGTTTTTTTGTGGGTTATTGTGCTGACAGATCAGAGGAAGAGCAAAATAATCAGTGACGTCAACACAAACTTACGGTTGATACCCTCTCCACTCTGTCGGGGTGGGGGAGCTCTACTTGTATAAACATTTAATAGAACAGTTTCTATAGACATCTATGTGGAATCAGCTGACGCTGGTGTAAAAGGAGTGCACTTCTTCTTGGCGCTAAAATTGACCTGTAAGCCTGAGTTCATACTTGAGTTATTTGGTCAGTTTTGGCCCCGTGACTGCCCAAATAAGTTAAGTGCAGTGCAGTGATTCTAAGAGCTACACCTGTCATCTGCATGTCATACGGACTCACAGTATTATTTCACTACAAAAGCAGACACCACTATAATGGCTCTCTGAGGGCAGGAAATAGCCAATTTTTAACGAAATTCGGACCAAAATTAATTTTTCCCAAAACATTAGTTGAATCGGCTAATCGAATTTTTGAAAAATTCGCTCATATCTAATAAGATCTTATTATGATTTATCTCTGCCAGTTATGTATCACCTATTACTTTATACAATTTAAAGGTAACCTATCATGCTAAACATGGTTTCTGAGCTGCAGAAAGTATGTTACAAAGCAGAGCTGAGCAGATTGATATATATATATTTCGTGTTGTGGGAAAAGATTAAGGGGCACGGCATTTTAGATGCCCTAAGCTGGCAGTGGTTCCACCGAAGTGGCCCATACCCTCAATTTTAGACATGGCATAAGTGGGGAGAAGTCTTAGATTGTGGCTCAACTAGCTGTTATGCCACAATCTGAACATGAAATATGCCTAATTTAGGCGTATCTCAGAATAATAAATGACCCACTAAGTGTGCATACAGAATATGGCATATTTTAATGATTAATATATAAGTTCATACAGGTTAGCATTCTCTGTAACTATATTGACTTGCAGTTCACTACATAGCCTAAATGCAGCCAGTGAAAAAACTCTGCTCTCTGTGCTTTTGGGCTAGCGATTCCTTTCAACATGTAAACAAATGCTGTAGATTTAAAGCTTTCCCATAATTGTTATGCTAACCTTGGAGTAAAACCTTCCATTTGCATTTGAAGGAGCTAAATATTAGGCAGGAAAGAAAGCAGTCTTTTTAAAAGCATGAGAAAATGTTCTGTCTTTTTGGTCTTCAACCATCTGGGCAAGCTCTGTTCCTTTCCCTTTCTCTCCATGGCACAGGCAAGAAAAAGGAAGAGGGAGCTTGGATGGTGGTAATCTTCCTGAAAGAGAATTAAGGAATTCCAGCAATATATGAATGAATGAGACTTCCTATAGGGGAGGGGATGGGAAATTGTGCCTTTAAAGGTTGTGGGGAACTTAGGACAAAAAGCTTTGGAGTGGAGCAATGTAATGTACATCTGTGTTTTGTTGTTTCAATTTTATCTACACAGAGATTCCTGATTTCAGAGCTCATTTTCCAGTGTTGCTCTGCTTCAGTATTAAGAGGATGGGAGGTTAGACATGCTGAATTGCTTTGCTATTGTGGGTATCTCAATGAGTCTTGTCATTGACACACAGAATCATGTTAAAACCAGAGATGGATTAGAGCTCTGGGAACCATGGCAAGGTAAATGTTTGGGAACTCACCGCGGCACATAACTCAATCCCCTTCATCTTCTGGTCGTGTCTTGAATTCGATATTACAAACAGAGCATTATATTTCTGTTAAATTGAAAGTAAAAATACAGAATTTAGTTATTTTGTTATTATAATCATAGTGAAACAAAGTGCAAAGATATAGGCTATACATGTATTTCCTTGTGGCTTGATTGTGGAGCAAATGTTCATATATAAGCATATGCAGTTTTTATTATACTACATTGTAACTGTTACAATAGACACCGAAAAAACAAAAAAATTCTGAGGCTAGTTTTAAACTGCCGTGTTTATTGTTCATATTATGGCTGTAAAACCCAGACCGCATAGTTCTGTTGGACCAAACTTCACTAAATAAACCACTATAGATATTTATTAATTATAATAAATTATAATATAATGAATTATTACACACTCCAGGACTCCTAACAAATGGCTATGAAGAACAGACACTGCATGCTTGTAAACTTCAAATCTTCAATTCTTTATTCTGACTCCATTAAAAGGGTTATCCGACCCCTGAAATGCCCCCATATCCCCGGTAGGCACCCGCATCGCTTCTGAATCCCACGCAGCCGAAGTTGCATCTCACCCATTGCGTGGACAAAAACATCTGGCGTTCAGAAGCGACGCGGGTGTCGGGGAGAGAATAAAGTATATTGTGTGTGAGGGGCCCGGGCATATGGGGGGGGGGGCTCATTTCAGGGGTTGGATAACTCCTTTAGGATCATAAGTTTACATAGATCCTACAAAATATTCATTATGTATTTCAAGCTGATAACCACTCTTAGGACAGATTAAGACAAGTGTATTATTAGTACATTTATAGGCCCATTTTAATATAGGCAAATGACCCAAACTCACAGCATAAAAGGAATTTATGATGCTGTCAATGCAGTTAATAGATTTGTGGTCAGGCCAGGGAGATCAGCCATAACAGAAGAACATAAATGTACCCAAAATATGCATATCTAAACCATAGTATGTTGAGAGCATGTTAAAGGTAGGTGTTAAAAGCAGTTGTAACTAGAAACGCTCAGACGAGCGAATCGAATCCCACGAAGTGGAATTCGATCCGAATTTCAGGATAAATTAGATTCACCTAGAAGCCGAATTTCCTCGTGCTTCGTGTCAGCGAATCAATTTAACCTGAAATAGTATAAAAAACAAAAAAAATCTCACTTACCTCCTCCATTTGCTCGAAACGGGCCACCAGCCTCCATCTTGCTTGAACATCTTGTCCGAAATCCAGGGGCGTAGCTAACGGCTCATGGGCCCTGGTGCAAGAGTTCAGCTTGGGCCCCCCTTCCCTCAGTGCTTTGTGTGACTTCTTATGCGGCACAAGGGTCTTAGGGCCCCCTCAGGGTCCTGGGCCCGGTAGCGACTGCTACCTCTGCACCCCCTATAGCTACGCCCATGCCGAAATCCCTTACGGCGTGAGATTACATCTCGTCTGAAATCCCTTGCAGCGTGAGATTACATCATCGTCATGTAATCTCGCCCCGCACGGGATTTCGGACGAGATCTTCAAGCAAGATAGCGGCGGGCGGCCCATGGTGAGCAAATGGAGGTGGTAAGTTTGATTTAAATTTTTTTTTAATGTTAAAAACTGTGTAAAATTATACTCAGATAATCATATATGAACGCGGCATCTGAGAGGTACAATGACGGGGGCGGCGCTATCGCAGCTCCCTGTCATTGCACCCGCTACTTACAAAACAATGCGCTTTGTGACGAAGTAATTCATTACAAAGCAAATTTTTTTGTGAAATTCGGCGAATCAGCCGAATTGAATTTTCCATAAATTCGCTCATCTCTAGTTGTAACCAATCACATGTACAAATGAATTGCACCTAATGGTGTGCTATGTGCATCTATGTATAGAAACATTGTGCCACTGAAAACAATTATAAAACAGACACAAGCTCTTCTCTAAGTCTGTTTCACCTTAAAGGTAACTTACCATGAGCTTCATGCTGCCCAAACTACAGGCAACATGAAATCTCAAAAGGCTTGGTTAAAAAACAACTATGTCTAACAAAAAAAATTAACTTTGTTACACAGGGGGTTGGTGGATATACAACTCTTGGCACCCCACCAATCAGCTGTTTGAAAAGTCAGTGGCACCTGTGCAGTGTTCAATATTTTTCATAGTGGCTGTGAGTATTGCAGCCTATTTACATTGACTCGAATTGGTTTTGAGTAAACCATACTGTGAAGCTGGCAATACACAATAACTGTAAGCTGAATGGCCTAGATCTAACCCTCTAACCCTCGTGCCCCCCCCCCCGCCACTTACATGCAGGAATGTGGGAGGAGCGATCCCTAATGCCAATGCTCTACACCATAAGGACTTGTTGCGGAGATTAGGAGATTGCGTTTACATGGCACAATCTGCTGACGGTAAAAAATCCTTTTTTTTTGCATGCGCACATACACTCGTTCATCGGGTAATTGGCGGTACATTTATGCAGCCCAATCATCAATAACGAGCGTTACTATGATTGTTAGCAATAACCTGTGCGATTCTCGGCCCATGTAAATGGCCTTTAAGCTGCTGTCAGATACCTCAGATGGTGCCTTATCGCCCAAGGGAATAAATGGATTAGGTATATTAAAATTCAACCCCCAAGAGAATTGGAACACCACCATACACATTAGATCAGGCATCCTCAAACTGCGGCCCTCCAGCTGTTGCAAAACTACAACTCCCAGCATGCCTGAACAGCCTACAGGTATCAGCCTACAGCAGAGCATTGTGGGAGTTGTAGTTTCACAACAGCTGGAGGGCCGCAGTTTGAGGATGCCTGCATTAGATGGTCAGCTAGTCCCGCCAAAGTTGACAGATTTGGTCAACTCGGTATTCATCTAATATGCATGGCCACCTTTACTTTAAACAGGGCACACAACCTTTTTTGGTCTGAGGGCTGTATTGTCACATTGCTCTATTTCAAGGAGGCGGAAAAAAAAATGTCGATCTGTGCTCATTTGCATCGGCCTATTACACAAGCCAGTTCAAAGTGAGTGGGAAGTAATGATCACTACCACAGTGATTCCTCCTTCCTCAATATAGTTATATTGATTAAATTGGTAGCCCATCCCTGATTACACAGGGAGATGTGCTGACGACATTTGTACATCTTTCATCCTGATAAAATATGCAAATCAGCCCAAAAAAACGAGCGATTACTTGCTTATCGGCCGATCAGCATCACGATTATAAAGACCAGCTATCAGGAATGAGGGCTCCTATGAACATTTGTTCCCAGTAATTGTCCTGAATATCGCACAGTGTATTAGGGGCTTAAAGAGATTTCCTGGTATTTCCTGGTTTTTAACAAGTTCCTGCAGCATGGCCCCTGAAACAGAAGATTCATACTTACCTGTCTCACGCTACTTTGGTCCTCCATGCTCCCCCCACTGCTTCCATCTTCCGGGAAATGTGCTGTTTACACGTGCCAGTACATGGCCATGGTCACATAAACCTCTCCGGCCAACGTCTGGCTTCATCAATGATGTGGCCACAAGCAGCCTGTCTATGCTGAAGCCAGTCATTGACTGGAGCAGTGTATGTGACCATGGCCATGCACTGCCAGGAGTAAATAGCACAGGGACCAGAAGATGGACACAGTTGGGGCAGTGCAGAGGACCGAAGTGGCGTGGAGCAGTATGAATCTTCTATTTCAGGGCCATGCTGCAGAAACTTGTTAAACAATCATTTTGACCAGAAAATACAGAAAAAGGGGCGACATTTCCTTCCATCCTGCCTCCTATTTTAAATCAGCACTCTCCTTCACTGCGGAAGATGGCGCCCACTGGTTATTACCTCCTCCTGCCAATCCAGTTACAATAACCAGTAAGCACTTTACCTTACTAGCAGGGAAAGCACTTTGGTTTTGGTTAACCCTTTAATTACCAGGCCTAAAAAGGCCTTAATGACCGGATGCTTTTTTGGGATTTAGAGCATGTGGTGGTTCAGACGGTTGTAACTTTTTTTGTTGTTGGATGAACAAAATTATTTTTGCAACTTTACGTGACACATAGGGCTTTATAATTTATTTTTTTAGTTTGATTTGGGGGAAACTGTACAAAACTTTTTGAAAAGTCATTTTTTTTTTACTATAGCTCCATATTCTTTAAATATGCAAACTAACACCAAAATAATTATTATACTTAGTTCCCTATTTTGTGTAGGTCATTTTGTTATATAATATGTTTAATTTCACATGAATGGGGCAATAATGGTGACAGTTTTGGTTGGTGTGGGTATTTTTTAGCTCTTTTTTCAACATAATTTTTAATATATTTCTGCTACATAATATGCCCCCCAAGCAGTCATAAAATCACCTTTTAGCCTTTTTTTAATTTTGTGCTTATTCCTATTTATTTTTTTCCTTTTATTTGTATTTTATTAATATTTTATTAATTATTTTTTAAAATATAATTTTACACATAATATGTCCCCCAAGAGATCATAAAAAGACTATTGATGGACAGTGAAAACTCTTCTTTTTTTTTTTTTTACTTTTTTTTTTATTTGTATTTTATATTTATTTTTTTACATTGTCTATTATTTTTTTAAATATATCTTTGCCACATAATATGTCCCGCAAGAGGACTTTTTTCTTTTAATACATGTTTTATTTTATTGTGTTTTCATTTTTTTATGATTTATTAACTTATTTCTAGACATATTTTTGTCCACAAAATTTGTCCTCACGAGGTCACTAAAGGACTTTTGGGACAATGAGACTTTTTTGCACTATTTCCTCTGTAACTGGGGCATCTAATGGAGCCCCAGTTACAGAAGAAACCAGTCTGCTGTGGGGGCTTCATACAAGACAGAGCTAATCAGGGTTTACCAACCCTCCAGGTCTGCGCTCCTCTGCCACCAAGACGTCCAATGATTATGTGATCGCCGGGTCCAAACTGCATAGCACTCATTGAGGGCTATTTTACCTATCTGAGGAGAAGGCAAAAGCGCTGATGAACCGCTTCTGCTTTCTTCTCGGCTCCCTCCCTGTCACTGACAGACGGGGACCCAACCTGCTCCTGCTAGAGTACTACACTTTTTATTTTTATACTGGACCTTGTTCCTCCACTGTCAGCACTCAGAGCTGCACTGAAATATATAGTCTGGACTGCTGTGCTGTGCTAACATAATGGAGTGGACTTTGCTTTAAATGTTGACAGTAAGGGAACTGGGGGGGGGGGCAGTAGGAAAATAAAAAATAGCAAACTGAACTCCTTATCTGAAGTATAACTTGTGTATTACTGCAGATAATAGTCCAACAGTAGAGTTTAATTGTGGCTCTTCAAACCAAAAACAGACAGAATGCATTATAATAATTCTGACTGAATATTTTCTCATGAACACAAGAATGATTTTATATGGGAAGTATAATAAACCATCAAAGTAGTTCAATTTTTTCACTTACATTGTATCTCAATGGACTTATCAAATAGAGTGACAGTAAATAAATAGTAGACTTAATGGAATACTCAGTATCAGTGGCTGTTATTATGTCTGTGGTTGAAACAGAGAATTTATTAAACTTACACACCAGTTAACTGCTGTCATAAAGACAAATGCTTGTTTTATGATGTAATCTAATTTAACTGTGATTTAATAGGCTATTACACTGCTTTACTGCTGCCAGGTTATGTTACAGAGACATACCACCAAGAAGGTTAGAACATCAATACTTACAGTATCTGCAGTTTACTTTTCTCAGTGTGTAAGATCAATAGCAAGGTCTGAACAGTCTACGTCAAAAACAAAATCTGCATTATGAACACTTTTAGTTTTAGAAATATGTATTTCAAATAAAACCATCATCTACTAATTCTTTTTTATAAGTAAATGCAATACACATGTAGAGCAGCACACCAAAATAGTGCAAAAAAAGTGTTGGTCTTTATTTACACATCAGTGCAGGCGACTTTTCGGCTCTGAACATGAGCCTTTCTCATGAGGCTTGAGAAAGGCTCATGTTCAGAGCCGAAAAGTCGCCTGCACTGATGTGTAAATAAAGACCAACACTTTTTTGCACTATTTTGGTGTGCTGCTCTACTTTTTTGATAATATTGAAGATTGGGTCGCTTATCCCTCTACTTGAGCCTGCACCCAGACTGTTTGTCTGTGCTGCCACACCTTTTGTCCTTCTGTATATATATATATATAAATATATATATATATATATAAATAGTGAAGTGCATGATAGAGGTGTTGGGGGTGTGTATCTCACCCGGGTTTTCAGTTTAGCTGGGTGAGATAACTGGAATCCAGAAATTGTGCTGCTTCAGCAAGGCATTGCATGCTGGAGATCATTTTGTTTAAAGTTGTATGGGCTGGATTTCTTTGGACTGGGAGTGGGAGTCTCTCAATCCCCACCCCTAGTTCGCTACAGTTATTTCCTTTAACCTTAGGTGATTGCAGGTGAGGCCTGCTGTGTAATCAATTGGGGGATAAACCAACCCTCTGTAAATTACTGTGAGAGAGAGGACTTGGAAAAAGAAGCCTGCAGAGGCTCTGTATGGTCCCAGCCAGGAGGGTTGGGGGGCCACAAGGTTGTGTAAAAGCCTGAGTTTTCGGGGACCCAGCAACGCCTGAGGAAAGAGGTGTCACAGTGTCAGAGTCGGAAGGACTCTGGAACCATATTCCCCCAAGGTACTGGTGTGGTCACAGCCAAGAGGCTGCTGGACCGAATGGCTGAGAAAAGCTGGATCTCACCCCTTGAACAGCGCTTTAGAGGTGAGTTAGGGAGAAGACCTATGTATTAGGTAGAGCCTAATGGGCAGGTGTTTATTTGCCATGTTTATGTTTGTTCTGAAGAGAGACAATAAAGCACCATTTGGACTTTAACTCCGTTGTCTGAGGAGGAATCTGTCATTGCTGATCCCCTGAGAGAGAGCAATCCCTTACTATAGATATATATATATATATATATATATATATATATATATATGTAAAACAGCTACACAAGCCACACAAAATGTAACATATTTTAGTAACACAAACTACATACAATTCTGTGAACACTGGAGAAAAGGTGTACCTAGCCTATCCTTCAAGGTGCCTTTCGGTGTGACTGGCAGAAGGACACCAATTGGTCTTATCTGTGTCACTGGAACCTACTTATGTATATCATATAGAACTTCTAATGGATGCTCTTACTTATGACTAGAGATGAGCAAAGTTCTTGAAAATTCGATTCGGTTGCTTCGCCGAATTTTACAAAAAAATAGCAATTTGTCACAAAGCACATTTTTTTTTGTAAATATTGGGTGTAATGACAGGGAACGGCGATTGCGCTTCTCCCCGTCATTGTACCCCTCAGATGGTGTGTTCAGAGCTGATCGCAGCATGTGACATTAATATTAAGGTCTATAATAAATTTAAAAAAATCATACCTCATCCATTTGAGCACGAAGAGCTCACTGCCCCCCATCTTGATTGAAGATCCATTGTGAAATCTCGCACAGCGTGTGGTGACGTCATCATATCAGCCGACGTGGTGACGTCATACGTCACCACTTACAAGGTTTCATGTGGGATCTTCAATCAAGGGGGCAGCAGCGGGCTCTTCATGCTCAAATGGATGAGGTGAGTATGCTTTTTTTTAAACCGATTTTCAGGGAAAATCGATTCGTTACCACAAGGCATGAGGAAATTCCTTGCGGCGAATTGAATTTTCTCTGAAATTCAGACAGTTCGATTTACTCAACACTACTTATGGCTCCTTTACACTGGTATATTTATCAAACAATTGTTGGGAAGGAAGTGTTCCTTCCCGGCCATCGCCTGCTCGTAATCGAAGAAGACCAGCTGCATTTACATGCAGTAATTTCCTCCACAGAATGGAGAAGAATGATCACTAATGCCCTTGCTCATCCCCATAGAGAATCATTGTTTGCTGATAGCAGAGTGCTGTTTAAATGGCATGATCTGCCTTCAGCAAACAATGATTTTGGTGACTGTACAAACGATCATATTACCCGATGAACAAGCATTTCACTCGTTCATCGGGTAATCTGAGATACCTTTTCACCAGCAGATCATCACTAATGAACACTCCTATGAACACTTAGTGATTATCTGCTCGATTCTCAACCAGTGTGAAGGGGCTTTTAAAAGGGTATATCTGAATGTATATAATTTGTACAATTTAGTATATTATTAAGCTTCCAACACTGGACATGTTGCTTATCATTGGCAGGCCTTAGTTTTTAGATTGTGGGCTGCTAAAATTGAAAGAGATCTATTTAAAAAAAATTAAGTGGTCAGAGGACCAGCACCTTTAAGAGCCAGGAACAGTATGCACCCAATGGCAGCGTGCACCAGCCACACCAGGAGGATAGAGGCAGGGATGACTGTGAGAAGGAGGGGTTACATGCCAGGGGACATGGGCCCAATGTATTAGCCCAATGACTGATCACATGGTATTCCATCATCACTAATTCTGACGTATGACATTTTCATATTTGCAAACATGAACTAGTTCATAAAGTTTTTCTGTCACTATTTTGTGTACAAAAGTAATAGTGGACTATCAGATAGTCAGATACAACCTGGAGCGGATTCAGTTGTTGTACCAAATTTCTCAACTTAAGTCCACCATGATAGGGAACCCTTTGCACACTACAGTACCAAGTCATTAGTTTCTGCCACTAAAAGTCCTTTTCAAACATAATGTAGCAAAGAATTTCTTATCAGTTACATGGGAAATAGGTTCAGGAAATCATTTGCTAATATACTCAAACATACAAATTTGTTAGGTCAGACTGACATATATGCAAATAACTCAGGATTAAATACATCTCCACTTTGTACATGCCCCCACCCCTATGCATGACTATATAATTAATCTAAACATTTCCAATGCATTTAGCCACAGAAAATAGTTATTAGTGCTAATAAACTCAAAATACACGATTTGAGGTTGAATATGATGTTGAATATGTTTTGATGCAAATCATTAACATGACAACGGCCTGATTCATATAGAGACTGTCAAGGTTAAATAACATTTGTTGCTCACTTAAGCAGTCTCTTGTGTTCATATGTAAATTGAATAACAAGGTCAGTTGTTAAGTGTCTTAATTATCCACAATGTGTAATTTAAATATGAATGACTCAATAGATTTCAATATTAGATTTATTTTACAAGCTAAAGGCAGATTCTTTTAATATTCATAGATAATAACTTTTCTTGAGATCAGAAATGGTTACATAAAATAAACTAAAAGTATCTGTATGATATTCTTGCTTGATAATTTTATTTTATTTGTTGTTTTCTTTTATTTTTATGAGCTCATCTTACAACCTCCATAAATTTCTTTGGAGTTTGACTGCTCCAAATTAAACTTTAACCATAACAATTCTTCATGCTGGTAAAAAGATGGTTTTAGATCTTTTTTTCCATTATTTCCAACCGGCATGACCTAAATTACCTTACACGAAATCTGCTACTCAGAGCAGCAGAATTACTGAAGGTTAAATTGCTTAATAAAACCCACTGATGTCCCCTGCATCAGAACAGTCAGTTCCTAAGTATCTAAAAGCAGAAAAGAAAACCTTTGAGAGGGATATAACCCCAGTGTTATGTGTAGTACCCATCACATTACCCTAGGAATGACGAGTTCACTATTCACTCTCTGCTTGCATCATCCTTTATAATGTGTTCCCAGTGATACATTAAAGGAATTAATTGCTCATAATGATCTCACCATCTGTTAACAGAGGTTCATACCTACAGGCTGGTGGCATGTGGTGGTCTTATTCAGCTATCAATAGGCAAAGCTGAAGGAACGCTTTCCCACATTGCCTTCCATTGCAGTCTAAAAAGGGGAGGAGAGGCCGCTACTGGCCATCTGCTCCTTGTCTTTCTGTGCAAGACCTTGATGCAGTTCTGCTCAGCTCTGATCTGACTCCAATCTGATTGGAATGTGGCTGATCTGAGAGCCTCTCAAAGCTGTGAAAGTGAGTCAAAAGGAGATCCCCATTGTCCTGAATAGCTGAAAGAAAATGATCACTTTAAAATTCATAACTCCCAGGTGCTTGCCATCCATTCATGAGAAGAAACTCTGAACTTCTCTTCATTACAAACAAGAACTTTAGTTAGAAAAGGAAAAAGGAAGTCGTTTGTGGGAATGTGCAGGGGTTTTTCAAGCTAAACAAATGAGAAATCTGGAATGTTCCTTGGCATTATAGGACAGTCATTAGAGCAGCAAAGTCTATTATTTCTTTCCCTCATCTGTATGCAGACATGTGAAGTTTCTCTCTTCTTTACTTTACATAATTACCTCACGTAGCACAGGGCACATATTTCCCTGTGATGCTATGTGGAACACATGCCAGTATATCTAGCGTGGGTGGATTAATACTTACCAGAAAGAGGGTACAGTAACACATACACACACACCAGCTGTAGCTTTTAAGCTATCCGGTACATTTATCATAACACTTTCTATGCTATGAAAATAAAATATAGAGTGTTGCTACTTTCCTATTGCTGGAATGTAATACATTTGAGAGTTAGGTTACTTATTATGACTGGCAACATGAATAGCCACAGTTAAAGTAATCATCAGGAAATTCTGACTGACAATTCAGATGAACAACTTTTAACATGATGTTCCAGAAGCAGATTGATATGGATATTATGGAATGTTAAAGAAGATCTATCATCATATCATTCTGCGCAGCACAGCAAGCTATGCTGTCTCCATAAGTACTATTCACCGATATGAGAATTATGGAAGCAGCAGAGCGCTGGCCACCTGGTTGTTTCCTTCACTCGGTGACCCTGGCCAGTGCATGCCGTGGTTATTCCCATCTTGACCATGAAAACCCCTTTAAGTCAGATTGAAATAAAATTAACTTTGATTTATTGCTAATTGCAATTAATTGTAAGAAGTCAAATTGAACATTCTTTCTCTCCAATATCACGAAAAAGCATGCATATATTTTATTTGACATACCCCAACATCCTACATCTCAATAAAGGGTTATGCCATGATTGAAGTAAAAAATAAAAATCAGACATCATATAGTTCATGACAATACCTCTCTAGAACCAGTCCTGAGTCCAGAGATCAACACATTCACTGCTCTATTTGCTCTGCAAGATTATCTTCAGCCTGGCATTTCCATGGGCATGTCCTTTCTGCTGTAGCTCTCTCCCTGTATGTGCCAAAGCTTCTAACAGAACACATGACTGGTGGCAATTGAAGATTTAAACTGAGTATGTTCGACCAGCTCAGTGAAACGGACAAAAATAAGGAAAAGAACAAACAGCAGGTGGCGCTAAACAGATACATTTTATTGAATAGCTCACTGGCTACACTAATTTTTTAATCACATGCAATTACAAATGAATTCAGATCCAGGTGCTGGTTCAAAAATGTTGAATATGTTTCGTGACAGTACCCTTTTAAAGATTATAAGAGGCATAATTTATTTTGGTTTTGGAGCACCATATCTATGTTCTTTTTCATATAGACACATTATATACATAGTTGCATAATATCCACGTTATATATACAATCGCCCTGGCAGTCCCAGTGGATTGGGTTGAAGTGTTTAATGTTTTTTTTTTTAATTTATTCCTCTTTAATTTACATAAAAACAAAAATCATCATTCTATTTATATGGAGATGTGGAGAGAGGTTGGTTGGCGCAAGGGTGCAACAGAGGTACACCCAGGTACACCTAAGAATGAGACAACAGCCAGGAAACTGCTACACATGAACTTTTCTATTTTACTACAACAAGGCTTATTGTGGGATGATTACAGTTCTATTATCAGGCAGAACTGAGGACATAATACTTGGTCCAACTTTATATTGAACAGGTCGACAGCTGTTCACCTGTGTGCCTGGATCCCGATGCAACTACTGGGTCTGGCTGCTCTCTTTCTCTCATGGTGCTCTAAATCTTCCATGCCAAAGACCAATTGGTGTGCTACACTGGTTACTCTTATGGAACTTGACATGATGGTCCCTTGGCCCTCTCTCAGTAGACCACTTTGTCCCTCTTTCACTCCAGAACTCTACTCAACAGCTGTGTTTCAGACTTGCATTAGTGTTTTATTACCAGGGCGCCAAAAGTAACAACCCCTTTGGGCAGGGAGACACCCATTTTTAAGATTACCCCGCAGTCCTGCTTGTAGCAGTTTTGTAGGCACTAGGAATCCCCCTCCACTGTGTTACGGATTTGCTTACAAATATCCATTAAACAAACAATTTTCCTGCTCCTTAACCTAAATGCACATCTGTACTCTAAAAATGCGTAACAATTTTGGTGCATTTTTTAAATGAAACTACACTAATTTATAGGTGGTGTAAACTTAGACTAGACAGTTTTTTTTGTCACATGTAAAACACTTTTTTGTCACCTGGACAAAATTTTGGTGCACACACAGGTAAAATTCTGGTACATGGACGGATTTTGGGCCCACATATGCAATATTAGCGTAAACCTGGCTCAGGATACTCAAAATTTACAAGGGCTTTTGCGCCAGAATAGTAAATTTGTCTAAGACTATGATTCATATTCTTAGTGCAAAGTACAACACTATTAGTGAATCTGGCCTTCTATCTTGAGAAACTAACTTATTCCACACCTGACAGACATGCCATAAGCTTAATTGGCTCAAGATTAGAGATGGCCCGAACTATTCGCCGGCGAACAGTCCCGGCAAACATAGCTTGTTCGCGTCCGGCGCGGCTGGCGAACATATTCGATGTTCGCTTTCGCCCCTATACTTTATCATTGAGTAAACTTTGACCCTGTACCTCACAGTCAGCAGACACATTCCAACATTTCAGCCAATCAGCATACCCTCCCTCCCAGACCCTCCCACCTCTTATCTTAACGCAAGGACAGCATCCATCTTAGATTCATTCTGAAGCTGCAGTGTTAGTAATTGTAAATCGCAATGCGATTAATATAACCTGTATTATTCACATTGCGATTACAACTTAGATCTGAGTTCCTATTATGGTTGTATTGCTAGATTATAGCTAAGATAACTAATATAGCACTATATTCTCAATCTTCGTTATATTGTAGCAATACAACCATTAGGAACTCAGCTCTAAGTTGTAATCGCAATGCGAATAATACTTACAATTATTAATCGCTTTCCGAATCCATTTAATGCCTCTATTTGATTGTATATGACGGTTGACTATGACTAACACCAACGTTCTGCTGCCTCCAAAGCAAGATATCTGAACCCCTGATGGGCCATTTGGGCGTGTTTGATAGAAAACGCATCAAAAACTAATCAAAAACGCATCTGCGTTTTCTATAATTTTTTCATTTTTAATTTTATTTTTTGTGTGTATTTTGCCACATTTGGTTGCATATTTACATTTGGTATAGGCAAATATGGTAGTCTAGATCATGTGTCTATACCAAAACCTAGGATCATTGTTTGACAGCATATTTTCTAAGCCATATAGCTGAATATAGATTTGGGCAGAGTAATGATCTAGACCTGTGTTTCCCAACCAGTGTGCCTCCAGCTGTTGCAAAACTACAACTCCCAGCATGCCTGCGCTGTTCGGTCCACCCCCTATCATTGAGTAAACTTTGACCCTCTACCTCACAGTCAGCAGACACATTCCAGCCAATCAGCATACCCTCCCTCCCATCTCCTGGACAGCATCCATTTTAGATTAATTCAGAAGCTGCAGACTTAGTGAGAGGAGGGACAGTGTAGCTGCTGCTGATTTAATAGGGAAATCGATAGCTAGGCTAGTGTATTCAGTGTCCACTCCAGTCCTGAAAGACACATCAGATCTCTGCTGTAAGGACAGCGTCCTGACAGCACCCCAAAAAGCCCTTTTTAGGGCTAGTACATCAGTCTCCCTCCCAGACCCTCCCACTTCCTATCAAAAAGCAAGGACGGCATCCATCTTAGATTCATTCTGAAGCTGCAGTGTTAGTAGTTGTAATCGCAATGCGATTAATATAACCTTTATTAATCGCATTGAGAATTCAACTTAGAGCTGGGTTCCTAATGGTTGTATTGCTAGAATATAACGAAGATTGAGAATATAGCGCTATATTCTCAATCTTGGTTATATTCTAGCAATACAACCATTAGGAACACAGCTCTAAGTTGAATTCGCAATGCGATTAATACAGGTTATAATAATCGCATTGCGAATTAAACTTAGATCTGAGTTCCTAATGGTTGTTGTATTGCTAGAATTTATCGAAGATTGAGAATATAGTGCTATATTCGTTATCTTCGTTATATTCTAGCAATACAACCATTAGGAACACAGCTCTAAGTTGAATTCGCAATGCGATTAATATAACCTGTATTAATCGCATTGTGATTACAACTTACCACACTCTATGTCAACTACGTAATTTTCCATGAAAGTTTTGCCATGGATCCCCCTCCGGCATGCCACAGTCCAGGTGTTAGTCCCCTTGAAACAACTTTTCCATCACTTTTGTGGCCAGAAAGAGTCCCGGTTTTAAAATCGCCTGTCTATTGAAGTCTATGGCGGATCGCACTGTTCGCATGTTCGCGAACATTTGCAGAAGTTCGCGTTCGCGGTTCGCGAACGGAAAAATTTATGTTTGCGACATCACTACTTAAGATCAGAATGTACTCAAGAGTTCAACTACTGAAGTCTTTTTGAAGGGTTTCCTTGATCAGTTGGTTCCCAACATTTCAAAACTCAGTCATAAGTTAAATCCATAATTTGCAAAATATCAATCACCTTAATTGTGCCTAACAACAGTCTCCTAAAAGGTTGAGCCATAGAAATAGGACTCAATACTATGAAGTATCAATCATAGCTGTCTAAAATTGAAATACCCCTTGCAAAATGAGAGTTCCCTGCAATATTGTCTGGTCTGTTGACTGACATTCCCTATTTGAAAACAAAATTATTGTTGGATGTTGCTCTGTTGGACTTCTTCTGGTAAACATCTTTAGAAGCATGTCTTGAAGCCTTCCAGGGAACCAGGTCATGTAACTGGTCCATAGACTTGTGGGGATGGTCAACTATAGCTGGCCTAGCTATGCTATACCCTTTCCTTCTGTTCGCTCAAAAATACCTATTTTGTATCCTTAGCTATCATCTTTTTCTCTATTTATATTCTGCATTAACTTTCTTGGTTTAAAAAAACCAACACATTTCTCTATATACAGTAAATCTTCTAGGATGTCTGGAAGTTATGTATTTGTCACCTTTCTTGTTTGTGTGTACCTTTCACTTTGTCATTTCAATGGCACATTTTAATGGATGTTTTATCATAGCCTTATTTTAACTTTTTTTTTTTCAAAATGAATTTTAAGTGGCATTCCTAATATTTTAAGTAACCATAATTTGTGATATACAGTATATAATCAAATTGTAGGAGGTTTCAAAATGTATAATTTTAACACAAATTTCACATCAAATATGCCTTCAATCTTAAAGTATTATACTTCAATGCTATACTTCAGTATTACTGGGGCTGTAGGTCTGAGGTCTTACAAAATATATTTAAATTATATAAATATTGATATTGACTGATTAATTTAGCTGATTTCAAAAGGCTAAGCTTTTTTTTTATATTTATATACCGTATTTTTCACCCTATAAAGCACACTTTTTTCTTCTTTTTTTTTGGGGGGAAATGTCAGTGCATGTTATAGTGAATACTTAGGGTGAATACTAATCAGTACACGAGGACCATTCGCTGTACATCATCCATTCGCTGTACACAATGCAGCAGGAAGACCAGGCAGAGCGCTGCGTAAAAGAAGTGCCAGTGGCATTCAGAACAGGAGTGATAAGTTTCTTTATTTTTTTCACTGTTCTGAGGTCTGCTTCATATGGGGGACTTATTAACATGGAGGTCTGATCTGAGGTCTGCTTCACATGAGGGACTTATTAACATGGAGGTCTGATCTGAGGTCTGCTTCACATGAGGAACCTATTAACATGGAGGTCTGATCTCTGATCTGAGGTATGATTGGGGGTCTCATAAGCATTAAGGGTCTGATCAGAAGTCTTATAGAGGCCTTTTAAAAATTGGACATCTGATGTAACATTTGATTGGGGGTCTGATCTAAGTTCTGAACAGGGGCCTTATTAACATTTGGGGGTCTAATCTGAGGTCTGATTGGGTGTCTTATAAGAATTTATGGCTGAATTGCTATCAGTTTGCAATGAAGGTACATCTTAGTGTTACCAGTTGGGGTGTTCCCCCTGCATAGTCTGACACTGACTGCTAGCAATTTGTCCATAACTTCTAGAGGGAATAATAAAGCAACTGTAAACTTAGAGTCATAAGAATAGATACTCCAAAACTGTTATCACACAGGGAATTCAAGTAGTTTGTAAAACAGACATGTCAGGAGAGGTGACAGGTCCTCTTTAACATCCATCTAACTGAACATTAGCCTTCATTGACATAGAAGCTCTCAATATACTGAGTGTACTTATCATATTGTTAGCCAGACTTATTTATTAAGGAATGTGAACCATAATGTTGATGCATTAGAAAACTATATCAATACCAGCCTATTATTGCTGCTGACAATCCGATAGAGCTTCTAGAGTAACTTCACCTCACATTTTAGACTTTCACAACAAGCAGCACTTGCCAAGTAACAGATGACCTTTGCAGGACCTTGACTTTTCACTCACTCCACTTGACCTTTTTGCAGCCTTTGACACTGTGGATAACCCTCATCCTATTCATACATTCTGCTCACTTGAAATTCAAGGCAAGGCTAGTACTGCACCCTTTCTATAGTAATATCTGAAGGAATGCTACTTATTCTTCTACTAGCATTTTCCCTTAGTTCAATATTTAAAGTAGATTTCAGTGTGCTGTGTGTTTATATGACAAAATATCCGTTCACAATGATTGTCACATCATCGTAAGTTTTTTTTTTTACTCTTCATTTTTAGAAGAACAACTTTATATAAATTATACATTTAGGGAAAAAGAAAATGAGACAATTTGGCTGCTGGGTTGCTTTGCCTTCCTATGGATCACACTTGGTGGATATTGAGCTACACTTGATTGACATATCTTTTTTCAACCTTAAGAACCACATTACTATATTACCCTTTATAAGATATGTATGTGCTTGTATAATTTATCATAGAGACATGGCTGTCAGAGGTTTGTCATGTTAATAGTCAGCTGAGAATGGTACTTGCTGCCTTTTAGAACTGGTTGGTCTTCTGACCCTATTACAGCAGCTGGGATTGTACTTGTTACTTGTCATTTCTCCTTATTTCATTCTATTATCTCTCAGTGGATTCTTATTGTTTTTCCTTCAAAGATAAAATGCATCTGAACTACATGATAAATGATAATATATATTTGCTTAGCCTGGCTGTTACCTAATCAATTTTCTCTCATAATAATATTAATAATGTTTCATTAATGAACCTTGTCTCTTTGAAAGTTTTTCACTTATCATGGTCTCTATTTTGATGTATTCTTTTCATGCATGTGTGCTATAAAATATTTTCACTTTTGTTTGTCTTTTGTGCCCTTATTAAAGGTTTATAATTCTATGTATACTGTATATACTGTATCGTTCTTCTTTTCACTATAGTTATTGTATATATCACCTGTTAATTTTTGTATTTGTCTTTTTCAAAGTTTCTGTTTTGTACTACACTCTAGACATTTTTGTTTATAATGACAAGACATCTTCATTTGCACTTTTACTCCCATAATTTGTAATTGTATTTTTAGGACATATGGCTGTTTAGACCATTTTATAAAAATATTTAAATGTATTTTCCATTTCTTAAATGTCTGCATATTCATTCTATTATTTGGTAATTCCCATATTGGTCTTTTTGCTATATGATATATACTCATTGACAATCAATAAACACACCAAGAAAGAGTTGTTGGAATAGAATGAAACTTTACATGTGGGAAAATAATGATGATATATGTGAGTTATTATATTAGAGCAAAAGGATATGTTTATTAGGGAAAATTGTACAATTGAAAGGAGGCTTTAGGACCCTGTTGGGCTGCCTCTAGCCTGGATACAAAATGAGATATGGTTGGGCATAGAGGTTTTGTATGGTATTCTGAAGCACATTTGCCCACAGATGTTACAACTTGGCCTGTAGATCCTGTTCCTTTGTAGGTTGCCAAAGCTGACATTCCAGCTGGTCCCATAAATGCTCGATTAGCGATAAATCTAGTGACAAGACATGCCAAAGAAATGTTACAATCTGGCAATCACTACCCAGCCTCCATACTCAAAACCGACTGTTGTGGGATCCCAAACAGAATCTTGATTAGTCACTAAAGACAATACAGTTCCAATCCAAAAAAAGGCCAGGTTTCCCATTTATGACACCACTGCTAATGAAGGGGACAGTGGCTGACTGTAAATGGCAGGTTCAGTTAATTTTAGAGGCACCATGAATTCTGAGCCTATAGACTCCTGCATACAAATCTGATACTGAGAGTTACGGCGGCTATACACATAACTTTTAACTAAACAATCATTTGGGTGACAACCATCACCCCTAATATCCCCATACATATGCATGCTTGACATAAGCATGCATACATTGCTAATGGAAGGGGGGAGAAAGTTGCTGCCAGACACCTTTTGGACGGAGACTTACAGTCTTATCGGTCTCAACAAAAGAATAGGGCATGCTGAAATTCAACATGCTCTACCCTCCCTTGACAGCAGCATATGTCGGAAATCGGAGAGGCCCCCATATACATTAGATGGTTGGCCAATCTACATTTTCAGCTGACATACATGTAATGTGTAAGACCAACTTGAGTAAATATTTAAATTATCAGTAGCACTTTATGTTTGAAAATCTCAAAGCCTATTAGAAATGATCAATTTATATTGTGGTCTCCACTGGGTACATCAAGTGATGATAATGTCTGTAAAGCGCTGAGGAACATGTCAGTGCTATATAAGTGGGTAAAATAAAAGAAATCTTTTAACTCTTCATTGAAATGGATGGATAAGATTCTAGGGTAAAAGCACAGGCAGATGTCTGACATGGTTCTTACTAGCAATGACTGTTACTATATAATTTGCAATCTACTAAAATTAAACTGCCAGAATGACTTGTCCTGATCATAGTGAAAATTTCTGCATGTTTACAATTATGTAATGCTTTAGAATAATGCACAATGAGATAATACTTGTAAGATCACTGAAATAAAGAAACAAAGGTCTCTTTGCCACAATCTATTCATGAATGGCCTCGTAAATAAAATAATAAATTCTTCAAATGGTATCTTTCACATGTTAATATGAAAATGTTATTGTCATTTGCTGTGGTAATTAAGCTAGTGATCATTAATTAGCAATGGCATATTAATTAGCAATTTACACAAAAGGGCAATATTGTGGTATTACAATTTTGGCATACGGCCAATGGATGCCTCAGCATTGCACATCAAGTAAGAACTGTGGTTTCCCTTTATCACCGGCATGAAAAGATAGAGTAAACTTAGAATAACATTACATTTTGAGGAAAATGTAATGTAAAGGATATGCTCACTTTATTCAGTCTTATTTACATGTAACATTTATTTAGTTTATACTAGTTTCCTTCTAGTAGTAGCTGAATTTTATTTATAGGAGTAGTTTGAGGTGTCTCATAGCTTAACCCTTTAAAGACCAAATAATTATGAAATCTCAGAAAATCCCTTTTAGTTTATTTTTAGTTTTTACTTACAAATGCTTGCATACATATCCATGTCAGTGCACAGGCACTTGCCATGGCATACAACACAGATGCCCTAAGAGGCATCTTAACAGATCTGGGACATTTTCCAAGTCCTGAGCTGTCTCTTTAGTGATGCAAACTAGCATGTTCGTTCATTGGTAAAAGAGGATTGCACCCCTGGTACGGTGCTATGATCAGGTGTTAGTTATGGTACAGAAGAAGTTAACTGCTTTTTTATTTATTACTTATTTATATATATAGCACTAACAAATTCCCCAGCGCTTTACAGACATTGTCATCATTCACTGTCCCCAGTGGAGCTTACAATAGATTCCCTATAAATATGTCTTTGGAGTGTGGTAGTGATGAGCGGCAGGTGCCATATTCGATTTCGACGAAATTCGCGAATAATCGAAAGAATATTCATTTCATATTCGTCAAAATCGAATATTCGTCATTATTCTAGTTATCGCGATTAATATGCGATTTAAATAATCGCGTATTGCGATTTTAACTTAGGCTAATTTCCTATTGGTTTCATATCTAGAATTATAGCAAAGATGACGAATATGACGAATGTATTCGTCATATTCCTCAAAACGAAGATAACAAAGTATTCTCCATCTTCGTTTTAGCTACCTATTCGTCAACTTCGCTAATTCTAGCAATCAAATAGGAGGGTTGACTATAGAGACAGCTGTGTTTAATTCGCTATGCGATTATTTTACTTAGCTTTTTTTAATAGAATAATTATATTACTTGATAATTATTATAATTATTCTATTTATTAAAAAAAAAATTATATAATCGCATAGCGATTTAAACACAGCTGTCTCTATAGTCAACCCTCCTATTTGATTGCTAGAATTAGCGAAGTTGACGAATAGGTTGCTAAAACGAAGATGGAGAATACTTCTTTATCTTCGTTTTGAGGAATATGACGAATACATTCGTCATATTCGCTAATTCTACCAAGCCAAGAACGTCTCCATACTAAAATGTACTGTCGGATTTGAGAATTACGTTGAAATCGCAATGCGATTAATATAACTTGAATTAATCGCATTGCGATTTCTACTTAGACCTGGTTTACTATGGTTGGCTTGGTAGAATTAGCGAATATGACGAATGTATTCATCATATTCCTCAAAACGAAGATAACAAAGTATTCTCCATCTTCGTTTTAGCTACCTATTCGTCAACTTCGCTAATTCTAGCAATCAAATAGGAGGGTTGACTATAGAGACAGCTGTGTTTAATTCGCTATGCGATTATTTTACTTAGCTTTTTTAATAGAATAATTATATTACTTGATAATTATTATAATTATTCTATTTATTAAAAAAATTATATAATCGCATAGCGATTTAAACACAGCTGTCTCTATAGTCAACCCTCCTATTTGATTGCTAGAATTAGCGAAGTTGACGAATAGGTTGCTAAAACGAAGATGGAGAATACTTCTTTATCTTCGTTTTGAGGAATATGACGAATACATTCGTCATATTCGCTAATTCTACCAAGCCAAGAACGTCTCCATACTAAAATGTACTGTCGGATTTGAGAATTACGTTGAAATCGCAATGCGATTAATATAACTTGAATTAATCGCATTGCGATTTCTACTTAGACCTGGTTTACTATGGTTGGCTTGGTAGAATTAGCGAATATGACGAATGTATTCATCATATTCCTCAAAACGAAGATAACAAAGTATTCTCCATCTTCGTTTTAGCAACCATAGTAAACCATGTCTGTTGAAATCACAATGCGATTAATTCAAGTTATATTAATCACATTGCGATTACAACTTAGCAGTGCACTGCTATCTTACATATTTGGCTATAATTAACGAATATGGAATATAGCAGCAGTGCTAAGTAGAAATCGCAATGCGATTACTTCAAGTTGTATTAATCGCATTGCGATTTCAGCTTCGAGCTGGGTTTATAATGGGTAAGCTTGCTAGAATTAACAAAGTTAACGAATATGGAATATATTATAGCAGTGCTAATTGAAATCGCAATGCGATTAATGTAACTTGGAGTAATCGCATTGCTATTTCTACTTAGCACTGCTGCTATATTCCATATTCGTTAATTCTAGCCTAATATGTAAGATAGCAGTGCACTGCTAAGTTGTAATCGCAATGCGATTAATATAACTTGAATTAATCGCATTGCGATTTCAACGTAATTCTCAAATCCGACAGTACATTTTAGTATATGGAGAAGTTCCCATGGTGATGGGGACGCTCCATGAGCACGAAAGTCGGCAGAAGCGGCAACGGGCACTGACTGGAGCAGCCAGGAAGCCAGGAATCCTCAGGACAGGTAAGAACTACTTTTGGGAAGTGGGAAAGAAAAAAATATAACTAAAAAAAACAAAAAAAACGAATATTCAAAATAGCGAATTTATAGCGCTATATTCGAAATATTCGCGAATTAGCGAAGTGACGATATTCGCTCAAAACATTCGCTATTCGAATATTCGCGCTCAACACTAGAGTGTGGGAAGAAACCAGAATATCGAGAGGAAAACCTTGCAAACACAGGCAGAATATACAGACTCCATGCAGATGTTGCCCTTGGTTGGATTTGAACCTAGGACTCCAGTGCTACAATGCATTGGTGCTAACCACTAAGATGTGTTAGAGGAAGTATGTCTATATACCCAGTTAAGCCAGTACTCTCTGCTCTGCATTGATGAGGGGCAATCACCCTGAAACAGCTGTCTGTAGACAAGGTGCTGGCTTCTTTAATATCCGAGTCATGTCTCAAAGCTTATTTAAATACCTGAACATTGACATATAGGATAGCTTCCTTACATTTGGTGGCATTAGAGGTAGAGCTTGTGAAGAGCTCATTTGCATCCCTTTTTTCCTAAATGTTAAAGTAAAACTTTTACCATATTTAAACAGACACAGTTGCAATTCCCACACAATCCCTTTGATGTAATAGTATTTAGAGGTATCCAAATCACCTCAGGCTGTTACAATAAGGTGCGGGTGTTAAATATTTTGCAAGATTTGGGCTATAGATTAAATCAGTCCAGGTAACACTGATTCAAAGCTGTGTTTATAAAGAAAAACATATCCATTAAAGACAATGTTCACACCATTTTTTTTCTAAATAGGTCCAGAATTCTATGTTGATTAATTTATAGATTCATAGAGTTAAAATTAAAGAATAACTGACTACAGCCACCACATGGTGGAGTTAAGGAGCTTACTACATCTGTAGCAATCATTAGTGTTGAGCGTGAATATTTGAATTGCGAATTTTAATCGCGAATATTGCCACTTTGAGAATTCGCGAATATTTAGAACATAGTGCTATATATTCGTATTCGCGAATAGTGTTGATCGTGAATATTCTAATCACAAATTTATTGCGAATTTATCGTGAATATCGGCACTTAGCAACATCCCTGGCAACCAATAGAAAAGTTGCCTAGACCTTAGTGTTGATCGTGAATATTCTAATCGCAAATTTTTATCCATTGCCGATTTTCGCAATCAAGTAAATAATGACAGGTGATCACGAATTCTCAAATTTGCGAATTGATGGCTAATATTCAGGCAAAAATTCGCAAAATATCGCGAATTCAAATATTGCCTATGCGCTCATGACTAGCAATCATCAACTTCATGTGTTAAATACACAGTTGCATACTGAAAACGTTAACTTGATGCTTTAAATGGCTTCTGTTGTGTTGGGCATCAATTTAAATGTTGCTATGTTCTGTGTTAAAGGTTATAAACACCTTTGAGGGCAAATTTTTATGATTGCAATTTACTCATTTTGAGCTAAAAATCCTTTTCTTTCAATTGGTCTTTGTTAAAAATGTTTAGGAGTTTTTGTCATAAAAGGTTAACTCGTTGCTCAACTATGAGTATCTTACTTTCACTTTCACTTTGAGCCATTATCTGCTAGCTATGTATATCCTTTATCTTTGAACTACTAACAGCTCATAAGTAAGATAACAATTGAGTATTAATTAGTGTTTATGAGGTCAGACAGTCAGAGATAAGAAGCCATCAACTGAGCTACCTGGCGGGAAACAGTATAAACACAGGCTGTACAGAATAAGACTAATTGAAAAAAATGATTTTAGCTCAAAATGAGTACAATGTGATAATTTAAAAAATTGCCCCCAAAGGTGTCCATAGCCTTTAAGGTAACATTTGCAACATCAATACATATATTCATACGTAGAACTGAAAGAGCACCTATCCATTTCAAAACAAATTCACCAGTACATTCTAATCCACTTCGGGGGCACTCATTCCCCATCTGCTTCTACCAGTCACCATTCTAGTGCACAACTTACTCACTTAGTTGTGACTATGGCCCAAATCCTATAATACAGGATAGGAACATAACCACTGAATGGTAATCTGGGCTTCAAGAGTGCTGAATGTAGCCAGGCAGCACTAGCAGAACACAGATATCAAAAAGTAGGCTGACTGCCAATTAGAAAGGTGCCCTATCTTCAACTTCCCCAACCCTCTATACAGTTTGGACCTTAAGTGTATGCAGTGTATTATGCCTGCAAGTACTAAAAAACTCACACATGACAGTCCTAGGCTCCTTTGTTAGCCCCTTGGCTGCTATGGCAAGTGATTAGCATCCCCTAATCATGCCTTGGAGATGCTGATGGTGTTACAGAGGCAAACCCCTCTCTTTGTAACCATTACGATGCTGTGGTGACTGTTAATTCTGATATAATACACAACTGATAATCTCTCCTAATGGCCTAAGCTAGTGGTGGCTAGTGATGAGCGTCAGGGGATATATGCGAATTCACGATATTTGATGAATATTTTGTAGAATATTCGTCATATATTCGCGAATATTGGAAAAAAAACTAAATATATATAGAGATATATTGAATATAGTGCTATATATTCCTTATTAAAATACTCCTCATTTTTTTATGAAATAGTGAACACATATGATTGCTTCCTCCCTGCTGTCTGGTTCCCCAAAAAACATTTCTTACATGTCCGTGCTCCCTAGGATTTAATCCCGCTCCAGTCAGTGCCCGTTGCAGACTTTCCATGCGGAGGGAGCGTCCCCATCACCATGGGTTTCCACGATCTCACAACAGTGAATAGTCTTGTCATAAGACTATGCAACCAATAGAGGACGCTGTTCATGACTCATGTGTTCAGATGGAAAAAAATTATGAATATTCGAGCAAACGAATATATAGCAATATATTCTAAATATTTGCGAATTATCGAAGTGCCGATATTTGCTAATAAAATTCGCTATTCGAATATTTGTGCTCAACACTAGTGATGGCGAACCTTTTAGAGACTGAGTGTTCAAACTGTCACCTGAAATCCACTTATTTATCGCAAAGTGCCAACATGACAATTTAACCTGAATACTACAGTCCAATATAGTAGATCTACCATGTTCTTTATCATTAAGCTATAATAGCCTCCCTAGATTCAATGAGCTGCCTGTGCCATTCATAGTGCGCCCTGCGTTGATGAATGGCAGGAATAGTCTAAGGCATATTGGTACCTCTTAGAATTTTTTCAGGGTGTGGGTGCCTCTGGCACCCGTACGATAGGTTCACCACCACTGGCCTAAGCACAGCTCCTGTGCCACCATCCCTTTGCTGTGTATTTATAGCACTAGGCATTAAGGTCATAGTACCGATGCTTGTACAACAGATGAAAGGGATAACACACAACATGCAGTAAGCTCCCCCTAATGGTGGCTGCAAGAAGCCAAAATGTTATAGTGTGACTTTATTACTGTGTGAAGGAAAACAGAGGAATTGGAGCTTTGTCAGAAAAACAAAACTCTGATCGTTATAAAGACATATTAAGAAAATAAACAGTACAGAATGTTAGACCTAAAAACAGCATAGTGTTGAAAAGTGGACATTCACTTTAGGCATCAATTACAAATGGTTAGTCATCAGGTTCATTTCAGTTTCATACATACTAAAAAAAATAATTAAAGACATTTTACTTTTGTGCGGTGAGTGGGTCATAAATAAAAAAGGTCATAATATAATGGAGTAGAAGTACACTATTTCATGCAACGTAAGACCCTTACTTGTTTTATTTTTTATACGTGGACTGTGTTTGTAAGGTTGCAGTGCGAAATTATATTATTGCTGCTAATACTCGCCTATGGGGGGAATGTGTATGTGATGTTTCAAGCACCTGCAATTAACATATTCACAAAGTTCTATAATGTGGCGCATAAAAATGCATTGGAGACCTGAACTATTATGCATTACCATTTCATTTTTATTTCTGTGAAAACTAATAGAATGAGTTTGATTGTCACATGCACAAAACTGGTAGCAAATGTATGCTTTCTTTTATAAATGCACCCTCTTATTTTTAATCATTACAAAAAGATCCATTATATATGAAAAGTATTCGCATTCATTAAAGAGTTTGTACAGTACTGAGAAATAACATGGCTATAGAGATCAGCAAATCGAATTATACACAAATTGAATTCATTGCGAATTTCACAAAAACTTTTTTTTAGCAAATCTGAAGTTTTTAGTATTCATCCATCACAAATTGCTCAAATATGATTTTATATAGTAGAATACAGGAAAAATGAGAAGATGAAGAAGGAGGATCACATGACCCTATCCCAGCGGGCCTGCCCTTTGTGCCTTGCAGTCAGCCTCAGCCAATCATGAGGGACTATAGCTGTGATGCCTGGATTTGTCATAGGCACTATATATTATCCCAGCCAGGAGCTACATGTGTGTTTTGGAGATATACATTGGAGGCGTAGGACATCTGGAAGATACAGGCAGAAATGCAGCTAGTTTAGTGTCAATAAGGAGAAGATAATTGCTATGTTGATTTATAATTATTTCACAGGGAGACAGTTTTTAGAGACAGTGTTTAACCTATCCAGGCTTCCTCAAGGAGGCTGGTAGTGGCCACCATTTTAGATTGCGTATGCTAGTGTGCAGTATTTAAAGCTATACTACTCAATTTAATATTAGGAGAATTAGCCTAATCTTTATTACATAATTCACAATCACAGACAGACTGCTGCATACTGTTTACTGCTTCTTCCAATTCTGTGTATGTTGTGGAACGTTTTTTAAGTTGTAAAAAGCTGAAAAAAATCTGACAGTTCAATATTTCTTTAAACAAGTTGTTTGTTCCTTCCCGCTACCATCCATTTACCCATAGCCATTTATAATGCTATATTGCCATGAAAAGAGCTTGAAGGAGGATCAGAGGTGTCATACACAACTTTTTAGGGCAATTAGGGCACTTTTGCTACAAGATCAAATTTATTCAGATAGAATCAAATCTAAAACAAATTTCAGGAAATTCACTTATCTCTATACGGCCGCTTTCAAATGTGATATCATTTTTGTATGAAAATAGCAACGGTTCTCAAATCCTGCACAAAGTTGTTAAAATGTTAACACGGATATTGGATCATTTACTCTTGTATACTGTGTGTGTGTGTGTGTATATATATATATATATATATATAGAGAGAGAGAGAGAGAGAGAGAGAGAGAGACAGAGAGAGAAATTGATTTCTCATTATAGTATCTAGCATTAAATTTAAAAGCATATCATCATTGATCATTGTACCCTTGTGAAGCAGAATATTAGAGCCTGCATATGAAAATTATTTTCAAATCACAGCACATATCTCATATATTTACGCAATAAGCACATGGAAGCCCATATTTTCATATTCCCTGAAGCAATAGTTATGGATATAGTGAAATTGCATTTGAATTCTTGAAATTATCAAGTGTTGATCAAGGGAATGTTTTCATTTGATAACATTCCTTATGATATTTTGTGAATTAAAAAATGCATACTGATAAATCTACAGATTCAACAATTGTCACAGTTATTAGGTTTTAAAGATGAGGAGATGAAATATTCAGTGTTTCATTCTCCAGTTTTAAGGGTTAGGGCAGTTTTAAAGAAAGATCTCAGTCATCCATTCATTGATTGCAGACACAGAATCAGCAATTGTGACTGAGAAGAATTACAAGTTTTACTAAATAACTGATGATAATAATAGCTCCTTAAAGGTGTTTTCCAGGACTTCAGCAGTTAACAATGGTTTGTGAGGTGTCCATTCAGTGCCACATCGGTTTTCATAAATGTATTAAAATAGGACATGGAACACTTCCATTTTCCAGTTTGATATGATCCTGAACCATGGTAAGAAGGACATAGGTCATTCTAGAGATAAAGTTGAAACCACTTCAATAAAATCTGGTAAAATACTGTAGACTGAACGGTCCACAACATTAAAATTGTAGCAATCTACTCAGGAGCTGCCTGCGATAATCCAATAGATCCTCATTAGTTATGAGCGGCAGGGGCAATATTTGAATTTGCGATATTTCGCAAATATTCTTTATAAGTTTGCAAATCCGAGAATTCGCGATTATTTTATTGATTGTGAAAATTGTCAATGTAATATGCGCATATTGTGCGCGCAATACAGGCATGGGACACTGTCGCTATATTTTTAAAGCTGCTAGAAGTTTCCTGGAGAAAATGGTTGGCCCGGCAGAACATTACAATAACTTTATATGCAGATAGATATATTCGTGATTGGGCAAATCGGCAATTAATGATGCGCATATTTTTGCGCAATACGTACAACTTCATATTTTAGCAGGTCTGACTACATATTAGTGATTGTTGCACTAAGTAGTGTTGTGAACTTGTGACATCACAGCATGTATGTAGCATGTATGGACAGCAGAACCTATCACACTACCTAACACCCTGCACTGGAACCTATCAGCCACACTATATCACAATCTAACCTACACTGACTATCTCCAACTAACTATCTGTATTATATATATATAAGCTAACTAACTAACTAACTAACTAACTAACTAACTATCTAATGAAATGACACAGCAATGACACTGCTGTGTCTCTCAGAACTGTAAAAAAAACTGCAGAAATGGCTGCTGGGGAGGTTCTTATATAGTACGGGGTAGGCAACTTTCCTATTGGTTGCTAGGGATGTTGCTAAGCTCAGACAAATACATTGCGCCCTTCTCATTGGCCCGCAAGCAAGAAGCAGGGAGGGATCATGGGTTCAGACGAAAAAAAAATCTAGAATATTCGCGAATTCTAAAGTGGTGATATTAGCGATTAAAATTTGCGATTCGAAAATTCGCACGCAGCACTAATCATAATTAATGGGTTGCTAGCTTGGAATGTTATTCATCTCAAAATGTATGCAAAAATATTAGTCCTCTGATTAAATTAAGAGCATTACTCTATTTACATTAATGGTTAACAATATATTTTTATATTAATATGATAGCCCTGCCGTGTGCACAGAATTCAGTTGGCTAGATCAGAACTGATGTTAGAAATTGTTCAGCTCATTCTTAAATTGGCTAGCATCTCATCCAGTGATAAAGCGATTCAGCCATAACACCATAACATTTAAAACCACTTGCCTTATTTCTGTAGGTCCTCCTTGTGGAGCAAGCAGCAAGCAAGCTATTAATGTCTGATATGTGTGAGTTCCACCTCTGGGGACTCACTTCCATCTCAAGAATGGTACCCCGTTTTGTACAGCAATGAAAGGAGAACAGGCTACGCATGAATCAGTCATTCCATTGATTGCTATGGGATTTCCAACAGTTGCTGAGTATTTGCGATCAGCAATTTTCGGAAGTTACACAGCAGTGAATATAAAGAGATGTGCATGTGTGGCCTGCTTACCATTCATGGTAGGGTGCAAAGGGGTCCCATTCCTGGGATAGGAGCAGGTCCCAGAGGTGGGAGTCACAACCCATTAGACATTCGACATTCTAAGAAGGAAACACCCCTTTTAAAGGCATGCCTCCACCATACATATGGTATGTGACACCAATATTTTAGCAGCTGATCCCTTTAAAGGCAACCTGTCACCATGAATATGCAGTTGCTAGGTAGATTGATATATAGTATCATAGAAAAAGATTCTGTAAAATTTGGAATTTATACATTTAAAACTCTACTCATTCCACGCTTAGAAACCATGAACACCACACAAGACCTGCCACGTAACAATCCTCTGACCCAGTGATATAGCCATCACAATTTGACCCTTGCAAAGTTGCTCAGATCTTTACACTTGAAAACATTATCTAATTCTAACACATTGGCTTCAACTGATTGATAGCTGTCAAGGTGTGGGAAGTACTAGGCAGCAAGGGAACAATGTTATTCATTTTCTTTTAACTGGTTTTAAACTTATAGCTAAAGGGTCAGTGTATGTGTAATAATAATTCCTACACTCTTGTGCTGTCTTATGTTTACTCTTAATTGCTTACATATTAATTTTACTTGTATTTAGAAGCGAGATTATAATGTATTGATACATTACTCTAAGTTACATGTATATTTCCATATTTTTCCAATATAGGGAAAGTCTTACAAATCAATCATCCTGGTGCACACTGTGGTAAATAATATGCTTATAATTAAATCACATATTAATCTTCCATATAATGTTTCTTATATATTAAAATGGTTCTTTACTCTGTCTATATAACTTTTTGAATAGGCTATACCATGTCAGTGATATACTTTTTTTTAGACTAATGACTACATATGTATTAGTAGCACATACCATTTTAAAGATGCCATGCTGACTTTAGGCTAGCTGTATATTTGAACCATGGAACATGACAATAGTAGCATCCCACTTCTTCAGCTATTTCCATAAGAGCACAGTGTGATATCAGACAGTTTCCATGACTGCACAGTATGATATAACACATTAAAATGTTGAGAAAAAGTCTTTGCTAGTACATATGTCAGTCATTTATGATAGGAAGAATTTTTTGCCGGCTATGCTACAAGCATTGCAAGGGTTTTTAAACATACCATTTTTTGACTTGTATGTTATACAGTATGAAGCAACTCACATTACAAATACAACCAAATGCACTACATAGCTTTCAGCTGATGACTTCATTTCTTGTAAGTCCAGTAATGTAAATGTACTATTTAAAAGAAGAAGAAAAAATATTATTGAACATACATATCAATAAATATAATAAAAATAATCTTTATATTGTGCCAAGATATTCTGCAGCACTTTACAATTCAGAGGGTACATGTACAAACAAAATCCAACATTACAGAGTAACAGACATATAATTTAAATATAAGGAGTGAGAGCCTTGCTCACAATAGCTTAAAATCTATTAGCAAATAGGGATAACACAAAAAGGTAAAAAGTTCTTGTCTTCAAAAAGGGTCCAGCCATATTAAAAAACAAAATAGTACACTACACAAAGCTGTATGAGCCAGTCATGAGCGCCGGTATCTGTGTATAAACATGTCAAATCCAGGGCACATGCACACTTAAAAAATAATATATATATATATATATATATATATATATATAATAAGAAAGAGAAAAAATAAAGAAATTTAATGGAACATAAATATAACATAAATATAGACTGTAACCAGTTATATGGCAGAGTAATGTACCAGGGTAAAGAGATTGAATGGGCAAGCAGGTAAAGGTATAAGCACTGATGGGAGATAGGATAGAAGGGAAACAAGTGAACCAGAATAGAGGGGAGGGTCCATGTTAAAGCATGAACAATGTGGAACCAACCTGGTATGGAGAGACATATATGCATGGCTGGACTAGGAGAATAAAGTGGAGCAAGATAGCGTGTATATATGCAGAACGCTATTGCTGCAGTGTGTCACAGTGATGTAATTGCAGCAGCCGTGTGTGATGATAGGGATAGCACCAGTGCTCGCAGGAACTTGAATGATGATGCGGATGATGTCATCACGCCAGACAGAAAGATTCGCCTGGTGGCAGAAGTGTATGTGGGTGGACGTGGGTGGAGAGAGTTAGGCAAGAGAGGAGGGGATTAAGAAAGAATAATGTGCAGCAGAATGTACAAGCAAGGAGATGGAAGGGGGAAGATGGGGGGCAGATCTGAATAGTGGAGAATGGAATATATGAAAAAAGTAATGTTGATGAACATAAGACTGCAGTAGATGGAAGATAAGATTGCATGTAAAATGTGACAAAGGAAGTAGAAGGAGAGTACAAAGAAGACAGAAGGGAAAGGTAAATGAGTTGGAAGAATAGGTGCAATAGGGAGGCAATAGGGAGGTGGAGCTGAAGGGTAAATTTGAATGAAGAGAATGAGAGAATAGAAAAGGTGTGATATATAGGGACCAAGAGAAAAATTAATGGAAGTGAAATAGATGGGTGACAATTTTAATACGTGAGAGTAGACTGAAGAAGAGATCAGATGTGTGGGTGTATCCAGAAAAAGGAAGGGAAAAGGGGAATAATAGGTAGAGACAAAGTGAAAAAAGAATGACAGCAAGAAATACACAGGCAAAAACAAATGTATATCTAATGTGGCCACAGAGACAAAATGTTACAATATTTAATAAGTACAATTTATCTACAAAATATCTATGTATTCCAACAAATTACCAAATCTGCCTGCCCAGAAGATTCTGGCATTATTTTGTCTGTGAAGAAAGCAGTGAAAAATTATTGTAATAAAGTATAAGAAATGAATCAAGGGCACAAACAATAGATAAATAAAGGGAACATTAATAGTAAGTATTTGAGTAAATTCTCATAGTAAAAAGTGGATATGGCTCCAAGGAAATATTTGTTCAATTATAAACACGTTCATACTTTGGAAGAGGTTCTAAAGTTTGTCAGGTGTGTATCCAGTAAGCCACTCGTTTCCTCATGATGGATAGAGATGGCCTTGCGGTTCGCCCGGCGGTCGTTTCTTGGCGAAATTGGCGCATTCGCGATTTGCCCAACATGCGAACATATGGCGATTTGCGCCATATTTTTTTGCATTGTGGCAAACTTTTACCCATGACACATCCATCAGGTGGGACAGGACAGCCAATTGAGATGTTTCAGCACATGGACACAGCCCCAACCCTATAACAGAACCAGATCTGGAAGCCATTATACATTATGTGTTTTGCCAGTGTAGGGAGAGGTTGCATTTTGGAGCAGGGACAGGCCACGGATTGCATGCAGGCCTGCCTCTTCTTCTCCTCCTCCTACTCCATCCTCAGACTCCTCCTCAGCCAGTGGTGTGCCCAGTAAGAGCCGTCCCGGATCGGCTTTACAGCCATATAAAAAGCTGAATTGTCAGACTGCAATCTGCAATTATGACACTTCAGGAAAAAACGTCTCTTACCTCACCGAGGCCAGGAACCTCGGTGACACATAACGACCATCAGTGATGGCCCCTTGCTCCTTCCTACATACCTCCCCCCTTCGGAGGCATCGGTCTGTACTATAAATTCCCTTTTGAAGTCAGGCGTGACCAAAACCGGGGACTCAAACAGGGCTGACTTCAAAGCCGAGAAAGCCTTTTCTACCTGCTCATTCCAGTGGACCGTCACTGACTTGCGTCCCTTCAAAAGGCCCGTCAATGGTTCGGCCACTGTGGCAAAGTGGAGGACAAACCTCATATAGTGTCCCACCATTCCCAGGAACAACTTTACTTGCTGAGTATTGACGGGTCGGGGCCAATTCCGAATTGCCTCACTTTTGTTCACCTGAGGTTTGATAACTCCTCGCCCAATTACATACCCTTGGTACTTGGACTATTCTAACCCTTTCGAACACTTTTTTGGTTAGCGGTTAAGACAGCCTCCCTAAGGGAGTCCACAACAGCCTGTACTTTAGGTAGGTGACTTTCCCATTAGGTACTGTGGATAACGATATCATCCAGGTATCCCGAAGCAGAGTACAACGTCCATTCGCCTTTGAAACGTAACAGGAGCGCCATGTAGACCAAAAGGTAATACATTGTACTGAAACAGCCCCTCTGGTGTGATGAAAGCCATTTTATCCTTGGCAGTCTCCTTCAAGGCTACCTGCCAGTACCCTTTGGTTCGAGGTCCAAAACAGAAAAATACCGTGCTTGGCGTAACTTCTCAATAAGCTCATCCACTGGAGGCATGGGATACGCTTCAAACCTGGAAACCTCATTAAGTTTGCAGAAGTCGTTACAGAATCGTAATGTCCCATCCGACTTGGGGATTAAGACTATCGGATTGGCCCATTCCCTTTTTGACACCTCGATGACAACCAGCTATAACATCCGCTGCACTTCTTCTGAGATGGCTTGTTGCCGCGCCAGTATGGTTTCAACCGGATTCTGGCCTGAGGTTCTGTGACAATGTCATGTCGGATGATAGAAATGCATCCAGGGAGGTCTGAAAACACATCCGTGTTACTGCTGACGAACTCCCTGGTCTCCTGAGTCTGTTTAGAGGAAAGGTTGTCAGCAACTGCTTCCCTCGTATCAGACCATGGGACTGGAAACTCTACCCCCAGAAAATCAAGCCGGGGGCTGTTCTCCGCACTGGTCTCCCTATCTTTCCATGGTTTTACTAAGTTTACATGGTACACCTGCTGCTGCTTTCTCCGCCCGGGCTGGAGTACCTTGTAGGTTACTTCCCAAACTTTCCCGAGCACTTCATAGGGACCCTGCCACCTAGCCAAGAACTTACTGTTCACAGTCGGCAACAGAACCAAAACCCAATCTCCCGACTTAAAATTCCGAACCCAAGCCTGGAGATTATAGACCCTACTCTGGGCTCGCTGGGCTGCCTCCATATGCTCCTTAACCAGCGGCAACACTGTCTCCATCCACTCTTGCATCCGAGTGACATACTCAATCTCACTTTGATGCAGTGTTGGTTGTTGTTCCCATGCCTCTTTGGCTATGTCCAACAGACCACGCGGATGTCGGCCATACAGCAATTCAAAGGGCGAGAACCCAGTAGAAGCCTGGGGTACCTATCGCACTGCGAACATGAGATAGGCCTCTAGAAGATCCCAATCCCTCCCATCCTTAGACACTACCTGCTTCAACATGTTTTTCAAGGTTTGATTAAACCGTTCTACCAGGCCGTCCTTTTGCGGGTGATAGACGGATGTCTGTAACTGTTTGATCTGTAGTAACTTGCTGAGTTCCCTTATGATTTTTGACATATAAAAAGGGTCCCCTGGTTGGTCAGAATCTCTTTTGGCAGGCTCACTCGGGAAAACATCTCCACTAACTCTTTGGCTATCAGTTTGGCCGAGGTATGTCGCAGCGGCACCGCCTCCGGGTACTGAGTGGCATAGTGCAGGACTACCAAGATGTGTTGGTACCCTCTAGTGGACTTTAGTACTGGGTCTATGAGATCCATAGCGTTTCGCTCGAATGGAATCTCAATAATCAGGAGAGGGACCTGGGGACTACGGAAATGTGGCTGGGGGCTGGTTATCTGGCAGGTTGGGCAAGACTTGGAACACTCTTCCCCCTCTCTGAACACACTGGGCCAATAAAACCGCTGTAGAATCTTCTGCTGGCCCAAGTGTCCCCCAAGAACATGTTGGTGGGCTAACTCCAACACGAGCTTGCGATACGCCTTGGGCACCACCAACTGTTCAATATGCTCACCCCGTAGTTGATTTACCCAGTACAGCATCTCCTGTTGAACCACAAAATGGGGGAACATAGACTTGGCCCCCGCTTGTTGAAGCTCGCCCTCAACTACTACCACATTTTCCCAGGCCCGAAAGTCGGTCCTGGTGCTGTGCTGTACCAAAATTGTCTCCCGAGACATTGACGTCTGCCAACTCCAGACCCGGCGGCAAATCCTCCACTTCTTCCACCCCTACATTCAGTGGGGTTGTCTCCCCCCCCTTTCACCACAGTGGCGACCACCCCTACTGCTGGCCCTTCGGTCTCAGGTTTATAGTTTCCCTCTTGAGCAAGGCCATTCTATTGGGGTTGCTCCTGCCCCATAGGTATCGGTGGCTCTCGCCTCAGGGCACAGTGACGGGAAACCTGGGAAGTCTCTCCCAATTATTAGTTCATAATGTAACTTTGTGGCGATGGCCACCTCATGAGTCCATCTGCCAGCCACCCTGGATAGAAACACCAGGGCGGTGGGATAGTCTTTTAAGTTAAATCGATGCACACAACGCTGACTTTTCGGCCCGTATACTCGGCGGGCCGCACCAAGGCAGCTCTTACCAGGGACAACAGGCTCGTTGAGTCAAGCAGTGCCAAGGATCAAATGTGTGGCAATAGTCGAGTGGCAACATCAGAATCGTAGCTGAGGAAGTTAACCCGAAGAAACCAGTCTCTTTTGTCAAGGTTTTGGTGAGGAAGCATGGATGATTTAATATGATACATCTGCCATTGGTGGGTGGAAATCCTGGCTGATCCACGCCTCATTCATCTTGACAATGGTCATTCTCTCCACATTTAGGGTGTTCTAATTGGTGTAACAGCTGCTCTGATGTCACACTACTGGCCCGACAGGACAGTTTTTACATGGCAAACTCGGCTAGTTGTGGCCAAAAATCCAGTTTGGCTTCCCAGTAGTCCAGTGGATCTTTAATGTGGGATGGCAGGGTGCTGTTCAAGTATGCTATCACCTGCTGGTTCAGGTTCTGCTCCATATCTAGCTGCTGCTGGTGAGTAGTTTTTTCACTAGCTCTAGACTCAAGTTGCTGCTGATGGAGCTGGTACTTCACAGTTCTCTGTCCATCTGTATGATCAAGAAATCATTTATGGCCTTTCTCTGTTCATACAGTCGGTCCAACATATGGAGGGTGGAATTCCAACGGGTGGAAACGTCGCACATCAGCCTATGTTGGGCGACGCGGTTCTGCCGCTGTAGCTCAAGGAGGATGTGCTTGGCGGTGTACGAGTGGCTGAAGGCTGAAGTGCATGCAAGTTTTAGGATGTCTTGTAGAGGGGTGGAAGACTTCAGGAAATGCTTAACAACCAGATTGAACACGTGCGTCATGCATGGCGCATGGCTCAGCCCTCCTTGACGCAGTGCGGACACCATGTTCTTCCCAATGTCGGTCACCATGGTTTCCGATTTTGAGTTGTCGTGGAGAAAGCCAGGATTTGATGTCTGAATAAAGGACGCGGACCAGTGACTCTCCTGTGTGACTCAGTTTGCCCAGGCAAACTAGGTGCAGAACAGCGTGACACCGCCATGCCCTGCACATGTGGTATGCTGGTGGGGCACTGTGAATTGTCCCTGCAGTGGAGCTGAGGACACATCGGAAAATGAGGAAGCAGAGGTGGACATTGTCGCAGGACCAACAGCTTGATAACTTGGAGGCAGAAGAGACGTCACCTGGCCAAGTTGGTTTGGCTGGGCAGGAACCACATTTACACAGTGGGCCGTAAAGGACATATATTGTACTTGACCGTAGTTATAGCTCCACACGTCGGCGCTGCCGTGCACTTTGGCAGCCACTGACAGGCTCAGGGACTGGCCCACCTTCTGTTCTACATATGTGTGCAGGACTGGTACTGCCTTTTTGGCAAAGAAATGACAGCTTGGGAATCTCCATCTCGGCTCGGCACAAGCCATCATTTATCTGTAAGGTGTAGAGTCCACCACTTGGAAAGGGAGGGACTTCAGTAACAGCAATTTGGCCAGGAGCACAATCAGCTTCTGCGCCGTTGGATGAGAGCACGCATACTGTTGTTTCTTGGCAATTGCTTCAGTGATCGATTACTGGTGGAATGACTGACGAGAAGTAGGAGGAGGAGCAGGAGCATCGGGACCAGCAGATGATGGGAAGACCAGACAACTTCCTTCATCTGAGGTGGTGGAGCTTTGACTGCCGAAATTGGGTGCATGCCACTGGGTGATGCAGCGGTTGCTGCGGCAGGCTGGACCACCAAATTAGAGCCACAGTTCTCCCAGGCCACTTTAACCTCTTAAGGACTTATGACGTACCGGTACGTCATGTTTCCCGAGTCCTTAAGGACCCATGACGTACCGGTGAAGGAGAAAATGAAAAATATATAGTATAATGAATGCCGCCTGATTATACCAGACACTACATTCCGAAATCTTATATGTGTGTACACATTCCTAAGGTGGTGGTAGCACTCATTTGGGTGAGGGGCTATAGATTAGCAAGGATGAAGCAAACATTGATAATGAATAGCAGATGTTGGTCAAGAAGAACATGACGCAAGCATGCATTGTCCATACATGGATATGTCCAATCGGGTTGTAGAGAGTGTTTAACCCATCCAATAAGGATAAGACAAGTATGTAAAGTTTAGGATGGTTATGTGTATAAGATGAGTGTGGGCCTATCCCCCTTTGAGCATTTTCCTTTGTGCGATTGAAGCTGTTAATGCTCCCGGCTAGCCGCAATAAACCTTATTCTTCCTAAAGACTGCGTTTCCTGAGTGGTTTTCCACAACACCGGTACGTTATAACTTTAAAACTAGATTGCGGAGCAGCAGGGATTAATAGGAACAGGATGTCCGCTGAAATTATTCAGCGGGTATTATGTCACAACGCCGGGGGGGACGTCATGTGACCCTCTCCAGTATTGGCGATTGCAGCAAACCACAGGTCAATTCAGACCTGCGGTTTGCTGAGCTTTCTGCGATCTCTGATGCCCGCAGTCTGTGACGGCGGGGATCAGAGACTTAAAATGTGCCCCAAATGTATAATTTTTAACCCCCCTGCAATATTACTGTCCCCGCGGGCGGTGCAAGGGGGGGGGAAATTGCGGGTGGTGCGGCAGGCGGGCAGTGCGGGAGGTGGGCGATGCAGCAGGCGGGATCACAATCCCTCGCCCGCCTCCTTTCTAATTCCCTGGTGTCTAGTGGTTATAGCAGAGGGTCAGCACATTGCTGACCCTCTGCTATAAACTGCTGACATCTGTGCCATTCAGATGTCAGCAATTTAACCCCTTCATACCGCAGTCCGTACGGAACGTTGTATGGAAGTGGTTAACAGGAAGGGAGGGAGCTCCCTCTCCCATTGGGGGGCTGCTGTGCCTTTGCAGCCCCTGATTCTTCATGGGATCGCAGAGGGAGGGGGCTCCCCTCCCTCCCCATCACCTGCTGCTCTGCTCTGGCAGCGGGTGATGGCTACCATGGCAGCAGAACGCTTTCAGAGGCATCCTGCTTGCCACGGTGATGTAAGTCTAATCAGTCTAACCAGACCCACTGGACATTTAAGAACCAAGTGGGTCTGGGTCAATTTTTTTAAAAGAAAAGTGAAAAACAAATGGAAAAATAAAAAAATCACATATCACTGAATAAAAAAAATAATAAATACACTACACATATTAGGTATCGCCGCATCCGTAAAAATCTGCTCTATAAAAATATCATATGACCTAATCCCTCACGTAAATGCCGTAAAAACAAAAAAATTATGTAAAAAAAGCCAAAAAAAGTGATCAAAAAGGTGTATGCCTCCCAAAATAGTACCAAAAAAAACGCCATCTCATCCCACAAAACATGAGCACCTACATAGGACAATCTCCCAAAAAAATAAAAAAAATATGGCTCTCAGACTTTGGAGACACTATTTATTTTTTTCTAAAATGCTGTTATTGTGTTAAAGTGAAATAAATAAAAATAAAGTATACATATTAGGTATCGCCACATCCGTAAAAATCTGCTCTATAAAAATATCACAATTATCTAACCCCTCAGGTAAATACCGTAAAAAAAAAAAAAAAAAAACAATGTAAAAAAAAAAACTATTTTGTCAACTCACATCTCAAAAACTGTAATAGCAAGCGATCAAAAAGTTATATGCACCAAAAAAATAGTGCCAATCAAACCGTCATTTCATCCCGCAAAAAATGGTACCCCACATAGGACAATCGCCCAAAATTGGTTAAAACTTAAATAAATAAAAAAAAGTATACATATTATGTATTGCCGCGTCTGTAACAACCTGCTCTATAAAAATACTACATGACTAGAGTTGAGCGAACACCTGGATGTTCGGGTTTGAGAAGTTCGGCCGAACTTCACGAAAATATTCGGGTTCGGGATCCAAACTCGACCCGAACTTCACCCCGAACCCAAACCCCATTGAAGTCAATGGGGACCCAAACTTTATGGGCACTTAAATGGCTGTAAAATAGCCCAGGAAAGGGCTAGAGGGCTGCAAAAGGCAGCAAAATGTAGGTAAATGCCCTGCAAACATATGTGAATAGGGAAATGACTAAAAATAAAATAAAATACAGAAAATAATAAATAAACATTCTAAACTTGAGCCCAAGTGAGTGACAGTGGCACATCTCACCCAGCAAACAGAGGATGTGGCAGCAACGCCACCATATCTGTCATTGTCACCAAAAATCTCCACCAAATCCCATAGAAGTGTTCATCTATCAGCTGTCCATCTCTAGTGTTGAGCGAACAGTTCGAGAATAGTTTGGGTTCGTAACGAATTTTGGGGCGTTCGGGACACAAACCCGAACCAGAACATTTTCAAAAAAGTTTGGGTTCAGGTTCGTTGTTCGGCGATTTCTTTCCGCTTTCTGAAGGGCTGCACAGCAGCCAATCAGCTAGAGTTTTACTTCTTGCCCTAAGAGCCCATCACAGCTATACCTACTAATGGCATGGCTGTGATTGGCCAAGTGCAGCATGTGACCCAGCCTCTATTTAAGCTGGAGTCACATAGCGCCGCACGTCACACTGCTCTTATTAGTGTAGGGAGAGGACGCAGCTGCTGTGAGGGCGAGATTAGGCAGGGAAAATTCAGCAAAAACACCTAATGAAGTGATCGATCTACAGCTGTGAATGATTCAACTTCTGCTAGTTACTTGCTCACTGGTTTTCAGGCTGCACAGAGCGTTTTTCTGTCACTTTTTTTCTGGGGTGATCGGCAGCCAATTTGTGACTTGTGGTGCACCAGATCAAGCTGCCACCAAGTCCATCAATCCATCAATACTAGTTTTTTTTTTTTGCTATATCCTACATCAGGGGCTTGGCTGTGCTTATTGTCTCCCCTAGAAACTCAGGATAGCAATTTCTATATTTTATTAAGGGGTTAAATACAATTGCCAAAATAGCAATCCCCTAAATCTGGTGTCACAGCACTGGCTGGCAAACTCTAATAGTGTCCGCCAAAACATATATTTTGTTCTGGGGTGAAATTCATTTGCCAAAATAGCAATCCCCTAAATCTTGTGTCCCAGCACTGGCTGGCAAACTATAATAGTGTACGCCAAAACATATATTTTGTTCTGGGGTGAAATTCAATTGCCAAAATAGCAATCCCCTAAATCTGGTGTCCCAGCACTGACTGGCAAACTATAATAGTGTCCGCCAAAACATATATTTTGTTCTGGGGAGAAATTCCCTTGCCAAAATAGCAATCCCCTAATAGTGATGAGCGGCAGGTGCCATATTCGATTTCGACGAAATTCGCGAATATTCGAATGAATATTCGTTTCATATTCGTCGAAATCGAATATTCGTCATTTTTTCTAGTTATCGCGATTAACATGCGATTTAAATAATCGCATATTGCGATTTGTACTTAAGGCTACTTTCCTATTGGTTTCATATCTAGAATTAGCGAGGATGACGAATATGACGAATGTATTCGTCTATTCCTCAAAACGAAGATAACGAAGTATTCTACATCTTCGTTTTAGCTACCTATTCGTCAACTCGCTAATTCTAGCAATCAAATAGGAAGGTTGACTATAGAGACAGCTGTGTTAAATTCGCTATGCATTTTTTTTTTTTAATAAATAGAATACTTATAATAATTTTATCAAGTAATATAATTATTGTATTAAAAAAAAAATCGCATAGCTAATTTAACACAGCTGTCTGGTAAGTCAACCTTCCTATTTGATTGCTAGAATTAGCGAATAGCGAAGTTGACGATGACGAGACGAATAGGTAGCTAAAACGAAGATGTAGAATACTTCGTTATCTTCGTTTTGAGGAATATGACGAATACATTCGTCATATTCGCTATTCGCTAATTCTACCAAGCCAACCATAACTTCTGTGCTCATGGAGCGTCCCCATCACCATGGGAACGTCTCCATATACTAAAATGTACTGTCGGATTTGAGGAATTACGTTGAAATCGCAATGCGATTAATTCAAGTTATATTAATCGCATTGCGATTTCAACTTAGAGCTGGGTTTATAATGGGTCAGCTTGCTAGAATTAACGAGTTAACGAATATGGAATATAGCAGCAGTGCTAAGTTGAAATCGCAATGCGATTAATTTAACTTAAAGTATTCGCATTGCGATTTCAACTTAGCACTGCTAGTGCATAGCATTAGCTATACTCCATATTCGTTAATTCTAGCCTATGTAAGATAGCAGTGCTAAGTTGTAATCGCAATGCGATTAATTTAACTTAAAGTATTCGCATTGCGATTTCAACTTAGCACTGCTAGTGCATAGCATTAGCTATACTCCATATTCGTTAATTCTAGCCTATGTAAGATAGCAGTGCTAAGTTGTAATCGCAATGCGATTAATTTAACTTAAAGTATTCGCATTGCGATTTCAACTTAGCACTGCTAGTGCATAGCTATACTCCATATTCGTTAATTCTAGCCTATGTAAGATAGCAGTGCTAAGTTGTAATCGCAATGCGATTAATATAACTTGAATTAATCGCATTGCGATTTCAACATAATTCCTCAAATCCGACAGTACATTTTAGTATATGGAGATTCTCCCATGGATGGGGACGCTCCACATGAGCACGGAAGTCGGCAGAAGCGGCAACGGGCACTGACTAGAGCAGCCAGGAAGCCAGGAATCCTCAGGACAGGTAAGAACTACTTTTGGGAAGTAGGAAAGAAAAAAATATAACTAAAAAAAAAAAAAAAAAAAACGAATATTCGAAATAGCGAATTTATAGCGCTATATTCGAAATATTCGCGCTCAACACTATCCCCTAAATCTGCTGTCCCAGCATTGGTTGGCAAACTATAATAGTGTCCGCCAAAACATATATTTTGTTCTGGGGTGAAATTAAATTGCCAAAATAGCAATCCCCTAAATCTGGTATCCCAGCACTGGCTGGCAAACTATAATAGTGTCCGCCAAAACATATATTTTGTTCTGGGGTGAAATTCAATTGCCAAAATAGCAATCCCCCAAATCTGGTATCCCAGCACTGGCTGGCAAACTATAATAGTGTCCGCCAAAACATATATTTTGTTTTGGGGTGAAATTCACTTGCCAAAATAGCAATCCCCTCAATCTGGTGTCCCAGCACTGGCTGGCAAACTATAATAGTGTCCGCCAAAACATATATTTTGTTCTGGGGTGAAATTCACTTGCCAAAATAGAAATCCCCTAAATCTGGTGTCACAGCTGTGGCTGGCAAACTATAATAGTGTCCGCCAAAACATATATTCTGTTCTGGGGTGAAATTCAATTGCCAAAATAGCAATCCCCTAAATCTGGTGTCCCAGCACTGACTGGCAAACTATAATAGTGTCCGCCAAAACATATATTTTGTTCTGGGGAGAAATTCCCTTGCCAAAATAGCAATCCCCTAATAGTGATGAGCGGCAGGTGCCATATTCGATTTCGACGAAATTCGCGAATATTCAAATGAATATTCGTTTCATATTCGTCGAAATCGAATATTCGTCATTTTTTCTAGTTATCGCGATTAACATGCGATTTAAATAATCGCATATTGCGATTTGTACTAAGGCTACTTTCCTATTGGTTTCATATCTAGAATTAGCGAGGATGACGAATATGACGAATGTATTCGTCTATTCCTCAAAACGAAGATATCGAAGTATTCTACATCTTCGTTTTAGCTACCTATTCGTCAACTTCGCTAATTCTAGCAATCAAATAGGAAGGTTGACTATAGAGACAGCTGTGTTAAATTCGCTATGCGATTTTTTTTTTTTTTTAATAAATAGAATACTTATAATAATTTTATCAAGTAATATAATTATTGTATTAAAAAAAAATCGCATAGCGAATTTAACACAGCTGTCTGGTAAGTCAACCTTCCTATTTGATTGCTAGAATTAGCGAATAGCGAAGTTGACGATGACGAGACGAATAGGTAGCTAAAACGAAGATGTAGAATACTTCGTTATCTTCGTTTTGAGGAATATGACGAATACATTCGTCATATTCAGCTATTCGCTAATTCTACCAAGCCAACCATAACTTCTGTGCTCATGGAGCGTCCCCATCACCATGGGAACGTCTCCATATACTAAAATGTACTGTCGGATTTGAGGAATTACGTTGAAATCGCAATGCGATTAATTCAAGTTATATTAATCGCATTGCGATTTCAACTTAGAGCTGGGTTTATAATGGGTCAGCTTGCTAGAATTAACGAAGTTAACGAATATGGAATATAGCAGCAGTGCTAAGTTGAAATCGCAATGCGATTAATTTAACTTAAAGTATTCGCATTGCGATTTCAACTTAGCACTGCTAGTGCATAGCATTAGCTATACTCCATATTCGTTAATTCTAGCCTATGTAAGATAGCAGTGCTAAGTTGTAATCGCAATGCGATTAATTTAACTTAAAGTATTCGCATTGCGATTTCAACTTAGCACTGCTAGTGCATAGCATTAGCTATACTCCATATTCGTTAATTCTAGCCTATGTAAGATAGCAGTGCTAAGTTGTAATCGCAATGCGATTAATTTAACTTACAGTATTCGCATTGTGATTTCAACTTAGCACTGCTAGTGCATAGCTATACTCCATATTCGTTAATTCTAGCCTATGTAAGATAGCAGTGCTAAGTTGTAATCGCAATGCAATTAATATAACTTGAATTAATCGCATTGCGATTTCAACGTAATTCCTCAAATCCGACAGTACATTTTAGTATATGGAGATTCTCCCATGGATGGGGACGCTCCACATGAGCACGGAAGTCGGCAGAAGCGGCAACGGGCACTGACTAGAGCAGCCAGGAAGCCAGGAATCCTCAGGACAGGTAAGAACTACTTTTGGGAAGTAGGAAAGAAAAAAATATAACTAAAAAAAAAAAAAACGAATATTCGAAATAGCGAATTTATAGCGCTATATTCGAAATATTCGCGAATTAGCGAAGTGCCGATATTCGCTGAAAAAATTCGCTTTTCGAATATTCGCGCTCAACACTATCCCCTAAATCTGCTGTCCCAGCATTGGTTGGCAAACTATAATAGTGTCCACCAAAACATATATTTTGTTCTGGGGTGAAATTCAATTGCCAAAATAGCAATCCCCTAAATCTGGTATCCCAGCACTGGCTGGCAAACTATAATAGTGTCCGCCAAAACATATATTTTGTTCTGGGGTGAAATTCAATTGCCAAAATAGCAATCCCCCAAATCTGGTATCCCAGCACTGGCTGGCAAACTATAATAGTGTCCGCCAAAACATATATTTTGTTTTGGGGTGAAATTCACTTGCCAAAATAGCAATCCCCTCAATCTGGTGTCCCAGCACTGGCTGGCAAACTATAATAGTGTCCGCCAAAACATATATTTTGTTCTGGGGTGAAATTCACTTGCCAAAATAGAAATCCCCTAAATCTGGTGTCACAGCTGTGGCTGGCAAACTATAATAGTGTCCGCCAAAACATATATTCTGTTCTGGGGTGAAATTCACTTGCCAAAATAGCAATCCCCTAAATCTGGTGTCCCAACACTGGCTGGCAAACTATAATAGTGTCCACCAAGACATATATTTTGTTCTGGGGTGAAATTTACTTGCCAAAATAGCAATCCCCTAAATCTGATGTCCCAGAACTGGCTGGCAAACTATAATAGTGTCCGCCAAAACATATATTTTGTTCTGGGGTGAAATTCAATTGCCAAAATAGCAATACCCTAAATCATGTGTCCCAGCACTGGCTGGCAAACTATAATAGTGTCCGCCAAAATATATATTTTGTTCTGGGGTGAAATTCAATTGCCAAAATAGCAATACCATAAATCTGGTGTCACAACTGTGGCTGGCAAACTATAATAGTGTCCACCAAAACATATGTTTTGTTTTGGGGTGAAATTCACTTGCCAAAATAGCAATCCCCTAAATCTGGTGTCCCAGCACTGTCTGGCAAACTATAATAGTGTCCGCCAAAACATATATTTTGTTCTGGGGTGAAATTCACTTGCAAAAATAGCAATCCCCTAAATCTGGTGTCCCAGCACTGGCTAGCAAACTATAATAATGTCCGCCAAAACATATATTTTGTTCTGGGGTGAAATTCACTTGCCAAAATAGCAATCTCCTAAATCTGGTGTCCCAGCACTGGCTGGCAAACTATAATAGTGTCCGCCAAAACATATATTTTGTTCTGGGGTGAAATTCCATTGCCAAAATAGCAATCCCCTAAATCTGCTGTCCCAGCATTGGTTGGCACACTATAATATTGTCCGCCAAAACATATATTTTGATCTGGGGAGAAAATCACTTGCCAAAATAGCAATCCCCTAAATCTGGTGTCCCAGCACTGGCTGGCAAACTATAATAGTGTCCGCCAAAACATATATTTTGTTCTGGGGTGAAATTCAATTGCCAAAATAGCAATAACGTAAATCTGGTGTCACAGCTGTGGCTGGCAAACTATCATAGTGTCCGCCAAAACATATATTTTGTTTTGGGGTGAAATTCACTTGCCAAAATAGCAATCCCCTAAATCTGGTGTCCCAGCATTGACTGGCAAACTATAATAGTGTCCGCCAAAACATATATTTTGTTCTGGGGAGAAATTCCCTTGCCAAAATAGCAATCCCCTAAATCTGCTGTCCCAGGATTGGTTGGCAAACTATAATAGTGTCCGCCAAAACATATATTTTGATCTGGGAGAAAATCACTTGCCAAAATTGCAATCCCCTAAATCTGGTGTCCCAGCACTGGCTGGAAAACTATAATAGTGTCCGCCAAAACATATATTTTGTTCTGGGGTGAAATTCAATTGCCAAAATAGCAATCCCCTAAATCTGGTGTCCCAGCACTGGCTGGCAAACTATAATAGTGTCCGCCAAAACATATATTTTGTTCTGGGGTAATATTCAATTGCCAAATAGCAATACCATAAATCTGGTGTTCCAGCAGTTGCAGGCCAAGTGTTAATCTGTCCGTAAAAGGGTATATTTTGTTCTGGGGTTAAATTCACTTGCCAAAATAGCAATACCCTGAATCTGGTGTCCCAGCTGTTGCAGGCCAAGTGTTAATCTGTCCGTAAAAGGGTATATTTTGTTCTGTGGTGAAATTCACTTGCCAAAATAGCAATACCCTGAATCTGGTGTCCCAGCTGTTGCAGGCTAAGTGTTAATCTGTCCATAAAAGGGTATATTACACTCAAGGAGTATATACAAGTGCTGAGAGGGTCATCCTCATTAACTTCACACGCTACCGTGCATCTCCCATTGGATTTCTGTCCGTTAAAGGGTATATTACACAAAATGTTAAAATACAATTGCTGAAGGCATAATCCTACATATTTTTTCTCACGCTACTGTGCATCTCCAAGTGTAAATCTGTCCATAAAAGGATACCTTTCATCCAGGGCCTTATTACTAGCCCTAAAAGAGATATTTCCCTAAATCAGTGGTTACTGCTGTGCCTGGATTAGTGTAATACGCTACATAAATAAATAGGCAGATAGTGTTAGGTGCCTGTAAAAAAAGGCCTGAATTTGAAATCAATACATTGGGTTAAATATTTTTTTTCTTATTGTGGTGCTTGGTGAACGGTAACAATGAGGAAAACATCTAGTAAGGAACGTGGACGCGGTCGTGGTGGTGTTAGTGTACCCTCTGGTGCTGGGAGAGGACGTGGCTATTCTGCCACAGCCACACGTCCTAGTGAACCAACTACCTCAGGTTCCAGTACCCGCCAGAATTTACAGCAATATTTGGTGGGGCCCAATGCCGTTCTAAGGATGGTACGGCCTGAGCAGGTACAGGCGCTGGTCAATTGGGTGGCCGACTGTGGATCCAGCACGTTCACAACATTATCTCCCACCCTGTCTTCTGCAGAAAGCGCAAAGGTGGCGCCTGAAAACCAAGCCCATCAGTCTGTCACATCACCCCCATGCATATCAGGGAAACTGTCTGAGCCTCAAGTTATGCAGCAGTCTCTTATGCTGTTTGAAGACTCTGCTGGCACGGTTTCCCAAGGGAATCCGCCTAGCCCTTCCCCAGTGGTGGAAGACATAGAATGCACTGATGCACAACCACTGATGTTTCCTAATGATGAGGACATGGAAATAGCACCTTATCGGAGTCCGCACATCTCTGATGATGACGAAACACAGGTGCCAACTGCTGTGTCTTTTTGCAGTGTGCAGACCGAACAGGAGGTCAGGGAGGAAGACTGTGTGGAAGACAATGCAGGGGACGATGAGGTCCTAGATCCCACATGGAATAAAGGTCGTGCCACTGACTTTCATAGTTCAGAGGAAGAGGCAGTGGTGAGACCAAGCCAACAGCGTAGCAAAAGAGGGAGCAGGGGGCAAAAGCAGAACAGCCGCCGCCAAGAGAGTTCGTCTGCTACTGGCCACCGCCACCAGGGACCGAGCACCCCAAAGGCAGCTTCAAGGAGTTCCCTGGCATGGCACTTCTTTAAACAATGTGCTGACGACAAGACCCGAGGGGTTTGCACACTGTGCCATCAGAGCTTGAAGCGAGGCATTAACGTTCTGAACCTTAGCACAACCTGCATGACCAGGCATCTACATGCAAAGCATGAACTGCAGTGGAGTAAACATCTTGAAAGCAAGGAACTGACTCAGGCTACCCCTGCTCCCTCTTCTGCTGGCAGCGTTCAGCTCTCCATCTCACAAACCTTGGAGAGAAAGCGTAAATTCCCACCTAGCCACCCTCGAGCCCTGGGCCTGAATGCCAGCATTTCTAAACTACTGGCCTTTGAAATGCTGTCATTGAGGCTGGTGGACACAGACAGCTTTAAACAGCTGATGTCCAGGGCTGTCCCACAGTATGTTGTTCTCAGCCGCCACTACTTCTCCAAGACAGCCGTGCTTTCCCTGCACAACCAAGTATCTGATAAAATCAAGTGTGCACTGCGCAACGCCATCTGTGGCAATGTCCACCTAACCACAGATACGTGGACCAGTAAGCTCGGCCAGGGACGCCATATCTCCCTAACTGCACACTGCGTAAATGTAGTGGAGGCTGGGCCCCAGGCGGAGAGTTCCTTGGCGCACGTCCTTCCGCCACCAAGGATCGCAGGGCATAATTCTTTGCCTCCTGTAGCCTCCTCCTCCTACTCGGCTTCCTCCTCCTCTGCTTCCACCAGCTCATCCAGTCAGCCACACACCTTCACCACCAACTTCATCACAGCCCAGGGTAAACGTCAGCAGGCCATTCTGAAACTCAAATGTTTGGGGGACAGGCCCCACACCGCGCAGGAGTTGTGGCGGGGTATTGAACAACAGACCGACGAGTGGTTTCTGCCGGTGGGCCTTAAGCCCGGCCTGGTGGTGTGCGATAATGGGCGAAATCTCGTTGCAGGTCTGGGAATAGCCGGTTTGACGCACATCCCTTGCCTGGCGCATGTGCTGAATTTGGTAGTGCAGAAGTTCATTCACAACTACCCCGACATGTCAGAGCTGCTGCATAAAGTGCGGGCCGTCTGTGCGTGCTCCCGGCGTTCACATCCTGCCGCTGCTCGCCTGTCTGCGATATAGCGCAACTTTGGCCTTTCTGCTCACCTCCTCATATGCGACGTGCCCACCGGGTGCAACTCCACCTTGCACATGCTGGAGAGACTGTGCGAGCAGCAGCAGGCCATAGTGGTGTTTCAGCTGCAGCACACACGCTTCAGTCGCACTGCGGACCAGCACCACTTCACCACCAATGATTGGGCCTCCATGCGAGACCTGTTGCGTTGTTTCGAGTACTCCACCAACATGGCCAGTGGCGATGACACCGTTATCAGCGTTACAATACCACTTCTATGTCTCCTTGAGAAAATGCTTAGGGCGATGATGGAAGAGGAGGTGGCCCAAGAGGAGGAGGAGGATGAGGGGTCATTTTTAGCACTTTCAGGCCAGTCAGTTAGAAGTGCCTCAGAGGGAGGTTTTTGCAGTAGCAGAGGCCAGGTACAAATGTGGCCAGCCAGGGCCCACTGGAGGACGAGGAGGATGAGGAGGAGGTGGAGGAGGATGAGGATGAAGCAGGTTCACAGCGTGGTGGCACCCGACACAGCTCAGGCCCATCACTGGTGCGTGGCTGGGGGGATACGGAGGACGATGACGATACGCCTCCCACAGAGGACAGCTTGTTCTTACCTCTGAGCCTGGCACACATGAGCGACTACATGCTGCAGTGCCTGCGCAATGACAGCAGAGTTGCCCACATTTTAACGTGTGCGGACTACTGGGCTGCCACCCTGCTGGATCCCCGATAATGTGCCCACCTTACTTCCTGCACTAGAGCGTGATAGGAAGATGCGCGAGTACAAGCGCATGCTGGTAGACGCGCTCCTGAGAGCATTCCCAAATGTCACAGGGGAACAGGTGGAAGCCCAAGGCGAAGGCAGAGGAGGAGCAATAGGTCGCCAAAGCAGCAGTGTCACAGCCAGCTCCTCTGAGGGCAGGGTTATCATGGCAGAAATGTGCAAAAGTTTTGTCTCCACGCCACAGCTAACTGCACCACTACCTGATAGGGAACGTGTTAGCAGGAGGCAGCATTTCACTAACATGGTTGAACAGTACATCTGCACACCCCTCCACGTACTGAATGATGGTTCGGCCCCATTCAACTTCTGGGTCTCCAAATTGCCCGCGTAGCCAGAGTTAGCATTTTATGCCTTGGAGGTGCTGGCCTGCCCGGTGGCCAGCGTTTTGTCTGAACATGTAGTCAGCATGGCAGGGGGCGTCATTACTGACAAATGCAGCTGCCTGTCCACAGCCAACGTGGACAAGCTGACGTTCATAAAAATGAACCAGGCATGGATCCCACAGGACCTGTCCCTCCCTTGTGCAGAATAGACATTTATAACTCCCTCCCCCTCAGCCATGTATTCTTGTACTCCTCATTGAATCCTCATTTTTTTAACTTTACCATGATCTTGCGGTGCAACCCAAAGTTGAATGAACCTCTCCTCAATCTGGGCGCTGGGCCTAAATAACTGAACGTAGCCTTCTCCAGTGGTGGGTGATATGACGCATGATTCCTTGCTGTGGGACCTCTCTCCTCTGTCTGGGTACTGGGCCTAAATAACTGAAAGTGGCCTTCTCCAGTGGTGGGTGATATGACACCTTATACCTTGCTGTGGGACCTCTCTCCTCTGTCTGGTTGCTGGGGCCGAAATAACTGAAAGTGGCCTTTTCCAGTGGTGGGTGATATAACGCCTTATTACTTGCTGTGGGACCTCTGTCCTCTGTCTGGATGCTGGGGTCGAAATAACTGAAAGTGGCCTTCTCTAGTGGTGGGTGATATAACGCCTTATTCCTTGCTGTGGGACCTCTCTCCTCTGTCTGGGTGCTGGGGCCGAAATAACTGAAAGTGGCCTTCTCCAGTGGTGGGTGATATGAAGCATGATTCCTTGCTGTGGGACCTCTCTCCTCTGTCTGGGTGCTGGGGCCGAAATAACTGAAAGTGGCCTTCTCCAGTGGTGGGTGATATCACGCCTTATTCCTTGCTGTGGGACCTCTCTCCTCTGTCTAGGGGCTGGGGCCGAAATAACTGAAAGTGGCCTTCTCCAGTGGTGGGTGATATAACGCATGATTCCTTGCTGTGGGACCTCTCTCCTCTGTCTGGGTGCTGGGGCCGAAATAACTGAAAGTGGCCTTCTCCAGTGGTGGGTGATATAACGCCTTATTCCTTGCTGTGGGACCTCTCTCCTCTGTCTGGGTGCTGGGGCCGAAATAAATGAAAGTGGCCTTCTCCAGTGGTGGGTGATATAACGCATGATTCCTTGCTGTGGAACCTCTCTCCTCTGTCTGGGTGCTGGGGCCGAAATAACTGAAAGTGGCCTTCTCCAGTGGTGGGTGATATGACGCATGATTCCTTGCTGTGGGACCTCTCTCCTCTGTCTGGGTGCTGGGGCCAAAATAACTAAAAGTGGCCTTCTCCAGTGGTGGGTGGTATGACGCCTTATTCCTTGCTGTGGGACCTCTATCCTCTGTCTGGGTGCTGGGGCCTAAATAACTGAAAGTGGCCTTCTCCAGTGGTGGGTGATATGACGCATGATTCCTTGCTGTGGGACCTCTCTCCTCTGTCTGGGTGCTGGGGCCTAAATAACTGAAAGTGTCCTTCTCTAGTGGTGGGTGATATGACGCATGATTCCTTGCTGTGGGACCTCTCTCCTCTGTCTGGGTGCTGGGGCCTAAATAACTGAAAGTGGCCTTCTCCAGTGGTGGGTGATATAATGCCTTATTCCTTGCTGTGGGACCTCTCTCCTCTGTCTGGGTGCTGGGGCCGAAATAACTGAAAGTGGTCTTCTCCATTGGTGGGTGATATGACGCATGATTCTCTGCTATGTGACCTCTATCCAATTGATATTGGTTAATTTTTATTTATTTTATTTTATTTTAATTCATTTCCCGATCCACATTTGTTTTCAGGGCATTTACCTACATTTTGCTGCCTTTTTCAGCCCTCTAGCCCTTTCCTGGACTATTTTACAGCCTTTTTAGTGCCTAAAAGTTCGGGACCCCATTGACTTCAATGGGGTTCGGGATAAAGTTCAGGTCCAGTTCGGATCCCGAACCCAAACCTTTTCGGGAAGTTCGCCCGAACTTCCAGAACCCGAACTTCCAGGTGTTCGCTCATCTCTATCCATCTCCCAAACACTGGAGAGAAAAAGAAATAGAAAGAGGCAGTACCCCCTACCCATGGCTCTGAATTCCTTATTTCAAACTTCCTGGTCCTTTGAAATTCTGTCATTCTGTCTGGTGGACAGTTTTAAAAACCTTATGGCAGTGGCTATCCCACAGTATGTGTTTCCCAGCCGCCGCTACTTTTGCAGGTGAGCCATCCCTTCCCTGCACAACTAAGTGGCGGACAAAATCAAGTGTGCACTGCGCAACGCTATCTGTGGCAACGTCCACATAACCAACAACACAGTGGGTAAATGTAGTGGTTGGCCCAAAGGCAGATCGCATTTTTGCGAATGTCCTTCTGCCCACGAGGATTGCTGGGCATTTCTCTTTGTATCCTGTTACCTCCTCCTCCTCCTCCTACTTGGCTTTCTCCTCCTCTACCTCCTCCTCATCCACTCAGCGTAACACCTTCACCACCCACAGCAGCACAGCCAGGGGGAAATGACAGCAGGTTGTTTAAAACTTGAGTGTTTGTGGGACAAACCTTGAACCATCGCAGGAGCTATGGACAGGCATGGAACAACAGACCGACCATTGGTTGGTGCCACTGAGCCTCCAGCCCGGCCTGGTGTTGTGCGCTAATGGGCGAAATATACTAGCAGGTCTGGGCCTAGCCGGTTTGTCACACATCCCCTGCCTGCCACATGTGCTGAATTTGGGGTGCATAAATTCCTAAACACCAGACAGTGAAAATCAATTCAGTTAATCGAACACACACAACACCCCCAACCCCCCTTTCACTCAAACCATCAAACTATTTACAAATTTTCTTAAAAACATATTAAAATAACTATAATTCAGCTAAACTTACTATATAAAGAAACAAAACTATATAAATTCCTTATCCCTAACTTAAGGCCAACCAAATACAAGTGACTCGGAGGGTGGGTATCTGCACCAACATAGGCCCTGGCCTGGAACACAATTGTCCAGCCAGGGCACAGTTCTGGACGATGAGCAAGAGGAGTAGGAGGAACGCTGGGGGATACAGAGGATACAGACGATATACCTCCCTCAAAGAGAATAGCTTGTCCTTGCCTCTGGGCAGCCTGGCAGACATGAGCGACTACATGCAGTTACTGCCACATTCTAACTTTTGCTGATTACTGGGTGGCCACCTTGCTGCATCCCGTTACAAGGACAACGTGCCGTCCTTAATTCCCTCACTGGAGTGTAATAGGAAGACGAGCCCGCTAGTAGACATGCTGCTGATGGCATTAACACCTGACACCGGGGACTCAGTGGAAGCACAAGGTGAAGGCAGAGGAGGAGGAGGAAGAATTTGCCAATGCAGCTGGGTAACCAGCAACATCTCAGAAGGCAGGGTTAGCATGGGCAAAATATGGAAAAGCTTTGTCATCACGCCACAACAACTTGCACCACCAGCAGATCTGGAACATCTTAGCAGGAGGCAGTATTTCAGCAACATGGTGGAACAGTACATGTACTGACTGATGGGTCTTCCTAGCTACAGGGGAAGCAGGGGAAGCAAATGCTTTGGAGCCGGGACCTAGAAAGGGCCCATCCAGGAAGAGGAGGAGGACTAACAGTATTATACAATGAAATTATATACAGTGGCAGTATAGACAGTGTAGAAAGCGAATTGAACAGCTGCTGGGCCTGGTCTAAGAGAGCGATCTTTAGTAGCCACAGGCATAGCGGCATGAAAGGAAGGGGTTTGCGCAAAAAATACTGGGGGAGGGGGGCCCCATTCAAATAGTTTCTGTGGTGCCCAATCATTTCTTGCTACGCCAATGGGTCTGCCCCAATCAACTTCTGGGTCATCAAATTAGGCACATGTCCTGAGGTCGCCTTGGAGGTGCTGGCCTACCCTGCAGCCACTCTATTGTCTGAACGTGTGTTTAGCATGGCTGGTGGCATTATCACAGACAAGCGCAGCTGCCTGTCCACAGACAATGTGGGCAAGCTTTCGTTTATAAGAACCAGGCATGGATCCCACAGGACTTGTTTCTACCTTATGCAGAATAGACATGTATACCGGCCTCACCCAACCACTGTTATACTACCGTGCACATACTCTTTGTTTTATTTTTTATATTTTCCCAATGTTTTAGGGTCTACACTAATTTATTTAAAAAAATTATAAATTAAAAAACTGTTATTGGCGACTACCTTTAGCTTCACAGCCCAAAAAGGCTTTATTTCATGCAAGAATGTAACCGCCAATTGTAAGTTCCCTGTCAGTTATGCAGTGCAGGGGCTTGTACCTGGCAAAAATGGTAATATTTCACCCAACAATTTAAAAACTATCCTTTGCCTGACAGTATTAAACTTGGCCAGCCACAACTGGAACCACTGATTAACGGTATTGCTATTATGGCAATTGAATTTCACTCCAGAACAAAATCTATCCTTTTCCGGACACTATTAAACTTGGCCAGCCACTGCTGGCACACCAGATTTAGGGGATTGCTATTTTGGCTATTGAATTTCACCCCAGAAAATGATCTATCCTTTGCCGGACACTATTAAACTTGGCCAGCCACTGCTGGGACACAAGATTTAGGGGATTGCTATTTTGGCAATTGAAATTCACCACAGAAAAAAATCTATCCTTTGCCAGACAGCAGACAGTATTACACTTGGCTAGCCACAGCTGAAACACCAGATTTAGGGGATTGCTATTTTGGCAATTGAATTTAACCCCTCAATAAAATATAGAAATTTCTATCCTGAGTTTCTAGGGGTGACAATAAGCACAGCCAAGCCCCTGATGTAGGATATAGCAAAAAAAAACTAGTATTGATGGATTGATGGACTTGGTGGCAGCTTGTGCTGGTGCACCACAAGACACAAAATGGCCGCCTATCACCCCAGAAAAAAGTGACAGAAAAACGCTCTGCGCAGCCTAAAAACCAGTGAGCAATTAACTAGCAGAAGTTGAATCATTCACAGCTGTAGATCGATCACTTCATTAGGTGTTTTTGCAGAGTTTTCCCTCCCTAATCTCGCCCTCACAGCAGCTGCGTCCTATCCCTACACTAATCAGAGCAGAGTGACGTGCGGCGCTACATGACTCCAGCTTAAATAGATGCTGGGTCACATGCTGCACTTGGTCAATTACAGCCATGACATTAGTAGGCATGGCTGTGATGGCTTCTTAGGGCAAGAAGTAAAACGCTAGCTGATTTCCTGCTGTGCAGCCCTTCAGAAAGCGGGAAGAAATCACCGAACAACGAACCCGAACATTTTTGAAAATGTTCGGGTCCGGGTCCGTGTCCCGAACACCCCAAAATTCAGTACGAACCCGAACTATACAGTTCGGATTCTCTCATCCCTATACATGACCTAACCCCTCAGGTGAACACAGAAAAAAAAATTGTATAAAGACCGTGTCAAAAGTCATTTTTGTCACCTTACATCACAAAAAGTGTAATAGCAAGCAACTAAAATGTCATCTGCACCCCAAGATAGTGCCAATTAAACCGTCATATCATCTCGCAAAAAATTAGCCCCTACATAAGACAGTCGCCCAAAAAGTAAAAATTAAAAATATGGCTTTCAGAATGTGGAGACACTGAAAAATATTTTTTTTTCAAAAATGCTTTGAAAAACTGAAACAAAAGTAGAAAAAAAAGGAGTCATATTTTGTATTGTCGCGTCCGTGACAACCTGCTCTATAGAAATAGCACACAATCTAACCTGTCAGAACAACGATGTAAATAACAAAAAATAAAAACAGTCCTAAAACACCTATTTTTTTTACAAATTTTTCATTTTAATCCATTTTTCCAGTAATAAAGTAAGGGTTAACAGCCAAATAAAACATATTTATTGCCCTGATTCTGCAGTTTGCAGAAACACCCCAAATGTGGTGGTAAACTGCTTTATGGCCAAATGGCAGGGCATAGAAGGAAGGGAACACCATATGGTTTTTGGAGGCAGATTTTGCTGGACAGTTTTTTTGACAGTATGTCCCATTTGAAGCCCCCCTGATGCACCCCTACAGTAGAAACTCCAGAAAATGACCCCATTTTGGAAACTACGGGATAAGTTGGCAGTTCTGTTTGTACTATTTTAGGGAAAATATGATTTTTGGTTTCTCTATATTACACTTTTTTTGAGTAAAGGTAACAAAAAATAGAAATTCTGAAATTGCATCTCCATTTGCCAATAACTCTTGTAGAAACCTTAAGGGTTAACAAAGTTTTTCAAATCTGTTTTGAATACCTTGAGGGGTGTAGTTTCTTAGATGGAGTCACTTTTATGGAGTTTCTACTCTAGGGGTGCATCGGCAGCCTTCAAATGGGACATGGTGTCAAAAAACCAGTCCAGCAAAATCTGCCTTCCAAAAACCATATGGTCTTCCCTTCATTCTCTGCCCTGCTGTTCGGCCATACAGCAGTTTACAACCACATATGGGATGTTTCTGCAAACTACAGAATCGGAGCAATAAATATTAAGTTTTGTTTGGCTGTTAACCCTTGCTTTGTTACTGGAAAAATGGATTAAAATGGAAAATTGTCCCAAAAAATCGAAATTCTGAAATTTTATCTCCATTTGCCATTAACTCTTGTGGAAAACCTAAAGGGTTAATGAGTTTGTAAAATCAGTTTTGAAAACCTTGAGGGGTGTAGTTTCTAGAATGGGGTCATTTTTGTGTGGTTTCTATTATGTAAGCCTCATAAAGTGACTTCAGACCGGAACTGGTCCCTAAAAAGTGGGTTTTTGAAAATTTCTGAAAAACTTCAAGATTGGCTTCTAAACTTCTAACCCTTGTAACGTCCCCTAAATAAGAAATTAAAAATGAAATGGCATTCCCAAAATGATTGATACATGAAGTTGACATATGGGGAATGTAAATTAATAACATTTTTTGCGGTATTACTATATATTATAGAAGTAGAGAAATTTAAACTTGGAAAATTGCAATTTTTTCCAATTTTTTTGTAAATTTGGTGTTTTTTATAAATAAAAATGAAATCTTTCGACTCCATTTTACCACTGTTATGAAGTACAATTTGTGACTGGTCAGATTTGCAAAAAATGGCCAAGTCCTTAAGGTGAAATAGGGCCGAGTCCTTAGTGGGTTAAGGTGACACTGCATATATTGACGCAGGGCTGTGGTGCCAGCATTGGAACCCTGGCTACGCTTCACCTTCTGTCCACAGACTCGGCAAATGGCCATGCTCACCTTTTCTGACGGCTTAACAAAAAACTGCCACACCGCCGAGTTTGTGATTTTACCCCCAACACTACACTGACTGACTGCTACCACCACTGCCCCTGCCCCCGTGAACCCCTGCACCACTACTCTCCAGGCCTGGCAGGCTCCTGCAAAGCAGGTGGTCTACCCCGGGCACGTTTGGCTCCCGACCTCCCACTGCTGCCACCCTGCTGACTCCCCGCCACAGTACCAACTTGCTGGCTCCCCCACTGCCTCATGTGAAAGTTGCCACTCTCTTCTCCCGATGATGATGAAGCCCCTTCATCACCCGGCTCCCAATTGCTTTTGGCTACATCATCATCGAGTACTGTCTGCACGTCACTGATGTCCTCCTCAATGATTTCTGATCCAGGAGCCTGACCGCTCGCAACACCACCTCCCACACCACTCTCCTCATCACTACTTGCCCACCTACCGGAGGAAGCGGCGGATGTCTCTACGTGATTTTGGCTGGGCAGTTGCTGCTGACTGTCCTCTAGTAGCTCGTCCTTGCTGTATAGTGGAGCTGAGCCCACAGCATATAGTACTTATCTGGCTGAGGGAACAAAAAAGGATAGAGGCAGGTTGAGGACATGTGAGGCGTGGCACAGGGCCTGCTCCCAGGCCATGCCAACTAAGGGTTGTGTCTGATGTCACTTGCGACGAAGTCGAAGATCGAGTCAACCATTCAAGAACCGCTGGGTTGCTGGTCAAGACACGACCGCTAGATAACACTGAGAGCTCAGGTCTCTGGAAGTAACCCCTTGCTGCCACGCCCCTTTACTCTGTTGCAAATCCTCGCCTGCACCAGAAACATTTAGGCCTATGCCCCTCTCCTGTGCAGTGCCTGTCACTTCTCTGTCTGACATCCTGTTAGATCAAATAAGTAGATAAAAAGGAAATTAATACATGCCAAAAAGGGCTTTAATTTTCTCACTTCAACATACAATGGCTAATAAGCCCTTTTTATTTTCCCCCACTAATGCACAAAAAAGACTTTAGATAACTGCGGCCGTGAATGGCTAATAATACTTTTCTTTTTTGCCACTAATACACGCCAAAAAGGGCTGTCATTTTTTCACTTCACACAACAGCTAATAAGCCCTTTTTCTTTTTCCCCACTAATACACACCAAAAAAAGGCTTTAGAACTTATATATAACTGCACCGCACAAGGGCTAATAAGACCCCAATAACAAGAATGGTTTGCTTACAGAGGTATTGCGAACCTGAAATGAGCAGCAGTATAATGGCAATTTTGATACCCAGTCAGTGCAGCAAGGTGTAATAGGATTGTTCCTATTACACAGGCTATAAACACCCCTATTTAACCCTGTTCTGCTTCAATACTGTGGAATAATTCTTCCCTATCCTTTCCCTATACTTCTAACGCTCTTTCCCTGAACTTCTATTGAGCAAAATATAAGTTTTCTAGTCTTTCCTAGCACTGTCCTTAGCGCCTGCTATCGTCTCTCCCTGCACTAAGTACACTGGAAAATGGCTGAATCCAAGATGGCTGAGGCTATTCATAGGGCTGTGACATCACAGGGCTGGCTGGCTGCTGATTGGCTAAATGCATGGCATTGTGGGTGATCCCTTGTTCCCAGAGTTTCTTGCTCCATGTCCTAACATGTGCAGCAGCCATGTTAGGAAGCGTGAGGAAATTCGGATTCGGTAAGAATTGAATAATTACTGAAATTCGGATCGAATTCCACTTCAGCTTCAGCTTCGATTCGCTCATCTCTAGCCCAGACCACCATGAATATTTTATCCATTCACAACCTAAGTCTGCAAAGTTTGCAACCTAGACTTTTTTAGGGCCTAAGTGTTCTAGCACTCTCCTTACCTTTTCACTGCTTTTAACTTGCACCATTAACACACAGCTAAACTGCACCCCCCAGAAAATGAAATAAAATCTATACACCATACTCTAATTCCCTGACAAATAAAGCTATTGAGCATTCTTCTGGCCTACACAGTTATCAGTCCAGGGTAATTTGCACAATGTAATAACATAATTACACCACCTTACATCCAATGTGCGTGGTCCTAGAATCCTGTAGGCTTCAGATCCTGCAGACACTAAAACAGTTGACATTGGCACTCATCCAGGGCACTAGGCCAGCAGTCCAAGGCACATTCAAGATAGGACAAAGAAGCAAATGTGAGCAGATTCTTCCGTTGCAAGGTTTTAGGGAGAATCTCTGGGTGGGTACTACTTCTGTTATGGAGACCAGTTCATATACAGGATGATTATTGTAGGCGAGACAACAACCCTCTTGATTTCTTGGGAAAATATATACAAATTATCATGTCTAACATTTGCTTGCATCAGATAGGTTTAGGAAAGCAAATTTAAATATCTTTCCCAGAACCACAGAGTGGCATAGTCTGGCCTACAATACTGTGCACAAATACTCAGTATATTAGGGGCTCTCCATAATGAGAAAGGGTACCCTTAAAAAATTTGGTTTTGCTTGAATCTGAAATTTTTGAAAAATGTTGAACAAATCATGTACCGGTATGCTCATCCCTAGTTTCTAGCTCTGAATATATATGGATGCCATTTTAATCTAACCCTTATTCTGCCAAGGATTTATCACATACATTCTTGCTACTGATGACTGGATGTCAGGCTGAGTAACAGCTAGAGATTCAAGCCAGCTAAAAAACAAGAAAAGAATGGTGGTGCCAGATGTGAAAAATCCTGAGTTAGAGTCCTTAGAAAGGGGTCTCTAGATGAAAGCTGCTTATACCTGGGGCTTTCACTCCTGACTTGATTTTCAGGTGCCGTTAACTTTTGAATTATCGCAGCTAGCACCTCCACCCAAGTCTTGTTTTAAAGCTGGCTCAAATCTCTGGCTGTTACACAGACTGAGATCCAGCCATCAGTAGCAAGGAGGTATGAGAAATGTCCTTGGCTCCAGAATCGCCACCCTGCTGTGATAATAGTCTTGTTTTAAAGCTGAAACTGTCAGCAAAACTGTCACAAAGCTTCCACAATTAATAAGTGTTCAAATAAGTGTTTTTTACTCCGTATTTTACAACCCCGGTTTTCAAAAAGTTTGGAGGCTGTGTAAAATGTAAATAAATGTAAATAAAAATACAATGCATTGATTCTTAAATCTCATAGACCCATATTTACAATAGAACAAATATCAGATGTTGAAAGTGAGACCATTTTATGAAAACAATAACTCATTCAGAACTTCATGGCAGTAACACATCTTGAAAAAGTTGGAACAGGGGCAACAAAACACTGGAAACGTAAGTGATATGTAAAAAAAAAGAGCTAGAGGAGCAATTTTGCTACTGGTTATAAAAAGAGCATGTTAAAGATGCAGAGTCTCTCAGAAGCAAAGATGGGCAGAGATTCATAAATCTGCAAAAAACAATTTCCGAAAATTTTTCCTCAATGTAAAATTGCAAAGTCTTTGAATATCCCAACACTTTTAGTACATAGTAACATTAAAAGATTCAGAGAATCTGGCGAAATCCATGTGTGCAAGGGACAAGACCATAAGTCAATATTGTATGCTCATGATCTACAGGTCTTAAGACGGCACTTTGTTAAAAACAGGCATGAATCTGTACTGGAAATCACTGCAGGGGTTAGAAATACTGAAATCATTGTCTGTGAACACAGTTCACAGTGCAATTTACAAATGCAAGATAAAGCCGTAACATTCAAAGAAAAAGTCATATGTCAATACGATCCAGCAGTTTCTCTGTTTTCTCGGGGTCAAAACAGTTAACCACTTCCAAACCAAGCCATTTACAGCCCTTTCTGACCAAGCCTAATTCTTTAAATATGACCTGTGTCACTTTATGTAATAATAACTTTGGAATACTTTTACTTATCTAAGTCATTCTGAGATTTTTTTCATGTTAATGGTAATTTTAAGCCAGTATGTTTCACTATGTATTTATAAATTTACAAAACATTTGGAAAAATTCACTATTTTCTACATTTAAATCTCTCTGGTTTTAAGTTATACCTCATAAAATAGTGATTAATTGCCATTTAACATATGCCTAATTTATGTTGGCATCATTTTGGTAATGTTATTTGTTTTTGTTAGGATTAGATTTTGAATTTTAGCAGCAATTTTTCAAATTTTCAAGAACATTTCTAAAATCAACCTTTTTAAGGACCAATTTGGTTTTGAAGTCACTTTGAGGAGCTTACATAATATAAATCACCTATAAATTACCCCATTTTAGAAACGACACCCCTCAATTTATTCAAAATTGATTTTAGAAATAATGTTAATCCTTTAGGTATTCCACGGAATTAAAGCAAAATGAAGGTGAAATTAAAAAATGTCATTTTTTTTTGTAGATTTTCCATTTTAATCCTTTTTTCTGTAACACATTGAAGGTTAACAGAAGCAAAAACCACACGATTTATTACCCTGATTCTGCTGTTTACAGAGGCACCCCAAATATGGTTGTAAACTACTTTATGGGCACAAAGCAGTGCTCAGAAGGCAAGGAGCACCACATGGTTTTTGGAGGGCAGAATTTGCTGGAATTGTCTTTTGCCATGTTGCATTTGAAGAGACTCTGAGGTACCCCTACAGTGAAAACCCCCACAGGGTGTGGGGAACAATTTGATCCAACGCATTTCATAGAAAAATTTTAAAAAAAATTTACAAAAAAATATTGCTTTAAGCCCAAACTTTCTTTTTCACAAGGGATAACAGGAAAATATCACCCCACAATTTGTGTTCCATTTTCTCCTGAACACAGCAACACCCCTAATGTTGTTTTAAAATGCTGTTTGGGGATATGCCAGGACCCAGAAGGGGAGGAGTGTCATCTGGATTTTCTAACATGGAATTTGCTGAAATGGTTTTTAAGAGCCATAATGTTTTATTTTTTTGTTGACTGAGATCTGTGAGGTTTTATTTTTTGCGGGACAAGTGGTGGTTTTTATTGGCACCATATTGGATGGAGAGAAGACCATGGCACGTAATGTCTTCACAATAGGAAGAGTTTAATTCACCAACCGTGAATGTCTTTCTCAAGCAAGTTTGTTACATCAGAGTGAAGCATATAAATACCCTTAGAGTTAATAGGGGTCAGAAGCCGCCCACAGGGGTTAATTCCACCCATACATACAGAATATCACCTGTGTTTATCAAAACAATTGTGCAGTCAAGAAACATATAAGTAAATTGGATAATAGTGGGATACATATAAAAAGAAAATTAAGACAAGGGGTACACATCAAAAGAAGATCAAGAAACATATCCTAGTCAATCTAGTGGAGATCAGGGGGGGTCAGTACCACAGAGTCCACCATGTTTGTCCATTGTGTAATGACTGTAGTGCATATCAAAACTGAAAATGGAGTGTATATTGTCCGCCAAAAAAGTAATCATGGCGCGTAACAGGGTAAGCATGTATGAAAACACGTGTCCCTGGCGTCCTGAGCCAGAAGCGCAACAAGTGCGAAGGCACTTCTGTTGTCGCAAAAGCACACTTCTACTTGCTATAGAAGTATAAAATATTAGAAAAACTATTTCTATGAATACTGAGTTTAAACAAATACCCCCTACATTTAAACAGTAGCTAAAGCAAAACTGCCGCAAAAAAAACCTGTTTGAACCTAAGGAGTTCTGAGGTTAAGCAATAAACATGATCTGTTTTACAGTTATAACTTACTAGTTTACTGGAATAACTATGGTAAGTTTAGACGAGGTCTTTTTAGATTCCTATATGATCGTACATATTACACAGGTTTATTGAGTGTTACATTTTCTGTGGCAAAAACACTGCAGTATCAGGGTGTGTGCTTAAAGGGAATGTATTATAGAAAATTACATATTATTTTAAGGGAATGTTTCATCAGAAAATGATCTACTGTTTAAACCCTCCCCCCCCCCCCCCAAGAATACCACTCTCCTCCTGAAAATGTTACTATTTTTTATTGTAGATTTTGAATTTATGTCCTAAATAAATATAATTGCCGCACAACTCAGGTGCCATAAGTGCATGTTAAGCCGTTAGTGGCACAACTAATTTAAATTAAACTTTAGGAACTAGTGACAATTTTCTCCCTTTGTGTTCCACCCATTTTTATTTTATCTTCAATGTTAATAAATTCTTCATTTGTGCAAGACGAGTTTTAGTTTTTGTAAACAAACAATTTGGAGTACATATAATGTGATGCAAACACTTCAGCTCAACGAAGTGGAATTTGATCTGAATTTCAGGTAAAATTCTAATTGCACCCATTCGTAACGAATCACATTTTTTCCTAAAATGGCTGCTGCACATGTTAGGACATGTCGCAAAGAACTCTTGGAACGAGGCATCACCCACAATGCCATGCATGCAGCCAATCAACAGCCAGCCTGCCCTGTGATGTCACAGCCCTATAAATAGCTTCAGCCATCTTGGATTCAGCCATTTTCCGGTGTGCAGGGAAAGACATTAGCAGGCGCTAGGGAAAGTGCTAGGAAAGACTTGAAAACTTTTATCTTGCTGAACAGAAGTTCAGGGAAAGATCATTAGAAGTGTAAGGAAAGGATAGGGAAGAATTATTTCACACTATAAAAGGAAAACAGGGTCCAATAGCAGAGTGTACAGCCTGGGTAATAGGAACAATCCTATTACACCTTGCTGCACTGACTGGGGATCCAAATTGACATTAAACTGCTGCTTTCAGGTTTGCAATAGATGATACCTCTGTAATTCCAGCAAACCTTTCTTGTTATTGGGGTGCAAGTGCTGTGTGATACAGCCATTAACAGGGTGTATTTGTCACGACCATAGGCAGGGTTAGACACAGTGAGCCCTAACTTAAACCCAGCGCGCTGACCCTGCCTACTTGCAGAACAAGTCCTAGGTGACAAGTCCACAACTAGTCGACAGTCCCTATACTGATAAGTGCAGAGATTCAAACCAAGCGCCCACGGTAAAAACTGCAGGTACCTGTTCCCACACAGACTGACAAATAAACACCAAGTGGAAGTCGTGCCAGACAGTCAAACCAAGAAATCAATACCAAACCCAATCACTAAGCGGAAGAAGGTAGCAATAACAAGCCAAGGGTCAATACCGGACAGGAAGCAAGTACAGAGTCGCTGAGCAGAGGGAGAAGTCAAGGAATAGCTGAGGTCAAGTCCAAAAGCAACAGTCCAATTCACACAAAGGCAGCAGAGCACAACGAGGAAAACCTATAACGGGCAACGGATGGTTGCCAGTAGCTGCTTTAAATAGGGAGCTAATCATCTGAGCACTGACATCACCAGGGAAGGGGCATGACTCCGATGTGACATTATCAGGGGGCATGGTCATTGAGAGGGGCGTGGCCAAAGCAAAGAGTCACCAAGGGGCATGGCCTGACAGCGCGTCTGGCACCTCAGTGCAGTGTCCAAACCCCATACTGCAGCGCTGGAGCTCAGACAGGCAGGTTGGTGACTGACTAGTATTACTAGGAAATATTTGTATGTCTTATTAGCCCTTGTGCGGTGCAGTTAAATGTTCTAAAGCCTTTTTTGGCGTGTATTAGTGGAAAAGAATAAGGGCTTATTTGCCATTCAACGAAGCAGTTATATGCTCTAAAGCCTTTTTTGAGGTGTATTAGTGAAAAAAAGGGCTTATTAGTCGTTGTGTGGTGAAGTGAGAAAATCACAGATTTTTTTGGGTTGTATTAGTGGGAAAAAAAGTATTATGTGCCGTTCGGCAGTGAAGTTATATGTTCTAAAGCCTTTTTTGTGGTGTAATAGTAGAAAAAAAATAAGGGCTTATTTGCCGTTCAGCGGTGCAGTTATATGGTCTAAAGCCTTTTTTGGCATGTATTAGTGGAAAAAAAATAAGGACTTATTTGCCATTCAACGGTGCAGTTATATGTTCTTAAGACTTTTTTTGGGTGTCTTAGTGGAAAAAAGGGCTTATTAGCTGTTCAGCGGTGCAATTATATGTTCTAAAGCCTTTTTGGGGTGTACTTGTGGGGAAAAAAGGGCTTATTAGTCATTGTGTGGGGAAGTGAGAAAATTACAGACTTTTTTTGAGTGTATTACTGGAAAACAAAAGGTATTATTTGCCATTTATCGGTGCAGTTACTGTATATGTTATAAAGACTTTTTTGGTGTGTATTAGTGGGGAAAAAAGGGCTTATTAGCCATTGTGTGGTAAACTGTGAAAATGATGGATTTTTTTGGCGTGTATTAGTGAAAAATATATATTATTTGCCGTTCAGCGGTGCAGTTACAGTGGATATAAAAAGTCTAAACACCCCTGTGAAAATGTCAGTTTTCTGTGCTGTAACAAAATGAGACAAAGATAGATCATTTCAGAACTTTTTTCACCTTTAATATGACCTATAAACTGTACCACTCAATTGAAAAACAAACTAAAATCTTTTAGGTGGAGGCAAGAAAACTAAAAAAACAAATAATGTGGTTGCATAAGTGTGTATATATAACTAGGGATGTAGCTGTGTTCAGAATTAAGCAATCACATTAAAAAGCATGTTAAATAGGAGTCAGCATACACCTGCCATCATTTAAAGTGCTTCTGATTAACCCCCCAAAAAAGTTCAGCTGCTCTAGTTGCTCTTTCCTGAAATTTTCTAAGTCGCATCACACAGCAAAAGCCATGGTCCACAGAGAGATTCCATCTCATTGTTAAAAGGTATCAGTCAGGAGAAGGGTACAAAAGAATTTCCAAGGCATTGGATATACCACGGAACACAATCATCAAGTAGAGAAAATATGGTACAACAGTGACATTACCAAGAACTGGACGTCCCTCCAAAATTGATGAAAAGATGAGAAGAAAACTGGTCTGGGAGGCTACCAAGAGGCCTACAGCAACATTAAAGAAGCTGCAGGAATATCTGGCAAGTACTGGCTGTGTGGTACATGTGACAACAATCTCCCATATTCTTCATATGTCTGGGCTATGGGGTAGAGTGGCAAGACGAAAGCCTTTTCTTACGAAGAAAAACCTCCAAGCCAGGCTACATTTGGCATAAACACATCTGAAGTCTCCCAAAAGCATGTGGGAAAAGGTGTTATGGTCTGAAGAAACCAAGGTTGAACTTTTTGGCCATAATTCCAAAAGATATGTTTGGCCCAAAAACAACACTGCCCATCACCAAAAGAACACCATACCCGCAGTGAAGCATGGTGGTGGCAGTATCATGCTTTGGGGCTGTTTTTCTTCAGCTGGAACTGGGGCCCTAGTTAAGATAGAAGGGAATTATGAACAGTTCCAAAGACCAGTCAATATTGGCACAAAACCTTCAGACTTCTGCTAGAAAGCTGAACATTAAGAGGAACTTCATCTTTCAGCATGACAATGACCCAAAGCATACATCCAAATCAACAAAGAAATGGCTTTACCAGAAGAAGATTAAAGTTTGGAATGGCCCAGCCAGAGCCCAGACCTGAATCCGATTGAAAATATGTGGGGTGATCTGAAGAGGGCTGTGCACAGAAGATACCCTCGCAATCTGAGAGAGTGGGCAAATCTTGCCAAGTCAAAATGTGCCATGCTGATAGACTCATACCCAAAAAATACTGAATTCTGTAATAAAATCAAAATGTGCTTCAACAAAGTATTAGTTTAAGGTTGTGCACACTTATGCAACCATATAATTTTATTTTTATATTTTTCCTTCCCTCTACCTAAAAGATTTCATTTTTTTTTAAATAGAGTTGCACAGTTTATAGTTCACATTGAAGGAGAAAAAGTTCTGAAATGATTTATCTTTGTCTCATTTCTTTTACAGCACAGAAACCTGACATTTTAACCACCTCAGCCCCCCTAGCTTAAACACCCTTAATGACCAGGCCATTTTTTACAATTCTGCACTACACTACTTTCACCGTTTATTGCTCCGTCATACAACTTACCACCCAAATGAATTTTACCTCCTTTTCTTCTGACTAATAGAGCTTTCATTTGGTGGTATGTCATTGCTGCTGACATCTTTACTTTTTTTGTTATTAATCAAAAATGACCGAAATTTTTGCAAAAAAATGAAATTTTTCACTTTCTGTTGTAAAATTAAAAAAAAACTACATTTCTATATACATTTTTCGCAAAATGTATTGTTCTACATGTCTTTGATAAAAAAAAATCCAATAAGTGTATATTTATTGGTTTGGGTAAAAGTTATAGGGCCAGATTTATCATTACACTTACATCTTACTCCACTTTTACATCTGCCCAAAGTCACTTTTAGTTAGTCAGATTTATTAATGGTCCTTTAATACTGTGATAAATGTGGATTGACGGCAGCAGTTTATCCTTCAGTAAGCGGCTTTACAAAAGTCGCACGTCTTTACAAAAAAGTCGCATGTTCTATTAAAAAGTCGCATAAGATAAGCATGGTCCCCCCTGGAGTGAAATTGCGCATTTTTTTGCGACTTTTTTGCGACTTTTTAAATGGTTGCAATAGTAAATCTGTCTAGAGATTCATTTACATAAGACAACACGCCCACTTTCACAAAACTGGAGAGCTTAGTGCAGAGCTTGAAAAAGTCGGAAAAAAATGCGCAATTTTACCGATTGCGCATTTTTTTGCGAGTTTTTCACTCCATTAAAGTGACTTTAGCTAATGATAAATCTGTCTCATAGCGTTTACAAACTATGGTGCAAAAAAGTGAATTTCCGCATTTTGAAGCAGCTCTGCCCTGTGAAATCCTAAAGGTACTCATTGGATTTAGGGCCCCTTTGCGCACCCAGGCTGCAAAAAAGTGTCACACATGTGGTATCGCCGTACTCAGGAGAAGTAGGGCAATGTGTTTTGGAGTGTATTTTTACATATACCTATGTTGGGTGAGAGAAATATCTCTGTAAATTGACAACTTTGTACAAAATTTTTTTTAAAGTTGTCGTTTACAGCGATATTTCTCACACAAAGTATGGGTATATATAAAAATACACCCCAAAACTCATTGCCCTACTTCTCCTGAGTACGGCGATACCACATGTGTGCCACTTTTTTGCAGCCAAGATGCGCAAAGGGGCCCAAATTCCCATGAGTACCTTTAGGATTTCACAGGGCATTTTTACGCATTTTTTTACACAATTCCAGGGCAGTGTAAATACCCCACATGTGACCCCATTTTGGAAAGAAGACACCCCAAGGTATTCCGTGAGGGGCATGGCGAGTTCACAGAAAAAAAAATGTTTTGGGCACAAGTTAGCGGAAATTGATATATATATATATGTTTTACAAAGTCTCATATTCCACTAACTTGTGACAAAAAATAAAATTTTACATGAACTCACCATACCACCTTGGGGTGTCTTCTTTCTAAAATGGGGTCACATGTGAGGTGTTTGTACTGCCCTGGCATTTGAGGGTCTCCGCAATCATTACACGTATGGCCAGCATTAGGAGTTTCTGCGATTCTCCTTATATTGATATATTGAGCATACGGGTAATGAGATTTATTTTTTCCGTTCAGCCCCTGGGCTGAAAAAAATAAAATGAACGGCACAGATTTTTTCATTCGCATCGGTCAATGTGGATGAAAAAATCTCTGCCAAAATCAGTGACTGCGGTGCGGTGGGCTGGGCGCTAACTACCTAACAAGTAGCTAACTAACTGGCGGTGATAAGGGACCCTTATGCCCCATTCACACGTCCGCAATTCTGTTTGCGGAACGGAATTGCGGACCCATTAATTTCTATGGGGACAGACTTTGTCCCGCTGGGATCTGGAATTGTGGATCCGCACTTCCGGGTCTGCACTTCCGTTCCGCAAAAATATAGAACATGTCCTATTCTTGTCCGCAATTGCAGACAAGAAAAAGCATTTTCTATATAGTTCTGGCAATGTGCGGATCTGCAAAATGCGGAAAGCACATTGCCGGTGTCCGTGTTTTGAGGATCTGCGGATCCGCGGATCCGTGAATCAGATCCGCGGATCCATGGATCCACGGATCCGCAAAACACATATGGACGTCTGAATGGAGCCTTACAAGGGGTGTGATCAATGACAGGGGGTTGATCAGTCACAGGGGGGTGATCAGGGAATCTAGATGGGGTGATCAAGGGGTTAACAAGGGGTTAATAAGTGACGGGGGGGGGGTAGTGTAGTGTGGTGCTTGGTGCAACTTTACATAGCTACCTGGTCCTCTGGTGGTCGATCCCAGCAAATGGGACCACCAGAGGACTGACATACAGCGTCTGACATACCTGTTTGTTGCGATTTATTTCACATCTACAGCCTGCCAGCGATTGATCATCACTGGCAGGCTGCAGTATAACTGCCGAGACGCGCGCCACTGTGAACGCGCGTGCACGCATCTCGCGAGATGATGCACGGATGCGTCCAGCCAGAGCAACAGGACCGCCGGCCGGACGAATCCGTGCGTTAGGCGGTCCTGAGGTGGTTAACAGGGGCGTGTAGACTTTTTATATCCAATGTATATGTTCTAAAGCCTGTCTGTCTGACAGTATGTCAGACAGAGAAGTGACAGGCCCTGCACAGGGGAGAGGCACAGGCCTAAATGTTTCTGGTGTAGGCACAGGTTGCAGCAGAGTAAGGGGGTGTGGCAGCAGGGGTCACTTTGAAAGGGCTGAGCTCCAGGTGTCATCTAGCGGTCGTGTCTTGACCAACAACCCAGCGGTTCTTGAATGGTTGACTCGGTAACCCACTTCGTCCCAAGTGACATCAGACAACCACAGCAAAGTGTCAGTGGGTTGGTCAGACAAAACCTTTAGTTGGCATGGCCCGGGAGCAGGCACTGTGCCCTTACCTGTCCTCAACCTGCCTCTCTCCTTTTCTGTTCCCTCAGCCAGAGAAGTACTATATGCCTTAGGCTCAGCTCCACTATACAGCGAGGATGAGATACTAAAGGACAGTCAGCAGCTACTGCCCAGCCGAGATCTGAAGGAGACATCTGCCGCTTTCTCCGGTAGGCGGGCAAGTAGTGATGAGGAGAGTGGCGTTGAAGCTGGTGTTGCGAGCGGTCAAGCTCCTGGCTCAGAGACCGTTGAGTAGGACATCAGTGACATGCAGATGATGATGTAGCCAATCGCAATTGGGAGCTAGGTGACGAAGGGGCTTCATCATCATTGGGAGAAGAGGGTGGCAGCTTGTGCGTGAGGCAGCGGCGGGGCCAGCAAGTCGGTAGCATGGCCGGAGGCAATCAGGGTAGCAGCAGTGGGAAGTCGGGATCCAAACATTCCCGGGGTAGAACACACACTTCGGAGGAGCCTACCTGCCTGGAAATTAATGGTGGCGATGTTGCAGTTTTTTGTTAAGCCGCCGAAGGAGGTGAACATGGCCATTTGTCGAATCTGTGGGCAGAAGATGAAGAGTGGCCAGGGTGCCAATGTTGGCACCATGGCCCTGCGTCAACATATGCAGCTTTACTATAAAGTAGCCTGGGAGAACCGTGGCTCCGATGTGGTGGTCCAGCCTGCCAAAGAAACCGCTGCATCACCCAGTGGCACACAGCTGATTTAGGGAAGTCAAGGCTCCACCACCTCAGCCGAAGGGAGCTGTCTGTCCTTCCCATTATCTACCGTTGCTGATGCTCCTGGTCCTTGCCCTCCTACTCTTCATCAGTCATTCTGTCAGCAATCAATCATTGAAGCCATTTGCAAGAGACAACAGTCTGTGTGCATTTATCCAATGGCGCAGAAGCTGAATGTGCTCCTGGATAAGTTGCTGATACTGCAGCTCCTCCCTTTCCAAGTGGTGGACTCTGTGCCTTTCAGAGAATTGATGGCTTGTGCCGAGCCGAGGTGGAGAGTTCCAAGCCGTCATTTCTTTGTCAAAAAGGAAGTACCAGCTTTGCACAAATATTTAGAACAGAATGGGGGCCAGTCCTTGATAGTGATGAGCGGCAGGGGTAATATTTGAATTCTCGATATTTAGCAAATATTTGGGCTAATATTCGTCATAAATTCACGATTATTTTCTTTATTGCGAAAATCGGCAATGTAATATGCACATATTGCGTTGCAATACAGGGGTGGGTCACTATTGCTACATTTTTCATGCTGCTAGAAGTTTCCTGAGACTGTAGAAAATGGTTGGCATAGCAGAACATTACAATAGCTTTATATGCTCCCATATATTCACGATTGTGCAAATCGGCAATTAATGATGCGCATATATTTGCGCAATACGTGCAACTTTACATTTTAGCAGGTCTGACTACATATTAGTGATTAGTGCACTAAGTATTGTTGTGAACTTGTGACATCAAAGCACTATGTCTGTAGCATGTATGTATGGACAGCAGAAACTATCACACTACCTAACACTCTGCACTGGTACCTATCAGCTACACTATATCACAATCTAACTTACACTGACTATCTCCCACTAACTATCTGTATTATATATAAGCTAACTAATTATCTAATGTAATGTCACAAAGCAAAGCACAAAGCACAGCAATGACACTGCTGTCTCTCTCAGAACTGAAAAAAAACAAAAAAACTGCAGAAAATGGCTGCTGGGGAGGTTCTTATTTAGTAAGGGGTAGGCAACTTTCCTATTGCTTGCTAGGGATGTTGCTAAGCTCAGACAAACACATTGCAGCCTTTTCATTGGCCCACAAGCAAGAAGCAGTTTGGGATCATGGGTTAAGAGGGAAAAAAAATCTAGATTATTCGCGAATACGAATATTTAGCACTATAGTCTAAATCTTCTCGAATTCTCGATATTTGCAATTAAAATTCGCTATGCGAATATTGGTGCCCAACACTAGTACTTGAGCCTGTCGGTGTCTGCCAAAATGCACGGCAGCGCCGACGTGTGGAGCTGTAGCTACGGTCAAGGACAATATATGTCCTTTACGGCCCACTGGGAAAATGCGGTTCCTGCCCAGCCAAACTAGCAACTTGGATAGATAACGCCTTCTCCGCCCCCACATTCTCACGCCGTTGGTCTTGCGACAATGTCCGCCTCTGCCTCTTCAGACCGTGTCGCAACCGTGTCCTCAGCCTCCACTGCAGTTCACAGTGCCCCACCAGCATACCACATGTGCAGGGCACAGTGGTGTCACGCTGTTCTTCACCTAGTTTGCCTGGGTAAAGGGAGTCACACAGGGAGGAACTGCTCTGCGTCCTTCATCAAGAAATCAAATCTTTGCTTTCTCCTCGACAAGCCCTGCATGGCGCACATGTTCAGTCTAGTTGTCAAGCGTTTCCTGAAGTCTTCCACCCATCTGCAAGACATCCTACAAATAGTCAGGAAACTTTGCATGCACTTCAGCCACTGAAGTTTCCACCCATTGGAATTCCACCCTCCAGATGTTGGACCAAGTATACGAACAGAGAAAGGTCATAAACGATTTATTGATGATCCAAGCAGACAGAGGTGCTCCCCTGTGTAACTTCGATGTTAGCCAGTGGCAGCTCATGCGTGACACCTGCCGTTTGCTCGTGCCCTTTGAGGAGGCTCCTTTATTTGTCAGTTGCCAGGACTACGGGATGAGCAACGTCATTCCACTTATTCATATCCTGGGAAAGATGCTGGTAAATCTGGCTAGTCAGAGGCCTGGGGATGTGGTGCCTACATCTCACTTGAGCCCTGTGGAAGCTGAACTTGAGGAGGAGGAGGATATTGAAGCACAACCAATGTGTAGTGAAATGGGTGGTTTCTCTATACAAATGATAGGAGATGAGGAGTAGGAGCAGCCGGAGGAGCAAGAGGGAGATCCAGACACACCGTGGCAGTATGCAGTGGAGATGGAGGCTGGGAGTCCCTTCGAGTCACTTGCACAAATGATGCAATGCATGCTCAGTTGCTTACGTAGTGACAGCCGAATTGTCACCATTCAGCAGAGGGATGACTACTGGCTCTCCACTATGTTAGACCCTCGCTACCGTTCCAAAATTAGGGCCTTTTTTACACCTGCTGAGAGGGAGGAGAAACTGAACTATTATCCTATGTAGTCAGTTGGCCGCTGCCTATCTGCACCATCATCCATCCTCTTGCAGGTCCGACCGGGGGGGCCTCTGTGCTCACGTTCCACTGCCATGGCTGCTGTGGTGGGGTGGGGGTTTAGGAGCGGTACCAGCTCCATCAGCAGCAACTTGAGTCTAGAGTCACTGATGAGCAGCTTTCTTCACCCGCCTAGTGAAAAAACTACTCACCAGCAGCAACAGCTAGACATGGAGGAGAACCTGAACAAGCAGGTGGTGGCATACTTGAATAGCACTCTCCCAACCCACATTAAAGATCCACTGGACTACTGGGCAGCCAAACTGCATTTGTGGCCGCAACTAGACGAATTTGCCCTGGAAAAGATGTCCTGCTCGGCCAGTAGTGTGGCATCAGAGCGGCGGGGGTCATAGTTACCCCAAGGAAAACTCGTCTGTTCACCCAAAATGTGGAGAGACTGATATTTGCCAAGATAAATCAGGCATGAGTCAGCCAGAATTTCCACACACCAATGCCTGATGCATCAGATTACATCATCCATGCTGCCTCACCCAAACCTTGACAAAAAAGATCGGTTTCTTCTGGCTACCTGCCTCAGCTACTATTCTGATCCTGCCACCCGCCTGATGCCCAAATGTGATACCAATTGCTCCTTCTAACACCCACCATTGTCAGCGGGTTATTGCCAGCCACCCCCCCCCCCACTCTGTCACCGGGTCACTCTATGGTCTCCTGATGCTGCTGCCACTAGAGATGAGCGAATTATTAAAAAATTTGATTCGGCCGATTCGGCCGGTTCGGCGAATTTTTGGGAAAAATGTACTTTGATCCAAATTTATTTGCGGCGAATCACATAAAAAATGTCTATTTCCAGGCTGCAGAAAGCCTGGGGGTGTAGAACACAGTGCCTTGCAGTAACTCACATAGGGAGAATGCTCTGGTAGTGAAATAATACTGTGAGTCAGTATGACATGCAGATGACAAGGGTCTTAGAATCACTGCATACTTCACTTATTTGGGCAGTCACAGGGCCAAAACTGACCGTATAACTCAAGTATCAACTCAGCCTTACAGGTACATGTTAGCGGCAAGAAGAAGCGCACGCCTTTTACACCCTCGTCAGCTGAGATTCCACATAGATGTCTACAGAACCTGTTCTATTAAACGCTTATACAAGTAGAGCCCCACGACAGAGTGGAGAGGCTGTCAGAATCAGCAGTAAGTTTGTGTTGACGTCACTGATTAATTTTCCCTATTCTCTGATCTGTTAGAACAATAACCCAGAAAAAATGGATCCTGTCTATGGAGCATCCGCCTTCACTCGGTCAGCATTTGCTCAATAATCCATCAGTATTGCTAAAGGCAAAAAAAAACAGGAGTAGACCTAAAACCGAGATGACACATGAAGGGAATATTTGCATGTCTTCTGTGTTTTCTACCCACTCCTGCTTTTGGCTACCAAATCATAAGCCAGTTCTGATGGGACCATACAGGCCTTAAAGTTGCTACACAGACAGGATCCGTTGTGTGTCTAATTTTTCCTTCCTTTTGACAGATCACAAGAAGTGTCAAATAAATGATGATGTCAGCCAGGCCAAAAGCCAAAATAGTGGACCAGTCATGAAGTGTGGAGGGTGGGAATAGCATAATAAGTCCATAGAGTGGACCTATAACATAGTGGTGAGGTGGAAGAAGCATGAGGAGACCACAGAGTGGCAAAGTGACAGAGTCTGTAGGTGGTTTCAGCATTAGGAGAAGGCCACCGAGTGGAACAATGACAGAGTCTAGAGGTGGCGGCAGTATGAGGAGGCCACCGAGTGGCACAATGGCAGATTCTGGAGGTGGCAGCAGCATGAGTCGGCCAGAGAGTGGCACAATGACAGAGTGTGTAGGTGGCAGCAGCATGAGTAGGCCAGAGAGTGGCACTATGACCGAGTCTAGAGGTGGCAGCAGAATTCGTAGGCCACAATGTGGCGTAATGGCAGAGTCTGGAGGGGGCAGCAGCATTAGGAGACCATAGAGCAGCACAATTACAGAGTCTGGAGGTGTCGGCAGTATGAGGAGGCCACCGAGTGGCAAAATGACCGAGTCTGCAGGTGACCGCAGCATGAGAAGACCACAGAGTGGCAAGGTGACAAAGTGTGGAGATGCCAGCAGCAGCATAAGGATACCACAGAGTGGTAAGGTGACATAGTGTGGAGATGGCAGTAGCATAAGGAGACCACAGAGTGGCAAAGTGACATAGCATGGAGATCGCAGCAGCATGAGGAGACCACAGAATGGCAAGGTGACATGGTGTGGAGATGGGAGCACCAGCATCATGAGGATTGACAGAGAGGCAAGGTGACATAGTGTGAAGATGGCAGTAGCAGCAGTATCTGGAGGACACCACAGAGTTGCAAGGTGACATAGTGTGGAGATGGCAGCAGCATGAAGAGACCACCGAGTGGCAAGGGGACATAGTGTGAAGATGGCAGCAGCAGGATACAACAGAGTGGCAAGGCGACATAGTGTGGAGATGGTAGTAGCATGAGGAGACCACAGAGTGGCAAAGCGACATAGTGTAGAGATGGCAGCAGCATGACGAGACAACAGAGCGGCAAAATGACAGAGTCTGGAGGTGGCAGCAGGAGGAGACCACAGAGGGGCAAGGTGACATAGTGTGGAGATGGCAGCAGCAGGATACCACAGAGGGGGAAGGTGACATAGTGTCTGAGATGTCAGTAGCAGCAGCATGAGGAGGATACCACAGAGTGGCAAGGTGACATAGTTTGGAGATGGCAGCAGCATGAGGAGACCACAGAGTGGCAAGGTGACATAGTGTGGAGATGGAAGCAGTATGAGAAGACCACAGAGTGGCAAGGAGACATAGTGTGGAGATGGCAGTAGCATGCGGAGACCACAGAGTGGCAAGGTGACATAGTGTGGAGATGGCAGTAGCAGCAGCAGCATCAGGAGGATACCACAGAGTGGCAAGGTGACACAGTGTGGAGATGGCAGCAGAATCAGGAGACCACAGATTTGCAAGCTGACATAGTGTGAAGATTTCGGAAGCAGCAGCAGTATACCACAGAGTTTCAAGGTGACATAGTGTGGAGATGGCAGTAGCTGCAGCAGCATCAGGAGGATACCACAGAGTGGCAAGGTGACATAGTATGGAGATGGCAGCATCATGAGGAGACCACAGAGTGGCAAAGTGACCTAGTGTGGAGATGGCAGTAGCATGAGGAGACCACAGAATGGCAATGTGACATAGTGTGGAAATGGCAGCAGCATGAGGAGACCACAGAGTGGCAAGGGGACATAGTGTGGAGATGGCAGCAGCAGCAGGATACCACAGAGTGGCAAAGTGACATAGTGAGGAGATGGCAGCAGCATGACGAGACAACAGAGCGGCACAATGACAGATTCTGGAGGTGGCAGCAGAAGGAGGAGACCACAGAGTGGCAAGGTGAAATACAGGGAGTGCAGAATTATTAGGCAAATGAGTATTTTGACCACATCATCCTCTCTATGCATGTTGTCTTACTCCAAGCTGTATAGGCTCGAAAGCCTACTACCAATTAAGCATATTAGGTGATGTGCATCTCTGTAATGAGAAGGGGTGTGGTCTAATGACATCAACACCCTATATCAGGTGTGCATAATTATTAGGCAACGTCCTTTCCTTTGGCAAAATGGGTCAAAAGAAGGACTTGACAGGCTCAGAAAAGTCAAAAATAGTGAGATATCTTGCAGAGGGATGCAGCACTGTTAAAATTGCAAAGCTTCTGAAGCGTGATCATCGAACAATCAAGCGTTTCATTCAAAATAGTCAACAGGGTCGCAAGAAGCGTGTGGAAAAACCAAGGCGCAAAATAACTGCCCATGAACTGAGAAAAGTCAGCGTGCAGCTGCCAAGATGCCACTTGCCACCAGTTTGGCCATATTTCAGAGCTGCAACATCACTGGAGTGCCCAAAAGCACAAGGTGTGCAATACTCAGAGACATGGCCAAGGTAAGAAAGGCTGAAAGACGACCACCACTGAACAAGACACACAAGCTGAAATGTCAAGACTGGGACAAGAAATATCTCAAGACTGATTTTTCTAAGGTTTTATGGACTGATGAAATGAGAGTGAGTCTTGATGGGCCAGTTGGATGGGCCCGTGGCTGGATTGGTAAAGGGCAGAGAGCTCCAGTCCGACTCAGACACCAGCAAGGTGGAGGTGGAGTACTGGTTTGGGCTGGTATCATCAAAGATGAGCTTGTGGGGCCTTTTCGGTTTGAGGATGGAGTCAAGCTCAACTCCCAGTCCTACTGCCAGTTTCTGGAAGACACCTTCTTCAAGCAGTGGTACAGGAAGAAGTCTGCATCCTTCAAGAAAAGCATGATTTTCATGCAGGACAATGCTCCATCACACGCGTCCAAGTACTCCACAGCGTGGCTGGCAAGAAAGGGTATAAAAGAAGAAAATCTAATGACATGGCCTCCTTGTTCACCTGATCTGAACCCCATTGAGAACCTGTGGTCCATCATCAAATGTGAGATTTACAAGGAGGGAAAACAGTACACCTCTCTGAACAGTGTCTGGGAGGCTGTGGTTGCTGCTGCATGCAATGTTGATGGTGAACAGATCAAAACACTGACAGAATCCATGGATGGAAGGCTTTTGAGTGTCCTTGCAAAGAAAGGTGGCTATATTGGTCACTGATTTGTTTTTGTTTTGTTTTTTGTTTTTGAATGTCAGAAATGTATATTTGTGAATGTTGAGATGTTATATTGGTTTCACTGGTAAAAATAAATAATTGAAATGGGTATATATTTGTTTTTTGTTAAGTTGCCTAATAATTATGCACAGTAATAGTCACCTGCACACACAGATATCCCCCTAAAATAGCTAAAACTAAAAACAAACTAAAAACTACTTCCAAAAATATTCAGCTTTGATATTAATGAGTTTTTTGGGTTCATTGAGAACATGGTTGTTGTTCAATAATAAAATTAATCCTCAAAAATACAACTTGCCTAATAATTCTGCACTCCCTGTAGTGTGGAGATGGCAGTAGCAGCATCAGGAGGATACCACAAAGTGGCAAGGTGACATAGTGTGGAGAAGACATCAGCATGAGGAGACCACAGAGTGGCAAGTTGACATAGTGTGGAGATGGTAGCAGCATGAGGAGACCACGGAGTGGCAAGTTGAAATAGTGTCGAGATGGCAGCAGAATCAGAAGGCCACAGATTTCAAGCTGACATAGTGTGGAGATGGCAGTAGCAGCAGTATACCACAGAGTCTCAAGGTGACATAGTGTGGAGATGGCAGTAGCAGCAGCAGCATCAGGAGGATACCACAGAGTGGCAAGGTGACATAGTGTGGAGATGGCAGCAGCATGAAGAGACCACAGAGTGGCAAGGGGACATAGTATGGAGATGGCAGCAGCAGCAGGATACCACAGAGTGGTAAGGTGACTTAGTGTGGAGATGGCAGTAGCATGAGGAGACTTCAGAGTCGCGAAGTTACATAGTGTGGAAATGGCAGCAGCATGAGGAGACCACAGAATGGCAAGGTTACATCGTGTGGAGATGGCAGAACCAGCATCAGGAGGATACCACAGAGAGGCAAGGTGACATAGTGTGGAGATGGCAGCAGCAGGATACCACAGAGTGGCAAGGTGACATAGTATGGAGATGGCAGTAGCATGAGGAGTCCACAGAGTGGCAAAGCGACATAGTGTGGAGATGGCAGCAGCATGAAGAGACAACAGAGTGGCAAGGTGATATAGTGTGTATATGGAGGCAGCAGCATCAGGAGGATACCACATAGTGGCAAAGCGACATAGTGTGGAGATGGCAGCAGCATGAAGAGACCACAGAGTGGCAAGGTTACATATTGTGGATATGGCAGCAGCAAGAGGAGACCACAGAGTGGCTAGTTGTCATAAAGTGGAGATGGCAGTAGCAGCAGAAGCAGCATCAGGAGGATACCACAGAGTGGCAATGTGACCTAGTTTGGAGATGGCAGCCGCAGCTCAGGAGACCGCAACGTGACCCGGTAACAGAGTGGGGCGGTGGGTGGCAATTCCAGTACTTGCTGACGAAGGTGGGCTAAATATGGAGAACTTGGCATCCGATATATGGCATCAGGTGGGTTCCAGCATCATAGTAGTAGCTGAGGCAGGTAGTCCGAAGAAATCGTTCTCCTGTATCAACGTCTTTGTGTGGCACCATGAATGATCTAGTCTGACGCATCAGGAATTGGTGGTTGGAAATCCTGGCTGATCCAGACCTGATTCATCTTGACAAAGGTCAGTCTCTCCACATTTTGGGTGGACAGGCGAGTTCTCCTTGGGGTAACTATGACCCCCGCCACACTAAACACCCACTCTGATGCCACACTACTGGCCAGGCAAGACAGCTTTTCCAGGGCAAACTCTGCTAGTTGCGGCCACAAATTCAGCTTGGCTACCCTGTAGTCCAGCGGATCTTCAATGTGGGGTGGCAGGGGGCTGTCCAAGTATGCCACCACCTGCTGGTCCAGGTCCTGCTCCAGGTCTACCTGCTTCTGGTGGTGAGTAGTTACTGTAGACTTAGGCTGCTACTGATGGAGCTGGTACTGCTCCTGCTACCCCACCCCTCCCCAGCAGCCATGGCAGTGGAATGTGAGTGTAGAGGGCCCTCCTGGTCAGACCTGCAAATGGATAATGATGGCGCAGATAGGCAGTGGCCAACTGACTACATTCAGTTTGTCCTTTCTCTCGGTGGGTGTAAAATAGGCCCCCATTCTGGACCAGTAACGAGGGTCCAACAAGTAGGAGAGCCAAAAGTCATCCCTCTGCCGAATGGTGACAATTCGGCTTTCACTACGCAAGCAAGTGAGCATGCATCGTGCCATTTGTGCAAGTGAGTCAGAGTGTGTCAGGGTTTTATGTCTTGTCTTCCTCATCGCCCTGTAACTACTCTGGCTGCTCCTGCTCCCCTGTTCTGTCATCTAAGTAGTAAAACCACCCATTTAGCTACACATTGCCTGTGCTCCAATGTCCTCCTCCCCCTCCTCTTCCAGTTCTGCCCCCACAGGGCTCATGTGGCAGTGAGATTGAGGCGCCACATCTCCAGACCCCTGAACAGCCATTGTTACCGCCATCTGTTCCAGGACATGAAGCAGTGGAATGACGTTGTTCATACCATAGTCCTGGCGATTGACAAATAACCTGACATCCTCAAAAGGGACTGAGCAAATGGCAGGTGTCACGCATGAGCTGCCACTGACTGATATCGAATTTACACAGGGGGAGTACTCCTATCCACTTGCATCATCTAGAAATCATTGATGGCCTTTCTCTGTTCGTATAGTCGGTCCAACATATGGAGGATGGAATTCCAACAGGTGGAAACATCGCATATAAACCTATGTTGAGGGATGCCCTTCTGCCACTGCAGCTTAAGGAGGGTGTGCTTTGTGGTGTTTGCGGCTGAAGTGCTTGCAAAGTTTCCTGGCCATTTTGAGGATGTCTTGCAGATGGGTGGAAGACTTCAGGAACCGCTTGGCAACCAGATTGAACACGTGCAGGGCGCATGGCTCAGCATTCCTTGACGCAGAACCGATACTATGTTCTTCCCATTGTCGGTCAGCACGGTTTCGATTATTTTCAGTTGTCGCGGAGAAAACCAGGATTCGATTTCTTGATGCATCACACGGAGCAGTTCCTCCCCTGTGTGACTTAGTTCGCCAAGGCAAACCAGGTGCAGGACAGTGTGACAATGCCAAGCCCTGCACATGTGGTATGCTGGAGGGGCACTGTGACTTGTCCCTGCAGTGGAGGCTGAGGATATGGTGGAGGATGAGAAGGCAGAGGCGGACATTGTCACAGGACCAACGGCGTTACAACGTGGTGGCGGAAGCGGCGTTACCTGTCCAAGTTGCTGGTGTTGCTGTGCAGGAACCACATTCACCCAGTGGACCATAAAGGACATATATTGTACTTGACCGTAGTTACAGCTCCACACTTAGGCGCTGTCGTGCAATTTGGCAGACACTGACAAGCTCAAGGACTAGCCCACCTTCTGTTCTACATGTGTGTGCAGGGCTGGTACTGCCTTTTTCGCAAAGAAATTACGGCTTGGGACTCTTCACCTCGGCTTGGCACAAGCCATCAGTTCTCTGAAAGGTGCAGAGTCCACCACTTGGAAAGGGAGTGTCACGCCGCCCTAGAATCAGAGAGAGAGAGAGAGCGCGTGCGCCCACTAGACTGCCACCCACACCTCTGTCCCTCCCTACTTGCACTTCCCATCCTAAACAATGGAGCGCAACTGGACAGCGGTCCCTAATTTGAGTAAGTGCGGGAGGGACAGATAAAAGCAGAGATAGGTAACTGGCAGCGTGCGGCAGCAGGATCGTACAGCAGGCAAGGAGGATAGCCAACTAGCTAAGGTCACAACGAGAGGTCACATCAGATTACAAGGGAGAGGCAAAGACAATACGAAGTCTTATCGAAAGCCCTCATTGAGACCCTCGGGACATAATAATCAATAAACTAAACGGTCAGAAGACCTGGACAAAATCCCTTTTAGGGGTCTCTAACTAACAGTACTTAGTATAAAAATATATCTTTATTAGTTCTTGTTTAAAACTGAAAAGTGAAAAAGATAAAAATGTATCTAAAAATATCAGTAACAGTGAGACCAATTTAATTAGTAGCTACTAGTGGTTGCTAGCAGCAACTAAGGGACTTGTGGTATCTGAACTATAATACAGTCACCCGCAGGTGCACTATTAGAATAGATCAGGCATCCTCAAACTGCGGCCCTCCAGCTGTTGCAAAACCACAACTCCCAGCATGCCCGAACAGCCTACAGGTATCAGCCTACAGCAGGGCATTTTGGGAGTTGTAGTTTTATAACAGCTGGAGGGCCGCAGTTTGAGGATGCCTGGTATAGATGATTGAGGTTACATAGTGTCAATGATTGGCACACTACTGCAATTTAGAGGGGCATGTTAGATACTACCGTGTGCTGCAGCCTGAATTAGGTGTCTGTGGGAGTTCCTTTAACAGTCTATCTATGTGTGGCCTGCAATTTGGTTACAGGCCACACACATGTATCGACTGTTTCAAAGAGCCTGGCATGTGTTGTGAACCAGTAGGGGTCAAATTAAACCTCTGTTGCATGCAGCTTTAAATAACAGTCTGTTTGCGCGTGACCTATTTAATTTTTAGGTCACATGTTTGTATCAGCCGCACTGGAAGTTTCTCACATTGTTACACACGCTGCAGCTCAGTTGAAAACTAAGTGGCTATTATACACTGACACTGTGTATCCCTTTTTCCCTCTCCACACACTTAAGCTCAGGCATACCAATTACACATTCAAAGCTGGTTTCCAATCATACACTTGTAACAATTTTTCCCTCAGATAGCCCTTGTGCTACACTTATATTGCTCACTGTTAAACTGCCTAAAACGCTAATCGCTACACTATCTTACATCCTTCCCGACATGTTTTACCACTGTGAGGTCGCTTCAAAATGCAAGGGAGAGGCAAACACAGTACGAGGAACAAGCTGGAGGTCAAACCTGGAGGTCGCATCAGAATAAAAGGCAGAGGCAAAAGAAGGGTCAAATCACAAGCAGAAGGTCAAATACTGAGCAATCCAATGGAGTATAAGGTAGCCCAATAAGTACAATCACAGGCAACCTGGCCAGCAGGTTTCCTGCTTATATAAACAAGGGCTGAGGTCATGTGACGTGGCCAGCGCCACATGACCTGCCCCAGGAATGACAGCTGAGCGCGGAGTGCCCAGCTCAGCGCTCAGTCCGCACAGGTATCCTGGCAACGGAGGACGCCGTCCGCACATAGAGAGAGCGTGCGGCCGGGCGTGCTCCGCCCTCCGTTGCCATGGCAGGGCCTCCGGTGTCATTTCTAACTAAGGCTTCGTTCACATCACCGTTTTCTTTTCCGTTCGATTCTTCCGTTCATAAGAAGAAAAAAACAGAAAAGAACGGATCAGTTTGACTTTCCATTCACTTCAATGGAAGTTTAAAATCGTCAGTTGTGGTCCGTTTGGCTCCAATCCGTTAACTTTCCGTTATTTTAGACGGAAAAAAAAGTACTTCATGCAGGACTTTTTCTCCCGTCTAAAATAACGGATTTTGAACTGATCCGTTCCATTTTGTATTGAGGTCAATGAGGAACGGATAGAAACGGATGGTCCTTTATGTAATCCGTTATTCTTTCTGTTTTTCTGCTCCGTTCTTATTTCTGAGCATGCTCAATAGAAATTGTCTTCTGTCTGCAAAAGTTCTCTAGTGATGGGAAATGCATCATGTGACCATCACCTGACCCTCCCAGCGGCCATCTTCCCTGCAATACTTCAGAAGAATACAGCATCTATTTTGTCCATTCAAAAAAGTAAGTTTAAAGTGTCTTAAAAGTTGAAAAACCTGCACAAAATTTTACTGTTCACACTATATTACAGTCTGGTGCTGTCTAGTTTGAAATATCAACGTTTAGGATTGTCATACACATCTATCCACATCAACAACAACCCAGAGCAGTCATGGGCAAAGTGCTGCTCTCCTGCTGTAGCAGAACTACAACTCCCAGCATGCCCATTCTTCCTACAGCTATCACCCTACAGCAGGGCATGTTGGGAGTTGTAGTTTTGCAACACCTGGAGACCTGCACATTGCCCATCACTGACCCAGAGAATACCATGGACATAGCCACCATGTGTGTTCTGTTTTGTAACCCCTGGTGTTCTTGCAAGCAACACTACTACCTCGTCTTTGCTCTGTGCCCATCTTCTGAACAGTACACAATGTTTTTACGTTAAATATGAGCACTGACCCAATGCACTGCATGTTGCTCAGTTTTACATACACTTCCTGTTTCAGTGTCCACACTGCTATACGTACCAATGTGCGTACATGATCCCTTTTTTTTAATGCCTCGAATACCGCAAGCATTCCAGATATTTCACAGTTCCTTGTATGGGAACAGGTGTGTTAACCTTATATTCCAACCTGAGATGTGTTTTTTTTATTTTTATTTTTTTTGTTAAATATGCATTTTTTAAAATACTAATCGTTCATTCAATTTTTTTTAACAGAAATGTCCAACAGCAGTAGTGACCGCAGTACCCCACCATTGCAGATCGTGGTAAATATAAAAAAAATATTGCTCTTGTCTCTCCCTGACTCACTCTCTCTCTGTCTCTCTCTCTCTCTGTCTCTCTCTCTCTATTTTTCTATGTGTGTGTGTGTGTATATATATATATATATATATACATACCCAATCACAAATACATTATACTTATTTTCGGTACATATATATTGTAGGAGCCATCATCATCCAGCAGCTCACATGATGGTACCGAGGGCACACCAACCCAAATGGATACAGTACGTATAGTGAAAATATGGTATACAATACAATACTTGAAAGTTTATTAATACTTTGATAGCTAAATGCAAATTTTTATTTTCTAATGTTCTAGGAGTCCAGCCAAAGACAACCTGCGACAGCAGCAGGTACACAAGCTCAAGAGCCAAGCCAGGTATGCTTGCCTTTTCAATGGAAAGAGACCTACCTAAAGTGTATGGAATAATAAATTATAATTTCTATTCAAGGATGAAACAGCAGTGTCGTCGCTCGTGACAAGACCACGTGGCGAAGTAGATAGGGGTCGCCATAGAAGAACTCGTGGAGGTCGTGGCCGTGCCCGTGGCCGTCGTGGGGCTGTGAGTATATACTTCCACTTCTGGCCAATCTTTGTCACTCCAGCTGAGGTGAAAATATGTCTCTCACCTTGTTTAATTTTTCAATATGATGTGAAGGGTGTTTTGGTGAAATAATTTCCCCACAACTGGAGCGTTTTTTTCCCCATTAGACATATATAAATCCTTGTCCATAGGCTTCCAGAAGTGTCTCAGATGACGATCTTGCGCCAAATATAATATTCGACCAGGAGCTACTGATATATCTTGTGGAAGAGAGACCGGCATTGTGGGATCAGTCCCAGCGTCTACACGCAGACCACATTGCCACTTGGAGACTGTGGACAGAGGTCTTTCGCAGCCTGGTGGAAAACTGGGACAATATGAATGACCGTGAAAAACAATCGTGTGGTGAGTTTATAAAATTTTCAACAAATCCTCTATTGATCTATGTGTACAAATACTAAAATGTTGTTTAATTCTCCAGGGGAGACAATCATAACTCGCTGGAGGTCAATGAGAGACCGATTTATTCGTGACCTCAACACTGAGCGAAATCGTCCCAGCGGTTCAGGTGCTAGGAATGTCAGGCCGTACCGATATGCACCATTGCTCCAGTTCTTACGAAGGTCTGCGGAAATGAGGCAGTAAGTATTTAACTTCAAGTTTTGTATTTTATGTTTAAAAGTTTTGGATTGTAAATTTCCTTTTTTTTTTTTTTTTAGGACTCACTCAAGCACTCTGCGTCCACCAGAGGAGGAAACACAACAGGCTGCTGGACCCTCTGCCACAGACAATCCTGTTCCAGAGACAGAGGATCCCCTACCTGTTACCTCAGCCCCTATGGAAACTGCAACTCCGCGAGTCAGAGAAAATTTGACGAGAGTAGAGGAAAACATGATTAGGAACAAGGAGGAGCTTCTTACTCATATCCGGACGCTGGAGGGGGCGGGGCGGCCGGATCCCCTTACTCCTAATCAAAGTTTTCTGCTTACTCTCGCTCCGTGGATGGATCAACTGTCTTTGGAACAGAATTGTCAGTGTCGAATGGCACTGACTCAAACGATGTTTAACTTTGTGCACCGCCCCCCATCCCAGACCTATCCCCCACCACCCTCCTTTCCCCCACCACAATCCTATCCCCCATCACACTCCTATCCCTCATCCCACTTCTACCAACCTCCGCAGACGGCCTATCACCAACCTCAATCATATGGGCCTCAATCCTATTCCAACCCACCGATGCCCTATTCTACTTCCTCTTCCCAATCCAACCCCCCCTCCCGTTCCAGTACCCCTACCCAGTCTGTGGGGAGTGTGCATTCTTCTTTCTTTCCTGCTCCTCATGGATTTACTACTCCCTCAACTCCCCATTCAACTATTCCTTCTCCACTGTCAGATTCTCATTCTCTGCACACTCCTCGCCCCCCTACTCCTGCACAATATTCAACATCAGGCGATACCTTCATAAGTGCCCTCATGGAATACCATGAGACTGACAGAGGGTCCAGCAGTGAGCCAAGGCAATAGGCGATCCCAAAGCCAACCCATCCAAGGAAAGGATGTATAGTTTGCCCACGTTGGGCATTTTACGCTTTTTACGTTAGCCCCATCGGGCATTTTCAGTTTTTTTGATGCACCTTATAATTAATACATGGCTTGCCCCATTGGGGATTATGTTAATTGTTTGCCCTATCGGGCAGTTCTGCACTGTTCGCCCTTTTGGGCTTTTCCTATTATTTTCCCTATGTGGGAAATGTTACATATATTTAAAAAAAAAATACAAAGTTTTATATAAATATATTTATTGAAAACAACAGAGTTTGTATATTTTTCCCAACATGAAAAAAAAACTTTATGCATGTATAATCAAATTGTTAAACATCAAGATGTATAGGTACTTACAAAAGACAACATAAATATTTGGACACAATGTGTAGATACACAACCACACACAGACTTTGATAATCTTGTGGTGTGGACACTAAAAAGGAAGAACTGTATTTAGATCATTTGTTCCTGCCACGGAACGGAACCAGCAGGGGACATGAAATATTGAGCAAAGCTGTCCCGTAAACGGCTAACAGCAGCGGTTGAACGTGGACCTGTGGCATTTTCAGGTGGATTGTCTGAGACTAACGGCACAGATTCCGAGCTCATAGGTTCTTTGGTTTGGCAAAAATTGTGAAGAATAACACATGCTTTAACAACATCGTCAATACTGTCTATTTTTAATTGAATTGGTCTGGTGAATATTCTCCATCGGTTGGTCAGTATCCCGAATGCACATTCAACCATACGTCTAGCCCTTGTGAGTCTGTAATTAAAGATTCGTTTACTATCATTTAGCCCACGATTAGCATACGGCTTCAATAAATTACCAGACATTTGGAAGGCCTCATCGCCTACCAATCACAAATGGCATGTTCGGTTCGGTTGTTCCTGGTAAAGGACGTGGGTTTGGGAAAGAAAAGTTACCTGAGTATACTCTACGTCCCATATTAGAGTTTTTGAACACTTTAGAGTCATTTGTGCGGCTGTAGGACCCTATATCGACCGCCACAAATTTGTATTCAGCATCCGCAATAGCCATCAATATTAATGAAAAGTATTTTTTATAGTTAAAATACAATGATCCACTAAAGGAGGTTTTAAGATCCGAATATGTTTACCATCGACAGCTCTTAGACAGTTGGGAAATTGAGTAATCTCATAGAATTTGCTCGCAATTTCAGTCCACTGTTGTGTTGTTGGGTGAGGAATGTATTCATCATGGAGTAAATCCCATATTGCTTTACATGTGCCTTGTACAATGTATGAAATGGTTGACTTTCCAAGGCGAAACTGGAAGTGAAGACTGGAAATACTTTCACCCGTGGCCAAAAACCTAAAATTTAAGGAGAGAAAAATGTAAGTTCTGTCTGTTTGCTATAGATTACATAAAAATTACAATGTTTTAATACAATTTATGTAACACACATCACAGTTCAAAATAATGTAAATACACAATTACATTTACCTTAGGGTCACCATCAAGCGTTCTTCTGGTGACACGCAGCGTGAGAATTTTGTATTCCTTCTGCGTAGTCGTTGGTTAAGTTTCTGCACAAGCTCATCAAAGCTAGACACACTCATGCGTAGATAGTCAAAAAAATTTTCAGGATGCTGGCGAAGATCTTGATACAAAGTCCAGAATACTCCTCTTGTGCATCGTGCTGAGGTGATTGGATGAACCCAATATCTTCGTCTGCGGCCTTGTCTTTCCTTCTGCTTCCATCGCATCCGGAGGATAAAATAATCCAAGGAGAACATGGCATCAGCTGGCAGTATTTTCAGCCTTCAAGAGAAAATCCCTCAACTGAAACAGAGATAAGAACCCAGATATATATACAATCCTAGAAGGGGAGGAACCAAAGAAAAAAAAAAAAAAGGATCCGTTTATAATCGGACAAAAAACAGACAATTAACTGACACTAACGGAGCATTGTGTCCGTTAATTAAACGGATCCGTTGGTGCAATCCGTTAAAATAACGGACACAATGTTGTCCGTTACTGTCCGTTTGGCATGCGTTTATTTGTATCGTTCCGTTATTTGTAACGGAAGATGTTGAGAGCGGATAGCCCAAATGGTGATGTGAACGGGGCCTAAATAGGAGGCATGTATCCGATGAGCCAGCACCCAGCTTAGACTGTGCACAGTTCTGATGGGAAGCTATCTGCCTCCGGGTTGCGAGAGGACACAGAAACATCTTAACTAAAACGAGATACCTTAGGTTACAAAAAAAAGGGCACACTCCCATGGAAGAATTTACCCGATTATTGATGGCAAACTCCACCAACGGAAGATATCCCACCCAGAGATGCTGGTTATCGAACACATAACATCTTAGAAACTGTTCGACTGCTTGATTTAACCTCTCCGTCTGCCCGTTGGTCTCCGGATGGAAGGTTGACGAAAAGGATAAAGAAATTTTACACCTTTGACAGAAAGCTCTCCAGAACTTAGAGAAAAGTTGAACACCCCTGTCAGAAACAACATTCTCAGGAACCCCCATGCAGCCGTAGAATGTGGTCCACAAAGAAGGACGCCAGCATCTTGGCATTGGGGAGTCTAGCCAGAGGGATGAAATGAACCATTTTACAAAAACGGTCGACCACTACCCAAACCACTGACTTCGTCTCAGAAACTGGCAAATCGGTGATAAAATCCATGGAAATGTGAGACCATGGCCTTCAGGGAATGGGTAGAGGTCGTAGTTCACCAGCAGGACGAGTTCTAGGAGACTTGGATTTAGCACCTACCTCACAAGCGGACACATATGAACGGACATCTCTGGACAACGTGGGCCACCAGATAGAGCTGGACACCAATTCTATGGTAACATTGATCCCGGTATGAGTCGTGACTAGTGTTGAGCGAACAGTTCGAGCATAGTTCGGGTCCGTACCGAATTTTAGGGTGTTCGTGACACGGACCCGAACCCGAACTTTTTCGTAAAAGTTCGGGTTCGGGTTCGTCGTTCGGCATGTATTTTGGCGCATTTTGAAAGGCTGCAAAGCAGCCAATCAACATGCATCATACTACTTGCCCTAAGGTGCCATCGCAGCCATGCCTACTATTGGCAAGGCTGTGATTGGCCAAGTGCAGCATGTGACTCAGCCTCTTTATAAGCTTGTGCGCACGTCGGGACGTGCTCACTCCCGATGTGAATAGAACAGGGATAGACGCAGCTGATGCTAGGGCGAGAATAGGCAGGGATAATTGAATAACTGGAAGCAAATTTCTCTCCTCCACCTGTGATTCATCTGAACAACTGCAGCTGAGCTGCTTTTTTGATAGGGATTGGCTATTTTTAGAGTGGCCAGAGTGATTTTTCCATCCACATGTACCTGGGCTGACCGCCGCCGCCATTTTGCGACTTGTAGTGCTGCAGCAGAAGCTGCCACAGTGTGCATTCCAAAGCTCCAAACAAGTCAGACATCTACACCTGGGATTCAGACCAATAGCGATTTAGCAGCACAGTCCAAGGCTATTTTTTTAAAGGTTGTGCAGACCATTTTGTGGCACATGTTACTGGGCTGATAGGCGGCGGCCATCTTGGGACTAGTGCTGCAGCACAATCTCTCCCAACGTCCATTAATCACTTGTAATAGTGGTCTGTGCCATAGAAATCCTACATCAGGGACTTGGGTGTGCTTGTGTCACCCTACTAATACCAGTCCACCTGTAATCCATACAGTGAAAAGCCATAAAGTATTCCAGTGAGGGAATTTTTTTTATTTAAAAAGGCCAAGTTAGTTTATCTGGCGTTCAATATACTAGATACAGTTAGGCCTGCATGTTTCATACATCTGGAATTAGCAAACTAATGTGCTGGGGTTGGGAAACATATATGTACCCATACTAGAATCTGTCAAAGAAAGCGGTACTCACATATAACAGTCATTCCATCTGTAATCCATACAGTCAAAAGACTGAAAGTATTCCAGTGAGGGAATTTTTTTATTTAAAAAGGCCAAGTTAGTTTATCTGGCGTTCAATATACTAGATACAGTTAGGCCATGCGTTTCATACATCTGGAATTAGCAAACTAATGTGCTGGGGTTGGGAAAACATATATGTACCCATACTAGAATCTGTCAAAGAAAGCGGTACTCACATATAACAGTCATTCCATCTGTAATCCATACAGTCAAAAGACTGAAAGTATTCCAGTGAGGGAATTTTTTTATTTAAAAAGGCCAAGTTAGTTTATCTGGCGTTCAATATACTAGATACAGTTAGGCCTGCGTTTCATACATCTGGAATTAGCAAACTAATGTGCTGGGGTTGGGAAAACATATATGTACCCATACTAGAATCTGTCAAAGAAAGCGGTACTCACATATAACAGTCATTCCATCTGTAATCCATACAGTCAAAAGACTGAAAGTATTCCAGTGAGGGAATTTTTTTATTTAAAAAGGCCAAGTTAGTTTATCTGGCGTTCAATATACTAGATACAGTTAGGCCTGCGTTTCATACATCTGGAATTAGCAAACTAATGTGCTGGGGTTGGGAAAACATATATGTACCCATACTAGAATCTGTCAAAGAAAGCGGTACTCACATATAACAGTCATTCCATCTGTAATCCATACAGTCAAAAGACTGAAAGTATTCCAGTGAGGGAATTTTTTTATTTAAAAAGGCCAAGTTAGTTTATCATGGCGTTCAATATACTAGATACAGTTAGGCCTGCGTTTCATACATCTGGAATTAGCAAACTAATGTGCTGGGGTTGGGAAAACATATATGTACCCATACTAGAATCTGTCAAAGAAAGCGGTACTCACATATAACAGTCATTCCATCTGTAATCCATACAGTCAAAAGACTGAAAGTATTCCAGTGAGGGAATTTTTTTATTTAAAAAAGGCCAAGTTAGTTTATCTGGCGCTCAATATACTAGATACAGTTAGGCCTGCGTTTCATACATCTGGAATTAGCAAACTAATGTGCTGGGGTTGGGAAAACATATATGTACCCATACTAGAATCTGTCAAAGAAAGCGGTACTCACATATAACAGTCATTCCATCTGTAATCCATACAGTCAAAAGACTGAAAGTATTCCAGTGAGGGAATTTTTTTATTTAAAAAGGCCAAGTTAGTTTATCTGGCGTTCAATATACTAGATACAGTTAGGCCTGCGTTTCATACATCTGGAATTAGCAAACTAATGTGCTGGGGTTGGGAAAACATATATGTACCCATACTAGAATCTGTCAAAGAAAGCGGTACTCACATATAACAGTCATTCCATCTGTAATCCATACAGTCAAAAGACTGAAAGTATTCCAGTGAGGGAATTTTTTTATTTAAAAAGGCCAAGTTAGTTTATCTGGCGTTCAATATACTAGATACAGTTAGGCCTGCGTTTCATACATCTGGAATTAGCAAACTAATGTGCTGGGGTTGGGAAAACATATATGTACCCATACTAGAATCTGTCAAAGAAAGCGGTACTCACATATAACAGTCATTCCATCTGTAATCCATACAGTCAAAAGACTGAAAGTATTCCAGTGAGGGAATTTTTTTATTTAAAAAGGCCAAGTTAGTTTATCTGGCGTTCAATATACTAGATACAGTTAGGCCTGCGTTTCATACATCTGGAATTAGCAAACTAATGTGCTGGGGTTGGGAAAACATATATGTACCCATACTAGAATCTGTCAAAGAAAGCGGTACTCACATATAACAGTCATTCCATCTGTAATCCATACAGTCAAAAGACTGAAAGTATTCCAGTGAGGGAATTTTTTTATTTAAAAGGCCAAGTTAGTTTATCTGGCGTTCAATATACTAGATACAGTTAGGCCTGCGTTTCATACATCTGGAATTAGCAAACTAATGTGCTGGGGTTGGGAAAACATATATGTACCCATACTAGAATCTGTCAAAGAAAGCGGTACTCACATATAACAGTCATTCCATCTGTAATCCATACAGTCAAAAGACTGAAAGTATTCCAGTGAGGGAATTTTTTTATTTAAAAAGGCCAAGTTAGTTTATCTCATTATATACTTAGATACAGTTAGGCTCATGCTTCATACATCTGAATTAGCAAACCAATGTGCTGGGGTTGGGAAAACATATATGTACCCATACTAGAATCTGTCAAAGAAAGCGGTACTACATATAACAGTCTGTTCCATCCGCAATCATACAGCCTATGGATCTGAATGCATCCCAGTGAAGAATTTTTTTATTTAAAAGGCCAAGTTAGTTTATCTGGCGTTCAATATACTGAGATGCTGATTGAGCCTGCGTATGCTTACATCTGGAATGAGCAACACCAATGTGCTGGGGTTGGGAACACATATAATGTACCCATGTACTCAGAATCTGTCAAAGCGGTATTCACATACTATACAGTCATTACCTGATCTGTAACCATACAGTCATTGGCACTAGTAAAGTATTCCAGTGAGGGAATTCTTTATATTAAAAAGGCCAAGTTAGTTTATCTATCTGGCGTGTCAATGATACTAAGAGATAGCAGTTAGGCCTAAAGCGTTTCATACGATCTGGACATGAGCAAATCAATGCGCTGGGGGCTGGAAAAGATATATGTACCCTCACTAGAATCTGTCAAAGAAAGCGCGTACTCTACATGTAACAGTCATTCCATCTGTAATCCAATAACAGATCAAAGACGAAAGTATATCCAGTGAGGGATTGTTACTATATAATATGAGGTTGCCATTGTAAGTGCGAGTCGAATGTAACAATGAAGAAAAATACTATATAGGGACGAGGACACGGTGACGGTGGTGCCGAGTGGAGCCTCTGTTGCTAGAGAGTGACGCTGGCCTGGCTCCTGAGGCGCTTTGGACAAGGGTAGGAACAACCCTCAGCTCGGCCGGGCAGAGATGTACGCAGTGATCTCGTGGGAGGCCCAACGCCGCTCTTGGGGATGGGTAAGGCCCGAGCAGGCACAGGCATTAATCGATTGGGTAGCCGACAGGTGGCTTCCAACCGTCCACCACATGGTCTTCACCCAGTCTTCTGCGGAAGCGCACAGGTGGCACCACTAAAACCAAGTCCCACTCGGTCTGTCACGATCACCGCAAGCATATCAGGGCGGTCTGAGCCAACAGAAGTTATGCTGCATGTCTCGTTCTTCTGCTTGTCAGACTCTGCTTCCTGGGTTTTCAGGGCGTCCATCGAGCCTCTTCCCAGTGGAGAGAACCAGCTGCATGCACCGGCCTTTGCACTACACAGGCTCCAGACGAAGCGGGACATGAGATACCGCCACAGCAGTGACGCGACTCTCCGATGATAACCAGCCACAGGTGCCACCGCCGCGCCTTTTTGCAGTGTGCAGACTGAAACAGGAGGTATGGCCAGGGAGGAGACTGGGTGACGATTGGCAGAGGGCGACGGTGTCTTGAACCCCACTGGACATGAGTCGAATGGCGGTAACATCTTGCACAGTTCAGAGGAAGAGGTAGTGGTGAGACCGGAGACAAGAGCGCTGCACAGAGAGAACAGGGGGCCAAAGCAGGCGAGCACGCCGCCCCAGAGTTCGCCTGCTACTGATGACATATCAGGATCCAACAGGGACCCAGCCACAGGCAGCTTCAAAGAGTTCCCTGGCATGGCACTTCTTTAACAATGTCCCAGTAAGGCCTAGTGACTTGCAATGCTCTGCCATCAGAGCCTGAGGCGGGCATGAACGCTCTGAACCGTCAGCACAGCCTGCATGACCAGGCATCACATGCATGTGCCATGAACTGCAGTGGGGTACACACCACTTAAAAACGAGGCACTGCTGAGGCTCCCCCTGCTCCCTCTACCGCTGCTGCCTCGGCCTCCGCCTACGGGAGGAATGTTGCCCGCCGAGCAGCAAACAGAGGATGTGCCACCGGTTCACCACCACTCGCCACCCAGTCAAGGCCTGTCCACTATATCACACAGCAGGCGTTCAGCTCTCAACATCTCAAACCTTAAGAGAGGAAGCGCAAATTCCCCCGAGTCACCCTCGGGCCCAACGACTTGGCCTGAACGCCAGCATTTCTAAACTGCTGGCCTTTAGATGCTGTCATGTCCCATTGGTGGACAGAGACAGCTTCAAGAGCTGATGGCCATGATCCCGTCCGTATGTGGTTCCCAGCCGCCACTACTTCTCCAAGACAGCCGTGCACTTCCTGCATTATGCAAGTGTCCGATACACCAGTCAAGTGCGCACTATAGCAATCCAGTTAGTAGCAGGTCCACCTAACGCACAGTCTCGTGGACACCGGCAAGCACGGCCAGGAGCACATATCTCACTAACTGCACACTGGATGGGCTGCGGTGTGCCGGGCCCCGGGAAGCGGACAGTTCCCTGGCGCGACGCCCTTCCGCCACTTCTAGGATCGCAGAGGCATCATTCTCTGCACTTCCTGTAAGTCTCTCCTCCTCCCACTCGGCTTCCTCCTCCACTGCTTCCACCAGCTCATCCAGGTTAGCCACACACCTCATCACCTGATAACTTCTGCAACAGTCCGGGTAGCGTCAGCAGGCACATCTCACCAGAGCCTCATATGTTTTTTGAGAGGACCCAGGCCCCTAGCGCAAAGAAGGGTTGTGGCGAGGTGTCGACAAACAGCCAATGAGTGGCTTCTGCCGGTGCGGCCTCATGCCAGTGCCTGGTCGGTATCCCGATAATGGCGCGTAGGAAATCGCTGGCGAGCTCTGGCGTCACTGGCCGGCTTGTATATCACTATCAGCCTGGCGCATGTGCTGAATCAGTGGTAAGCAGAGTTCATCACACCGGTACTATACATGTGAGAGCTGCTGCATAAAGTGCGGGCCGTCTGTGCCGCGCTTCCGCCGTTCATCCTGCCGCTGCTGCCTGTCTGCGCATGCGGAACTTCTCGGCTCTTCCACATCACCCCGCCGCATAGGCTGGCAGTGCCCACCCGGACGAGAAATCCACCTTGCGCATGGAGAGACTGCAGCGAGCAGCAGGAGCCATGAGTGGGTTTCAGCTGCAGCACGCTCGCATCAGTCTACTGCTCACGTCGAGCAGCACCACTTCACCACCAACGATTGGGCCTCCATGCGAGACCTGTGTTGCCCTGCTGCGCTGTTTCCTGAGCACTGACCACCAACCGCGGCAGTGGCGTGGCACTGGCACAGCGCCACAATACCACTTCTTATGTCTCCCTGATGAATTCACTTGGAGCAGTAGTGATTTGAGGAGGATGGCCCCAGGTGGGAGAGAGGCGAGATGAGGGCTCGTTTCTTAACTCGGGCACTAGCCCGATTCGAATTGGTCGCAGAGGGGAGGCTGGTTGGCAGCAGACAGGACAGGCCCACAGAGTCGTAGCCATAGGCATATTGCTGGAGGACTGAGAGGAGGATGAGGAGGGAGGAGGTGGAGGGACGGTAGATGACGCAAGTTCCTGACGGGGTGGCAGCCGGGCCCATCTGTGAATATGTGTGGCTATATTGGGGGGGATACGGCGGATGATGACGATATGCCTCCCCACAGAGGACAGCTTGTCCTTACCCATGGCAGCCTGGCCGCACACTGGCGAATATGCTACCAATGCTGCACAGCGACGATGCAGAGCTGCTACGTTCAACGTGCTGCAGACGACTAGGCGGCCACCTGTGGATCCTCGGCATAGCGACACATGTGCCCACTTGAATTCCTGAATCCGGAGCGCGACCGTAAGATGCGCGAGTACAAGCACTGCGCTTGATAGAGGCTCTATGAGCATTCCCACATGTCTACAGGGGAACAGGTGCGAAGAGTGAAGGCAGAGGAGTGGCAGAGGGTCGCCAGCACGAGCTGTGTCACGACCGAGCTCATCTGAGGGCAGGGTCAGCATGGCAGAAATGTGGAAAAGTCTGTCTCACGCCACAGCTATCTGCACCCGACACCTGACATCTGAGCGATGTTAGCAGGAGGCAGCATTTCACTAACATGGTTGAACAGGTATGTCTGCACACTCCTCTCCACATCCCTGACGGATGGTATCTGACCCCCATTCAACTACTGGGTTTCCGAAACACCGTCACGCTGAGCAAGTTGGCATGTCATGCCTTGGAGGTGCTTGTCCTGCCCGGCGGCCAGCGTTTTATCTGAGCCAGCGTATTCAGCACGGCAGAGCGTACTGACAAGCTGCAGCCGCCTGTCCACAGCCAGCGTGGACAAGCTGACCTTCATAAAGATAGAACCGAGATGATGGATCCCAAGGATCCTGTCCCTCCCTTGTGCAGTAGGTCCTTATTAACTGCCTAACATGTCTTGTCGTTGTGCTACAGGTCACCACTTCTTTATTTGATACAAATTTTGTAATGGCAAACCCACAGTTGAATGAAACTCTTCTTCTGTCTGGGCCGAGGGCTAACCAGATGAAAGCGGCCGGTTAAATCTGGTTAGTGACATGAAGCCGCAACCTCCTGCACATGCTACCTCTGTCTTCTGTCTGGGTGCTGAGGCTCAAGTCCTAAATAAAGCGGTCGTCTGCTTTGTGCTGGGGGATATGAAGCTACAATCTCTGACCTTCCTCTGTCTGGGTCAAAGGCCAAATCACTGAGACCTTCTCCTGTGGCGCGTGCTATGCTGCCAAGAGCCACGTAGCATGTGGGGCCTCTCTCTCCTTCCACCTGGGTGCAGGGTCAAATCAACTAAATTGTGGCCTACTCTGTGGTGGTTGATATGACGCCTGATTCTCCTGATGTGGAACCTCTCCTCTGCCTAGGTGAGAGGGTCAAAGAAACTAAATGGTGGCTTCTCCTGTGGTGGCTGATATGATGCCAGAATATGTGCTGTGGGGCCTCTCTCCTCTTCCTGGGTGCAGGGTCAAAGTAACTCAATGGTGGCTTCTCCTGTGGTGGCTGATATGATGCCAGAATATGTGCTGTGGTGCCTCTCTCTCTTCCTGGGTGCGGGGGTCAAAGTAACTCAATGGTGGCTTCTCCTGTGGTGGCTGATATGATGCCAGAATATGTGCTGTGGTGCCTCTCTCCCTCTTCCTGGGTGCAGGGGTCAAAGTAACTCAATGGTGGCTTCTCCTGTGGTGGCTGATATGATGCCAGAATATGTGCTGTGGGGCCTCTCTCCTCTTCCTGGGTGCAGGGGTCAAATAAACTAAATTGTGGCCTACTCCTGTGGTGGTTGATATGATGCCTGATTCTCTGATGTGGAACCTCTCTCCTCTGTTTGGGTGAAGGGGTCAAAGTAACTCAATGGTGGCTTCTCCTGTGGTGGTTAGTATGATGCCAGAATATGTGCTGTGGGGCCTCTCTCCTCTTCCTGGGTGCAGGGGTCAAAGTAACTCAATGGTGGCTTCTCCTGTGGTGGCTGATATGATGCCAGAATATGTGCTGTGGTGCCTCTCTCCTCTTCCTGGGTGCGGGGGTCAAAGTAACTCAATGGTGGCTTCTCCTGTGGTGGCTGATATGATGCCAGAATATGTGCTGTGGGGCCTCTCTCCTCTTCCTGGGTGCAGGGGTCAAAGTAACTCAATGGTGGCTTCTCCTGTGGTGGTTAGTATGATGCCAGAATATGTGCTGTGGGGCCTCTCTCCTCTTCCTGGGTGCAGGGGTCAAAGTAACTCAATGGTGGCTTCTCCTGTGGTGGCTGATATGATGCCAGAATATGTGCTGTGGTGCCTCTCTCCTCTTCCTGGGTGCAGGGTCAAAGTAACTAAATGGTGGCTTCTCCTGTGGTGGTTGATATGATGCCTGATTCTCTGCTGTGAAACCTCTCTCCTCCATCTGGGTGTAGGGGTCAAAGTCTTTCAAAGTCGCCTTCTCCTGTGCTGATTGATATAAAGCTGAAGGTTGTGCCATCTGACATGGTTGCCAGGGTCTGATTCAATGGGGGCCTACTCCTGTGGTGGGTGATCTAAATGCCTGATTCTCTGCTGTGAAACCTCTCTCCTCCGTCTGGGTATAGGGGTCAAAGTCTTTCAAAGTCGCCTTCTCCTGTGCTGATTGATATGAAGCTGATGGTTGTGCCATCTGACATGGTTGCCGGGGTCCCATTAAATTGGGGCCTACTCCTGTGGTGGTTGATATGATGCCTGATTCTCTGATGTGGAACCTCTCTCTCTGTTTGGGTGAAGGGGTCAAAGTAACTCAATGGTGGCTTCTCCTGTGGTGGCTGATATGATGCCAGAATATGTGCTGTGGGGCCTCTCTCCTCTTCCTGGGTGCAGGGGTCAAAGTAACTCAATGGTGGCTTCTCCTGTGGTGGCTGATATGATGCCAGAATATGTGCTGTGGTGCCTCTCTCCTCTTCCTGGGTGCAGGGGTCAAAGTAACTCAATGGTGGCTTCTCCTGTGGTGGCTGATATGATGCCAGAATATGTGCTGTGGTGCCTCTCTCCTCTTCCTGGGTGCGGGGGTCAAAGTAACTCAATGGTGGCTTCTCCTGTGGTGGCTGATATGATGCCAGAATATGTGCTGTGGTGCCTCTCTCCTCTTCCTGGGTGCAGGGGTCAAAGTAACTAAATGGTGGCTTCTCCTGTGGTGGTTGATATGATGCCTGATTCTCTGCTGTGAAACCTCTCTCCTCCATCTGGGTGTAGGGGTCAAAGTCTTTCAAAGTCGCCTTCTCCTGTGCTGATTGATATGAAGCTGATGGTTGTGCCATCTGACATGGTTGCCGGGGTCCCATTAAATTGGGGCCTACTCCTGTGGTGGTTGATATGATGCCTGATTCTCTGATGTGGAACCTCTCTCCTCTGTTTGGGTGAAGGGGTCAAAGTAACTCAATGGTGGCTTCTCCTGTGGTGGCTGATATGATGCCAGAATATGTGCTGTGGGGCCTCTCTCCTCTTCCTGGGTGCAGGGGTCAAAGTAACTCAATGGTGGCTTCTCCTGTGGTGGCTGATATGATTCCAGAATATGTGCTGTGGTGCCTCTCTCCTCTTCCTGGGTGCGGGGTCAAAGTAACTCAATGGTGGCTTCTCCTGTGGTGGTTAGTATGATGCCAGAATATGTGCTGTGGGGCCTCTCTCCTCTTCCTGGGTGCAGGGGTCAAAGTAACTCAATGGTGGCTTCTCCTGTGGTGGTTAGTATGATGCCAGAATATGTGCTGTGAAACCTCTCTCCTCCGTCTGGGTGTAGGGGTCAAAGTCTTTCAAAGTCGCCTTCTCCTGTGCTGATTGATATGAAGCTGATGGTTGTGCCATCTGACATGGTTGCCGGGGTCCCATTAAATTGTGGCCTACTCCTGTGGTGGTTGATATGATGCCTGATTCTCTGATGTGGAACCTCTCTCCTCTGTTTGGGTGAAGGGGTCAAAGTAACTAAATGGTGGCTTCTCCTGTGGTGGCTGATATGATGCCAGAATATGTGCTGTGGGGCCTCTCTCCTCTTCCTGGGTGCAGGGGTCAAAGTAACTCAATGGTGGCTTCTCCTGTGGTGCCTGATATGATGCCAGAATATGTGCTGTGGTGCCTCTCTCCTCTTCCTGGGTGCGGGGTCAAAGTAACTCAATGGTGGCTTCTCCTGTGGTGGCTGATATGATGCCAGAATATGTGCTGTGGTGCCTCTCTCCTCTTCCTGGGTGCGGGGTCAAAGTAACTCAATGGTGGCTTCTCCTGTGGTGGCTGATATGATGCCAGAATATGTGCTGTGGGGCCTCTCTCCTCTTCCTGGGTGCAGGGGTCAAAGTAACTCAATGGTGGCTTCTCCTGTGGTGGCTGATATGATGCCAGAATATGTGCTGTGGTGCCTCTCTCCTCTTCCTGGGTGCGGGGGTCAAAGTAACTCAATGGTGGCTTCTCCTGTGGTGGCTGATATGATGCCAGAATATGTGCTGTGGTGCCTCTCTCCTCTTCCTGGGTGCAGGGGTCAAAGTAACTCAATGGTGGCTTCTCCTGTGGTGGTTAGTATGATGCCAGAATATGTGCTGTGGGGCCTCTCTCCTCTTCCTGGGTGCAGGGGTCAAAGTAACTAAATGGTGGCTTCTCCTGTGGTGGTTGATATGATGCCTGATTCTCTGCTGTGAAACCTCTCTCCTCCATCTGGGTGTAGGGGTCAAAGTCTTTCAAAGTCGCCTTCTCCTGTGCTGATTGATATAAAGCTGATGGTTGTGCCATCTGACATGGTTGCCAGGGTCTGATTCAATGGGGGCCTACTCCTGTGGTGGGTGATCTAAATGCCTGATTCTCTGCTGTGAAACCTCTCTCCTCCGTCTGGGTGTAGGGGTCAAAGTCTTTCAAAGTCGCCTTCTCCTGTGCTGATTGATATGAAGCTGATGGTTGTGCCATCTGACATGGTTGCCGGGGTCCCATTAAATTGGGGCCTACTCCTGTGGTGGGTGATCTAAATGCCTGATTCTCTGCTTTGAAACCTCTCTCCTCCGTCCGGGTGTAGGGGTCAAAGTCTGTCAAAGTCGCCTTCTCCTGTGCTGATTGATATAAAGCTTATGCTTGTGCCATCTGACATGGTTGCCGGGGTCTGATTCAATGGTGGCCTACTCCTGTGGTGGGTGATCTAAATGCCTGATTCTCTGCTGTGTAACCTCTCTCCTCCGTCTGGGTGTAGGGGTCAAAGTAACTAAATGGTGGCCTACTCCTGTGGTGGGTGATATGATGCCTGGTTCTCTGCTGTGGGACCTCTCCTTTGTCTGGGTGCTGTGGTCAAAATAATAGTAAGTGACCTTCTCCATTGGTGGGTGACTTGAAGCCTGATTCTGTGCTATGGGACCTCACTCCAATTAATATTGTTAAATTTTTATTTATTTTATGTTAACTCATCATTTCCCTATCTACATTTGTTTGCAGGGGATTTAACTACATTTTGCTGCCTTTTGCAGCCCTCTAGCCCTTTCCGGGTGTGTTTTACAGCCTTTTTAGTGCCCAAAAGTTCGGGTCCCCATTGACTTCTATGGGGTTCGGGTTCGGGATGAAGTTCGGGTCGAGTTCGGATCACGAACCCGAACATTTTTCGAAAGTTCGGCCGAACTCGTCGAACCCGAACATCCAGGTGTTCGCTCATCTCTAGTCGTGACCCAATAGTCGGAGATGGAAGTGCCCAGGGACAAACAACTTATCTGAGGGGTACGTGCAAAAGCGAGATGCTGTGCAGAAGTAATTTCGGAAGAGATGTCAGCAGAAACCAAAGCCAAAATGATGTCAGCCGGCAGAATGGATTCAGGAGGGGTGTCAGAAGGCTGGAAAGCACAAAAACTTCTGGACAAGGCGTCCGCCTTGATGTTCTTACTTCCTAACTTGAAAGTAATGGAAAAGTTAAAACGAGTGAAGAACAGGGCCCATCTAGCTTGCCTGGGATTAAGGCATTTGGCGGTTTCAAGATTTTTTAGTCGGTAAGAACCGTGACACGGTGTCTGGCCCCTTCTAAAAAATGTCTCCATTCCTCGAAAGCCCCTTTGATAGCCAGTAGTTCCCGGTTACCAATGTCATAATTTCTCTCGGTGGGAGAGAATTTACGAGAAAAAACGCACAAGGTCTTAAATTGGTGAAAATAAAAGATCCCTGGGAAAGGATGACCCCCCACCCCATCATCCGATGCGTCAACCTCAACAACGAATGGTACCTGGCTGAATCAAGACTGGAGCCTTCTGGAAACACTTCTTAAGGGACTCAAAGGCCTTGAGAGCCTCGGGTGGCCAGTTAACAGGATCTGCCCTCTTCTTAGTTAAATCGGTCAACGGCTTGGCGATAACAGAAATTTTTTTAATAAAGTTCCGATAATAATTGGAGAACCCCAAAAAGCGCAGTAAAGCTTTAAGGGAGGATGGTCTCATACAGTTTTGAATAGCCTGAACCTTCTTGGGATCCATTTTAAATGAGTGTGGAGTAAGGATATATCCTAAGTAGAGATGAGCGAACTTCAAAAATTAGTTCGGCGTTTGGCGTTCGGGTTGGGGTAATCACCGCATCCCGTTATGGATTCCACTACCGCGGACTATCCCGGCATATGGAATCCATAAGGGGCAGCTTCCACAAACCCGAACTTTGGAAAAGCATAAGGACCTGGGGTGACATCACCGTCATGTGATCATTTAAAATGGATCCCAAGAAGGTTCAGGCTATTCAACTGATCCAGTGCTGAGCCACGCCCCCTGCACTGATCACATGACAGTGACGTCACCCCAGGTCCTTCGGCTTTTCCAAAGTTCGGGTTCGTGGAAGCCGCCCCTTATGGATTCCATATTCCGGGATAGTCCACGGTAGTGGAATCCATAGCGAGATGCGGCGATTACCCCAACCCGAACGCCGAACGCCGAACTAATTTTTGAAGTTCGCTCATCTCTAGAGATGAGCGAACACCTGGATGTTCGGGTTCGAGAAGTTCGGCCGAACTTCCCGAAAATGTTTGGGTTCGGGATCCGAAATCGACCCGAACTTTATCCCGAACCCCATTGAAGTCAATGGGGACCCGAACTTTTTGGCACTAAAAAGGCTGTAAAATAGTCCAGGAAAGGGCTAGAGGGCTGCAAAAGGCAGCAAAATGTAGGTAAATGCCCTGTAAATAAATGTAGATAGGGAAATGGACAATTTGGAGACCCAGAAGTTGAATGGGGCCGAACCATCAGTCAGTACATGGATGGGTGTGCAGACGTACTGTTCAACCATGTTAGTGAAATGCTGCCTCCTGCTAACACGTTCCGTATCAGTTGGTGGTGCAGTTAGCTGTGGCGTGAAGACAAAACTTTTCCACATTTCTGCCATACTAACCATGCCCTCAGAGGAGCTGGCCGTGACACTGCTGCGTTGGCGACCTCTTGCTCCTCCTCTGCCTTCGCCTTGGGCTTCCATCTGTTCCCCTGTGACATTTGGGAATGCTCTCAAGAGTGCGTCTACCAGCGTGCGCTTGTACTCGCGCATCTTCCTATCATGCTCCAGTGCGGGAAGTAAGGTGGGCACATTATCTTTGTACCGGGGATCCAGCAGGGTGGCAACCCAGTAGTCCGCACACGTTAAAATGTGGGCAACTGTCGTTGCGCAGGCACTGCAGCATGTAGTCGCTCATGTGTGCCAGGCTCCCTAGAGGTAAGGACAAGCTGTCCTCTGTGGGAGGCGTATCGTCATCGTCCTCCGTATCCCCCCAGCCACGCAGCAGTGATGGGCCTGAGCTGTGTCGGGAGCCACCCCGCTGTGAACCTGCTTCATCCTCATCCTCCTCCACCTCATCCTCATCCTCCTCGTCCTCCAGTAGTGGGCCCTGGCTGGCCACATTTGTACCTGGCCTCTGCTGTTGCAAAAAACCTCCCTCTGAGCCACTTCTAACAGACTGGCCTGAAAGTGCTAAAAATGACCCCTCATCCTCCTCCTCCTCCTCCTGGGCCACCTCCTCTTCCATCATCGCCCTAAGCGTTTTCTCAAGGAGACATAGAAGTGGTATTGTAACGCTGATAACGGTGTCATCGCCACTGGCCATGTTGGTGGAGTACTCGAAACAGCGCAACAGGGCACACAGGTCTCGCATGGAGGCCCAATCATTGGTGGTGAAGTGGTGCTGTTCCGCAGTGCGACTGACGTGTGCGTGCTGCAGCTGAAACACCACTATAGCCTGCTGCTGCTCGCACAGTCTCTCCAGCATGTGCAAGGTGGAGTTCCACCTGGTGGGCTCATCGCATATGAGGCGGTGAGCGGGAAGGCCAAAGTTCCGCTGTAGCGCAGACAGGCTAGTAGCGGCAGGATGTGAACACCGGAAGCGCGCACAGACGGCCCTCACTTTATGCAGCAGCTCTGACATGTCAGGGTAATTGTGAATGAACTTCTGCACCACCAAATTCAGCACATGCGCCAGGCAAGGGATGTGCGTCAAACCGGCTAGTCCCAAAGCTGCGACGAGATTTCGCCCATTATCGCACACCACCAGGCCGGGCTTGAGGCCCACCAGCAGAAAACACTCTTCGGTCTGTTGTTCAATACCCCGCCACAACTCCTGCGCGGTGTGGGGTCTGTCCCCCAAACATATGAGTTTCAGAATGGCCTGCTGACGTTTACCCCGGGCTGTGCTGAAGTTGGTGGTGAAGGTGTGTGGCTGACTGGATCAGCTGGTGGAAGCAGAGGAGGAGGAAGCCGAGTAGGAGGAGGAGGCTACAGGAGGCAAAGAATGATGCCCTGCGATCCTTGGCGGCGGGAGGACGTGCGCCAAGGAACTCTCCGCCTGAGGCCCAGCCGCCACTACATTTACCCAGTGTGCAGTTAGGGAGATATAGCGTCCCTGGCCGTGCTTACTGGTCCACGTATCTGTGGTTAGGTGGACCTTGCCACAGATGGTGTTGCTCAGTGCACACTTGATTTTATCGGATACTTGGTTGTGCAGGGAAGGCACGGCTGTCTTGGAGAAGTAGTGGCGGCTGGGAAGAACATACTGTGGGACAGCTATGGACATTAACTGTTTGAAGCTGTCTGTGTCCACAAGCCTGAATGACAGCATTTCAAAGGCCAGTAGTTTAGAAATGCTGGCATTCAGGCCCAGGGCTCGAGGGTGGCTAGGTGTGAATTTACGCTTTCTCTCCTAGGTTTGTGAGATGGAGAGCTGAACGCTGCCGTGTGACATGGTGGAGATGCTTGGTGACGCAGGTGGTGGTGTCGGTGGCACATCCTCTGTTTGGTGGGCGGCAAGTGCCAACATTCCTCCCGAGGCGGAGGAAGAGGCCGAGGCAGCAGCAGAAGAGGGAGCAGGGGGAGCCAGAGTGAGTTCCTTGCTTTTATGGTGTTTACTCCACTGCAGTTCATGCTTTGCATGTAGATGCCTGGTCATGCAGGTTGTGCTAAGGTTCAGAACGTTAATGCCTCGCTTCAGGCTCTGATGGCACAGCGTGCAAACCACTCGGGTCTTGTCGTCAGCACATTGTTTAAAGAAGTGCCATGCCTGGGAACTCCTTGAAGCTGCCTTTGGGGTGCTCGGTCCCTGGTGGCGGTGGCCAGTAGCAGGCGAACTCTCTTGGAGGCGGCTGTTCTGCTTTTGCCCCCTGCTCCCTCTTTTGCTACGCTGTTGTCTCGGTCTCACCACTGCCTCTTCCTCTGAACTATGAAAGTCTGTGGCACCACCTTCATTCCATGTGGGGTCTAGGACCTCATCGTCCCCAGCATCGTCTTCCACACAGTCTTCCTCCCTGACCTCCTGTTCGGTCTGCACACAGCAGAAAGACGCAGCAGTTGGCACTTGTGTTTCGTCATCATCAGAGACGAGCGGACTGCGATGAGATAGTATTCCCATGTCCTCATCATCAGAAAACATCAGTGGTTGTGCATCAGTGCATTCTATGTCTTCCACCACTGGGGAAGGGCTAGGTGGATTCCTTTGGGAAACCGTGCCAGCAGAGTCTTCAAACAGCATAAGAGACTGCTGAATAACTTGATGCTCAGACAGTTTCCCTGATATGGATGGGGGTGATGTGACAGACTGATGGGCTTCGTTTTCAGGCGCCACCTGTGCGCTTTCTGCAGAAGACTGGGTGGGAGATAATGTTGTGAACGTGCTGGATCCACTGTCGGCCACCCAATTGATTAGCGCCTGTACCTGCTCAGGCCTTACCCTCCTTAGAACGGCATTGGGCCCCACCAAATATCGCTGTAAATTCTGGCGGGTATTGGAACCTGAGGTAGTTGGTTCACTAGGACGTGTGGCTGTGGCAGAATGGCCACGTCCTCTCCCAGCACCAGAGGGTACACTAACACCACCTCGACTGCGTCCCTTACTAGATGTTTTCCTCATTGTTACCATTCACAAAGCACCACAATAAGAAAATAAATATTTGGCCCAATGTATTGATTTCAAATTCAGGCCTTTTTATTTAGAAGGCACCTAACACTATCTGCCTATTTATTTATGTAGCGTATTACACTAATCCAGGCACAGCAGTAACCACTGATTTAGGGGAATATCTCTTTTAGGGCTAGTATTTAGGCCCTGGATGAAAGGTATCATTTTATGGACAGATTTAAACTAGGCCTGCAACAGCTGGAACACCAGATTCCGGGTATTGCTATTTTGGCAATTGAATTTCACCCCAGAACAAAATATATAATTTGCAGGACACTATGAAACTTGGCCAGCCACAGCTGAAACCACTGATTTATGGTATTGCTATTTTGGCAATTGAATTTCACCCCAGAACAAAATATATCCTTTGCAGGACACTATTATAGTGTGCCAGCCAGAGCTGAAACCACTGATTTATGGTATTGCTATTTTGGCAATTGAATTTCACCCCAGAACAAAATATATCCTTTGCAGGACACTATGAAACTTGGCCAGCCACAGCTGAAACCACTGATTTATGGTATTGCTATTTTGGCAATTGAATTTCACCCCAGAACAAAATATATGTTTTGGCGGACACTATTATAGTTTGCCAGCCAGTGCTGGGACACCAGATTTAGGGGATTGCTATTTTGGCAGTTGAATTTCACCCCAGAACAAAATATATGTTTTTGCGGACACTATTATAGTTTGCCAGCCACAGCTGAAACCACTGATTTATGGTATTGCTATTTTGGCAATTGAATTTCACCCCAGAACAAAATATATCCTTTGCAGGACACTATGAAACTTGGCCAGCCACAGCTGGAACCACTGATTTATGGTATTGCTATTTTGGCAATTGAATTTCACCCCAGAACAAAATATATGATTTGCAGGACACTATTATAGTCTGCCAGCAAGAGCTGAAACCACTTATTTATGGTATTGCTATTTTGGCAATTGAATTTCCACCCAGAACAAAATATATCCTTTGCAGGACACTATGAAACTTGGCCAGCCACAGCTGAAACCACTGCTTTATGGTATTGCTATTTTGGAAATTGAATTTCACCCCAGAACAAAATATATGTTTTGGCGGACACTATTATAGTTTGCCAGCCAGAGCTGAAACCATTGATTTATGGTATTGCTATTTTGCCAATTGAATTTCACCCCAGAACAAAATATATGTTTTGGCGGACACTATTATAGTTTGCCAGCCACAGCTGTGACACCAGATTTATGGTATTGCTATTTTGGCAATTGAATTTCACCCCAAAACAAAATATATGTTTTGGCGAACACTATTATAGTTTGCTAGCCAGTGCTGGGACACCAGATTTAGGGGATTGCTATTTTGACAATTGAATTTCACCACAGAAAATAATCTATCCTTTGCCAAACAGCAGACAGTATTACACTTGGCTAGCCAAAGCTGGAACACCAGATTTAGGGGATTGGTATTTTGGCAATTGTATTTAACCCCTTAATAAAATATAGAAATTTCTATCCTGAGTTTCTAGGGGTGACAATTAGCACAGCCAAGCCCCTGATGTAGGATATAGCAAAAAAAAACTAGTATTGATGGATTGATGGACTTGGTGGCAGCTTGATCTGGTGCACCACAAGTCACAAAATGGCCTCCGATCACCCCAGAAAAAAAGTGACAGAAAACGCTCTGTGCAGCCTGAAAACCAGTGAGCAAGTAACTAGCAGAAGTTGAATCATTCACAGCTGTAGATCGATCACTTCATTAGGTGCTTTTGCTGAATTTTCCCTGCCTAATCTCGCCCTCACAGCAGCTGCGTCCTCTCCCTACACTAATCAGAGCAGTGTGACGTGCGGCGCTACGTGACTCCAGCTTAAATAGAGGCTGGGTCACATGCTGCACTTGGCCAATCACAGCCATGCCATTAGTAGGCATGGCTGTGATGGGCTCTTAGGGCAAGAAGTAAAACAATAGCTGATTGGCTGCTGTGCAGCCCTTCAGAAAGCGGAAAGAAATCGCCGAACAACGAACCCGAACCCGAACTTTTTTGAAAATGTTCGGGTCCGGGTCCGGGTCCTGAACACCCCAAAATTCGTTACGAACCCGAACTATGCTCGAACTGTTCGCTCAACACTACTCATCTCTAATCCCAAGTACAAAATTTCCTGCACTCCAAACACGCATTTTTCGAGTTTGACCGACAATTGATTCTCTCTGAGGATACCAAGCACTTGTTTTAGGTGGGAAGCATGGGATCCCCAATCCGGAGAGAAAATCAAGATATCGTCAAGATACAAGATAACAAATCTGCCAATAAACTCCCTGAAGATATCATTCATAAAATTTGGGAAAACTGCTTGGACATTACTGAGACCGAATGGCATGACTAAATACTCAAAGTGCCCTTCCGGGGTGTTGAAGGCAGTTTTCCACTCATCTCCCTCCTTAATGCGTATAAGATTATAAGATCCTTTTAAGTCTAGTTTGGAAAACCAGGAGGCCCCCAAAACTTGGTTGAACATGTCAGGAATCAACGCAATAGAATACTGATTCCTAATGGTGATCTTGTTCAACCTTCTGTAGTCGATACAGGGTCTAAGACCACCATCTTTCTTTTTGACAAAAAAGAACCCTGCACCCATGGGGGAGCTGGAGGGCCTAATATGTCCTTTTTTTAAACTTTCACTTAGATATTCCTTCATGGCTTTTCATTCGGGGCCAGAAAGGTTGTAAATACGCCCCTTGTGGAACTTAGACCCGGCCTCTAAATGGAGGAGTCATAGGATCTATGAGGAGGGAGAGTCTCCAATTCGGGTGTGGAGAAGACCTCTCGGAATGCTTTGAAATATGGGGGAATCAACATAACATCAGAAGAAGCCCCTGCCTGGAAAGAGGTTACACAGGAGCTACAATTATGACCCCACCTCTCTAACTCACCCGTGGTCCAGTTAATGACTGGGTTGTGGAGCTGCAACCAGGGCATCCCTAATACTATCTCTACGGGCAAATTCTCAAGAACAAAGAACGAGCATCTCTCCGAATGACTTACCCCGACAGACAAGGTTAATTCTGGAGTGCATAATTTGACATTTCCTCCCAACAAGGGAGTGAAGTCAATGGCCACGATATGAATGGGAGTGGGCAGATTCAAGACTGGAATTCCCACCTGACCTGCGAACTTGAGATCAACAAAACTAAAGGCAGAACCTGAATCAATAAAAGCTTTACCTGACCCCTTGACATTCCCAAAGGCAACAAAATGTGTAATAACAACTTCTTTTTTACCACCTCTGGGAGAACCTTGTCTTTGAATCCCTAAAATTTTGGTGGTCTACCAGAGGGAGGGATCCTGGGACATTGATGAACCCAGTGTTCAGAATCGCCGCAGTAGAAACAGGCACCCTGTCGTCGACGTCGTTCTCTTCTAGTCATGCCTCATGCCAAGCTGCATCGGTTCATCCAAGTGAGACTCCAGGCTAGGTCCCACAGATGCGGATTCAGGTCTAGAGGGTCCCTGGGGAAAGAAAAGATGTTCCCACTGTCTCTCCCTTACACGTCTGTCCAATGGCCAAATTCATGGTCTCCTCTAAGTTCTCTGGACAGGGGTAACCTACAAGCATATCCTTGAGATTTTCAGCAAGACCCGAACTGATTTTTGATCGCCGGTTTGTTCCAGCCTGAGGATACGCACCACTTACGGAACTGGGTACAGTAGTCCTCCACCGGTCTATCACCCTAAATGAGGGACCTAAGGTGGGACTCAGCTACTGAGGCTCTGTCGGGTTCGTCGTACAGAATCCCCAGCACCTGAAAAAATGCCTCTATGGACAGGAGAAAAGGGGAGTCCGGGGGTAAGGCAAACGCCCACTCCTGAGGGTCGCCTTGGAGGAGGGAAAAAATTATCCCCACCCTCTGCGGGTCAAAACCTGACAAGTGAGGGCGCAAGCGAAAGTATAACTTACAACTTTCCTTAAAGGCCAGAAAACACTTGCAATCACCAAAAAAACAGTCAAGCAACTTAACATGAGGCTCAGTCTGCGATGCAGTCGGGGCAGCTAGTGGGATGGTCCGAGAGGCTTTCTGGGCCTGTAACCTTTCCCCAAGTTCCTGTATTATTTGCTCCAAGTTCTGCACGTGGTCGGTAAGACTTTGCAGAGGGTCCATAATGAATGTCTTGGGCTGTGATTCTGTCACGCCGCCCTAGAATCAGAGAGATAGAGAGCGTGTGTCCACTAGACTGCCACCCACGCCTCTGTCCCTGCCTACTTTCACTTCCCATCCTAAACAATGGAGCGCAACAGGATGGAGGTCCCTAACTTGAGTAAGTTCGGGAGAGACAGATAAAAGCAGCGATAGGTAACCGGCGTCGTCGGGCAGCAGGAGCGTACAGCAGGAAAGGAGGATAGCCAACTAGCAGAGGTTACACGTCAGAATTCAAGGGAGAAGCAAAGACAATACGAGTAACAAGTCGAAGGTCAAACCGGGAGGTCACGTCAAAATGCAAGGGAGAGGCAAAGACAGTACGAGGAACAAGCCGGAGGTCAAACCTGGAGGTCGCATCAGAATACAAGGGAGAGGCAAAAGAAGGGTCAAATCAGAAGCAGAAGTTCAAATACAGAGCAATCCAATGGAGTATAAGGTAGCCCAATAAGCACAATTACAGGCAACCTGTGGCCAGTAGGTTTCCTGCTTATATACACAAGGGCTAAGGTCATGTGACGTGGCCAGCGCCACATGACCTGCCCCAGGACTGACCCTCAATTGACACAGGTATCCTGGCAACAGAGGACGCCGGACACACATAGAGGGAACGTGTGGCCGGGCGCGATCCGCCCTCTGTTGCCATGGCAGCGGAGACTCCGGGCGGCTCCCCGCTCTGCTGGGAAGGCGTCTCCTGCTGCTGCCAGAGAGGGACAGGACGCCGGCGGCACAAGGAGGATGACGCGCGTCTCCGGCGTCCTGTGACAGGGAGGGACTGAAGAACCAGCAACTTGGACCGAGCACGTTCAGCTTCTGCACCATTGGATGCGTGCACGCATACTGTTGTCTCTTGTCAATCGCTTTAGTGATCGAATGCTGACAGAATGACTGATGAGGAGTAGGAGCAGAAGCCTCTGGACCAACAGAAGATGGGATTGACAGACAGCTCCCTTCGGCTGAGGTGGTGGAGCCTTGACTGGCCAAAACTGGGTGCGTGCCACTCGGTAATGTAGCGGTAGCTGCGGCAGGCTGGACCACCACATCGTAGCCACAGTTCTCCCAGGCCATTTTATGGTGATGCTGCATATGTTGACGCAGGGCAGTGGTGCCAACAATGGCACCCTTGCCATGCTTCACCTTCTGCCCACGTATTCTACATATGGCCATGTAGACCTCCCCTGGCCACTTCACAAAAAACTGCCACACCTCCCCGTACCTGATTTTTCCCCCAACACTACTCACTGGCTAACTGCTACCATCGCTGCTTCTGAAACCATGCACCACTCCATTCCGGGCAGGTAGGCTGCTGCAAAGTGGGTCGTCTACCCCGTGCCTGTTTGGCTCCCGACCTCCCACTGCTGCTACTCTATTGACTCCCAGCCACACTAGCGACTTGCTGGCTCAGCTGCTGCCTGACGGGCAAGCTGCCACCCTCTTCTCCTGATGATGACGAAGCCCCTTCTTCACCTGGCTCCCAAGTGCTATTGGCTACATTATCATCGAGTAGTGTCTGCACATCACTGATGTCCTCCTCAACGGCCTCTGACCACTTGCAACACAAGCTCCCGTGCCACTCTCCTTATCACTTCTTGCCAGCCTAGTGGAGGAAGCTGCGGATGTCTCCTCGACATCTTGGCAGAGCAGTAGCCGCTCCTCTATTAGCTCTTCCTTGCTGAAAAGTGAAACTGAGCCTACTGCATGTGATACTTCTTGCGGTGATGGAACAGAAAAGGCCAGAGGCAGGTTGAGGGAACAGGGCTTGCTCCCAGGCCATGCCAACCAAGGGTTGTGTCTGACGAACCCACCGACTGTTGGCTGGGGGTGTCTGATGTCACTTGGGATGACGTGGATGACCGCTGGGTTGCTGGTCAAACACAACCTCTAGATGACACCCAGAGCTCAGGCCTCTCGCTGCGACTACCGCTGCCACGACCCCTTACTCTGCTGCGACCTCTGCTTGCGCCAAAAACATTCAGGCCTCTGCCACTCCTCTGCACATGGTCTGGCACTTCTCTGCCTGACATACTTGTAGCTGAACTAAACATATTAAATGGAAGTTAAAACACCCCTAAAAGCAACAAATATATTTTTCTTTTTGTACTGAAATAGGCCACTAAATGCTTTCACCACAATTAACCGTGGAAATGCACTGAAAATATATTTTGCTTGTAATAAAATACTACCCTATACTCTTTGACCAGAAAAAACTCAAATAGTAAAGTGTGCAGATATTTTTCTAGTAGTACTGAAATACGCCCCTATACACTTTGACCAGGAAAAACTTGAAGAGGGAAGTGTGTATATATATTTCTTGAAGTACTGAAATACGCCCCTATACAATTTCACCAGAAATAACTGCAGTAGTGAACTGAGAATATATATTGCTTGTTGGACTGAATTATGCCACTAATCGCTTTGACCAGAAAGAAATTAAAGTGAACTGCGTATATATATTTATTGAACTACTGAAATACGCCACTATACGCTTTCAACAGAAATCACTGCAGCAGTGAACTGAGAAACTGCAACAGTGCAGTGTGTATATATTTTTCTTTTTTTGACTGAAATATGCCCCTATACGCTTTCTCCAGAAATAACTGCAGAAGTGAAATACACATATATATTCTTCTTGTAGTACTGAATAATATACTAAGAAATAAGCCTTTAAAGGCTTGTCAACATAACACTTGCAGCCCAACAACAAAAAGCTCGAATGACATAGCTGTCTAATGACTATTTGGATCCTCAAATAATTGTTCCCTGCACTTGTAAATCACTTTCCTATTAATGTCCCTCGCGCCTTCTGATGTCTCTCCCTGCACTAAGATGCTGTGAAATGATTTCTCCCCATCCTTTCCCTGCACCTATAAACCTTTTTTTCTGTCCTTTATTTACCACAATTGTTTTTCCACTTACTGTCCCTAGCGCCTTCACACATCTGTCCCTGCACTCTGAAGGCTGGAATATGTCTGATTGCAAGATGGCCGACGTATTTATAGGACTGTGACATCACAGGGCTGGCTGATGATTGGCTGCATGCAGGCATCTCAATCTGGGTGATCCCGCCTTCCCAGAGATCCTTGCCCTATATCCTCAGTCCTCACATGTGTAGCCGCCATTTTAGGAATTCGTTGCGAATCAAATTTTTCCTAAAATTCTAAATGAATTCCACTATGTCAGCTTCGATTCGCTCATCTCTAGCTGCTACCTCACCACTCAGGTCTCCTCATGCTGCTGCTACCACCTCCACACTATGTCACCTTGCCAGTCTGTGGCCTCCTCATGCTGCTGCTGCTAACTCAACACTATGTTACCTTTCCTGTCTGTTGCCTCCTCATCCTGCTGCTGCCACCTCCACACTATGTCAACTTGCCACTCCGTGGTCTCCTCATGCTGCTGCTGCTGCCACCTCCACACTATGTCACCTTGCCACTCTGTGGTCTCCTCATGCTGCTGCTAAATCAACACTATGTCACTGGGCCACTCTGTGGTCTCCTCATGCTTCTGATGCTCACACTTCCATACTATGTCACCTTGCCACTATGTGGCCTCCTCATGCTGCTGCCACTTCCACACTATGTCACCTTGCCCCTCTGTGGCCTTCTCATGCTGCTGCTGCTGCCACCTCCACACCATGTCACCTTGCCACTCTGTGGCCTTCTCATGGTGCTGCTAAATCAACACTATGTCACCTTGCCACTCTGTGGCCTTCTCATGCTGCTGCCATCTCAACAATATGTAAATGGACCACTCTGTGGTCTCCTCATGCTGCTGCTGCTGCCACCACCTCCCCACTATGTCACTTGGCCACTCTATGGTCTCCTCATGCTGCTGCAACCTCAACACTTTGTCATTGGGCCACTCTGTGGACTTCTCAAGCTGTTCTCCCACTCTCCCCTCTACATGACTGGGCCACTATTTTGCCTTTTTGGCCTGGTTGACATCATCATTTATTTGACCTTGTTTCTGATCTGTCAGAAGGAAGGAAAAATTAGATGCACAACGCATCCTGCCTGTGTAGCAGCTGTAAGGCCTTATGGTCCCATCAGAATTGGCTTATGATTTGGTAGCCAAAAGCAGGAGTGGGTACAAAACATAGAAGACATGCAAATATTCTATTCAAGTGTCATCTCTGTTTTGGATCCACTCCTGTTTTTTTTTCTTTTGGCTTTAGCAATACTGGTGGATTACTCACCAAATACAGACAAGATCCATTTTATGTGGGTTATTGTTCTGACGGATCAAAGGAAGAGCAAAATAATCAGTGACGTCAACACAAACTAAATGCTGACACCCTTTCCACTCTGTCAGGGTGGCTGTCAAAGTATAAGCGCTTAATAAAACAGGTTCTGTAGACATCTATGCGGAATCAGCTGACGATGGTGTAAAAGAAGTGCTCTCTTTCACGCTACAGTAGGATCTTCCTCTGCACGGTTATGTATACCTGGCGCTAACATACGACCTTTAAGGCTGAGTTCACTCTTGAGTTATTTAGTCAGTTTTGGACTTGTAACTGCCCAAATAAGTGAAGTGTGCAGTGATTCTAAGAGCGACACCTGTCATGTGCGTGTCATACTGACTGTTTCACTACTACAGCAGACTCCCTATGCATGTTACTGCAAGGCACAGTGTTCTACACCACTATACATGCTCTCTACAACCAGGAAATAGCTATTTTTAATGTGATTCCCCTTAACCCCCTATTAGACTGCACGATTAATGTCTTGCACTGTATAGTCGAGAAGTCGATCAGCGGATGAACTACAAAACACTCGTCCATCATCTCATGGGCTTCTTTCATCAGGATGAAAGAAGCTCGCTTATCGGCTGCACATCTACTTGTGTAGTCAGTATAGTCAGTATGTGCTGCCGATAATGAACAGAACAAAATGAGGGAGGAACAACTGTAGTAGCAATTACTCCTTCCACGTTCAGTTTTCATTGGCCTGTGTAATCAGGTCAGTGCAAACAAGCCCTGATGGATGAATCATCCATTGGAGCTTAAACTGTCCGAAGTTCAGGCAGTGTGATACCACCTTTACTCACAAAATGAGCCCCTTTCACCCTTCAACAATTCCATAAAAGAGCTTTTAGTTATACCTGTAAATTCCTTTCCCTGCAATCATACTTCACCAGTATACAGGCTCGGACTGGCCCAGAGGGGTACAGATGAATCCCCCAGTGGGCCCTGAGTATACTACCTCCTGCACAAGTGGCACATAGCACAGTAGAGTGATTGTACTACATATAGATAGGCAGTAATCATCTCAACCAGTGTATGTTCCTATAAAAAATGAGAAGATCATTTAAGAAACTACCCAGTTTATTATCATTGATACATCAGGTGGCTAAGATGGCTTCTAGATACAGAGGCAGACCAACCAGTATCCTCTTTTCCAGGGGACCCACCTTCTTGCTGCAGGGACCCTTGTCTGCTGCTGTGTGAGCAGGTAATATTTGAATGTATCTGTATGGTGGGACCACAAAATAAATTTTACTGGTGGGCCCTAGGCACCCCAGTCCGACACTGCCAGTGTATGAAATGCAACTTAACTCTTCATATCCAACTAATGCAAGACAATACTGGGGAGCAGCATTAAAAACAAGCTAGAAGGATAACCCTGAGCAATGTGTGCAGGTTACATAATTTTTATATGAACCAAATCTAGCAGTGAAAGTTCTTATACCTATGTTAAAAATGAAACATTATCTAACATTATCTAATTTAAAAATGAAACATTATCTAATTTTCTACACTATTTTGACACTATTTTGTGATTTAGAGCACATGGTGGTTTAAACGGTTCTGACTTTTCTATTTGTTGGAACTACCAAAATAATATTTGCAACAATTTTTCATGTGACACATAGGGCTTTAGAATTTATTTTTTAGTTTTATTGGGGGGAAACTGCACAAAACATTTTTAAAAAGTCCCTGATAAAGGAGCCCGTTAGGCTCAGAAATGCGTTGGAGACCTTTTTGTCCCTCTACAGCATCCGTAGCAAGGGCTGTGATGTCACTAGCTGAAGTTACCTAGCAACAGACCTGTAGCTCCCTCGCGTGAGCGTCTGCTGCCAGCCGGAGCGACGCCACGCTTGAAGGTTAGAGCAAGAAGTACTTTACATCCCGGAACTGCATTGCAACCAAGCGGAGGAGGAAAGAAGATATTTCCACCTACTATCCACCTACTACCCCCTGCCCGGACAGGTAAATAAAGAAAACAACTATAGACAATTTATGAACACCATCAAACGGACTGATTAACATCTTTTATTAACTATTTTTTTAAACTCTTTTTTAACTTACTTTTCCTATTATGTCACCAGCGCGGGTATTCCCTCTCTGATTTATGACTACGAGTCTCCCTATTTTTAAAAAGTCATTTTTTTTTTCAAACTATAGCTCCTTATTCTTTAAATATGCAAACTGACACCAAAATAAATTATTAAAAAGATTTCCCTATTTTGTGTTGGTCTATTTGCAATACAATATGTTTAGTTTCAAATGAATGGGGGGGTAATGGTGATGGTTTTGGTAAGTGTGGGTGTTTTTGTTATGTATTTTATTATTTAGAATTTTTTTACTTAATTTTTTGCCACATAATATGTCCCCCAAGAGGTCATAAAAAGACCTTGACCCTTTTTAAATTTTGCACTTTTTCTTTTTTCATTTTAACTTTTATTTATATTTAATAATTTTTTTATAATTGGTTTATTACTTATTTTTTTAATATATCTTTGCCACATTCTATTCAATAAAAAGATTGCTAATGACAGTGAACACCCCTTTATTTAGAACTTTTTCCTTTTTTTTTTTTTTGTTTATTTGTATTATATAAATTTTAGAATTTTTTAAAAAAATTTATTATTATTTTTTTTAAATATATTTTGGACACATAACTTGTCCCCCAGGAGGACTTTTTCTTTTCTTTTAATTCTATTATGTTTTTTTTTTTTTATTGTGTTTTCAATTTTCTTTTATAATTTTTTAATTTATTTTAATTTATTTTTTTTCCACATAATTTGTCTCCAAATGTAAGAATGCACCCAAGTTGACATTTGATTGAAAAGATATTGGATAACTGCAATAACTGTTGTGTAAAGATATATGCATAAACAGATACACTATACAATCACAATTGTGATGGTAATTGTTGACTACATAGAAGGCACAGTCATAGAAAACATGAGAAATAGATATACCCTACCAGTATCTTTTCTATGGAATACTGACATACTGTTACAGCAATCTCAACCAACAGATTTGACTTTGGGCTACTATTATGTTGTCATCCTGGCAGTTCCCTGGTTTTCACCCTTTAACCCCTTAGTAGAGCATGACGTACTATGTGCGTCATGATGTGGTGTTAGTTAGCGCATCATGACATGCACAGTACATCATGAAATAAAAGTCTCACTGGAAGTAAACATGCGGTAACACCGGCATTTTAACAAATATCATGTCCGGGCACACGTCAGGGGACCAAACACAGTGGTCCCTGTTTCCCAATCGCTGTATTGGTCACTCAGATCTAAGTGACCAATCGCATCATGTCCTGCATGCCAGCAGGCAAGAATCATCCAGTGCAGCTCCGATGTCCTGATTATGACAGTTACACTGAAAAAGCTTTGGGAGACAAAAACTGTTTTTTTTTTAGCACTATTTTCACTGTAACTGGATCATCCAAAGAAGCCCCACTTAGGCCGCTTTCACATGATGAGAACACATTGCACCCGCACGGGATCGGGACCCATTAATTTCAATGGGTCTGTGTACATGAGCGTTGGTTTTCACGCATCACTTCACGCATCACTTCAGGGCTTGTTTGCACTGACCTGATTTCATTGCATGAAAATAGCAGCATGTTCTATATTTCTGTGATTTTCACGCAACGTTGGCCCTATAGAAGTGAATTGGGCTGCGTGAAAATCGCATCACATCCGCACTTGCTTGCTTGTTTTTAACGGATGGTTGCAAAGAGATGTTGTTTGTAAACATTCAGTTTTTTATCACACGCAAGCAAAACGCATTAAATTGCATTGCATCTGTGCAATAAAAACTGAAAGCGATCGCAAACAAAACTGAATGTACTTGCTTGCAAAATTGCGCAGTTTTTACTGAAATAATACACCTATTCGAGAAGAAGACAGAAGCGCTGATAAACCACTTCTGCCTTCTCCTCGGCTTCCCCCCTGTCATTGGGAAGCAGGAACTGTATCGCATCGCTATTCAGTACTTCGGGCAGAAACACAGCCTGCGCGCCTGCTCTATACCATGCTGCCTGAACTGCATTTTCAATGGACAGATTCACTTTAAATCTCAGGAATAGCATTCCTCAAGTATAAAAACAAGTGGACAAAATTACATTTTAATTATCACTTTAGTAAAATTGGAAAAGTACAATCTAATCATCTGATACGGCACTTTGCTATAATCATATATGAGAATTAATATTGCTGTGATTTGACAAGTTGTTAGTTGCATGTTCCAGGTTTGTATTCTAGAATTAACAAACATTTTTAATACATAGTCTTAAATTTTTAAGTGTTAAATATTATCACACAAAAGATACTGATTGCAATTGTGTGCAATTAACTTTGAATGATGTTACTTATTAAATTCTTTTTTAGACAGTAGGAGTTATAAAACAACAGATCTAAATGTCATTAATTTATTTTTTTCATGTATAAAAATTATTTAATTATACCACAGTAAGACTGTATGATTTGATTGAAGCAGGAACATGCAGTAGCTACAGAGACATTTCATGAATACAAGTAATTCTATGAGCAGTTTCTTTTTTTTTTTTTTTGGCTTTTTTTTAGCTTTTTCGAGGAAGGCAAACCATATAAAACATCTAAGAAATTAAATACTTCTTTCCACAGGGGGTGGATTCTTCTTCTTTTTATTTGTTGTAATCAAGGACACTAACTATGTAATTTTCACTGCAGGACTAAAATTAAATAGATAGCTACATAGAGGAAAACAAACAGAATGGCTTGACTGAGGATCGGCTTTCATGAGACTTGCACTTCAAACAGCTATGCATGTAAATAAAGATGCATTCACACAGTGTTTGCAGTGCACATTAGAAGTATATGTTGGGAGAATTTCTGACATTTACCGCCAAATGATGCCTCCAACATATGCCACTGTATAGGGATGTAATGGAATGTGTTGGCCACAGGTTCCCATTTAAAGAAAATGTATACTGCATCTTATTTTACTGAATATCAATGCATACCAGCCCAGAGACCAGAAGGACACTCATAATCAGATGAATCAGGTTCTATGAATATGTTTGATGTCTACCCCAGGAGTTTTTCTGGTGCATACACCAAATGTAAGAATGCACCCAAGTTGACATTTGATTGAAAAGATATTGGATAACTGCAATAACTGTTGTGTAAAGATATATGCATAAACAGATACACTATACAATCACAATTGTGATGGTAATTGTTGACTACATAGAAGGCACAGTCATAGAAAACATGAGAAATAGATATACCCTACCAGTATCTTTTCTATGGAATACTGACATACTGTTACAGCAATCTCAACCAACAGATTTGACTTTGGGCTACTATTATGTTGTCATCCTGGCAGTTCCCTGGTTTTCACCATTTAACCCCTTAGTAGAGCATGACGTACTATGTGCGTCATGATGTGGTGTTAGTTAGCGCATCATGACATGCACAGTACATCATGAAATAAAAGTCTCACTGGAAGTAAACATGCGGTAACACCGGCATTTTAACAAATATCATGTCCGGGCACCCATCAGGGGACCAAACACAGTGGTCCCTGTTTCCCAATCGCTGTATTGGTCACTCAGATCTAAGTGACCAATCGCATCACGTCCTGCATGCCGGCAGGCAAGAATCATCCAGTGCAGTTCCGATGTCCTCATTATGACAGTTACACTTCAGGAGATCGGAGCTGCGCCACCCTGGTCTTCAGTCAGAGTGCCCCCAAGCAAATAAACACCCCACAGTGCCCCAAACAAACACTGTTCCCCTGACACCCCATCCTCCAACCACCCTTCCTCCCCACAGAACTTCAGTGTTTTTATTTTTTTTATTTTTTTTTAAATAGTGTACTATAGCTAGCCAGGTAGCTTGACATAGTTGAGGTTAGTGTTAGAGTTAGGAATTTGTAAAAAAAAAATTATATAATTAAAAAAAATATATATAAAAATTACTGGTAATTAGATAGTTTCAGTTAGTTTGCCAGAGTACTGGCAGTTAGCAAGAAATAGTTTAGGCGTTTGCAAAAAACTGATAAAATAAGAAAAATATACAAAAATAATAATGATAATTAGCCACAGTTAGTTGGCCTGAGTACTGGCAGTTAGATAGAAATAGTTCGGAAAATTGTAAGAGGTTAAGAGGTAAGAGGTTTGAAAAAAAGATAAAAAATCTAAAAATATATGTACACAAAAAATATACAAAAATGTTATATATATATATATATATATATATATATATATATATATACATACAATAGGAAACAATGGCAGCACTGGAAAAAAAGAAAATGGGTGCTATGTCCAGGGGTATAGCTGCTTACCTGATACAATAGTCAGAGAAACGGACAGCACTCCAGGTAGAATAACGCAGTGGTTTATTCACCCATGTGGTACAGTGAGGCAACGTTTCGGCTCATAGAAAGAGCCTTTCTCAAGCCTATATATAAAATGAATAGGGATGAGCGAACCCGAACTGGATTCGTACCAAATTTTGGGGTGTTCGGGACACGGACCCGGACCCGAACATTTCGAAAAAAGTTCCGGTTCGGGTCCGTTGTTCGGCGATTTCTGCTACATTAGTCTGCTTTTTTTTTTTTTTTCTCCATATATATATTGCAGTTGCCTGGCCTGCCCGTGTGTGAGGAGCTGCAGGCCCACAGACTACATAGTGCCCACTGCCAGTGCCCACCACTCACACCGTGTGGCACAGGACTTTGGATCAAACAAAGGCATTTCATTTTTACCCTTTAATCTAAGGTTAGTTGCCTGCCAGTTTGTGTCAGGCCGACTTCCACAGACTGTAGTGTGCCCACTGCCAGTGCCCACCACCACTCATACCGGGTGGCACAGGCATTTAATTTTTACACTTTAGTCTAATTTCAGTTGCTTGCCTGCTGCCAGTGGGTGTCAGGCCGACTTCCACAGACTGTAGTGTGCCCACTGCCAGTGCCCACCACCACTCATACCGGGTGGCACAGGCATTTAATTTTTACAATTTAGTCAAATTTCAGTTGCTTTCCTGCTGCCAGTGTGTGTCAGGCCGACTTCCACAGACTGTAGTGTGCCCACTGCCATTGCCCACCACCACTTATACTGTGTGGCACAGGCATTTCATTTTTACACTTTAGTCTAATTTCAGTTGCTTGCCTGCTGCCAGTGTGTGTCAGGCCGACTTCCACAGACTGTAGTGTGCCCACTGCCAGTGCCCACCACCACTCATACCGGGTGGCACAGTAGCTTGCCGATAAATAAGGCATTTCATTTTTACACTTTAGTCTAATTTCAGTTGCTTGCCTGCTGCCAGTGTGTGTCAGGCCGACTTCCACAGACTGTAGTGTGCCCACTGCCAGTGCCCACCACTCATACCGGGTGGCACAGTACCTAGCACGCGTAGTACCACTTATCTAAAAAAAATGACAGGCAGAGGCAGGCCAACCCGCAGGGGCCGTCGTGGTCGTGGTGTTGTGATTTCCACTGGCCCTGGAATAATGCCCAGTGTTCAGAGGCCACGTACCCTGAACCTGAAAAATTCTGAGGACATAGTTGACTGGCTTAGACAGGACACCCAACCTTCAACAGCTTCCGCTAAGAACCTTGACGCACCATCCTCCTCCAGCTCAGCTTCGATCACCTGCTCTCAAGTTACCACGCTCCTGCCCGCCGCCACCACCACCACTACCACCACAGCCGCTTCACTTGATCCGTCAGAGGAGTTATTTACACATCAGTTGGATGCAATTAGTGATGCGCAACCATTATTGCCAGATGATGTAGATTACAGGGATATGTCTCAGTCAGGCAGGATTACACACATGGACGTACAGTGTGATGATGATGATGATGATGTTGTACCCGCTGCTGCTTCCTTTGCTGAGGTGTCAGATTCAAGTGAAGCGGTTGATGATGACGATGTGTCCACAGCTGCCACGTGGGTGCCTGCTCGAAGAGAAGAAGAGGGGGAAAGTTCAGAAGGGGAGACAGAGAGAAGGAGGAGACAAGTTGGAAGCAGGGGGAGGTCGTCGCAAGGAGTTAGTGGCACAGTCAGACAGCATGTATCAGCACCCGGGGTCAGCCAGACAGCACGCCAGTCAACGCCTGCTGTTGCCACCACCAGAATGCCGTCATTGCAAAGCTCAACAGTGTGGCATTTTTTGTGGGTGTCTGCCTCTGATAACAGCAATGCCATTTGCAACCTGTGCCAAAAGAAACGTGGGAAGAGTCGTGTGAAGTCCAACACCCACCTCGGTACAACTGCTTTGCGAAGGCACATGATCTCACATCACAAACGCCTATGGGATCAACACATGCGTACAAGCAGCACACAAACTCAAAGCTACCATCCTCCTCCTGGTCCAGCATCTTCAGCCACGTCAACCACTGCTGTCCTTCTTGCCCCCTCTTAACCACCCGCCACTCCGCCTCTCACCTTCAGCAGTTCCATCTCATCTGCCCACAGTCAGGTGTCTGTTAAGGAAATGTTTGAGCGTAAGAAGCCAATGTCACAGAGTCACCCCCTTGCCTGGTGTCTGACAGCTGGATTGACGGACCTCTTAGCCCGCCAGCTTTTACCATATCAGCTGGTGGAGTCTGAGGCCTTCAAAAAATTTGTCGCTATTGGGACACCACAGTGGAAGGTACCCGGACGAATTTTTTTTTCAAAAAAGGCAATCCCTGATATGGGACGTGACAGGGATTAAACTGATAGGAATAGTACTAGTTAAGACACCACTCGGGTGTGACAGTAAATTGCATGGTGCAGACGCAGTGACCGTGGATAAAAACAAAAGGGAGGGAGCCAGCATTTTTTTAACCCTCTCCCCGTTCGAAAAATCTATTCAATTGACCTTTCGGGGACCCTTGGTGTTGTACGTGGCTGGGTGGAGGAAGAAACCTTCAATGACATCACCGGGACATGGCTAGCTTGGTATCCAACCTTGTGCAAATGGGGAGTTTGCGGTTGTGCAAATGGACTGTTTGCGGTGCATTAAAAGGGGAGTTTGGTCTGTCAATGTCTTACACTACCTGATCGATACAACATCATACCTGATCGTATACACACACTGGATGTTTTAAAGCATGTTACTCCAAACAATTTAGGAATGTTACGTGATTTATGCCCTTTATGGATTAAAACCCGACTCTGCGTCCACTACGTAATTTTCCATGGGAGTTTTGCCATGGATCCCCCTCCGGCATGCCACAGTCCAGGTGTTAGTCCCCTTGAAACAACTTTTCCATCACTATTGTGGCCAGAAAGAGTCCCTTTGGTTTTTAAAATTCGCCTGTCTATTGAAGTCTATGGCGGTTCGCCCGATTCGCCCGTTCGCAAACATTTGCGGAAGACCGCGTTCGCCGTTCGCGAACTGAAAATTTTATGTTCGCGACATCACTACTGGTGTCCCAGAAGTAGCTGGCAAAGTTTAATAGTGTCTGGCAAAGAATAGATTTTGTTCTCGGGTGAAACTCAATTGCCCAAATGGCAATACCATAAATCTGGTGTCCCAGCTGTGGCTGGCCAAGTTTAATAGTGTCCAGCAAAGGATATATTTTCCTCTGGGGTGAAATTCAATTGCCAAAATAGCAATACCGTAAATCTGGTATTCCAGCTGTGACTGGACAAGTTTCATAGTGTCCGTCACAGGATATATTATTTTCTGCCATGAAATTCAGTTGCAAAAATAGAAATACCATAAATCTGGTGTTCTAGCTGTGACTGGACAATTTCCCTAGGGTCCGTCAAAGGATATATTATTTTCTGGGGTGAAATACAGTTGCAAAAATAGAAATACAGTAAATCTGGTGTTCCAGCTTTGGCTGGACAAGTTTAATAGTGTCCGGCAAAGAATATATTTTTTTCTGGGGTGAAATTCATTTGCCAAAATAGCATTACCATAAATCATTGGTTTCAGCTGTGGCTGGCCAAGTTTAATAGTGTCCGTCACAGGATATATCATTTTCTGGGGTGAAATTTAATTGCCAAAATACAATACCCTGAATCTGGTGTTCCAGCTGTGACTGCACAATTTCCCTAGTGTCCGTCAAAGGATATATTATTTTCTTGGGTGAAAGTCAGTAGCAAAAATAGAAATAGAGTAAATCTGGTGTTCCAGCTGTTGCAGGCCTAGTTTAAATCTGTCCGTAAAAGGGTATATTTTTTTCTAGGGTGAAATTTAATTGCCAAAATAGCAATACCCTAAATCTGGTGTTACAGCTGTGACTGGACAATTTTCCTAGTGTCCATCAAAGGATATATTATTTTCTAGAGTGAAATACAGTTGCAAAAATAGAAATACAGTAAATCTGGTGTTCCAGCTGTGACTGAACAAGTTTCATATTGTCCGGCAAAGGATATATTTTGTTCTGGGGTGAAATTTAATTGCCAAAATAGCAATGCAGTAAATCTGGTGTTCCAGCTGTGACTGGACAAGTTTAAAAGTATCCGTCAAAGGATAGATTTTGTTCTGGGGTGAAATTCACTTGCCAATATAGCAATACCCTGAATCTGGTGTTCCAGTTGTTGCAGGCCAAGTGTTAATCTGTCCGTAAAAGGGTTTATTACACTCAGCGTGCATCTCCAAGTATATTTCTTTCCGTAAAAGGGTATATTTAAAAAAGTGCTACATTACAATTGCTGAAAGCATAATCCTGTAAATTTGCATGCACTATTGTGCATCTCATAGTGTATTTCTGTCGGTAAAAGGGTATATTACACTGAAGGTGTATATACAAGTGCTGAGAGGGTCATCCTCAATAACTTCACACGCCACCGTGCATCTCCAAGTGTATTTCTGTTTGTTAAAGGGTATATTACACAAAGTGTTAAAATACAATTGCTGAAGGCATAATCCTACACATTTTTTTACATCTCCAAGTGTAAATCTGTCCATAAAAGGATACCTTTCATCCAGGGCCTAAATACTAGGCATACAATTAATATTCCCCTAAATCAGTGATTAATGTTTTGCCTGGATTAGTGTAATACGGTACATAAATAAATAAGCAGATAGTGTTAGGTGCCTGTAAAAAAAAGGCCTGAATTTGAAATAAATACATTGGCCGTATGGACCGCGGTATGGAGGGGGTTAACAGGTAGGAAGCTGTCTCCCTCCACTTCCGGTGCTGCGCTGCTCTCCTCTCCTCTGGCAGCCCAACATGTAGCAAAGGGAAGGAGCTCCCTCATTCCCACTCCCATCAGTTGCCATAGTAACCACGAGATGCTGCTCTGAAGCGTCCACTGGTTACCATGGCAACTGGACGCCATATGCAGACATCCATGGTATGTAAGCCTGATAGGCAGCAGCCTGATCAAGCTTCCTATGAATTAAAAATACACTGCAGTACATTATACAATTTCCATAGTGTATTGTAGAACTATCAGACCCACTGGATCTTCAAGAACCAAGTGGGTCTGAGTCAAAAAAAAGTGTAAAAAAAGTGTCAAATAAAATAAAGAAAGTAAAAAGAAGATCTAACATTTTCCAAAATATGCACAGTTATAATTGGTTAAAAATTAAGAGAAAAAAATGCCCTAAACATGTTTGGTGTTGCCGCGTCCATAAGAACCTGCTCTATAAGATTATCACATGACCTAACCCCTCAGGCAAACACAGTAAAAAGAAAATATTAAAAACAGTGCCATTTTTTTTTTGTCACCTACCATCACAAAAAGTGAAACCCCAAATGATCAAAAGGGCATATACCAATCAGTCACCTCATCTAACAAAAAATGAGACCCTACATAAGACAATCGGCCAAAAAATAAAAAAAACTTTGGCTCTCAGACTATGAAGACACTAAAACATTATTTTTTTTGTTTAAAAAATGCTGCTATCATGTAAAACTTAAATAAGAAAATGTAAACATATTAGGTATCACTGCGTCCATAATGACCTCCTCTATAAAAATATCACATCAGCCAACCCCTCAGGTGAATACTGTAAAAAAAATTAAATAAAAACAGTGCAAAATAATTTTTTTTCTCTTACCTTCACAAAAATTGCAACACCAAGCGATCAAAAAGGTGTATGCCCCACAAAATAGCACCAATCAAACAGTCACCTCATTCCACATAAAATGAGTCCCTACCTAAGACAATTAGCCAAAAAATAAAAAAATCTATGGTTCTCAGACTATGGAGACACTAAAACTTTATTTTTTTTGTTTCAAAATTGCTATTATTGTGTAAAACCTAAATAAATAAGAAAAAGTATACATATTAGGTATTGTCAAATCCATAACAACCTGCTCTATAAAACTATAACATGAGATAACCCCTCAGGTGAACACTATAAACATAAATAAATAAAAAAAACTTGGCCAAAATTACCAATTTTTCAGTCACCTTGCTCCAAAAAGTGTAATAATGAATTATCAAAAAATCATATGTCCCTAAAAATAGTACCAATAAAAACATCAACTCTTCCTGCAGAAAACAAGCCCCTGCACAAGATGATCAGCAGAAAAATAAAAAAAATATGGCGTTCAGAAAATGGAGACACAAAAACATATTTTTTTTTTTTAATGATTTTTTACTGTATGTAAAACTGAAACAAACAAAGAAAGTAGACATATTCGGTATCGGCGCATCTGTAATAACCTGCTCTACAAAACAGCACATGACCTAACTTGTCAGATGAACGTTGTAAAAAAAAAAAAAAAGGTGCCAAAACATAAAATCTTTGGTTACCTTGCCTCACGAAAAACATAATATACAGCGATTAAAAATCATATGTACCCCAAAATAGTACCAATAAAACTGTCACCTTTGCTCATAGTTTCCAAAATGTGGTCACTTTTTGATTGTTTCTACTGTAGGGTGTATCAGGGGGGCTTCAAATGGGACATGGTGCGTAAAAAACAGTCCAGCAAAATCTGCCTTCCAAAAACCATACAGCGCTCCTTTTTTTCTGCTCCCTGCCGTGTGACCATACATCAGTTTACGACCACAGGTGTGGTGTTTCTGTAAACCGCAGAATCAGGGCAATGAATATTGAGTTTTGTTTGGCTGTTAACCCTCGATGTGTGTAATGCAACGTGAATGGGATTCTAAAATGGAGTCTCTCTTGTATTATAAGTATATTTTAGAATAATATTAATAGAGATGCTGACCGTTGCAATGTTTAATGGAATGTTGGGGAGTAGTGAGATGTGTTGCAATGTTTATTGGAATGTTGGTTATCAGACAATGAGACGCGGTTCACATCAAGAGCCAAAACATCCTGGCGGGAGTTGGCCCCTCCTGACTGGATGGATGGCTTGTTTACTGACAACGCCTCCCAGGTGCCCACGGTGGGCATGTGGGATGCAAGTCATGGTTGTGTAACGAGAACTGGTATATAGCCTTGGGAGGTTTCCTTGGTCAAGTGTGCACAAATCTGATTCACTAGATGAGGACGCTTGTCTAGTTGAAGATTCCCGTCACATCGGACTCGGGAGACTCCCTGAAGCTTATGCCGATACGTCATAATCATTGACTGCTTGACGGTGAAGTAAGTGTTGTTTCTGCTGAAGTGCTATTCTTATATATGCTGACCTTATATAAGTGCTATATGCTATTTTTGAGTTTAATATTCTAATTTTTATATAAGCAAGCTTTTACATACTGAATAAATTACTTATTCTTTACGTGTCTGGTTTTTATTGTCATTTAACTATTCCCGAACTGTAAGCAAAACAATGTGTTAAAGGAAAAAATGGATTAAAAGGGAAAATTTGCCAAAAAAGTGAAATTTATAAATTTCATCTCCATTTTCCTTTAATTCTTATGGAACACCGAAAGGGTTAACAAAGTTTGTAAAATTAGTTTGAGTGACTTGAGGGGTATATGATAATGATCCCTCTTCCTCCTTCTCTTTCTCCTGTGCCACATCCTCCTCCATCATTGCCCGAAGCGTTTTTTCAAGGAGATATAGAAGTGGGATTGTAATGCTGAGAACAGTGTCATCTGTACTGGCCATGTTGGTGGAGTAGACGAAAAACCGCAACAAGGCACACAGGTCTCGCATGGAGGCCCATGCAGTGATGGTGAAGTGGTACTGTTCCACAGAGCGACTCACCCGTGAGTGCTGCAGCTGAAACTCCACTATCGCCTGCTGCTGCTCGCACAGTCTCTCCAGCATGTGCAAGGTGGAGTTCCACCTTTTGGGCACGACGTATATGAGGCAGTGAGCGGGAAGGCCGAAGTTAAGCTGCAGCGCAGACAGGCGAGCATCAGCAGGGTGAGAACACCGAAAGCACGCACAGACGGCCTGTACTTTCTGCAGCAGCTCTAAAATATCGGGGTCGTTTTTCAGGAATTTCTGCACCACTAAATTCAGCACATGCACAAGGCAAGGGATGTGCATCAAACCGGCTAGGCCCAGAGCTAATACGAGATTTTGCCCATTAGCACACACCACCAGGCCGGGCTTGAGGCTCAGTGGCACCAATCACTCATCGGTCTGTTGTTCCATGCCCGTCCACAGCTCCTGCACAGTGGGGGGTTTGTCCCCCAAACAGATGAGTTTCAAAACTGCCTGCTGTCGTTTTTCCCTGGTTGTGCTGAAGTTGGTGGGAAGAGGAGTAGGAGGAGGAGGCAACAGGAGGCAAAGAGAAATGCCCAGCAATCCTCGGTGGCAGAATGAAATGCGCCAAACAGCTATCCGCCTCAGGCCCAGCCGCCACTGAATTTACCCAGTGTGCTGTTAGGGAGATATAACGTACCTGCCCGTGCTTACTGGTCCATGTATCGGTAGTTATGTGGACCTTGCCACAGATGGCGTTGCGCAGTGCACACCTGATTTTGTCCCCCACTTAATTGTGCAGGTAAGGGATGGCTCGCCTGGAATAGTAGTCGCGGCTGGGTATGACATACTGTGCGACACCCAAGGCCATAAGTTTTTTAAAACTTTCTGTCTCCACCAGATGGAATGACAGTATTTCAAAGGCCAGGAACTTTCAAATGCTGGCATTCAGGGCCAGGGATCGTGGGTGGGTATGGGGTTACTTCCTTTTTCCCTCCATTGTTTGGAAGATGGACAGCTGAACGCTGCCATGGGACATTGTGGTGCTGCTTGTTGAAGGTAACGGACGTGGTGGTGTTGCTGCCACATCCTCTGTTTGTAGAAATTTACGTCCTTGTAACCTATGCAGAGCAGCGGTTTGTATACGGCAAAACTGGGTTAATGTCACCCAATAATGTAACAGACAAATTTTACAAATTTACCTCCCTGTCACCTATGCAGAGCAGTGGTGTGTATACGGCAAAAATGGTAAAATGTTACCCACCAATGGATCAGACGATTTTTACAAATTTACGTCCCTGTCACCTATGCAGAGCAGGGGTTTGTATACGGCAAAACTGGGTTAATGTCACCCAAGAATGTAACATACAATTTTTTAAAATTTACATCCCTGTCATCTATGCAGAGCAGGGGTTTGTATATGGCAAAACTTGGTTAATGTCACTCAATAATGTAACAGATGATTTTTACAAATTTACCTCCCTGTCCCCTATGCAGAGCAGGGGTTTGTATTCTGCAAAAATGGTAAAATGTCACCCACCAATATAACAGACGATTATCAGAAATTTACCTCCCTGTCACCTATGCAGAGCAGGAGTTTGTATACGGCAAAAATGGTAAAATGTCACCCACCAATGGAACAACAAATTGACATCCCTTTCACCTATCTAGCACAAAGTGTGTTTTTTTTATAGCACCAATGTAAATGCAGTATGTTACGGTTGTATTGGACTGTCAGAAAAGCAGTGTAGCACGCAAATTTGCTATCTAGCAGGAAAAAAATTAGCTTTTTTATAGCAGCAATGTAACTGCAGTATGTAACGGTTTATTGGACTGTTAGAAATGCAGCATAGACCGTAAATTTACTATCTAGCAAAACAAGTGTGCTTTTTTATATCATCAAGGTAACTGCAGTATTTAACGGTATTATTGGACTGTCAGATATGCAATGCCTGTTGCAGACAGATAAAAAAATGCTTTAGGTCACAAAAATATGTGACAGACTAATGTCATTGAATAATTTTCAATTGGGGTCACTTTTTGGGGATTTCCACTGTGGGGAACCTCAGGGTACCTTCAAATGCGACACAGCGCCTGAAAATTATTCCAGTGAAATCTGCCCTCCAAAAGCTATATTGTGCTCCATCTGTTCTGAGCTCTGCCGTGCACCCATATAGCAGTCGACAACCACATATGGGGTGTTACTGTAATCTGCAGAATCAGAATCAGGGTAATAGATATTGAGTTTAGTTTGGCTGTTAACTCTTGCTGTGTTACAGGAAAAAATGGATTAACCCTTTAAGGGCGCATGACGGTTCGGTACGTCATGGTTCCCGAGTCCCTAAGGACCCATGACGTACCGGTACGTCATATCTTTAAAAGGAGAGTGCAAGGGGGTTAATAGGAATAGGATGTCTGCTTAAATCATTCATCGGGCATCCTGTCACAATGCCCGGGGGGGATTATGTGACCCCCCTGTATCGGCGATCGCAGCAAACCGCAGGTCAAATTGTTTCCCTGGTGGTCCAGTGGCTTTAGTAGAGTGTCAGCACATTGCTGACACTCTGCTAAAAACTGCTGACATCTGGGGGGGGGGGCTGCTGTGCCTTTGCAGCCCCCCGACAGGATGGGATCACAGAGGGAGGAGCCCCTCTCCCCATCACACCCTGCTCTGTTCTGGCAGCGGGTGATGATTACCATGGCAGCAGGACGCTTTCAGAGGCGTCCTGTTTGCCATGGTACTGTAAGTCTGATCAGACTTCTGCTAAAGGCAAAAGTCTGATTAGACTATGTAAAGTAAACAAAAAAAAAGTACAGTACACTATATGGTGTACTGTACTGTATTAGATAGACACCAGATCCACTGGATCTACAAGAACCAAGTGGGTCAAGGTAAAAAAAAAATGTAAAAAAGTGAAAAAAAGCAAAAATAAAAAAACATATCACTGAATAAAAATAAAAAAATAAAATACACTACACATATCATGCATCCGTAAAAACCTGCTCTATAAAAATATCACATGACCTAACCCCTCAAGTAAATACCGTTACAAAAAATGGTGTAAAAAAAGCCAATTTTTGTCAGCTTACATCACAAAAACTGCAATATCAAGCAATCAAAAAGTCATACACACCCCAAAATAGTGCCAATAAAACCGTCATCTCATCCCGCAAAAAATGAGACCCTAACTAAGATAATCACCCAAAAACTGAAAAAAGCTATGGCTCTCAGAATATGAAGACACTAAAACATGATTTTTTTTTTTGTTTCAAAAATTATATTATTGTGTAAAACATACATAAATAAAAAAAGTATACATATTATGTATTGCCGCGTCCGTAATAACCTGCTCTATAAAAATATCACATGACCTAACCCCTCAGATGAACACCGTAAAAAAAACGGTGTAAAAAAAGCAATTTTTTGTCAACTTTCATCACAAAAAGTGTAATACCAAACGATCAAAAAGTCATACACACCCCGAAATAGTGCCAATCAAACCATCATCTCATCCCACAAACATCATACCCTACCCAAGATAATCGCCCAGAACTAAATTGCCCAGAACTAAAAAAAACTATGGCTCTCAGACTATGGAGACACTAAAACATGATTTTTTTGTTTCAAAAATGAAATAATTGTGTAAAACTTACATAAATAAAAAAAAGTATACATAATATGTATCGCCGTGTCTGTAATAACCTGGTCTATTAAAATATCACATGACCTAACCCCTCAAGTGACCAAAAAGCTATACACACCCCAAAATAGTGCCAATCAAACCGTCATCTCAACCCACAAAAATCATACTCTACTTAACATAATCTCCCAAAAACTGAAAAAACTATGGCTCTCAGACTATGGAGACACTAAAACATGATTTTTTTTGTTTCAAAAATGAAATCATTGTGTAAAACTTACATAAAAAAGGTATATATTAGGTATCGTTGCGTCTGTAATAACCTGCTCTATAAAAATACCACATGATCTAACGTGTCAGATGAATGTTTTAAATAACAAAAATAAAAACGGTGCCAAAACAACTATTTTTTGTTACCCTGCCTCACAAAAAGTGTAATATAGAGCAACCAAAAATCATATGTACCCTAAAATAGTACCAACAAAACTGCAACCTTATCCCGTAGTTTCTAAAATGGGGTCACTGTTTTGGAGTTTCTACTCTAGGGGTGCATCAGGGGGTTTCAAATAGGACATGGTGTCAAAAAACTAGTCTAACAAAATCTGCCTTTCAAAAACTGTATGGCATTCCTTTCCTTCTGCGCCCTGCCTTGTGCCCGAACAGCAGTTTACGATCACATATGGGGTGTTTCTGTAAACTACAGAATAAGGGCAATAAATATTGAGTTTTGTTTGGCTGTTAACACTTGCTTTGTAACTGGAAAAAAAATTATTAAAATTGAAAATCTGCCAAAAAAGTTAAATTTTGAAATTTTATCTCTATTTTCCATTAATTCTTGTGGAACACCTAAAGAGTTAACAAAGTTTGCAAAATCAGTTATGAATACCTAGAGGGGTATAGTTTCTAGAATGGTGTCATTTTTTGGTGGTTTCTATTATGTAAGCCTCACAAAGTGACTTCAGACCTAAACTGGTCCTTAAATAGTGGGTTTTTGAAAATTTCTGAAAAATTTCAAAATTTGCTTCTAAACGTCTAAGCCTTGTAACATCCCCAAAAAATAAAATATCATTCCCAAAATGATCTAGACATGAAGTAGACATATGGGGAATGTAAAGTAATAACTAATTTTGGTGGTATTACTATGTATTATAGAAATAAAGAAATTGTAACATGGAAAATTGCGAATAACCAAAAATCACCCTCTGTGGTACGAAAAAGGGTGAATAATGTCAACACCTCCAATATATCATAAATCTATTCCAGTGGTGGACTAGGCATTTAAATCTAACATTTATTAGTTCATTAAAATTCACCAACTAAACAGTGAGACACCAATGTGTGGATGCACAACAGTTGCGGCCTAGTCTCTCTATTGGCTATGTACTCGTCATTATGCCAGCACTGATATGCACCACTAGTAACATAATATTACAAAATTCAAGTAAAAAGGTTCCATCTCACCCCTTTTCCTTGTTGATATCCAAATGAGCGTGGTCCTATGTCCAATGCATGGATCTCTCATGAATTTGTTTGGACAAGAAGGCCGCTTTGTGTCTGGTAGTGGCACTGGCTCCTAATCGCCCCTGATCTCAACCTCCCTAGCCTAGGTGAGGAGGGGCCCTATGTTAGCCCTGCCTACAGACACGGAGCACCCGCCCCGAACCTGTCCCTATGCGGGGCCTATAATTATCTGAACTGCCCCTAATATACAATCCCTACGCGCCACGTTTCATCCCTTTTGGGACTCATCAGGGGATGTGCCAATTAAGGGATAAAGGCTGTAAAAAAGCAAAAAAGCAAATGCATGCAACACCATCAGAACTATTGGCTATAGGGGATCACTAAATCAAAAATACAAATGCATTATTCGTCTCTATGTACTCACATAAGGTTCTGGTTTTCACTGTCCCTTATATCACCACCTGGGCAGTAGTCCTAGGGGGTACAAACGACTTCTGTGATGAAGGGGGGGTATGGTGTCCCTCACAACCTCCTAACTAAACCGCAGTATGTGCGGTCTCACTGCACTAAATGATCCAAAGCAGGGAAGGCGATGGTCCCGCCCAATCCCTATTTAAATGGCCCACCTTTAGAGCGGATTGGTCGTACTATTCCCCGCACTTCAGGGCGCCGTGGCACGCACCTGGAACGCAGCCCGGTCGGCCGGAAGCGCAGGGGGCACGTGATGCGCAATGCCGTGTGGAGCCAGGTGACGCGCTGAGGGCGCATCTGTCGCTGCTAAGCAGCAGCGGGACGCCACTCATGCGCAGAGGTAGTCACCTCAGTACCGGTCACCTCATGATAAAAACATAATGGATTTCCAGCCGTATTAACTCTATCGCTACAAACCTCCTGTTATATACAGACGGGCTCTATCCCTGTTAATTTTATTACCTCCCCTAGTAACTATATATATGTAAGATGTTACACGTATATGCAATATTTTTACACGATAGAACAGCGATTGCAGATAGCCATTCACCACACTTGGCTAATTTCAAATAAAGCAACCATAGTTTTGTTGCTCATTGAGTCCCAAGGGGTGTACTGTCTTCAAATGAAAAATCCATCTACACTCAGCCTGTAGCAATTTTCTGTCCCAGTCGGATTGTGGGTTTAACCACCTCTATGCCATTGAAAGATAGACTGCTAAGTGCTAACTCTGCCTGCGTGTTTCGCTTTTACATGGCGGGCCACGGGAGTGTCCCGTGAATTCAGTACGTCACCCACGTGTTCGCCAATGCGCTTTTTCAATTCTCTTGTCATTTTCCCTATATATTCAAGACCGCAGGAGCAGGAGATTTTATAAATGACACCTCTTGTCTTGCAATTGATGAAATCCTCTATTGTATACATTTTTTGTGTATTATTGCTAGAAAAGGTTTTAGTTTGCACCATATACTTGCAATAAACGCAATTCCCACATTTAAATTTCCCGCGTATGTCTCTAGTGAGCCAGGTTTGGGTGGCCGGCGAGGAGACAAAATGGCTTTTAATTAATCTGTCACGAATGCTACTTCCTTTCCTATTGGTGATATTCGGATAGGGGGCTATTGCATTGGCAATATCAACGTCCATTTTTAGGACATGCCAGTGACGGGAAATGATCTCTTTTATCCCCCCTGAGGCTTTGTTAAAAGTACTAATCAACCGAATTAGTCTGGTGGAGTCATCCTGTTTTTTCTGTGCCCGATGCGATTTTGTCCCGACAGATAATAGGGAGGTCCGATCCTTAGTTAATGCCCCCTGAAAGGCTGGTCTCAGGACACTCGCAGGGTATCTATGATCCATAAACCTCGACCGTAAGTCAGCAGCCTTCTTGATAAAATCACTTTGTTGAGAACAGTTATGTCTCAACCGCAGGTATTGGCCGCGTGGGATCCCTTTCTTGAGCGGGAATGGATGATGGCTTTCCCATCTTAAAAGGGAATTTGTGGATGTGGGTTTAGGAAAAATGGTGGTGTCAAGCCTGCCATCATCATTCTTTGTGATGCGTATGTCCAGGAAGAGCAGAGTCGTAGGATGACACTCCGATGTAAAACGTAGCCCAATTTTGTTGTCATTCAGGGTCGAGGCCCAAGTAGTAAAGGATGTCGTGTCTCCCCGCCAAATGACAAAAACATCATCGATAAAACGGGCCCACATCTGGATGCGGTCATCACCCATCCTGGACTCATCCCCAAACACGCTGGTGTCCTCCCACCAGCCCAGGAAGAGATTAGCGTACGATGGGGCACATGGACTCCCCATCGCCGTCCCCCTGAGCTGGTGGAAGAACTTCCCCCCGAACAGGAAATAATTCCTCTGTAGGGAGAACTCCAGTAGATGGTACACGAAGTTGTTATGTATATGGTATTGGCACCCTCGCCTGTTCAGAAAGTAAGAGCAAGCCCGCAGGCCCAACTCATGCGGGATTAATGAGTACAGGGCCTCAACATCGATACTGCCCAGAATGCAATCGGGGTCCACGTGGATGCCCTCCAATTGTGTGATCAAATCACTAGTGTCACGTACATGTGACGGGAGGGACAACACAAAGGGAGATAGTATTTCATCCACGTAGACTCCCACATTCTGGGTCAGACTGTTGATACCTGACACAATGGGGCGACCCTTCAACGGGTCACACCCCTTGTGTATTTTTGGGAGACAATAGAATGTTGCAATTTGAGGAAACTGAGGAAATAGAAAATTAAATTTATTCTGATTAATCAGTTTACCCGATTTAGCTGTCTCCAGAATGGATTTCAGTTCTATTTGGTATTGGCTTGTGGGGTCCTCCCTTAAAATTTCATAGCAATCTCTCGGCGAGAGTAATTTCTCGCACATATCCTTATATTGGGATGAATCAAGAACCACAACGTTGCCACCCTTCTCAGAGGGTTTAATGACAACGCTGTGGTCCCGTGCCAACACTTCCAGGGAGGATAGTTCTTCCCTAGAACAATTGGGAACAGTCTTATGTAAGTTGGTAGTTTCCAGATCTGAGACAACCAAATTAAGGAAGACGTCAATATAGTTAGTCTCGCCAGTTGGTGGCATTTTTGTACTTTTCATTTTTAATGTAGTGAAAGGCCCTTCCCCTGGTCTAACCTCTGGGGTGGCTATACTCTGTAATAATCGGACGTCCTGTACCATTTCAGCAGGAACGCCCAACTCTAGAGCCTGTCTTTTTTCTATATTTTTATAGTGCTTAAACCACCTCAATTTACATGAAAAAGGTTCAGATCCACCACAGTTCTGAATAAATTCAGTTTTGGGGTGGGCACAAACTATAGGCCTTTTTCAAGAATACCAATTTCAGATAGAGACAACGGGTAGGTGGAAAGGTTCACTACTTTAGGACCTGATTTGGGGGTTGTTGTGTGGGACGGTTCCGTAATGGGTACATCAGGTTCTGTTCTAAAAAACCTTGGTTCCCTCTCGTCTGATAACTCTGATAATGCCCCCTATTACCTCTCCTACCCCTCCCTCGTCCCCTTCCCGAATTACGGGATGTCTGTGGGTTGGATTCCCTGTCTGATTCAGATAACTCTGTGTCAGTGGAGGAAAAATCAGTGTGCTTCTCTCCTGCTCGAGTTTTTGTTTCAATTAGTGTATAAGCTTTATTTTCCCTGAAATCTGCCAGGTCTCGTATAAATTGTTTATGTTTTCTTTCCTTCAGGTGGTATTGGAATTTTTCGAGAGATGTTTGTAAACTGTTCTCTCTTGTGGAGAAATCTGTCTCTTGTGCAAATGTTTGTGTTATCTGAATCTGATCTTTTAGTTTTTTCTCTAGTGTATCGAGGGTGATTTTTTCCTGTTCTAATAGAATTTTCATGAATCTCAATGAGCTGTTTGTGGCTTCCTGCTCCCACCTGGTCATTAATGTCGCGTTTCTGCAGCGCACTGCTGGGCTCAGGGTGATTCTGAGGCCCCGTGTGACGATATTGTGTGCTAAGTAGTTTTCAAAACATTGTACCTCCCACCAGGAAGTTATTTGCTCGCGATAGATTTTTTCAAGTTCTTTAAAAGCTACTTTATATGAGGGGGTATACTTTTTTTGGGTAAAGTTCCCGTCTGAGAACACATCCTTGGCCTCTGTAAGCAAACTTTCTGAGTTAAATCCTGTACTCAGGAAACCAGCCATATCCATGTTTAGTTGGTATATTTTAATTAACTAATAAATGTTAGATTTTAATGCCTAGTCCACCACTGAACTTGGAAAATTGCAAATTTCTCAAAATTTTTGGTAAATTTGGTATTTTTTTATGAATAAAAATGAACTTTTTTGACTCAATTTTACCAGTCATGAAGTACAATATGTGTTGAACAAACAATCTCAGAATGGCCTGCATAAGTAAAAGCGTTTAAAAGTTATCACCACAGAAAGTGACACTGGTCAGATTTGCAAAAAATGGCTGGGTCCTTAAGCTGAAATAGGGCTGAGTCCTTAAGTCCTTATGGAAAATCTGCGAAAAAAGGGAAATTTGGAAATGTCATCTCCATTTTCCTTTAATTCTTGTGGAGCACCTAAGGGGTTAACAAAGTTTGGAACATCAGTTTTGAATAACTTGAGGGGTGTAGTTTCTAATATGTTACCATTTTTGGGGGGTTTCTACTATGTAAGGCCCACAAAGTGAATTCATAACTGAACTGGTCCTTAAAAAAGTGGATTTTAGAATTTTTCTTAAAAAATTTAAGAATTGCTTCTAAAATTCTAAGCCTTCTAATGTCCTAAAAAAATTAAATGACACGTTCAAAATGATGCCAGCATAAGGTAGACATACGGGAAATGTAAAGTAATAACTATTTTGTGAGGTATCACTATCTGCCTTAAAAGCAGAGAAATTAAGATTTTGAAAATTATAAATAACTAACATGAAGTACAATATGTCACGAGAAAACAATCTCAGAATGGCTTGCATAAGTAAAAGCATTCCAAAGTTATTACCACATACAGTGACACATGTCAGATTTGCAAAAAAATGGCCTGGGCAGGAGGGCGAAATTTGGCCCAGGGCAGAAGGGGTTAAATAGAAGGTGGAGATCTAACTAAGCATCAGCTTGCTAAAGGACATCTCTGACATGTGAATATTACTTTCCAATTTGCTGCAGTTTCAGATAGTCCAGCTATGTTATAAAGAGCCCGGGTGTCTTTTCAAACACTTTGTAATTGTGCAGTACTTAGAGTTCTTTTATAATTATTTGGATATCCGACAATGCTCTCTAATACCCATGATCATAATTTAATGCAAATAATCAGTCCGCTCACGAAGGTGCAAAATGGCCCAGTGATTAAGGGGTTAACCACTGTACAGGGATCTGGACTTGCAGAGAAACCACCAGGCCGCTACCTCCAGGAATACTCTCTGTATGAAAGACAGTTGACCCACTGGAGTCAGAAACACCAAGGTAGAGCACCAAAGTAACAGGCAGAATAATAGTCAAGACACACCGACGTCAGGGCAAGCAGAGTACATGCTATATGGTAAATGACTGAGGTCAGGGCATGCAGTGACAGATCAATATGAAGACCTGCCACAGGTCAAGCAGCAGAGGGTCTGGATCCAGTTAACATGCAGAGGTTGGTACACAGAAAGCCAGATAACAGGATATAGCATACATTTGCAGGAAAGTGTCCTAAAGGGGTTGTCCACATTCAGAGCTGAACCTGGACATACCTCCATTTTCACCAGGCAGCCCCCCTGACTTGAGCATCAGAGCAGTTCATGCTATGATGCTCTCCTTTGCCCTGCGCTAAATCGCGCAGGGCAAAGCATTTTCTGGAGTTCCAGTGATGAACAGGGCTCTCCATGGGGCTGCCAGGAAGCCCAGTGACGTCACCGGCACTGATAGGCGGGCTTTAGCGCTGCTCTAGCCTGTAAAGCGGCTAGGGCAGTACTAAAGCCCGCCCATCAGATCTGGTGATGTCATCAAACACGTAACATAGTAACATAGTAACATAGTATATAAGGCCGAAAAAAGACATTTGTCCATCCAGTTCGACCTGTTTCCTGCAATTTGATCCAGAGGAAGGCAAAAAACCCTGTGAGGTAGAGCCATTTTTCCCCACTTAAGGGGAAAAAATTCCTTCCCGACTCCAATCAGGCAGTCAGAATAACTCCCTGGATCAACGACCCATCTTTAGTAGCTATAGCCTGAAATATTATTACGCTCCAGAAATACATCCAGGCCCCTCTTGAATTCCTTTATTGTACTCACCATCACCACCTCCTCAGGCAGAGAGTTACACAGTCTTACTGCTCTTACCGTGAAGAACCCTTTTCTATGTTTGTGTACAAACCTTCTTTCCTCCAGACGCAGAGGATGTCCCCTCGTCACAGTCACAGTCCTGGGGATAAATAGATGATGGGAGAGATCTTTGTACTGACCCCTGATATATTTATACATAGTTATTAGATCTCCCTCAGTCGTCTTTTTTCTAGAGTGAATAACCCTAATTTTGATACCCTTTCGGGGTACTGTAGTTGCCCCATTCCAGTTATTACTTTAGTTGCCCTCCTCTGAACCCTCTCTAGCTCTGCTATGTCTGCCTTGTTCACGGGAGCCCAGAACTGTACACAGTACTCCATGTGTGGTCTGACTAGTGATTTATAAAGTGGTAAGACTATATTTTCATCACGGGCATCTATGCCCCTTTGATGCAACCCATTATCTTATTGGCCTTAGCAGCAGCTGCCTGACACTGGTTTTTACAGCTTAGTTTGTTATTTATTAAAATTCCTAGATCCTTTTCCATGTCAGTGTTACTGAGTGTTTTACCATTTAGTATGTACGGGTGACTTGCATTATTCCTTCCCATGTGCATAACTTTACATTTGTCAGTGTTAAACCTCATCTGCCATTTCTCTGCCCAAGCCCCCAATCTATCCAGATCCCTCTGTAGCAGAAAACTGTCCTCTTTAGTGTTAATTACTTTACACAGTTTAGTGTCATCTGCAAAAATTGATATATTACTGTGCAAGCCTTCTACAAGATCATTAATAAATATATTGAAGAGAATAGGGCCCAATACTGAACCCTGAGGTACCCCACTAGTGACCGTGACCCAATCTGAGTGTGTACCGTTAATAACCACCCTCTGTTTTCTATTACTGAGCCAGTTACTTACCCACATACAGATATTTTCTCCTAGTCCAAGTGTTCTCATTTTATATACTAACCTTTTATGTGGTACAGCGTCAAATGCTTTGGAGAAGTCCAGATATACGACATCCATTGATTCGCCGCTGTCAAGTCTAGAACTTACCTCCTCATAGAAACTGATTAAATTAGTTTGACATGACCGATCCCTCATGAAGCCATGCTGATATGGTGTAATTTGCTTATTTTCATTGAGATACTCCAAGATAGCATCTCTTACAAAACCTTCAAACAGTTTACCCACAACAGATGTTAAACTTACCGGCCTATAATTTCCAGGCTCTGTTTTTGGACCCTTTTTGAATATTGGCACCACATTTGCTATACGCCAGTCTGGTGGAACATTCCCTGTCAGTATGGAGTCCGTGAATATCAAAAATAAGGGTCTGGCTAGGACATCACTTAATTCCCTTAGGATACGGGGTGTATGCCATCCGGTCCTGGCGATTTGTCTATTTTAATCTTTTTAAGTCGCTGCTGTACTTCTTCCTGGGTCAGACAGGGCACTTTTAAAGGGGAATTTACTTTTACATTTTGCATTTCATCTGACAGTTTATTTTCCTCAGTGAAAACAGTGGTGAAGAAAATATTTAATAGCTTGGCTTTATCCTCATCGCTTTCTGCAACTCCCCCTCATTGCTATGTAGAGGGCCGACTCCTTCAGGTTTATATTTTTACCATTTATATAATTGAAAAACATTTTAGGGTTAGTTTTGCTCTCTTTGGCAATTAATCTCTCGGTCTCTAGTTTGGCAGTTTTTATTAGTTTTTACATATTCTATTTTTTTCCTTATAGTTTATCAGTGCTTCCTGGCTCCCCTCCTGTTTTAGTGATTTATATGCTTTCTTTTTGTCATTTATTGCTTTTTTACGGTTCTATTTATCCACATTGGTTTCTTCTTATTTCTTAGCCTTTTATTTCTATAAGGTATGCATCGATCACAATTTGATGTTACAATGCTTTTAAAAATCTCCCATTTTGTGGTTGTATTTTTATTTTTGAGGACTATGTCCCAGTTAATTGGGCCTATGGCCTCTCTTAGTTGGCTAAATTTTGCTTTTTTGAAGTCCGGTATTCTTGTTCCTCCCTGTAGAAACTCTCGTTTGAAGGATAATTGGAAGGTTATTACTTTATGGTCACTATTTCCCAGGTGTCCCCCGACCTGCACGTCTGTTGTTCTATCAGGTCTATTGGTTAATACTAAGTCCAGTATGGCCGTCCCTCTAGTTGGGTCCTGAACCATTTGGGAAAGGTAATTGTCTTTGGCTATTGCCAAGAACCTGTTTCCTTTATGGGATGTACAGGTTTCAGTTTCCCAGTCTATATCTGGGTAGTTGAAGTCCCCCATAATAACCACCTGATTATGGTTTGCCGCCTTGTTTATCTCGTTTAGTAATAGATTTTCTACGGACTCTGGTATATTAGGTGGTTTATAGTAAACTCCTATTAGTAATTTATTATTGTTTTTGGCTTCATTTATCTCCACCCACAATGACTCCACATTTTCGTGTCCCTCACAGATGTCTTCCCGGAGTGTGGGCTTTAGAGAGGACTTTATGTAAAGGCAGACCCCTCCCCCTCTCCGGTTTTGACGATCCTTTCTGAACAGATTGTAACCTTGTACATTAACTGCCCAGCCATAGCTGTCATCCAGCCATGTCTCAGTTATTCCCACTATGTCATAATCCTCCTCACACATCACTAATTCCAGTTCCCCAGTTTTATTAGTCAGGCTTCTGGCATTAGTATACATACATTTGAGAGGTTTATGCATATTTATTGCCCTACACCTTTCCTTCTAAACTTTTCTAGTCCCTCCTTCCATTTCTCCCCCAGTCCCACTACCTTGCCCCCGGTCTCTATCTGCACTATCTTCCCCTCCTATAATGTAATTTCTCTCCCCCCCAGTCCCTAGTTTAAACACTCCTCCAACCTTCTAGCCATCTTTCTCCCCAACACGGCTGCCCCTTCCCCATTGAGGTGCAGCCCGTCCCTACGATAGAGCCTGTAGCCGATAGCAAAGTCGGCCCAGTTCTCCATGAACCCAAAACCCTGCTTCCTACACCAGTTCTTGAGCCACGTGTTATTGTAAACAAAAGAGCCCTTGTCCTGCGCGGTCTAGTGCAGGGCAAGGGAGCGCATTGGAGCTTGAGATGCTCCGATGCTAACATCAGGGGGGCTGCCGGGGTGAAATTCAGCTCTGAACCCGGACAACCCCTTTAAGTGCTCAAGTGTTGCCAGACATTGGCTGGTGAGAACCAGCTCTGGCCCTTTAACCAGAGTGCAGTGACCTCGTCAAACAACTTGTTAGCAGGGGTGCCAAGTGTTGGAGCCCCACCGATCAGATAGTGATCAGTCAACAATATAGTCCTGGAAAAGCCTTGCACTTTTTTAAACCATAGAAAATGTGATGGAGGTGGACCATCCAGCATCTTACACCACAAGGAGATGCTGAGAGATAAAAGCAGGGAGAAAAGAACCAACAGATGCAACCAAAGTCACTTCATATTAAATGACAATGAAATCTGCAAATCATTAACAATAGAGAAGGAAGTATAGGATTAGCGTTGCTATTATGTGTCTAATATAAAATTGCAATAATTCTTAATATTTTATTTTAAAGTTACGTTTTTTATGGTTTTATAGGGTAGCACGCTCAAGTCATGTTATTGCCAAATGTTTTGATGTTGATCACTCAGGATTATTTCCCCTAAAATGAAAAGTAAAAAGTAAATTTTGCAATGACACATGTACAGTGTTACATCGACTTGTTGCCTGAACATTGATGTCCTTGATATAGTAATCTCAAAACCTAAAATATTAAATTCTATGGTCACTCACTTTTCTTGTAGATTCAGTACTTTCCTTCTGAACAAGTGAACAGCCAATACAAGGTAAACTAACAGTACTTTAGCATTTCAGCAGTTTATGATGATTAGCACAATTATTTATTTCAGTAAAATTGACATACTGAATTTACAATGACTTTTGATTGTGATCCTATAAAAAACATCCAAAAGAATCCAGTCATTAAGTTTTTGCCACTGTAAACACTTTGGGGGACATTTATTAAGACCAACGGTCTCAAGTCCCTTTGCGCTGACCACAGAAGCTCCAAAGTTATGTAAAGGCGCAGGCCTCTACATAGGTTTGGTGCTTCCTCCAACAGGCTGTGCGACAGACTTAAAAGGGTTTTGCCACTTCAGAAAATAGAATTTATTTTGCAAAAAAAGTTTATATCTCAGTGACTGAGAGCTATGTACATATGTATACACACTTAGGCCTCATGCACACAAACGTATTTTCGGTTTGCATTTTTTATGGCTCAAATGCAAACCCATTATTTTCTATGGGGCCGCTAAAAAATGTGGACAGCCCTCAAATGTTATATGTCTGCTGTCCACATCCATTTATCATGTAGAGAAAGTTAATACAAGGCACTTACTAATGTATTGTGACTGTCCATATTGCTTCCTTTGCTGGCTTCATAAATTTTTCCATAACACTGCTCGTTTCCATAGTTACAACTACCCTGCAATCCATCAGTGGTGGTCACGCTTGTACACGCTGTCACGCTTCCACGCCAACTTTGGAAAAGTGGCGTGAGCGAGGAAAAGTCGCAGATCTTGCCACTCAAATGGCGTGCAGCAAAATCTGGGAATTTAATACTCCCCTATTGTGACGTATATTGGTTAACATATGTCCCCCTGTTTCTTTAGAGCTAAAGAATGTGTATGGAGAGCTCCAGACTCTGATGTTGAGAGAGGGCAAGATCGGGTGAAATTAATATTTTTGACCAATTCTTTTGATCTTCTGGGAGATAGATGTTGTGTGGCAGCTACTTTCCCTATAGAATACACATGCACATTCGGCCAAGCTGAACGTGCATGTGTATGGAGGAGTTATTAGGAACCAGGAGAGATGGCTATTGGATGTTTATGCCCAGTTTAAAATTCTAGATGGATGAAACCATTATATTAACCCCTTCCCGACATATGACGTATTAGTACGTCATGGCGGCAAGAGACTTGCCGCATTTTGACATACTATTACGTCATGGTGATCAGGCGGAGACCAGAGCAGTGCGCGCCTAATCACTGCAGAGGTCTGGCAGTCCCTGATAGTCGGGCCCCTGCTGTATCCGCTGTAAAAGCTGATTCCGGCGGATTAACCCCTTCTATGCCGCGGTCATCGCTGGCCGCGGCATAGAAGGTGCGTGCGGCGGGTGAGGGAGCCCATCGGGTCCTGGTGCTGCTGTGGCCATGCCGATGCCATGCACAGGCTGCCCAATGCCTTGCATGGCATCAGGACCTGCCTTCTACGGGGGCCAATAACGGGCAATGCATTACAATACAGATGTATTGTAATGCATTGCAGGGGGCTCAGACCCTCAAAAGTTAAAGTCCCAGAGTGGGACAGAAATAAAGTTAATGAAAAAAGCAAAAAAGTGTTTTTAATAAAAAAAAGTTTCAAGTAAAAATAAAAAACGTCCCTTTCCCCTGATTTTATAATAAAATTTTTTGGAAAAAACACACATATTATGTATCACCGCATCTGTAACAATCGGCTATATAAATATATCACATGATAAACACCATTAAAAAAAAAACCTGGCCAAAAAAAACACAAAAATTGCAACACCAAACAATCAAAAAGACGTATGCCCCCCAAAATAGTACCAATCAAACCATCACCTCATCCTGCAAAAAATTGCACCCCACCTAAGACAATCGGTCAAAAAATATATATAAACTTTGTTTCTCAAACAATGGAGACACTAAAATATGATTTTTATTTCTTCAAAACGTCTATTGATGTGTTAAAGTGAAATAAATAAATAAAAAGTAGATATATTAGGTATTGCCGCTTCCGTAACAACCTGCTCTATAAAAATATCACATGACCTAACATCTCAGGTAAACACTGTAAAAAAATAAAATTAAAACAGTGCCAGAAAAGCCATTTTTTGTCACCTAACATAACATAAAGTGAAACACCAAGTGATCAAAAAGGCATATGCCCCCCAAAAAAGTACCAATCGAACCGTCACGCTCATCCCACAAAAAGTAAAACTCTAGCTAAGACAATCGGTCAAAAAATAAAAAAGCTATGGCTCTCAGACTATGGAGACACTAAAACATCATTTGTTTGGTTTCAAAAATGCTATTATTGTGTAAAACTTAAATAAATAAGAAAAAGTATACATATTATGTATTGCCTGCCATGTCTGTAACGATCTGCTCTATAAAATTGTCATATGACCTAACCCCTCAGGTGAATGCTGTAAAAATAAATAAATAAAAACTGTGCAAAAAAAACAATTTTTTGGTCATCTTGCCCCATAAAGTATAATAATGAATGATCAAAAAATCATATGTACCCAAAAATAGTACCAAAAAAACATCAACTCCTTCTGCAAATACGAGCCCCTACACAAGACAATCGGCAGAAAAATAAAAAAATATGGCGTTCAGAAAATGGAGACACAGAAACATTATTTTTTTTTCTAAAAATGCTTTATTATGTAAAACTGAAACAAACAAACTAAGAAAGTAGGCATACTGGATATCACTGTATCTGTAACAACCTGCTCTATGAAAATAGCACATGATCTACCCTGTCAGATGAATGTTGTAAAAAATAAAAAATAAAAACAGCCTGCCTCATAAAAAACTTATGTACCCCAAAATAGTGCCAATAAAACTGGCACCTTATCCCCTAGTTTCCAAAATGGGGTCACTTTTTCAGAGTTTCTACTGTAAGGGTGTATCAGGGGTGCTTAAAATGGGACATGTATCTAAAAACCAGTCTAGCAAAATCTGCCTTCCAAAAACCATATAGCGCTTCTTTTCTTCTGTGCCCTGCCGTGTGCCCTTACATCAGTTTATGACCACAAATGGGGTGTTTCTGTAAACTTCAGAATCAGGGTAATAAACATTGAGTTTTGTTTGACTGTTAACCCTCAATGTGTTAAAGAAAAAATGGATTAAAATTTAAAATCTGCCAAAAAAGTGAAATTTTGAAATTTCATCTACATTTTCCTTTAATTCTTGTGGAACACCTAAAGGGTTAACAAAGTTTTTAAAATTAGTTTTGAGTAACTTAATGTAGTGTAGTTTCTACAATGGGGTAATTTATAGGAGGTTTCCACTATGTAAGCCCCACAAAGTGACTTCAGACCTGAACTGGTCCTTAAAAAGTGGGTTTGCTTCTAAAATTCTAAGCTTTTTAGCGTCCTAAAAAAATAAATATTTAAAATATTTTATGAGGTATCACTTTCTGTTTTAAAAGCAGAGAAATTGAAATTTCGAAAATTGCTAATTTTTCAAAATTTTTGGTAAATTTGGTATTTTTTTAATAAATAAAGGTGAAATATATTGACTCAAATTTATGACTATCATGAAGTATAATGTGTGACGAGAGAACAATCTCAGAATGGCTTGGATAAGTAAAAGTGTTATTACCACATACATAAAGTTACACATGTCAGATTTGCTAAAAATGGCCTGGGCAGAAGGGCAAAAACTGGCTCTGGGTAGAAGGGGTTAAATAGAAGATGGAGATCTAACTAAGCATCAGCTTGCTAAAGGACATGTCTGACATGTAAATATTACTTTCCAATGTGCTACAGCTTCAGATAATCCAGCTATGTTATGAAGAGCGCGGGTGTCTTTTCTAGCACTTTGTAACTGTGCAGTATTTAGTGTTCTTTTATAATTATTTGGATATCCGACAATGCTCTCTAATACCCATGATTATAATATAGCAGACTCCTAGCATAAACAGCACTCTCATGTACCGCCAGTATAAGCACAAATTTGGTTCATCAAACACCATCTATGGAACACTATTGGACAACTACTGATGTAATTTGTAAAGTATGAAGCGTTCATCGTAGTTTAAAGTGGCATAACAATGCCCTGCATGAATTGATTTAAAGTATTGTTCCATGCCTGAGAAGGAGAGAAAGATTTTCTATGTACACACTTGTCAACCAACAGGTCCACATCTCTGACAGGCATGGCAGGAAATCAGGGTCCAGAGTAAATAAACCACAGCTGGAATTTTCCCTCTGCGCCAAATATTAATAAGATAGTACATACGAAAAAGTTGCAATTTCGTACCATTGTCATACACTAGTCTGTCCACAGAAAGCATAATATAGGGATATGTAAATAAATTAAATGCTATGGACACCTTTGTGCACTAAAAATTAATATATATAAAACATACAAAAATTGCAGCGCTCACCTATATCCCACTCCCAGAAGCACGGACGCAGCTAGGATCAGCTGCTAACTTGTAATGTGAGAAAAATGGAAAGGTCCAGCTTCTAAAATCCAATTCTTTATTCCAGCGGTTTAAAAATCCTCCATGCACAAGATGACGATACACAATCTACGCGTTTTGGATACACAAATTACAGTCCTAACTCATAACAAGCTGGACCTTTCCGTTTTTTCTCACAAAAAAGTAATAATCCCATACCTTACTGTAATGTAGCCCATAATAAAATTGCACTTGTTTGTTTACTGGTATCAGCTTTGCTTCACATACACTCAGAAATGCTCTTCTATGAATTTTGCTGACTGCTGTTATCTCCTGTGAGGCTCTGTGGGCGTTCCTGTGGATTTCACATGCACCAGCACAAGCTCTGCTTCCCCGCCCCAATATCCTGTTAAACAGCACAGCTAGCAGCCACTTACATATAGGCTGCTGGAACTTGCAAGTAACTTGGTAGTAAGATTTCAATCCAATCCACAACATGATGAGTGTTACATTATGCTACAACCTGTAATCAGCAGATCTATTACTCACTTTCTTTTCTGTAGAAAGTCCATTATTTGTAGACACAATAGATATTCCTACTGGTAACGTTAGTGCAGCGATCTACAGTCAGAACCATGGTGTTATAAGCCGGATATAGATCTCATTACTGACGTACAGTGAGCAGTCAATTTCCCACACAGATTAGTACAGTGTGATGACACACAATGTTATGTACACATAGAAGTACACAGTGGGAGAGATTTATCAAAACTGGTGCTAAGGACAACTGGCTTAGTTGCCCATAGCAACCAATAAGATTCCTCCTTTCATTTTTCAATATATATATAGTGCCTTGCAAAAGTTTTCACCCCCTTGACTTTTTTCGTGTTTTGTTACATTACAGCCATAAGTTCAAGGTTTTGTTAATCTGAATTTGATGTGATGGATCAGAACACAATATTCTAAGTTGGTGAAGTTAAATGAGAAAAATATATAAATAAAACTATTGTTTAGAAAAGGAAAACAGAAAATTTACACGTGCATATATATTCACCCCCTTTATTAGGAAACCCTTAAAAAGCTATGGTGCAATCAATTACTTCAGAAGTCACATAATTAGTGAAATGATGTCCACCTGTGTGCAATCTAAGTGTCACATGATCTGTCATTACATATACACACCTTTTTTGAAGGGCCCAAGAGGCACCAACACCTAAGCAAGAGGCATCACTAACCAAACACTGCCATGAAGACCAAGGAACTCTCCAAACACTCTCCAAAGACAATGTTGTTGAGAAGTATAAGGGTTAGGTTATAAAAAAATATCCAAATCTTTGATGATCCCCAAGAGCATTATCAAATCTATCATAACGAAATGGAAAGAACATGGCACAGCAACCAACCTGCCAAGAGACGGCCGGTGCCACCCACCAAAACTGACGGACCAGGCAAGGAGGGCATTAATCAGAAAGGCAGCACAGAGACCTAAGGTAACCCTGGAGGAGCTTCAGAGTTCCACAGCAGAGACTGGAGTATCTGTACATAGGACGACAATAAGCTGTACGCTCCAAAGAATTGGGCTTTATGGCAGAGTGGATAGAGGAAAGCCATTACTTTCAGCAAAAAACAAAAAGGCACGTTGTAGAGTTTGCGAAAAGGCACGTGGGAGACCCAAAATGTATGGAGGAAGGTGCTCTGGTCTGATAAGACTAAAATTGAATTTTTCGCCCATCAAAGAAAACGCTATGTATGGCGCAAACCCAACATATGACATCACCCAAAGAACACCAGCATCATGCTGTGGGGATGTTTTTCAGCAGCTGGGACTGGGAAACTGGTCAGAGTTGAGGGAAAGATGGATGTTGTTAAATACAGGGATATTCTTGAGAAAAACCTGTACCACTCTGTGCGTGATTTGAGGCTAGGACGGATATTCACCTTCCAGCAGGACAATGACCCCAAACACACTGCTAAAGCAACTCTTGAGTGGTTAAAGGGGAAACATGTAAATGTGTTGGAATGGCCTAGTCAAAGCCCAGATCTCAGTCCAATAGAAAATCTGTTTGCTGTTTACAAGCGCAAACCATCCAACTTGAAGGAGCTGGAGCAGTTTTGCAAGAAGTATTGGGCAAAAATTCCAGTGGTAAGAGGTAGGAAGCTCATAGAGACTTATCCAAAGCGACTTGGAGCTGTGATTGAGACAAAAGGTGGCTCTACGAAGTACTGAATTAGGGGGGTGAATATGCACATTGACTTTTTCTGTTATTTTGTCCTATTTGTCGTTTGCTTTACAATAAATAAAAAAATCTTTAAAGTTGTGGGCATGTTCTGTAAATTAAATGATGCAAATACTCAAACAATCCATGTTAATTACACTTTCAAACACTTTATTCACTCCTGTGGTCACAATGTTTTCAGCTCATTCACAGAGTCTTCTTTCAACCTATGAGCTAAAACATTGCGACTACTGTTGAGTGAACTTGTGTTTCAAGTTTGGCGTACAAAGCTCAGGTTATCTAATTCAAAATAAAAACTACTCACGTACGTGGCTGTGTTTTTGCGCTGCAGGTCCTTACTGTGATGTGGGAAAAAAATCACAAATTAAAACCAAAGTACTTATCGAAGGACCATGCTGCTGTTCACTAGTAACCGAGCCTCCTTAGCTCCAGCACAGAATCATTCCTCCCTCTGGACATGGAAAAAGGAACATCAAGCTACACGAGTTGACATCTCTACTCCACAGTAGTTTCCTGTTGAATATCAAGGGATCGCAACCATAGTGAAGCTCTGACTTCCTCCATATATTAAAATAATTTATTGTACTTACAGACGAACACTTGTTTCAAAGCATATAAAATCCAAAACTGCATGCACAGTAGCGCCGGCGCAGGTTTCACTTACGCTCTTCTTCAGGAGGAATATCTTCACTATGCAGTAAAGACCTTTAAAACACTCCACTAGACCCACCCATTCCCTCATTATCCAATTACATATATCCCAACACTAAAAACATCACATATATTAAATGTATATAAATAGCAATAAATAGATCACTCTCATCTATTATCACCCATAAGAACCGCTGAACCTATATCATTTCAGTAATTTCCTCATTTGATCCTATTCCTTTCAGCCCGTAAAGTTTATGCACTGTGCAGATCTCCATTCACTAAAGGTTTCTCGGCACATGACAAAATACACCCTATCAACACTTAGAAACACCCCTTCTACAACCAAAAATCCTTTACCACATTTGAAGATGCGGTTACAGATTCTTCCAACCTGGCAAAAAGACAGGATTTTAAATCACATTTAATATTTACCACTGGGTTGGAGTGTATCGAGATTGTACATCCACTCGACCTCTTTTATATTAATTTTGGCAATTAGATCTCCACCTCGCCAATGTGACTTAAGTAGCTCCACCCCTGCAAACCGCAGACCCTTCGGCTCTTTTTGATGATGTTGATGATGTTAAAATGTAATGGGACGGTGTGAATTTAAATTTCCCTTCTTAACCCCCTCTGGACCACCTAACGCACGGATGAGTCCAGGCGGCAGGTTTATTCCTCCTGGACGCATCCGCTCGTCATCTCGCGAGATGCAAGATTTCCTGTGAACGCGCGCGCTCACAGGATCTCATCGGGGAGAATTTAAACTACAAGTAAATCAAAAAAGTTACCAAACCGCTAGGGATCAATTGCCGTTCGCTGCTGCAGGTTCCAGTTCGTGCTGTGGGAGTCACGCAAGTAGATTCAGTATAAGTGCAAGGAACCGCGCTGCTACAGATGGAGCCAATCTTCAGGATGCTCAAGGATCAGAACTCGTGGAACGGTAATTCAGCTGAATTACCGTTCCACGAGTTCTGATCCTTGTGCATCCTGAAGATTGGCTCCATCTGTAGCAGAACTTAAACTACAGCCTGCCAGCGCTGATCATTCGCTGGCAGGCTGTAGAAGTTAAAAAAAGTCGCATACAAGACGCTGTTTTGTTAACAGCGTCTGATATGCCTTCTGCTCGCTTCTCTGGTGGTCCCTTTTGCTTGGGACCACCAAAGGAAACATATGTAAGTGCACCAATCACCACACAGACGCCCCCATCCAACCCCGCACCCCCCGTCACTGATTAACCCCTGATTAACCCCTGATCACCCCATGTCCCCCCCCATGATCACCCCCTGTCACCCCCCCATCACTAATCACCCCCCTGTAAGTCTCATTCAGATGTCCGTATGTGTTTTGCAGATCCATGGATCCGCGGATCCGCAAAACATGGACACCGGCAATGTGCATTTTGCGGATGCGCACATTGCCAGAACTATATAGAAAATGCCTTTTCTTGTCTGCAATTGCGGACAAGAATAGGACATGCTCTATCTTTTGCGGAGCTGCGGCCAGATGTTTGGGGGCCGAAACCCGGAAGTTCGCGGCAGCAGCTCTGCAAACGCTGATACGGCGAGCACATAGTGTGCTCTCCGCATCACCACCGGCCCCATTCACACTGAATGGGTCCGCATCTATGCCGCAGAATTGCGGAATAGATGCGGACATTTTTGAGGACGTGTGAATGAGGCCTTACTTCTTTTTTTTTTTTTTTTGCACATTTTTTGGCAGAGATTTTTTCATCCACATTGATTGATGCGAATGAAGAAATCTGTGCCGTTCAGAGGGTGAACGGAAAATAATAATCTCAGTACCCGTATGCTCAATATAAGGAGAATAGCAGAAACTCCTAATGCTGGCCATACACGTAATGTGTTTTGGGGTGTATTTTTACATATTCCCATGCTGGGTGAGAGAAATATCTCTGTAAATGACAACTTTTTAATTTTTTTTATACAAAGTTGACAATTTACAGAGATATTTCTCTCACCCAGCATGGGTATATGTAAAAATACACCCCAAAACACATTGCCCTACTACTGCTGAGTACGGCGATACCACATGAATGACACTTTTTTGCAGCCTGGGTGCGCAAAGGGGCCCAAATTCCAACGAGTACCGTTAGGTTTTACATGGCTGCTCAAAATTTAGCCCCGCCCAAAATGCCAGAACAGTAAACACACCCCACAAATGACCCCATTTCGGAAAGTAGACACCCCAAGGTATTCACTGAGGGGCATAGTGAGTCCGTGAGGGATTTTTTTTTTTTTTTGCCAGAAGTTAGCAGAAATGGAAACTTTGTTATTTTTTTTTCCTCAGAAAGTGTCATTTTCCGCTAACTTGTGAAAAAAAATGAAATCATACATGCCCCTCCGCGAATGCTTTTGGGTGTCTTCTTTTTAAAATGGTGTAATTTGGGATTTATTTATACTATCCTGACATTCTAGCACCTGAAGAAACATGACAGGTGCTCAGAAAGTCAGAGCTGCTTCAAAATAAATTCACTTTTTTCGGAAATTCACTTTTTTGCACCATAGGTTGTAAATGCTATAACTTTTACCCAAACCAATAAATATACACTTATTGGATTTTTTTATCAAATACATGTAGAACAATAAATTTTGAGAAAAATCTATATAGAAATGTAGTTTTTTAAAAAATTTACAACAGAAAGTGAAAAATGTCATTTTTTTGCAAAAATTTCGGTCATTTTTGATTAATAGCAAAAAAAATAAAAAAATGTCAGCAACAATGAAATACCACCAAATGAAAGCTCTATTAGTGAGAAGAAAAGGAGGTAAATTCATTTGGGTGGTAAGTTGTATGACGGAGCAATAAACGGTGAAAGTAGTGTAGTGCAGAATTGTAACAAGTGGCCTGGTCATTAAGGGTGTTTAAGCCAGGGGGGCTGATGTGGTTAATGTTGCGGTCATGTTCTTGTATTCTTATTTTAAGTTTTCTGGTAGTTCTTCCAACATACCGGGGGCCACAAGGGCAATCCAGTATGTAGATTACTCCTGTACTTTCGCAAGTGATATTTCCCTTTATATTAAAGGGCTGATCTTTTTTATTGGAGAGTATAGTTTGTATTGTCCTCACCCTATTAGCCCTCCCTCTATTTTTACAAGGAAGACAAAAGCCACACCAAGTGAACCTGTTAGCCCTGTCATTTTGTGTTGGTTTACAAATTGCACCAGATGATGCCGAAGGTTAGGCGCCCTTTTAAAGATAAAATCATAATGATAATAATCATGCCCCACCATTGAAAAATGCAGGTATTGGCAAAGGTAGTTATTTACACTCAGCTGAGGGATAAATCCAAGTTCTTTCCTAAAAATAAGGACAATGACTGTATAGAGAGCTTCAAAAGAGGGATGCTTAGGGAATTAGAGAAGTTAGATACTAAACCCAGGTATTATAACCTGACAAAAAATGAAAAAAAGGCATTAAAGATTTTTGAGGGTAACACCAAGATTGTAATAAAACCGGCCGATAAGGGAGGGGGTGGGGTGGATAGTTGTAATGGATGCTGAAAAATATGATAATGAGATGCGAAAACTTATTTCTGATGAGAGCACCTAAAAGAAGCTAAAAACAAATTTGGTCTTTGATTTTAGAAAGAAAATGAACCAGCTCCTTCAGGAAGGCCATAAAGAGGGTATTCTAAATAAAAAGGAAATTGAGTACCTGTCCATTAAACATCCTATTACCCCTGTTATCTACCACCTACCCAAGATTCACAAGAGTCTGGAAAACCCTCCCGGGAGACCAATCGTCTCGCGGATTAACTCTGTGACCAGTAGGCTTTGATATGTTGATTACTTTCTCCAGACTCTTGTGATACAAGTTCCATCATATTTAAAAGATACTGAAAGTGTAATTCAGCTTATCAATTATCTAGACATATGGAGTGATGATTTGTGGTCGGGGACCGTTGATGTTACCTCTCTCTATACTATCACTCCCAACAATTTGGGGCTGAAAGGGGTGGCGGAAGCGCTAGATAGAAATCCCAGAATGACCCTGGCTCAAAAGAAATTTATAATAGAGTGTACAGATTTTTGCCTGTGCCACAATTATTTTATGTATAAAGAGGCCTTCTTTTTACTGTATACAGGGACGGCGATGGGGCAAAATTCGACCCCCAGTTACGCTAACCTGTTCATGGCATCCTGGGAAAGGGACTATATCACCCCTATGTTGAATAAAAAAACTGAAAAAGATGAATTGATTATTTGGCTTCGTTATATTGACGATTGCCTATTAATTTGGAAAGGAGACTAGGAGGGGCTGGAGGAATTTATTATGGGGATTAACAATTACAATTGGAATCTCTCTTTTACTAGTACCATTAGTGTCACTTCCTTGACCTCACAATTTTTGTGGATAATGGGAGGTTGAAAACGTTCTTTAAAGCCACAGATGTGAATGCCTACATTGATGTCATAAGCTGCTACTACAGCCCATGGCTTAATAATAAACCAAAAGGACAGATCAAAAGAATACATCGGAACTGTAGAGATAAGAAGGATTTTTTGGGGCAAAGTCAGGTTATTAAAGACTTTTTTCTAGAGAAAGGGTATGTGGAGAAGGAGTTGCATGACTTCAACAAGGAGATAGAAACTAGGGATGATAAAGGTAAAGAGGTAACTAGAAATAGAAATAATACGGGTTAAGAAGGGAAATTGAAACTCACAGCGTTCCGTTGCATTTTAAGAAACATCATCAGAAAGATCCGAGGGGTCTGCTGTTTGCAGGAGTGGAGCTACTTAAGTCACATTGGCAAGGTGGAGATCTAATTGCCAAAATTAATAAAAAAGAGGTTGAGTGGATGTACAATCTCGATACCCAGTGGTCTAAAAATTGAATGTGATTTAAAATCCTGCCTAGTTTGACCTTTTTACCAGGTTGGAAGAATCTGTAACCGCATCTTCAAATGTGGTAAAGGACCTTTGGTTGTAAGGGGTGTGTCTAAGTGTTGATAGAGTGTATTTTGTCATGTGCCTATTATCACGTGATGGGCCACGTGACGAGATATTGTTAGTGAATGGAGATTCATGCCAGGTATAAAAATCTTTGTAAGGGGTAGAGATGTCCCGAACTATTCGCCGACGAACAGTTCCCGGTGAACATCGCATGTTTGCGTTCACCGCAGCGGGCGAACATATGCGATGTTCGGTCCGCCCCCTATACGTCATCTTTGAGCAAACTTTGACCCTATACCCCACAGTTAGCAGACACATTCCAACCAATCAACATACCCTCCCTCCCAGACCCTCCCACCTCCTATCGAAAAGCAAGGACAGCATCCATCTTAGATTCATTCTGAAGCTGCAGTGTTAGTTAGAGCAGGGAGAGTGCTGCTGCTGCTGAATTAATAGGGAAAGTGTTAGCTAGGCCAGTGTTCTGTGTCCACTCCAGTCTTCAAAGACTCATCTGCTGTATGGACAGCGTCCCGAAAAGCCCTTTTTAGGCTTTTTAGGATGGTACATCAGTCTGCTTTTATTTGTTTTTTCTATATATATATATTGCAGTTGCCTGCCCGTGTGTGAGAGGCCGCAGGCCCACAGACTGTACTGTGTGCACACCACTCATATAGGGTGACACAGTACCTTGCAGATAAAAAAGTCATTCAATTTTTACCCTTTAATATAATTGCAGTTGCCTGCCAGTGTGTGTCAGGCCCACAGACTGTACTGTGCCCACTGCCCACCACTCATATAGGGTGTCACAGTACATTGCACGGCGCACGCGCAGTGACCTAAAATTCAAAGAAGCGGACAGAGCATGGGTCTTTTTCCATCTTCCAGTTCCAAAAATCTATTCACTACACTGGCCCTGGCCCTGATAAGGGACAAAACAGAGATTAAACTGATAGGAATAGTACTTAGTTAACACTAGTTGCATTGGTGGCGAATTCCATTGTAAGTGCCCAAAATTAGAAGGAAGCGAACAGAGCAAGCTTTTTTCTCTATCTCCCCATGCAAGGATTCAATTCAATACACGTCCCCTGATAGGGGATTTAAAAAAGATTAAAATGGTAAGAATAGTAGTTCTCACTATTTGTATTGGTGGCACAGTACAGTGCGAGGCGAGCAGTGCCCCAAATTGGAAGTAAGAGGACCGACCAATCATCTTTTTCCTTCTCCCGGGTTCCTAAAATCTATTCGATACACGTCCCCTGATAGGGGACGTAACAGAGATTAAACTGATAGAAATAGTACTAATTAACCCACCACTCATATAGGGTGGCACAGTACATTGAACGGCGCACGCGCAGTGCCCCAAATTGGAAGGAAGAGGACCGACCAACCATCTTTTTCCATCTCCCGGTTACTAAAATCTATTCCATACATCGGCCCCTGATAAGGGACAAAACAAAGATTAAACTGGTAAGAACAGATTTTTTTAATTTAAAAAAAGAGGAAAGCCTCTGCAGAGCTAGGTATTTTTTGGCCGCGTTACTGAACTCTCATGCACAATGGCTCTAGGCTCATGCATCCTTTTGCGGAGGTGACAAACCTTGTCAGTCAAACCCAAGGCAACATCATCGACCTCATCCCACATGCATTTTTTTCTGGAGCGTGCCCTGCGAAGAGTGCTGGATCAGGCCGTAGATGAGCATTAGGAGGAAGAGTTGTGGTCACCATCACCATCAGAAGCAGCCTTGTCGCCGTCGATTGCTGGACCTGAGGAGGAGTCTGAAGAAGAGGAGTCAGCTTTGAGGAGGTGGAAGACCAACTACAGCAGGCGTTCCAGGGGGCTTGTTGTCACCTTTCGGGGACCCTTGGTGTTGTACGTGGCTGGATGGAGGAAGAGACCTTCAATGATGTCAGTGAGGACAAGGAATGGGACATGGCTAGCTTGGTATCCAACCTTGTGCAAATGGGTAGTTTGCGGTTGTGCAAATGGACTGTTTGCAGTTGTTTGCGGTACGTTAAACAGGGAGTTTGGTCTGTAAGAGTTTGGTCTGTCACTGTGAAGCGGGCGTAACCCTTACACTACCTGATCGATACAACATCATACCTGATAGTATACACACACTGGATGTTTGAAAGCACGTTATTGCAAACAATTTATGAATGTTAGGTGATTAATGCCCTTTATGGATTAAAACCCGACTCTATGTCAACTATGTAATTTTCCATGGGAGTTTTGCCATGGATCCCCCTCCGGCATGCCACAGTCCAGGTGTTAGTCCCCTTGAAACAACTTTTCCATCACTATTGTGGCCAGAAAGAGTCCCTGTGGGTTTTAAAATTCGCCTGCCTAATGAAGTCTATGGCGGTTTGCCCGGTTCGCCCGTTCGCAAACATTTGCGGAAATTCGCGTTCACCGTTTACGAACGGAAAATTTTATGTTCGCGACATCTCTAGTGAGGGGTTGGTCTAGGTGCTTATAGGGCATATTTTGTCAGGTGCCCCTCATCATATGATTGGTCACGTGACGAGATATTTCTAGTGAATGGAGATTCAAGCTGTATACAAGGACCTTTGGTTGTAAAGGGTGTTTCCAAGTGCTGATAGGGTGTATTTGGTCATGTGCCCCATATTACATGATGGGTCACGTGCCGAGATACCCTAAGTGAATAGAGATCTGCACGGTGCCTAAATTTTACAGTCTGAAAGAAATAGGATCAAATGAGGAAGTTAATCAAATGATATAGGTTCAGCGTTTCCTATGGGTGATAATAGATGAGAGTGACCTATCTATTGTAATTTTTATAAATTTTTATAAATGTGACGTTTTTAGTGTTAGGATGTATGTAATTGGATAACGAGGGAATGGGTGGGTCTAGTGGAGTGTTTTAAAGGTCTTTACTGCATAGTGAAGATATTCCTCCTGAAGAAGAGCGTAAGTGAAACCTGGGTCGGCGGTACTGTGCATGCAGTTTGTGATTTTATATGCTTTGAAACAAGTGTTTGTCTGTAAGTACAATAAATTATTTTAATATATGGAGAAAGTCAGAGCTTTACTATGGTTGCGATCCCTTGATATTCAACAGGAAACTACTGTGGAGTAGAGATGCCAACTCGTGTAGCTTGATGTTCCTTTTTCCATGTCCAGAGGGAGGAATGGTTCTGTGCTGGAGCTAAAGAGGCTCGGTTACTAGTGAACAGCAGCATGGCCCTTCGATAAGTACCTAGGTTATCGAAGAATTCCGTTATGGATTCCGTTACCATGGACCATAAAGGTCCATTCACACGTCTGCAACTGTTTTGCGGTCAGCAAATTGCGGATTCGCCAAACACGGACATCAGCCATGTGCGTTCCGCATTTTGCAGACCGCACATGGCCGGCACTATGATAGAAATGTCTATTCTTGTCCATGGCTGTGAACAATAATAGGACGTGCTCTATTTTTTTGCTTCATTGAAAATGAAGGGGTCCGCACCCCCTCCGCAAAAGTGAGGAACGGATGCGGACCCATTATGGGGCCGTGTGAAGGGACCCTTAGTTATGGTCCATGGTAGCAGGATCCCTAATGCAATTCTTACTTAACTTGAACCTTAATCTTGCACACCAAACTTGAAACACAAGTTTGCTCAACCCTAGTTTTTACACTTTTTGTGATGTAAGGTGATAAAAAAAATGGATTTTTCGGCAGATTTTTATTTTTATGGTGTTCACTAGATGGGTTTGATCACAGGCTATTTTTATAGAGCAGGTCGTTACGGACATGACAATACCTAATATGTGCATTTTGTAACTTTATATTATACAAATAAAAGCATATTTGAAAAAAAAATCATGTTTTTGTGTCTCTATTTTCTGAAAGCCATATTTTTTTTATTTTTGGACCTATTGGCTTATGTAGGGGCTCATTTTTTGCATTAGTACCATTTTGGGTACATAGGACTTTTTGGATGACTTTTAAACAATTTTTTGGGAAGTGAGGTGGCCAAAATTTCAATTCCATTATAGTTTTTCATTTATTTTTTATGTTGTTCACCATGCGGTAAATGTAATATGATCCTTTTATAGATCAGGTCCTTACGGACGTAGCGATACAAACATGTTGGCCGTTTCAAGCAGAGTGTCAGCTAACACTCTGCCCCGCTGCCGCTTTGTCATCTTGAAAGGGGGAGGAGGGGTGTTGTGTGTGCTCTGCCATCCTAAAGTGGGGGGGGGGCATCACCACCACTCACCCATCCATAAAGGAGAGGAGGCATTAACCCTTTAAGGATTAGGCCGCTGCCAGGGCAGAGCAGTGGCCCGATGGTTAGCCACTTCCAGACCGTGGTCCCTAAGGACCATGGCATGAAAGTGGTTAAACAGTTTTTTCAAGCAAAGTGTCAGCTGTATGTTATAGCTAACACTCTGCCCTGCTCCTGCTCTGCCATCCTGAAGGGGGGGGGGGAGGAGAGGGAGACAGTGTGCTCTCCCGTGTGCACAGGATTCTCTGTAAACTCACTAATAGCAGCCTGCTATGCAAAGGAAGCACAGCAGGCTGTAGAACAAAAACTGAAATAAATATATAAAAAATAAACAAAACCAATTGGAGAATTTATTTTATTCACAAAAGAAATTAATTAGTTTAAACATTATATTTTTTTTTTTACAAAGGTGTCCATATCCTTTAAACTTATAGGGGTTCTTCAGAATTTTCATACTGATGGCCTATCCTGAGGAAAGGTCATTAATAGTGTTGAGTGAAGCATGCTTCAGATTATAGATCCGAAGTTGCCTTTGTTCAAAACTTCGTCTGAATGCTGTACGAAGACCCGTCTCTGTACAGCATTTAAATGTATGGGCTTCGCAGAGGTGAAATTCTGTTTCTTGTAAGACTTCTTTGAATAACTTCAGACTTAAATTATTCAACTTGAAAACTATTTTAAGGATGGTACCTGGGTACGGACTACGGATCCCACTTTTAAAATGGTTTTAAAATTGAATGATCAAAGTCTGAAGTTATTCAACGAAGTCTCGCCAGACTTCGGTCATAACTAATTTCACCTCTGCGAAGCCCATACATTTGAATACTTGCAGAGAGAATACTTGCAGAGAGTCTCCGTACAGCATTCAAATAAAGTTTTGAACGAAGCAACTTCGGATATATGATCTGAAGCATGGGTCACTAAACACTAGTCATTAACATTAGATTGGCAGGAATCTGACTCCTGGCACCTCCGCTTATTAGCTGTTCAAGACTAGATCCCACACTGGAAATGGGTGCTAGAATTACACAGCTCCGTTCACTGTGTAGTGGATGTAGATGATCATTTCAGCGCTGATCCGATTGAAGTGAACAGGAGCAGCACTGCAGTATGGGTGGGTTCAGATGACGTTTTTTACACTGTTTTTTGGGAAGGAAGCAATCCTTCCTGACAGTCGGCTATTCATTAAGTGGAGGTGAAATGCTGCGGATCACTTCCACAGTATCAGGATGAGCAGCTGCTATTGCAATTGCTTGTCCTCATACAGCTGCATTTTTTCTGTGCAGCAGATCGCTGTTTAGACACCATGATCTGCTGCCCAGAAATGATAATTTACGTGCCTGAAGTAATGCATTTCGCTGCACCTTTATCGTTCCCAATAATCTGCCGATTATCTCACTATGTAAATCCACTTTTAGTTTTTAACCGTAACCCCTGGCTCAAGTTACAAGCCAATACACAGGGGAACAATGATACACAAAAGAGTCACATGTCAGAAACAACAGTGGCCCTTTTGGCCCACAAAAAAATGTCCAAATAAAAAATAGCAATGAAATACTATTAATAAAAATAATTTACTGATCGGATAGCTAGGCTTTTTCAGGGCTCAATACGGCCACTATTATTTTAGAGTTGTCACACTTTTGTGTATTACTGTTCCCACTGTGTAGTGCCTTCTAACGTTTAGATATTTATTTTGCTTCAACCAGGAGTAACAGCATGGCTAAAAAGTAAGAAAAGTTAGTGTGTTGTGTACTTGATGCAATTTTTTGTGGTTTTTCCTTTTTCAGTTCTTGTCTGTATGTGTTATTTATGTAACAAAGATTTGTATTCTTTATATTCATTTAAGTAACCTCGCTTTATACACACACACCTCTTAAGTCTGCTCTATTTTGGTCATTTTTGGTGTGGTTGTTGGAGTACCCTACCATATGTATGGTATTGCCTGCTCATTTTGTTTGGCTCATTGTTAAACCTTTGGTGTTGATTTCCAAAGGTTTAACATACCTAATTTATGCCTACTTGAAGGTCTGCTCACCTGCTTTCTGGCACTGCACTCCCAAAATGGCCACTGATGGAGGGGACAGTCCACCAGTGGCCTCCATTTACTTACACTAGGGACAGACAAAGGCACTAGACCATTAGCAGCCCAACGATTGAATGGAGGAAACTGCTGGATGGGACACTCCATCAGCAGCCATTTTGGGAATGCAGCATCGGGGAAACATGTATGCGGACATAAACATAAACATAAATTTGGCATCTTAAACCATCAGACATCAACACCAATATTTTAATAATGTATATTACTAGTTGCATCAGTCAGTATGTGCAAACTGACAGGACTGGCTGGCCATCTAATGTGTATGAGACCCTCTCGACTTTCCCCTGATGCAGATGTCTGGGGGATATACACCAAAATGTGGCGTGGGGTAAACCCAGTATCCCAGACAACCCCCTTAAACGCACACAAAGTGAAACACCTCCGGGTGATATCAAATCAACAACTTTATTATCATTATTAAAAGAATCAAATCCCTCATTATAAAATATAACTCACGTAAATATGGTTGGTGTTGCAAATAACACAAAGGGAGAAAGATCAGGTTGCTTTATTTCAACATTCCTGATATAACCAACATATGCAATATAACTTAAAAGGGTTGTGCAGTGATTTATATTGATAACCTGTCCTCAGGATTAGGTCATTAATATCTAATCGGGCATGGAGCACCTCCTCCTCTTCAAACAGCTGATCAGCAGGAGTCCCGGGTGTCAGACCCACCGCCGATCAGATATTAATGACCTATCCTGAAGATAGCGTGCCAAAAATGTAAATGGCTGGGGGGCACTCAATTATCTGGGAACACCAATATGAGGTATAGATGACCACATTTATTATAAAACTGATATAAAAACTGACATGAAATAAAGCATAAGCCCCCAATTGAGCCTAAAAACATAAAACGGCGCAAACAAACAATATAGTGACCACAAGTATTGGTACAAACACTAGGTCGTATTCAGAGTGTGGACTTAGTCCCAGGTGGGCAATCAGAGTCCAGCAGCAATACCCAAGGGGTGTAGTATTGTGTTGGTCTGTGAGTTAGACCGCACTTATTTCCCATGCGTGATGTTATAGTAATGTGTAGATGAATACAGCACCGTGGGGCAAAGTACGTTACCCCTCTTGTTGTATTGGATAGAGGTAGAAAGATATCCTTGTGGTCTCAAGGTCTGGTACGTGGCATCCCACGTGGCTCATTGGGGAAAGAAAATTTTGCTGATGGTATGTTGGGTCTTAAAGTCCGGACTGTGCGATATCAATGGAACACAAATCCAATCAGCGAAGGTCCAGGGGGCTGCCTTTATGTACCGGCACCTCAAGGACTTAAACAGAACTTTGCTGTCTAAAACCGTACGCGTTTCAGGGATCAGACCCCTTCCTCAGTTGTAATGACAGCATCTGAATTGAATTCACCTTTTATACCCTCCATTCATCCAGCAGAGAGTTCTGGGACCTCAGTCAAATTAAAATTCCGGTATGGAACATTTGTTGCGACCAAGTTTCTATACTCATAACCGCATATGCGGTATTAATGCGTTTTATATACCATTGTATCCATTCTTGCAAAAACATATACGATATAGACATACTTATTATGCCAGTGCTAAAATAAAAATATCTTCAGTCAACTTAAAATGACTTAACTTTGTATGGAAGGCCTCAGATACAGAATACTTGTTTAACCCTTAAAACTGCACTCAAAAAACGCACTTGCGGCATAGGTGCGTTTCTTGCGGTTCAGGTGCGTTTTTTGGGGCCATCATGCTGAGACTAAGATTATCACTAAAAATATCATTGAAAACATAAAAAGACATGTAATGGAATAAAAATATGAGTAAATATAGGAATGTTGCTAAGAAGGGGGATACCAAGATGAAAGTGGTCATGAGGGGTGGTCTGGAAGGGAGAGGGGATCCAAGTGCTGGAAACAACAGCCCGACTTGTATCCCATGTCCTCACCAGACATCCCCCCTGAGATTCACAAGAAACCGAACAGTTCCATCTCCGCATTCAGCCCCTTTGGAGCCAACGTATCAAACTCGAATATCCTGTGGGATTCCTGTCTGGACATACGGACAATCTGATTACCTCCTCTTTTTGACTGATGTACTTTTTCCACGGCCGGGATGGATCACTATTGTGAACATTTTTTCCCACTTTTACACTACACTAAAGTCTACAATCGCCTATCAATTTTCCCCAAAAAAGCCTGTTTCACATAAAAAATGTCACCACTATGTAATTCGGTCCATACCGCAAAAAGAGCTTTAGAATAAATAACTGCACCGCTGAACGGCAATTATGCCCTAATTTTTTTCTTTGTTTACACGACAAAAAAGCCTGTTCATCAGAGATAAGTGCAACGCTGGACGGCGAATATATTTTTTTTTCCGCCACTAATACACTGCAAACAGGGCTTCAGAATATATCAGTGCACAGCAGAGCATCAAATACTCCCACATTTTTTTCTACTTTTACACAACAGGCTTTTCAACAGATATATGCTACGCCTGATGGCAAATTTATTTTTATTTTGCCACTAATACATGGCAAACTGGGCTTCACAATATATCACTGGACCACAGAACGTCAATTAGGCCCACATTTTTTTCTACTTTTACACAACAGGCTTTTCAACAGATATATGCAAAGCTGGACGGCGAATATATTTTTATTTCGTCACTAATACACGGCAGACTGGGCTTCACAATTAGAGTTGAGCGAACCGAACTGTAAATTTTAGGATTTTTGGCACCCGGACCTGAACCCAAACATTTTCGTAATAGTTCGGGTTCGGTTTTCGGCAGATTTTATGGCACTTGTTGAAAAGCTACTGGGCAGCCAATCAACGAGCCTCTAACCACTTTGCCCTCAAAAGCCATCACAGCCATGCCTACTAATGGCATGGCTGTGATTGGCTAAGTGCAGCATGTGACCCAGCCTCTATAAGCTGGAGTCACGTAGCGCAGCATGTCACTCTGCTGTTGTTAGTGTAGGCACAGGTTGCTGCTGGTGCTCTTAGAGAGCGAATAGGAAACAAGCTTTGCTGAATAATATCTGATATCAGAATGGTGTTTACTCAGCAATCTACAACCTTTTTATTCTTGTTGGTGCAATGGCAGTTTTTTTTTTATGAGGCCAGTGACTTTTTTTATGAGGCCAAGACTTTTATATTTCTATGAGTGGTTGGTGTCGGTGGCCATTTTGTGCAAGTGACGTGCAAAATTTACCCATTTTTTAAGTGCACCTGCACGGCATATCTGCCAGGGTAAGGGAAAAATAATACTGTTTCTCCGTTTGTGATTTTAGGGACCTAGAGGGTGATATTTTCATATTTTGTTCTATAAACTACCCCTGTGCTGCATATATCCTTGTCATTAGATCTCTAAATTCATCAGATTCTGGGCTTCTTTTTTTTTTTTTTTTTAAAGTACATTTGCTCTGTGCACTACATTTGTGATTGTGAAAAATATAATCAGTAAATCCGTCTGTTTCACTGTGGGTGAAAAAATATTTATATTTTTTTTACCATTAAGTGCCTTTCTGCCTGCTCGGCAAATCTTATAGTGAAAAATAGTCAGTAAATCTCTCTGTTTCACTAGGGTTGAAAAAAATCCTCTTTTTTTCCATATAAAGTACCCTTTTGCCTTGTAGTGCAAATCAAATCAGATTAGTAAATTCCACTGAGACATTGTGGGTGAAAAAAAGACATAATTTTTGGCACAAAGTAAATTTGTGGCCTGCTCTGTACTACTGCTAGTGAAAGAATTTCACTTGCATCCGTCAGTTTCATTGGTGGGTGAAGAAATCATATATTTGGTTGAAATAAATTCCAGCTTCTGCCTGCACAGGCAATAGGATACTGAAAAATAATCAGTAAATCCATCTGTTTCACTGGGGTTGAAAAAATCCTTTTTTTTCCTATAAAGTACCTTATTGCCTTGTACTGTAAATCAAATAAAATCAGCAAATTCCACTAGGACATTGTGGTTGAAAAAAACCACATAATTTTGGTCCATAAAATACCCCTGCGGCCTGCGTTGGTGTTCCTGCTGCACTGCATACCTGAATTGCCAAAATGTATTCAGTAAATTAAGTGGCGTACTATCGATTGTTGGGAGATCTGTGCCCCTCATATCTTTCAAAGTAACTTGTGACTTTAACCAATCTTTTAACTTTAACACGCTGCCAAGGCCTATTGGGCAGGCCACACAGTGTAATAAATTTGTTTCTCATATTGTGGTGTGATCTAGAAATATCTTTTATCTTTATCACACTGCCAGGGCATATTAGGCAGGGCACAAGGTGTAATAAATTCATTTGTCACATAGAAGTGTGACCAAAATCTTTTCTGTTTATGATAAGGGCACAGCATACCTGACAGGGAACGAGTTTGATTAAATCTGTCTGTTACTCCGTTGGTTAACGAAAAGAATGAGGAGAGCGTCAAATAAGGGACGTGGCCATGGTCGTGGTGCTGCTGGTGTTGGTGGGGCTCCTGTTGCAGGGAGAGGACGTGGTGAATCTGTGCCAGCTACACACCCAAATGAAACACCTTCCTCAGGTTCGTGTAGACGACAGGTCCTTCCACGTTATTTAGTAGGCCCGAATGCCGCTCTACGAATGGTGAGGCTAGAGCACGTACAGGCGCTAGTAAATTGGGTAGATGAAAGTGCCTCCAGTACTTTCACATTGTCTCCCACCCGATCCGCTGCTGAAAGCTCAGAGTTGGCACCTGCAGGCCATGGGCAGCTATCTAGCACATCACCCCCTTGCAAATCAGCTAAGCAGTCTGAGCCCCAAGTCATGCAGCAGACTCTCATGCTTATTGATGACTCTCCTGGCAGGGTCTCCCCGGCCCATCCACCTAGCCCTGCTCCAGAAGTGGAAGAGATTGAGTGCACCGATGCCCAACCACTTATGTTTGAGGATGAGGATATGGGAAGACCACCGCAGCACGTCTCTGATGATGACGAAACACAGGTGCCAACTGCTGCGGATTTCTGCAGTGTGCATACTGACAAGAAGGCCAGGGGTGCAGAAGACTTGGTGGAAGATAATGTGGAGTACGATGAGGTCCTAGACCCTACATGGGATGAAGGTCATGCTAGTGACCTGTGCAGTTCGGGGGAAGAGGCGGTGGTTGCACCGAGACACCAGCACAGCAAAAGAGGGAGCAGGGTGCAGAAGCAGAGCACACATCCCCTAGACACTACGCCTGCTACTGCCCGCCGCACCCAGGGACCGAGCACACCAAAGACAGCTCCAAGGAGTTCCCTGGCGTGGCAGTTCTTCACACAATGTGCAGACGATAAGACACAAGTGGTTTGCACGCTGTGTAATCAGAGCCTAAAGCGAGGCATAAACGTTCTAAACCTGAGCACAACCTGCATGACCAGGCATCTAAGTGCAAGACACGAGCTGCAGTGGAGTAAACACCTCCAAAACCAAGAAAAGCCTCTGGCTCCTCCTGCACCCTCTACTGCTGCAATCTCGGCCTATTCCTCCACCTCTGGAGTGACAGTGGCAAAGGCCAGCCCGCAAACGGAGGATGTGACACCAACGCCACCACGTCCGTCACCTTCAACAAGCACCACCACAGTGTCCCATGGAAGTGTTCAGCTGTCCATCTCCCAAACACTGGATCGAAAGAGGAAGAACCTCCCTACCTACCCGCAATCCCTGGCCCCGAATGCCAGCATTTTGAAATTGCTGGCCTTTGAAATGCTGTCATTCCGTCTGGTGGAGACGGAGAGTTTTAAAACCTTATGGCGGTGGCTGTCCCACAGTACGTCGTTCCAAGCCGCCACTACTTTTCCAGGTGAGCCATCCCTTACCTGCACAAGCAAGGGATGGACAAAAGAAGGTGTGCACTGTGTAATGCTATCTGTGGCAAGGTCCACATAACTACCGTTACATGGACCAGTAAGCACTGCTAGGGCCGTTATATCTCCCTAACAGCACACGGGGTAAATGTCAAGTGGTGGCTGGGCCTGAGGCGGATAGCTGTTTGGCGCATGTCCTTCCGCCCCTGAGGATTGCAGGGCATTTCTCTTTGCTTCCTATTGCCTCCTCCTCCTACTCCTCTTCCTCCTCTACCACCTCCTCATCCTCTCAGCATAACACCTTAACCAACAACTTCAGCACAGCCAGGTGGAAATGACAGAAGCAGTTTTTAAACTCGTTGCAGGAGCTTTGGACGGGCCTGGAACAACGGACTGATGAGTGGTTGGTGTCATTGAGCCTCAATCCTGGCCTGGTGGTGTGCAATAATGGCCGAAATCTCATAGCAGCTCTGGGCCTAGCCGGATTGATGCACATACCTTGCCTGGCGCATGTGCTGAATTTGGTGGTGCAGAGATTACTGAAAAACTACCCGGATAGGTCATAGGCTATGACATATCCGGGTAGTTTTTCAGGAATCTCTGCATGACTCATAGCTGCTGCAGAAAGTGCGGGCCAACTCTGCACGTTTTCGGCATTCTCACCCTGCTGCCGCTCGCCTGTCTGCACTGCAGCGTAACTTTGGCGTTCTCGCTCATTGCCTCATATGCGACGTGCCCACAAGGTGGAACTCCACCTTGCACTTGCTGGAGAGACTGTGCAAGCAGCAGCAGGGGATAGTGGAGTTTCAGCTGCAGCATGCATGGGTGAGTCGCTCTGCAGAACAGCAACGCTTCACCTCCACTGAGTGGGCCTCCATGCGAGATCTGTGTGCCTTGTTATGCTGTTTATACTACTCCACCAACATGGCCAGTGCGGATGACGCCGTTCTCAGCGTTACTATCCCACTTCTTTGTCTCCTTGAAAAAACGCTTCGGACAATGATGAAGGAAGATGTGTCACAGCAGGAAGAGGAGGAGGAAGAGGGATCATTTCAACGGTTATCAGGCCAGTCATTCACAGGTGGCTCAGAGGGTGGGTTCCTGCACCAACATAAGCCAGATACACAATTGTCCAGCCAGGGCACAGTTCTGGAGGATGAGGAGGAAGAGGAAGAACCATGTTCACAGAAGGGTGGTACCCAAAGCAGCTCATGGGCATCACATGTGCATGGCTGGGGGGATACAGAGGACACAGACGATACACCTTTCACAGAGGACAGCTTGTCTTTGCCTCTGGGAGGCATGGCACACATGAGCGACTACATGCTGCAGTGCCTGCGCAATGACAGCCTAGTTGCCCACATTCTAACTTGTGCTGATTACTGGGTGCCCACCCTGCTGGATCCCCGTTACAAGGACAACGTGCCGACCTTAATTCCCTCACTGGAGCATGATCGCAAGATGCGCGAGTACAAGCGCTCGCTGGTAGACACGCTGCTGATGCCATTCCCAACTGACACCGGGGGCTCAGGGGAAGCACAAGCAAAGGCAGAGGAGGAGGCCGCATACACCAGCCAGGGCACCGCCAGCACCTCATAAGGCAGGTTTAGCATGATCGAAATGTGGAAAATCTTTGTTAGCACACCACAACAACCAGCACCACCAGCTGATACGCAACGTCTTAGCTGGAGGGAGGCAGCATTTTAGCAACATGGTGGAGCAGTATGTGTGCACACGCCTACATGTACTGACTGATGGGTCTGCCCCATTCAACTTCTGAGTCTCCAAATTGGGCACATGGCCTGAGCTTGCCCTTTATGTCTTGGAGGTGCTGGCCTGCCCTGCAGCCAGTGTATTGTCTAAGCATGTGTTTAGCACAGCAGGGGGTGTTATCACAGACAAGCGCAGCCGCCTGTCCACCGCCAATTTGGACAAGCTTATGTTCATTAAAATGAACCAGGCATGGATACCACAAGACTTGTCTGTACATTGTGCAGAATAGACAAGTATACCGACCTCACACTGCCATTGTTATACTCCAGTGCACTTTCTGTTTGTGTTATTTTACATATTACACAATTTTTTGTGGTATGCCCAAATTAAATAGAAAACCTACACTGCCAAATCCAGCTACAACGCCACGTTCACCGCCTCCTCAACCCTCTAGTCCATATGAACCTCCTGTTCTTAGTTCAGGATTAAAAAAATATATATATTTTTTTTAACGTCATTTGTCTATCCACATTTGTTTGCAGGGCAGTTACCCACATTTTGCTGCCTTTTTCAGCCCTCTATCCCTTTCCTGGACTTTTTTTTACATCAATTTTAGTGCCCCAAAGTTCGTGTCCCCATGACTTCAATGGGGTTCGGGGTCAAGTTCGGATCCAGAACCCAAACTTTTTTATGAAAGTGAATGGCAGAATCTAAGATGGCAGCCTTATTTACAGGGCTGCGACATCAGAACTGTCTTATGTAGGGGGTGAGGGGCTCACATTTTCAGTATGAGATGACGGTTTGATTGGTACTATTTTAGGGTGCATATAACTTTTTGATCACTTGGTATTACACTTTTTGTGATGTAAGATGACAAAAAATTGCATTTTTGACATAATTTTTTTTATGATGTTCACCTGAGTGGTTATGTCATGTGATATTTGTATAGAGCAGGTTTTTATGGACGCGGCAATACATAATATGTATACTTTTTTTTTTCTATTTCACTTAAGCACAATAATCGCAGTTTTGAAGCAAAAAAAATCATATTTTAGTGTCTCCATTGTCTGAGAGCCATAGCTTTTTTATTTTTAGACTTATTGTCTTAGGTAGGGTCTTATTAAGGTGACGTTTTGAGTTGTACTATTTTAGGGGGCATACGCCTTTTTGATTGCTTGGTGTTGCAATTTTTGTGATGTAATGTGACAAAAAATTGCTTTTTTTGGCACTGTTTTTATTTTTATTTTTTTACAGTGTTCATCTGAGGGGTTGGGTCATGTGATATTTTTATAGAGCCAGTCTATACGGATGTGGCGAGACCTAATAGGTCTACTTTTCTTATTAATATATAATATGCTAAATAAAAAAAGTTCTGGGCAGGTAAGTAGGGTTAGTTACTGAAGATAAGGAAAAGGCAGAGTTACTAAATGTTTTTTTAGCTCTGTATATACAAAAGAAAAGAAAGGAGCTTATATCTGTGGTGCTGAGGTTGTTAGTATATCCATTAATATACTCAATTGGCTAACTGTAGATATGGTCCAAGCTAAGTTAAATAAGGTAAATGTGAATAAGGCTCCAGGATGCAGATGGATTACACCCAGGAGTTCTTAAAAAGCTCAGTTCAACCATTGATGTGCCCCTGTTTATAATTTTTAAAGATTCTCTAGGTACTGGTACAGTGCCAAGTGATTGGCGCAAGGTCAATGTGGTGCCCATATTCAAAAAAGTGTCTAAGTGCTCCACAGGTGATTATAGACCAGTTAGTTTAACTTCTGTCGTGGGAAAAATGTTTGAAGGACTCTTAAGGGACTATATACAGGAGTATATGACTGTACATAATATTATAAGTGATAACCAACATGGGTTTGCCAAGGACAGAAGTTGACAGACTAACCTGATTTGTTTTTATGAGGAAGTGAGTAAAAGCCTGGACAGAGGGGAGGCTGTGGATGTAGTGTTTCTGGATTTTGCAAAGACTTTTGATACTGTCCCTCATAGACGTTTAATAGGTAAAGTAAGGTCTATAGGCTTGGAAAGTATTGTTTGTAATTGGATTGAAAACTGGTTGAAGGACCATGTCCATATAGTTGTGGTCAATGATTCCTATTCAGAATGGTCCCGGATTATAAGTGGTGTACCCCAAGGTTCAGTGCTGGGTCTTCTATTATTTAATTTATTTTTTAATGATATTGAGGACGGGATTAATAGCACTATTAATTCTATTTTTGCAAATGACACTAAACTGTGCAGTACTGTGCAGTCAATGGAAGATGTCCATAAAATACAAACTGACTTAAACATTTTAAATGATTGGGCATCAACTTGGCAAATGAGGTTGAATGTAGATAAATGTAAAGTTATACATCTTGGTAGTAATAATCTCTGTGCATCATATGTCCTAGGGGATGTAACACTGGGAGAGTCACTTATTGAGAAGTATTTGGGTGTCCTTGTAGATGGTAGATAAATAACAGCATACAATGTCAATCAACTGCTTCTAAGGCTACCAGGATATTGTCATGCATTAAACGAGTAGTATTACCACATTACAAAGCATTGGTGCGGCCTCATCAGGAATATGCAGTTCAGTTTTTGGCACCAGTCCATAGAAAGGACGTTCTGCAGCTGGAAAAAGTACAGAGGAGAGCACTAAACTGATAAGGGCCATGGAGGGTCTTAGTTATGAAGAAAGATTAAAATAATTACATTTATTTGGTCTTGAGAAGAGACATCTTAGGGGGGATATGATTAACCTTTACAAATATACAAATGGGCCATACAAAAAATACGGTGGAAAACTATTCCATGTCAAATGCCCTCAAAAGGCAAGGGGTACTGCCTCCGACTGGAGAAGAAAAAGTTCAGTCTCCAGAAGCATCAAAACTTCTTTACTGTAAGAACTGCGAATCTGTGGAATAGACTTCCCTAGTACATGGTCACAGCAGGAACAGTGGACAGTTTTAAAAAAGGTTTAGATGAATTCTTAAAAGTAAATGACAATAATGCTTATGAAAATGTGTAGAAATCTGGGTCTTACTTCCTCCTGGGATTCGCATCCCCACCTATTCCATGGTTGAACTTGATGGACTTATGTCTTTTTTCAACCATATTAACTATGTAACTATGTAATTTCTTTTGCTGTGCTGATCCATACCAAGTTTGAATGCCTTAAAGGGAATGTGTCACCAGAAAATGACCTATTGAGTAAATCATGTTTTTAATTTTAACATATTTTAACCCCTTAAGGAACCTCGCCGTACATGTACGGCGCTGGTGGACGTGACTTAAGGATGAACGCCGTACATGTATGGCGAGCTGATCGGCGGGTGCAGAAGCTGTGCTTGCGCCATCAGCGGCACAGATCCGGCAGTCACTGACAGCCGGGCCCCTGCTGCATACGTCGGCATCGGTGAAAATACTGATGCCGGCATATTAACCCCTTTGTATGCCACGGTCAAAGCTGACCGCGGCATGCAGAGGGTTCACGGCGGGTACGGGTTCATGGCGGGTAGGGGTGCCCTGCGCTTTCCCATCGCGCTGCAGTGGCGGGGACCTGATGGCAGAGAAGGCATTGGAGCTTGTCTTCTATGGAAGCCTGTGAGATCCAGCATAAATGCTAACAGCCAATGCATTAAAATACAGATTGTATTGTAATGCATTGCAAAGGGGATCAGACCCCAGAAGTTGAAGTCCCAGAGTGGGACAAAAATAAAAAGTAAAGAAAAAAGTTTTTCATAATAAAAAAAAAAAATTTAAATGAAAAAAAGTCCCAAAATAAAACACATAAAATTGTAAAAAAAAAAAAAAAAAGGAAACCAGACATTTTGGGTATTGCTGCATCTGTAACGACCAGCTGTACAAAAATATCACATGATCCACCCCCTCACCTGAACACCATAAAAAATAAAAACTGTGCTAAAACAATAATTTTTTTTGTCACCTTACATCACAAAAAGTGCAACACCAAGCGATCAAAAAGACATATGCCCCATCTCATTCCGCCAAAAATGCACCCCTACAAAAAACAATCGGGCAAAAAAAAAACGGATCTCAAAATATGAAGACATTACAACATGATTTTGTTTGTTTCAAAATGCTTTTATTGTGTTAAAAGTGAAAGAAATAAAAAGTAGACATATTAGGTATCGCCATGTCCATAACAACCAGGTTTATTAAAATATCACATGACCTAACCCTTCAGGTGAACGCCATAAAAAAAACGGTGTAAAAAATCCCTTTTTTGTCATGTTACATCACAAAAAGTCAAAGGCACCCCAAACTCATCCCCCAAAAAATGAGACCCTACCTGAGACAATCGTCCAAAAAATAAAAAAGCTAAGGCTCTCAGAATATGGAGACACTAAAACATGATTTTTTTTGTTTCAAAAATGTATTTATTGTGTAAAACTTAAATAAATAAAAAAAATTATACATATTAGGTATTGCCGTGTTCATAACAACCTGTTGTATAAAAATAACCTAACCCCTCAGGTGAACACTGTAAAAAAAAAAAAAAAAAAAACTGTGTCAAAAAGACTTTTTTGTCACCTTACATCACAAAAAATGTAATACCAAGCGATCAAAAAGTCATATGCTCCCCAAAATAGTACCAATCAAACCATCATCTAATACTGAAAAAAATGAGCCCCCACATAAGACAGTCACCCAAAAAATAAAAAATAAACTATGGCTTTCAGAATATGGAGACAGTAAAAAATATTTTTTTCAAAATTGCTTTATTATGTAAAACTGAAACAAGCAACTATAACAACCTGCACTATAAAAATAGCACATGATCTAACCTGTTAGATGAACACTGTAAATAACAAAAAATAAAGCGGTGCCAAAACAGCTATTTTTTGTTACCTTGCCTCACAAAAGGTGTAATATAGAGCAATCAAAAATTATATGTACCCTAAAATAGTACCAACAAAACTGCAACCTTATCCTGTAATGGGGTCACTTTTTTGGAGTTTTTACTCTAGGGGTGCATCAAATGTGACATGGCAATTTAAAATTATACCAGTGAAATCTGCCTTCCAAAAACCATATGGCGTATCTTTTCTTCTGCGCCCTGTTGTGTGCTCATACAGCAGTTTACAACCAGATATCGTGTGTTTCTGTAAACGACAGAATCAGGGTAATTAATATTAAGTTTTATTTGGCTGTTAACCCTTGCTTTGTTAATGAAAAAAATGGATTAAAAATGAAAATCTGCCAAAAAAGTGAAATTCTGAAATTTTATCTACATATTCCTTTAATTCTTGTGGAACACCTCAAGGGTTAACAAAATTTATAAAATAAGTTTTGAATACCTTGAAGGGTGAAGTTTTTAATATGGGGCCATTTATGGGTGGTTTCTACTATTTAGGCCTCATGCACACGGCCGTGGGTGTTTTGCGGTCCGCAAACCGCGGATCCGCAAAACACGGAAGCTGCTCCGCGTTCAGTTCCGCAATTTGCGGAACGGAACGCGGCCCATTATAGAGATGCCTATTCTTGTCCGCATAACGGACAAGAATAGGACATGCTCTATTTTTTTTTGCGGGGGCACGGAACGGAGCAACGGATGCGGACAGCACACGGAGTGCTGTCCGCATCTTTTGCGGCCCCATTGAAATGAATGGGTCCGCGGCCGAGCCGCGAAATATGCGGCTCGGACGCGGACCCAAACAACGGCCGTGTGCATGAGGCCTTAAGCCCGCAAAAAGTCACTTCAGACCTGAACTTATCCTTAAATATTGGGTTTTAAAAAAGAAAATGTAAAAAAGAAAATATAATTTTCAAAATTATCCAAACATAAGGTAGACATATGGAAAATGTAAAGTAATAACTACTTTAGGAGATATCACTGTCTGTTTTAAATGCAGAGAAATTGAAATTTTGAAAATTGCGAATGTTTCCAAATTTTTTGTAAATTTTTTATTTTTTATAAATAAAAATTAAATATTTTTACTTAAAGAAATATTTAAGAGATTAAAGAATGTTTGATGATGTTATTTTTAATTTCCCAGGTCAATATCTATATTTAAACAAAAAACATAAATTCCTGCAGTTTTCGCACTGGCCTCTAAGAATAATAATAGCCACCACTTCTTGTTCTGTACAGATCACTTTACTGCAGTCAGGGCCCATTCAGACGGCAGCAGTGGTTTGCGGATCCGTAAAACACAGACACTGGGCGTGTGCGTTACGCAATTTGCAGACCGCACATGGCAGCAACCATAGTAGAAAATTCCTATTCTTGTCTATCTTTATTACGCTGAGCCGCAGAACAGAACCACGGAGGCTGACAGCACTTATGGCCATCTGAATGAGCCTTTATAAGGAAATATCACTTTGGATAACAGATAACACAGGATCCACCATTCACAATAGGTGAATGTCAAATCTTATCTATTCTTTCCTTGTACAATGACCTCTGCACAGGTCACAGATAGTGACGAGCGCGAATATTCGAATAGCTAATTTTTATTGCGAATATCGCAACTTCGATAATTCGTGAATATTGCGAATACAGCGCTATATATTCGCAATTTTGAATATTCTTTTTTTTTTTTTTCTTTTAGATGTTAATCCTTGTTGCTCTCTGGTTGTCTTCCCACTTCCCAAAAGCTGGAGGATTCCTGGATCCCTGCCCGCTCCAGTCAATGCCCGTTGCCGCTTCTGCTGACTTTCTGTGTGCCTCCATGCTAAAATGTACTGTCGGATGTGAGAATCACGATCTCACAAATTTGAATAAGTTGTAATCGCAATGCGATTAATATAACCTGAATTATTCGCATTGCGTTATATTCTAGCAATACAACCATTAGGAACCCAGCTTTAAGTGGAATTCGCAATGCGAGTAATACAGGTTATATTAAGTTCCTAATGGTTGTATTGCTAGAATATAACGAAGATTGAGAATATAGTGCTATATTCGTGAATTCGTGATATTCGTCGTCTTCGTTATATTCTAGCAATACAACCATTAGGAACTTAGCTCTAAGATCAATTCGCAATGCGAGTATATGTTCGCTTCACAAATGAAACTTAGAGCTGAGTTGCTAATGGTTGTTGCTAGAATATAACAAAGATTGAGAATATAGTGGTATATGGTCGTCTTCGTTATATTCTAGCAATACAACCATTTGGAACTCAGCTCTAAGTTGAATTCGCCATGCGATTAATATAACCTGTATTACCCGCATTGCAAATTCAACTTAGAGCTGGGTTCCTAATGGTTGTATTGCTAGAATATAACGAAGATTGAGAATATAGTGCTATAGTCGTGATTTCGTTATCTTTGTCAATTCTAGCAATACAAGTTACAACAATTTGGAACTCAGCTCTAAGTTTAATTTACGATGCAAATATAAATTCGCGTAACATTCGCAATATATAGAACAATGACGAATATTCGATTTCGACGAATATATGACGAATATTCAATTGAATATTCGTGAAATATCGCGAAATCGAATATGGCACCTCCCGCTCATCACTAGTCACAGAGCATGCCTTAAAAACTCTTCCATAGAAGTCAATGAGGTCCCCTCCTGAAAATTGCGTCTATGGACCATGGGGCTGCTGTAAAGCAATCTTTTTAATGCTTTGTAAATGCCATCAAGAACAGCTCAGGCAAGATGGCAGCCCATATAATCATGTTCATAAAATAGAATAATAAAATCTACAATGAGAAAATAAAATCAGATTTTTTAACTGGCAGTTAGCGACACATTTCCTTTAAGGTCATTTACATGGTCCAACACAGCAGACAATTATCAGGAATGATCCATTCATTCCTTATAATTGCCTTTTCATCAGAGGAGATGAGAGTTGCATTTACATGTATCTACTGTATCAGGACCAGAGTAAACTACTGCTATTGCTCATTCCCATAGAAAACCATTCATTCTCTATGGGGGCAAGATTGTTTGCGGGCATCTGACCACTGTTTAGACAGCACAATCTACTGCCAGAAATGATTATTTAGGTGATGCACCAGCTATGCTTTCACCAGGGGCCTTTAATGAAATTACTGCTACTCACCCCTGTGCCATACATGACTGTATCATATGTCTGAACAATGCAGCTACATAATTGTTGACAGGTACCATGCCAATGGACACCTGTCAAGAATTATTTCTTACTCCAGCACTGTCTCCAGGTTTTCTTTGGCCAACATTCAGTTGATCACATTGTGCCTTTCTATTGGAGAGCAGGAGATTTTGTGATGATTAATGTGTACTGATTATTAACCCCTTCATGACACGTGATGTGATAGGTGACTTGCCGCAATTTGACATACTATTACGTCATGGTGATCGGGCGGGCACTGGAGCGGTGCATGCCCTGTCACTGCAGGTGCCTAGCAGTCAGTGATAGCCAGACCCCTGCTGTATCCGCCGGCATCGCTGTAAAAGCGTATTGTAATGCAATGTTTTTAATAATAAAAAGTAAAGTTTCAAGTAAAAAAGAAAACGCCCCTTTTCCCTGATTTTATAATAAAAAATAGACCAAAAATGAAAAAACACACATATTACGTATCGTCACATCCGTAACGACCGGCTCTATAAATATATCCCATAATATACCCCCTCAGATGAACACTGTAAAAAAAAAAAAACTGCCAAAAAAGCCATTTTTGTCACCTCACATCATAAAAAGTGCAATACCAAGCAATCAAAAAGGTCTATGTCCCCCAAAATGGTACCAATTAAACCGCCACCTCGTCCTGCAAAAAAATGAGACGCTAGCTTAGACAATCAGACAAAAAATAAAAACAGTATAACTCTCAGAATATGGAAACACTAAAACATCATTTTTTTTGGCTTCTAAAATGCTATTATTGTGAAATCAATTATGTATCGCCGCGTCTGTAACAACCAGCTCTATAAAAATATCACATATCCTAACTCCTCAGGTGAACATCGACACATGTCAAATTTGCAAAAAATGGCCTGGGCAGGAGGGTGAAAACTGGCCCGGGGTAGAAGGGGTTAATAACTTTTAAAACATGAATAACCCAGTTATTTTGCTGCTACATAACTCTAAAGTTGATAAGCATTTGATTGCAAATAGATTGTCTTAATGTTGTTAAAGTTAGTCTTTATATATCCTTATCTGTACTCATTTTTGTTTTTAAATAATTATTATATAGATGGCCAAAATAAAGCTAACAAGGAAAGAGTTGCTTGATTATACATAAAAGGCCCAGGTAAAATCAACTATTTGCTTAGTTAGTGATAACACTGGCAGCTAAGTGCAAGCCTATCAGTGCTGTACCTGGCAGCTTATATTGTGCTTCTAACATATTTACCTCTTGATGTACATTCAAGGATCACAATGCATGTGCAGTACCCCAGAATAGGATACCTGAAAAATTGTTTTTCATTTTATGTTATTTGATGTATTCTATTGTACCTATATAGCTCTGTATGGATAAGTCAGGGTTAACAGTCCTGACTCTGCCCTCGTATGAGGCTGGGAGATGGACTTAGGTCTGTCCCTAGTTTAGTGTGATTCTAGTGTTAGCTGAGGAAGAGAGATACATGTGCAAAATCCTCAGAGAAACTAGGAATGAGTCCCAGAGAATCACTATCTCAATAAAGCCTCAAGAAAGCCTTATCTACTCTACAGTGCTACAAAGAGAGAGAAAGTCTCAATATTCAAAAAATTGAGCCAGAACCAATGTACGCCTGATCCAAAGATTACCCAGAGGTCGAAGACTATTACTCAAAAAAGGCAACCATAAAACGTAACATTTAATAATACCATTAAAACCGATATTGTCCAAAATAAGAGAAACACTACTTTGGGGATCCAAAGTGAACACATACATATGCCAAGTCACATTCACAGTCCCCAACAAATAAATGTGAATTAAAATTGGTGCACAGCGGCACCTAATACCAACAACGTCCTACCAGTACTAAGAGGGGATCATCAGGTCCTTGTAGGGTCTCTTGAGAAATTCAACACCTTAGCAGAGATGATAATTCATATATGAAGGTGTGACACTGATGAAATCCACATGTAGGGTCCCTATGAATGCCCTGTGTCTAACTAGCCACTATGCCCTACTTCTAGAGAATAGGTAGCAACCTAACCACAGGGTACTTGTCCTGATAAGTGTGACCCCGTCCGGAACCTGTCCCTTGGCAACACTAAATGTATATGTCCCTATACATTCACAGTACTCTCTTTTCAAAGGGGTTGTATCATCTCAGAAAATGGGGGCATATTGCTAGGATCCTTCACAACCCGCAGAACTCCTTATAATAGATTTGTCCATACTTCCCACCAGAATAGGGATGCTTTTACCTTCTCTGTAATTGTCAATGTCCTGTCCAGAGACACCTGCCTCCGATCCCACTGTAGCAGAATATATATTTGAAGGGGACGGGAATTAAATTGTGCCCACCTTACAGCTGGAATGCAGGCCGTCATAGAATCCTTCAGTGCCATTGCTTGACAAATGGTGCATGAGACTCTTCTTCTGAATGATCTACGTCTGAATCTTTGCAATTTATTCTTCTGGGAGAAAGACCCTGTGAATTTTGCTCTGGGGTCACCACAAAATTTATAAGAGAAAGATTGATAAATTGAATAATGTAACCCCGGAGAAAGATGTTTATCAACCAAGGTCTTGCAGAAAAATGTTCCCAGGACCCCACAAACCATCTTAATCTTCCTCATATCGGACCTTTGGTATTACTTTTTTGAAGAGTCTGTGGTACTAGGATTAAACAAAAATCCCTTGCCCTGTCTGTTAGACCTCCAACTTTCTGTATTTCCTTTTTTGTTTTGAAAGCAATTCATTTCCTTTAAACAAAAAAGGAGGTTTTTCTTTTTTTATCTTCTGGAAAGCTCTTTTTGGTGTCTGAAGCTTTTTCCAGTATTTTCTCCAAATCTCTGCTGAATGGTAATTCCCCATAAAATGGAATGTTACCCAACCTAGACTTGGAGCTGACATCCCCAGACCAAGACTTTAGTCACAACGCTCTCCTAGCATTATTAGCCTATTCCTGGCAGTAAGTCTGACTGAATCCGCTTTGGCGTCGGATAAAACATCCACAGCCTTTAATAACAGGGGAAAGGAGTCCGCTAAATTCTCATAAGGAGTATTAACTTTTATTAAGGTCTCTAAATGTAAAAACCAGCTTTTAAGCAAACTAGCCATAGAAGTTGCCGCCAAATTGGGTTTAAACAATGACGCTGCTGCAACCTAGGTCTTTTTTTAAAGTTGCCTCAATTTTTTTTTAGCCATGGAATAATGCAGTGGTTCCATCCAAAGGAGCTCCAGTTACAAGGGAAACCAACCTTCTGTGGGGGCTTTGTACAAGGCAAAGCTGATCAGGGTCTACTAAACTTGCAGTTCTGCTCTGCCCTCCAAACTGCACAGCACTCATTGAGAGCTATGCCACCTATCTGAGGAGAAAGCAGAAGCAGTAATAAACCACTTCTGTCTTCTCCTCCGGTCCCCCACTGTCACTGACCGCCAGGGACCCGATGATATTTACTCAGCAGATAAAGCTGGAGATTCTTGACTTCCGACAGGGTCATGGCCAGTGATGCTGCTCATTTTCAAACTTGCAAAACAAGACTTCAATATGATCTAAAATGTGTCCGTTAAGACATTATAATATAACAAAACTGCAAAGAACCAATATTTAGAACCTCAACAAACATTTGCTTCCCTATATGTTTGGTGTCATTCCTTTCTATTCAGCCTCATTATAACAAGATTGAATAACAAAAAAGAATTTAGAAACACAGGATTTGACTGCTGAACTTTTTGCAGACAAAGGTATTTGTCTCCACTAAAGATTAACTAGCTACGACTCCCATTCCAGAGTTTGATCAATTGTAACTGATTTATGTTACCGAATGCAAGACAACAGAATACAGAAGTTCACTAAAGTAATACAATTTTATACTACCTCCCATAAGGACTACCACATGGTACAGCAACAGTTATTTCATAGTGATTTACATGTCCAGCAAATATTTCATGTCCAGAGGCATGAGGAAAGAGCTATTTTTTATGTCATGTTCATGTACTAAAAGTGGCCACACACTAGAGAAATATTGACCAAACCCAGCCTACCATGTAATGCGTATGGGAGATGTTGGAAAGGATCAGCTAGTTGAATTTTAACATGCCTGTTCATTTTCTACTACTTCTACTTTTCTTCTTTACATATATGTTTGGCTGAGTATCCATGTGTACTGGGGTTGGGTGGAAGGAATGGCTGTAAACTGGCAGTAATCCAATGTGTATCCTGAGGCCAGGTTCACACCACTGTTTCGTTTTCCGTTCTTCTTATCCGTTAGAAGAAAAGAAAACAACTTTAAAAAAAGAAACCTGTATTTTAAGCATCCATTATGCTCAGTTAAGCACATTTCGCAGCCGTTTTAGCCATTTCCAACTGAGATCTGTTATTTTAGACAAAAAAAAAATACTTTGTGTAGGGCTTTTTTTCCCATCTAAAATTACAGATCATAGATGGAAATGGCTAAAACGGATGCAAAATGTACATAACGGATGCCTAAAATACAGGATCCGTATTTTTTTGGTTTCTGTTCTTTTGATAGGCCGGGAGAACGTAAACGAGATAGTGATGTGAACTCGGCCTAAGCAAAATAAAGAGTATCTGTTTTGCCTAGAGTGTCCCTTTAATTTACCTAAGATACATTACTAAGGCTAGTTTCACATTTACGTCACAGAATTCCAGCAGGCTGTTCCGGCAGAGAACAGTCTGCCGGAGTTCTCTGGATTCGGCATTGCCAGATTTTAACGGAATGCCCACCAATCCACTTAACTATCATGGGGTCCGGGGGGAGATCTGGCTGCCAGGGGTGCAGCTATAGGAGAAGCAGGTAAAGCAGTTGCTTTGGGACCTGAACTGAGAAGGTGCCCGCCCAGGAGAAGGTTTAAAAAATGTTATTGTCAGGGCTCCATCAACAGTATTATACAATAACAGTATGTACAGTGACACTGTAGAAAACAGATGGAGCAGCTGCCGGGCCTCATCTAAGAAAGCAATCTTGACTAGCCGCAGGAGTAGGGGTTGCAAAGAAGTTGCTGGTGGAAGGTAGTGAGGCACTTTAAAAAATTTGCTGTGGAGTCCTGTCATTTCTAGTTATGCAGCTGCTGGCCACTAACATACGCTGAGATTCACGCTGGTAATCACATGGTAAGATGGACCATGTGATTGGACCATGTGATCTGACGTCATCACAGGTCCTTTAGTTCTTAGCTTATGCTGGGAAAGAGAGGACAGATCGCAACTACGCGATCAAGTGGCTAAGGTAAGTTAACTTTTATTATTTTTAACCCCTTCCTCTTCATTTTACTATGCATTCTTTATTAAGAATGCTATTATTTCCCCTTATAACCATGTTATAAGGGAAAATAATGAAGATCTGGTCCCGTTGCTAAGCAACCATGGGGGAAAATCGCACTGCATCCGCACTTGCTTGCGGATGCTTGCTATGTTCCCGCATCCCCATTCACTTCTATGGGGCCTGCGTTGCGTGAAAAACGCACAATATAGAGCATGCTGCGATTTTCACGCAACGCAGAAGTGATGCGTGAAAATCACCGCTCATGTGCACAGCCCCATAGAAATGAATGGGTCCGGATTCAGTGCGGAAAACTCGCCCGTGTGAAAGGGGCCTTAGAAGCAACAAGCTAGGTGTGCAGAGTCATATAAAAGGTGTATTTAAAATAACATAGACCATGCAAAACATATATGTTTCCCCTCTTGCTGTCCAAAACCTTTTAACTTTGTGCCCTTCTACACCACCCGAGGATTGCGTCAATTATTGAGAACAAAAAGTTATATAAACGCTAATTCACGATAATTGACCTTGTAAAGGTGCCCCCGATCATCCAACAAACATGCAGAACAATTATTTGTCAGGTGACTAGAGTTGAGCGAACACCTGGATGTTCGGGTTCGACGAGTTCGGCCGAACTTTCGAAAAATGTTCGGGTTCGGGATCCGAACTCGACCCGAACTTCATCCCGAACCCGAACCCCATAGAAGTCAATGGGGACCCGAACTTTTGGGCACTAAAAAGGCTGTAAAACACACCCGGAAAGGGCTAGAGGGCTGCAAAAGGCAGCAAAATGTAGTTAAATCCCCTGCAAACAAATGTAGATAGGGAAATGATGAGTTAACATAAAATAAATAAAAATTAAACAATATTAATTGGAGTGAGGTCCCATAGCACAGAATCAGGCTTCAAGTCACCCACCAATGGAGAAGGTCACTTACTATTATTTTGACCACAGCACCCAGACAAAGGAGAGAGGTCCCACAGCAGAGAACCAGGCATCATATCACCCACCACAGGAGTAGGCCACCATTTAGTTACTTTGACCCCTACACCCAGACGGAGGAGAGAGGTTACACAGCAGAGAATCAGGCATTTAGATCACCCACCACAGGAGTAGGCCACCATTGAATCAGACCCCGGCAACCATGTCAGATGGCACAAGCATAAGCTTTATATCAATCAGCACAGGAGAAGGCGACTTTGACAGACTTTGACCCCTACACCCGGACGGAGAGAGAGGTTTCAAAGCAGAGAATCAGGCATTTAGATCACCCACCACAGGAGTAGGCCCCAATTTAATGGGACCCCGGCAACCATGTCAGATGGCACAACCATCAGCTTCATATCAATCAGCACAGGAGAAGGCGACTTTGAAAGACTTTGACCCCTACACCCAGACGGAGGAGAGAGGTTTCACAGCAGAGAATCAGGCATTTAGATCACCCACCACAGGAGTAGGCCCCCATTGAATCAGACCCTGGCAACCATGTCAGATGGCACAACCATCAGCTTTATATCAATCAGCACAGGAGAAGGCGACTTTGAAAGACTTTGACCCCTACACCCAGATGGAGGAGAGAGGTTTCACAGCAGAGAATCAGGCATCATATCAACCACCACAGGAGAAGCCACCATTGAGTTACTTTGACCCCTGCACCCAGGAAGAGGAGAGAGGCCCCACAGCACATATTCTGGCATCATATCAGCCACCACAGGAGAAGCCACCATTGAGTTACTTTGACCCCTGCACCCAGGAAGAGGAGAGAGGCACCACAGCACATATTCTGGCATCATATCAGCCACCACAGGAGAAGCCACCATTGAGTTACTTTGACCCTGCACCCAGGAAGAGGAGAGAGGCCCCACAGCACATATTCTGGCATCATACTAACCACCACAGGAGAAGCCACCATTGAGTTACTTTGACCCCTGCACCCAGGAAGAGGAGAGAGGCCCCACAGCACATATTCTGGCATCATATCAGCCACCACAGGAGAAGCCACCATTGAGTTACTTTGACCCCTGCACCCAGGAAGAGGAGAGAGGCCCCACAGCACATATTCTGGCATCATATCAGCCACCACAGGAGAAGCCACCATTGAGTTACTTTGACCCCGCACCCAGGAAGAGGAGAGAGGCACCACAGCACATATTCTGGCATCATATCAGCCACCACAGGAGAAGCCACCATTGAGTTACTTTGACCCCGCACCCAGGAAGAGGAGAGAGGCCCCACAGCACATATTCTGGCATCATATCTAGCCACCACAGGAGAAGCCACCATTGAGTTACTTTGACCCCTGCACCCAGGAAGAGGAGAGAGGCCCCACAGCACATATTCTGGCATCATATCAGCCACCACAGGAGAAGCCACCATTTAGTTACTTTGACCCCTTCACCCAAACAGAGGAGAGAGGTTCCACATCAGAGAATCAGGCATCATATCAACCACCACAGGAGTAGGCCACAATTTAATGGGACCCCGGCAACCATGTCAGATGGCACAACCATCAGCTTCATATCAATCAGCACAGGAGAAGGCGACTTTGAAAGACTTTGACCCCTACACCCAGACGGAGGAGAGAGGTTTCACAGCAGAGAATCAGGCATTTAGATCACCCACCACAGGAGTAGGCCCCCATTGAATCAGACCCTGGCAACCATGTCAGATGACACAACCATCAGCTTCATATCAATCAGCACAGGAGAAGGCGACTTTGAAAGACTTTGACCCCTACACCCAGATGGAGGAGAGAGGTTTCACAGCAGAGAATCAGGCATCATATCAACCACCACAGGAGAAGCCACCATTGAGTTACTTTGACCCCGCACCCAGGAAGAGGAGAGAGGCACCACAGCACATATTCTGGCATCATATCAGCCACCACAGGAGAAGCCACCATTGAGTTACTTTGACCCCTGCACCCAGGAAGAGGAGAGAGGCCCCACAGCACATATTCTGGCATCATACTCAGCCACCACAGGAGAAGCCACCATTGAGTTACTTTGACCCCTTCACCCAAACAGAGGAGAGAGGTTCCACATCAGAGAATCAGGCATCATATCAACCACCACAGGAGTAGGCCACAATTTAGTTTATTTGACCCCTGCACCCAGGAAGAGGAGAGAGGCCCCACAGCACATATTCTGGCATCATATCACACACCACAGGAGAAGGCCTCTTTCAGTGATTTAGGCCTTTGGACCCAGACAGAGGAGAGAGGTCAGAGATTAGCTTCATATCCCCCAGCACAGCAGAAGACCGCTTTATTTGACTTAGGCCTCAGCACCCAGACAGAAGACAGAGGTAGCATGGCAGAGGTTATGGCTTCATGTCACCCGTTAGTTTAACCGGCCACTTTCATCTGGTTAGGCCCGGCGCCCAGACAGAGAAGAGTTTCATTCAACTGTGGGTTTCATAAAATTTGTATCAAATAAAGAAGTGGCCCGTAGCACAACAAGACATGTTTTAGGCAGTTAATAAGGACTACTCTGCACAAGGGAGGGACAGGTCCTGTGGGATCCATGCCTGGTTCATCTTTATGAAGGTCAGCTTGTCCACGTTGGCTGTGGACAGGCGGCTGCGCTTGTCAGTAATGACGCCCCCTGCCGTGCTGAATACGCGTTCAGATAAAACGCTGGCCGCCGGGCAGGAAAGCACCTCCAAGGCATAACATGCTAACTCTGGCCACGTGGACAATTTCGAAACCCAGTAGTTGAATGGGGCCGAACCATCCGTCAGGATGTGGAGGGTGTGCAGACATACTGTTCAACCATGTTAGTGAAATGCTGCCTCCTGCTAACACGTTCCGTATCAGGTGTCGGTGCAGATAGCTGTGGCGTGGAGACAAAACTTTTCCACATTTCTGCCATGCTAACCCTGCCCTCAGATGAGCTGGCCGTGACACAGCTGCGTTGGCGACCTCTTGCCACTCCTCTGCCTTCACCTTCCACCTGTTCCCCTGTGACATGTGGGAATGCTCTCAAGAGCGCCTCTATCAGCGTGCGCTTGTACTCGCGCATCTTACGGTCGCGCTCCAGTTCAGGAATTAAAGTGGGCACATTGTCTTTATACCGGGGATCCAGCAGGGTGGCCACCCAGTAGTCTGCACACGTTAAAACGTGGGCAACTCTGCTGTCGTTGCGCAGGCATTGGAGCATATATTCGCTCATGTGGGCCAGGCTACCCATGGGTAAGGACAAGCTGTCCTCTGTGGGAGGCGTATCGTCATCGTCCACCGTATCCCCCAGCCACGCACCAGTGATGGGCCTGGGCTGCCACCCCGCTGTGAACTTGCGTCATCCTCGTCCCCCTCCACCTCCTCCTCCTCATCCTCCTCGTCCTCCAGTACAGTGCCTTGGCTGGCGACTTGTGAACCTGTCCTCTGCTGCTTAAACAAACCTCCCTCTGAGCCACTTCGAACAGACTGGCCCGAAAGTGTTAGAAACGAGCCCTCATCCTCCTCCTCCTCCTCCACCTGGGCCACCTCCTCTAACATCATTGCCCTAAGTGTTTTCTCAAGGAGACATAGAAGTGGTATTGTAACGCTGATAACAGTGTCATCGCCACTGGCCATGTTGGTGGAGTACTCGAAACAGCGCAGCAGGGCACACAGGTCTCGCATGGAGGCCCAATCATTGGTGGTGAAGTGGTGCTGTTCGGCAGTACGACTGACGCGAGCGTGCTGCAGCTGAAACTCCACTATGGCCTGCTGCTGCTCGCACAGTCTCTCCAGCATGTGCAAGGTGGAGTTCCACCGGGTGGGCACGTCGCATATGAGGCGGTGAGCGGGAAGGCCGAAGTTCCGCTGTAGCGCAGACAGGCGAGCAGCGGCAGGATGTGAACGGCGGAAGCGCGCACAGACGGCCCGCACTTTATGCAGCAGCTCTGACATGTTGGGGTAGTGGTGAATGAACCTCTGCACCACCAAGTTCAGCACATGCGCCAGGCAAGGGATGTGCGTCAAACCGGCTAGTCCCAGAGCTGCCACGAGATTTCGCCCATTATCGCATACCACCAGGCCTGGCTTGAGGCCCACCGGCAGAAACCACTCGTCGGTCTGTTGTTCAATACCCCGCCACAACTCCTTTGCGCTGTGGGGCCTGTCCCCCAAACATATGAGTTTCAGAATGGCCTGCTGACGTTTACCCGGGCTGTGCTGAAGTTGGTGGTGAAGGTGTGTGGCTGACCGGATGAGCTGGTGGAAGCAGTGGAGGAGGAAGCCGAGTAGGAGGAGGAGGCTACAGGAGGCAGAGAATGATGCCCTGCGATCCTAGGGGGCGGAAGGACGTGCGCCAAGGAACTGTCCGCCGGGGCCCAGCCGCCACTACATTCATCCAGTGTGCAGTTAGTGAGATATAGCGTCCCTGGCCGTGCTTACTGGTCCACGTATCTGTGGTTAGGTGGACCTTGCCACAAATGGCGTTGCGCAGTGCACACTTGATTTTATCGGACACTTGCATGTGCAGGGAAGGCACGGCTGTCTTGGAGAAGTAGTGGCGGCTGGGAACCACATACTGCGGGACAGCCATGGCCATCAGCTGTTTGAAGCTGTCTGTGTCCACCAGCCGGAATGACAGCATTTCAAAGGCCAGCAGTTTAGAAATGCTGGCGTTCAGGCCAAGGGCTCGAGGGTGACTCGGGGAATTTGCGCTTCCTCTCTAAGGTTTGAGATATTGAGAGCTGAACGCTGCTGTGTGATATAGTGGAGACGCTAGTTGACGGTGGCGGTGGTGGTGGTGTCGGTGGCACATCCTCTGTTTGCTGCTCGGCAGGTGGCAACATTCCTCTCGAGGCGGAAGCCGAGGCAGCAGCGGTAGAGGGAGCAGGGGGAGCCTCAGCGAGTGCCTGGTTTTTAAGGTGTGTACCCCACTGCAGTTCATGCTTTGCATGTAGATGCCTGGTCATGCAGGTTGTGCTGAGGTTCAGAACGTTAATGCCTCGCCTCAGGCTCTGATGGCAGAGCGTGCAAGTCACTCGGGTCTTGTCGGTAGGACATTGTTTAAAGAAGTGCCATGCCAGGGAACTCTTTGAAGCTGCCTTTGTGGGGCTGGGTCCCTGTTGGCGATGTCCAGTAGCAGGCGAACTCTGGGGCGGCGGCTCGTCTGCTTTGGCCCCCTGCTCCCTCTTTGGCTTCGCTGTTGTCTCGGTCTCACCACTACCTCTTCCTCTGAACTGTGAAAGTCATCGCCACGACCTTCAGTCCATGTGGGGTCTAAGACCTCATCGTCCTCTGCATCGTCTTCCACCCAGTCTCCCTCCCTGACCTCCTCCTGTTCAGTCTGCACACTGCAAAAAGACGCGGCAGTGGGCACCTGTGTTTCGTCATCATCAGAGAGTCGGTGACTCTGCTGTGGTGGTATTCCCATGTCCTCTTCATCTGGAGACATAAGTGGTTGTGCGTCAGTGCATGGTATGTCTTCCTCCACTGGGGAAGGGCTAGGTGGACGCCCCTGGGAAACCCTGGAAGCAGAGTCTTCAAACAGAAGAAGAGACTGCTGCATAACTTGTGGCTCAGACCGTTTCCCTGATATGCTTGGGGGTGATGTGACAGACTGATGGGCTTGGTTTTCAGGTGCCACCTGTGCGCTTCCGCAGAAGACTGGGTGGAAGACCATGTGGTGAACGTGCTGGAAGCACTGTCGGCCACCCAATCGATTAATGCCTGTACCTGCTCAGGCCTTACCATCCTAAGAGCGGCATTGGGCCCCACGAGATATTGCGGTACATTCTGCCGGCTAGTTGAGGGAGTTCGTTCCCTACTGTGTGCGCCTGGGGCCGAACGGCCACGTCCTCTACCAGCAACAGAGGCTCCACGGACACCACCACGACCGCGTCCTCGTCCCTTAATAGTATTTTTCTTCATTGTTGCGATTCAACTCGCACCACAATGAAATATATTATTTTTATAAGCAAAATCCCCTCACTGGAATACTTTCAGTCTTTTGACTGTATGGATTACAGATGGAATGACTGTTATATGTGAGTACCGCTTTCTTTGACAGATTCTAGTATGGGTACATATATGTTTTCCCAACCCCAGCACATTAGTTTGCTAATTCCAGATGTATGAAACGCAGGCCTAACTGTATCTAGTATATTGAACGCCAGATAAACTAACTTGGCCTTTTTAAATAAAAAAAATTCCCTCACTGGAATACTTTCAGTCTTTTGACTGTATGGATTACAGATGGAATGACTGTTATATGTGAGTACCGCTTTCTTTGACAGATTCTAGTATGGGTACATATATGTTTTCCCAACCCCAGCACATTAGTTTGCTAATTCCAGATGTATGAAACGCAGGCCTAACTGTATCTAGTATATTGAACGCCAGATAAACTAACTTGGCCTTTTTAAATAAAAAAATTCCCTCACTGGAATACTTTCAGTCTTTTGACTGTATGGATTACAGATGGAATGACTGTTATATGTGAGTACCGCTTTCTTTGACAGATTCTAGTATGGGTACATATATGTTTTCCCAACCCCAGCACATTAGTTTGCTAATTCCAGATGTATGAAACGCAGGCCTAACTGTATCTAGTATATTGAACGCCAGATAAACTAACTTGGCCTTTTTAAATAAAAAAATTCCCTCACTGGAATACTTTCAGTCTTTTGACTGTATGGATTACAGATGGAATGACTGTTATATGTGAGTACCGCTTTCTTTGACAGATTCTAGTATGGGTACATATATGTTTTCCCAACCCCAGCACATTAGTTTGCTAATTCCAGATGTATGAAACGCAGGCCTAACTGTATCTAGTATATTGAACGCCAGATAAACTAACTTGGCCTTTTTAAATAAAAAAATTCCCTCACTGGAATACTTTCAGTCTTTTGACTGTATGGATTACAGATGGAATGACTGTTATATGTGAGTACCGCTTTCTTTGACAGATTCTAGTATGGGTACATATATGTTTTCCCAACCCCAGCACATTAGTTTGCTAATTCCAGATGTATGAAACGCAGGCCTAACTGTATCTAGTATATTGAACGCCAGATAAACTAACTTGGCCTTTTTTAAATAAAAAATTCCCTCACTGGAATACTTTCAGTCTTTTGACTGTATGGATTACAGATGGAATGACTGTTATATGTGAGTACCGCTTTCTTTGACAGATTCTAGTATGGGTACATATATGTTTTCCCAACCCCAGCACATTAGTTTGCTAATTCCAGATGTATGAAACGCAGGCCTAACTGTATCTAGTATATTGAACGCCAGATAAACTAACTTGGCCTTTTTAAATAAAAAAATTCCCTCACTGGAATACTTTCAGTCTTTTGACTGTATGGATTACAGATGGAATGACTGTTATATGTGAGTACCGCTTTCTTTGACAGATTCTAGTATGGGTACATATATGTTTTCCCAACCCCAGCACATTAGTTTGCTAATTCCAGATGTATGAAACGCAGGCCTAACTGTATCTAGTATATTGAACGCCAGATAAACTAACTTGGCCTTTTTAAATAAAAAAATTCCCTCACTGGAATACTTTCAGTCTTTTGACTGTATGGATTACAGATGGAATGACTGTTATATGTGAGTACCGCTTTCTTTGACAGATTCTAGTATGGGTACATATATGTTTTCCCAACCCCAGCACATTAGTTTGCTAATTCCAGATGTATGAAACGCAGGCCTAACTGTATCTAGTATATTGAGCGCCAGATAAACTAACTTGGCCTTTTTTAAATAAAAAAATTCCCTCACTGGAATACTTTCAGTCTTTTGACTGTATGGATTACAGATGGAATGACTGTTATATGTGAGTACCGCTTTCTTTGACAGATTCTAGTATGGGTACATATATGTTTTCCCAACCCCAGCACATTAGTTTGCTAATTCCAGATGTATGAAACGCAGGCCTAACTGTATCTAGTATATTGAACGCCAGATAAACTAACTTGGCCTTTTTAAATAAAAAAAATTCCCTCACTGGAATACTTTCAGTCTTTTGACTGTATGGATTACAGATGGAATGACTGTTATATGTGAGTACCGCTTTCTTTGACAGATTCTAGTATGGGTACATATATGTTTTCCCAACCCCAGCACATTAGTTTGCTAATTCCAGATGTATGAAACGCATGGCCTAACTGTATCTAGTATATTGAACGCCAGATAAACTAACTTGGCCTTTTTAAATAAAAAAATTCCCTCACTGGAATACTTTCAGTCTTTTGACTGTATGGATTACAGATGGAATGACTGTTATATGTGAGTACCGCTTTCTTTGACAGATTCTAGTATGGGTACATATATGTTTTCCCAACCCCAGCACATTAGTTTGCTAATTCCAGATGTATGAAACGCAGGCCTAACTGTATCTAGTATATTGAACGCCAGATAAACTAACTTGGCCTTTTTAAATAAAAAAATTCCCTCACTGGAATACTTTCAGTCTTTTGACTGTATGGATTACAGATGGAATGACTGTTATATGTGAGTACCGCTTTCTTTGACAGATTCTAGTATGGGTACATATATGTTTTCCCAACCCCAGCACATTAGTTTGCTAATTCCAGATGTATGAAACGCAGGCCTAACTGTATCTAGTATATTGAACGCCAGATAAACTAACTTGGCCTTTTTAAATAAAAAAATTCCCTCACTGGAATACTTTCAGTCTTTTGACTGTATGGATTACAGATGGAATGACTGTTATATGTGAGTACCGCTTTCTTTGACAGATTCTAGTATGGGTACATATATGTTTTCCCAACCCCAGCACATTAGTTTGCTAATTCCAGATGTATGAAACGCAGGCCTAACTGTATCTAGTATATTGAACGCCAGATAAACTAACTTGGCCTTTTTAAATAAAAAAATTCCCTCACTGGAATACTTTCAGTCTTTTGACTGTATGGATTACAGATGGAATGACTGTTATATGTGAGTACCGCTTTCTTTGACAGATTCTAGTATGGGTACATATATGTTTTCCCAACCCCAGCACATTAGTTTGCTAATTCCAGATGTATGAAACGCAGGCCTAACTGTATCTAGTATATTGAACGCCAGATAAACTAACTTGGCCTTTTTAAATAAAAAAAATTCCCTCACTGGAATACTTTCAGTCTTTTGACTGTATGGATTACAGATGGAATGACTGTTATATGTGAGTACCGCTTTCTTTGACAGATTCTAGTATGGGTACATATATGTTTTCCCAACCCCAGCACATTAGTTTGCTAATTCCAGATGTATGAAACGCAGGCCTAACTGTATCTAGTATATTGAACGCCAGATAAACTAACTTGGCCTTTTTAAATAAAAAAATTCCCTCACTGGAATACTTTCAGTCTTTTGACTGTATGGATTACAGATGGAATGACTGTTATATGTGAGTACCGCTTTCTTTGACAGATTCTAGTATGGGTACATATATGTTTTCCCAACCCCAGCACATTAGTTTGCTAATTCCAGATGTATGAAACGCAGGCCTAACTGTATCTAGTATATTGAACGCCAGATAAACTAACTTGGCCTTTTTAAATAAAAAAATTCCCTCACTGGAATACTTTCAGTCTTTTGACTGTATGGATTACAGATGGAATGACTGTTATATGTGAGTACCGCTTTCTTTGACAGATTCTAGTATGGGTACATATATGTTTTCCCAACCCCAGCACATTAGTTTGCTAATTCCAGATGTATGAAACGCATGAGCCTAACTGTATCTAGTATATTGAACGCCAGATAAACTAACTTGGCCTTTTTAAATAAAAAAATTCCCTCACTGGAATACTTTCAGTCTTTTGACTGTATGGATTACAGATGGAATGACTGTTATATGTGAGTACCGCTTTCTTTGACAGATTCTAGTATGGGTACATATATGTTTTCCCAACCCCAGCACATTAGTTTGCTAATTCCAGATGTATGAAACGCAGGCCTAACTGTATCTAGTATATTGAACGCCAGATAAACTAACTTGGCCTTTTTAAATAAAAAAATTCCCTCACTGGAATACTTTCAGTCTTTTGACTGTATGGATTACAGATGGAATGACTGTTATATGTGAGTACCGCTTTCTTTGACAGATTCTAGTATGGGTACATATATGTTTTCCCAACCCCAGCACATTAGTTTGCTAATTCCAGATGTATGAAACGCATGAGCCTAACTGTATCTAGTATATTGAGCGCCAGATAAACTAACTTGGCCTTTTTAAATAAAAAAATTCCCTCACTGGAATACTTTCAGTCTTTTGACTGTATGGATTACAGATGGAATGACTGTTATATGTGAGTACCGCTTTCTTTGACAGATTCTAGTATGGGTACATATATGTTTTCCCAACCCCAGCACATTAGTTTGCTAATTCCAGATGTATGAAACATGAGGCCTAACTGTATCTAGTATATTGAGCGCCAGATAAACTAACTTGGCCTTTTTAAATAAAAAAATTCCCTCACTGGAATACTTTCAGTCTTTTGACTGTATGGATTACAGATGGAATGACTGTTATATGTGAGTACCGCTTTCTTTGACAGATTCTAGTATGGGTACATATATGTTTTCCCAACCCCAGCACATTAGTTTGCTAATTCCAGATGTATGAAACGCATGGCCTAACTGTATCTAGTATATTGAGCGCCAGATAAACTAACTTGGCCTTTTTAAATAAAAAAAAATTCCCTCACTGGAATACTTTATGGCTTTTCACTGTATGGATTACAGGTGGACTGGTATTAGTAGGGGTGACACAAGCACACCCAAGTCCCTGATGTAGGATTTCTATGGCACAGACCACTATTACAAGTGATTAATGGACGTTGGGAGAGATTGTGCTGCAGCACTAGTCCCAAGATGGCCGCCGCCTATCAGCCCAGTAACATGTGCCACAAAATGGTCTGCACAACCTTTAAAAAAATAGCCTTGGACTGTGCTGCTAAATCGCTATTGGTCTGAATCCCAGGTGTAGATGTCTGACTTGTTTGGAGCTTTGGAATGCACACTGTGGCAGCTTCTGCTGCAGCACTACAAATCGCAAAATGGCGGCCGGCGGTCAGCCCAGGTACATGTGGATGGAAAAATCACTCTGGCCACTCTAAAAATAGCCAATCCCTATCAAAAAAGCAGCTCAGCTGCAGTTGTTCAGATGAATCACAGGTGGAGGAGAGAAATTTGCTTCCAGTTATTCAATTATCCCTGCCTATTCTCGCCCTAGCATCAGCTGCGTCTATCCCTGTTCTATTCACATCGGGAGTGAGCACGTCCCGACGTGCGCACAAGCTTATAAAGAGGCTGAGTCACATGCTGCACTTGGCCAATCACAGCCTTGCCAATAGTAGGCATGGCTGCGATGGCATCTTAGGGCAAGTAGTATGATACATGTTGATTGGCTGCTTTGCAGCCTTTCAAAATGCGCCAAAATACATGCCGAACGACGAACCCGAACCCGAACTTTTACGAAAAAGTTCGGGTTCGGGTCCGTGTCACGAACACCCCAAAATTCGGTACGGACCCGAACTATGCTCGAACTGTTCGCTCAACACTACAGGTGACTACATATTTCATTTCATATGTCATTTGTCAGAAGTAGAGTTGAGTGGACACCTGGATGTTCGGGTTCGAGAAGTTCGGCTGAACTTCACGAAAATGTTCGGGATCTGAACTTGACCCTGAACCCGAACCCCATTGAAGTCAATGGAGACCCGAACTTTTGGGCACTAAAATGGCTGTAAAATAGCCCTGGAAAGGGCTAGAGGGCTGCAAAAGGCAGCAAAATGTAGGTAAATCCCCTGCAAACAAATGTGGATAGGGAAATTACTTAAAATAAAATAAATAAAAATTAACCAATAGTGTTGGGCGCGAATATTCGCGATGCGAATATTTCGCGCGAATATCGCATATTCGCGATTTCGCGATTTTTTCTAATATCATGCCATAAATTCGATATTGCGAATATTCGCGTTGGTTAAATTAGATGATACACAATAAGTTCAAGAACTTCAGTTCACTTGTGTTGATAAATGAGTTTGAGTGACTCTGAGTTTCATTCATTTACCCTGGGAACACACCTGAGCGTTTTTCAGCGCGTTCATACGCGCTGAAAAACGCTCAACATGTGAAAAGCCATGCATCCCTATGTGCATGGTTCACATGTCGGCGTTTTACAGCGCGGACGAATGCGCTGTAAAACGCCCTGCCCGGTCGTGTCGGCTGCCGTGACTATCGCGCGGCAGCACGCGCGATCCAACCCATAGGCTATTATGGGAGCGCGCATATGACGCGCGCTCCCATAAAACAGCCACTTGGCGGCTGAAGCGCGCGTCATATGCGCGTCATAGGCGCGCCCTGGGAACACGCGAAGTGTGTTCCCAGCCTTAAGATGTTGTTTTGCATCAAGGCTCTTTTTCAAAGCCATAGCCAAAATCCTGCCTTTTTTGCGATTTTTCGTAATGCGATTTTTATTAAGCAATGCGATTTTTTTCACACTTGCTATTCTTCCTGGCATTGATTGACTTGACCATCCCGGCCATGAAAGTTAAAGTGTTTTTGCGATTTTTCGTAATGCGATTTTTATTAAGCGATGCGATTTCTTTATGCGATTATCCGCGATTTTATAAAAAAAAGATGGCGATTAAATGATGACGAATACAAATATTCGAATTTGCGAATATATCGCGAATATTTTACGAAATATTCGCGAAATATCGCGAATTCGAATATGGGCATATTCGATCATCACTATTAACCAATATTAATTGGCAACTTGGAAGAGGAGGTGGAATAGCAGGTTGGGGTGGAGTCAGGTGGGAATGCTATAGTAGTTGAAATTCTCCTCACAGCCATAAAGGATTCATGTCTGCCTGCAGCGCCACAGGCCTCATTCACAGCTTCAGGCCCATGGCAACAATACATGGTAGTTGGAGAAGTTCTCATCACAGCCAAAAAGGATTCATGTCTGCCAGCAGTGCCACGGGCCACAATCACAGACTCAGGCCCCTGGCACCCACAAATACGAGAGTTCAAATCACGCCAACACAGTATAGATTTCACCCAGCAGTGCCACAAGCAACAATCTCTCATTCAGGCCCATGGCTCCCGCAAAGAGGAGAGCGGTCCCGTAACAGCAACACAGGTCAACCTGCAATTAAACACGCCATTATCATTTATGTAGGCCCTAGCACCCAGACAGAGGTGAGCGGTCGAATAGCAGCAAAACAGGCTTCATGTCACCCACCAATGCAGCAGGTGATTATCAATAATGTAAGCCCCTGGCACCCAGAGAGAGGAGAGAGGTCCCATAACAGCAAAACAGGCATCATGTCAACCACCAATGCAGCAGTCGATTGTCTGGGTGCCAGGGGCCTACTTTAATGATAGAGGAGAGAGGTCCCATAACAGCAACACAGGCCTCAAGTCAACCTGCAAAGGAACAAGCCATTATCATTTATGAAGGCACTGACACCCAGACAGAGGAGAGGTCATTTGTCAGCAAAAAGAGGTTAAGGTCTCCCACCAATACGGCAGGCGATTAAATGAAATATAGGCCCCTGACACCCAGACAGAGGAGAAGTAATTTGACATAAAAAGAGCTTAATGTCATGCACCAAATAAGCAGGCGATTAGCTGAAATGTAGGCCCCTGGCACCCAGACAGAGGAGAGGTTCATTCAACTTGGGGTTTCCCCCAAAATAATGGTACAATTAAAAAAAGAGGATTCAATAAAGAAGTCCCTGGAGTACAAGAATGTATGGTTGAGGGCAACGCAGTTATCAATGTCTATTCTGTACAAGGTACGGACAAGTCCTGTGGGATCCATGCCTGTTTCTTTTTAATGAATGTGAGCTTGTTCACGTTGGCTGTGGACAGGCGGCTGCGTTTGTCTGTAATGACGCCCCCTGCCATGCTAAATACACATTCAGACAATACACTGGCCGCAGGGCAGACCAGCACCTCCAAGGCATAAAGGGTAAGCTCTGGCCATGTGGACAATTTGGAGACCCAGAAGTTGAATGGGGCAGAACCATCAGTCAGTACGTGGAGGCGTGTGCACACGTACTGTTCCACCATGTTGTTGAAATGCTGCCTCCTGCTAACAGGTTCCCTATCAGTTATTAGTGCAGTTTGCTATGGTGCGGTGACAAAACCTTTCCACATCTCGGCCATGCTAACCCTGCTGTCTGAGGAGCTGGCCGTAACACAGCTGCATTGGCGACCTCTTCCTCCTCCTCCTCCACCTCTGCCTTCACCATGTGCTTCCACTTGTCCCCCCGTGTCAGAGGGGAATGCCCTCAGGAGCACGTCTACCAGCGTACTTTTGTAGTCGCGCATCTTCCTATCACTCTCCAGTGTGGGAATTAAGGTGGCCATGATGTTCTTGTACCGGGGATCCAGCAGGGTGGCAACCCAGTAGTCAGCACAAGTTAAAATGTGGGCAACTCTGCTGTTGTTGCACAGGCACTGCAGCATGTAGTCGCCCATGTGTGCCAGGCTGCCCAGAGGTAACGATAAGCTATCCTCTGTAAGTGATGTATCGTCTGTGTCCTCCGTATCCCCCCAGCCACGCTCCAGTGATGGCCCTGAGCTGTGTAGGGTGTCACCCTGCAGTGAAACCGGTTCCTCCTCCTCTACCTCATCCTCCTCGTCCTCCACAAGTGTGCCCTGGCTATCCAAAAGTGTACCTGGCCTCTGGTGCAGAAACCCACCCTCTGAGCCACTTCTGTATGACCGGCCTGAAACCCTGTGAAATGCCCCCTCTTCCACCTCCTCCTGTGCCGCATCCTCTTCCATCATCGCCGTAATATTTTTTTCAAGGAGACATAGAAGGGGTATTGTAATGCTAACAACGATGTCATCAGGACTGGCCATGTTATTTGAGTACTCCAAAGACGGCAACAATGCACACAGGTCTCACATGCAGGCCCAGTCACTGGTGGTGAAGTGGTGCTGATCCGCAGAGTGACTGACCCGTGCATACTGCATCTGAAACACCACTATCGCCCGTTGCTGCTGGCACTGTCTCTCCAGCATATGTAAGGTGAAGTTCCACCTGGTGGTCAAATCGCCTGCTTGACTTTACCCCCGGCTGTGCTGAAGTTGTGGGTGAGGTTCTTTCGATTACTGGATGTGGGGGTGGTAGAAGAGGAATAGGAGGAGGAGAAGACTGATGTGGAGTAGGAGGAGAAAGCAACAGGAGGCATCGAATAATGCCCTGCGATCCTCGGTGGTGGAAGGACATGCGCCAAACCACTATCTGCCTCGAGCCCAGCCGCCACTACGTTTACCCAGTGTGCAGTTAGGGAGATATATTGACCCTGGTTGTGCTTACTGGTCCATGTATCTGTGGTTATGTGGACCTTGTCACAGATGGCTTTGCGCAGCGCACACTTGATTTTATCCTCCATTTGGTTGTGCAGGGAAGGAACGGCTCGCCTGAAAAAGTAGTGGCGGCTGGGAACAACGTACTGGGGGACAGCCACCGCCATCAGCTGTTTGAAACAGTCCGTCTCCACCAGATGGAATGACAGCATTTCAAAGGCCTGTAATTTTGAAATGCTGGCATTCAGGGCCAGGGTGATCAAGGGTGGGTAGGTGGGTACTTCCTCCTTCTCTCCAATGTTTGGGAGATGGACAGCTGAATGCTGCCGTGTGACATGGTGGAGATGCTTGGTGATGGTGTCGTATGTGGTGGTGTTGGTGGAACATCCTCTGTTTGCTGGTCGCTAGGTGCCACAGTGATGCCGGAGGTGGAGGGAGAAGCCGAGCCAGCAGCAGAAGAGGGAGCAGGAGGAGCATGAGAGAGTTCCTTGTTTTTAAGGTGTTTACTCCACTGTAGTTCATGCTTTGCATGTAGATGCCTGGTCATGCAAGTTGTGCTCAGGTTAAGAATGTTTAAGCCTCGCTTCAGGCTCTGATGGCACAACATGCAAACCACTTGTGTCTTGTCGTCAGGACATTGTGTGAAGAAAGAACTGCTACGCCAATAAACTCCTTGGAGCAGGCCTTGGTGTGCTCGGTGCCTGGGTGTGGTGGACAGTAGCAGGCGTACTGTCTCTGGCCGCTGCGCTTTTTCACCCTGCTCCCTCTTTTACTGTGCTGTTGCCTCTGTGCGACCACCGCCTCTTCCTCAGAACTGCATGCCTCACTAGCACGACCTTTAGTCCAGTCTGGGTCTAGGACTTCATCATTAGAGATGAGCGAACACCTGGATGTTCGGGTTCGACGAGTTCGGCCGAACTTTCGAAAAATGTTCGGGTTCGTGATCCGAACTCGACCCGAACTTCATCCCGAACCCGAACCCCATAGAAGTCAATGGGGACCCGAACTTTTGGGCACTAAAAAGGCTGTAAAACACACCCGGAAAGGGCTAGAGGGCTGCAAAAGGCAGCAAAATGTAGTTAAATCCCCTGCAAACAAATGTAGATAGGGAAATGATGAGTTAACATAAAATAAATAAAAATTAAACAATATTAATTGGAGTGAGGTCCCATAGCACAGAATCAGGCTTCAAGTCACCCACCAATGGAGAAGGTCACTTACTATTATTTTGACCACAGCACCCAGACAAAGGAGAGAGGTCCCACAGCAGAGAACCAGGCATCATATCACCCACCACAGGAGTAGGCCACCATTTAGTTACTTTGACCCCTACACCCAGACGGAGGAGAGAGGTTACACAGCAGAGAATCAGGCATTTAGATCACCCACCACAGGAGTAGGCCACCATTGAATCAGACCCCGGCAACCATGTCAGATGGCACAAGCATAAGCTTTATATCAATCAGCACAGGAGAAGGCGACTTTGACAGACTTTGACCCCTACACCCGGACGGAGGAGAGGTTTCAAAGCAGAGAATCAGGCATTTAGATCACCCACCACAGGAGTAGGCCCCAATTTAATGGGACCCGGCAACCATGTCAGATGGCACAACCATCAGCTTCATATCAATCAGCACAGGAGAAGGCGACTTTGAAAGACTTTGACCCCTACACCCAGACGGAGGAGAGAGGTTTCACAGCAGAGAATCAGGCATTTAGATCACCCACCACAGGAGTAGGCCCCCATTGAATCAGACCCTGGCAACCATGTCAGATGGCACAACCATCAGCTTTATATCAATCAGCACAGGAGAAGGCGACTTTGAAAGACTTTGACCCCTACACCCAGATGGAGGAGAGGTTTCACAGCAGAGAATCAGGCATCATATCAACCACCACAGGAGAAGCCACCATTTAGTTACTTTGACCCCTGCACCCAGGAAGAGGAGAGAGGCCCCACAGCACATATTCTGGCATCATACTAACCACCACAGGAGAAGCCACCATTGAGTTACTTTGACCCCTGCACCCAGGAAGAGGAGAGAGGCACCACAGCACATATTCTGGCATCATATCAGCCACCACAGGAGAAGCCACCATTGAGTTACTTTGACCACCGCACCCAGGAAGAGGAGAGAGGCACCACAGCACATATTCTGGCATCATATCAGCCACCACAGGAGAAGCCACCATTGAGTTACTTTGACCCCTGCACCCAGGAAGAGGAGAGAGGCCCCACAGCACATATTCTGGCATCATACTAACCACCACAGGAGAAGCCACCATTGAGTTACTTTGACCCCGCACCCAGGAAGAGGAGAGAGGCACCACAGCACATATTCTGGCATCATATCAGCCACCACAGGAGAAGCCACCATTGAGTTACTTTGACCCCGCACCCAGGAAGAGAGAGAGGCACCACAGCACATATTCTGGCATCATATCAGCCACCACAGGAGAAGCCACCATTGAGTTACTTTGACCCCTGCACCCAGGAAGAGGAGAGAGGCCCCACAGCACATATTCTGGCATCATATCAGCCACCACAGGAGAAGCCACCATTTAGTTACTTTGACCCCTTCACCCAAACAGAGGAGAGAGGTTCCACATCAGAGAATCAGGCATCATATCAACCACCACAGGAGTAGGCCACAATTTAATGGGACCCCGGCAACCATGTCAGATGGCACAACCATCAGCTTCATATCAATCAGCACAGGAGAAGGCGACTTTGAAAGACTTTGACCCCTACACCCAGATGGAGGAGAGAGGTTTCACAGCAGAGAATCAGGCATCATATCAACCACCACAGGAGAAGCCACCATTGAGTTACTTTGACCCCTGCACCCAGGAAGAGGAGAGAGGCCCCACAGCACATATTCTGGCATCATACTAACCACCACAGGAGAAGCCACCATTGAGTTACTTTGACCCCGCACCCAGGAAGAGGAGAGAGGCACCACAGCACATATTCTGGAATCATATCAGCCACCACAGGAGAAGCCACCATTGAGTTACTTTGACCCCTGCACCCAGGAAGAGGAGAGAGGCCCCACAGCACATATTCTGGCATCATATCAGCCACCACAGGAGAAGCCACCATTGAGTTACTTTGACCCCTTCACCCAAACAGAGGAGAGGTTCCACATCAGAGAATCAGGCATCATATCAACCACCACAGGAGTAGGCCCCAATTTAATGGGACCCCGGCAACCATGTCAGATGGCACAACCATCAGCTTCATATCAATCAGCACAGGAGAAGGCGACTTTGAAAGACTTTGACCCTACACCCAGATGGAGGAGAGAGGTTTCACAGCAGAGAATCAGGCATCATATCAACCACCACAGGAGAAGCCACCATTTAGTTACTTTGACCCCTGCACCCAGGAAGAGGAGAGAGGCACCACAGCACATATTCTGGCATCATATCAGCCACCACAGGAGAAGCCACCATTGAGTTACTTTGACCCCGCACCCAGGAAGAGGAGAGAGGCACCACAGCACATATTCTGGCATCATATCAGCCACCACAGGAGAAGCCACCATTGAGTTACTTTGACCCTGCACCCAGGAAGAGGAGAGAGGCCCCACAGCACATATTCTGGCATCATATCAGCCACCACAGGAGAAGCCACCATTGAGTTACTTTGACCCCTTCACCCAAACAGAGGAGAGAGGTTCCACATCAGAGAATCAGGCATCATATCAACCACCACAGGAGTAGGCCCCAATTTAATGGGACCCCGGCAACCATGTCAGATGGCACAACCATCAGCTTCATATCAATCAGCACAGGAGAAGGCGACTTTGAAAGACTTTGACCCCTACACCCAGACGGAGGAGAGAGGTTTCACAGCAGAGAATCAGGCATTTAGATCACCCACCACAGGAGTAGGCCCCCATTGAATCAGACCCTGGCAACCATGTCAGATGTAGTGATGAGCGGCAGGTGCCATATTCGATTTCGACGAAATTCGCGAATATTCGAATGAATATTCGTTTCATATTCGTCGAAATCGAATATTCGTCATTTTTTCTAGTTATCGCGATTAACATGCGATTTAAATAATCGCATATTGCGATTTGTACTTAAGGCTACTTTCCTATTGGTTTCATATCTAGAATTAGCGAGGATGACGAATATGGCGAATGTATTCGTCTATTCCTCAAAACGAAGATAGCGAAGTATTCTACATCTTCGTTTTAGCTACCTGTTCGTCAACCTCGCTAATTCTAGCAATCAAATAGGAAGGTTGACTATAGAGACAGCTGTGTTTAATTCGCTATGCGATTTTTTTTTTTTTAATAAATAGAATAATTATAATAATTATATCAAGTAATATAATTATTCTATTAAAAAAAAAACATAGCATATAACTACAACTGTCTCTATAGTCAACCTTCTATTTGATTGCTAGAATTAGCGAGGTTGACGAATAGGTTGCTAAAGCGAGATGTAGAATACTCGTTATCTTCGTTTTGAAGAATATGACGAATACATTCGTCATATTAAACTATTCACTAATTCTACCAAGCCAACCATAACTTCTGTGCTCATGGGCGTCCCCATCACCATGGGAACGTCTCCATATACTAAATGTACTGTCGGTTTGAGGAATTACGTTGAAATCGCAATGCGATTAATTCAAGTTATATTAATCGCATTGCGATTTCAACTTAGAGCTGGGTTTATAATGGGTCAGCTTGCTAGAATGAGCGAAGTTAACGAATATGGAATATAGCAGCACTGCTAAGTTGAATTCGCAATGCGATTAATTTAACTTGAAGTAATCGCATTGCGATTTCAACTTAGCACTGCTTTCTTACATAGGCTAGAATTAACGAATATGGAATATAGCACTAGCAGTGCCAAGTTGAAATCGCAATGCGATTACTTCAAGTTAAATTAATCGCATTGCGAATTCAACTTAGCAGTGCTGCTATATTCCAAATTCGTTAACTCGTTCATTCTAGCAAGCTGACCCATTATAAACTCAGCTCTAAGTTAAAATCGCAATGCGATTAATATAACTTGAATTAATCGCATTGCGATTTCAACGTAATTCCTCAAATCCGACAGTACATTTTAGTATATGTAGATTCTCCCATGGATGGGGACGCTCCATGAGCACGGAAGTCGGCAGAAGCGGCAATGGGCACTGACTAGAGCAGCCAGGAAGCCAGGAATCCTCAGGACAGGTAAGAACTACTGTTGGGAAGAGGAAAGAAAAATATAACTAAAAAAAAAAAAAAAAACGAATATTCGAAATAGCGAATTTATAGCGCTATATTCGAAATATTCGCAATTAGCGAGTGCCGATATTCGCTAAAAAATTCGCTTTTCGAATATTCGCGCTCAACAATCATATCAACCACCACAGGAGAAGCCACCATTGAGTTACTTTGACCCCTGCACCCAGGAAGAGGAGAGAGGCCCCACAGCACATATTCTGGCATCATATCAGCCACCACAGGAGAAGCCACCATTGAGTTACTTTGACCCCGCACCCAGGAAGGAGAGAGGCCCCAGCACATATTCTGGCATCATATCAGCCACCACAGGAGAAGCCACCATTGAGTTACTTTGACCCCGCACCCAGGAAGAGGAGAGGCACCACAGCACATATTCTGGCATCATATCAGCCACCACAGGAGAAGCCACCATTGAGTTACTTTGACCCCTGCACCCAGGAAGAGAGAGAGGCACCACAGCACATATTCTGGCATCATATCAGCCACCACAGGAGAAGCCACCATTGAGTTACTTTGACCCCTGCACCCAGGAAGAGAGAGAGGCCCCACAGCACATATTCTGGCATCATATCAGCCACCACAGGAGAAGCCACCATTTAGTTACTTTGACCCCTTCACCCAAACAGAGGAGAGAGGTTCCACATCAGAGAATCAGGCATCATATCAACCACCACAGGAGTAGGCCACAATTTAGTTTATTTGACCCCTGCACCCAGGAAGAGGAGAGAGGCCCCACAGCACATATTCTGGCATCATATCACACACCACAGGAGAAGGCCTCTTTCAGTGATTTAGGCCTTTGGACCCAGACAGAGGAGAGAGGTCAGAGATTAGCTTCATATCCCCAGCACAGCAGAAGACCGCTTTATTTGACTTAGGCCTCAGCACCCAGACAGAAGACAGAGGTAGCATGGCAGAGGTTATGGCTTCATGTCACCCGTTAGTTTAACCGGCCACTTTCATCTGGTTAGGCCCGGCGCCCAGACAGAGAAGAGTTTCATTCAACTGTGGGTTTCATAAAATTTGTATCAAATAAAGAAGTGGCCCGTAGCACAACAAGACATGTTTTAGGCAGTTAATAAGGACTACTCTGCACAAGGGAGGGACAGGTCCTGTGGGATCCATGCCTGGTTCATCTTTATGAAGGTCAGCTTGTCCACGTTGGCTGTGGACAGGCGGCTGCGCTTGTCAGTAATGGCGCCCCCTGCCGTGCTGAATACGCGTTCAGATAAAGCGCTGGCCGCCGGGCAGGAAAGCACCTCAAGGCATAACATGCTAACTCTGGCCACGTGGACAATTTGAAACCCAGTAGTTGAATGGGGCCGAACCATCCGTCAGGATGTGGAGGAGTGTGCAGACATACTGTTCAACCATGTTAGTGAAATGCTGCCTCCTGCTAACACGTTCCGTATCAGGTGTCGGTGCAGATAGCTGTGGCGTGGAGACAAAACTTTTCCACATTTCTGCCATGCTAACCCTGCCCTCAGATGAGCTGGCCGTGACACAGCTGCGTTGGCGACCTCTTGCCACTCCTCTGCCTTCACCTTCCACCTGTTCCCCTGTGACATGTGGGAATGCTCTCAGAGCGCCTCTATCAGCGTGCGCTTGTACTCGCGCATCTTACGGTCGCGCTCCAGTTCAGGAATTAAAGTGGGCACATTGTCTTTATACCGGGGATCCAGCAGGGTGGCCACCCAGTAGTCTGCACACGTTAAAACGTGGGCAACTCTGCTGATCGTTGCGCAGGCATTGGAGCATATATTCGCTCATGTGGGCCAGGCTACCCATGGGTAAGGACAAGCTGTCCTCTGTGGGAGGCGTATCGTCATCGTCCACCGTATCCCCCAGCCACGCACCAGTGATGGGCCTGGGCTGCCACCCCGCTGTGAACTTGCGTCATCCTCGTCCCCCTCCACCTCCTCCTCCTCATCCTCCTCGTCCTCCAGTACAGTGCCTTGGCTGGCGACTTGTGAACCTGTCCTCTGCTGCTTAAACAAACCTCCCTCTGAGCCAATTCGAACAGACTGGCCCGAAAGTGTTAGAAACGAGCCCTCATCCTCCTCCTCCTCCTCCCACCTGGGCCACCTCCTCTAACATCATTGCCCTAAGTGTTTTCTCAAGGAGACATAGAAGTGGTATTGTAACGCTGATAACAGTGTCATCGCCACTGGCCATGTTGGTGGAGTACTCGAAACAGCGCAGCAGGGCACACAGGTCTCGCATGGAGGCCCAATCATTGGTGGTGAAGTGGTGCTGTTCGGCAGTACGACTGGCGAGCGTGCTGCAGCTGAAACTCCACTATGGCCTGCTGCTGCTCGCACAGTCTCTCCAGCATGTGCAAGGTGGAGTTCCACCGGGTGGGCACGTCGCATATGAGGCGGTGAGCGGGAAGGCCGAAGTTCCGCTGTAGCGCAGACAGGCGAGCAGCGGCAGGATGTGAACGGCGGAGCGCGCACAGACGGCCCGCACTTTATGCAGCAGCTCTGACATGTTGGGGTAGTGGTGAATGAACCTCTGCACCACCAAGTTCAGCACATGCGCCAGGCAAGGGATGTGCGTCAAACCGGCTAGTCCCAGAGCTGCCACGAGATTTCGCCCATTATCGCATACCACCAGGCCTGGCTTGAGGCCCACCGGCAGAAACCACTCGTCGGTCTGTTGTTCAATACCCCGCCACAACTCCTTTGCGCTGTGGGGCCTGTCCCCCAAACATATGAGTTTCAGAATGGCCTGCTGACGTTTACCCGGGCTGTGCTGAAGTTGGTGGTGAAGGTGTGTGGCTGACCGGATGAGCTGGTGGAAGCAGTGGAGGAGGAAGCCGAGTAGGAGGAGGAGGCTACAGGAGGCAGAGAATGATGCCCTGCGATCCTAGGGGCGGAAGGACGTGCGCCAAGGAACTGTCCGCCGGGGGCCCAGCCGCCACTACATTCATCCAGTGTGCAGTTAGTGAGATATAGCGTCCTGGCCGTGCTTACTGGTCACGTATCTGTGGTTAGGTGGACCTTGCCACAAATGGCGTTGCGCAGTGCACACTTGATTTTATCGGACACTTGCATGTGCAGGGAAGGCACGGCTGTCTTGGAGAAGTAGTGGCGGCTGGGAACCACATACTGCGGGACAGCCATGGCCATCAGCTGTTTGAAGCTGTCTGTGTCCACCAGCCGGAATGACAGCATTTCAAAGGCCAGCAGTTTAGAAATGCTGGCGTTCAGGCCAAGGAGCTCGAGGGTGACTCGGGAATTTGCGCTTCCTCTCTAAGGTTTGAGATATTGAGAGCTGAACGCTGCTGTGTGATATAGTGGAGACGCTAGTTGACGGTGGCGGTGGTGGTGGTGTCGGTGGCACATCCTCTGTTTGCTGCTCGGCAGGTGGCAACATTCCTCTCGAGGCGGAAGCCGAGGCAGCAGCGGTAGAGGGAGCAGGGGAGCCTCAGCGAGTGCCTGGTTTTTAAGGTGTGTACCCCACTGCAGTTCATGCTTTGCATGTAGATGCCTGGTCATGCAGGTTGTGCTGAGGTTCAGAGCGTTAATGCCTCGCCTCAGGCTCTGATGGCAGAGCGTGCAAGTCACTCGGGTCTTGTCGGTAGGACATTGTTTAAGAAGTGCCATGCCAGGGAACTCTTTGAAGCTGCCTTTGTGGGGCTGGGTCCCTGTTGGCGATGTCCAGTAGCAGAGGCGAACTCTGGGGCGGCTCGTCTGCTTGGCCCCCTGCTCCCTCTTTGGCTTCGCTGTTGTCTCGGTCTCACCACTACCTCTTCCTCTGAACTGTGAAAGTCATCGCCACGACCTTCAGTCCATGTGGGGTCTAAGACCTCATCGTCCTCTGCATCGTCTTCCACCCAGTCTCCTCCTGACCTCCTCCTGTTCAGTCTGCACACTGCAAAAAGACGCGGCAGTGGGCACCTGTGTTTCGTCATCATCAGAGTCGGTGACTCTGCTGTGGTGGTATTCCCATGTCCTCTTCATCTGGAGACATAAGTGGTTGTGCGTCAGTGCATGGTATGTCTTCCTCCACTGGGGAAGGGCTAGGTGGACGCCCCTGGGAAACCCTGGAAGCAGAGTCTTCAAACAGAAGAAGAGACTGCTGCATAACTTGTGGCTCAGACCGTTTCCCTGATATGCTTGGGGGTGATGTGACAGACTGATGGGCTTGGTTTTCAGGTGCCACCTGTGCGCTTTCCGCAGAAGACTGGGTGGAAGACCATGTGGTGAACGTGCTGGAAGCACTGTCGGCCACCCAATCGATTAATGCCTGTACCTGCTCAGGCCTTACCATCCTAAGAGCGGCATTGGGCCCCACGAGATATTGCGGTACATTCTGCCGGCTAGTTGAGGGAGTTCGTTCCCTACTGTGTGCGCCTGGGGCTGACGGCCACGTCCTCTACCAGCAACAGAGGCTCCACGGACACCACCACGACCAGCGTCCTCGTCCCTTAATAGTATTTTCTTCATTGTTGCGATTCAACTCGCACCACAATGAAATATATTATTTTATAAGCAAAATCCCCTCACTGGAATACTTTCAGTCTTTTGACTGTATGGATTACAGATGGAATGACTGTTATATGTGAGTACCGCTTTCTTTGACAGATTCTAGTATGGGTACATATATGTTTTCCCAACCCCAGCACATTAGTTTGCTAATTCCAGATGTATGAAAGCATGAGCCTAACTGTATCTAGTATATTGAGCGCCAGATAAACTAACTTGGCCTTTTTAAATAAAAAAATTCCCTCACTGGAATACTTTCAGTCTTTTGACTGTATGGATTACAGATGGAATGACTGTTATATGTGAGTACCGCTTTCTTTGACAGATTCTAGTATGGGTACATATATGTTTTCCCAACCCCAGCACATTAGTTTGCTAATTCCAGATGTATGAAAGCATAGGCCTAACTGTATCTAGTATATTGAGCGCCAGATAAACTAACTTGGCCTTTTTAAATAAAAAAATTCCCTCACTGGAATACTTTCAGTCTTTTGACTGTATGGATTACAGATGGAATGACTGTTATATGTGAGTACCGCTTTCTTTGACAGATTCTAGTATGGGTACATATATGTTTTCCCAACCCCAGCACATTAGTTTGCTAATTCCAGATGTATGAAGCATGAGGCCTAACTGTATCTAGTATATTGAGCGCCAGATAAACTAACTTGGCCTTTTTAAATAAAAAAATTCCCTCACTGGAATACTTTCAGTCTTTTGACTGTATGGATTACAGATGGAATGACTGTTATATGTGAGTACCGCTTTCTTTGACAGATTCTAGTATGGGTACATATATGTTTTCCCAACCCCAGCACATTAGTTTGCTAATTCCAGATGTATGAAAGCATGAGGCCTAACTGTATCTAGTATATTGAGCGCCAGATAAACTAACTTGGCCTTTTTAAATAAAAAAAAATTCCCTCACTGGAATACTTTATGGCTTTTCACTGTATGGATTACAGGTGGACTGGTATTAGTAGGGGTGACACAAGCACACCCAAGTCCCTGATGTAGGATTTCTATGGCACAGACCACTATTACAAGTGATTAATGGACGTTGGGAGAGATTGTGCTGCAGCACTAGTCCCAAGATGGCCGCCGCCTATCAGCCCAGTAACATGTGCCACAAAATGGTCTGCACAACCTTTAAAAAAATAGCCTTGGACTGTGCTGCTAAATCGCTATTGGTCTGAATCCCAGGTGTAGATGTCTGACTTGTTTGGAGCTTTGGAATGCACACTGTGGCAGCTTCTGCTGCAGCACTACAAGTCGCAAAATGGCGGCCGGCGGTCAGCTAGGTACATGTGGATGGAAAAATCACTCTGGCCACTCTAAAAATAGCCAATCCCTATCAAAAAAGCAGCTCAGCTGCAGTTGTTCAGATGAATCACAGGTGGAGGAGAGAAATTTGCTTCCAGTTATTCAATTATCCCTGCCTATTCTCGCCCTAGCATCAGCTGCGTCTATCCCTGTTCTATTCACATCGGGAGTGAGCACGTCCCGACGTGCGCACAAGCTTATAAAGAGGCTGAGTCACATGCTGCACTTGGCCAATCACAGCCTTGCCAATAGTAGGCATGGCTGCGATGGCACCTTAGGGCAAGTAGTATGATGCATGTTGATTGGCTGCTTTGCAGCCTTTCAAAATGCGCCAAAATACATGCCGAACGACGAACCCGAACCCGAACTTTTACGAAAAAGTTTGGGTTCGGGTCCGTGTCACGAACACCCCAAAATTCGGTACGGACCCGAACTATGCTCGAACTGTTCGCTCAACACTATTCATCATCCTCCACATCATCTTCCACCCATTCATCACCCCTGCCCTCCTCGTCGGTCTGCACATTGCAGAAAGCCACAGCAGTTGGCACCTTTGTTTCGTCATCATCAGAGACGTTTTGCGGTGGTCTTCCCATGTTCTCATCCTCAAACATAAGTGGTTGGGCATCAGTGCACTCAATCTTTTCCACTTCTGGAGCAGGGCTAGGTGGATGAGCCGGGGAAACCCTGCCAACAGAGTCATCAAAAAGCATGAGACTTTCCTGCATGATTTGGCTTGGCTGCTTGGCTGATTTTCAAGGTGGTGAGGTGGAAGACTGATGGGAAGGGGCTGCAGGTGCCAACTCTGAGCTTTCTGCAGAGGACTGGGTGTTAGATACTGGGAAGGAACTGGAGGCACTGTCAGCCACCCAAACTACTATCGCCTGTACATGTTCTGGCTTCACCATCAGTAGAGCGGCATTTGGGCCTAACAAACAACGCTGCAGATTCTGTCGCCTACTCACACCAGAGAAAGGTGTTTGACTTGGAGCGGTAGTTGGCGCTGAATGGCCACGTCCTCTCCCAGTAACAGGAGCTCCACCAACACCACCACGACCATGCCCACGTCCCTTATTTGATGTTCTCCTCATTATTTGCGTTCACCCACCAAGCTGAAACATTGGTCTCTCTCCGGTGTCAATTTACTTGCCACTAGTCGACAATTACGTTCGCTAAGGTAGTACCCATGTCATAAAAATGCTCTGTGGACCCAGAATATTGTTTTTTGGGCCCAAAATACATTGATTCTCAATTTCTATGCGGAAATGTAAAAAAAAAAATGTTACGCTGTATGTACAAGTGGTTTGTGGAACAACAACAAGTATTTTTGTAATAAAATACAGAAAATTAGTATTTCACTGCTGTAAATTGACATTAATTATTTATACGCCGGATGTACAACAGTTTTTTCGGCCTAAAACACGGCTTTTTTCAATGAAACCACAAAATGCAGTTTTTAACTGCTGTACATTAAAAGTAGATATTTATACTATGTATGGACACCAGATTTGGGGACCCAGAACTTTTGGTCACCAAAATTCACAAATGCAGTATTAGACTGTTATAAATTGGAAATAATTATTTAAACGACGGATGCAGAACAGTTTTTTCAGCCTAAAACACAGCTTTTTTTAATAATAGCCCGAAATGGAGTTTTTTACTGCTGTAAATTTAAATTTGATATTTATACCGTGTATGTACAACTGCTTTGTGAAGCATGAATATTTCTTTTTTTCCCACAAAAATGAACAATGCACTATTTCTTAACTGTAATGTGAAATCAGTATTTAAGCAGTGTATTTCAAGATGCTCTGTGGATCAGGATTACCACTATTTTGTCAAAAAACATGCACTTATGCTGTATTTCACAGTAGCAATGTAAATTAGGTGGTTGGAATGGATATTTCAGACTGTTTGGTGGACCTTGAATAACGTTTTTTTTCTATAAAAAACAAAGAAGCACTATTTCCCTGCAGAAATATAAATATGTCATTGGACCGTGTATGCAGAACTTTTTTGTGGACAAGGAATATGTTTTTTCCCAAAAAAATTACACGGATTCTCTATTTCACTGCAGAAATGTTAAATATATATTTTGGCGGTGTAAAATAGGCTTGGTGATCAGGATGACCATTTTTTTTCAACTAAAATACAATGATGCACTATTTGATAACTGAAATTGAATATATGGTTTAGTGCATAGTATACAAAAGTGCTCTGTGGCACCACAGAGCCCAGACTAAACAAATGGACTATGTCACGGCTTTTGCCACCAAAATTCACAAATGCAGTTTTTCACTGCTGTAAATTAAATGTAGGTATTTATACTGTGTAAGTAAAACTGCTTTGCTTTCTTCACACAATAAAAGAATAATGCACAATTTCTCAGCTGTAATGTGAAATCGGTATTTAGGCGGTGTATCTCAAAATGCTTTGTGGATCAGGATTTCCACTTTTTTGTAAAAAAAATACACTTATGCTGTATTTCACAGCAGCAATGTAAATTTGGTGGTTGGAATGGGTATTTCAGACTGTTTGGCAGACCTTGAATAACGTTTTATTTTTTTTCTATAAAAAACAAAGAAGCACTATTTCTCTGCAGAAATATAAAATATGTCGTTGGACGGTGTATGCAGCACTGTTTTGTGGCATCACAGATCCCAGACTAGACAAATCGAGTATGTCACCTCCTATACATACAAAAGGCAATATAGGGGACTTGAGCAGCCAGAAAAAAAAGTTGTTTTTCCTTCACTGAGCTACAAAATAGGATTAGGCTGATGTCCCTAGCTGGCTGGCTCATATGCAGTACACTGCAGTGGCTAAAATGGCCGCCGAGCACCACCTCAGTAAAGCATGGATTGCAAAAATATATTTTCCCTTGCAGTGGCTGGGTACAGAATTGTTGGATTGCTGAAGCTCCCTCCCTCTCTATTTGCTGTATCTTGTGAATTAAAGTAGCACAGGTTCTTCTGATTTCTGCTCTATTCTGTCCCTGATCGCAGCACCAGCATCCTCTTCATAAGCTCAATTCAGCAGAGTGACGTGCTGCAGTACGTGACTCCAGCTTATAAAGAGGCTGGGTCACATGCTGCACTCAGCCAATCAAAGCCATGCCATTAGTAGGCATTGCTGTGATGGCTTCTTAGGACAAGAAGTAAAACGCTTGCTGATTGGCTACTGTGCAGCCCTTCAGAAAGCGGGAAGAAATCGGCGAACAACGGACCCAAACCTAAACTTTTTTGAAAATGTTCAGGTTCGGGTCCATGTCGCGAACACCCCAAAATTCGGTCAAAACCCAAACTATAAAGTTTGGGTTCGCTCAACTCTAGTCAGAAGCATATCAAGCTGGGGATGTGCTGTCAACAATATGCATAACATCACAATATCAATCGTTCCTCCCCTTTTCATTTAGCATTGGGCCAAATGAAATGACCCTTAAAACGAGTACTAATTGACTTGCATTAGCCTTCGTCACTGACCTGTGTAAAAGGACCCTTAAAGAGGTACTACAGTTGTTAGACGTTATCAGTTACAGTTGTTAGACGTTATCCCCATCCACAGGTCCTACCGCTGGGACAACTCACTATTCACAAGAGCATGTGCCCGATACCCCCTGCAGCACCCTGAAATGAACGGAGCAGACAGTTGGGCATGCGTGTGGCCACTCCATTAATCTCTATGGGAATTCCAAAAATAGCCGAGCGATGTACTTAGCTATCCCTAGAACTCCCATTGGGGGGGCTGCAGGGTATATGGAGCCCTTGTTCTCATGATCATGGGGGTCATAGCGGTAGGACCCCCCCGATCTGATATTTATCCCCTATCCAATGGATAGGGTATAATTTCTAACAAACGGAATACCCCTTTAAGCAATTATTTTATCAGTCACACGGATAAAACCCTACAGTTGCTATACTTTAGTGGCCTTATGACATTATTACTACAAATTTCTAACAAAGAAAACCTGCCACCATGATACAGTGCAGTCTGTAAGCAGTATTTTATAGAGAAGAAGGAACTGAACTGAACAGATTGATGTAAAGTTTTATGGAAACAGATAAATCAAAGTGTAAATTCAATGGTTCACCCCACGGCTTACCACTGATGAAGGGGGTATCCCCGAAACCCGTATGGTGTGGATAGTGAGCCCTTTATGAGTCCGTGATATCATAGGGACATTGCATTGAGCTATTATGTTTAAGGATTAATTAAAGTTTGTACTTAATATAACAATACTTCTTCAGGAGCAATAGGAACCAGAGAACTCTGAGAACATCCTACCCTTTGTTCCTGTGGATATCATTCTATCCAGTCACGTGGGATGCTGTGTAAAAACCGGGAGACCGCCGGTACGCCGTGCAGGTCTGAGGCAAATACCACCGGGATAAGCAGCCATACACTGCCACTGAAGGGGGTAACATATATTTAATGCTCTAACAGATTTTAAGGTCGGCATTAGTGCAATATTTGCCTGTATCACCGTAGAAGCTCCGCTGCAAGTGATGATATACAGCAGCACCAGTGACATTTAAGCTTGAGCGCATTGGTCCGGCAGCTCCATTGATAATTTGCCCATACTGACTCAGGCGCTGCTCACTTCAACTCATAAGCAGCGCTACCAGTGTGAACAAAGTATCAGCACGACTGAACCTGAGCACATCGGTCCGGCGGCCAATTAATAGCTGGTACCGGGACTGACATCAAAAGGCAGAGTGACCTATCTCAGTATATTTATATCTACTAGAGCAAGCCTTGCAGTATATATAAGGAGGATATATAAGGCTAATTTTACAGTGATCCAATTGTTTCTGATTGATACATTGATACTTTAATGTTGCCTATTGTTCCTTTTGGCCAAATCAAATTGATGAGCAGTGATTAAGGAAAACCCGATTGTTTTAAAGACCCGAAAGGTTTATAGAGACACCGACGCCACCTGCTGAACTCACTTATAATATAGGGGTCAATTCTACACTTCTCATCATTAAATGACATTTTGTGTTGTATATGGTTTTAGGTGTTTTTAAAAAATAATTATAATTTTTTCACTATATGTGTATTTACGGCAAATAAATATTTATGATGTATTTATCCAATATGTCGCATTTTTGAGTGCCCCTCCGCAGAACATTTACTATGTTATGGAAACAGATTCAGCAAAATCTGTCTTTTACACATTTATATTTCTGGCCTTTCTGAGCTCAGTTGTCTAATTGGTTGATAGCTATCTGTATACACAATTACATAGAGTAGGTAATCAATTACTGTTAAGACCACCCACCTAGCCAATGAGATCAGAAAGAGCAGAGATATAAAGTCAACCAATCATCCTGAAAATGCAATACAATCTTCAGACAGCATGCTATAGAGCAGGAGGAGCTGGGTAGATTGATATATAGTTTTGTTGGACAAGATTCAGCTGGACTGTGCAAGCTGTACTGTGGTTTTTGTTCTGCTGGGACAGTATATTGTGCTACGCTTTTATAAATATTTGGATCTGCTGTGGCAATATACTGTGTAATACTGTTGTATTTGTTTTTGCATGCTTCTGTAAACTGGTCATGTCTATTTAAGTTGACCCCACCTACTCATGTTGGCCCTACCTTCTGTCAATCTGGGCACACCTACAACATTGGACCACATTTGGTATTTTTCCCGGGCCACTTTAAATTTCCAGTTCACAAAACATGCTGCGGTCATGTGCATTTAACTTTATGAAGAGAGCCAAACACTCCCTTGGAATGTATGAGTCTCCAAAATGATTATTACTAGAGGAGCCTGGTACCCGCTCATCTCTTTTATTTCAGAAATATAACATACCAATCACTGTTTAAAGGGGTTTTCCAGTAAGAATTCTTTTAAGAATACTGGTCAAAAGGAGTTATAAATAAAAAAATAAAAAATCATTACTCATCTCCTTAGATCTCCTGACACTGCAATTCCAACCACCTTTCCATGGGACTACTGTCAATTAGGGATGAGCGAACTTGTGTTTCCGATTGTGTTGCAATTCCAATATGGATTCCGTTATCACGGGTCTAGTGTTGAGCGAACAGTTCGAAAATCGTTCGGGTCCGTACCGAATTTTGGGGTGTCCGTGACACGGACACGAACCCGGACATTTTCAAAAAAGTTCGGGTTCGGGTCCGGTTTTCGTCGATTACTTCCCGCTTTCTGAAGGGCTGCACAGCAGCAAATCAGCTAGCGTTTTACTTCTTGCCCTAAGGCTAAGAGCCCATCACAGCCATGCCTACTAATGGCATGGCTGTGATTGGCCAAGTGCAGCATGTGACCCAGCCTCTATTTAAGCTGGAGTCACGTAGCGCCGCACGTCACACTGCTCTGACTAGTGTAGGGAGAGGATGCAGCTTCTGTGAGGGCGAGATAGGCAGGGATAAAGAAGTGATTGAATGATCTACCTTTCTACACCTGTGCATCAGAACAACTCAGCTGAGCTGTTCACTGAAAGTCACTATTTTGTTGAGACTGGCCAGAGCGATTTTTACTGGCACATGTAACTGGGCTGACCGGCGGTGGCCATTTTGGGACTTGTGGTGCGCCAGCACAAGCTGCCACAGAGTCTAAACCAAAGCTCCAAAGAAGTGAAAAATCTACACCTGTGAATCAGAACAACAGCGATTCAGCTGCTCAGTCAAAGTCTATTTTTTTCTGGCTGGGCAGACCGTTTTCTGGCACATGTTACTGGGCTGATAGGCGGCGGCCATTTTGGGACTTGTGGTGCTACAGCAAAAGCTGCCACAACGTCCATTAATCTCATGTAATAGTCGATTTTTTCATAGATATACTACATCAGGGGTTTGGCTGTGCTTGTGTCACCCATACTAACTGCAAAGATATTTAATATATCAGTGGTGAAACTGAAAGTAACCCACTTGGATAGCAAATCCCATGAATGTGCTGTTCCAGCTAGGCTAGCCAGTGCCACTACAGCCAAGTCCAATACTGTCAGCCAGAAATATTTTTTTTTATGTGCCAGAAATATAAATTAGAAAAAGCTTTCACCGTAATAATAAAATTATTCTGGTGTTAGACCAGAAGAAGCACTCCTGTTGTAATTAATACTGTAAAAAGGCTTAGGCAATATTTCTCCCAGTGTGGGAAATTTATCTAGCAAAACTAGCATTTTAAAAATTCCGGTGTTCTGAAATACCAGCAGTCCTCTTGTAATTAATACCGCAAAAAGGCATTATATCGTCCAGTGTTGTAATTTTGGTTAAAAAAAAGGCCAATTTAATCAATCTGGTGTTAGTTACACCAGAAACAGTAGGCCTCACGTTTTACTCCTGTAAAAGGAATTAATACCGCAAAAAGGCATTACATTGTCCAGTGTTGTAATTTTGGTGAAAAAAAGGCCAATTTAATCAATCTGGTGTTAGTTAGACCAGAAACAGTAGGCCTCACGTTTTTATTCCTGTAAAAAGGAATTATATCTCCCCGTGAGGGAATCTATGTACCAAAACTAGCATTTTAAAAATTCTGGTGTCCAATTTGCAGCAGTTTTCTTGTAATTATTACCGGAAAAAGGAATTATATCTTCCAGTGTGGGAATTTATGTACACAAACTAGCATTTTAAAAATTCTGGTGTCCAATTAGCAGCAGTCTTCTTGTAATTAATACCGCAAAAAGGCATTACATTGTCCAGTGTTGTAATTTTGGTTAAAAAAAGGCCAATTTAATCAATCTGGTGTTAGACCAGAAACAGTAGGCCTCACGTTTTTACTCCTGTAAAAAGGAATTAATACCGCAAAAAGTCATTACATTGTCCAGTGTTGTAATTTTGGTGAAAAAAAGGCCAATTTAATCAATCTGGTGTTAGTTAGACCAGAAACAGTAGGCCTCACGTTTTAACTCCTGTAAAAAGGAATTATATCTCCCCGTCTGTGAATCTATGTACCAAAACTAGCATATTAAAAATTCTGGTGTCCAATTTGCAGCAGTTTTCTTGTAATTAATACTGGAAAAAGGAATTATATCTTCCAGTGTGTGAATTTATGTACACAAACTAGCATTTTAAAAATTCTGGTGTCCAATTAGCAGCAGTCTTCTTGTAATTAATACCGCAAAAAGGCATTACATTGTCCAGTGTTGTAATTTTGGTGAAAAAAAGGCCAATTTAATCAATCTGGTGTTAGACCAGAAACAGTAGGCCTCACGTTTTTACTCCTGTAAAAAGGAATTAATACCGCAAAAAGGCATTACATTGTCCAGTGTTGTAATTTTGGTGAAAAAATGGCCAATTTAATCAATCTGGTGTTAGTTAGACCAGAAACAGTAGGCCTCACGTTTTTACTCCTGTAAAAAGGAATTATATCTCCCCGTGTGGGATTCTATGTACCAAAACTAGCATATTAAAAATTCTGGTGTCCAATTTGCAGCAGTTTTCTTGTAATTAATACCGGAAAAAGGAATTATATCTTCCAGTGTGGGAATTTATGTACACAAACTAGCATTTTAAAAATTCTGGTGTCCAATTAGCAGCAGTCTTCTTGTAATTAATACCGCAAAAAGGCATTACATTGTCCAGTGTTGTAATTTTGGTGAAAAAAATGGCCAATTTAATCAATCTGGTGTTAGTTAGACCAGAAACAGTAGGCCTCACGTTTTAACTCCTGTAAAAGGAATTATATCTCCCGTGTGGGAATCTATGTACCAAAACTAGCATATTAAAAATTCTGGTGTCCAATTTGCAGCAGTTTTCTTGTAATTAATACGGAAAAAGGAATTATATCTTCCAGTGTGGGAATTTATGTACACAAACTAGCATTTTAAAAATTCTGGTGTCCAATTAGCAGCAGTCTTCTTGTAATTAATACCGCAAAAAGGCATTACATTGTCCAGTGTTGTAATTTTGGTGAAAAAAAGGCCAATTTAATCAATCTGGTGTTAGTTACACCAGAAACAGTAGGCCTCACGTTTTTACTCCTGTAAAAAGGAATTATATCTCCCCATGTGGGAATCTATGTACCAAAACTAGCATATTAAAAATTCTGGTGTCCAAGTTGCAGCAGTTTTCTTGTAATTAATACCGGAAAAAGGAATTATATCTTCCAGTGTGGGAATTTATGTACACAAACAAGCATTTTAAAAATTCTGGTGTCCAATTAGCAGCAGTCTTCTTGTAATTAATACCGGAAAAAGGAATTATATCTTCCAGTGTGGAAGATTTTATTTTATTGTGGTGCAAGTTGAATCGCAACAATGAGGAAACATTCTATTAAGGGACGAGGACGCGGTCGTGGTGGTGTCCGTGGAGCCTCTGTTGCTGGCAGAGGACGTGGCCGTTCGGCCTCAGGCGCACAAAGTAGTGAACCAACACCCTCAAGTAGCCGGCAGAATTTACAGCGATATTTGGTGGGGCCCAATGCCGTTATGAGGATGGTAAGGCCTGAGCAGGTACAGGCATTAGTCGATTGGGTGGCCGACAGTGCTTCCAGCACGTTCACCACATTGTCTTCCGCCCAGTCTTCTGCGGAAAGCGCACAGGTGGTACCTGAAAACCAAGCCCATCAGTCTGTCACATCACCCCCATGCATATCAGGGAAACTGTCTGAGCCTCAAGTTATGCAGCAGTCTCTTATTCTGTTTGAAGACTCTGCTCCCACGGTTTTCCAGGGGCGTCCACCTAGCCCTTCCCCAGCGGTGGAAGACATTCCATGCACTGACGCACAACCACTTATGTATCCAGATGATGAGGACATGGGAATACCACCACAGCAGAGTGACCGAGTCTCTGATGATGACGAAACACTGGTGCCCACTGCCGCGTCTTATTGCAGTGTGCAGACTGAACAGGAGGAGGTCAGGGAGGAAGACTGGGTGGAAGACGATGCAGAGGACGATCAGGTCTTAGACCCCACATGGACTGAAGGTCGTGCCGCTGACTTAAATAGTTCAGAGGAAGAGGCAGTGGTGAGACCGAGACAACAGCGAAGCCAAAGAGGGAGCAGGGGCAAAAGCAGAACAGCCGCCGTCCAGAGAGTTCGCCTGCTATTGGCCAGCGCCAACAGGGACCCAGCACCCCAAAGGCATCTTCAAGGAGTTCCCTGGCATGGCACTTCTTCAAACAATGTGCTGACGACAAGACCAGAGTGGTTTGCACGCTGTGCCATCAGACCCTGAGGCGAGGCATTAACGTTCTTAACCTGAGCACCACCTGCATGATCAGGCATCTACATGCAAAGCATGAACTGCAGTGGAGTACACACCTTAAAAACAAGGAACCCGCTCAGGCTCCCCTGCTCCCTCTACCGCTGCTGCCTCGGCTTCCGCCTCGAGAGGAATGTTGCCACCTGCCGAGCAGCAAACAGAGGATGTGCCACCGACACCACCACCACCACCGCCACCGTCACCTAGCGTCTCCACTATTTCACACAGCAGCGTTCAGCTCTCCATCTCTCAAACCTTTGAGAGGAAGCGCAAATTCCCACCTAGTCACCCTCGAGCCCTTGGCCTGAATGCCAGCATTTCTAAACTACTGGCCTTTGAAATGCTGTCATTCCGGCTGGTGGACACAGACAGCTTCAAACAGCTGATGGCCATGGCTGTCCCCCAGTATGTGGTTCCCAGCCGCCACTACTTCTCCAAGACAGCCGTGCCTTCCCTGCACATGCAAGTGTCCGATAAAATCAAGTGTGCACTGCGGAACGCCATTTGTGGCAAGGTCCACCTAACCACAGATACGTGGACCAGTAAGCACGGCCAGGGACGCTATATCTCCCTAACTGCACACTAGGTAAATGTAGTGGCGGCTGGGCCCCAGGCGGAGAGTTCCTTGGCGCACGTCCTTCCGCCGCCAAGGATCACAGGGCATCCTTCTTTGCCTCCTGTAGCCTCCTCCTCCTACTCGGCTTCTTCCTCCTCCTCCTCTGCTTCCACCAGCTCATCCAGTCAGCCACACACCTTCACCACCAACTTCAGCACAGCCCGGGGTAAACGTCAGCAGGCCATTCTGAAACTCATATGTTTGGGCGACAGGCCCCACACCGCGCAGGAGTTGTGGCGGGGTATTGAACAACAGACCGACCAGTGGTTGCTGCCGGTGGGCCTCAAGCCCAGCCTGGTGGTGTGCGATAATGGGCGAAATCTCGTGGCAGCTCTGGGACTAGCCAGTTTGACGCACATCATTTGCCTGGCGCATGTGCTGAATTTGGTGGTGCAAAAGTTCATTCACAACTACCCAGACATGTCAGAGCTGCTGCATAAAGTGCGGGCCGTCTGTGCGCGCTTCCGGCGTTCACATCCTGCCGCTGCTCGCCTGTCAGCGCTACAGCGGAACTTCGGCCTTCCCGCTCACCGTCTAATATGCGACGTGCCCACCCGGTGGAACTCCACCTTGCTCATGCTGGAGAGACTGTGCGAGCAGCAGCAGGCCATATTGGAGTTTCAGCTGCAGCACGCACGGGTCAGTCGCACTGTGGAACAGCACCACTTCACCACCAATGATTGGGCCTCCGTGCGAGACCTGTGTGCCCTGTTGTGCTGTTTCGAGTACGCCACCAACATGGCCAGTGGCGATGCCACTGTTATCAGCGTGACAATACCAATTCTATGTCTCCTAGAGAAAACGCTTGGGGCGATGATGGAAGAGGAGGTGGGCCAGGGCCAGGAGGAGGAGGAGGAGGATGACGGGTCGTTTTTAGCACTTTCAGGCCAGTCTGTTAGAAGTGGCTCAGAGGGAGGTTTTTGCAACAGCAGAGGGCAGGTACAAATGTGGCCAGCCAGGGACCACTACTGGAGGACGAGGAGGATGAGGAGGAGGTGGAGGAGGATGAGGATGAAGCAGGTTCACAGCGGGGTGGCACCCAGCACAGCGCAGGCACATCCCTGGTGCGTGGCTGGGGGATACAGAGGATGATGACGATACGCCTCCCACAGAGGACAGCTTGTCCTTACCTCTGGGGAGCCTGGCACACATGAGCGATTACATGCTGCAGTGCCTGCGCAACGACAGCAGAGTTGCCCACATTTTAACGTGTGCTGACTACTGGGTGGCCACCCTGCTGGATCCACGGTACAAAGACAATGTGCCCACTTTACTTCCTGCACTGGAGCGTGATAGGAAGATGCGCGAGTACAAGCGCACACTGGTAGACGCGCTCCTGAGAGCATTCCCAACTGTCACAGGGGAACAGGTGGAAGGCCAAGGCCAAGGCAGAGGAGGAGCTAGAGGTCGCCCACGCAGCAGTGTCACGGCCAGCTCCTCTGAGGGCAGGGTTAGCATGGCAGAAATGTGGAAAAGTTTTGTCTCCACGCCACAGCTAACTGCCCCACCACCTGATACGGAACGTGTTAGCAGGAGGCAACATTTCACTAACATGGTTGAACAGTACGTCTGCACACAACTCCATGTACTGACGGATGGTTCGGCCCCATTCAACTTCTGGGTTTCCAAATTGTCCACGTGGCCAGAATTAGCATGTTATGCCTTGGAGGTGCTGGCCTGCCCGGCGGCCAGCGTTTTATCTGAACGTGTATTCAGCACGGCAGGGGCGTCATTACTGACAAACGCAGCCGCCTGTCCGCAGCCAACGTGGACAAGCTGACGTTTATAAAAATGAACCAGGCATGGATCCCACAAGACCTGACCCTCCCTTGTGCAGAGTAGTCCTTAATAACTGCCTTAAACCATGTTGTCTTGTACTCCTGGCCACTTCTTCATTGAAAAATCAATTTTTGAAATTAAGTAGGATCTTGGGGTGCAACCCAGAGTTGAATGAACCTTCCCTCTGTCTGGGTGCCGGGCCAAAGTACATGAAAGTGTCCTTCTCCTGTGCTGGGTGATATGAATGTTATACTTGTGCTGTCTGACATGTCTCCTTTGTGTGGGTGCAGGGGGCCAAAGTCACTGAAAGCGGCCTTCTCCTGTGGTGGGTGATCGAAATGCCTGATTCTCTGCTGTGGGACCTCTCTCCTCTTTCTCGGTGCAGGGGTCAAAGAAACAAAAGGTGGCCTACTCCTGTGGTGGTTGACATGATGCCTGATTCTCTGCTGTGGGACCTCTCTCCTCCGTGTGGCTGCAGGGTCAAGGTCTCTAAAAGTGCCCTTCTCCTGTGGTGGTTGATGTAAAACTGATGCTTGTGCTATCTGACCTGTCTCCTCTGTGTCGGTGCTAAGGCCTAAGTCACTGAAAGCGGCCTTCTCCTGTGCTGGCTGATATAAATGCCTGAATCTCTGCTGTGGGACCTCTCTCCTCTTTTTGGGTGCAGGGGTCAAAGAAACAAAAGGTGGCCTAGTCCTGTGGTGGTTGACATGATGTCTGATTCTCTGCTGTGGGACCTCTCTCCTCCGTGTGGCTGCAGGGGTCAAAGTCTCTAAAAGTGCCCTTCTCCTGTGGTGGTTGATGTAAAACTGATGCTTGTGCTATCTGACCTGTCTCCTCTGTGTCGGTGCTAAGGCCTAAGTCACTGAAAGCGGCCTTCTCCTGTGCTGGCTGATATAAATGCCTGAATCTCTGCTGTGGGACCTCTCTCCTCCGTGTGGCTGCAGGGGTCAAAGTCTCTAAAAGTGCCCTTCTCCTGTGGTGGTTGATGTAAAACTGATGCTTGTGCTATCTGACCTGTCTCCTCTGTGTCAGTGCTAAGGCCTAAGTCACTGAAAGCGGCCTTCTCCTGTGATGGCTGATATAAATGCCTGAATCTCTGCTGTGGGACCTCTCTCCTCCGTGTGGCTGCAGGGGTCAAAGTCTCTAAAAGTGCCCTTCTCCTGTGGTGGTTGATGTAAAACTGATGCTTGTGCTATCTGACCTGTCTCCTCTGTGTCGGTGCTAAGGCCTAAGTCACTGAAAGCGGCCTCCTCCTGTGCTGGCTGATATAAATGCCTGAATCTCTGCTGTGGGACCTCTCTCCTCTTTCTGGGTGCAGGGGTCAAAGAAACAAAAGGTGGCCTACTCCTGTGGTGGTTGACATGATGCCTGATTCTCTGCTGTGGGACCTCTCTCCTCCGTGTGGCTGCAGGGGTCAAAGTCTCTAAAAGTGCCCTTCTCCTGTGGTAGTTGATGTAAAACTGATGCTTGTGCTATCTGACCTGTCTCCTCTGTGTCGGTGCTAAGGCCTAAGTCACTGAAAGCGGCCTTCTCCTGTGCTGGCTGATATAAATGCCTGAATCTTTGCTGTGGGACCTCTCTCCTCCGTCTGGGTGCAGGGGTCAAAGTCTCTCAAAGTCGCCTTCTCCTGTGCTGGCTGATATAAATGTTATACTTGTGCCATCTGACATGGTTGCCGGGGTCCCATTAAATGGTGGCTACTCCTGTGGTGGGTGATCTAAATGCCTGATTCTCTGCTGTGAAAACCTCTCTCCTCCGTCTGGGTGCAGGGGTCAAAGTCTCTCAAAGTGGCGTTCTCTTGTGCTGGGTGATGTAAAACTGATGCTTGTACCATCTGACATGGTTGCCGGGGTCCCATTAAATGATGGCCTACTCCTGTGGTGGGTGATCTAAATGCCTGATTCTCTGCTGTGAAACCTCTCTCCTCCGTCTGGGTGCAGGGGTCAAAGTCTCTAAAAGTGGCCTTCTCTTGTGCTGGCACTGCTGGGTGATGTAAAACTGATGCTTGTACCAGCTGACATGGGTGCAGGGGTCAAATTAACTAAATGGTGGCCTACTCCTGTGGTGGGTGATATGATGCCTGAATATGTGCTGTGGGGCCTCTCTCCTCTTTCTGGGTGCAGGGGTCAAAGTAACTAAAAGTGTCCTTCTCCTGTGCTGGATGGTATAAATGTAATGCTTGTGCTATCTGTCATGTCTCCTCTGTCTGGGTGCTAAGGCCTAAGTTACTGAAAGTGGCCTTCTCCTGTGGTGGTTGATATGATGCCAGATTCTCTGCAATGGGACCTCTCTCCTTTGTCTGGATGCTGGGGTCGAAATAATAGTAAGCGACCTTCTCCATTGGTGGGTGATTTGAAGCCTGATTCTGTGCTATGGGACCTAACTCCAATTAATATTGGTTAATTTTTATTTATTTTATGTTAAGTCATCATTTTCCTATCTACATTTGTTTGCAGGGGATTTACCTACATTTTGCTGCCTTTTGCAGCCCTCTAGCCCTTTCCGGGAGTCTTTTACAGCCTTTTTAGTGCCCAAAAGTTCGGGTCCCCATTGACTTCTATGGGGTTCGGGTTCGGGATGAAGTTCGGGTTGAGTTCGGATCACGAACCCGGACATTTTCCGGAAGTTCGGCCGAACCTCTCGAACCCGAACATCCAGGTGTTCGCTTATCTCTACACGGGTCATAACGGAATTCTATGATGGAATGCATAACAGACTGCCTTTAAGAGGCATTGCTTTTGCATTCTGTCATTATAGAAGTCTATGGGCCGAATAACGGAAGTAATAGAAACGAAATTGTAATAAAACCCGAACCCAGAACTTGTAAATTAAAAATTTAAAAATATGATTTAAAGGTATTAACTAGGATAAGTGCTCAGTGAACTTTACTTCAGCACTGAGAGAGTTAATGCTTTCCTCCTTTACCTGTCCAGGTGCTGGTTAAGTTGCTGATCAGCCTCCCTATTTAGCTGGGCTGTGGTTCCACCTCCTCGCCTGAGCTTTGAGGTTGTCTAGTCTCTAGTAACCAGCTAAAGTGATCCGTTGTCAGTATACCCGTGTACTGAACCTTGCTGCCTGCCTCGACCTTGGAAATGTGACCTGGACTACGCACGTATTCTGACTGCCCAACCTTGGAATTGCTATTTAGAATACGCAAGTACTCAATCTGCCCTGACTTTGGACTGAGTTTAGACTATGCTTTTTGCATGTGTCCTTGGTGCTTTACAACAATGTCTCTGACTAGTGTTGATCGAGCACCAACCTGCTCGGGAGCTCGAGTAGAACACCTTGGGATGCTCGGGTGCTCGGTAGAACACCCGTGCACAATGGAAGTCAATGGGAAAACCTGAGTATTAAACCAGGCATCCCCTGCTCTGAAGAGGGGAGGGTGTCTGGTTCACATGAAAAGCTCAGAAATTGATGGAAACACCACTGAAAGCATGGGGAGGATGTCTGGATGCATCTTGGACTCCCAGGTCGCTACTGGGAACGATGTTGTCCGAGTAGTATGCCAATTTTACAGACTGACAATAATACGCACAAAACCGAAGATAAAATCAATTTTAGAGGAAAAATTGTTAGGAAACATTCTTTCCTGTATATTTACTTGTATGTAAAGTGAAAGTGCTGCACAAAAATTACAAGGAAGAGGCACAACCTGTATATCACACAAAGGAGGGCCTCATTCACATTGTGGTACAATTGTTCAGGTAGTGGGGCTCCTACATTCATAAAGCCTATGCACTAAGTGAAAGGGCTGCCAAAAATTGCAAGGAACCGGCACTCCAATACACCTTTAATACACACTTCCCCATCCCTTGCTGCTTGCCTTCATCATATTAAATGGTATATATGCTTACAAGTATGTGACTCGTACAGTAGCGCAGTTTTTTTAAAGTGTATGCACAAATAAATTGCAGTCAATGTCACAGATATTTGGGATGTGGAAACATTATACAAGAGAGGTACCATAGGTAATGGCGCTGCTGTCAACAGCGGCTAAGAAAAAATTACAGTCAATGTCACAGATATTTGGGATGCGGGAACGTTATACAGGAGAGGTACCAAAGGTAATGGCGCTGCTGTCAACAGCGGCTAAGAAAAAATTACAGTAAATATCGCAGATATTTTGGATACGGAAACGTTATACAGGAGATATAGCGCAGGTAATGTCAATGTCTGCAGCGTCTACGGAAAAAGTGCACTGGATGTCACAGATATTTTTAGGATGCGCAAACGTTATACAGGAGATGTAGCGCAGGTAATGTAACTGTCCGCAGCAGACACCATCTATGGAAAAAGTACACTGGATGTCACAGATATTTTTAGGATGCACAAACGTTATACAGGAGATGTAGCGCAGGTAATGTCACTGTCTGCAGCGGACACCGTCTACGGAAAAAGTACACTGGATGTCATAGATATTTTTAGGCTGCGCACATGTTACACAGGAGATGTAGCGCAGATAATGTCGCTGTCTGCAGCGGCCAAACAATTGCACACTATTTAGCGAAGGTTGCGCTAAAAATATATATTGCTGCCAGGTACAACAATAGTCCTTAAAAGGACTTTTGGGTCTCTGTAATTGCACGCAATTTAGCACAGGTTGCACTAAAAATATATATTGCTGCCAGACACAACAATAGTCCTTAAAAGGACTTTTGGGTCTCTAACACCAATCCTGCCAACAAAAAAATAAAATTCCCTACACTATCTGTCCCTTCTACAGCACAGCTCTACCTGACTAAGACTGAGCCGAACCACGTGTCATCGAGTGCTTTATAGCACCCAATGACGCGTTCCGGCCAGCCAATCACTGTAATGCCAGTAACCAACATGGCTACAGCATTACAGTGAGTGACAGTACTTACCTGCATGTTTATTGGCTGCGTAGCAGTGAACAAACGTGGGGGGAGCGAGCACGCGCTCGAGCACACGCGGTATTTAACTGGTGTTCGGCCGAGCAAGCTCACTCAACACTATCTCTGACCCCCATCGGTCAGCAGATAACTACACCAGGACTTCTCCGGAAGGAAGAGGCCTAGCTGGTTCCCTGCGGCGAAGACCATATCGCTGTACAGGGGTTAAAGGTCTACACTTGTCCATAGGTTGTATACTGTATTACAGCCCAGCCATTTAAGTACGGGCCTAGTTGGAATACCAGATGCATACTATGGACAAGAGTAATGCAGAAAAAAAAGTCCCTTTTCTTCAATCCTTGACAAACCCTTTCAGGAACTGTCTAGAATTAATTCTTTCAGTGATCAACAGAGGAATACCACAAGCACTGTTAGTCAGTATTCACAGTCAAAATTTGCCTCATTAACATTTTTCGTACATGTTCCACAGTATACCTACCAAATTAAATGGTTCTGTTTTTGGGATGAGTGGACCCGTGGATGTTCAGGTTTGCCGGGTTCGCCCGAACTTCAGGTCAAAGTTCGGGTTCGGGACCCGAACTTGACCCGAACTCGAACCCGAAAACCCCATTGAAGTAAATGGGGACCTGAACTTTGGTGCACTAAAATGGCTCTAAAATAGCCGTAGTAAGGGCTAGAGGGCAGCAAAAGGAAGCAAAATGGGGGTAAGAGCAGGACAGTTACCATGCAAACAAATGTGGATATGAAAATACTTAAAATAACAAAGAATAGAAAAAATAATAATAATAATCTTTAACTAGGAGGCGGAGTTCAAAGTGGAGTAAGAGGTTGAGGAGGCAGTGGACGTGGTGGTGTAGGTGGAAGCAGTGGTGGAGGAGGTAGCCAACACTGTTATTGTTGTTTGTTATTTTTAATTTTTTTTCCTTTATTATTTTTTTTATACATTTGGGAAGACCTCAAAACATTGGGAAATAGAAAAGAGAATGCAAAGAGAAAGTGCGCTGGGGTATAACAATGGCTGGGTACGGCCGGTATATTTGTCTACTCAGCACAAGGTACAGAAAAGTCCTGTGGGATCCATGCCTGGTTTATTTTAATGAACGTGAGCTTATCCACGTTGGCTGTGGACAGGGGGCTGCGCTTGTCTGTTATTACCCCCGCCATGCTAAACACACGTTCAGACAATACACTTGCTGCAGGGCAGGCCAGCACCTCCAAGGCATAAAAGGAAAGCTCAGGCCATGTGCCCAATTTGGAGACCCAGAAGTTGAATGGGGCAGACCCATCAGTCAGAACGTGTAGGCATGTGCACACTAGTATTGAGCACGAATATTTGAATAGCAAATTTTATTGGCGAATATCGGCACTTCGATAATTCGAGAATATTCAGGATATATTGCTATATATTCGTTTGTCCAAATATTCGTAATTTTTTTCCATACATGTGTTCAGATGCAAAAAAATGATGAATATTCGAACAAACGAATATATAGCAATATATAGTGCTATATTCGTTATTAGAATATTCGTCATTTTTTTAATGAAGTAGTGAACACTCATGATTGATTCCTCCCTGCTGTCTGGTTCCCCAAAAAACAGTTCTCACGTGTCCGGGCTCCTTAGGATTTCATTTCACTCCAGTCCGTGCCCGTTGCCGATTTCCCGTGCGCATGGAGCGTCCCCATCACCATGGGAACGCCTCGGGGTTAGAATATACCATCAGATTTCACGATCTCACAACAGCGAATAGTCTTGTCATAAGACTATGGAACCAATAGAGGGCGCTGTTTATTACTCATGAACAGCACCCTCTATTGGTTGCATAGTCTTATGACAAGACTATTCACTCACAACAATGAATAGTCTTGACATAAGACTATACAACTAATAGAGAGCGCTTTTCATGAGTCATTATGACAAGGCTATTCGATGGTATATTCTGATCCCGAGGCGTTCCCATGGTGATTGGGATGCTCCATGCGCACGGCAAGTCAGCAACGGGCACTGACTGGAGCGGAATGAAATCCTTGGGAGTCCGAACACGTAAGAACTGTCTTTTGGGGAACCAGACAGCAGGGAGTAATTAATCATGTATGTTCACTACTTTATAAAAAAATGACGAATATTCTGACAAGGAAGATATAGCACTATATTCTATATTGCTATATATTCAGTTTTTTTTTTTTTCGAATATTCGTTAATGTATGACAAATATTCTACAAAATATTCATCAAATATTGCGAGTTCGAATATAGCCCCTGCCGCTCATCACTAGTGCACACGTTCTGTTCCACCATGTTGCTGAAATGCTGCCTCCTGCTAAGACGTTCTGTATCAGCTGGTGGTGCTGGTTGTTGTGGCGTGTTGACAAAGTTTTTCCACATTTCGGCCATTCTAACCCTCCCTTCTGAGGTGCTGCCAGTGTCCCAGCTGCGTTGGCAACTTCTTCCTCCTCCTCCTCTGCTTTCGCCTTGTGTTTCCACTGAGCCACCGCTGTCAGGTGTGAATGCCATCAGCAGCGCGTCTACCAGCGTGCGCTTGTACTCGCGCATCTTCGTATCACACTCCAGTGACGGAATTAAGGACAGGATGTTGTCCTTGTAGCGGGGATCAAGCAGAGTGGCCACCCAGTAATCAGCACTGGTTAGATTGTGGGCAACTCAGCGGCCATTGTACAGGCACTGCAGCATGTAGTCGCTCATGTGTGCCATGACAAGCTGTCCTCTGTGGAAGGTGTATCGTCTGTGTCCTCTGTATCTACCCAGCCATGCCCCATTCATGCCCATGAGCTGCTTTGGGTGCCACCTTGCTGTGAACATGGTTCCTCCTCATCATCATCCTCCTCCTCATCATCCTGCAGAACTGTGCCCTGGCTGGACAGTTGTGTACCTTGCATCTGTTGGTGCAGGAAATTAGTGTTGAGCGCGAATATTCGAAAAGCGAATTTTTTTAGCGAATATCGGCACTTCGCTAATTCGCGAATATTTCGAATATAGCGCTATAAATTCGCTATTTCGAATATTCGTTTTTTTTGTTTTTTTTTTTTTTTTTAAGTTATATTTTTTTCTTTCCTACTTCCCAAAAGTAGTTCTTACCTGTCCTGAGGATTCCTGGCTTCCTGGCTGCTCTAGTCAGTGCCCGTTGCCGCTTCTGCCGACTTCCGTGCTCATGTGGAGCGTCCCCATCCATGGGAGAATCTCCATATACTAAAATGTACTGTCGGATTTGAGGAATTACGTTGAAATCGCAATGCGATTAATTCAAGTTATATTAATCGCATTGCGATTACAACTTAGCACTGCTATGCTATCTTACATAGGCTAGAATTAACGAATATGGAGTATAGCTAATGCTATGCACTAGCAGTGCTAAGTTGAAATCGCAATGCGAATACTTTAAGTTAAATTAATCGCATTGCGATTTCAACCTTAGCACTGCTGCTATATTCCATATTCGTTAACTTCGTTAATTCTAGCAAGCTGACCCATTATAAACCCAGCTCTAAGTTGAAATCGCAATGCGATTAATATAACTTGAATTAATCGCATTGCGATTTCAACGTAATTCCTCAAATCCGACAGTACATTTTAGTATATGGAGACGTTCCCATGGTGATGGGGACGCTCCATGAGCACAGAAGTTATGGTTGGCTTGGTAGAATTAGCGAATAGCGAATATGACGAATGTATTCGTCATATTCCTCAAAACGAAGATAACGAAGTATTCTACATCTTCGTTTTAGCTACCTATTCGTCTCGTCATCGTCAACTTCGCTATTTGCTAATTCTAGCAATCAAATAGGAAGGTTGACTTACCAGTCAGCTGTGTTAATGTTAAATTCGCTATGCGATTTTTTTTTTTTTTTTAATACAATAATTATATTACTTGATAAAATTATTATAAGTATTCTATTTATTAAAAAAAAAAAAAAAAAAAATCGCATAGCGAATTTAACACAGCTGTCTCTATAGTCAACCTTCCTATTTGATTGCTAGAATTAGCGAAGTTGACGAATAGGTAGCTAAAACGAAGATGTAGAATACTTCGTTATCTTCGTTTTGAGGAATAGACGAATACATTCATCATATTCGTCATCCTCGCTAATTCTAGATATGAAACCAATAGGAAAGTAGCCTTAAGTACAAATCGCAATATTAAAATCGCATGTTAATCGCGATAACTAGAAAAAATGACGAATATTCGATTTCGACGAATATGAAACGAATATTCATTCGAATATTCGCGAATTTCGTCGAAATCGAATATGGCACCTGCCGCTCATCACTACAGGAAATCACCCTCCGAGCCACTTGTGAATGACTGGTCTAATAACTGTGGAAATGATCTCTCTTCCTCCTCCTCTTCCTCTTGTGCCACATTCTGCGTCATCAGCACTGGCCATGTTGGTGGAGTACTTGAAACAGCTCAACACGGCACACATATCCCTCAAGGAGGTCCACTTATTGGAGGTGAAGTGGTGCTGTTCCGCAGAGCGACTCACCCGTGCATTCTGCAGCTGAAACTCCACTATCGCCCTGCTGCTGCTAGCACAGTCTCTCCAGCATGTGCAAGGTGGAGTTCCACTTTGTGGGTACGTCACATATGAAGCAATGAGTGGGAAGGCCGAAGTTACACTACAGCGCAGACAGGCGAGTAGCAGCAGGGTGAGAACGTCAAAAGTGTGCACAGAAGGCCCTCACTTTCTGCAGAAGATCTGACATATTGGGGTAATTTTTCAGGAACCTCTGCACCACCAAATTCAGCACATGTGCCAGGCAAGGGATGTGCGTCAAACCGGCTAGCCCCAGAGCTGCAACGAGATTTCACCAGTTATTGCACACCACCAGTTTAGGCTTGAGGCTCAGCGGCACCAACCACTCATCGGTCTGTTGTTCCATGCCCATCCACAGCTCCTGCATGGTGTGGGGTTTTCCCTCCAAACAGATGAGTTTCAAAACAGCCTGCTGTCGTTTCCCCCTGGCTTTGCTGAAGTTGGTGGTGAAGGTGTTGCGCTGACCAGATGAGGAGGCAGTAGAGAAGGAAGTGGAGTAAGAGGAGGAGACAACAGGAGACAACAAGAAATGTCCCACAATCCTCAGTGGCAGTAGGACAAGCGCCAAACTGCTTTCCTCTTCAGGAAAAGCCACTGCATTTACCCAGTGTGCAGTTAGGGAGACAAAATGTCCCTGCCCGTGCTTACTGGTCCACGTATTGGTAGTTCTGTGGATCATGCCACAGATGTCATTGCACAGTGCACACCTGATTTTGTCCGCCACTTGGTTGTGCAGGGCAGGGATAGCTTGCCTGGAAAAGTAGTGGAGTCTGGGAACCACATACTATAGCTGGCCAGCTAAGACCCTAGGTTGCTAATATGGCTTATATGTTTATACAGCTAGACCTGCTAATAACTTTAATACAGCTCATATGTTTATACGTTAAAGACAGAAAGAAGATTTATTTACCGTGACTTCATGTTTTTGAATGTCATGTAACAGTTGTATATTGTGTTCACAAAAGCAGAAAAGATAATATGCCTTTAAGATTCATTATATGACTGCAAGGTAAGCTCAATGACATAGCAGAATTAAAACTAGAAAGTATAGAGTTAGGCTGTTGTCACTGCCCAGGAGTCTTAACCAATCACAGCCAGTCTCACATTCAGCAGGTGGCTTGGCTAATTACAGCCAGCCTCACACTCAGCTTGTCTGGGAAATTCCCCTAGCAGGAGCTGCTAGAATTCAGTATACCAGAGGAGAGAAGCTGAAAAGACATTCACTCCAATGAGAGTTCAGTTTCATGGAAGCAAAGACACCAAAATAGGTATTTAATGCAGGTATTGATGTTCCCATTGTTAATGTAGTGATTAGAACTGTATGCTGAACTAGTTATATGTGTTTACTGGCAGTTCCACCAAAAGAACAGTATGCAGATAGCAATCTACAAATAGCAAATACCAAATCGCGACCAAACTACGCAAACTACGTACACTCTGTGAACTGCTCATACCAGATCATATAGAGCAAGCAAAACTATTGATTAAGCCTCAAATATACCTCTCTGAGAGATCATAAAGTGATTAAATAACTTTAAGTGAAAGTACAGATACTGAAGAGAGAAATATATCCACCATTTTATGTTGAACGACAAGATTGAACAGTTGAACCACCATTTTATGATACTTTACTTAACAAGTGTTTTGTACATAAGGAACAGTGAAGTTAATAAGGAAGTGCTCTTTAACCCTACTGCTTCCATAGAACGGCACTAGAGGAATCACAGAGTAATAGACAGTCTGGTTAGACTAGAAAAGTCAGAGATACCAAAGTTCTTCTAATGCCACAGCGCATAAGGCACTTCATTGTGCTGCGCCTGCCACACATACTGTGAGACAGCAACCGCCATAAGGTTCTTAAAAGTCTCTGTCTCCACCAGACGGAATGACAGCATTTCAAAGGCCAGGAATTTTGAAATGCTGGCATTCAGGGCCATGGAGCACCGGTGGGTAGGGGGGTTCTTCCTCTTTCTCTCCAGTGTTTGGGTGATGTACAGCTGAACGCTGCCATGGGACAGTGTAGACATGCTGAATGATGGTGGTGGAGGTGGTGGTGTTGCTGTTTGCGGGGAGGCAGGTTCCACTGTCACTCCAGAGGGGAAGGAAGAGGAGCCTGAGTTATTTTGTGGATTTTCAGGTGTGTACTCCACTGCAGCTCGTGATTTGCATTTAGATGCCTGGTCATGCAGGTGGTGCTCGGATTTAGAACATTTATGCCTCGCTTCAGGCTCTGATTGCACAGCATGCAAACCACTCACATCTTATCGTCAGCACATTGTCTAAAGAACTGCCATGCCAGGGAACTCCTTGGAGCTGGCTTTGGAGTGTTCAGACCCTGGGTGCGGTGTGCAGTAGTATACTGGCTAGGGGATGGCCACTCTGCTTTTGTACTCTGCTCCCTCTTTTGCTGTGCGGCTGGTGCTGTGTGACCACCACCTCTTCCTCTGAACTGCACACGTAACTCGCATGACCTTGATTCCATGTGGGATCTAGGACCTCATCATCCTCCACATCATCTTCCAACCACTCTTCACCGCTGCCCTCCTTGCTGGCAGAAAGCCGCAGCAGTTGGCACCTGTGTTTCGTCATCATCATCAGAGACGTGCTAAAGTGGTCCTCCAATGTCAACATCCTGAAAAAAAAAGTGGTTGGGCATCAGTGAACTCAATCTCTTCCACTTCTGGGGCAGGGCTAGGTTGATGGCCCATGGAAACCCTGCCGAATTAACAGACGGATTAACTATTTTAATTTCCTTGTCACGTATGCAGTGCAGGTGTACCTCACACCAAAAATGGGTATATGTCACCCACCGAACTAACAGACTGATTAACTATATTAATTTCTGTTTCACATATGCAGTGCATGTGTGTCTCACACCAAAAATGGGTATATGTCACCGGCCGAACTAACAGTTAGATTAACTATATTAATTTCCCTGTCATGTATAAAATGCACATGTACCTCACACCAAAAATTGGTATATGTCACCTACGGAAGTAATAGACAGATTAACTATTATATTTTTGTGTCAAGGGTAAAAAATATTGCATTGCACTCACAAAAAATCGCTATAGGTCGCCCACAGAATTAACAGCCAAATTAATTATTATATTTCTGTGTCAGGGGTAGTGAATTGATGAGCGGCAGGGGCACTATTCGAATTTGCGATATTTCGTGAATATTTGGGCAAATATTTGTCATAAATTCAAAAATTTGAGATACTTTTCTTGATTGCGAAAATGGGCAATGTAATATGCGCGTATTACGTGTGCAATACAGGTGTGGGTCACTATAGCTACATTTTTCAAGCTGCTAGAAGCTTCCTGAGACTGGAGAAAATGGTTGGCATGGCAGAACTTTACAATAGCTTTATATGCAGATAGAGTGCTCCGATATATTGACGATTGCGCAAATCGGCAATTAATGATATTTTTGCGCAATAGGTGCAACTTCACATTTTAGCAGGTCTGACTACATATTAGTGTTTGGCAGTATTGTTATGAACTTGTCACATCACAGCACTATGTCTGTAGTATGTATGCATGGTCAGCTATACTATATCATGATCTATGGGAAACTAGGAAGACAGGCACTCTATATCAGGTCACCAGCAGATATCAACAAAAGACAGGGATAGTATAGGTATGTTAAAAAATAACTATATTTATTTTAGTAGTAGTAATGATAAAAAAATGTATTTCAATATACATCACTCCCAATGTACAAGGAGAGGGGAGTAGTAGTGAAAAATTGGATAAAAAGGTAAGAATTAAATGGGGAAAGGAAAAAAGATAAAAAAAAATGGAGGTTGTGAAAAAATTATGGTGTAAAATGATATTATAACACCCTTTATTGGGCTATATGTCCAGAGAAAAAAATAATAATGATAAAATATTGTAAAAGTATAGTCAATGCTCTGGGATGAGTTCAGTGGAAAAAAGTACAGCAGCAGCCTTCCAGACCCAATGTATAAGTATATGCAGCTATGTGAAAGTGATTTTCATTTATGCGAAAATAGCCTTCATTTATGCAAAAGTGATTTTCATTTATGCGAAAATAATTTTCAGCGAACCAGTGCTTGGTGGCGTCCCACCGAAAATTGGCTCACTGGTCGCTGTTACCTTTCCTAGAAGATCGCAGGTTCATTTCTGCGTAGGATCCTCTGTGTGCTGTGGGTACTTGGTGCGGCTGGCAGTGAGATTGCAGGAGGATGAGATGATCGCGAGAAGCTGCTGTTTGCGGAGCGGACCGTCGATACGAATGTTGCGCTCTTTTTCCTCCAATCAGAGGGCTGTTGGCTGCGTCTGGCGTTCTTGCCACGTGTGGCAATTTTTTCGCGCACTTTTTTCGCGCTAACTAACTACCTAATTAACTAACTGTCTAATGTGATGTGAGATAACAAAGCACATAGCACAGCAATGACACTACTGTCTCTCTCAGAACTGAAAAAAAAAACTGCAGAAAAAGGCTGCTGGGGAGGTTCTTATATAGTAAGGGGTAGGCAACTTTGCTATTGGTTGCTAGGGATGTTGCTAAGCTCAGACAAAGACATTGCAGCCTTCTCATTGGCCCACAAGCAAGAAGCAGGGAGGGATCATTGGTTCAGAGGGAAACAAAATCTAGAATATTCGTGAATACGAATATATAGCACTATATTCTAAATGTTCGCAAATTCTCGAAGTGGTGTTAATCGCGATTAAAATCCGCAATGCGAATATTCATGCCCAACACTAGTCAGGGGTACAAAGATGGTGCATAGCACCCACAAAAAATCGCTATAGGTTACCAACAGAATTAACAGCCAGATTTATTATTATATTTCTGTGTCAGGGGTGCAAAGCAGGTGTATTGCATCCACAAAAAATCATTGTAGATCACCCACTAAACAAATAGCCAGATTCCTAACACTCTCCCTCGCTTCAGCTGCCTGCTTCCTGTCCCTACACTACTCAGAGCTGATGGGCGGTGCTACACGAGATCCAGCTTGTATAGAGACTGGGTCACATGATGCACCGGCCAATCACAGCCATGCCATTACTAGGCATGGCTGTGATGGCTTCTAAGTGCCCACAGCTTAAAAGCTTGTTGATTGGCTGCCCTGCAGCCTTTCAAAAGCTTTTTTAAATGCCTCAACACCGAAGTCGAACCCAAACTTTTCCGGCAAAGTTCGGGTTCGGGTCTGGGTACCTGAACTCGCAAAACACTAGTTCTGTTCTATGCTGTATTATATCCATTAATTTTTTTAATGATTCTGGGATTCTGTCCACCATCAGGAACATGAAAAGGTTATTACCATCATTTTATGATCATGTTGGTCTAGCCTGGAGCCCCACTGATCCTGAAACTGAACTGCCCGTGGTGCTTATTCAGTGATGCGTCCCTTTAAAGTTCTGAAAGGGATGCAGCACTAAATATGCCCTTCATTCTCAGACAGGTGTAGGTCAGACCTCTACCGATAAGTCATAACATATCTTAACACTTGGATGGCAATACTCTTTTAAAAGAAGTTTAGAGACTGCCGCCGAAGGAATAGAAAAACCCTCATCACAAATATCTACTCATGCAAGTGTCATGTTGTCATCACTGGCAAGAAATGAAATCCCATGAGTGCTGCCCTTAAATTTTACTTGTCGCCCTATGTTTTCTTCCCAGTAACAGTCATGTACAAAAGAATGCATGGACATCTGAAGTGAGAGGAACCCTTTTTAACCTTGGTTAAGTCACATTATCTTTCAGTTTCCCAGAGATTAATATTCAGAAATAATACCTGAAGTTTTGTCTTGTAGAACAGCATATGCAACTACTTTGGCCTTCCACTGCATGGACTATAGCAATGTGCTACAAAAATAGAATGAAAATGATATGATAGAGGACACAGATCAGGTTCATGCAATACAGTGTACTTACTGTATGTTAAAGAATAGTGGTAAAATGTTGCCCTAAAAGGAAAAAACAAGAAACCTCCTTAAAGTATATTGGGTGCCAGGGTCTGCTTCATTACATAGTTTAAAGCCCAAGTTAGACTTTTAGGATGCCAATGAATATTTCACATCATTACTTGGGTTATATTGCTGCTATGACTGCAATTGCGTTTAACTACATACCTCGGGGATGCCATAACAATTGTTCAGTCTCTTCAGGTTATCTGAGGAGCTGAGAGGCAATAGCAATTACCATCACTTAGTTATAACAAATAAAATATCAAGAGGACTAAGACACATTTAGATGCTGCGAGGAACAGCCGATGGTTGGGAAGGAAATTTTCCTTCCCGACAATCAGCTGCTCTTTAAAGGACTTTTCCAAGTGTTATTTTACTAATGACATCTTCTGGATAGGTCATCAGTATCTGAAGTGGGGATCTGACACAAGGATCTCCACCAATCAGCTGCTTGAGAAGGCAGAATTCGAGCACAGTGGCCTTCTCCAGCTTTTCCTCGGCTGAGTGATGTACCATTCATCGGTCACATGGCCTAGGCACACCTCAGTCCCATTGAAGTGAATAGAGCTGAGCTGCGATACTAAGCATCGCCGCTATACAATGTACATTGTGCTTGGTAAGCAAAGAGATGGTCTACTGTGAGCGCAGATGCTTTTTCAAACAGTTGATCGGCGGGTGTCCCAGGTGTCAGACACCCACCGATCAGATACCAAAGACCTATCCAGAGGATAAGTAATCAGTAAATAAAAACACTTGAAAAGCCCCTTTACGTAAAGATGAAGAGCTGCATTTATATGCAGCGACCACCTCCACAATATGAGGATGAGTGATGGGTTCTGCTGTCCCTTGTACCCGATAAAATCATTATTCCTGGGCAGCTGAGTTCTGTTTAGACAGCACAATATACTGCCCGGTAATGATGACTGAGTTGTCTGCACCTCAGATCATTTCACCTGATAAATGAGCTTTTCTCATATATTTCACAACGTATGCAGGTGGCCTTAGATGGGCAGATTATCGGGAACCAGTATTAATAGGAACATTCGTTCTTGATAATTGGCCCAAACAGTGTAAATCCATCTTTACATGAGGTTGCAATATACATGTACATGTGGCTGGTTAAATTGCTGGGTGCCTGGTGTAATTATCTATATACACTACTCAAAAAAAGCTAGGAGTATTTGGCTTTCAGGTGACATCTATTGAAAATGTAAAAAGTTCACTTTACAGTGATATTATATCATGAAAGTAGGGCATTTAAGTAGAAGCATGTAATGGTGATTTCCTCATCTCAAACAATTTATTGAAGCAAAAGCCAACAACAGTGGTGGGTATACACCACAAAAAATGTCAGTGTCTGAATAACTTGTCATGTGCCCTTGAGCAACAATTACAGCTTGACAACGACGTCTCATGCTGTTCACAAGTCGACTTATTGTCTGCTGAGGCAGGGCATCCCACTCTTCTTAAAGGGCAGGTCTCAGGTCATTGAGGTTCTGGGGTACAGAGTATGGAGCCTCTACACAGCGACTCAGCTGATCCCATAGGTTTTCAATGTGAATTAGGTCTGGAGAAAGCACAGGCCACTCCATTTGAGGTACCCCAGTCTCCAGCAGACGTTCCCTAATGATGTGACCTCGATGAGCCGGTGTATTGTTATCCATAAAAATGAAATTAGGCCTTTGTTGTTCATGCAGAGGCACAATGACTGGATTAATAATGGTATTCAAGTAATATGGGCAAGGCCAGCATCAGCACCCGGCATACCCGGGCAAGTGCGGGGCCCATAGCTCCTGCGAAGGCCCACAGCTTAGCTGCCAGAGGCCAGAAGCAATGAGCGCTTCCATCCAGTAGAGATGAAAGCGTTCATTGCTGGAGCACAGGGAGCTGGGTCCTGTTCCTCACCACTCTGCTCCCCGCGCTCTTCCTATCCCAGTAATCTGCATAAGCTCTGCCCACACAGTGCTGCAGAGTGATCTGTGCCTGCAGGGAAGAGAGGACTGTGAGCTTCAGGAACAGGACAAGGTGAGTAGTTACTGTGTTTTTTGTTTTGTTTTGTCTTTTAATACAGAGGGGTCACAGAGGACTTTATTACTATGCAGGGGGCACAGAGGTCTATATTACTATGGAGGGGGCACAAAGGTCTTTATAACTATGTGGGGGGCACAGAGGTCTTTAAACCTATGGAGAGGGCACAGAGGACTTTATTACTGTGGAGGGGGCACAGATGTCTTTATTACTATGGAGGGGGCACCATGGGCATTTCTACTATGGAGGGGGCACAGTGGGCATTTCTAATGTGAAGGGGGCACAATGGGGATTTCTACTATGGAGAGAGGCACAGAGCCAAAGGGCATTACTGCAATGAAGGGGGCACAGTGGCATTATTACTGTGAAAGAGACACAGTGGGTATTATTACTGTGAAGGGGGCACAATGGGGATTTCTACTATGAAGGGGGCACAATGCGGATTATTACTATGAATATGTCGAATATATATTGCTATTCATTCACTATTTCGAATATTCCGTTTTTTTTTCTAAGTTGTTATCCCTGTTCCTTTCCCACTTCCCAAAAGCAGTTCTTACCTATCCGGAGGATTCCTTTGCCACTGCAGTCAGTGCCTGTTGCCGATTCTGCCGACTTCCGTGCACATGGAGCATCCCCATCACAATGGGAACGCCTCCATGCTACAATGTACTGTCAGATGGGAGAATCACAATCTCTTAATCTAGCCTAAATTGCATTCGCAATGCGAATAATCTAACTTGTATTAGTCGCATTGCAAATTTAACTTGTAGCTGTGTAGATTAATGAAGATAAGGAATAGAGTGCTATATTCGATATTCGGCATCTTCGTCAATTCTAGCAAGCCAACTATTAGGGACCCAGCTCTAAATTGAATTCGCAATGCGAATAATATAATGAATTACTCGCATTGTGCATTCAACGTACAGTTATGTAGAATTAATGAAGATTGAGAATATACTGCTATATTCAATATCTACGTTAATTTTATCAAGCCAACCCAATAGGAAATTTTCCTTTATACAATGTTCAAATTTCAAATCGCAATATGCGAATATAAAATTTGCGTACAATTCGCGATATATAGAATAATGACGAATATGTGATTTCGATGAATATATGACGAATATTCAATCAAATATTCACAAAATATCGCAAAATCGAATATGACACCTCCTGCTCATCACTACTGAGGGACTGAAACACTGGGTAGAAGGTAAAAGTAGGAAAATAACAACTGATTCACATATATTCACTCTGTAGCATGCTCTGTGTGTAAGGTATTTAATCTATAATACATGGAGTTTCATTGCTGTAAGCGCCGTGCAAAATGCCACAAGGGGGCCCACTGAACCTGGAGCTGGCCCTGAATATGGGGTTGTCACTTTACCATTTACAAAGTATAGGGCAGTTCTGTATTGACACACCTGCCCACACAGTAACACCACCACGTCCAGGCTCATGTGGTGACAACAGTGGCTGATGCATAGTGATCTCCTTAACATTGTTGACGGCCATCATTTCTGCTCAGCGTGAATCAACTTTAATCAGTGGACAGGACTGGGGCCCACTGGTCCCTTGTCCAGCGTAGATGTTTCCTGGCCCATGCAAGATGACGACACCTGTGTCTGGTGGTGTGATCAGGTACCTTTGCAGGTTGTCTATCATGCACACCACGCTGATGTAAACGGTTTTGAATGGTCTGACATGACACTTGGATGCCTCTCACCTCCATTAAATGTGCCTGGAGTTGTGTGGCATTCATTATCCGATTCCGCAGGGCATTGTTCACAATTAAGCTGTCATCAGTGTGAGATGTGGCCAAAGGAAGTCCATTTCTATGCCATTCTGTGACTCTTCCAATCTCTTTGTATCTGATTTGCAACCTGCTGATGACACTTTGTTACACTCTAAGCTAAATGGCCACTTCCGGTACAATCCATCAATTGTTAGGTGTTGTCTTGGTCTCATGATGTCAAAATGTGAACAGCAGGATAAGGAGGACTGTTTAAATACCAATTCTAATTCAAGCATGGAATTTATTGCGGGATTCATGGATCAAACACCTGCTGTGAATTTTGCCATTAAGCTCCTTGTTAGGGAACAGCAAGTTGTGCAAAAAGTACTGAAACATTGAACAGTTGGACATGTGCATTCAAATGTTTAGAGAAGGTCACATTAAGTTCACCTGTAAAGGTTACATTGCATTTTAGGTTCATCCTGTGATTTCACCCACAATCGTTAATTTCTAACGATAATTTGTTTTCCCTTAGTCCTAACAGCAGCACAGATGGGGTTAATTCCCCCCGTGAGCTGGTAGGACTGGCGGAATTTTAATGAGCCCTATCAAGCAATTAACTTTTGACCCCTTAAAAAGTGGGGCCACCCCCCAATCCACTGTGTTTGTAACAAGATACTACAATAGGGAGGGATATTTGTGTGCTGCTGTTAGGACTAAGGGAAAACAAATTATCGGTAGAAATTAACGATTCCCCTTACGTCCTACCAGCAGCACAGATGGGGAGATAGCAAGAAAAAACCCCTAGGGAGGGTCTTCCTGCCTGGCAGAACTTAAAATAGCCTGCCCAAAGGCCACAAATTCGGATACTCTAGAATCCACCCTGTAATGAGAAATAAAGGTAGACTCTGAGCTCCAAGAGGCTGACCTACAAATCACCTCCAAAGGAAGGGAACATCTCTCAGCAAAGGATGTCGCCACGGCCCGAGTGGAATGAGCCTTAACAAAATTTGGAAGGTCAAGACCCAGGGAAATAAAAGATTCCCTAATAGCCTCTTTGATCCAGCGGCTAATAGTAGGTCTAGACGCCTTGCGGCCTTTTGACTTACCGGCAAATAGGATGAAAATATTTTCATCTATCCTAAACTCCTTAGATCTATCCACATAGACTTGGAGGCATCTCGAGATGTCCAGCGGATGCCGGACTGGAGCAGAAGAAGTGGAAGAAGAAGAAAACAACACTGGTAAGGATATCACTTGATTAATGTTTTGAAAGGAAGGAACTTTAGGTCTAAAGTATGGCAAATATCTAAGAAGAACACGGTCTTGGAAAAAAGACGTGTATGGGGGGTGAGCGGAGAACGCCTGGAGCTCCGAAACCCTCTTGACCGAGGTTATTGCCAATAAAAACACCGTCTTCCAGGTGAGAAAACGTAAATCCACTTCTTCTAAAGGTTCAAAGGGATGAGATGATAATCCCTTTAGAACTGCTGATAAATCCCATTGAGGAATGGGTCTGAGCACTGTAGGCTTTAATCTCTCGGCCCCTTTAAGGAAGCGCTTAATGAGTGGGTCCCGAGAAAAGGGTTTGTTAAGACATGCTGAGATGGCTGCAACATTGAACTCTTAAGGTAGAAGGGGCAAGGCCCTTATCCAGACCGTCCTGTAGGAATTGGAGAAGTGATGAAAGGGGCGGATCTGCATACGCCACTTGTTTAGAAGTGCACCAGGCCGAAAAAATCTTCATAATCCTTGCATAGGCCTTGTTCGTGAATTCCGCTCTGGAATGAGACAAGGTTCTCAGGACCGACTCAGAGAGCCCTTCTACTCCGGGAAGGGACTGATCAACCTCCAGGCTGTCAGGTTGAATCGGTGCAGATCTTGGCAGAGATGTGTGTCCCACGACACCAGGGTCTGCTCTGGGGGGAGCCTCCAGTATTGTCCCTGACTCATCTGCATGAGTTGGGTAAACCAGGATCTCTTGGGCCAAAACGGGATGATGGCTATCACCGAAGCCTGATCCTGACGGATTTTCATCAATACCCTCGGTATCATGGAAAAAGGAGGGAAGATGTATGCCAGCCTGAACCTCCATGGTATTGACAGAGCGTCTATCGCCAGAGGGTTGTCCTCTCGATAGAGGGAGCAAAATGTTTGTACCTTGGCGTTGAATCTCGTTGCCATCAGATCCACACCTGGCAATCCCCATCTGGCCACTATCTGCCTGAAGATCTCCGGATGTAAGGCCCATTCCATCGTCGGGAGGCCTCGGCTTAAGCGGTCCGCTATCATGTTGAGGGACCCTCGAATATGAATGGCAGAGAGATGGGAAAGGTTTGCTTCTGCCCACCGGAGAATTACCCCTATCTCCAGGAGGAGGGGGAGTGATCTCGTGCCTCCCTGCTTGTTTATATATATTACTGCGGTCATGTTGTCCGTCTGTATCTTCACTGCTTTGCCCCGGATCCGCGGGGCGACGTGGAGGAGGGCTAGCCGGATGGCTCCAATCTCGCGGAGATTGGAGGAGGAGATTGGAGGAGAGTAGCCGCTCCTGAGGAGACCAAGATCCATGGACCGGAAGGTCTTGTAAGTGGGCGCCCCAGCCTACTTGGGACGCGTACGTGGTCAATATGGGTCATAGACTTGCCTGCTGGAAGGTGAAACCATCACCTTAGAGAGAATCGAGTTTGACAAGACAGAGAGCACAGGGAGTCTAGGCCCACAGGGGTTCCATCCCACTTGGCTAAAACTTCCGCCTGTAAGGGACGGAGGTGCCACAAAGCCCAAGGAACCGCATTCGCGGCTGCTGACATGAGCCCCAACATCCTCATTAGAGTCCGAATTGAGACACGTCGAGGAATAAACAGGAATTTTGCTAGGTCCTGAATTCATGTTTCCCTCTCTGAAGTCAACCGGAGAGACATCTCCACAGAGTCGACTATGAAGCCCAAAAAAATGATAGAAGTTGAAGGGCTCACATTGGACTTCGGCCAGTTGATCATCCACCCCAGGCGGAGCAGGAAGGAAACGGCTAAAGGAAGATGTTTCGTAAGAACTGGAACCGAGGAGGCTAAAAGGAGCCAGTCGTCCAGATAGGGAATAATGGTCAGTCCCTGAAGCCTCAAGGCCGCCACCACGGCCACCACTACCTTTGTAAAGGTGATGGGGGCCGAAGAGATGCCAAAGGGGAGTGCGGCAAACTGTAAGTGCCTTAGAGACCCCGACATCATGACCGCAATTCTGAGATACTTGCGGGATGACCGATGAATCGGAATGTGAAGGTAGGCGTCCTTTAGATCTAAGGTCGCCATCACATTGCCAGGTCTGAGAATGTGAGAGACTGACCCCACGGTTTCCATACGAAACCTTGATTTTTTTATGTATCGATTGAAAAATCTTAGATCGATAATCATCCGAAGATCTCCGGTTTTTTTGGGGACCAGTAAAACTGGGGAGTAAATTCCTAGGCCCCGCTCCCCCGCCGGAACCTCCTTCAGTGCCCCTTTGGAAATATATTCCTGAATGTATGCCTCTAGTAGTTGTTGTCTTTGAGGCTGAAGACGTTGCGTTATCAGAAACCTTTCTGGGGGGGGAGAAGAGAGGTCTATTTGATAGCCGTGGGTAACAATGTTTAGTACCCAGGGGTCTGGTACTGATTGAAGCCAGGCCTCTCTGAAATGAGTCAAACGACCCCCTACAGGAATCTGCGGCAAGGGACTGGGAAACTCTAGAGGAGTAACGGCAGGGGCAGCCGAAACCAAAGCCATAGACTTGGCCGCCAATTTCAGCTGCACCTGTGCTGTGTCGCATAGAAAATCTATGGCGAGATTGGCGGTCTTGAAAGACGCCAGAATATCGTCTCTAGAGATGTTTTGATCTATGTCCATTTGAATCCTGTTGAGTCTAGAGCGAAGGAAGGACGAAACTTCAGCAGCAGCAATGGCAGTAGAGGCTGAAGCTGCCACGGCGGAATAGCTCCGCCTAAGCGTACCTTCTGCCCTTCTATTAAGTGGGTCTTGAAGGCTGGAACCATCATCCGCCGGAACCAAGGTGCTCTTGGACAGCTTCGCAATTGCCATGTCCACCTTTGGAACAGAGCCCCACGACTCCATCAAAGGTTTGGCCATCGGGAACATGGTCTTAAACGTCTTGGTTAGAACCGGAGCCTTCTCCGGCTTTTTCCACTCCACTTGCATCATAGCTTGGAGGGAATCATCCGCTCTAAAGACACGCTGTGCCCGAGTAGCGGGATCGGAGGGCTCCCCCAGTCAACATCATGGTCCCCCGACCTGATGGACTTTAGCAATTTCTGCGTTTTCTCCGGAGGGAAAAAACATGATGATATATCTTCTTCGTCCGAAGAGGAGTCCACCGAAATTGCAGCCGGCCTATCCACTTGGGGCGTCACCTCCATAGGGACATGGGAGGGCGCTTTGGTGCCCGGAAGCCTCTCATCCAGGAGATTAACTACTCCTTTAATCGAGTCATCCACGTAGGTCTTGACCCAATAATACACGTCCTGCATTGTGGGATCCTGGGACCGTCTGCAGGAGTCACACCTGGAGTAGGGATAAGTATCCTCCAGGGGGATGTTGCAATCAAAGCATGCCAGATGACGCCTCTTGGTACCCGCTTTGCGGGGCTGGTCGACCTCGAGAGGAGACGCCATCTATGAAAAAACAGAAAACACCAAGTAAAAACTGTTAACAACACCCCAAATCCAGAACAAAGCATAAGCCCACCGAAGCACTTGAGAAACTGGATTTTAAATAGTAAGAAAGTAGTAACCGCTTTCTGCACGCAGATGCTCAGGAACGCTAAGGAACGCTGAGGACTCTGGAGCTAACTCGACAGAGAATGCTGCCAGAGGAAACCCCACAGTCTGATGGGAGTTTAAAAAGGTGAGGCTCCGCCCCCAGGCCCCCAGGCGGAGCCAGGTACAGGACCCCCTAAAGAGGGGTAGCTTCCAATTGTAAGGGGCATCCCTTATAACAACCGCGCAGAAAACGCTCCTAAAGGGCGCAAAACGGACGCCCCTTTCCACTTCTTCTTCCGGCTGCCGAGAAGCACCCGGCGCGAGAGAGCACCCGGCAGAGAGAGAGCCCGAGCACGGAGGAGGAAGGAGGAGGGAGTGGCGATGCCGCTCAGACACACCTTTCCCCCAGTAAAGGCTGCCCGCAGTGCCGGAGAGCGGGACAGGTACGGGGGAAGGGAGGGAGGAACGCTAAAGCGCCATCCCCCAGCCCAGCAGATCTTAGGAGAGATGCCACAATTTACACAGAAATAATAAATAAATAATTAAAGAAGACACTTATCAGTAGCCCCAGAGGGGGCTATTCTGGCAGCACCACCAGTCCGGAAGGACTTAAAAAAACACAGTGGATTGGGGGGTGGCCCCTCATTTTAAGGGGTCAAAAGTTAATTGCTTGATAGGGCTCATTAAAATTCCGCCAGTCCTACCAGCTCACGGGGAGAATTAACCCCATCTGTGCTGCTGGTAGGACGTAAGGGGAAGCCAAATATCCCTAAGGGTGATGACACATAGTGCAGTTCTGACATGCAGTTAGAATGCAGTTTTCAATTTAGCCATTTTAGCAGCCTCGTTAAACCCTGGTGTTCTGCATTGTTGGAATAATTTAATTGATTTCAGCTTGCTACAAAAAAAAACTGCATGTCAGAACTGCACTGTGTGCCATAACCCTAACTTTTTGTGAGTAGTGTAATTAGATAGATTTCAGGTCGGCAGGAAAATGAGAGTGAACTCACCTGCAGCACATTTGTTGCAGAAATTTCTGCAACTGTTTCATTCCACTAAGAGTGCCTACAGACACAGCAGATCTTGTGGCAGTTCAATTCATTTGAATATGGCAGCAAGTACATGGATTTCTACAAGCTCTATTAAGGTTATTCGAACAGATTTTTAGTCACAGAAGTTTCTGCCACTAAATCAGGGGTTGCAGCACATCTCTTCACTGTTTACCTGCTCGCCTTCCGCATTGCAGCAGCGAGCAGTGTAATTACAGCTCATCCCAGTCACTTAAATGGGACTGAGTGTAACTACAACTGTTCCTTTCCATTCAAGTGTGCAGGAAGGCTGAGGGCATGTTCAAATGGAGGATTTTGGGTGGGGGTGCCAAAAAAAACTCAAAGATTTTTGCCACAAGCTTTTCCAGTGTTTACACTGGGTGCAGCATGGGCCTGGTCACGTTCCGCTGCAACCAATGACTGCCTTCAGAGGTGACGTGGTCTCAAGCGGCACATCACTACTGAAGCCAGTCATTGGTTGCAGTGGAGCACGTGACCATGCCCATGCTGAACTGTGTGTAAACACTCCAGGGACCGCAACATGGAAACACTGGAGCCAGTGCAGAGGACTACGGTGATGGGAAACAGGTAATGCTTTGTTCACATCCACATTAGAAGATCCGGTAGGCTGATCCGGCACAGAGCCGCCTGCCGCATCCTCTACTTCACCGCCAGATCCCCAATGACCGCAATGAGGTCCGGCAGTAACCTGGCTGATTTCAGAAATAAATGCCTGCCATTTGCACCGGATCAGGGAGCCGGTTCTCCAAAACGGAGATGAGAATGCAGCCTAAGGGCTCATGGACACGACCATTGGATGTTTTGAGGTCCTCAAATTGCAGATCCGCAAAACACGGATACCGGCTGTGCGCATTCCGTATTTTGCGGAACAGAACAGCTGGCCCCTAATAGAACAGTCCTATCCTTGTTCTATTTTATTGTGGAAAGGACAAACATTTCCGTTTTTTTGCAGCCTCATTGAAGTTAATGGTTCCACATATGGACAGCCAAAAAAAGGAATGGACATGGACAAAAAATACTTTAGTGTGAATGAGCCCTAATTATAAATCTTCAGCTTAGTGAGGAAGGTTGCGAGCACTTGCTAAAATGTCCTCATTAACGGAAAATCCATTTAAGGCCTGTGCTATATAATGGGGCACATTTCCTAAGGGACTTGTGACTATTTAGGCATAAAATAGTTGCAAGTCCCATATTCTAACAGGCCGTGTGACAATATTTAGTTGGTTTAATTCAGTGGCCACCAATTGGGTGTGATGGGGGCGTGTCGGGGCCAGGGGCTGGCGCAGTTTTTACTTCCACAGATGCTCCTAATTTATGACAAGGCTCACAACTCATAAATTAGACAGATGCCCCAATGACTTCTGTGGGAATACACAGTGTGCAGGAAGGCTGAGGGCATGTTCAGATTTTGGGCTAGGGTGCCCCCCCAAAAAATAACATCAATTCTGCACTGAGACCTCCACGAGAGGCCATGCTGCAGTTCATGTGGCTGTAGATTTTTGTCGTGTGGTTTTCCAGTGTGTACACCAGATGACTGTCTTCAGCGGAGATGTGACATCAAGTGATGAAAAAAGAAAATCGAAAGTGACCCTGCAACAAAAAAAATAAGAGTTGCTCTTTACTCACCTGGTGTGGTTTAACCCCTTAGTGACCACCCATACGTGTTTTTACGGCGGTCACTAAGGGGCCTTAGGCTGGGCCGCCGTGTTTTTACGGCGGCCCAGTCTAAACGCTGCACGGCTCCCCCGTGCAGCGGGGAGCACGGACCCGGCTCTCACATGAGAGCCGGGGTCCTGCTCTAACAGCCCGGACCGGCAGGAGTGCCGATCCACGGGCTGTTTAACAATTTACATGCCGGGCGCAATGGCGCCCGCTGCATGTAAAGTGGTAACAGAGGGAGCGGACTCCCTCTGTCTCCCATCAGCACCCCGCAAATGCGATTGCGGGGTGCTGATGTGCTGGGAAGCTTACCTAGCTTCTGTTCAGGGCCCCGAGCCTGTCTTCCGGCATCTCCAGCAGACAGTGCCTCTCTGGCGCTGCCTGCTGGTCAAAGTTGGAATAGCATTGCTATTAAAATGTAATGCATTATAGACATAATGCATTACATTTTAAAAGCAATCAAAATACTGTATATTATAGTCCCCTTGTGGGACTATTAAGTTGTAAAAAAAAATTGAAAAAAATACACATTTATTAAATAAAAAAAATTCCATAAAATAAAAATATATGCTTTTTTTCCCATTGAAAATAAGCTTTTCAATGAAAAAAATTGCAAAAAGAAAATATCCCCCATATGTTTGGTATTGCCGCGTCCGTAACGACCCGGACTACATAAATATTATGTAAATTATCCTCTATAGTGAACACCGTAAAAAATAAATAAAAAAAAAAGACAGAATTTCTAATTTATTCTTAGTTTCCACCGAAAAAAAACGTAATAACAAGCGATCAAAAAGCGTCATTTACTCCAAATTGACCTAAAAAATAAAGCCCTCAATCAACTCCATAGAATAAAAAATAAAAAAGTTATGGGTCTTGGGAAGTGGCAATGCAAAAAAAATTTTTTGGTTAAAAAAAGGGGTTTTATTGCAAAAGAAAGTAGTAAAACGTAAAAAAAATTATAAGTATTTAGTATCACTGTAATCGTACTGACCCAGAGAATAAAGATATTATGTTATTTGTACCGAAAAATGAACGCCGTAAAATTTATAATGTAAAAACGCAGTGGCAGTATTGCCATTTTTCCCCATCTCCCTCCCAGAAAGAGTTAATAAAAGTTAATCAGAAAGTTACATGTACCCCAAAATGGTGCCATTAAAAACTAAATCTTGTCCCGTAAAAAACAAGCCCTCATAAAGCTATATAGACGAAAAAATAAAAAAGTTATAGCTCTTGGAACGAGACCATGAAAAAAGGAAGTAAAACGCTTGGTCATAAAGGCCCAAACAGGCTTGGTCACTAAGGGGTTAAACCACAATGCAAAGGGTCTAAACTGCAGCAATTCCATCAAAAATTGTGCCAAGATCTGCAGAAGTAATTCTGCTACAAAAAATCTACCCATTGGGGCAGATATACTAAGGCCCCTTTCACACGGGCGAGAATTACGCGCGGGTGCAATGCGTGACGTGAATGCATTGATCCTTCTACCTTCATTCAGCAGGAACTGCGCTGACGTCACTGCGCTCAACACGTGGCGAGCACGATTATGTCACCAAAGGTCCATTTGCATGTCCTGAAAGGAGAAGAAAGAAGATGATGCCCGACTGTGCGATTAATTGGATGAGGTGAGTTAATTATTATAATTTTTTAACCCCTTAAGCCACATTTAAGTAAGTATTCTGTATTAAGAGTGCTATTATTTTCTCTTATAACCATGTTATAAGGGAAAATTATAAAATATACAGAATACCGAACCCAAACCCGTACTTCTGTGAAGGGTTTGGGTCTGGGTACCAAACATTCCGATTTTTCACACGCACGTGCAAAACGCATTAAAACGCATTGCACTCGCATGGAAAAATCACGCAATTTCCCGCAACGCAGCCGCATCCTATCCGGCCCTCACGCACTACGTCTGCGTGAAAGAGGCCTAAAGGTGGATTTAGATGCTCGTTCCCAATAATCTAGCCATCTAAATGTGCCGCAAAATGCTCGTTCATCGGGTGATTCTGTCATTCATACAGGCATATCAATCATCGTCTAAACAGTGATTTGCTACCTAGAAACAATGATTCTGTATACGGACGAGGGATCGCAAAAGCAACTGCTTGTCCTCATACTGTGAAGGAAATCGCTGCATTTAAATGCAACGGTCTCCTTCACTGAACGTCCTCTAAGCTTCATGCACACGACTGTATTTTTGGTTCGTGTCTGAGCCGCATTTTTTGCGAATCACGCATGGACACATTCATTTCTATGGGTCCACAAAAAATGGTCATCACATGGGTGTCATCCATGTGCTCTCTGCATCCGTGAGACCGGATTGCAAATTATAAAACCTGTCCTATTCTTGCCCATTGTGAAGACAAGAATAGGCTTTTTTTACAGTAGGTCCCACGAGATTTGAAGGACACACACGGACCGCATCAGTATTTTGAGAATCCACATGACCGCTATTTGCGGACCACAAATGAATACAGTTATGTGCTGGAGGCCTAAGGGTACCTGCACACTGTGCAGATTACGCTCAATTTTTCTGTGTGGATTTCATGCGGGAAAACCATGGCTTAATACACTTCCAGCAAAGTGTATGATATTAGACAAATAGGTGCAGAAATGAACTGTGTGGATTTTAAAATCCGAGCATGTCAATTGTTCGTGTGATTCCTCACATTCCGTAGAGTAGTTTTCTCCACAGACTTTAATAGGGTTGTTAACATAAATAGTGTTGAGTGAACAGTTCGAGCATAGTTTGGGTTTGTACTGAATTTTGGGGTGTTCGGGACACAGACCCGAACCCAAACATTTTCAAAAAAGTTCAGGTTCGTTGTTCGGCGATTTCTTCCCGCTTTCTGAAGGGCTGCATAGCAGCCAATCAGCTAGCGTTTTACTTCTTGCCCTAAGAATCCATCACAGCCATGCCTACTAATGGCATGGCTGTGATTGGCCAAGTGCAGCATGTGACCCAGCCTCTATTTAAGATGGAGTCACGTAGCGCCGCACGTCACTCTGCCGCTGTTAGTGTAGTGAGAGGACACAGCTTCTGTGAGGGCGAGATTAGGCAGGGAAAAGTCAGCAAAAGCACCTAATGAAGTGATCGATCTACAGCTGTAAATGATTCAACTTCTGCTAGTTAATTGCTCACTGGTTTTTAGGCTGCACAGAGCGTTTTTCTGTCACTTTTTTCTGGGGTGATCGGTGGACATTTTGTGACTTGTGGTGCTCCAGAACAAGCTGCCACCAAGTCCATCAATCCATCGATACTAGTTTTTTTTTTTTTTTTTGCTATATCCTACACCAGGGGCTTGGCTGTGCTTATTGTCACCCCTAGAAACTCAGGATAGCAATTTATATATTTTATTAAGGGGTTAAATACAATTGCCAAGACACCAAACCCCTAAATCTGGTGTTCCAGCTTTGGCTAGCCAAATGTAATACTGTCTGCTGTCTGGCAAAGGATAGATTATTTTCTGTGGTGAAATTCATTAGCCAAAATAGCAATACCCTGAATCTGGTGTCCCAGCACTGGCTGGCAAAGTATAATAGTGTCTGCCAAAACATATATTTTGTTCTGGGGTGAAATTCAATTGCCAAAATAGCAATACCCTGAATCTGGTGTCCTAGCACTGGCTGGTAAAGTATAATAGTGTCCGCCAAAACATATATTTTGTTATGGGGTTACATTCACTTGCCAATATAGCAATACCCTGAATCTGGTGTTCCAGCTGTTGCAGGCCAAGTATTAATCTGTCTGTAAAAGGGTATATTTTGTTCTGGGTTGAAATTCAATTGCCAAAATAGCAATACCGTGAATCGGGTGTCCCAGCACTGGCTGGCAAAGTATAATAGTGTCCGCCAAAACATATATTTTGTTCTGGGGTGAAATTCACTTGCCAAAATAGCAATACCCTGAATCTGGTGTCCCAGCACTGGCTGGCAAAGTGTAATAGTGTCCGCCAAAACATATATTTTGTTCTGGGGTGAAATTCACTTTCCAATATAGCAATACCCTGAATCTGGCGTTCAAGCTGTTGCAGGCCAAGTGTTAATCTGTCCGTAAAAGGGTATATTTTGTTCAGGGGTGAAATTCAATTGCCAATATAGCAATACCCTGAATCTGGTGTTCCAGCTGTTGCAAGCCAAGTGTTAATATGTGCGTAAAAGGGTATATTTTGTTCTGGGGTGAAAGTCAATTGCCAAAATAGCAATACACTGAATCTGGTGTCCCAGCACTGGCTGGCAAAGTATAATAGTGTCCGCCAAAACATATATTTTGTTCTGGGGTGAAATTCAATTGCCAAAATAGCAATACCCTGAATCTGGTGTCCCAGCACTGGCTGGCAAAGTATAATAGTGTCCGCCAAAAAATATATTTTGTTCTGGGGTGCAATTCAATTGCCAAAATAGCAATACCCTTAATCTGGTGTCCCAGCACTGGCTGGCAATGTATAATAGTGTCCGCCAAAACATATATTTTGATCTGGGGTGAAATTCACTTGCCAATATAGCAATACCCTGAATCTGGTGTCCTGCTGTTGCAGGCCAAGTGTTATTCTGTCCGTAAAAGGGTATATTTTGTTCTGGGGTGAAATTCACTTGCCAAAATAGCAATACCCTGAATCTGGTGTCCCAGCACTGGCTGGCAAAGTATAATAGTGTCCACCAAAACATTTATTTTGTTCTGGGGTGAAATTCAATTGCTTAAATAGCAATACCCTGAATCTGGTGTCCCAGCACTGGCTGGCAAAGTATAATAGTGTCCGCCATAACACATATTTTTTTCTGGGGTGAAATTCACTTGCCAAAATAGCAATACCCTGAATCTGGTGTTCCAGTAGTTGCAGGCCTAGTTTAAATCTGTACGTAATAGGGTATATTACACTCAAGGTGTATATTCAAGTGCTGAGAGGGTCATCCTCAATAACTTCACACACTACTGTGCATATCCCATTGTATTTCTGTCCGTTAAAGGGTATATTACACAAAGTGTTAAAATACAATTGCTGAAGGCATAATTCTACATATTTTTTCACACGCTACTTTGCATCTCCAAGTGTAAATCTGTCCATAAAAGGATACCTTTCATCCATGGCCAAAATACAAGCCCTATAAGAAATATTACCCTAAATCAGTGGTTAGTGCTGTGCCTGGATTAGTGTAATACGCTATATAAATAAATAGGCAGATAGTGTTAGGTGCCTATAAAAAAAGGCCTGAATTTCAAATCAATACATTGGGCCAAATCTTTTTTTTTTTTATTGTGGTGCTTGGTGAACGGTAGCAATGAGGAAAACATCTAGTAAGGGACGCGGACATGGTCGTGGTGGTGTTAGTGTACCCTCTGGTGCTGGGAGAGGACGTGGCCATTCTACAACAGCCACACGTCTTAGTGAACCAACTACCTCAGGTTCCAGTACCCGCCAGAATTTACAACGATATTTGGTGGGGCCCTATGCCGTTCTAAGGATGGTAATGCCTGAGCAGGTACATGCGCTAGTCAATTGGGTGGCCGACAGTGGGACCAGCACGTTCACAACATTATCTCCCTCCCAGTCTTCTGCAGAAAGCGCACAGGTGGCTCCTGAAAACCAAGCCCCTCAGTCTGTCACATCACCCCCATGCATATCAGGGAAACTGTCTGAGCCTCAAGTTATGCAGCAGTCTCTTATGCTGTTTGAAGACTCTGCTGGCAGGGTTTCCCAAGGGAATCCACCTAGCCCTTCCCCAGTTGTGGAAGACATAGAATGCACTGATCCACAACCACTGATGTTTCCTGATGATGAGGACATGGGAATACCACCTCATCGGAGTCCGCATGTCTCTGATGATGACGAAACACAGGTGCCAACTGCTGCGTCTTTCTGCAGTGTGCAGACCGAACAGGAGGTCAGGGAGGAAGACTGTGTGGAAGACGATGCAGTGGACGATGAGGTCCTAGACCCCACATGGAATAAAGGTCGTCCCACTGACTTTCATAGTTCAGAGGAAGAGGCAGTGGTGAGACCGAGCCAACAGCGTAGCAAAAGAGGGATCAGGGGGAAAAAGCAGAACATCCGCCACCAAGAGAGTTCGCCTGCTACTGGCCACCGCCACCAGGGACCGAGCACCCCAAAGGCAGCTTCAAGGAGTTCCCTGGCATGGCACTTCTTTAAACAATGTGCTGACGACAAGACCCGAGTGGTTTGCACGCTATGCCATCAGAGCCTGAAGTGAGGCATTAACGTTCTGAACCTTAGCACAACCTGCATGACCAGGCATCTGGTCGGCGGAGGAACGTTGGCACCTGCCGCCCACCAAACAGAGGATGTGCCACCGACAACACCACCTGCGTCACCAAGCATCTCCACCATGTCACACGGCAGCGTTCAGCTCTCCATCTCACAAACCTTGGACAGAAAGCATAAATTCCCACCTAGCCACCCTCGAGCCCTGGGCCTGAATGCCAGCATTTATAAACTACTAGCCTTTGAAATGCTGTCATTCAGGCTGGTGGACACAGACAGCTTCAAACAGCTGATGTCCATGGCTGTCCCACAGTATGTTGTCCCCAGCCGCCACTACTTCTCCAAGACAGCCGTGCCTTCCCTGCACAACCAAGTATCCGATAAAATAAAGTGTTCACTGCGCAACGCCATCTGTGGCAAGGTCCACCTAACCACAGATACGTGGACCAGTAAGCACGGCCAGGGACGCTATATCTCCCTAACTGCACACTGGGTAAATGTAGTGGCAGCTGGGCCCCAGGCGGAGAATTCCTTGGCGCACATCCTTCCGCCGCCAAGGATCGCAGGGCATCATTCTTTGCCTCCTGTAGCCTCCTTCTCCTACTCCTCTGCTTCCACCAGCTCATCCAGTCAGCCACACACCTTTACCACCAACTTCAGCCCACCCGGGGTAAGTGGCCTTCTCCAGTGGTGGGTGATATGACGCATGATTCTCTGCTATTGGACCTCTCTCCAATTGATATTGGTTAATTTTTATTTATTTTATTTTAATTCATTTCCCTATCCACATTTGTTTGCAGGGCATTTGACTACATTTTGCTGCCTTTTGCAGCCCTCTAGCTCTTTCCTGGACTATTTTACAGCCTTTTTAATGCCTAAAAGTTTGGGTCCCCATTGACTTTAATGGGGTTCGGGTTAAAGTTCGGGTCGAGTTCGGATGCCGAACCCGAACATTTTCGGGAAGTTCGGCCGAACTTCTTGAACCCGAACATCCAGGTGTTCGCTCACCTCTAGTTACGGATTCTCTCAGGATCTGTTCAGGAAAAAAACTGATCGTTTTGCACACAAGTTCAGTCAGTTTTGTCTGCTATTGAGTTCAGTGGTTCAGTTTTTCTGAGCAGATGCAATCAGGTTATGATGCGCTTTTCACGCACCTGAAATAAAAACAGAAGAATAACAATCTACATCTCCTAGCAACCTGTACGCAATCCATTTTACACTGAAGCCTCATTCACTTCTTTGGAACCAGAGCTGCTTAAAAAACTCAGAATACACTTCAATTTTTTCTGAACGCAGAAATGAGGTGTGAAAAATAGAGGCTATTTGTTTGCTTCACGCATCGCACCTTGATGGAAAACTCGCTTGTGTGAAATAGGCCTTAGTTGTCTCCCCTGTGCTGGTGTACTATACAGCTACTTTATGATGAGGCATGCACCTTGTCATAAATTAGGAGCATATAGAGCAGTCCATGTGCTTGTCTGAAAAACTATGCCAAGTCGTGGCCGGTATCGTTTTTTGACTACTTTTTCTCCTGCTTCCAGGTGAAAAAGTTGTAAATTTGCCAAGGCCCCCACAAAGCTCTTCCGCTCTTCCCTCATCCCACCCATCTGTCATACTTTGCGTAAAAACGCCTGTATAACAAAATGTGTGACAAATGTAACAGATAGCATGAAATTCAAGGCTGACACTCGTATGTTTTATTTTTATTATTTTTCATGAAGCTGATCAATCAGCAGATTTAACCCCATTCAAGAAAGTGCTTATATTGCTTTTTTTTACATGACATGGTTTTAGAGACCACCCACAAAATAGCTTAGTAAAGCATGGTGTGAGTTTCCCATTGAAAATGATGGGAGGCAGACTACACTGTGTGAACGTACCCTACTGTTTTAGTCAAATGTTTGTCAAAATAGAAGCTGAAAGAGTGGTTGAAAAAAAAATCTCACAAAATATTACTTTTTTATTTTCCTATGGTTCCACTTATATCCTCACAGGTAAACAATTAACTCATTTATGCAAACTGTCTAACAGCAATAAACAGCAAACTAAGCTGCAAAAACCAGTGCCAGAAAGCTGCCGCCAAAGCCAATAGGATAATGGGTTGCATTAAAAGGGGCATAGACGCCCGTGATGAGACCATAGTCCTACCACTTTACAAATCACTAGTCAGACTACACATGGAGTACTGTGTACAGTTCTGGGCTCCTGTGAACAAGGAAGACATAGCAGAGCTGGAGAGGGTTCAGAGGAGGGCAACTAAAGTAATAACTGGAATGGGGCAACTACAGTACCCTGAAAGATTATCAAAATTAGGGTTATTTACTTTAGAAAAAAGACGACTGAAGGGAGATCTAATAACGATGTATAAATATATCAGGGGTCAGTACAGAGATCTCTCCCATCATCTATTTATCCCCAGGACTGGGATTGTGACAAGGAGACATCCTCTGCGTCTGGAGGAAAGAAGGTTTGTACACAAACATAGAAGAGGATTCTTTACATTAACACTCAGTTCACACATTCGCGTAAAACGCCGCTTTCGAACGCGCAAAAAAACGCACAACAGTACAGGAACCATGCATTCCAATGGAGGTGGTTCACACTTGCGCGTTTTAATGCGCGTTCGTAGGCGCCTAAAAACGTCAGACGCATAGGCAAGTATGTTCGCGTTAATTTGGGCGTTTATCCAGCGTTTGGTTCCCATAGACTTCAATGGGAAACGCCATAGGCGTGTTGTTCGGGCGTTTGTGCCACGTAAAACGCGCCTATGGACGCTAGTTTGCAACATGCTGAAAAAGGCCAAAGCAACATGTGCAAAGCACCCAGAGTTTTGCAGGAGAGCAGCCATGGAGGAGGCCTGTGATTCAGAAAACATTATCAGGCTAGTGCAGGCCAAACGGTGCCTATATGACACCCAAGACCCCTATTATAAAAATCGCAGGGTTCGACTACAAGCCTGGGAGGACATTTGCAAATCCATCTGGCCAGAGTGGCCGCAGTTTACCAAGAGTGTCCGACAAGGCAAAGGTATGTGTGATTTAGTTTCTGACCTCAAAATCTAGTGTGCACTGGTGTTCCAAATATTATATGTAATAGCTCTGGCCATCTCTGGCATTACGGCTTGAGGTGATGTCCAAATGCAGCTACAAAAATGGTGGGCTGTCTTGTACTAGCTGGAGCCTTGCAGGCATGCATGTGGCTGTATTTGGACATCACCTACAGTGCCGCACCATCAACAAACTTAATATAGTATATGGGCACTCTTTTTGCATAGTTAGCCTTGTCTCATGGGCACATAACAATTTGGATCCAGTACCCTCTGGCCTGTAGTAATTGCCTGCTGCTGTCTGTCACCTGTTTAACTAGTTGTAAATATGCTAGCAAACGGCACAAACTGTGGGGGCTTTCAGAATGGTTAGTTTCTCCTCCTACATGTTATGTCTCCCTTCTAGTGAGGTCTGAGTAGGAGTTGTATGTGGGATGTGTCAGTTGTTATGTGGCCAGTTGGTAGTTGCCCCTGCGCACATTATGCGTCAGTGCAATGGGCCAGTACTATGATTGACGTGGAAATGGTTCAGCTGAATAGTGTTTGTATGCGCTGTGTAAGAAAGCTCATGTTGTCCAATGCAGAGATTTTGCTCTATTTGTGGCCTGGTTATGCGGAATAGTAAATTGCTAGTGAGGTGAAGTATGTAAAACAATAGTACTGATAGTGGCCTATGTATTTACGGACACATTTCAGTGGTGTATACGCCAGGGCAGTCGAATGTCGGCCCTCCAGCCGTTTCATACATGCTACTGTGATCATGCTCTACCATAGCTTCACACACTGTTAGCATGGTATTTGTTGTGAGTTATATTCAGCTGGAGGGTCACGTTTGTGTTGGGAAACTTTTTCAGTAAATTCGCATTTATAGGCACATGAATGGCCACATTAATTGCTCCTCATTAGGAATAAATATAATGGTGGAGTCTTTACCCCCAAATGCTGTTACCTAATTTCGGCCACCATTTGCTTAGTACCACACGTAATTGGAATATTGCCTCCTAAAGGCCACTCTCCATGGCCCATCATATATTGAAAAACTAGATGAGACAAAATGGGTCAAACAGAATTTATAATAGCGAAAATAATCTGCAAACATTACAGAAAAATTAACTTATGACGCATATTAACACAAAATAAGTATGGCAAATTAATTTAAATCGCGTCTAACTGCCATGGTAACGCCCCATGTGGCGACATAAAGTAAGCAGTAAACTGCTCCCGCACTGCTGCACCCTGTCTGTGGCCACGCACGACGCTCGGACGATGACTGTGCAGGGAATGGGTGAGGGAATCTTCAAAATTAAACCCGTCTCTTGCCTGGACGAAATTATGCAGGACGCAAGCTGCTTTTACGGCCGATATGGCAGTCTCCAATTTGAGGTGGATGGGGGTGTGGAGAAATCGCCATTTGTTGGCGAGGATGCCAAAAGCGCACTCCACAACCCTGCGCGCTCTAGTCAGCCTATAATTGAACACTCGTCTGGCTAGAGAGAGTCCCCTGCTGGAATAGGGCCTCATCAGGTTTTCGCCCAGTGCAAAGGCCTCGTCGGCCACAAACACAAATGGCATCGCTGGTGAAGTGGTGCCAGGCAGTGCGGTGTGCTCAGGGAGATCCAGAGCCTTGTCATGGAGCAGTTTGCCAAACTCGGAATGGGCAAAGACCGCAGAGTCGGACCTACTGCCATATGAGCCCACGTCAATGTACCGGAAGCTATAGTTGGCATCACACATCGCAAATAATACAAACGAAAAATATTTTTGTAATTGTAATATTGGCTACCACTTCTAACCGGCTTCTTAATGCGGATATGTTTGCCATCTATAGCTCCGGCACAGTTGGGGAATTGGCAGGTTTGCTGGAAGACATCCGCTATTTCCTTCCACTGCTCCTTATGCGGTTGGCCCATCACTGCTGCATGGAGCGCATCCCAGATTGCCACGCAGGTCTCACGGATGATGACACTTGCAGTGGATTTCCCAATCAAAAAGCGAAATGGAGACTGGCCAACGACTGGCCTGTACCTAGGTACCTGAAAAGAGAAAAAAAATAATGTTAATTAACTTTTATTTTTATATTTGTAGTCAACACCATCAAAAAAAATGGAAAAGTATCAAGGACGCTTTCATACGACATCGCCGCCTAGAGAGGGAGCAGAGGAGCGGATCATCACCCACACGCTCTTGTTATGTGCATGCGGAGCAAATGGCCTTCTTGATTCCCTGCACTGAAATGAGGAGGTGAGACATTGTAGTCCTCATTGGGGAGAGGATGTGGCATTACATAATGTCACATATATTCACATTGATATGGTGAAAATATTTAACTATAGATTTCTCTTTAACAGCACAGAGAGTAGCTGGGAACAGAGTCAGGCTGCAGATGAGGCGGAAGATGACTCTGGCCACACTCGGGACAGCGAGGCAGGACCATCTTCTGCGGCAACCAGTCCTCCATGGACAGAGGGCCCTCCGACGCTTACAAGCCCCACACAGCCAGGCCCATCTGTGGCAGAAGCCACTCGCCAGCTAAGGGCCAAAAGGAGGAGAGGTGAACGGCAGGAGGACCGACTGATAGCCAGCCTGGATGCCCTGGCACATCCGGTACCAAAAATGTCCAGTAACGGGTATTTCCTTCTCAGTCTGGAGGACAGAATGCAAAATGTCCCCAGACCGCAACTCACCACTGTCCAAGAGATGCTGACCCGAACGCTGGACACTTTTGCGTCACCATTCCAGGAAACCCAGCCGGGACCCCAGCAGGCCACACAACTGGCCTCACAACTGGCCACACAACTGGCCACACAACTGGCCACACAACTGGCCACACAACTGGTCATACAGCTTGAACCAGTAATGGCCCAACATCAGGCCCCGCAGCTGTCACCACACCAGGCCACAAAGATCGCTCACCAAGTGGCAACTGAAATGGCAACAGAAGTTGCCACTGAAATGACCACCAAAGTGGCCACAAAATTGCTTCATTGCATGGCCCGATGCAGGCTCCTATGCAGCCTCCTCTCCAGGCTCCTATGCAGCCCCCTCTCCCGGCTCCTAGGCAGCCTCCCATCCCCGCTCCTAGGCAGCCTCCCATCCCCGCTCCTAGGCAGCCTCCTAGGCAGCATACAATTCCGGATCCTAGGCAGCATCCAATTCAGGATCCAATGCAGCCTACTATGCAGGCCCCTAGACAGGACCCCCATTATGGGCAACAATATGGCCACCCACATGGTCCACAATTTAGCCAACATGGGCCAACAAATCCGACAACATATGGCCAAATATATCCACAGCAGTATGCGCCACAGGGATCACAATATGCAGAACAATATTCTCAACCTGCGGAACCGATGCAACAATATAGCCGATACTATGGCCAACATTACGACCAACATGGCCCCCAAGAAGGTCCACATTATGGGCACCAGTATGGCCTGACCACATCCACAAGCACCACCACCAGCACACAGGCCAATGCCGAGCTTCAAACGCGGCAAAACATTCCTACAAGCCGGGATCCGGACCCAGAAACAACCGGGCCAGATTATGAGGACCTGTGAGAGATGGTACTGCGAATGAAAGTGCCAGTAGTTGAGGTGGCAACTACGTTAGTTATATTTTATTAAAAGGAATACCATATTTTGTTTGCATATTTCACAAAAGTTATGTGCAGTTTTATGTACTCCGTATAAACATGTTGGGGAATGTACTGAGTTTCTTTATTGCACCAAACATAAAACAATTAATAACTATTTGTTTGGAGTTTTTTTCCATGTGAAGGGTTACACCTTGCAAAGGTGGCTACATAATGCATGTGCTGAATATTTATAGTAACAAGCATACCACAGAAACAACACGAATACTAAAATGCAAAAACACTCCTATAAAGTCGCTACACAATAGACATGTTTTATAAGGACACGAGGTATATAAAACTTACCGCAAAGTTATGACCAGTCTTTCCACAGGTGGAATGCTGTCCCGCATGAAGGTGTCCTGGTGCATCAAACTACTCTCCAACAGCCCCAGGTGCTCATCAAAGCTGGAGACGATTAAAATTAAATCAAATTAACATTACTACATTACTACACTCTCTGTAAAACAAATAAAAACATAAAACATCACGTATACATACTAACCTGGAAATGGACATTCGCATGTAGGCAAAAAACTGGTCCTCATGGGCACGCAGGTTCTTGTAGAGCGCCCAGAACTGGCCCCTCTCCTGCCGCTGGGCAATCACCGGATGGACCCAGAACCGTCGCCTGCTGTCCCTCCTTCTCCTCAAACGCTCCAGTTGGATGGCAGTCACAACCACAGCAACATGTCGCCTCCTGTAGCAGTCCATTTTGGCCAAAACACACACTATATCAGCCACCATGGAATTTCACACTTCAAAATCACTCTGATTGGCCAAACTATATATAGCGAAGGGCTGTTTGGTCATTGGCCCACTATGCAGTCAATCACATAAACGCGCGTTAAACGCGCCTACACTATTTACAAAAACGCTTGAAAAAAACGCGCCTAAACGCCGGTCTTGAACGCGCATAAAACGCTAGGCTACAAAACGCTCATGTCTGAACCCAGTGTAAGAGCAGTGAGACTATGGAACTCTCTGCCTGAGGAGGTGGTGATGGTGAGTATAATAAAGGAATTCAAGAAGGGCCTGGATGTATTTCTGGAGTGTAATAATATTGCAGGCTATAGCTACTAGAGATGGGTCGTTGATCCAGGGAGTTATTCTGATTGCCTGAATGGAGTCGGGAAGGAATTTTTTACTCCCCTTAAGTGGGGAAAATTGGCTTCTACCTCACAGGGTTTTTTTTTGCCTTCCTCTGGATCGGCTAGCAGGATGACAGGCCGAACTGGATGGACAGATGTCTTTTTTCGGTCTTATGTACTATGTTACTATGTTACTATGTTACCACACGGACAGGGGCGGACTGAGAACCCTCAGGGCCCCCGGGCAAAAAAATCAAGGGCCCCCTTCCAGGCCCCACCCATGCCCTACCTCCAGCCACGCCCATGTTATATCTCCAGCCACACCTATATCCCGCCTCCACTACCTGGTCACACCGCCATCATTATGCCTCTGATCCCATCACTACAGAAATACAGGGCACTTACCTATTATGTCCAGTGACGTCTTCTTTGATGTAGATGTTTTCTGTCCTCGTCTTCTCCTTTCAGACCTTCAGACCAGACCGCCATGTTGTCGCCATTTTCCATCATCCTCCTATCTTCTGGACAAATCAACCTACTACCCCCAATACTGTGCCGCTGTGCTCCCCAATACTAAACTGCAGAAACAGATAATACCCCTGGTAATACTAGTACCACACAGAGCCCCCCATATAAAATACCCATTCTTTGTGGCCTCAGTAGAAGCCCCCATAGTTCCCCATAATAATGTGCCAGTAACACGTGCCTCTCCATGCCACCACATGTGCCAGTAATAAGTGCCTCTCTTGTGCCTCTCCGCCATGTGCCAGTAATAAGTGCCTCTCTTGTGCTTCCCCCCATGTGCCTGTAGCCCCCCCCATATGTGCCAGTAGTCCCCCCTTTATGTGCCAGTAGCCATCCCCCCTTATGTGCCAGTAGCCGTCCCCTCTTATGTGCCAGTAGCCGTCCCCCCTTATGTGCCAGTGGCCGTCCCTCCTTATGTGCCAGTAGCTGTCCCTCCTTTATGTGCTATAAGCCGTCCTCCCTTATGTGCCAGTAGCCGTCCCTCCTTATGTGCCAGTAGTCGTCCCTCCTTATGTGCCAGTAGCCGTCCACCCTTATGTGCCAGTAGCCATCCCTTCTTATGTGCCAGTAGCCGTCCCTCCTTATGTGCCAGTAGCCGTCCCCCCTTATGTGCCAGTAGCCGTCCCTCCTTATGTGCCAGTAGCCGTCCCTCCTTATGTGCCAGTAGCCTCCCCCCTTATGTGCCAGTAGTCCCCGCTTTTGTGCCACTAGCCGTCCCCCCCTTATGTGCCAGTAGCCCCCCTTACGTGCCAGTTGTCCCTCTTATGTGCCAGTAGTCCACTTTTGTGCCAGTAGCCCCCCTTATGTGCCATTAGTCCCCCCTTATGTGCCAGTAGCCGCCCACCCTTATGTGCCAGTAACCGCCCCCCCCCCCTTATGTGCCAGTAGCCGCCCCCTCTTATGTGCCAGTAGCTGTCTCCCCTTATGTGCCAGTAGCCTCCCTCTTATGTGCCAGTAGCCCCCTTATGTGCCATTAGTCCCCTTATGTGCCAGTAGCCTATCCCCCCTTATGTGCCAGTAGCTGTTCCCCTTTATGTGCCAGTAGCAGCCCCCTTAAGTGCCAGTAGTCCCCCCTTATGTGCCAGTAGTCCCCCCTTATGTGCCAGTAGCCCCCTTATGTGCCATTAGGCCCCCCTCATGTGCCATTAGGCCCCCTCATGTGCCATTAGTCCCCCCTCATGTGCCATTAGTCCCCCCTCATGTGTCAGTAGCCCCTCTTATGTGCCATTAGTCCCCCCTTATGTGCCAGTAGCTGTCGCCCTTATGTGCCAGTAGCAGCCCCCTTAAGTGCCAGTAGTGCCCCCTTATGTGTCAGTAGCCCCCCTTATGTGCCAGTAGCCCCCCTTATGTGCCAGTAGTCCCCCCGTATGTGCCATTAGGTCCCCCCTCATGTGCCAGTAGCCCCTCTTATGTGACAGTAGCTGTCCCCTTTATGTGTCAGTAGCCCCCTTATGTTCCAGTAGCCCCCTTATGTGCCAGTAGCCCCCGTTTGTGCCAGTAGCCCCCCTTATGTGCAAGTAGCTGTCCACCTTATGTGCCAGTATCAGCCCCCTTAAGTGCCATTAGCCCCCTTAAGTGCCAGTAGCCCCAAGAAAAAAAAAAAGTGGCAGCCTATCAGAGGAACAGGGAGAGGACACGCCTCTCCCTCCTCTGCCGCTGCACGGAGGGGAGCGCAATGGAAGCGCTCATCTCCCGATGTCCGCTGCCGCCGCGTCTGCCCTGGGGACAGGCCCCCTACTGGCCACGCCCGAGTGCCCTAATGGTCAGTCTGCCCCTGCATACGGATATGTTCACATATTACCTGCTCACACAGCAGCAAGATGCTACCACATGATTGAATATGGGGATCCCTGCAGTAACTTTGAGAAGGTAGGTCCTGCTGTAAAAAGGATACTGGCTAGCTTTCCTCTATACCTGGAAGTCAGCTCTGATCATGTCTATAATAATAAACTGGGTAGTTTCTTTAATAATCTATCAAGTTTTTAATAATGTATGTATTGCAGTAGAATGTATGTAGTGCAGTAAGTCTACTATGTTATGTGCTACTTGTGCAGGGGGTGGGAGACTAGGGATCTGCCTTGCTCAGGGGCCCACCTGTGGATTCACCTGCACCCCTGTGGGCCAGTCTGAGCCTGAATCCAGGTGACTTGGTGTCCTGCGTGAGGCAGAAGTACAGGTAGAGCTGGCACCGGCCTCTCCCTAACATAGCTCTCAGCATATCTCAGCCACATGCAACATTTTAAGGATGTTTCCGAAGCCTCCCTCATCCCTTCCCCCGTGTAAGTTCTCTGGCACAGGCTTCACTTGCAGCTGTGCAGGTGTGCAGGGCTGAGGCTGGGAATTGTTTGCTCCCCCTCCCTCTTCCCAGGCTCTCCCTTTGCCGGTACAGGGTGGATGTGCTCAGCACTGCTCTCTGTGTATCCAGCTGGAAGTCATTGTGAGATTGGCGTCTCCGTTGCTCTGGTGACCGCCCTGCCGGCACCAGCTGGACCGCACTGTGAATGGGTGACATCACGGGGCAGGCGCCAGTCAGTCTGGGCTGCAGAGCCAATGAATCAGCTGTCAGGGCGAAGTGCACTGCAATGTATTGCAATGTGTGTGAGAGAGGGAGAAAGGGAGGGAGAGCAGCGGAATGTGCACCACATACACACACAGCTGGAGAGAGTAGGGAGGACCAGCAGCAGCAGCTTTCAAGGGGTCCCTGTATCACAGAAGGGAAACAGCCCTGTATGCGGGTTGTGTCCATCCGTTACTGTCCTATTCTCCTATGCAGGAGCCTTGGAGTCACCTCAGACATGTCTGCAGGGCTGCATTCACACAGCCCATAAACAAGTGTGTGCACAAAGCGCAGAAGTTCAGGGATGGTAGCTGAACACGGATTAGGTGAGGATTTTCCACATGGATTTTCTTGCAGAAAAACTGCACTACAGTACCAGCAAAGTGAATAATTATAACAGATCTCATGAACACTTTGCTTTCTTCTTCCGTGCGGAAACTGACCTGCTATGTGGATCTTAAAATCTGCAGCATGTCAACTGTTCGTAAGATTCCGCCCCTGGTTTTCCCCAGGGGTTTGATAACATAAACAGAAAGTCAGCATGAAAATCTACAACAAAAAACGCACATAAATCTTCACAATTTTTTGCGGTTTTGGTGCATTTTTTGTTTTTATGTTTTATTTCTTGTGGATTTTCGTTTCGTTTTGGTGCAGATTTCATTTGGATTTTCTGCAAGCAAATCTGCAGCATTGTACAGTACCAGCAAAGTGGATGAGAGTTTCAGAATTCTCATCCACATACTGTGTAAAAACAAGCGCAGCAAAAAAGCTGCTGTATTGCGGATTTGAAATCTGATGCATGTCAATTTATACAGCGTATTTCACCCTTTCCAGTGCAAAGATTCAAACTGTCTAGGCTACATGCAAACAACCTGCCAGTTTATTTGGCATTAACGCCTGTTTTCTGGCATAAATTAAAATAAATGTGACTAGCTGCCTAGGCCCTACCCTGCACCATAAACGCCCACCCTGCCCCACCCTCTTTTTGGAAAAGTGGTAAGCATGGTGTAACCACCCCAAAAATACATGGTTGTTTAATATATTTGACTCATTTTTACAGCTAAGGCCTCTTTCACGCTTGCGTTGTGTGGATCCGGCGAGCACTTCCGTCGCCGGAAATGCCCGCCGGATCCATCACAACGCAAGACAACTGAAAGCATTTGAAGACTGATCAGTCTTCAAAATGCTTTCAGTGTTGCTATGGCAGCCAGGATGCTACCAAAGTCCTGGTTGCCATAGTAAGTAGTGGGGAGCCAGGGGAGCAGATACTTACAGTCCGTGTGGCTCCTGGGGCGCTCCACAATGACATCAGAGCGCCCCGCGCATGGATCACGTGATCCATGCGATTATGTGATCCATGCTCATGGGGCGCTCTGACGTCATTGTGGAACGCCGCGGGACTTGGGAGCCGCACGAACGGTAAGTATACTTCTCTCCTGCCTCCCCACTACACTTTACCATGGCAGCCGGGACTTTAGCATCCTGGCTGCCATGGTAACCATTCACAAAAGCTAAACGTCGGATACGGCGATGCGACGAAACGACGTTTAGCTTAATGCCGGATACGGATTAATGTTTTTCCAAGGCATTAATTGGACGGATTTTTGGACGGAGACAAATCTGCAGCATGCTGCGGTTTTGTCAACATCCAAAAAACGTTCACATACTGAACGGAAGACATCCTGAATCCTGATGCATCCTGAACGGATTTCTCTCCATTCAGAATGCATTAGGATAATCCTGATCAGTATCTTTCCGTCCTAGAGCCCAGAGGACGGAACTCTAGGACGGAAAGGAAAAACGCAGATGTGAAAGGGGCCTAAGACTTTGGGAGTAATGTATCAAATGTGCTGTGCCAAAAACATGGATTAATTTTGCCTGTGTTGGCGATTTTTGGGGTGGTTTGCACCAGGCCCAGCAGTGTGCATTTAATAAGGGGCAGACAGATGTTTTGCATCAGTTTAATCTTAGATGCTCAGGCTGGATGATGCATACTTTTGTATGCAACTATATACCAACTAGTGGTTGGCTTATGCCTCATGCAGACGTCCGTTAAACACGGACGTGAATGGTCCATGGTATCCTGGCCTGGATTCCTGCTGAGAGCAGGAGCGCACAGCGTCATTGGTTGCTATGAGACCGTGCGCTTCCTGCCTAGTGTTGAGCGCGAATATTCGAAAAGCGAATTTTTTTAGCGAATTTCGGCACTTCGCTAATTCGCGAATATTTCGAATATAGCGCTATAAATTCGCTATTTCGAATATTCGTTTTTTTTTTGTTTTTTTTTTTGTTATATTTTTTTCTTTCCCACTTCCCAAAAGTAGTTCTTACCTGTCCTGAGGATTCCAGGCTTCCTGGCTGCTCTAGTCAGTTCCCGTTGCCGCTTCTGCCGACTTCCGTGCTCATGGAGCGTCCCCATCCATGGGAACGTCTCCATATACTAAAATGTACTGTCGGATTTGAGGAATTACGTTGAAATCGCAATGCGATTAATTCAAGTTATATTAATCGCATTGCGATTACAACTTAGCACTGCTATCTTACATAGGCTAGAATTAACGAATATGGAATATAGATTAGCTATGCACTAGCAGTGCTAAGTTGAAATCGCAATGCGAATACTTTAATTTAAATTAATCGCATTGCGATTTCAACTTAGCACTGCTGCTATATTCCATATTCATTAACTTCGTTAATTCTACCAAGCTGACCCATTATAAACCCAGCTCTAAGTTGAAATCGCAATGCGATTAATATAACTTGAATTAATCGCATTGCGATTTCAACGTAATTCCTCAAATCCGACAGTACATTTTAGTATATGGAGACGTTCCCATGGTGATCGGGACGCTCCATGAGCACAGAAGTTATGGTTGGCTTGGTAGAATTAGCGAATAGCGAATATGACGAATGTATTCGTCATATTCCTCAAAACGAAGATAACGAGTATTCTACATCTTCGCTTTAGCTACCTATTCGTCTCGTCATCGTCAACTTCGCTATTCGCTAATTCTAGCAATCAAATAGGAAGGTTGACTTACCAGACAGCTGTGTTAAATTCGCTATGCGATTTTTTTTTTTTTTAATACAATAATTATATTACTTGATAAAATTATTATAAGTATTCTTTTATTAAAAAAAATAAAATAAAAAATCGCATAGCGAATTAAACACAGCTGTCTCTATAGTCAACCTTCCTATTTGATTGCTAGAATTAGCGAAGTTGACGAATAGGTAGCTAAAACGAAGATGTAGAATACTTCGTTATCTTCGTTTTGAGGAATATGACGAATACATTCGTCATATTCGTCATCCTCGCTAATTCTAGATATGAAACCAATAGGAAAGTAGCCTTAAGTTAAAATCGCAATACGCGATTATTTAAATCGCATATTAATCGCGATAACTAGAAAAATGACGAATATTCGATTTTGACGAATATGAAACGAATATTCATTCGAATATTCGCGAATTTCGTCGAAATCGAATATGGCACCTGCCGCTCATCACTATCCTCCTGCCACCGCTGCAGTACAGTAATACAGTCGTATAGATTATACCAGTGTCTCACTGTACTGCAGGGGCAGCAGGATGCATACGACATCATAGCAACCAATAACGCCGTGCGCTCCTGCTCTCAGCAGGAATCCAGCCCAGGATACCACGGACCATTCACGTCCGTGTTTAACGGACGTCTGCATGAGGCATTACCCTGAGACAGAATTTTAAACCAAAAAAATTTGCATATAAGGCCATGCCCCCTTTCTCATGAGGCTCAGCACCTTTCCTATAATCCCAAAATAACGCAAGGTGGTCAAACAGACCACAATAAACCTGTTTATGGCCCCATTAAAATCACTCTTTATTCATTTTATATTAAAATAAGATCACTTTACTTCAAATAACCCAAATTAAAATTACGAGGTTCTGTGAGTGTAGATATTATTTATGTTTTATTTTCTTTAATATTTCTCTGGTGTATTACTTCATATACCGTAAAGCCAACGTTTTAATACAGTGAGGGTGTATTGCTTGACACTGAAATCCTGGTACCAACAGTGTATCCAGGATAAAGTTATTATTATATGTTACTGTATTCTTTCACATTCACAGTTAACAGTTCACTAGTTGTATTACACTTCCATGGATAACTGGTTGGTTTCTACTCACTTGGTTTGTCTACTCTTGCTATTGTTTTCTTGTTTGTTCTGAGTATCGCTGTTTTCCCTCACTATTAAACAGGGGCTACTAAACTATCTGGCTGTATTCTATTGTATTATCGCGCTGCATAACCGGCTCTCTGCAGTGCCACCGTTGTCAGCCTCTGCTTTCTACACTCACTGCCTCGCTATTAAAAACTACAAGAGTTGTTCCCCCGACATGTTTCGCCACTAATGCGGCTTCATTGGGAACAAGCAAAAGTGTGCTTTGCTTGTTCCCAACCCTGATGAAGCCGCATTAGTGGCGAAACATGTCGGGGGAACAACTCTTGTAGTTTTTAATAGCGAGGCAGTGAGTGTAGAAAGCAGAGGCTGACAACGGTGGCACTGCAGAGAGCCGGTTATGCAGCGCGATAATACAATAAAATACAGCCAGATAGTTTAGTAGCCCCTGTTTAATAGTGAGGGAAAACAGCGATACTCAGAACAAACAAGAAAACAATAGCAAGAGTAGACAAACCAAGTGAGTAGAAACCAACCAGTTATCCATGGAAGTGTAATACAACTAGTGAACTGTTAACTGTGAATGTGAAAGAATACAGTAACATATAATAATAACTTTATCCTGGATACACTGTTGGTACCAGGATTTCAGTGTCAGGCAATACACCCTCACTGTATTAAAATGTTGGCTTTACGGTGTATGAAGTAATACACCAGAGAAATATTAAAGAAAATAAAACATAAATAATATCTACACTCACAGAACCTCGTAATTTTAATTTGGGTTATTTGAAGTAAAGTGATCTTTTTTTAATATAAAATGAATAAAGAGTGATTTTAATGGGGCCAAAAACAGGTTTATTGTGGTCTGTTTGACCACCTTGCGTTATTTTGATTTATTGTAAATTCCTGGGCCAGAAGGGTCATTTGCGTAGTAGCTTTCCTATAATCCCCACACGATTTTTGGGCAACTTGCACCATTTTTTAGACAGATTTTAGGTGCTGATTCAGTTGTAAAGCCAGTAGTGTGTCTTATCACTATTCTTTTCTTCATGGCATTGTTCCCCTACAGAGAAGCTTGTGTGAAAACAGCTGGAAAAATGCCAATTTTTTTAAAGAAGCAAGAAAGACAAAAAATTCCACCAGTGTTTGTGTTCTGCATTTCGTATTTCCCATAGACCTTCAGATAACATGTGGAGCGGTGCGCTTTTACTGCAAAAAACATAGAAAAAATGGAAAAGTCAAGTCAAGGGCTCCTGCAACCCATGCCCATACTGCGGCCCGCAAACAGTGGGCCCACAATATACAGGAACCTGTGATGTGCATTCCGTATCACAGATGCGGTGCAGAGCACAGGCACGGAGTGTTTGTATGCATGAGCCCTAAATGGCACTAAAAACCTGTGGGAAAGTAATAAAGATTCTGTTCTAGGGTACTTTCTCATATACCAGAAATGGTGCAGATTTTCCAAAATGAATTTTCAGGTGGAAAATCCATAGTATTTTACCATAACAAATCTCATCCACATTCTACATAAAAAACCTGCACAGATCAGGCCAGGTATCAGAAATGAAAGTTCATTCCCAATAATTGTCTAGTGTAAATAAACCGCCAATCGCCCTAAAACAAGCAAATTTGACAATATTTTGCGCAAACAGCGATTTGTTTTTCGCTGCTTGTCACTTTATGTAGTGGGTGGAGCTTAGTGGATGGAACAGGGTCAGCAGGTCAGTGTTCCCTCTGCTGTTTTCACACTGACTTAAGGACTTCTGTAAGCTAGCTCACCGCGACAGGTCAGGCCTCTGACTAGTGCTTTCTGACATCAGGACGTTCTGTGTGGGGATCAAAGCTTGGAGGAGGCTGCCCTAGCTTTGAGCCCTGCACATACTGTAAGACTGGAGGTACCGTCCACAACATTGTCTGTACTCAGAGCGTTATCACTGTGATTTTACATAGGACTGAAGGTACCATTCAGTGGATCACCCAGAAATTTTGCTTAGGGGGGTCTGAGCAGAATAAAGGCGGTGAGCTTGCTACTAGAGATGAGGGAATTTCATATTTTGAAATTCGTTTACGCTTTGTTTGGTGGTAAAAGCAGAATTGTAAAAGTTACCACAGACCATAATGCAAATCTATGATGGAATGCCTTTAGATGCATTTCGTTATTCATTCCGTCACAATAGAAGTCTATGGGCTGCAAAACAGATCCGTCCCATTTCCGTTATGCAGGACAGTCCTATTTTGTCTTTAAGCTCCTTGTTAGAGAACAGCAACTTGTGCAAAAAGTACTGAAACATGGAACAGTTGGACATGTGCATTCAAAAGTTTAGACACGGTCACATTTAGGTTCACCTGTAAAGGTTACATTGCATTTTAGGATCATCCTGAGATTTCACCCACAACCACAAAATCTCTAACTTTTCGTGAGTATTGTATATTGTTGAGGATAAAGGTAAGAGTCCCACCCTTATTCCACATAGACACACTGTACTTAATACTCAGGGCCCCAACACAAAGCTATTGTACTCAAATAAACTATAATTTTTTCCCTCCCTGTGACAGGACTTACCATCCGGTTCTCTTTCACAAACTGCCCACCATATGGCTGGCTCTGGCAGGAGCTGTTGCAGCTTTGTTTCCTCCCTCCTAATCCTGAAGATGCCAAAAGAGGATTGGAGGAGGAGCTGCACAATATTTAAGGTGTGTAGGTCCGGGTCAGAGGAGGTGCGGTCCTTTAAAAGCAGAACAGGGATAAATTATAAATAAATTATCTGAGGTGTTATATCAAACTGTTACTACATTATCTCTACTTAGAGACTTCTCACTGTGTTATCTCTGGTGTTACATAGGTCTGCAGGTACCATCCATACCTTCCAACCATCCCGGATCCGGCGGGACAGTCCCAGAGTTCAGTGGCTGTCACACGATCCTGGGAATGCTATGGCATGTCCCAGTGAATACCAAATCTCCGAGGAAAGGAAATGATGATGATTCCTCTAGGGGTGGACTGGGAACTTAAAGTGGGCCTGGGCAAAAAACTGAAAGTGGTCTCATGTTGTAGGCAGGTCCAATTTGACAGAAGATGGGGCAACAGAAGTAGGACAGTCCAGCAAAACTGCAGTGAAGGACAAAATACCACCACAGCAAATACCACAGAGCAGCACTAAATACAGCCTCTGGGAAACAAACTAACAGAGTGCAGCATAAAATTCTGCCGCCCACCTCACAGTATGAAGCTGTATAATCGTCCTAAAGACAGCAATATCATTGACTTCGGGAGGGCACCACTGACCTGGTGCATAAGAGTCTAATGCTCATACATTAATTAATGCTGCTGGTATTAGATCTTTATGTACCTTGCTGATGGCCAAGAGGAGGGAACAAGTGGCCCCCTGGGCATTGGACCACCAGGAAATTTCCTTGTAGGGTCTATGGGGAACAGGACTAGGGGTGTGTTATTTTTTTATTTTATTAACAATTTCGGGGTCAGTGCTACTATAAGTGGCCACTAAAGGTGGCACTCTACTGTGTGGTGGCAGGAAAAGGGCATTCTACTGTGTTGGGGCATTAAGGAGGATAACTACTGTGTGGAGGAAACTAAGTGGGCATTACTACTGTGTGGGGGCACTTTTGAGGCATAACTACTGTGAAGGAGGGACTAAGGGGGCATTATACTGGGTAGGGGCAAAAAGTGGACATAAATACTGTGTGGGGGCACAGAGGACGGGACAAGATTGGGGCGTGTATAGATAAACACTGTGACTTAGTGTAAATAAATGTGCAGCTAAACACGCCGCTGATAATGTCCCTACTTGGAATTTTTAAAAGTTGGCAGATGTATGACCATCCACTACATTTTCTGCACGGTATTGCAGGTTTACTCCGTGGTTGCTGCATAGAGGATGTACATTAATTAACAGATTGCACACATTTCACGATGCATGGAGCAGCTGCCTAAGGGCTCTTTAACACAAGGGAGTTTTCGATCCGGATGCGATGACTGTAGTCAGTGGCATAACTAGAAATGACTGGGTCCCACAGCAAATTTTTGAATGGGACTCCCCCTACTTCCGTGCAACCTCCACTCCTGTGACTATTCAAGATAGCTATCTGAGACCAGGCCCGGTAGCCTCTCCGTCTGGTTCCTACATGTATATACTGTATTACATGTCACTGTATATAGTGTCACTGTATATAATGTCATTGTATAATACTGTTGAAGGTGCTGTGACAATAAAATCTTTATGTCCTCCTCCTTGGTGGGCCCCTTTTGGAGGTGAGGCCCCAAAGCAGCCACTTCCCCTGCTACCCCCTATAGCTACGCCCCTGCCTGGAATGAATATGCAGCACCTGGACTGAATCCTGACCCATTCATTTCAATGGGTGTTTGCACATGAGCGTTGTTTTTCATGTATCAGTTCTGCATTCAGGAAAAGATCATAGCATGTTCTATATTATGCATTTTTTATGCAGCTCTATCTCCATAGAAGTGAATGGGGCTTGCGTGAAAAACTGAGGACATCCGGATGCAATGCATTTTTTACTGATGGTTGCTAGGAGATGTAGATTGTTATCCTTCAGTTTTTTTTTCACGCACATGAAAAACACATGCAATCCAGATATCTGGATGGAAAAAATGCACACACTGAATACAATCTCAGACAAAACTCATTGAACTTGCGTGCAAAACCATCAGTTTTTCCCTGAACAGACACAATCCGTATGGCTCGTGTGAAGGGGGCCTTACAATAATTTATGTCAGAAAATTGGTGTAAATTAAAACTATCTTTGTGAGCTACTGGCTAAAGTAGTTGTCAGTTTCTGGTTAACGGACGGCAGAAGATGCAACAAATTTAATAAAAAGGTCTGAGCTTCTTAATAATTTACCACATCTTTACAACATCTTCAGCTTTTTGCGATGACTGGTGTATGCAATACCGTAATGAGTTTATATGGGATAAACAATCGCACTAGCTACCAAATATGTAAAAAACGGCACACCATTTTATGACTTTTTTTGTGTTTTTGGTGACATTTTTTCGGGCATTTTATTTTATTCTATAGGGAATTATATGGATAAAAGCATATGAAAAATGTAAAATTGAGGGCTTGCTGCATTTCTCATGAAAGATTTCACTGCAAAAACAACAGAAACCAGAATGTGGTTTCAAATTGGCAACATCACCCAGAAAACTTTCAGGCCTCTTTCACACGGGTGTCATGTTTGACGCCCGGATAAGAGGCGGGTGCGTTGCGGGAATATGCGTGATTTTCCCGCGCGGGTGCAAACGTTTGTAACGCGTTTTGCACGCGTGTGAGAAAAATCGCCATGTTTGGTACCCAACCCAAAGCCGGACTTCATCACTGAAGTCCGGTTTCCGGTCTTCTGTAGAATTGATTATTTTCCCTTATAACATGGTTATAAGGGGAAATAATAGCATTCTTAATAAAGAATGCATTGTAAAATGAAGTTGAAGGGTTTAAAAATAATAAAAGTTAACTTACCTTAGCCACTTGATCGCGTAGTTCCGATCTCTCCTCTCTTTCCCTGCATCAGCTAAGATCTAAAGGACCTGTGATGACGTCACATCACATGGTCCAATCACATGGTCCATCACCATGGTAAGATGGACCATGTGATGTGACGTCATCGTAGGGTCTTTTAGATCTTAGCGGATGCAGGGAAAGAGAGGAGAGATCGCAACTGCGCGATCAAGTGGCTAAGATACGTTAACTTTTATTATTTTTAACCCCTTCCACTTCATTTTACAATGCATTCTTTATTAAGAATGCTATTATTTCCCCTTATAACCATGTTATAAGGGAAAATAATAGAGATCGGGTCCCGTTGCTAAGCAACCATGCGGGAAAATCGCAACGCATCTGCACTTGCTTGCGGATGCTTGCGATTTTCCCGCAGCCCCATTCACTTCTATGGGGCCTGCGTTGCGTGAAAAACGCACAATATAGAGCATGCTGCGATTTTCACGCAACGCAGAAGTGATGCGTGAAAATCACCGCTCATGTGCATTGCCTTATAGAAATGAATGGGTCCGGATTCAGTGCGGGTGCAATGCGTCCTCCTCACGCATTGCACCCGCGTGGAAAACTCGCCCGTGTGAATGCAGTCTATGCCTTTCTGCTGGCAGCTACTTATCCCGATCTGATTTGTCTGTATTTAGACTGCTATTATTTTCCCATATAACCATGTTATAAGGTAAAATAATAAAATATAAAGAATACTCAACCCGAAACCGGACTTCAGTGATGAAGTCCGGCTTCGGGTCTGGGTACTGTGAGGCAGTGACAGGCCTCATGGCTGATAGAAGAGAGGAATGGCAGGATTATCCATCTCTTTCCCATCAGTGGGCAGGTCTGAGGCAGCAACAGGTGCCACAATCAAAAGAGCATAAAGCTGTCCTCACAGTGAGATGGGTGTGTCCTGTGAGGTACAGAAGCCTGGAGTGGTTCTGTGTGTGGTTTGATCTGGGAGCGCTGAGAGACCACAAGGCTGGGAGTAGCCTGAAGTTTGGGGGGTCCCGCGACGCCTAGGGATAAGGGTCGCATGGTCAGCGTCGGGCGGACGACTGGACCACAATCCCCCAAAAGACACCGGTGAGGTAACAGCCAGGAGGCTGATGGACATTGGGCTGGGAAAGCCGCATGGGTGCCGTGTGTGTGAACAGTGTCTTAGGTGAGTCAGGGACACACTGTGTTAAGTTAGAGCCCAGCCGGGCAGGTGTTTGTTTTGAATTTCATTTATTTATGTTGATGCTGGGACAATAAAGCGATGTTTTGGCCCCTAACGCTGCGGTGGACGACTATCTGTATGTGAACGTCCTCGAGACCAGAGCTAACCCCCCACATTTGGTGGAGGATGCGGGCAGTCATCCCTGCTGGAAAAAGGCAAAGTGTTGCTAGGGGCAACGACCTGACAGAAAAGAGCAGGTGCTGCTGAATGTTGCCAAGGAAATTGCTGTGTTGCTGTGCATGATTTAAAGGGCCAGAAGCCTGCTTGTTCGCTGGAGCAGGTGCTGCTGGAAAACTGCTGGTGTTACTCTGGACTTATTTTTTTCTGTGGTGCAAGCTGTGTTGGTATTTAAAGGGCCAGAAGCACAATAAAAGAAACTGACCTGTGGAAATTTTTTGGTCAAAATGGCGACCTGGGTGAAAGATGGTCTGGTTTGGCAGAAAACCGAGGCCACAGAGAAAATAATAGAGCAGCTGGTGCGGGAAACTAATTGCATGTTGAGGAAGTCAAGTGCTGCACTCAGAGAGGCTGCTCTGAATCGTAGTGGACTGTTCGAGGTAATATGTGCCGTTGCCAAGGGCAACCGTCGGGAAGACAAAGAGGTGGAGAGTGGTGCGTTTCTCAGGAGTGCCTATTTTCCCTGCGACTGTGCACAGAGTCCTAAAGGGTGCGGCTGGAATGTCCGTCCGGAAAAAGACAGGAGACAAGTCCAAGGCGTCTCCCGTGGCAACTACTGCATTGAGGAGAAGGGTGGTGACCGTGCTGGAGATATACCTGGACTACCCTTATCTTCCGGGAGTGCTGAGTCAGTGACGACAATCGGTAAGACTGTTCCTGTTGATAATTTTGTGGCAGACCCTGTGACAGTGAGCCGGCGGCAGTTGCTACCTGCCGGGCTGGTGAGTGATAAAGCGCTGCGGCGTGAAGATGTCTCAAAAATGAGTGACTATGGGAAAAATGCTGTGTCTGAACAGGCTGGTAAGCCTGTTGCGGTTGCTCTCTCGCAGGAATCTGCAGGGGAGAAGCTCAAGATGTTGTTTAAAGTGCCCGTGACCAAGGCTAGGTTTGGGATGGCGAAAATCAGAGATCCCATGCTAGCCGGGGTAAGAGGTAGAATGATGTCTGTCCGGGACAATTATGTGAATACTGTGGACTATCCGGTGGTCCTCACGGAGGGTGAGACCATGGTGGGAACAGAGACTGATGGACTTGATGTTGCAAATATGCTCATGCGTGACATAATGTGGGGCAATGGAGACACTTCTGTAGGAAGTAATGAAGCTCCTACAGAACCTGTACCTGTCCCTTTAAGTGAAGGTGTAAGGCAAATGCAGATAGAAAGCAATGGTTTAAGTGAAATGACCATTAGAAACAGTGGTGCAGACACGGTGCCAAGTGAAGGTGCAGAGTTTGTTGAAATGTATAATGATAATGTGGTTAATGTGAAGGTTCTGCACATAGAAAACAAGTTACTTGAAGTGCCTAATGATATGTGTGATGATGATATACCTGCTCCTTTAAAGGGTGTGATCAGGGAAGAAGCTCCCCCTGTTGGTAAAAATGTGGATGGTATAAAAAGGCTAATTGATGTTGAGAGCTCACAACTGAGGGAAACCACTGTGAAAAATGTGCAAGTACATGGGGCCGTCCTAGAGGGTGTACCACACGTACTAGAAGTGGATATGCAGTCTCCACAGGTTTCTATGGTTAATAAAATGTCCCAGGTGGGGATTAGCTCATCGGTGCCCCTAGAGGACAGGATTGAGAATGACACGAGCAGTATATATAACGCATGTTCTGTAACCGATAGCAACTCAGAGAGAAAGGCTGCCATGTTGAGGTCTTGCCAAACTGACGTGGTTACTAGTAGCGACCAGGTGACAGTTATATCTGACGAGACGAGAGTTCAGTCGGGTGACGTCAGCCTAGTGTCTGAAGCTCATATCCAGTCAGTCTTAGATGACCTGACAGAACAGTACAGCTGCAAACCGGAGGCTGATCTCACTCTCGCCACACGGTCCCTAGATACGATAGAGAAGGGACTAGCTGTCGTCACAGAGTCGCTAAAGATGGCTGCAGAAGGGTCAAAAGAGGAGACCCCGGAAAAGACGAGTGAATTGAAGGGTCTACCGCCTGGTGTCCTGGGGAAGGGAAAAGACTCCAGAAAGACACAAAAGTCTATAGTAGACCTCGACAATGGGCTTGAAGAGTCCCTGGGGGAAATCCCACAGAGTGTCTAAGGAAGAATGGTGGTACTCCTACAACTGCTGTTACACCAGAACAGAGTGAAGAGCCGCTGGAACAGAAGGCCCAAGAGCGGGCGCTGCTAACAAGCTGGTCCGAAAAACTAAGAAGACGACTATGGCCCTCTCCTTGGCTAGAGCCCTTGAAAAAGCGCTTAAGGAGCGAGATGAATTGGAGAGGCTGAACAAGCAACTCAGAGTAGAGATGGAAGATCTCAGGAGCTCAAAAGATGAAATCTATGAGTTGGAGAGGCCTAAGCGTGCTCCTGCGCAGCAGGGGAAGAAAATGAGATACCTGAAGAGGAAGATTCTCTAAAAGATGCCAAGAAGTCAGAGCCCGTTAAGAATGGGTCTGGAGGTGGTGGCGCTGTGGTGCCAGCCGAGGCAGAGAGGAAGATGGAAGAGGTATCTGCTGAACCAGATGATGGTGCTGAGGTGGATGCAGAAGCCCAGAGACTCGTGGCAGTGTGTGGCCAGGACCTGGTCATGAAAGACATTCCCTCTGCTGTCAATGCCTTCCAGAAAGCCAGCAGTCTGCTGGGGAAGAAATACGGGGGACCGACGACCAGTATGAGGGTGCTGTCTACTCCGATGGGCTGGCTCTCCTGAATCCTGCCCGAAAGGAGAACCATATCCTGGGTGAACCTCTTCAGGGATTGCCAGAAGATGCTGAGTCTGAAACGGACTCTGATGTCCCAAGTACCTCCATCCTTAATGAGAAAGAGGAGGAGGAGCTAAGAATGCAAGTATGTAATGCTGTGTCCGTGAAGGATGAAAAGCCTATCAAAGTGACTGAAGACTCCAAAAGAGACTCAAAGGCTGAGGCTGATGAGTTGGAGTGGGAGAAATCCTCGGATGTTCCCAAGACCAAAGATAAGGCTGAAGAAGAGTCGGCCGAAGTGAGGGAACAGTTTAGTCGAGAGTTGCAGCAGTCCAAGAAAGGACATGAGGAACATGTGCTGATGCGAAATGTGGAGAGAGAAAAAACGAAAAGAGAGAGGCCACTGGTGCGAAAGCGCATCATCCTCACTCGTGAAAGAGAGTACCGGGTCATGAGATGGGCAAGAAAATCCCGTAGGTCTTATTTGCCCCATAGTAAACTCATGTGGGTAAGAAACCAAGCACTATTGGCCTGGGTCTGGCAGAATAAGGGGAAGACTGTAGGCCAGGTCGATGCCCTCTCACGAGCATCGTGGTTGGATGCTAGTGTTCACCCCTACGGGGTTGAACAAAGGGGGGGATATGTGAGGCAGTGACAGGCCTCATGGCTGATAGAAGAGAGGAATGGCAGGATTATCCATCTCTTTCCCATCAGTGGGCAGGTCTGAGGCAGCAACAGGTGCCACAATCAAAAGAGCATAAAGCTGTCCTCACAGTGAGATGGGTGTGTCCTGTGAGGTACAGAAGCCTGGAGTGGTTCTGTGTGTGGTTTGATCTGGGAGCGCTGAGAGACCACAAGGCTGGGAGTAGCCTGAAGTTTGGGGGGTCCCGCGACGCCTAGGGATAAGGGTCGCATGGTCAGCGTCGGGCGGACGACTGGACCACAATCCCCCAAAAGACACCGGTGAGGTAACAGCCAGGAGGCTGATGGACATTGGGCTGGGAAAGCCGCATGGGTGCCGTGTGTGTGAACAGTGTCTTAGGTGAGTCAGGGACACACTGTGTTAAGTTAGAGCCCAGCCGGGCAGGTGTTTGTTTTGAATTTCATTTATTTATGTTGATGCTGGGACAATAAAGCGATGTTTTGGCCCCTAAAGCTGCGGTGGACGACTATCTGTATGTGAACGATCCTCGAGACCAGAGCTAACCCCCCACAGTACCAAACACTTTGCGATTTTTCGCACGCGCGTGCAAAACGCATTAAAATGCTTTGCACTCGTGCAGAAAAATCGCGCATTTTCCCGCAACGCACCCGCCTCTGTGAACCCAGCCTTATAAAGAGTAGACAGACACAATCCAAAATGTTTTCCCTTCAACAGACTTTGTTAGAAAATTCAGCCATTGTTAGGCTACGTTCACACGAAGACAATTATCGCGCGACAAAAAGTCTCGCGACAAATCGGGAACCACTACACTGCAACATTTGTAGCGTGACATTGATGTCACATTAATGTCGCGCAACAATTTTTATAATTGGAGTCTATGGTGGTGTCGCACGTGCAACATGCGACATGTTGCAACTGCGACACAACAGTCGCCAAAAATCCATCCTGGATGGATTTTTTCAGACTGTCGTGTCTCAGTCGCAGCATTTCGCATGTCGCAATGCGACACCATAGACTCCCATTATAAAAATTGTCGCGCGACAATAGTCGTGTGAACGTAGCCTTAGGGTTCCTTCACACACAGTTTCAGTCCTGGCTTATTAGATCAAAAAATGACTAACAACCAGTGTATTTTGTAGTGTTTTTTTTTTTTTTTTTTTATTGAGAGTTTTTCTTTTTTTTTTGCTAGTATAACATGTTTTAGCACCAGATATTTTTAATGAAATTTTGGTGTGTCTGGCATTTCGTTACAGAGGACAGTGTCCCCTTACAATGTCACTTCCTTTTGTAGAGCCGTATGGGAAAAAAAAAACATTAGTTAAAAAAAAAAGACATGCAAAAACGTCTTTAAAAAACATCAAAACACACTGCACATGTTTTTTTGAAACTGCAAAAAAAGGAAGACCCAGAGCATGCTGCGATTTTGCAAAAGCCTGAGTGACACAAAAAGCGCAACTCAGGAGGAAGAAAGGGTTTCATATTTCCCATAGACTTCCATGCAACATCTGAAACTGATGCTTTTCCCCTAAAAAACGCGGCAGAAAACGACATAAAAATGCACCAAATACTGCAATAAAAACTCAAAATGCCTGAAAAAAATCTATATGTGACACTAGCCTTATACACATTTCGCTAATGTGTGTGGTCTGGTTTAGTGTTTTCTCTCAAAAAAGTATAACTCATTGTAAAAGTAAAAGTCTCTCAGTTCCTTTTAAATAATCACATTAAAGATGACATTTTGTTGGGCAATACAAGGAACAGCATTTGTGTCGTGAGGTTATACACAGATCATTGTGCACAGATCACAGGATTTCATGTGATGGAAACGCTTTATAAAATATCCTGTTTTGCTCATGTACAGTACTTGATGTTTACTCTCTTGCACTTGGGTGTCATAGGGATTGCCTCTATTGGAGCATGTGGATATCATGGAGGAGGAGGTCCCACCGCAGTGAAATCGCTCATAATAAAAACTCTAATGCTACATTCACATCTCCGCTAAACGTCATCCTGTAGTCTGTTCCTTTACTGTAATTGCTGCTCCTGGCTGCTCACTTAACCACAGCCTACACAGGACTCAGCAGCTTACCAAATACAAGAGGGTGGGATCAGTCCACACAAGGCATCAGTTTGCCATGCCGATAAATTAACCTTTTCCCCAATATTCAGCCTTTGGAAGGAAATATTTGCATGAAATACATTATCCCTTTATGCAGTGGGCTGCTAGCACAGAGGAGAAGAAGGATGATATGGAAGATAAGCATTGTGGGATTCTGGATAGTAAGGTGGTAATGTCTGGACCAGAGAGGTAGATTTGTGTGTCATCAGCATAAAAGTGATACTGAAAGCCATGGGACTCTATGAGCTGTCCCAGGCCAAAAGTGTAGATTGAGAAGAGGGGTCCTAGGACAGAGCCTTGCGGGACACCAACACAGAGGGAATGAGATGAGGAGGTGGTGTGGGAGTGGGAGACGCTAAACGTCCACTCTGTGAGATATGATACAGGAGAGGGCTAGGTCAATGATGCCAAGAGATGAGAGTTTGTAACAGAAGGGAGTGGTCGACAGTGTCAAATGCAGAGGACAAGTCAAGGAGAAGGAGGACAGAGTAATGTTTTTTAGTTTTGGCTGTTAGTAGGTTATTGGTGACTTTGGTAAGGGCAGTCTCAGTTGAGTGGTGGGGTTGGAAGCCAGATTGTAAGTGGTCAAAGAGGGAGCAGGAGAAGAGGTGAGAGAACAGTTCAGAATGGACATGTTGGTCAAGTAGCTTTGAGTCATATGGAAAAAGTGATATGGGGCGATAACTGGATAAAGAAAATGGGTCAAGTGAAGGCTTTTTGAGGATGGGTGTATTGGTAGCATGTTTAAAACCAGAGGGGAAGACACCAGAGGTTAGTGATAGGTTGAATAGATGAGTTAGGGCTGGGATAAACACTGTGGTGAGGTTAAGGGTGAGGTGGGATGGGATTGGGTCAAGTGCACAGGTGGTGATATGTGACCTGGAGAGTAGAGTGGAGAGTTTTTCTTCTGTAATGGTGAAGAAGTGAGTTTTGGGAGAAGAGGATGGAGCAGTTGTGTAGAGGGTCTGTGGGGACTGTGCACTGAAGCTTTCTCTGATGTTGACTATCTTTTGTTTGATGTATGTGACAAAGTCCTTAGCTGAGATGAGAGGAGAGGATTGGGGCGCTGGGGGACGGAAAAGGGAGTTGAAAGTGTTAAAAAGTTGTGTACAAAAATAAATGTTTTTTCCTGATGCCCACAACCTGCCTCTGCTAGGGAAATAATCATACTTGTGGTCCCCGCTGCTCCAGTCCTGTATGCTGGCTCCCATGTGTCCATCTTTCGGTCTGTGGCTGGTTTACTTAATCCCCTGCAGGAGCATGGTACAGTAACTTGCTCCGCTGTAGTCAACCATTGGCTTAATTGGCTTTATTAGCTATAAGCCATAATTTACCTGCACATATTTCCTATGTTCTCTTGCATGTAGAGGATTATCAGCCCTGAAAATGGTTGCTGATTGTGGGCTGCTGAGTCCTGTGTAGGTTGTAGTTGAGTAGGATTTTGCCCTGCGAACCAAGAGCAGCCAGCAAAGCAACATACCATGAGCCAGAACTGCTGGAAATAATAGAAAGATTAGCAACCATACAGGAAAGAGTGCTGAATATTTGACAGAAAATATACCACATGTGCTTTGGGCTATAGACTTCCCTACATCTTGGTTAGGGCAATAAACATCAGGGCCCTTACCGTATTAAAGAAACTATTTGGCCATCTGTTGGAAAACTGCACCTAGCTGAGGATACAGATATAAAAACAAATTAATGGTCGGTATATGAGTAAAGTCTTTTGTCCAAAATAAGTAACGGCACTGAGCGGGATCTATACGCTGGATATATTTGCTATAGACAGCCTTGAGAAAGCTGCCTATGCAATGTGTGTGATAAAAACTGTACCTATCACTGCCAGTATGTGTACAATTTAAAAAGTTTGTCCTAATTTTTTTTTAAAGTGCCAGAGAGCAGAAGGCTGTATGAAATGAAGGAAAAACAGAAACAAGTCTTCTAATTGTCATGTCGCTCTTTTGCTCTTTGTTCCTATCCCCGCTGAGCTTGCAGAGATCACGTGCCATTCATTGTTCACATGGCTGCTGCAGCCATTTACTGGTCTCAGTTATCATTAGTGATACTGTAAGTATTTGGATAATGATTTTTAAGGAAGGGTGTTGTGATGTTCAGACGAACATTGCAACCACCACTCTGCATAGTCTGTGCACAGATAGCAGCCTATAGAACTATAATGGAGAGCTGGAGATCCACCACAATATTGCAAGGTTATTACTAGAATGCATCCATGCAATTCCCTAACAAATGTGAAAGTACAGTAGCTTCAACGGAAACTTTAAATTTTAACTTGAAAGCTTTAAAAATCATGTGTTGTGTTTTTGCTTGTTTTCATGGTTTCTTTTTTTTTTATCTAGACTACAGCATAATAGACCACCTGCTGCCAAAGGCTGGACTACAATCTTTAAAGCAATTTATTTCTTGACCCTAAAGCTATGAAGGTATTAAACAATATACGGTACTTCAATGATTGCATTCCCGAAGACTTCATCAATTATGTCAAGTCATTTGACCTGTCTGCCATAAGCTCTAGCTCACCTTGTATCAGGCTCCTGTCAGATACAATATAAATTTACATTAAGCATGTATTTAGTTAGTGCAGATGCAGGAGTCAGCTGATAAGTGAAGATACACAGTATACACACATACATACATAATTATCAGAGAACTAGAACTTGAATAGTTCAGGAATTACAGGCTTATGCAGTTAAACCTTTAGAGAAGGAGATACTGTAGAAGGAATAATGTAAGCAGTCAGATATGGTTGTGAACATAGTTAAGCCCTTAAAGGGGTTGTCCAAGACCGAGTTATGAAATGAAAAATACAGTACTGTAAATATGATGGTCAGCAATATATACATAAGCTAAGCAGTTAGTTTTAGGAAAAAAAATAATATTTCCTCATTTCCCTAGTTCTCTTCAGGCCCTTTGTTTACCTTCAATAACAACAATCCCGGAGGGTTTTGTCATGAATATTTGTGGGCAAAAAAAAAACTGCCCCTCTCCCTACTCTGCAAAGGGAGTGAATAACAGTGCTGTCCTGAGCGACATGTCTGACTGCCGGGAGACTCAGCAGCATGTTGTGTGTAGAACTACAAGTCCTAGCTGTACAATGACACTGCTGATACACACATGCTCTTCCCCCTATCTGTTCATGTGCATTGCTCTGCAGAACTCCTCAAGTCTGTCAGCTCTGTGTCTGCAGGATGAGGATCCCGTGTCTCTTCACTGCCTGGAACTGCTCAGCAAATCCTTCAGCCCTGAGTGTGTGCTGCAGATGGGGTTAATTTTTCCTGAAGAATCCAGTGGGAGGGAGACACAGGGCAGACAGAAGCAGATGGTAGTGCAAGGGGCGTGGCCAGCACAGTGATGGCAGTGCAAGGAGCCATGGCCAGCACTGTAACATCTCATGCACAGACACAAACTTGCTCCTTAGGCTTGTGCACAAAACATCATCAGAGCAGGGTGAGAGGCTGACATCACAGGTCATGTGACCCTCAGTGAAATCTGAGAAAGGAGCTACTGCAGATGAAGTAAGTCAATTGTAAACCCCTTACATTTCATAACTTGGACAACCCCTTTAACTATGCATAATAAAATTTCATATTCTCACTGATCCTGATGATAAAAATGCCACAAATGGTATGATTGTATTTCTCTCCCCAGCCTAAACCTACAGTAGTCAGCGGTTTAGCAAGGTTGAAACTGCTGTCAGATCTCCTCTAAGCCTACATTCACACGACACAAGGCAGTTTTCAGGGCCAATGAACGTCTATAGGGCTATTCACATGGCTGAGATGGTTTAAGGGCAACACAGTAGCTTATTGGTTAGCAATATTGCCCTGAGGTGCTGGAGTCCTGAGCTCATTTCTGAACTGGGGAAACATGTGTTTGGAGTTTGTATTCCTTGTTGATGAAGTTCTCCCCTTTGTTTGCATGGATAACTTGTTAAGGGCGCCCAAGGGCGCCCAAGGGCGGACTGGGAACTAAAAATGGCTTCACATTGTAGGCGGGTCTAAACTGACTGTAAAACAACAGTATGTCAATAAACTCAAAACAGACTGGGTTCCTTGGAGATATTAAAAATAATATTACCACCATATTGTGATTGAACAATACCACAATACTATAATGACTAATTGAGCCATGATACTAAATGAAAATAATATGTAGTGACCAAATAATACAACCAAACAGTAGTCAGGGGAGGCATACAGACAGTCTGCAAGGTATCATCACTAGAGATGAGCGAATTTCATATTTTGAAATTCGTTTGCGTGTTGTTTGGTGGTAAAAGCAGAATTGCGTTACCGAGGACCATAAAGCAATTCTATGATGGAATGCATAACGGAATGCCTTTAGAGGCATTCTGTTATTAATTCTGTCATGCTAGAAGTCTATGGCCTGCATAAGGGATCCAGCCTGTTTCCATTATGCAGGGGAGTCCTCTCCAGCATAACGGAAACGGGATGGATCCGTTATGCAGGCCATAGACTTCTATTATGACGGAATGAATAACGGAATGCCTCTAAAGGCAATCCATTATACATTCCATCATGGAATTGCGTTATGGTCCGTGGTAACGGAATTCATAACGCAATTCTGCTTTTACAATCAAACAAAGCGCAAACAAATTTCATAACATGAAATTCGCTCACCCCTAATCATCACACTGCAGACCAGATACAGGAGTAACATACTGCAAAAACATTAAAAACAAACACACATGACCAACATCCTTTCTGATCATAGTCTTCTGCCACACTTTATGTATGGGCAGAGATCCCTCCCCATGAGTCGTTGTTTGATCAACATCTATCACTCCCAAATATAATATGACTGTTTGTTAGAGTTGAGCGAACCCAAACTGTAAAGTTCGGGTTCGTTCCAGACTTTAGAAATTTTCGTACCCAGACCCGAACCCGAACATTTTCATAAAAGTTTGGGTTCGAGTTTAGTGTTTGGCCGTTTATTAAAGCTTGTTGAAAGGCTGCAGTGCAGCCAATCAACAAGCGTTTAACATGTGTGCCCTTAAAAGCCATCACAGCCATGCCTACTAATGGCATGGCTGTGATTGGCCAAGTGCAGCATGTGACCCAGCCTCTATATAAGCTGGAGTCACGCAGCGCCGCACGTCACTCAGCTCTTACTAGTGTAGGGATAGAATGCTGCTTCTGTGAGGGAGAGAATAGGAAAGAATCTGACAATAAGAACTTGTTGTTAACTCAGCAATCTACAGTGATTTTTTCTTGTGGGTGTAATGCAACTTTTTTTTTACCCTGCCCTGAGCCTAGTGACACAGAAAAATAAGTATTGTCCATTTGTTAATTAGGTGGGTGTCGGCGGCCATTTTGTGCAAGTGGAGTGCACTTGCACCTGCATATGTGCCAGGGACAATAATTTAATCTTGTTCTTTTAGTTCAGTGGGCAACATATACCCATTTTTTAAGTGCACCTGCACTGCATATGTGCCAGGAGAAGAGAAAATAATATAGGTAACGCGTCTGTGAGTTTAGGGACCCAGGGGGTGACATTTTCAATTTTTTTTCTGTAAAGTACCCATGTGAGTGTAATCAATTCAGTAAATCCATCTGTTAGATTCTGGGAGGACAAATTCATTTTTTTTTTTTGCTAAAAAGTACATTTGCGCCCTGCACTGCATTTGTGATAGTGAAAAAAATTATTTAAATAATCTGTTTCATTTGTGGCTGAAAAAATCATATATTTTTTTTCAATAAAGTAGCTTTTCGGCCTGCACTGCAAATTTGATAGTGAAATAAAATCACTAAATACAACTGGGACATTGTGGGTGAAAAAAACACTTAATTTTTGGCACAAAGTTAATTTGCACCCTGCACTGCATTTGTGATAGTGAAAGAAAATCAGTTAAATCCATCTGTTTCATTTGTGGGTGAAAAAAATCATATTTTTTTTCCAATCAAGTACCTTTTCGGCCTGCACTGCAAATCTGATAGTGAAATAAAATCAGTAAATACAACTGGGATATTTTGGGTGAAAAAAAAACTTTTTTCTTTTGCCATAAAGTACCCCTGTGGCCTGAGCTGTGTATCAGTAAAAAAATCAGTAAAAAAATCTGTAAATCCAGCTCTTAGATTGTGGTTGGACATTTCCACGGTTATCAGGCCAGTCATTCACAAGTGGCTTGGAGATTGTGTTCCTGCTGCACTGCATACGTGACTGGGAAATATATTCTGTAAATTCAGCAGCGTTTAGATTGTTGGGTGATCTGTACCCCTTATTTCTTTCAAAGTACCCCTGCACTGCATACCTCACAGGGAAATATATTCTGTAAATTCAGCGGTGTTTAGATTGTTGGGTAATCTGTACCCCTTCTTTTTTTCAAAGTACCCCTGCACTGCATACCTAACAGGGAAATATATTCAGTAAATTTGGCGGCGTTTAGATTGTTGGGTGATCTGTACTCCTTCTTTCTTTTAAAGTACCCCTGCACTGCATACCTGACAGTGACAGTAATAATTCAATTAAATTCATCTGTCACATATTTGTGTGAACTAAAGCAATTTTTCCTCTTTATGACACCGGTACTTCATATCTGACAGTGAAATGAATTCAGTAAATCCATCTGTTAGATTCAAGGTGAGAAAATTTACTTTTTTGGGCGGTCAAGTACCCCTGCGGCCTGCGCTGTGTATCTGAGAGTGAAAATAATTCTATTAAATTTGTCTGTCACATTGTTGTGTGACTAAAACTAATCTTTTCTCTTTAAGACACTGGCACAGCATACCTGATAGGGAACTTATTTTTTAAAATTTGCCTTTTACTTCATTGGGTGGCCGAAAAGAATGAGGAGAGCATCAAATAAAGGACGTGGCCCTGGTCGTAGTGCTGCTGGTGTTGGTGGAGCTCCTGTTGCAGGGAGAGGACATGGCCGATCTGTGCCAGCTACACGCCCAAATGAAACACTTTCATTAGGTGCGCGTAGACGACAGAGCCTTCAGCGTTGTTTATAAGGCCTGAATGCCGCTCTGCGAATGGTGAGGCCAGAACAAGTACAGTCACTAATAGATTGGGTAGCTGACAGTGCCTCCAGTACCTTCACATTGTCTCCCACCCGGTCCCCTGCTGAAAGCTCAGAGTTGGCATCTGCAGGCCATGGGCATCTATTTTGTCAATTTTCTTTTTATTAAACTGGACATAATCAAGTAGAGGCAATGATATACAAAGGTACATAGTTGTCAAACATAGCCAGCAAAAAAGGCACATGAGTAGTTGTACAAATAGTTTCTTCAGAGACATGGCATATATAAACTCAAGTGCATCTTAGGATAGATAGTCCTTGTATATCCAAGTGTAAAAACATATCTACGTTTATCCTCCACACAGTTATCAAATAACAGCCACAAGTAAATATGAATAAAACATAGTGTGAACAAAGAATTGGGGTGGGGGGGGGGGGACCGGAGAAAAAGAAAAATGGAAGGGATAATGGTCATTCCGATGATGCCCGCAAACTAGCTTCAAGGTGAAGGGTTCAGCGTCCTAACGCTGATATTGCAGATCAGCGACTTAAAGGGCTTCTGTCACCCCCCTTAACCCATTTTTCACTAGCTGACATTAGCTATTTGCTAATGTCAGCTGAGTCGAAATATATATTTATTACCTTGTCCGAAGTTGTAAATTACGTTAAAAAGCCACTTTTATAATATGCAAATGATCTTCGCTACCAGCAAGTTGGGCGTTTACTTGCTGGTAGCCGCCGCATCTAGATGAGTTATGCACGCCCCCTTCCTCGTTTGATAGACAGGGCCAGCGCTTTCTCCTCCTCGCACTGGCCCTGTCTGAAGATGAAATCCCGCGCCTGCGCCGTACCGCTCAGTAGTCGGCGCAGGCGCTCTGAGTGAAGGACGCGAGCTTTGCCGCTCCGTCCTCAGTGCGCCTGCGCCGATTACGTCACCGCTACACCCGCATGGCATCCGGGTGTAGCGGTGGCGTAATCGGCGCAGGCGCACTGAGGACGGAGCGGCAAGCTCGCGTCCTTCACTCAGAGCGCCTGCGCCGACTACTGAGCGTGCACGGCGCAGCGCGGATTCATCTTCAGACAGGGCCAGTGCGAGGAGGAGAAGCGCTGGCCCTGTCTATCAAACGAGGAAGGGGGCGTGCATAACTCATCTAGATGCGGCGGCTACCAGCAAGTAAACGCCCAACTTGCTGGTAGCGAAGATCATTTGCATATTATAAAAGTGGCTTTTTAACGTAATTTACAACTTCGGACAAGGTAATAAATATATATTTCGACTCAGCTGACATTAGCAAATAGCTAATGTCAGCTAGTGAAAAATGGGTTAAGGGGGGTGACAGAAGCCCTTTAACATCTCACAGTGACAAATTATCTGCCCCTGTCCCGTTACGAAACAACAGCCAGGGCTTCCATAGCTGTTGGTATTTACCATGTTCTCTGGCCTTCCAGCCTGCCAACTCCTCCAGGTGACAAATTTGGTCAACCTTATGTAGCCATTGATCTAATGTAGGGGGCTCAGCATGTAACCATCTTTGTGGTATAAGCAGCCTGGCCGCTTGTAGCAAATGAGTTGCAAGATTTTTCCTGGAAAGGGATAAGGCGGGTGTGGGGAGCCACAGACAAGTGCAGCCACCTGTCCACAGCCAATGTGGACAAGCTCACAAGCAATAATGAGGGGGATAGCAGAATGGAAGCCTTAATTATCTTATTGATGGTGGCCGAAACCTGCGCCCAGAATGGGCGTATTTTCGAACAGGACAAGAAGATATGTGACAAAGTCCCAAGTCATCTCCGCATCTCAAACAGAGATCCGAGGTCCGCAGGTCCCTTATAAACATCTGTTTGGGTGTCTGGTCATGGGCATCTATCTTGCACCTCACCCCCTTGCAAACCAGCCAAGCAGTCTGAGCCCCAAGTCATGCAGCAGTCTCTTATGCTTTTTGATGACTCTGCTGGCAGGGTTTCCCAGTGCCATCCACCTAGCCCTGCCCCAGAAGTGGAAGAGATTGAGTGCACCGATTCCCAACCATTTTAGTGCCTCAAAGTTCGGGTCCCCATTGACTTCAATGGAGTTCGGGTTCGGGGTCAAGTTTGGGTCTCGAAACCAAACTTTGCGGGGAAGTTCGGCCGAACTCGGCGAACCCGAACTTCCAGGTGTCCGCTCAACTCTACTGTTTGTGTATGAGAAGTTTTGTATATGGCGAAACTATTTAAACTTAATGAATAATTGTAATACTAATAATAGCATGCTCATTTTTAATATAACCTGTTACTGCAATTGTTTTACATATAAAACTGATGATCATTTGTTTACTGAATAAGGCTTTCCATAAAAATGTTGATCATAAAAAGAGAAAAGCAGGAAATACTGTAGCATTTCTGCACACTAATATTTCCAGAAAGGATGGGAAACCCCACTGGTGAGTTTCAATTGTAGATGTCTCTCTGGATTTGACTAGTAGAAATAATAAATAAGTTAAAATCAATGTTAATGTAAACTTCAAAAAACACAACTTTTAATCCATAAGACACAAATACTTTGTAAAATACTACTAACTTTTTAGAAAAGCCGTCCATGCATTATTTTCCAGTCACAAGTTGAGGAAAGTCAGAGACTTCTAGAAGAGAAGAACAAAAGAAGAGAAATGGTAAAGTACACGCAGAAAGACTTTCAATGAGATAGCAAAACTGGGTCGGCAACAAGAGATCCAATAAAACAGGAACAAAGATAAGTAGAAGAAGAGGAATTGTGAGCTATCTGAATAAGTAACTAGGAAATTAAGAAAACCAAGGGTACATAGGTTCAGGAACCAGGTCACTGAACATCCAATCCAATGGCAACCTGCCAACAAACAATTCTTGTTTACACCATTTTGTCTCTAAGGAAAGTTTCTTAACCCCTTCAGGGCCCTGCCATTTTTCACCTTAAGGATCAGGCCGTTTTTTGGAAATTCGACATGTGTCACTATATGTGGAACTTTGGAACGCTTTTACTTATCCAAGCCATTCTGATATTGTTTTCTCATGAGATATTGTATTTCATGATGTGGTAAATTTCAGTCAATATTCTTCATTTTTATTTAAAAAAAATACCAAACTTGCAAAAAATTTGAAAAATTCGCAACTTTGCACATTTCAATTTCTCTGTTTTTAAAACAGATAGTGATACCTCATATAATAGTTCATACTTTACATTTCCCTTATGTCTAACTTTATGTTTGGATCATTTTGTAAATGCTGTTTTATTTTTTGGGGATGTTAGAACGCTTTGAAGATTAGAAGCAAATCTTAAAATTTTTCTGAAAATTTCCAAAACCCACTTTTTAAAGACCAGTTAAGGTCTGAAGTCACTTTGTGAGCTTACATAATAGAAACCACCCAAAAATGACCCCATTTTGGAAAATATACCCATCAAAGTATTCAAAACTGATTTTACAAACTTTTTTTAACCCTTTAGGTGTTCCACAAGAATTAAAGCAAAATGTAGATGAGATTTCAGAATTTCACTTTTTGGGGATTTTAATCCATTTTTTCCAGTAACAAAGCAAGGGTTAACGGCCAAACAAAACTCAATATTTATTGCCCTGATTCTATAGTTTACAGAAACAACCTATATGTGGTTGTAAACTGTTGTAGGGCACACGGCAGGGTGCAGAAGGAAAGGAACGCCATATGGTTTTTGAAAGGCAGATTTCACTGGCATAACTTTAAGTTGCCATGTTACATTTGAAGATCCCCTGATGCACCCCTTGAGTAGAAACTCCAAAAAACTTGCCACATTTTGGAAACTACGGGATAAGGTGGCAGTTATGTTGGTACTATTTTAGGGTACATATGATTTTTGGTTGCTCTATATTACACTTTTTGTGAGGCAAGGTAACAAAAAATAGCTGCTTTGGCACCGTTTTTAGTTTTTGTTATTTACAATGTTCATCTGACAGGTAAGATAATTAGTTTTTTTTCATAGAGCAGGTTGTTACAGACACGACAATACTAATTAATTTATGACTACTTTTTTGTTGTTGTTTGTTTCAGTTTTTCATAATAAAGCATTTTTGAAAAAAATTATTTGTTAGTCATCCATATACAGAAAGCCATAGTTTTTTTTTTATTGTTTTGGGGACTGTCTTATGTAGGAGCTCATTTTTTGCGGGATGAGATGACGGTTTGATTGGTATGATTTTGGGGTGCATATGAATTTTTTTTTTTTACATTTTACACAATAAAAGCTTTTTTGAAACCAAAAAATCAAGTTTTAGTGTCTCCATAGTCTGAGAGCCATAGTTTTTTTGGGGTTTTTTTTGGGAGATTTTCTTTGGTAGGGGCTCATTTTTTGCGGGATGAGGTGATGGTTACATTGGTACTTCTTTGGGTAGCATACACCTTTATGATTGCTTGGTGTTGCACTTTTAGTGATGTAAGGTGACAAAAAAATATTTTTTTTAGCACAGTTTTTATTTTATTTATTTGACTGTGTTCACCTGAGGGTTACTTCATGTGATATTTTTATAGAGCTGTTAGTTACAGACGCGGCATTACCAAATATGTCTGTTTTTCTATTAGTTTCTTTTTTCTTTTTTTTTACAATTTTATGTGTTTTATTTTAGGAAAGGGGCTTTTTTTTTATTGAAACTTTATTTATTTATTTTATTATGGAAAACACTTTTTTTAACTTTTTTTTTACTTTCATTTTTGTCCCACTCTGGGACTTCAAGTTCTGGGGGTTTGATCCCCTTTACAATGCATTACAATACTTCTGTGTTGAAATGCATTGGCTGGATCTCACAGGCTCTCACGAAAGGCAGCCACAATGCCCAAGGAAGGTATCTGGCTGCCTTCTCTGCCATCGGGCCCCCGCCACAGCAGTGCGGGTACCCGATGGACACCCTGCACCCATCAGGATATGTTTTCACCAATGCTGGCGTATGCAGCAGGGACCCAGCTGTCAGTGACTGCCAGGTCCGTGCTGCTGATCGGGCGGGCGCAGCTCCTGCACCCACCGGATCAGCATGACGTACATATATGTCACTGGACCTTAAGTCATGTCCAGATATGAGGTACATGTACGTCATAGGTGCTTAAAGGGTTAGCTAAACAATAATCAGGTGACATGCTGGTATAAGTTTAGGCTAAAATAGTAACAAAGGTTAAGACGCAGCTCCAAACTGCCTATTTCTTCAACTACTATATATAGACTATCTTGCAGCTTATTATGGAAGTTATATTTTTGCTCTGAAAGGCTGCTTAAATAACTTGTCTTACATTTTTATGGGCAGTTGGTGATTTTAACCTCTTGCTAGAAAATGTATGGCGCTGAGCCCGCTCTATACGTGGTTAGTTCCGGCTGGTAAACACAGCCAGAGGCGGACTGGCAACTTATAGTGGCCCTGGAAAAATACTTAAAGTGGCCAGGTTTTCCATTTCCATCCCATTCTGCACTGGCGTAGCTATAGGGGTCGCAGAGGTCGTAGTTGGGACCGGGCCCCTATGCCAGGGGGGCCCAGAGGGCCACCCTTTGCCAGAAGTGCTCTGCTAATTACCTATTTTCGTTTTATAAGATGCAGTGCATCTTATAAAGTAATACTAGTGAACGCTTCCATATTGGAAGTGCTCACTAGCCTGCAGGAGGAGGGGGAGAGAAGCGCTGCCTGTGCTGTACTCACCCCTCCTCTTTGGTCACCACCAGGCTGTGCCCTGTGCAGTTCCTTCTCCTGCACGGGATCTCCTCCAGAGCCAGCAGCAAGCCCCTCCCACCATCAATCAGCTGAGGACTGGAGAGTGGGCGGGGCTACAAGCTGTACACAGCATTTACAGCAGAAACCTGCGGGACGTTTGGTGATGTCACCTGATTAGGTCCTTTAGCTAAGCAGGGCACAGGAAGAGGACTGAACTGGATGTGAAGAGGGTAAGTGCCATCTATGTGATGTGTGTATAGGGGTCATCTCTGTTTGTGATGTGTGTATAGGGGTCATCTCTGTGTGTGATGTGTCTATAGGGTGTCATCTGTGTGTGTGTGATGTTCATAGGGGTCATCTCTGTGTGTGATGTGTGTATAGGGGTCATCTCTGTGTGTGATGTGTGTGTGTATAGGGGTCATCTCTGTGTGTGATGTGTGTGTAGGGGTCGTCTCTATGTGTGTGATGTGTGTATATGGTTCATCTCTATGTGTATGGTGTGTGTCTAGGGATCATCTATACACTGTGTGTATATATGGGCTGTTCTCTGTATAGTGTATTGTGTGTTAGTATATAGGTTGTCATCTATATAGTGTGGTGTGTGTGTGTATATAGGGTATCATCTATATTGTATGGTATGTATAAGGTGTCCTCTGTATAGTGTGGTGTGTGTGTATATAGGGTGTCATCTATACAGTGCAGTGTATGAGTGTATATAGGGTGTCCTCTATATAGTGTGGTGTGTGTATATAGGGTGTCATCTATATTGTATGGTGTGTACAGGGTTTCCTCTGTATAGTGTGGTGTGTGTATATAGGGTGTCCTCTATATAGTCCAGTGTGTGCATAGGAGGTCCTCTATAGTGCGGTATGTGTGTGTGTATAGGGGGTTCTCTGTATAGTGTGGTGTGTGTGTGTATAGGGTGTCCTCTGTATAGTCCAGTGTGTGTGTATAGGGTGTCCTCTGAATAGTCCGGTGTGTCTGTTTATAGGGTTTTCTGTGTATAGTGGAGTTTGTGTCACTATATAGGGTGTGATTTATATAGTGTGGTGTGTGTGTGTGTGTATAGGGTCTCTGCTATATAAGTAGAAGTATTAGTACTGGGGTCTATGGAGAACATGATTACTAGTATGGGCACAATGGGAGCATTATTCCCAATTTGAGGCGCTGTAAACACTATGCACTCTGGGAGATAATTTTTTCTATTGGGACTTTGGGGAGCACTATTACTGTGGGGGTGTTGAGGATGGGGTGTTGAAAAGATGTGAGGAGGATGATGGAAAAGTAGACAACTAAAATGTCTGTTTGCCAAACTATGCAGAGACAAGATGCAGCTGAAAGAAATCATCATGGTGGTCTGGTATGAAAAGAGAAGATGATGAAAGAGAACATCTACAGTACATCAGAGGAGACATCACTGGATTTAAGAGGTTTGTAGGGCTGTATTATCCTGTATGTTCTGTAGCACTGTATGTAATGTTTTCCAACTATATCTTTAAAGGGGTTATCCAACCCCTTTAATGCCCCACGCCCCCACAATGCGCGTGCCCCTCATATAGATTATACTTACTCTGTTCCATGGCACCTGATGCAATAGCAGGCTGTCACTGGGACGAGCTTGCCTATCGTCACCCGTGATGCTGGCCTCCCACAACGTCACCTGATGTTTTGATTCACGTAACGGGGAGATGCAGTGGCTGCTGTGCGGAGATCAGGAGCAATGCGGATGTCGGGGAGCGCAGTAATTATAATCCATTTAAAGGGCCCTGGGCATTGGGGGTCATGATTTAGATGTTGGACAACCTGATTTGACAGTAGAGTTTGAAGGAAGGGGTTAGGTTGAGAATTTGGAATGCCGTTTCCCTGTTTGCCTCAGGCAGCAAAAAGGCTTGGTCCCTTGCCACAAAGCACTGAGGGAAGAAGGGGGCCCAAGCTGAACTCTTGCACCAGGGCCCATGAGCATTTAGCCACGCCCCTGCCATTCTCATTTTTCTAGAAGTCACCCCTGTTAAATACACACCCCTGTTAAAATGTCAGGTTTCTGTGCTGTAAAAAAATGAGACAAAGATTAATCATTTCAGAACTTTTTCCACCTTTAATGTGACCAATAAACTGTACCACTCAATTGAAAAACAAGCTGAAATCTTTTGGGTAGAGGGAAGAAAAAATATTAAAATAAAGTAATATGGTTGCATAAGTGTGCACACCATTAAACTAATACTTTGTTGAAGCACCTTTTGATTTTATTACAGCACTCAGTCTTTTTGGGTATGAGTCTGTCAGCATGGCACATTTTGATTTGTCAAGATTTGCCCACTCTTCTTTGCAAAAACACTCCAAATCTGTCAGATTGCGAGGGCATCTTCTGTGCACAGCCCTCTTCAGATCACCCCAGGGGCGTAGGAAGCCCCAAAAATCTGGGGGGGACAGCACTTATGGGGCCCCTGTGTCCTCGCCCACCCTCAAGCCACACCCACATTTCTACGCCCCCCCCCCCCCCACGTGCCAAAAATCTCTCCCCTCCCCTCCTTATGGGCCAGTGGGTCCGGTTAAAAAAAAAAAAAACACACACACACACAAGACACTTATACTTACCTCCATCCGTCACAGCGATGCGATGCAGGCCTCTACCGGCCTGTGTCCCGCGCTGTACGGCTCGCGCCGCCTGTACCAACATCTGAGCAGAGGAGCAGGGAAGGGAGACGCCTCTCCCTCTCCTGCTCCGCAGCACAGCCATCTGTATCGCTGTCCTGGGGACGGCGATACAGATGACTATGGAGATGAACACTTCCACAATGGAAGCGTTCATCTCCCTGTGCCCTGCCACCGCCGCACACATTGCCCTGCGAAAGCTGGGGGGGATTTTTGCATACCCATCCCCCCCGCATTATTTCTTGGGGGGGATCCGACCCCCCCGTCCTCCCCGCTTCCTACGCCCGTGATCACCCCACAGATTTTCAATTGGATTCAGGTCTGGGCTCTGGCTGGGCCATTCCAAAACGTTAATCTTCTTCTGGTGAAGCCATTCCTTTGTTGATTTGGATGTATGCTTTGGGCCGTTGTCATGCTGAAAGATGAAGTTCCTTTTCATGTTCAGCTTTCTAGCAGAAGCCTGAAGGTTTTGTGCCAATATTGACTGGTATTTGGAACTGTTCATAATTCCCTCTATCATAACTAAGGCCCCAGTTCCAGCTGAAGAAAAACAGCGCCAAAACATGATGCTGCCACCACCATGCTTCACTGTGGGTATGGTGTTCTTTTGGTGATTTGCAGTGTTGTTTTTTATGCCAAACATATCTTTTGGAATTATGGCCAAAAAGTTCAACCTTGGTTTCATCAGACCATAACACCTTTTCCCACATGCTTTTGGGAGACTTCATATGTGTTTTTGCAAAATGTAGCCTGGCTTGAATGTTTTTCTTCGTAAGAAAAGGCTTTTGTCTTGCCACTCTACCCCATAGCCCAGACATATGAAGAATACTGGAGATTGTTGTCACATGTACCACACAGCCAGTACTTGCCAGATATTCCTGCAGCTTCTTTAATGTTGCTGTAGGCCTCTTGGTAGCCTCTCAGACCAGTTTTCTTCTCGTCTTTTCATCAATTTTGGAGGGACGTCCAGTTCTTGGTAATGTCACTGTTGTGCCATATTTTCTCCACTTGATGATGGCTGTCTTTAGTGTGTTCCATTGTATATCTAATGCCTTGGAAATTCTTTTGTACCCTTCTCCTGACTAATAATTTTTAACAATGAGATCCCTCTGATGATTTGGAAGCTCTCTATGAACCATCGCTTTTGCCGTGGGATGCGACTAAGAACATTTCAGGAAACACTAACTAGATCAGCTGAACTTTATTTGGGGTAATCAGAGGCACTTTAAATGATGGCAGGTGTATGCTGACTCCTATTTAACATGATTTTGAATGTGGTTGCTTAATTCTGAACACAGCTACATCCCCAGTTATAAGAGGGTGTGCACACTTATGCAACCACATTATTTTAGTTTTTTTTTTGTTTTCTTCCCTCCACCTAAAAGATTTCAGTTTTTTTTTCAATTGAGTGGTACAGTTTAAAGGTCACATTGCAGGTGGAAAAAATATCTGTAAAGAATAAATCAAGGCAACTTGACTTGCTGTAGATTTCTTGAAAACGCTTCACTCGTTCTTCAACGAGCTTTCTCAATTCTGAGTGAATTGTACAAGAATTCTCTGGGAATAAATATGTCACTGAATCAACACCTGGTAATTAGGTCATTATACCCAGCATGGGGTCAAAGGTGTTTATTCCATAGTCCTAATTGGAGTCAGTAGGTGATAATGAGCTCCCAGAAAAAGGTGTCAAGACAGCATTGTAAGTAGCAGACAATAGATGTCTAACCGCCCCACCTCCCCGCCACCACGCCTCTATTCAAGCTTGGCTTCTGCACTTTTATATAGATTGACTCTTTCAGAACCTCGTTTCTACCGATCGGCCTCCTTATCCAAAACACATGCTGGGTATAATGACCTAATTACCAGGTGTTGATTCAGTGATATATTTATTCCCAGAGAATTCTTGTACAATTCACTCAGATTTGAAAAAGCTCGTTGGAAGAACGAGTGAAACGTTTTCAAGAAATCTACAGCAAGTCCAGTTGCCTTGATTTATTCTTTACAGATATACCATGACCTGGATAAATGAGAACCTTCACAGACGAAGGTGGAAAAAGTTCTGAAATGATTGATCTTTGTCTCATTTTTTACAGCACACAAACCTGACATTATAACAGGGGTGTGTAGACTTTTTATATCCACTGTAAATGGTGCCATTAGAAAGTACAACTTGTCCTGCAAAAAACAAGACCTCATATGTTTATGTAAAATAAAAAATAAAAAATCTATGGCTCCAGGAAGACAAGGAGGAAAACATGAAAACAAAAAAATTAAAAATTGCTCCATCAGGAACCCCTTGTGAAAATGAAAATTTTGGGTAAACATTTTATTGGAAGAATTTTTAAATTTTCTGTAAATTTTTGATTTTTTAAATAAAGTAAGGTAAAACATATCGGCCTAAATTTCACACTGTTATCAAGAACAGTGGGGAAAACTTATCAAAACTGGTGTAAGAGAAAACTGGCTTAGTTGCCCATAGCAACCAATCAGATGCCACCTTTTATTTTCCAAAGGAGCTCTGAAAAATGTAAGGTGGAATCTGATTGGTTGCTATTAGCAACTAAGCCAGTTTTCCTTTACACCAGTTATGATAATTCTCCCCCAATGTGTCTGAGAAAAAAGTCTTAGAATCAGTTGGATAAATAAAAGTATTTTAAGGTTACTACTACACTAGCAGAAGGACCCAGCTTCGCACGGGTATATTTCATCAATTTCATTTAATGTTTGTGTGTGTTGTTAAAAGATATCGACAGTATCCACTATAAGTTACTTCTACAGTACCCTGCCCCTTTAACAGTGACCTCCACAGCGCCCTCCACTTTAACAGTGACCTCCACAGTGGCCCCCACTTTATTAGTGACCTCCACAGTACCCCGTCTCGTTAACAGTGATTTCCACTATAACCTGCCGCCTTAACAGTGACCTTTAGGCCCCTTTCACACGGGCGAGTTTTCCGCGCGGGTGCAATGCGTGAGGAGGACGCATTGCACCCGCACTGAATCCGGACACATTCATTTCTATGGGGCTGTGCACATGAGCGGTGATTTTCACGCATCACTTCTGCGTTGCGTGAAAATCGCAGCATGTTCTATATTCTGCGTTTTTCACGCAACGCAGGCCCCATAGAAGTGAATGGGGATGTGGGAAAATCGCAAGCATCCGCAAGCAAGTGCGGATGCGTTGCGATTTTCCCGCATTGTTGCTTAGCAACGGGACCCAATCTCTATTATTTCCCCTTATAACATGGTTATAAGGGGAAATAATAGCATTCTTAATAAAGAATACATTATTAAATGATGAGGAAGGGTTTAAAAATAATAAAAGTTAACTTACCTTAGCCACTTGATCGCGTAGTCGCGATCTGTCCTCTCTTTCCCTGCAGCATCGATGATCTAAAGGACCTGTGATGACGTCACATCACATGGCCCAATCACCTGCTCCATCACTATGGTGATGGAGCATGTGATTGGTCCATGTGACCATGTGACATCATCCAAGGTCCTAATCACTATCCTCAGGCTGTGGCTAGTGCTTAGGACCTTGGATGATGTCACGTGGTCACATGGACCAATCACATGCTCCATCACCATAGTGATGGAGCAGGTGATTGAGCCATGTGATGCTGTGACATCATTACAGGTCCTTTACATCTTTCAAGCTAACGGAGAGGAGGCCGGGCTTCGCGATCAAATGGAACAGGTAAGTAATTATTAGTTTATAATTTTTAACCCATTCTGCACCGGGTTCAACATTAGGGAGATGGCCAAGGGTATTATTTTACATTATAACTATGTTATAATGTGAAATAATACCAGCGGGACAATTTCTGACCCAAACATGCACTTCTGTGAAGAAGTGCAGGTTCGGGTCTGGGTACCAAAAGTGCCGATTTTTCTCCCGCGCGTGCAAAACGCATGACAGCGCTTTGCACTCGCAGGGAAAAATCGCGGCAATTCCCGCAACGCACCCGCACTGTTTGACGGAGTGCACCCGCAACGCCCGTCTGAAAGAGGCCTTACAGAGCTCTGTTCCCTTAAAATGTGACCTTCACAACACCCTGCCCCCTTAACAGTGACCTCTACAGCACCCTGCCCCTTAACACTGACTTCCATAGCGGACCGTCCCCTTAAATGTGACCTCCACCGTTACCTGCTCCCTTAACAGAGTCCTCCACAGCGCTCGCCCTTTTAACAGTGACCTCCACAGCATCCCGCCCCCTTAACAGTGATCTCCACAGCAGCTCGCCCCTCTATTAGTGACCTCCACAGAACCCCATCTCCTGAACAGTGATTTCCACAACAGTGGCTTCTACAGTAATCTTCCCCTTAACACTGACCTGCATAGCGGACTGTCCCCTTAACTGTGACCTCCACAGCAGCCTGCCCCTAGGTTGACCAGGGGTCCGGTTGTAGTATGGACAGTCCGGCTTTCATCCTCCCTGTCCTCCGTTCGCCACAGGGCCTGGACGCACACAGGGATGTCCTTTTGAACAGCTCAATCTTAGACAGTAGCATTGTGCTGTCTGAGCATGAGCTGCAGGGAGAAAGTCACCCTCCCTCGCACCACTGCAGCTGACAGAAGTTCATTTTTACCTTAATTTTTTTCAATCCTTGTTGGCTGTGGAGTTGGAGAGGGTCTGGCCTAAACGAGTCAAAAGCGGGGCTTAGTGGGACCTGGGGGCGGGGTTTTTAAGTCCGTCTTTTGAGGGTGGCCTAAATTGCCACCCTACCTTGTCCCCTGAACTGTGATCTCCACACCACTCCGCTCCCTTAACAGTGTCATCCACAGCGCCCTGCCCCTTTAAAGCTGACCTACAGCAGTGAAAAAAATGGCTGGGTTGTTATGGAAATCTGGTGTAACACTGTGTGTATGTGGAGACTAAGGGCCGCCGAGCCTCTATTGGCTGATAAGGGTCATGTGACCAGGGTTCTATTGGCTAATGCATTTTTGGGAATATCTCAGGAACGGTATATGCTATAGAGCTGAGATCCGGTCTAAAACTTTCCCAGACACCTGATGTACCTGTGTGCCAAATTTTGTGATTGTAAATGCGACGGTGCGGATTCCTTTAGCGGACATACATACACACATACACTTAGCTTTATGTACACCCTGTGTGCTTGAGCCCGATGCTCGAGTCTCCTCAAGTAGTCAACTGTCCGTCCAAGCAGCAAAACATGAGGTGAAACACATTCTTTATATGTGAATAACATTCTGAAGAAAAGGTTCATCTAAGCCTTTTTACATAATATCTATTTTTATGGACCATGCTGGTATAACTTGGCTATCTTATATATATAATTATATATTTACGGCCGGTATAAGTTAGACATCTTCTTGTATATAGTGATTTGGAAGATGCTGGTATAACCTGGCTATCTCCTGTATATAATTATATATTTACAGCTGATATAAGTTAGACATCTTCTTGTATATAGTGAAATGGACCATGCTGGTATAACCTGGGCATCTGCTGTATATAATTATATATGTACAGCTGGTATAGGTTAGACATCTTCTTGTATATAGTGATATGGGCCATGCTGGTATAACCTGGGTATCTCCTGTATATAATTATATATGTGCAGCTGGTATAAGTTATATATCTCCTTTTATAAGACCTGGGAGTCCAAGATGCATCCAGACATCATCCCCATGCTGTTCCCGAATCATTTCAGTGGTGTTTCCATCTATTTCTGTCCTTTTCCTGTGAACCAGACACCCTCCCCTTTTCAGAGCAGGGGGTGCCTGGTTTAATGCTCTGGTTCTCCCATTGACTTCCATTGTACTCGGGTGCTCTGTAGAGCAGAGCACCTAAGCATTCCAATGTGTTTGGCCTGAGCACCCGAATACTTGGGTGCTCGATCAACACTAATGGAGAGGCAAAAACAGAAAAAATAGCTGTTCATTAAGGGGTTAAAGGCAATGAAGGAAATACTGAAGAAAAAATAAAGAATTAAGGACGCCTAAAACACTATACTTTATTTTATTACATGAAAAACCGGATGAACCCCTTAAAGTCAAAAACGCGTCCTTTTCATCTCCAGTGGCGCTCAGGCGACAGGCTTTTCGATCCCAATCGGGGAACTGCACGCTGCTGCATATAACCTGAAGTGCGTGACAACAGTATCAGCTTGGGGACAAACAGCCTGCAGGTGGCATCAAAACTTTAGTATTGCTACATTTTTATTTGTTTGGCTATCAGAGTATGAACATGAACGTATCTCATGTTGCTCTACCATGATTCTGCTGAGGCATCACTTCTGATATAGGCCCCCTGAGGAACCCAATGAAGGGGGAAACGCGTTGGGGCATAGACAATTAAGGACTGGTGACCCTGGCACGCATCCAAAGCATACGGTGACGCAGGGATAGTAGGGATAGGTACGGGGACGGAGTAACCCCACCATCAGGGGTTATCTCCGGGCACAGGTGAGGAGAGGGTGGACGCAGGGATTAAGAAAGGGCATTGTGGTATGTAAACTATCTGTATCCCCTGTGACTGGTTTAGTATCTTGATTCATGATCTTCACCTGATCAATGTATCTGTAGGTACAATCATCCCTACATCTTGCCTGGTTTTGACTGTTTGGTAGCTGTCTATTTTGGTTCTAATCTTTTCAGCATCTATGATGTACATTGTTAGAGAGATCAGATAAAAGGGAATCACCATAGAGGGTCTAATCGTGTCACCTCTTTAGGGGGATCACCCCGGTTTTTAATGTAATAAAATAAATTATAGTGTTTTAGGCGTCCTTTATTCTTCATTTTTTCTTCAGTGATTCTGGTCAATGGGACTCCAGTCATAAGATTTATAAGATATGTGATATATTGTCGTTTAATGAATGAAATACAGTGCAAAGGACATACCTACTATAGAAATAGACCTTGCAACTTCTGCGGGGTCCTTGGGAGAGGGGATCAAGCCCTGCTTGTCCCATCCTCTCTCTGAGCTCTTTGTGTTCTCCAAAGGAACTGCATTGTTAGCAAACAACAGTTTGGGGAATAGCAATAAAGGTCATGAATAGTGATGAGTGGCATCGATATTTCGCTAATTTTTGGCCGAATATTCGCCATAAATTTGCAAATTCGAGAATTCGTGATTGCAAAAATCTGCAATGTAATAGATTTGCGATAAAAATTTGCGATTAGAATATTCGCGATCAACACTAAGGGGTAGGCAACTTTCCTATTGGTTGCTAGGGATGTTGTAAAGTGCCGATGTTTGCGATAAATTCGCAATTAGAATATTCACGATCAACACTAGTCATGAAAAGTGAATGACCATCATAATGGGAAGGTCATTTTGACCTCTGCTGTGGTGCTCCCTTTCTTCTATGCTTACCCATGTTTACAGCAACAATATTTAAAAAGAGCTTGAGAACCAGTATAGCAGTTGCAAGAGGCTTGAAATCATGCAAAAGTTGTCTACAAATCAGGGATGCCCACACCCATGCATAATCTTTCTGCAATTAGTGGTTTTTGAACAGGTCATTGTCATTGTAATTATGATCATTTTGCAGCTAACAGTAAATGCTGCTAATTAGCTCATATCAGGATATTAAACAAAGGCACGTATTACTTATAATCTTTTTTTATTATAGAAGAACCCCCGCAAAAATGTTTTATTCTGACCTGTTAGAAAGGTACATGGTGTAACTGAGTTATCCCTTGCCTTCTGCTTCTCGGCTGTGTCATGTGACCAGCAATCAGACTTTCCAAATAACATAGGATCTTATGTGTGGACAGGAAGTCAGTTTCTCTGTGTATTCTTATGGAAGCCTTAATGTCAGTCTCATAGGAATGACTAGAGAAATAAGAGACTTCTTACATCACATGGCTGAGGGTCAGAAGGGAGGTTATTACTCACTAGGGATGAGCAAATTTTTCTAAAATTAGATTTCACCAGTTTGCCGAATTTTTGAAAAAATTCGATCCGAATGTATTCTTGGCAAATCACGTTAAAACACGGCTATTTCCTGGCTCAAGAGAGTCTTTATAGTGGTGTAGAACACTGTGCCTTGCAGTAACATGCATAGAGAGTCTGCTGTGGTAGTGAAACAATACTGTGAGTCAATATGATATGCAGATGACAGGCGTCGCTCTTAGAATCACTGTACACTTCACTTATTTGGGCAGTTACTGGGCCAAAACTGACCAAATAACTCAAGTGTAAGCTCGGCCTTCTAGGTCGATGTTAGCGTCAAGAAGAAGCGCACTCCTTTTACACCGTCGGCAGCTGATTCCACATAGATGTCTACAGAACCTGTTCTATTAAACACTTATACAAGTAGAGCCCCCCCCACGCCCCCCACCCCCGACAGAGTGGAGAGGGCGTCAGCAGTAAGTTTAAGTGTTTGGCACGAATATTTATCTCAAAAATGGCAACTTTGAGAATTCGCGAATATTTAGGATATAGTGTTTTATATTCGTAATTTCGAATATTCTACTTTTTTTTTCAGCAGTAACCTCCCTCTTGTTTGTGGGGCCAATGAGAAGACTGCAATGTCTTTGTCTGAGCTTATCAACATCCCTAGCAACCAATAGGAAAGTGGCCTACCCCTTACTATATAAGAAACCTCCACAGCAGCCATCTTTAGTGTAATGGAGTTCAGAGAGAGACAGTAGTGTGATTGCTGTGCTCTGTGCTTTGCTGTATAATTAGACAGTTAACTTAGATAAATAATTCAGATAGTTTGGGGGAGATAATCAGTGTAGGTTACATTGATTTATAGTGTAGCTGATAGGTTTGAGTGCAGGGTGTTAGGTAGGGTTCTGCTGTCCATATATACATGTGATGTCGATTTTCGCAATCGCAAATATATATTGGAGCACTCTCCCTGCATATATAAAGCTATTGTAATGTTCTGCCATGCCAACCATTATCTCGAGTCTCCGTAATCTTCTAGCAGCTTAAAAAAATATACCCAAAGTGACCCACACCTGTGTTGCGCGCGCATTACGCGAATATTACATTGCCAATTTTTCGCAATTAAGAAAATAACCACGAATTCGCCAATATATGGCGAATATTCGCCCATATCTTCGCGAAGTATCACAAAATCGAATATAGCCCCTGCCCCTCATCACTACTAAGTTTGTGTGGATGTCACTGATTATTTTGTCCTTCCTCTGATCCGTCAGAACAATAAGCCCCAAAAAATGGATCATGTCTGAGGAGCATCCGCCTTCACTCGGCCAGCATTTGGTCAGTAATCCATCAGCATTGCTAAAGCCAAAAAAACTGGAGTGGATCCAAAGCAGAGATTACACATGAATGGAATATTTGCATGTCTTCTGTGTTTTGTACCCACTCCTGCTTCTGGCTACCAAATCATAAGCCAATTCTGATGTAAAATAGGGACCATGTCATGCAAGCCTTACTGCTGTTACATAGACAGGATCCGTTGTGTGTCTCATTTTTCCTTCCTTCTGACAGATCAGAAGAAGGGTCAAATATATGTTGATGTAAGCCAGGCCTAAAGGCAAACTAGTGGCCCTGTCATGAAGTGGGGAGGGTAGGAACAGCATGTGAAGTCCACAGAGTGGCCATATAACATAGTGGTGAGGTGGAAGCAGCATGAGGAGACCACAGAGTGGCCCAATGACAGAGTCTGGAAGTGGCAGCAGCATCAGGAGGAGGTCACAGAGTGGCACAATGACACTGTGGAGGTGGCAGCAGCAGCATCAGGAGTCCATAGAGTGGCAAGATAACATAGTGTGGAGGTGGCAGCAGCATCAGGAGACCACAGAGTGGCTAGGTGACATAGTATTGAGGTAGCAGCAGCATCAGGAGACCACAGAGTGGCAAGGTAACATAGTGTGGAGGTGGCAGCAGTATGAGGAGACCACAGAGTGGCAAGGTGACATAGCGTGGAGGTGGCAGCAGCATCTGGAGACCACAGAGTGGCAAGGTGACATAGTGTGGAGGTGGCAGCAGCATCAGGAGACCACAGAGTGGCAAGGTGACATAGTGTGGCGGTGTCAGCAGCATCAGTAGACCACAGAGTGGCAAGGTGACATAGTATGGAGGTGGCAGCAGCATCAGGAGACCAGAGAGTGGCGAGGTAACATAGGTGTAGAGGTGGCAGCAGCGTCAGGAGACCACAGAGTGACCTGGTGACAGAGTGGAGAGGTGGATGGCAATAACAGTACCAGCTGAAGATGGTGGGTGAAAGAAGGAGCACTTGGCATCTGATGTGTGACATCAGGCAGGTGGCAGCATCAGAAAAGTAGCTGAGGAAGGTAGCCAGAAGAAACCGGTCTCTTTTGTCAAAGTGTTGGTGTGGCACCATGGATGATCTAGTCTGATGCATCAAGCATTGGTGGGTGGAAATCCTGGCTGATCCACGCCTGATTCATCTTGACAAAGGTCAGTCTCTCCACATTTTGGGTGGACAGGCGAGTTCTTCTTGGGGTAACTGTGGCCCCCACCACACTTAACACTAGCTCTGATGTCACACTACTGGCCGGGCAGGACAGCTTTTCCAGGGCAAACTCTGCCAGTTGCGGCCACAAATCCAGTTTGGCTGCCGAGTAGTCCAGAGGATCTTCAATGTGTGGTGGCAGGGTACTGTCCAAGTATGCCACCACCTTCTGGTTCAGGTCCTGTTCCAGGTCTAGCTGCTGCTGCTGGTAAGTAGTTTCTTCACTAAGTGGGTGAAGAAAGCAGCTCATCAGCGACTCTAGACTCAAGTTGCTGCTGATGGAGCTGGAACTTCTCCTTCCCCCCCCGACCCTGCCACTGCAGCCATGGCAGAGGAAAGTGAGTGCAGAGAGCCCCCCTGGTCAGACCTGCGAGAGGATGGACGATGGTGCAGATGTCTCTATACTAGTTCAGTTTGTCCTCGCTCTCAGCAGTTATAAAAAAGGCCCCTATTTTGGACTGGTAGCGAGGGTCCAACAAGGAGTAGAGCCAGAAGTCATCTCTCTGCCGAATGTTGACAATTCGCCTGTCGCTATGCAAGCAAGTGATCATGCATTGGGCAATTTGTGCAAGTGAATCAGAGGGAATCCCTGCCTCCATCTCCACTGCATACTGTCACGGTGTGTCTGGGTCCTCTGCCTCGTCTTCCTCATCACCCTGTAGCTCCTCTGGCTGCTCCTGTTCCTCCTCTTTTGTCACCTGTGTAGAAAAACCACCCATTTCGCTACACATTGCTTGTGCTCCAATGTTCTCCTCCTCCTCCAGTTCAGCCCACAGGGCTTATGTGGCTGTGAGATCTAGGCGCCACGTCTCCAGTCTCCTGACCAGCCAGATTTACCAGCATCTGTTCCAGGACATGAAGCAATAGAATGTTTGTTGTTTTTCATCCTGTAGTCCTGGCGACTGACAAATAACGTGGCATTCTCAAAGAGCCTGAGCAAACGGCAGGTGTTAGGCATGAACTGCCACTGGCTGACATCGAATTTACACAAGGGAGTACTCCTGTCCGCTTGGATTCATCAAGATATCGTTTATGGCTTTTCTCTTCGTATAGTCGGTCCAACATATGGGTGGAAATCTAACGTGTAGAAACGTTGCATATCAGCCTATGTTGGGGGATGTCGTTCTGCTTCTTCAGCTCAAGGAGGGTGAGTTATGTGGTGTTCGAGCGGCTGAAGTGCATGCAAAGTTTCCTGGACGTTTTAGGATGTCTTGCAGATTGGTGGAAGACTTCAGAAACCGCTTGACAATCAGATTGAACATGTGTGCCATGCAGAGCACATAGCTCAGCCCTCCTTGATGCAGTGCCGACACCTTGGTCTTCCCATTGTTTGTGACCATGGTTCCGATTTTGCGTTGTCGCGGAGAAACCAGGGTTCAATTTCTTGATGAAGGACATGGAGCAGTTCCTTCTCTGTGTGTCTCCGTTCGCCCAGGCAAACTAGATGCAGAACAGTGTGACATCGTCGTGCCCTACAAATGGGGTATGCTTAAGGGGCACTGTGAATTGTCCCTGCAGTGGAGGCTGAGGCGGTGGACCATTGTGGAGGTGGAAGTGGCGTCACTTGGCCAAGTTGCTGGTGTGGCTGTGCAGGAACCACATTCACTCAGTGGGCCATAAAGGAAATGTTTTGTCCCTGACTGTAGTTACAGCTCCACATGTCGGCACTGCCATGCACTTTGGCAGACACTGACAGGCTCAAGGACTGGCCCACCTTCTGTTCTACATATGTGTGCAGGGCTGGTACTGCCTTTTTGGCAAAGAAATGACAGCTTGGGTGTCTCCACCTCGGCTCGGCACAAGCCATCAGTTCTCTGAAAGGAAGGACCACTTGGAAAGGAAGGGACTGGAGCACCAGCAACTTGGCCAGGAGCACATTAAGCTTCTGCACCGTTGGATGAGTGAACGCATACTGTTGGCTCTTGTCAATCACTTCGGTGATCGATTGCTGACGGAATAACTGATGTGAAGTGGGAGGAGTAGCAGGAGCTTCAGGACCAGCAGATGATGAGAAGGACAGACAGCTCCCTTCGGCTGAGGTGGTGGAGCCTTGACTGCCTGAAATCGATTGAGTGCCACTGGGTGATGCATGGTTTGCTGCGGCAGGCTGGACCACCACATCAGAGCCACGGTTATCCCAGGCCACTTTATGGTGATGCTACATATGTTGACGCAGGGCCATGGTGCCAACATTGGCATCCTGGCCACGCTTCATATTCTGTACACAGATTCTACAAATGGCCATGTTAACCTCCTCCGGCGGCCTAACAAAAAACTGCCACCCCGCTGAGTAGGTGATTTTTTTCCCCCAACACAATCCGCACTGACTGACTGCTACCACCGCTGCTTCCGTGAACCCCTGCACCACTACTTTCCAGGCAGGTAGTCTCCTGCAAAGCGGGGGGTCTATCCCGGACACGTTTGGCTTTCGACCTCCCACTGCTGCCACCAAGCCACACTAGCAACTTGCTGGCCCCGCTGCTTTCTCACGGGCAAGCTGCCACCCTCCTCTCCCTATAAAGACGAAACTCCTAATTCACCCGGCTCCCAAGTGCAATCAGCTACATCATCATCATTGAGTACTGTCTGCACGTCACTGATGCCCTCCTCAACAGTCTCTGGGTCAGGAGCCTGACCACGCGCAACACCAGCTCCCATGCCACTCTCCTCATCACTACTTGCCCATCTACCGGAAGAAGCGGCGGATGTCTACTCCACATCTTGGCTGGCCAGTAGCTGCTGACTGTCCTCTAGTAGCTCGTCCTCACTCCACACTAGCAACTTGCTGGCCCCGCTGCTTTCTCACGGGCAAGCTGCCACCCTCTTCTCCCTATAAAGACGAAACTCCTAATTCACCCAGCTCCCAAGTGCGATCAGCTACATCATCATCATCGAGTACTGTCTGCACATCACTGATGCCCTCCTCAACAGTCTCTGGGTCAGGAGCCTGACCACTCGCAACACCAGCTCCCATCCAACTCTCCTCATCACTACTTGTCCATCTACCGGAAGAAGCGGCGGATGTCTCCTCCACATCTTGGCTGGCCAGTAGCTGCTGACTGTCCTCTAGTAGCTCGTCCTCACTGTATAGTGAAGCTTAGTCCATAGCATATAATACTTTTCTGGCTGAGGAAACAGAAAAGGACAGAGGCAGGTTGAGTACAGGTGAGGGCACAGGCCATGCCAACTAAGGGTTGTGTCTGACAAACCCACCGACTCTTGACTGGCGGTGTCTGATGTCACTTGGGATGAAGTGGATGGCCGAGTCAACCATTCAAGAACCGCTGGGTTGCTGGTCAAGACACGAGCACTAGATGACACCGGGAGCCCAAGCCTCTCGCTGCGACTCCTGCTGCCATGCCCCCTTACTGTGCTTTGCGCTGTTCCTGTGCCAGAAACATTTAGGCCTCTGCCACTGCCCTGTGCAGGGCCTGCGAGTTTTCTGTCTGACATGCTGTTAGATCAAATAAATAAATAAAAAGGAAATTAAAACACCCTAAAAAAGTCTGCAATTTTCTCACTTCACCACACAACGGCAAAAAAGACCTTTTTTTTTACTACTAATACACCCCAAAAAGGGCTTTAGAACATATAACTGCACCACTGAATGGCAAATAGACCCTTATTTTTTTCCACTTATACCCGCCACAAAAGTCTTTAGAACATATAACTGCACCGCTGGACAACAAATATATAATTTTTGCCACTAATACACCTCAAAAAGGGCTTTAGAACATATAACTGCACCGCTGAATGGCAAATATATTTTTTTTTTGCCACTAATACATGCCAAAAAGGGCTGTAATTTTCTCACTTCACCACACAGCGGCAAATACTTTTTTTGTGCCACTAATACACGCCAAAAAGTGCATAAGAACGTACAGTATAACTGCACCGCTGACCAGCAAATAGGGCCTTATTTTTTTCCACTTATACACGCCACAAAAGGCTTTAGAACATATAACTATACAGCTGAATGGCAAATAGGCCCTTATTTTTTTCCACTTATACACGCCACAAATTGCTTTAGAACATATAACTGCACCGCTGAACGGCAAATAATATATATTTTATTGCCACTAATACATATCAAAAAGGGCTTTAGAACAAATAACTGCACCGCTGAACGGCAAATATATATTTTTTTGCCACTAATATATGCCAAAAAGGGCTGTAATTTTCTCACTTCATCACACAGTGGCTAATAAGCCCTTTTTTCCTACTAACACAAGCCAAAAAATTGCTTGAGAACATATAACTGCAACGCTGAATGGCAAATAATATATATTTTTTTGCCACTAATACACGCCAAAGAAGGCTTTAGAACATATAACTGCACTGCTGAACGGCAAATAGGCCCTTATTTTTTCCACTTATGCTCACCACAAAAGTCTTTAGAACATATAACTGCACTGCTGAATGGCAAATATATATATTTTTGCCACTAATACACGCCAAAAAGGGCTGTAATTTTTTCACTTCACCACACAACGGCAAATACTTTTTTTTGTTCCACTAATACATGCCAAAAGGGGTTTTAGAGCATAAAACTGCACCACTGAACGACAAATAATATATTTTTATTTGCCACTAATACACGCCACAAACAGCTTTATAACATATAACTGCACCGCTGAACGGCAAATAATATATATTTTATTGCCACTAATACACACCAAAAAGGGCTTTAGAACAAATAACTGCACCCCTGAATGGCAAATATATATTTTTTTGCCACTAATACACGCCAAAAAGGGCTGTCATTTTATCACTTCACCACACAATGGCTAATAAGCCCTTTTTTCCCACTAATAAAAGCCAAAAAATGCTTTAGAACTTATAACTGCACCGCTGAATGGCAAATAATACTTTTTTGCCACTAATAAACCCCAAAAAGGGCGCTAATTTTCTCTTTTCACCACTCATTGGCTAATAAGCCCTTTTTCCACTAATACACGTCAAAAAAGGCTTTATAACAGATGACTGCACCGCACAAGGGAAAATAAGACATAAAAATACTTCCTTGTAATAAACCCTGTTAATGGCTGTATCAAACAGCACTTGCATCCCAATAACAGGAATGGTTTGCTGAAACTACAGAGCTGTATAACGGCAATTTGGATCCGCAGTCAGTGCAGCATGGTGTAATAGGATTGTTCCTGTTACCCAAGCTGTAAACTCCCCTACTGAACCCTGTTCTGCTTCAATACTGTGGAATAATTCCTCCCTATTCTTTCCCTGTACTTCTATACAGCAAAATAAAAGTTTTAAAGTCTTTTCTACCACTGTCCCTATCGCCTGCTGACATCTATCTGTGCAATAAGTACACTGAAAAATGGCTGAATCCAAGATAGCTGAGGCTATTTATAGGGCTGTGACATCACTGGGCTGGCTGGCTGCTGACTGGCTGCATGCATGGCATTGTGGGTGATCCCTCGTTCCCAGAGTTCCTTGCTCCATGTCCTAACTCTTGCAGCACTGAAGCAAAAATACATGGGGTGACAGCACCATTGTAGGTAAATACCCAAAGTCCATATAGTGGCGGTGCCTGCGATGTTAGGACCTGACCATTGGTCCCCAATACGATACCAAACAAGAAAGGATCGCGGCACTCCTTCGTCTGTAGAAAATGTTCTTTATTCCACCTTAAAGTGTGACGTTTCGACTTTAATCAAGTCTTTATCAAGCATCACTGTCATTTTTTTTATTTATTTTTTTGCTAAAGTGTAGGACAAGTGATAGGTAACATTTTTTGCAATAGACTTTATTTAGCCAAAACGTTTATTTTTGGTAGAAAACTGGGGCTGAAATGGCCCTTAGCAGCACTCTCTCAAATGAGCATTGCTATGGCCATCTGTCTCCTATTAGAAAAGGGGAGACGGGCTGTGCAGGCGCTGTGCTTCTGCCTCCCATGCTGCCCTGGGAGGCAGAAGGCTGGGCACAGGAGTCATAGGAGTTAAAATTACATTTATATTCCCCCTTTCTATGCAATCTAATGCTCCGTTACATTCACTGACCTGTGATCCCTGTGATAATAATTCATGAAGCAGCTGCCGGAAGTAGAAGCACTGCGCCCAGTGAGCCGGTGGCTGCTTCATGAATCATTATCACAGGGATCGCAGGTCAGTGAATGTAACAGAGCATTAGATTGCATAGAAAGGACGAATATAAATGTATTTTTAACTCCTAAGACTCCTGTACCCAGCCTTCTGCCTCCCAGGGAAGCATAGGAGGCAGAAGCACAGCGCCTGCACAGCCCGTCTCCCCTTTTCTAATAGGTGACGGATGGCCATAGCAACGCTCATTTGAGAGAGTGCTGCTAAGGGCCATTTCAGCCCCAGTTTTCTACCAAAAATAAACGTTTTGGCTAATAAAGTCTATTGCAAAAATTTTACCTATCACTTGCCCCACACTTTAAAAAAAAAAAAAATTACAGTTATCCTTTAGGTTGAAATGTTGTACATGTGGTTCGCTCAGTGGTTAGCACTGTTGCCTTCTATTGCTGAGGTCCTAAGTTCAAATTCAACCAAGGACAACATCTGTATGTAGTATTTTATCTTCTCCCTGTGTTTTTATGGGTACTCTGGATTCCTCCCACACTCCAAATACATACTGATAGGGAATCTAGACTGTGAGCTCCACTGGGGACAGTGAGTGATGATAATGTCTGTAAAGTGCTGCAGAATATGTTAGTGCTAAGTATATATATTTTTTGTTTTATGGCCGTGGATCACTGAATTCTATTGTTTTTGTTTTGTTTTTACATTTTTTGATATTCAATGTGGCAATCTGACAGATTCCTTAGAAATGAAACATTTCAATAACACAGGCAGTAGCAACACAAATCCTAATTAATGCTGCTCCATATTAGTCATAACCAAAATCCTGCCCCCTCAAATTGTAGGACAATTGTGGGCTAACTGAAGAGAAAGCCTTGGAATATTTGGGGGTGGGTAGACTAGGTGTGGCTAAGGGATGCCTAGAGAAACTCAATTTTCAACTCTCCTTGCGAAAGCAGGAGTTAAATCCCATTTCAGCTCTCCTCCACAGGCTTCCTATCTGCTAGGAAACTATGAATGGCATGTAGTTTTCTCAGAGGTCAATCATTAACCTGCCCTAACAAGATTTTGTAGAACGATTAAAAATCAAGTAAGGCGTTTTGAGGAAAGATATAAAAAGGATAGGAGGGGACAAGAAGTAGATTTGCAGCACTTGCCACTAATTGTATGTATATACTCTTATTGTCAAAAAAGAATATGGCTTTTTACCGATGAGCTAAAACAAAGCAATCCAACGCATTCCAATGAACGTCTCATCATTCTGGCAGCAATAGAGTTCATTTTAAATGCAGTTTTCCCTCTTCTGGTATAATGGCATGCTTTGCTTTTCCCAGAGATGTGACCTCAGGTTTATTCAGCCCTCACAACCACAGAAAATTTCATAAATTATAAATGCTGCTCATGTGTATGGAGGTACTGTCAAGCCAGCCTGGTAATGCTACGCCTTGTACTTGAGACATACCCTTATGAATAAATGATAGAATTGACTCTGGGAAATAGATGCCTGTAGGGAAAAGAATATATGATCATCATTAAAAAAGAAATCCAGATCATTAAATTATAAAACAGACGAAGGAGCACAACATCTAGGTAGATCTGCTGCTTCCCCTGCTTGTGGCTTGCATTTGTATACAACATGCAAATAATATATGTAAAAATGCAACAAAAGAAAACAAAAAGCCGAGCTCTTCTGTGCGTAAACCCATCACAAAAGCAGAGATAGATGTAGTGCAAGGGATATGTTTGATGAAGTGAAGTGCATCCAAGTGTGCATTAAAAGCTATAATTTATTAGCGAGACTCTGGTGACATTTATAAACCACCAAGCGAGACTTAGGTGATTTATATTTGTCACTAAAAGCCAGGAGATAGATTGCTTTCTGTGATGTAGGGTTTTCTACCCTTTAGACAATACAAGGAAACAGCATGCATCTACTCTGCCTTTCATTTATGAAAAAAATGCTAAACCGGATCATTGCATGTCATTTACATATACAGTGCTTCGTGTACATTTGCATAGACGTATAGATTTTATATATGGCATACTTGTCTCCACATGCTAATGAGGAGGCCTCGTGCAAACATTTGCATATTATTATGTTCCACATGCAACAAAAAATTGGTTTTGTTCCTGGGTCTACTTAATAGGAGGTATTGCAGATGTGGATTATTCCTTAGCTAATGTTATCTGACACAGTCAGGTCTATTAAGATTTTCCTGTCACTAATGGCCTAATAGTCCACTGTTAAAGAATAGAAAAACCTTTTAGTGCAAGCTCGCCATACATATTCATACGTGTACGTATGCCTTTTATAATCCATTAACGCTCGAAGCATTGTGCATCATATAAGTCATTTTTGAATCTGCATAAAATATTTTCTTTTACAAAAAAAGTGAAGAAAGAAAAAAATACCTTTGTGTAAATTGTACTTAAAATTCTCCACTTATAGACAAGGGGAATAGAAGCAGAGAATTTCCTATAACATGTTTCCTCTATAGTCTATGGTTATGACTGTGATCCCTGATATGCTCATGTATCTGTTAGAAATGTTTTTTTTTTTTTCTAGAATTATTGGCTGCGTTTCATCTGGTGAGCCTCTTTTGGTGTGAAGTTGAGTGGGTACTTGTTGGTGCACTTACTACCTGCAATTAGAAGCTATCAAATTGTTACAATACTTTTCAGATCTGTAATTGCGAGTGATCTTATAATGTTCATTTTGTAGCTCTACCAGTTGTCCATGCTAATGAATGTGTATACAATGTAGTACTGTAATCACTGTCAAATATCCTACCAGGGTTTGGAGAAGTAATTGTTCATAATTTACTATATCTCATTAAAACGCATATAAACATACTACATGCTAGTAAATTAGTAGACATATCTGTTCCCTTTAGGCCTCATGCACACAGCCGTTGCCAGGCCGTGGCTGTATTGCGGCCCGCTTGAATGGGTCCACAATCCGGAGCTGTGGTGTGTAACGGAGGCATGGAACCCCACAGAAGCACTACGGAGTGCTTCCGTGGTATTTCTGTCTGTGCCTCCGCACCGCAAAAAATAGACATGTTCTATTTTTTTTCCGGTGCGGACGGATCACGGACCCATTCAAGTTGAATGGGTCTCAATCCGTCCTGGCCGCCGCACGGACGTTGCCCGTGCATTGGGGACTGCATATTGTAGTCCCCAATGCACGGAACGGCCGCACAACGGCCGTGTGCATGAGGCCTTAGTCAGTTCTTATGTGACTCAATTATGTGGTATCTGTTCCACTTTGCAAAGGAAGCTGAGCTGTACCTAAGGTGACACAGGCTACACAGCCATAAAAATGAATAAGACCTCTTATATATCACAGTATGACAAAGACCATAATGAATATACCTCTGGAAGAAGGCAGATAGATATTTACAGTGTTCCAATACACTTACTTGAACGCTATACATAGAAGGGTATATTGACTATCTTAAAGATGCCAAACAATTTTGCATGAAACATATTTGATAGAAAAGTAATAATCTTCTGTCTTATTGTATGGGGGGCATAACAAATGTATTAAAATATAAAGTAGACTGTTTAATATTCATTTGTAATATTCCTGTTCTGTCTTCCAGGGCTGAGTGTAAATTGCAAATCTGCTTTTATGGCAGCTATTGCCTCCATTTAACATCAGTTCTACCCAATACAGGTGCTACAAATGCTTAGCGGTATGTCAGTGACATTATCCTGTCTGTAATTTAGAAACAAAATCAGTAAACCATTTTTCTCTTACACAAATACCATATGAAATATTCATACAGCCCTCCAACCAAAATCTATTTTTTAGAGATTGATCCCAAAATCCATATCTTCAAATACTGTGAATGGATTTCCCATATAGATCTTCAAGCCAATATGTGTAAAGAACCGCTAAAGCTGTGGAATTTACTTCTACCCTTAATTGTCCACACAAGGGTCATTCCTTACTGTTGTCAGTGCACGGAGATTACTGTCATGTTGTATTCACTTGTGTTATGAGCTGCAGATCACTTTTAAAAGAATTATTTGGCATTATATGGCATTATAAGGTATTAAAAGGCTACATTCACTCCATTGTTCGTTATTGTTATCTAAATGTATTGTAAAAATATAATAAAAACATCCTTTAGTGGACCCCATTTATTTCATTGGAATAAAATGCAGTTCATATTAATTCAGTAAGGTGAGCCCGTTCTGCAAACAGGCATGGGTAGCGATATTCCATTAATGTCTGATATGGGAGTACCCCTTTAACATCTGATGTAAACTGAAATCATTGTATCGATCAGTTATCTAATTAGATTGCATGAGTTGCGCTTAATTAGAAAAATGGAAACAAAAAAAATGTAACTCGTCATATCAGAGGAACATCTTTACCTCAATGGCTAACTTAGACTGTCTTCACATATACACTGTGAACTCTCTGTTCAAACAGACTGCTGGAGTTTGCTGTATCCGTCATAGCCGGATCCCTCCATGCACAGCTGGATCACTATAATGGGACCAGGCAGGGATCTGGCTGCTTTCCGGCATATATGCCGGCTTTCGGCCAGACAAAAAATGCTGCGTGTACTATTTTTGTCTGGCCAAAAGCCGGCATATATGCCAGATACAGTGAATTCCATCACTCTGTTCCTGTGCTGGAACGGACTGCCAGAGTTCACAGCACATATGTGAATGCGGCCTTAGGGCTTGTTCACATCTCTGTTGACTTTTCATTTATTCTGTTCCATTAGATCAACAACCAAAAAAACCTGAAAAAAGTGGATCATTTAAACTGATTGAATGACCGATACAAACGGTGCACCTTTCTGTTCTATCCATCATCCATGTACTTTAGGAAAGCTCCTTTCAGTCATGTATCAGTTATTTTTGTTGAGAATAACCGCACAAAAGACAGAACTTTTTCTACCATCAAAAATGACTTAAGCCTAATGGAACTATGAAACAGATGCTCAAAATACAGTAATCCCTCAAGATACAATGGCCTCAGAATACAATATTTTTAATATAAAATGGTCTTTCCTGGAGTAGTAGAGTTAACACACATGCTTTATGAGACAGTGTTATCTAAACTGAATGCATTAAGCAAACACCTTCAATTGCTTTTTTTGTTTCAAGATAACTCGATGAGTTAAGAAATTTGAGTTAAGAGTTTGTGTGTTAAACCTGCTACATCTGTACAATGCCTCAGACCCAGATCCAACCAGTCAACATGGCCATTCTTGGAGTTGGGGTGGGCTGAAAACTTAAAGTGCCTCTGGGAAAAAATCCTAAAAGTAGATCCATGCTGTAGGAAGATCCAAATTGACAGAAAGCAGGGCAACACAAATAGGCAGGGTCAGCAATACCATATTGCAAAAAACCGTCCCACTAAAACCATATACCACAGAACAGTGCAATATATTGGGCCAAAAGCTGTCCTTCTGTGGTGGCCATCAATAAAGGGCATTTTCTGTCCTCCTCCTCCAGTTCTCTGTGATTAAAATATGGAGCAGGGGGCTTAAGAGGAGAGATGTGGACCAGAGCAGTTGAATTCAGGAGTGTATGTAAGTCGTGGCAGAGAAGAGTGCTTGGGCGGCCCACTGGGCATCTGCCTATTTGGAAATTTCCCTGTAAAGTCTATAGCCAATCCGCCCCTGTATAGGAGCTTCTCCTCAGTGTGGTACTACATGTCTTGTACTTCCTTCTGCCTGAGCTAGAACAAGTTGCTTATTTGGATGTAAGTTGAGGACTCAACAATTTCATTTTTCTGTACTATATGGAACCCTGAAGAAACTCCTTTCATAGAAAGTGACTTACAGCTTCCAACATCTAGTCCTGGCTGTTATATATAAGGACTTGCTTTACCTGTCTAAGGCCACTTTCACATCTCCGGCATGTCTGATTCGATTGGGCTGTTGTAACATAAATGTCAGCTGTTGGCCGGACAAAAACCAGTGCATGCAGTGGTATTTGTCCAGCTGAAAGCCGGCATTTATGCCAGAAATCATCCTGATCACATATGGATCCCATTATAGTAACCAGGAGCTGGCAGTGAACTGTTGAATCTGGCTATGTCGGATCAGGTGAACTTCAACAGATTATTCTCTGCTGAAACAGCCTGCTGGATTTTATCACCGGAGATGTGATATTAGCCTTAGTTTTCTGATTATTTTTTCTTGAATCTTCATTTTCTCTTATATTAAGATGATAATTCCGATCTTTGGAATTAATTACAAGTTCTACAGAGAGTTATGGACTGAAGTTACAAAGGTTTCAATGTTGTCCTAGAACCAATTTATATTGTAACTTGAGGGACCACTGTAACCCATTTAAAAAAAAGGGATTAAAACTGATCCATTTTTTCCATTTTGCTTTTCCACTGATGGAACAGAAATATGGAAAATACAACGCTGATGTAAACAAGCCCTTTAGACCATTTATTTTCTCAGTTTCTTATTGACTAGATGACCACCAAAAGATCTTTCAGTAAGTTTGTATAAATGACATTATGTCGATATAGGCATGAACCACAGATGGTTTCTAGGGCATGTCTGTGTTTTGTTACAATGGTTTCCATTGCCTGTTTTGACATTAGAGCTTGTTGTGCACTCATGTTAGTCTGAGGCAGATAACATTGAGTGGTGCCATGATTTTACTTATCTGCTTGCTTGCTTGCTTGCTTACTGATGGTTTAGCTAATTTTGGATGTACATATGAGAGATAGCAGGGGTCCATTTATATCCAGCTATACTAAGATGACCCTATATTGATAAAAAAAAAAAAAACTTTATTAGGAGGTATACTATAACAATGCTTAAACATAAGCCAAGATATCTTAGAGATATACCTAATGTACTAAATGCATAAACTTTATAACACTGAATAAAATCACAAGTGCATGTCGAATTCCTACAGCAACCAGTTCAAATGATCTGATCATAGTAGATAGCAGTACAAAGGAGGATGTAAATTGAGGAACTGTACAGTAGAGGATGTAATGTGATGCTTCATTTATCTCATGACACGTTCAAGAACATAGAGACGGTAGAATGGCTATATAGGACAAGTGTAATTTATTTACAATTTGTTACATATGATATAGCAGGAAAAGGGAAATTGATGCATAATGGTGAAATTGAAAATAAGCTTAATTATGTTTTCTATGAGCAGAGACGGTAAATGAGTACACACAAATCTACTTGAGGAGCAGCCTCAGAGTCATGTTTGCAATGAGATATCTTTAGGGACTGCTGGCAAACGTATGAGATCAATAGATTGATGGATTTCTGCTGCATACGTCTATTGTTTTGTTTCTCATTATCACCCTCGGTCGTCTATTGTAAACCATACTGCTGCAATCAGTTCATTTTCATTAAGGCCAGTTCATTTTGGCTTCACTGAATCCTTTTCCATATCGTCTCTACTCTTCCTACATACTATATTTAAAATGTTGACTCTTCATACAATTGTATTTTTTGTCTGTCCATAAGTAAGTCTGTACTTTAAATGTTATTTGTTAAATGTAAGTCACAGATTACTGATTTCAAGTGAAAGCCCTGTATTCCAGAACAGGGCTTTGGTGTTTTGCCTGGTATATCATGTAACAACATGAAAAAGTAAAAATAGTCTTTAATGTTCAAACAAAATTCATAAAATCGATCTTGGACATAGTGAGTTCTAAGATTGGTGCCAAAAACAAGGAAATGTCTTGGCCATTTGTCTTATGTGATTCAGGACCAGATTAAAGGGTTCTGTGATGGGTTCTCTAAGCCATTGCAATCTTCACAACATACAGAAAAACCCTGTTACCCCCTCTACCCACTGCAGCACCAAACCATTACAGACAAAATGTCTGTGAGAAAAAGTCTGGCAGTGGATCTGGAGTTCAGGCACCTTCTGATATGCTGTTAGTCTAGTTTGTATTGGAGATCAGTAGGGCCTACTAAAAACTCTGGGGCACTACCAGGAATAGCAACTAGTCCATGCCCCAATAGTTCTTACCTAATTCACTACTGCCATTTTGGCCTTACCCTCATTGATTTGGTATATGATTTAGTGGCCCAGAGCTCTACTGCATCAAAGATAAATGAATCCTACAATGCCCTTACAAAAGGCAGATCTATTCACACCAAACAAATAAATTATGACGTGGAATGGCATTCATTTAATGCTATCATCAGCACTGTTTCAGAGACAGACTAAAGGCCCCAAGTTACTGTATTTTCTGCCAGACCCCTCTTGGGTGGACTGAATTTTTTTGCCCTATCCTTTTGTTTTTTCAGAGAGATAAGCCACCTTTAAAGATGTCTTGCATCAGTTTTCTCTTTTTTCCCCATTGAAAATACACACATACTTGGATGAACTGAGCATGTGTGTGCATGGGGAGTCGAGAGAGATAACAGTCAAAGAGCATTTGGCTGATAGCTATTGAAATTGTATGAACAAACAAAGCATTAGGCTTTAGCAAAAATATACACCTAAGAATAAGTTAGCTAGTCCAGAAAATGTGTTCCAGCCAATGCTAACAGGTTTAACTCCAGGGATGTAGCGATAGGGGGTCCAAAGGTAGCAGCTGCACCCTGTCCTTGGTCCACAAGACCCCTCTTCTACATAAGATACTATTGTAATAAATTGTATACAGTAATTATGAGATCCTATTACCGATTTTGCATTGACGCTAGACACTTTAAATTACACTTGCGGATATCTACTGCAGCAATATTTGTATATATTTTATATATGTTTTTATATTTATTACTGCACCTGACACTTTTAGTTGGAGTTAGTATCAGTTAAAGGGGTTATCTCATGATTATTGTAAAAATAAAAATCAGACATCATATAGTACATGACAATCTCTTTCTAACAAAGCTAGAACCTCATACAGATCCAGAGATCTCCCCATGTATTTCTCTGCTAGATTTATATCAAGCTGATCGAGGGTGTGTCTTCTCTGCTGGTAGCTCTCTCCCTATCACAGCTCAGGAGGCAGTTGAAGAATGAAACTGAGCATGTGTGATCATCTCAGTGAGCAGGTCAAAGAAATAAGAAAAAGAACAAACAGCAGGTGGCGCTATACAGATACATTTTATTGGATAACTCAGCGGCTATACACAATTTTAATAACGTGAAAATACTAAAGTATTCAGATTCAGATGCTGGTTTAAAGACTGTAGAATATTTTTCATAGGAGAACCCCTTTAATGTAAATATGGCTAACTGAAGAGCCACCTGGAGGGCCACCAGTAGGCAATAATGGCACTGCCTACCAGGAGGAGTAAACTCCACCCCCCCCCCCCCCACATCATTTTACTGATGGAAAATGTCCATCAAATTTATTTCACAAACACTGTATTTACACATCAGTTGTTTAAAATATTGTCCAATGTAAGTAGGTATTTAGTGCCTAGTAGCAGCAACATATTGGCCAGAAAAAGAAATCACAAATCATGCCTTCCCATGTAGAAAGTACATGCCAGGAAAGATATAATCACAGGGGATGTCAGAACTCCAAAACACAACTGCAGCTTCAAAGTAGAAATAAAGTAGAGCTCCATATTGTGTTGAACTATGACTTAAATAATTAAAGGCCCATTTACGTGAGGCTATTATCGTGAATGATCATTTGTACAAATGCTTGTTCCTGATAATTGGCCCATGTAAAGGTGCCGCAGATCATATGATGAACGAGCATCGGGTGAACTCATCGTTTACACATTAAATCGTTTATGAGCAGCAGATTGTGCTGTGTGAGGATGGGTGATAGAAGTAGTCACCGCTTGTTCCCATACAGTGATTGCTGAATGCAAATGCAGCTCTTTACCTCCACAAACAAGCAGGCAGTTATGGGCCAGGAACGGCTCCTTCCCGATCATTGCCTGCTCTGTCGGTGGGAGTAACTGTGCCTTTGATAAAGTTCCTGCATAGATTGTAGAATAGAACTGCACTGAAGAATGAGCTCCCTGCTGGGGTGTTATTACTCTGGCACATAATCATTAAATAAGTAAATTAACAATATTAATGACTCTCAGAATTTCCAAAAAACTTAACAATAACATTGATTTAGTGAGACCATGTAATATTTTTTTGAATTGGTAAGTTTATTATCTATTTATGTTATTTAAGTTGGACACTAAGGCCACTTGTTATTCTGTTCCGTTAAATGCCAGAGTGCCGGATTCGGCACATAAGTGATACAAATGGAGCCCAACAGACCCCAGTGTGTAGTAGCTGTTGAGTTTCCATTCGGTTGCCCGCTTTTTGATGGAATCTGAGATGGAGGCCTCGAACACAGATGTGAACAAACTGTAACCTATAATGTAGAGTAAATGATACCCATGTATATATCTATATATCTAGACACAATGTAGTACTAATAGTACAGTATCTTCTTGTCTGTGTAATTATGTTTCTGTCTGTCTATCTATCTATCAATCTATCGTGTATTTCAATGCTTTTTATAGTGTGATATTTTATAATGTATACAGCGTTCCTACCAACAATCGCTTGCTCATTAGTGGAGGAGAGCACTGCATTTACATTCCTATGAACACTCGTTAGCGATTATGTTTGGGATTCTCGGCCCTGATGAAGGGTCCTTAATAAATGACCACGCTAGGAATATTCTGGAGTAAATACATATCTAAAATATTTTACTGTGTGTATGCATGCTATAATATTAATATCCCTGTTAAAATACCTATTTTCCTGATTCTACTAATTCTTATCATATTTTATCATCCATATCAAAAGCTTATCAGCCACATAAATATTCTAACTGTCAGAAAACATTCTTCTCGCCAAACATAGCTATGTGACAGTCATTGAAGAAAATATATCAAGCCATAGGGCTGGAGTATTGTCTGAGGTGCCTCTGGCCATAATTAGCATGTCTAGCTGATCATTTTCTTCCCAAAAAAAAAAAAGGACTTGCTTCAGATCTCTTTTTAAATGCAGAATTTCAGTTTTTGTGCATCTTAACATTGATTCCTACCTGATTTAATTAAAGTAGAAGCTCTCCAAGGAGGCAGCATGCCTAGCATTCCCTAATATTATGATATTATTAGAAATGCTTCTTTTAAAACTGAAAGTGATAAAATATTATTCCTACAGGGCTGCGGTGAATTTATATTTTAATGATGGAACCTGCAGGTCAGCAGCGAGGGAATTTAATTGCTCCTAGCCCTATAAAGCTATTATTGTATCGATTTAATTGGTGGTATACATAGTTTAAAAGTCAAAATGGGGGCCCTAGCAGTTGTTGGTTTATGCCATCCCACTCCACCATATCGGCTCAAGACCACCCATAACGAAAGTGTTGTGAGTCAGGGGTATGTCCACAGGAAAGGAAGGTATGAACAGCCATAGCAAATATGCATTGGCTGCCTCTGTGTTACATATACGGCATCTCTTGCATATATAGGGATCCACTCCAATAATGCCCTTATATTACAAAAACACTACTTATGAATTCTTCTTTTTCAGTATTCCACCATTCGATCATACACCTCCATTGCATTTTCTGTGACTACATTTAAGCTGTTTATAATTGAAATACAATATTAGTCATTCACATGAATCCAGAGCTGCAAATTAGATGCGAAAAAATCAATGTTGCACTATTAATGCTATTCATACAGTGTGAGATCCACTAACAGGTACATGGTATGCTGAATTGTCTGAGATTAGGAAAAAATGAGTTTTTTGTTCCTGAAGCAGCTTCACACCTTTCAGAGGGTAGTGCCCTGTATTACAGCTGAAGTGAAAGGGCATAAGCTGCAAAACCTGGCACAGCCATGGACATCAGTCTCACTATGTCTAGGAAAGTGCTGCCCCTTATTTCTACTTCCCAACAAACCTTATGATTGTAAACTATGATATTCCGCAAAGGCCTTATGTATACAGTATGGGATTTAACTAGTGCCACAGTACTCAGTGCTTCTATCATCATGACACATAGGGAGAGTGATGGATGTGATAGGAGTGAATTGCACAGAGCATAAGATGGACCAGATTTATTGAACCAAAATGTGCAAAAAAATATTTAAATTAACTTGAATTGATTTGAATGGAGCTGAGATGCAATACAGGACAAATCCCAATGAGAAAGTGGCGCTGTTTCTGGGAAAATGCAGCAATACAACTTGAAGTACATGCATAAATAGATAGCTAGATATATAGGAGATAGATAGATCGATCGATAGATAGAGATATGAGATAGATAATGATAGATGATAGATAGATAGATAGATACATAGATAGGAGATATTTAGATGATAGATAGATATTAGATAGATAGATATGAGATAGATAAAGATAGATATTAGATAAATAATGATAGAGAGATAGATGGATAGATAGATAGACAAATAGTCAATAGATTGAAAGATACATAATAGATAGCTATGTCTATTAAAATTATATATTTTATGTGTCAATGTCTTTGATATATTAATTTATTTTATGCACTTATATAGCGCTGACATATTCCGCAGCGCTTTACAGACATTAGCAGACATGGGGCTCACAATCTAAGATATATATATATATATATATATATATATATATACATATATATATCAAAGACATTGAAGCATAAAATATGCAGCACAGAAAGGCAAGATGCATTTAAGAGGCAGGTGCTTCTTTATCCACAAAACCCCTCTTTGCAAATAAAGCCTGACATGGACATGTGTGTCACCACAAATGGCACTAAACAGGCCGCCCTGCTCCTTGGGAAGTAATGTCTCATTACTATGTAATTATGTTTCACCTGCACACCAAACACTGCATTTTAAACCCTTCTAAGTAATATATGCTTGACAACAGGAGCATCTATCATTCCATGTTCCCTTTGGCATGCTTTAATGACATGGTTCAAAAGATAACCCTCCAACATTCATCTTGATTGCTTTTATCTTGACATGGATTCTTTGCATTTTTAAAACAATAAATGCAAATGTTTACAATTTTATTACAAGGTGAAAAATTATAGAAGCACAGGCAAAAGAAAACATTTAAGAATACCAAAAAATATATAATTAATTACTAACAACTACAGTACAATAATGATTATTATCAAATATTGGAACATTTATGTTACACACAATATATATATATATATATGTATACAGAGAGCTATGTATTAATATACCATTAGAATATATTACTATATTATTATAATACTTGATAATCAAAATTCTGTGGATACATTGGGCTCCTATAACCATCTTAAAATCAACATTGTAAAACACTGTCTAGGAGACCATGCAGCAACTTGAATGGTTTGCTACTATATAAAGTCCTGCTCTTCACAGACTATTGTTGGTGGTAATGAAATAGGAAACAACGTATCTGCACTTCTTCCCCATGAACACCACTGCCAATGATGAAGATAATAAAGAGCAGCTGACGATGACAGTCCCTTATCGTTGCATGTATGGCTAACGTCTGTCCTGTCACAATACAAAACTCGTGAAACATTTCCGGAGAAGGAGAATTATCACTGAAACCAGAGTTGAAAATAATTTTCATATATATATATATATATATATATATATATATATATATATAGGAACACAACGCCATGTTCAATATTTCAGAAAACATGCATGTGGGAACCCTGGATGTTCGGGTGGGGTACCGCCTGGACATTCTGTGACAGATATCTCAGCGTTGGTGCCAATATCTAAAGACCTTTCTGAAGAGAATTGACCTTGTCTTCTCATTTCTGGCCAGAGAACCTGTGCAAGGGAATCTTTATGGAGATTCTGTCAGCTATTATGTCCATGTATTTTTTGCTCCATCCTTTCTACCAGTGTTTGGTTTTTGTATAGAGAAGAACTTGTGATAAGTGAGAGGCTGCTCAGTGTGCTCTTGCTGAATGGATCTCCTCCCACCATCACTGCTCCCGCCCTCCCCCTCCCCACCAGATCTCTGCCATAAATATGAGAGCACAGAGGCTGCAGAGTAGGGAGCCGTGAGTGACTGGCTGACTGGAGACACTGCTATCTTCTCCTGTGTACATCCTTCTGTCACCTAAAACCAGTCCTTGTTATCTAGTCTAGCCTGATACCAGCTCTGTACTATTAAGGACCTAAGGCTACCACACAGCGATCCTGTGTAATATAGGTGTACGCCTCCTTGCATTGGATACAATATTTGCATGCTGTGTATTTGCAGCTCTTCACTGTCTTAGTAGATAATACCTGGTCGCTGCCTGCAATGAAAGCTGTGAGCCCTGTGCGTCCTCCCCACAGTCGGAGAACCCCATTGACGGGGGGCGTGTGTGGGGAGCTGGCACTGCACTGCCTCTCTGAACACAGCCTTGGTGTAGCTCATTACAAGATGGAAGAAGAGGAGTCCTTGTGTCTGCAATATGACATGAATGACTGTTACAGTCGCCTCAAGAGGCTGGTACCCACCATCCCCCAGAACAAGAAAGTCAGCAAAGTGGAGATCCTGCAGCATGTTATAGACTACATTCTGGACCTGCAGCTGGCACTGGACACACACCCTGCACTGCTTAGACAGCAGGCACCTGCCAGGACCCCTCTGACAGACCTCAATAAAGACCCGGTAAGAGACGTCCCCTCCTATATACTAGTGTCGATGCCACATGTTAGCTGATGGCACAAGCTGTTGTGTGTGTGGTATCGGCTGGCTTGTATTGGTGCCCACTGGACTCAGCAGAGTGTGATGACAGCTCTGGCATCTGAGGAAGGACAGGGCTCCACAGCTTCATATCAGTCCCACACAGGCATGAGAGCACTCAGAGATGTAGTGACTGCTGTCCAGATGGCAGGTGATGTTCACGGTTATGGCTTATTCTTGTCATTTCCTCTTAGTATTTGTGCTCCTGATGAGTGGAAAGCAGCTGTCTCTTCCTCTTGTTTATGCACTGAAAATGTGTTGCAATCATGTTCATCATTACCAAATGCCATAAATTCACCAGTGCACAGCCTGCAATGGCCCTTCCCCAGCTGAAGGCAGCTATGCCCCTCACCCTCTCCTCACCCTCAGCTACATGCCAATTGCCCGCCTGTATGTCAGATTTTAATTAGGAGGAGCAGCCTGAAGGTGATCAGTCTTTTGTGTGTCTTATTCTGAGCTCTGAAGTGTGACCTGTCACCGCTTCTGCAGCCATTGCCCATCCAGTGAGAATAAAGGACTGCAACATTATCACCCATCCTTTTGTTTTTTTCGCCCTTCCTTTTGCTTTACTGCTATTTCATCTTTCATTGTAATTAATATGTGTTTTTATTTCTTTTTCCTAGGCTGCATCAGTGATGAACAAGGAAGGGGACAGTATACTGTGTCGCTAGTGTGCCTAGAAGGTAAGCATCGTACTGTATGCCCTACAGCCTATATGGTGGCCATTTATATTGTAGCTACGCATTATAGTACCCATATGGTGAACACTGATAACTTTAATTGAAAGGAGAATGTTCTCACTTTGCACTATTCCTCCATTGAATCGATCATAAGATGTTCATTTTTGACACCATTAATGGTCAGCATATTATCGATGACCAAGTTAAGCCTGCACTGCTCCCGGGCTATTGGCACCATTGCTATTTAATCTAAGAGAAGGCATATGGTAAATGCAGAGGTTGCCTATTATTCTTTTCTGTGTCCGTATCACGAGTGAGGAGAGGGAGTTTGCAAGGATGAGGGTCACAGATAATAGCCCAAAGCACTGTATGAGAGCAGGGACTGAGCAGTCCACTGCAGCTGCGTTCCTATGCTTGGACTAGCTTGGGAGCTGTGCTTGTAGTTTGACCTGGTTTGTTTTGGGTTGTTGATCAAGCATGTCTTGTGTTTTGTTGGTGGCGCCAGTAAGTCTGGAGCAGAATGGTTCACACACCCCCTCTATTCATTCCTCTTCCACAGGTGTGCAGCAGGCAAATCCAGAGCCAGGAGAAGCACAGAGAAAGAGAGAGACAAATTAGAGAATAAGGGAGGGGAATGAAAAACAGTCACCAGACAAAAGAGGGGAAAAAACATCCTTCACTTCGCTTTTCCACACTACACGGAGAGTCTAATCCTTCACCATGTGTCCACCTTGTATCATCAGACATGCACTGTGGAAGTCCCTGACCTGATGGCATAGGGGGCTTCGCCTAGAGAGAATTACACTATCAAATGAAGAACTGAATATGAAGCTTTACTAATATACCAGAGTATTGTAGATATTTTGTCTTTACATCTATTGTTTAAAATAGATGATTTTATCTCTCCGGGGAATTTTCTTCTCCCTGCAGGAATGTTACATATTGTATAGAAGAGAACATGAGTGACATTTCATACTGTATATATAGAGATGTTCTATAAGTGGAAGTGATACAAAAGTATATGCTTTAATAGACTACTGTAATTATGAAGTATTTTTAATTAAATATTTTGTGTAAATATGAATGTGTCTTTTTTCGTTTCGTCCCAGGGGAATTTGAATTTTTTTCTGTTGCGAGACTAAAAAAAAAATTAAAAAATATTAACTGAAAAGACATGAAAAGATGAACTTGTAACTTCCCACCAACTTGAATCGGAGGATAAATGACTTGCTTGATGGCATGGAATGTATTCCTTGCTTCAATCCTGAATGCAGTAACCTAAAGTTTTAATCATTGCCTATTTGGCCCAACATTGTGTATAGGAAATTCTCTGATCACCTTTGCACTCAGTTACAGTCAGTGATTTTAAAGGGTGGGAGAAATGTTGAAAGATCATATTTTCATGTCTTTCTGAAATGTGCTGTTCACTGCATATAGCTTGTTTAAAGTGATTTTTTTTCTTCTAATTAATATATTGTCAGTGTTACAAAAGGACTCCAATGATTACTGAAATGTGTTATCTGGTTAGCAAACACTGGGTTGTCTCATTTTCTAAGCCCCTTGATCTCTACCCCACTTTCCAAGATATAATGGATTATGTATAACACGCTGTCATTATATAAATGTCAAAAATAGTATTACATCATATTTGCTTAGCAATGGGTCCCTGCAAATAAACCGACACCTTAAATAGTACTCTTTTGTGGGAAGTCACATTAGATTAAAATGACTATATATGTACACGTTCCAATGTGTGGAATTTGGCATTGACATTGGTACACACGGTGTAAAGTGACAAAAATCGGACTCCTTGCTACACATAATCCCATTAGTCTCTAAGGCAGATTCTACTTCCTTGTTCATTCCTTGGTTTGCATGTATTCAATTATCTTATGAATATGGCCAATTATGGTCATTTAGTCCCACTCCAGCTCCATTTTCACAGAAGCAGGCTCTGTTTTTAATTCAGGGTTGGGGGTTAAATCCTAATTTCAGATTCGCATTCCACATACATATTGGTGCTATTCTATTTCTTACTGAGGGGTTTTAAAAAGACTAAAGGCATCTCTTTCCCTTCCTTTGTGTCCTTTTCTCAGTGGACCCTGTGCTAGGTAAGCAGACAGTTGATTGCTTGCAACCAAAGGAAACCTTACTGTATTCTATATCACTGTATCTATACTGATTTCAGCTGATGGAGGGAGACAAGCAGCAACCTTTAATACCAGTAATGTGCTTAGTTTTCCTGCAGTTTCTACTGTAATCTCATATGTATTTTTACACATGAGTATTAAAACTACATTTTTTACATGTCTCAACCTCGTCTTTCTTACCTGTGTGTTAATCTTACAGACAGTGAGAGTATTTTATTGTTATGTCATGCTTTGCTTTGTTGCAGTTTTTTGGACACTTAAAGGAAATGTAGACAAATTATCTGTTAACCAAACTTCTAATTCCTAAGATGATTTTTTTCCCCACTGATGTCCTCAAACTTACTCTTAAATAAAGGATGGAATTTCACATTCTACATGCACATTTCCTGACTTCTATTGACATTACTGACAAGGGAAATGTATGCATGTGAACTTGAATGAGTACAGGAGCAGTGTTGCAGGGTCAAGAGAAACACACTATGACTGCATGAGACGCATATTTATTACTGCTGCATTATACACTGGATACCACGCTTGATGCTTTACGATATATACATGTTGGCGTGATAACTGTGTGTGTCTGTGCTTGTGCCGCTGACAGGGGATAGTGATTAGAATTCTTTATTCATTTATATAGTTGCAAGCAAAAGCCAGTTCAGCTTGAACAAAACTAATTGCTATGTGATATGTAGTATATGTAACATAAAAAATACTAATATATATATTTGGTTTCTAGTACCAAGCTCAGTTCCTTCTAAGGTGTGCGCTCCGGAACGGAAAGGGTTAAACATTCCAATCTCTGCAGCAGGTAAAGCTGTTATTGGTCTTGTTAATCCTTGTTAGTATGTTGTTTTAACCCTCTCCTTTCCAGCGTGTCCAGCTTAGAGGGACACTAGCCCCAAGACCTTAGAGAATCGGTATGATTCCCGATTCCTAATATATATATATATATACATATATATACATTCGCTTGAAAAAGGCTCAAGTTTGGGCCGAAACGTCGCACCATATGGGTGAATAAAAAACACCTTTTTTTGATCTCTGGATGTGCTATTCGTTTTTCGGACTTATATATATATCTGGGTTTAAGATGAAAAATTGCTTTGGTGATTCATTTTATAGACATAAAGAGGGCTTGATGCAATGTAAGTGTATCCCCAGATCAGAACCTTTCTTCTGGGCATCTCTAATATACTTATTTTTTTTTTTTAGATTTCTCAAAATAATTGTGTTTTTCACAGTGGGTCAGCTTTGATCTGTCAATTGAAAGTTGTGATCTTTTAAACTTAAATATACAATGTGGGGAAAGTGTTCACAATTACACAACATGGTACAGAAATGGAGGGTTGTGACCTGCCTATAGGGTTATCCAGTCATCATTAATATAACTTAAAACATGCATGTAGCTATAATGTACGTGGAATAAGTGCACTTTTGAAATATCACAGTAGTGAGGGGTAGAGAGGGAAAGGTCTGGTCATACATGTATGAGAACCATCACATATAATTGCATTTGTAATGAGATAGCCCTAGTGTTGATGTATGTTTCATCTTGATCATGGCCCAAAGCACCCAAATCTTTTTTATTGGTCGTCCTTGTAAAAATTTTATGAATATTCTCGGCCATAACAGTAAACCTACATGACATTAATATTAGTGTGCACAAGCATGTGATCTGTGCTGGGATCCACAAGAATGATGCTGTACCAGGCTGTACTAGTGAGCTTTCACTGTAGTTCTGTAATATAGATCATGTGAGGAGACCCCACATTTAATATTTACATAGATGTACAGTTAATGGAAAAAATCTGGAAATGATAACTCGCTTTCACGGGTAGAGAGGAAACCATAGAAGTGAATGTAATAACTAATATACGAACCCAAGATACATTATTTTCTCTATTTCAGGTTCTATTTTAGACTAGTGAATATAATTACAGTAGTAACTTTTCATTTTACTAAAACCACATGTAACAATACGATGAGCTTATTATATATTTCCAATCAAAAGTTCATCGTCTAAATTGATTTATGTCAATATCAGCCGCCTGTGCACTTCTCCGGGAACAGCATTTCTTAGACTGGAAGACATTATTGGTAATTGAGCTACTAAACATCATGCCATGGACTATACTATGTACATTGTATGTCCACTTTTATTTAATGTCACACTATATGGCTTTCTATCCTCAGATATAATATGTCAACCTTACTCTGTTTAAACTATAGATTATAAGTCTGCAAATAGTAATAAATAGAGCATATCTCTTGCAGTAGGAAATAGGTGACATGACCTTCTTTCTGCTCGGCTAAATGGATTTAGTAGACAATGAAATTAATGCTAGCATTAGTAGCAGACTTGCCAACTCTCATTTTAATGAAATCACGTTTTGCCAACATTTAAGCTGATCAAGCAACTTTCGTTAAAGTCTTAAGATCCTAACGTCACTGAGATCTATCACAACCTGACTTGCGTAAAAGCAAACACTTACCAAGAGTTCATGTTAGAAGTAAATATAAAAATATAGATGCACAGTTATTTATTCACAGTATGTGGACAGATAGCTCAATTCATGAGTTATATAGGATCTTTCAAGACAAAACCCAAAATCAAGAAAGGTAAAAAAAAAAAAAAAGAATCAAATGGGGGATTCTTCAAGTATGGCTGAGGAATTCTTTATTGTTCAATTTTGTGTACTAATAATGCCTAATATGAGTAGTAGTAGTAAAAACTCCATCAGCAATACTCATAAAGTGGCACCTATTGGCTGTACCTCAATGACTCACGGTAACAAAGTAGAAGGCATTTTTTGGCAGATGCAACCATACTGATGGCTCATTCCATATACCAATGGCTCAGTACTATAGAGAAACACATATAGCAGCAGGGCTGCCATATTTACACAGACAATTGGTCTCTTTACTTGCAAATCTGCCTAATTTTGCTTTGAGAATTACCCCTTTACTATATCACTGTATAATTAGGCAGATTTGAATTTTAGGAGCTTTGGAATGCTGGGTAACAACCAATTAGTAAGGCTTGAGACCATAGTGGGCAATTTGTATATTTCATATTCACTATTCTCTTAATGTTGTACAACAATCATAACAATTAAACCACTGGGAGATGACATGAATACCATAGTGACAGTGGCACCTGTCAAGGGGTGGGGATGTGTCTTCAAAGCAGGAATAATTGACAAGTGTCAGGATCTAAATAACTTTGAGAAGGTCCAAATTGTGATGGCTAGACAACTGCCTCAGAGCATCTCCAAAATGAAAGGTCTTATGGAGAGGAACTGGTATGAAGCAGTTAGTACCGAACATAAGTGGTCCATGGAGGAACCAGCAGTGAACTGCTTAGTAAGTGGGTGGCGGTGGTCACCCAAGAATTAATTATGCACACAGGGAGCAAAGGCTAGCTTGTCTTGTCCAATCCCGAGAGGAGCTACTGATTTTGACTAAAAGTTGTGAGATAAAATAGAATATCAGATATGCATATGGGGCTGCATAGCCGCAGACTAGTCAGAGTGCCCATGCTGTGTCCTATACATGGCCAAAAGTGCCTACAATGAGCATCAGAACTGGACCATAGAGCAATAGAAAAAGGTGGACATTATATACAGTATATGTATTTTTATGTTCTGTGTCTCTTTGACAGAAGAGCTGGAAGGCACACATTATTGACACAACATTTATAGCTAAATGTTTGGACCCGTAAAATCTGAGGAATCCATTTGCCAAAAAACTCTGAATTACATATCTGTAGATATCACTCTAGGGCTTTGGTACAAAAGATAAGAAAAAAAAAAAGTGCTTTCCTCCAGAAACACTGCCATTCTTGTCCATAGGCTGTGTCAGGACTTTTACTGCCGTCTCTATGGAAAACATGGCATAGTCTTGCTGAGGTCATCTTCAGGATCTCAGCTCTCAGATCAAACACTCTGATATGTAGTAGGTTGATCATCAGTGAGTGACTTATGTTTCTCTAGCAATGGCTTCTAATTTCACATAAGTCTAAAAATACACATCAGGATCACCAACAGAGACCAAGACCGAGACTGGTGGATATAATGAAATTCCTTAAAAAGTAAAACCGTTGTTTTATAAAAAAAAATTCCCGTAAAACAACACTATAGACACAAAAGTAAGAAACTTTATAAAATATCTTATGAGGGAAAATGCTTCTTTCTCTTCTTATCAGAACTCCTTGTAGTTAATAGATTTAGCTAAAGCTTACACAGTACTTACAGCTTCACATGATGTCTTGGAATCCTCATCTGGGAGCCGTTCTTTCCTGTACTCCTTGTCTTCCCTGCTTTTGGCCAGACATTTATGGAGTCATTTATCAAACTAGTGTAAAGTAGAACTGGCTTAGTTGCCCATAGCAACCAATCAGATTCCACTTTTCATTTTCCAAAGTAGCTGTCAAAAATGAAAAGTAGAATCTGATTGGTTGCTATGGGCAACTAAGGCAGTTCTATTTTACACCAGTTTGATAAATGACCCCAATATTCACCATATATGTTCTATGTGAATAAATCATAATGTATGTATGATAATCTGGCTAATAAATTTCAAGGTAAATAATGCAAATACTACAGTTCAAATATTCTGTTCATATGAATAATTACACTTTTTATCATCTCTTTTGGTGTATACTACTGACCTAAATGAAGGGCACCATCAGTTGTTGATTGTTTTTGTTAGGAAGCCCATTACTGCTTATTAAATAGGGACCTTTCATTTTAGAAAAGATATTTCATATCTCCCATACAGCAACCAGTGCATGATTGGTGGGTTGCAGCCCCTTAAAGGGGTCCGCCAAGATTAAATTAAATTAAAAATCTCAACCCAGACAATATCTTAAGATAAAAAAGCCATTGTATACTTACCCTAATTCCAGCACTGTTCTCTCTGGTGCTCCTCCACATCTCTGAAAGCTGTTTGTTTTCAAACAGCAGCAATTTTGTGATTGTATACGACACATGACCTCTACAGTCAGTCCCTGTCCTCAGCAGTGGCATGTTATATCCAGGCAGGCCACAACCCCTGATTGAAGACAGACAGCTGCAGGAGTAATAGACCAGCGTCGCATAAAACAGAGCTAGAGAAACAAGTGAGTGTATGATGTTTTTTATTTTGTTTTAAAACATTGTAGGGATTGTCCAAGATAATTAATTATCTCAAACAACCTATTTAATTACTTGGATTTCCAGCAGTGATACTACCTGTACTGTGTGGATAATGGCTCTAAGTTCTAGTAAAAAGGAGAACTAGCAACCTTAGTCCTATTCCAGTTTAACAAACTAATCGTTCTATGAGTTAATTTAATATTTTTTTGAATATAAGATGCAATTTTTAGCTCAGAAAAAGTATGTTAAAAGGTGTGTGCATCCAAATATGGCTGATCTGTCTGAACTCCCCCTGGAATGCGCTAACCACAGGAATGATGGGTACTAGAATGGCACTGAATAAGCTGCGGCTAGTGGCTATTAGTATTATGAACCCTCTTTCCTATCTTACACCACTAGTAAAATAACTAATAATTGCTTTACTACCCTAGGCCTTCAAAAAAAAGTGCTGTTAACCACTCACTACCATGAAGCATGTTTGGGATGCTCTGATCGGCGTATACGACAGCATGTTCCAGTTCCTGCCAATATTCAGCAACTTCGCACAGCTATTGAAGAGGAGTGGACCAACATTCCACAGGCCACAATCAACAACCTGATCAACTCTGCGACGGAGATGTGTTGCACTGCGTGAGGCATATGGTGGCCACACCAGATACTGACTGGTTTTCGGACCCCCCCCCTCCCCCGTAAGGCAAAACTGTGCACATTTCAGAGTGGCCTTTTAGGCCTTATTCACACGCATTTTGCGGAACGGATTTGCGGACCCATTATTTTCAATGGGGACAGACGATGTCCCGGCCGGGTCCGCAATTGCGGATCCGCACTTCCGGGTCCGCAATTGCGTTCCCGAAAAAAATAGAACATGTCCTATTCTTGTCCGCAATTGCGGACAAGAAAAGGCATTTTCTATGAGAGTCCAGCGATGTGCGGTCCGCAAATTGCGAGCGCACATCGCCGATGTCCGTGTTTTGCGGATCCGTGGATCCGCAAAACACGACGGACGTGTGAATAAGGCCTTATTGTGGGCAGTTTAAGGCACACCTGTGCAATATTCATGCTGTCTAATCAGCACCTTGATATGCCACACCTGTGAGGTGGGATGGATTATCTCGGCAAAGGAGAAGTGCTCACTAACATAGATTTAGACAGATTTGTGAACAATATTTGAGAGGAATGGGTCTTTTGTGTATGTAGAAAATGTTTTACATCTTTGAGTTCAGCTCATGCAAAATGGGAGCAAAACCGAAAGTGTTGTGTTTATATTTTTGGTCAGTGTAACTGTAAGAGCAGTGAGGCTGAAGTATGGCATAGGATGTTTCAATCTTTAAATTATATTTATAGATTATATTAAATGGAGGGTTGATCCAGTGATTTATTCTGATTGTCAAATTAGGACTCAAGAAGGATTTTTTTCTCCCCCTTGCAGGATGACAATTACTAACTACCTCACAGATGTTTATTTGCTTTCCTCTGGATCAATACTTCATAATAGGATGAACTAGATAGACATGTCTTTTTCAGTGTTATTTACCATGTAAATATCCACTCACAGTACCCTATTCCTTCTCTGTTTATCCAGCCTTAGTATATTGTATTCATATTTTTTTTTTTTTTTATAGAATTTTACCTTATCAGTTCTTGTTTTAGGAAAATGATCTTCATCTGCAGAGCTATAGTAAAGGTTGGTTGTTAATTCAATAAAAATCCATTTATAGATGGTCTCCATTATGTTATTAGACTATTCAGCGAATTCAACTTTAGGCCTAGTTACGTGGGCAATTTTAGAACCATGCAATCAATGAATATATATTTGGTTTTGGTTTATGACAGGGCACTATAGTGTCATTACTGTAGCCACTGTAGGGACATTACTGGGGGCAGGAGGAAATTATTGTGGGTACTATAGGGACATTACTGGGGGCAGGGGGCATTACTAGTGGGTACTATAAGGACATTACTGGGGGCAAGGACATTATTGGGGGCACTGTGGGGGACATCATTATTACTGAGGATGCTGTGGGGCATCATTATAACTGGAAGTACAATATAGGCATTATCATTATGGGGGGTACAATACCATATATAATATTATTGTTACTGGGGGGATAATAGGGGGCATTATTATTACTGAAGGCAAAATACATAATATAATTAATACTGGGGTATTATTATTGCTTGAGGTACTATTATGGGGAGCATTATTATTACTGCAGGCACTAAGGTAGGCATTTTTAATACAGGGCATGATTATTACTGGGGGAATTATATGGGCACTGTATGAGGGCATTATTATTACTGGGGGAATTATAGGGGGCACTGTAGAGAAATTACTATTACTAGAGGCACTGTTGGGGGCATTGTTAATACTGGAGGCACAACAGGGGGATTGTTATAGCTGAGGGCATTATTGTCACTGAGGGACTTTTTTCAACAGTATATTATTTGGGGGCATTGGGGAGCACAGTGGGTACAGTACTGAAGGTAGCAGCAGGTTGGGGCACCATGGTGGGGATGACTCTAAGATGTCTGTGTGTCAAACTCTACAGAGAAGGACCACAGTTAGAAGATGTCGTCATGTGTGATCTGGTCCTAATGGAGAAGATATGGAAAGAGAATGTCTACATCAGAGGAGACGTCACTGAAAAAAATAAACTGGTAGTTTTATCCGATTGAAGAAGTTGAGGTATAGTGAATCTACATTCAGTGGCGTACATAAAGAAGAGGGGCCCCCATAGCAAGGATTAAACCAGGACCGACATACAGGACAGGAGGGTTTCTGCCTAAACCCTTTTCAATGACCCTGCCTCATTTTATTAAGTTTTCACCTCCAGTAGAAAAGGAGATAATCCCAACTAAGACTGGGCCCCCTCTTGCCCTGGGCCCTATTGTAGTTGCATGGTCTGCCACTATGGTAGTTACACCCCTGTCTAAATCAGAGGAGACATCACTGGATGTAAGAGGTATGTGGTGCTGTGTTCTCCTGTATGTATGGTAACTCTGAAAGACCAGGCAGAATGCTGAAGGTAGTGCTAGCGCTGTGATGTCACCTAGGTTTCAACTCCTTCATCCCCTTTTTCCATATCTTAATTACAGACAAGTGGAGGAGGTTGAGGACAGGACTTGGCAGTTGGCACTGACCACCACAGAGGGGCATCTTTTAGAAAGGTTTTTGGTTCTTCTGGGGCAGTACATTGTGCTGTACTGTGGTATTTGGTTCTTCTGGAGCAGTATTTAATGCTGCACTGGGCCAAATAAAAAATTGCAGCACAATAATACTGCTCCCTCTATGGCAGGGATTCTCAACCTGCAGCCATCCAGCTGTTGTAAAACTACAACTTCCACCATGCCCTTCTGTAGGCTGATAGCTGTAGGATGTCCGGGAATCATGGGAGTTTTAGGTTTGCAACAGCTGGGCCGCAGGTTGAGCATGCCTGCTCTATGGTATTTCTCACCCTGCCTGCTTGAGTTGACCCTGCCTACTCGTGTTGACCAAACCTTCTGTCAGTCTGGGTCCACCTACAACATAAGGCTACTTTTATTTTATTTTATTTTATCCAGGGCCACTGTAAATTCCCCATGACATCCCTACACTAGTAAATCTTTCCTAATGGGCACAAATCATTGCTCTCAAAAATTGATCTTTCTAATCATGAAAGTAAATTGATATCTTTATAATGATAACTGCCCAAAATGCATACCACAATGGTAAGTTATACATTAAAACATATACATTTCCCTAAGGGATCGGTTAAACGTAGAATTATTGTACAATGGGCATCAGCCAAAATCATTTAAGCTAAATCCAAACTGACAGCATAAGGAAGTAAATTTAATGTTCAGTTTGAAACTTCCTTCTTTGAGTCTGAATACTGCCAAATGTGCATACAAAATATAGATCAGTGTTTGTCGGCCATGTTGGCAGAATTACAAGTCAAATCAGAGCATGTACAAATAACTATGGGAGAGATTTATTAAGACTGGTCTTCATTTGTCCTGAGTTAGCATGAGATGAGCTACAATTATTGATCATTCTGGCACATTTCAGGCCACCCATACACCAGGACTGAAAATTACTCCAGGCAGGAGCTAGAGTAGATTTCAAGTGTAATGTGCGCCTACTTCCGCCCATGTCTTTTCTACTTTTTACAAAAGTGGTCAGGGTGTTGGAAAGGGAGAAAAGTCCCAAATTTTGGTGCAGACTCTTGACTCTTGTATGGCATTAAATTGGCATAGAAGTTTAATAAATCTCTTCATACAACTTCCCTTACCACCAGTCAATGAAAGTATGCCTTGTCAGGAGTATACAAAATATTAAATTACAGTATGTGGCCAGACTGACATAAATAAAAATATATATGCAGCCAATGGAAAAACTGTGACTTTGTTTTCTACTAGCTTATCAATGTTTTATATTGAATATATGTGCTCATAGATAAATCCATCAAAACAGGAGTACAGTTGCATACAGTTGGCATCCATTTCACAGGCCCAGTCTTTCTTTAGGTGAAACTGAACATTTTTTGGCTTAATTATAGTATAATATACTAGATAATGGTGGTGTACAAGTGACCTAACATAGAGATTTACGTGGGTTTTATGTAAGACAAAGATACATTGCCCATACACAAAACACATGGGGGGGTCAATAAATAAGATTGGCATTTTAGACACTGGTCTTAATAACTCCTGCGCTGGCGGTGGATACACCCAACTTATGTAGAGGCGCCAGCCTCTACACCAGCCTCTACATAACTTGGGCGCATCCACCGCTGGTCTAAATCTAATTCCTTGCTGGCATCGTTTTAGAACATTTTCTATGCCTAAAACAGGCATAGAAAATGATAAATGAGATGGGTCTGGTGGCAATTAAACACTTAGGTGATACTGGTCTAGTCGTTGTTTGGTGATGGGTGGTTTAGCTGTCGTCCCTTAAAGAGGAGCACTGCAGATTGCTTCCACTTCTCTCTGAGGTTACTCAGGAACTCCCCTTCTTGGCAGGAAGCAGGACCAGACCACTCCTACCAAAAGGTGAGGAATGGGGTGGTTAACCTCGCTCCTGCCATCCTTTGCCAATCATTCTTTGCTGAGAACTACAGCAAGAAGCAAACAGTAAAATATATAGTACATAACAATACACCTTAGATATCTAAGGTTGTCTCAATTTAACAACTATCCCCCATTTGTTTTTCTATAGTAAGAGCCCCTGATGAACCCTAGAATAGGACTCCCTGGGAGAAATGCATTTGGCCAATAGCTAATATTCTGAGACAATAGAATTAAAGTTTTACCTCCCTGTTTCTGTTTGAAATGGCCACCTTTCATGTGTACATAGGTTTATTAGTATACATAAATACAAGCACAAGTTTAATTTCACAGCTGTGGTGTGAATTCCGGCAGGCTGTTCCAGTAGAGAACAGCCTGCCGAAATTCACCAGATCCATCACTGCCAGATGCAGACGGAATGCCTGCTGGCACAATTAAGTATAATGGGGTCCAGCAGAGATCCAGCCACATTCCAGCAGACAATGCGGAGTATCAGCAGTGTGCAGCGTTTTGTGTCCGGCCGATTTCCAGCAGTGTTTGCCGAACAGCCTGCCAGAATAAACACCACCGCTGTGAAACTAGCCTAATTTAGACCCACGAACAATATGAGGCCACTTTCAGAATTTTTTCCAGAACCACTTTAAGTGCTCATGCACACGACCGTTGCAATTTTCGGTCCCCAATGCTCAGGCAACATCCGTGTGGTTTCCGCAGTCGGATGCAGACCCATTCAGCTTAATGCTTCTGTGCCTCCATTCTGCACCGCACCTTCCGGATTGTGGACCCATTCAAAAATGAAGTTTTTGAATGGATCGACTTCGGATCTAAGATCTGTAGCTTAATTAGCTCAAGCCTATCAAAAAACAATTAACATAAATGTCCTATTGACTTAAAGGGGTATTTTATTAAGTAAAATGTATGCCCTATCCTGTGGACTATCATATTGGTGGGGTCCTACCATTGGGCTACCCACTGACAACGAGAATGGGGGCCCTGTACCCCCTGCAAGCCCCCTGCTACTCTCCTGGAATGACCGGAGCGACCGGTCGCACATGTGCATGGCCACGGCATTCATTTCAATGGGATTTTCAGAGATAGCTATATATATCAATCTGCTAGAAGTTTCCTGAGACTGGAGAAAATGGTTGGCATGGCAGAACATTACAATAGCTTTATATGCAGATAGAGTGCTCCAATATATACGCGATTGCGCAAATTGGCAATTAATGATGCACATATTTTAGCGCAATATGTGCAACTTCACATTTTAGCAGGTTTGACTACATATTAGTGATTGGTGCACTAAGTATTGTTGAGAACTTGTGACATCACACTATCTAACACCCTGCACTGGAACCTATCAGCTACACTATATCATGATCTAACCTACACTGACTATCTCCCACTAACTATCTGTAATATATATATATATATATATATATATATATGTATATATGTATATATATCAGCTAACTAACTAACTATCTAATGTAATGACTCTGCAAAGCACAGAGCAAAGCAATGACACTGCTGTATCTCCCAGAACTGCAAAAAAACGGCAGAAAATGGCTGCTGGGGAGGTTCTTATATAGTAAGAGGTAGGCAACTTTCCTATCGGTTGCTAGGGATGTTGCTAAGCTCAGCCAAAGACATTGCAGCCTTCTCATTGGCCCACAAGCAAGAAGCAGGGAGGGATCATGGTTCAGATGAAAAAAAAAATCTAGAATATTCGCGAATACGAATATATAGCACTATATTCTAAATCTTCACAAATTCTCGAAGTGGCGATATTCACAATTAAAATTCGCGATTTGAATATTCATGCCCAACACTAGTTGTCAGACATTGGTAGTGTACAAATGAGCTCAGATAGAGAAGAGTTTTAAATGTATATATTATAAATTGAATCTTTTCTCACAAAACTATGTATCAAGCAATTCCTATACTATGATATGGTGCATGCAGACCAATGTATTTACATGTTGATGGGTTGCCATTAATACATTTCAAACTGTAAGTTTATTACTTTTGCATCTTTGTTATACATGAATGTGACTTTTCTTTAGGAATCAGATTAATTTGATGCTTACATAATCATTGTTAGGGCTCGTTCACAGGACCGTGCTTTTGGTCCGCATCCGAGCCGCATTTTTTGTGGCTTGGGTGCAGACTTATTCACTTCTATGGGGCCGCAAAAGATGCGGACAGCACTCCATGTGCTGTCCGCATCCGTTTCTCCGTTCCGTGGCCCTGCAAAAGTTATGATGAGTCATGTCCTATTCTTGTCCGTTTTGCGGACAAGAAAAGGCATTTCTATAAAAGGCCGTCCGTTCCATTCTGCAAACTGCGGAAGGCACATGAGCGGCATCCGTGTTTTTGTGGACCGCAAAACACGGCACGGTCGTGTGAACAAGCCCTATTGTAACAGAACATATTTTACACCCATCATTTAGAATTATCTAGCATAGGCTATTTCAGTTTCTTTTGTGTTTGGCGTGTTATCATTTATGTATATAACTACTTATGCTTTTATGCTATATTGAATAATTTTTTATCATGCATTGATGGACATCCATTAGCATAATACTATTCCTTTCATTTGTCCTTGGAATTTGTAAAAATTATGTACATCTTAGGGTATGTACAGTTACTTAAGATCACCACAGGAAGCTTATAAAATATGTATAAGGCTTGTCCCTATTGCTTCCAACTCAACCCTCCATGATTAATCTTTAATAATATCCCTGTGCTTAAAGGGTAAAGAGATCCCTTTACTGTTGTATTTATAGTGCTGTATATTAATATGTTTCTTAAAATTAGGATTATTTAGGACTAAAATAATAGTAAATATGATTTTCACGCAATACATTACATAAATTGGTTGCAACTGAGGCCTTGATACAAACCATTAGTGGTGCATCCTTCTGCTTTTTGTCCCTCCACTACCCATACAACTTCCCCCTAGTATCAAAAAATATTTTATCGACCGAGCATGTTATATGTTCCCAAAATAACAAAACAGGGAGCCATTTATTAAGACTGGCGACTTAGACGCCAGTCTTAATCCCCCTGCGTTGATGCTGGATGCGACAAAGTTATGTAGAGGCGCAGGCCTCTACATAACTTTAACGCGTCGTTCAGCCGGCCTTGCGACACGATTTAAAGTATGCCAGCTCCCTTGCTTGCATAGTTTGAGACCATTTTCCACACCATGAACGAGCAAGAAAAATGATGAATAAGACGGGGCAGCCAGCCCGCCCTCTTCTGCACCCATGCCACAACTGCTTTTTCTTCCACCTCGGAAAAGTGGACTGAGCGGGAAAAAGTTGCAGATTCGGCCGTAAAACCCCTTTGCGACCAAATCTGCGACAAAATTATGCTAAAAAGTGGTGTACTACCAATATGGCCCACACAGTGTTTAGAGAAAAATATATGAATTAGGAAAGTAATAGAAGTTGGTTTGGTTTCAAATTTAGTGACCTCTATAGTAAAGACTTGTTCACTTCCAGAGCAGGGTACGTCTGCTACATAAAAAAGAGGCTGACTTAATTTCATTTTTGTGTAGGGAGACACTGGTGAGGGACACGCTATGGAAATTTTAATAAAAAACAAAAACAATCATATGCTCAGTATTAGGGCAAAAATGGATAGATTAACTATGTAATGACATAATGAAATAAATAACCAGTGTTTAAAGGGGTTGGGTCACTTCAGCAAATAGCATTTATTAAGTAGAGAAAGACAATACAAGGCACTTACTAATGTATTGTCCGTATAGCTTACTTCACTGGTCCGATTCAATTTTCAGTCACATTACACACTGCTCGTTTCCATGAGAAAAAGCACAAGCTCATGTGCACTCCCGGTCTGGGCCACAGAGAGGCCAGCGCTTTTTCCTATAGTGTACAAGCACGGCCACTGCTGATGAATTGCAGGGTGGTCGTAACCATGTAAACGAGCAGTGTATAATGTGATGGAAAATTGAATCCAGCCAGTGAAGGAAGCAATATAGATAATCCCAATATATTATTAAGTGACACTCGCTGAAGGGAGACAACCCCTTTAACAATTAAAAACAAATATTATATATAGAAAACTATTTCTATACTATGAGAAAACTAATAGAAAAGCATCATAAGTCATTTTACAAGGTTTCTAGCTGTAAAATAAGAGCTCACAGGGAGTGCCTACTACTGAAATACAGCAGTCCTTTGAGGCCCCCTGGAACAACGTAAGTCTCTGTTACATTTAGGTTAGTTTCACACCAACACTGAATTCACCGGATCCGGCACTGCCATTGAATATAATGGGATCTACCGGAAATTCCGTCTGCATCCAGCAGTGCCGGATCCGGTTTGGATGCAGACCAAAAATACTTTTGTGTGCATGAGCCTTAATTTCCTTTAGTTTTGACTGCTTTGGCTGAATTTTTTAGATGCCCTGACATAAAGTGGGGAAAAGAATACCATCAAACTGCAAAATGCATTAAGCAACGTAGCAGAGTGCTTTAATCCTCAAATTTTAACCTAAATATCACCTAAATAATTTATTTAGCAGCTTTCACTGTCTATATAAGACATTTTCCTGGAATGGTGCACACATAAAGATTGCACCTAAATTATTAATTTAGCAGTCCATTGTGTCTCTACTCTTACTACATTATCATACAAGTGGACTGAACAAGTCACTATGACAATAGTAGTACACCTGCTTCTGTAGAACATTAGAGCATTAACATTTACTCCACTTTATGAATGCTTAGTTGGGTCAAGCGCACATGTTTATTAAGAAGAGCAGAAGAAGTCAGGGTCAGAAGAATCCTCTTATGTATGGCCACCTTAAACTGAACGTGCCATCAGAAAATTAGCTGTTTTAATCATGTTTTTATGTTCATCATATCTGTTTAGAATTTTAAGTGAATGTTGTTTTAATTTTCCATTTCTATATTGATATAAATTTATACTTATACTTGTATATATTTCTAGATACTTGTACTAGTTATTATATAAGAAAACTGTTAATGGTTTACCTAAAAGTGTACAATCCCATTGAAGTATAACTGTCAATTTTATTTATTTTTTTACTATTGGATTTTGGTGATTAATATCACCTTGTTGGCCCTGTTTTAATTTCTGATTGTTTAATAAATAAAGCCTAAAAGCCTAAAAGCCACCTAAAAGTCCCCAGTATTGGCTATTTTTACCTAATATTAAAATCAGGTTGCTATGCTCCTTCCGTCTACCAGATGAGGACGGAGCACGCTGGCTGCATGCACTGGGAACTGATAGTGAGTCAACATTGTAAGGGAATGTATAAAAAGCCAGGTTCTTCCTGACAGGAGATAACAGTGCTGGGCTGTGTGTGTGAACTTCTCCACATGCCTGTGCTTGGCAGACACTCCCTTAGCAGTGCTGGAGAATGTAGAGCTCAGGGAGATATGCCGGCTGCTCAGTGTATAAATGAAAGCCTTATTTGAAAAGAAGAGAGCTTGTAGGAGGACTATAGGCTTCAGCCAGACCTGGAAATTTAACTGCAAGATCCCCTTATACAGAGCTGGTCTTCACTAACTTCACTGCAGGCGTCCTATGGATTAGCCTCAGGGCTGAGGGCGGTCATTTTAACTGAATAGTGAAGTTGTAGTTTTATGCAGACTGGTTGCTAAGGGCTAAATCTTATTAAATATGGGGTAAGTAAGTCTAATAGTTATTGATTCAGGAATATTATCATATTAGTAACTACATATATGAAAACTGAAATTAGGGTCTAAATGTGACAGTTATCCTTTAAAAGGGTTGTTCCACAAAAAATATTCAACATTTTTCAACACTGGGTCTGAATACTTTTGAAACTGCATGCAGATTGAAATTTAGCTATTCAATAAAATGCAGCTGTATAGCGCCACCTGCTGTTAATTATTTTTCTTATTTTTCCATCCTCCTCAGTAACATTGCTGAAGTGGATGTGCATGCCCTCTTCCATCCTTCAGCTGCCAGCAGTTGGATCTGCTGTTAGAAGATGTGACAGTTACAGCAAAAGACAAGCAGCAGAAAGCACACACCACCTGAGAAAGGACAAATCCTGATCTGTAATAAGGAGAGAGCTCCTTCAGAAACTGCATGCCCCATGAGCTGCCATCTTGAAATAAATCTAGCAAAGCAGTTAGAACAATGAATGGGGAGATCTCTGGGCTGGTTCTAGAAAGAAATTGTCATCTACTATTATGAAGTCTGATATTCATTTTTTGTATATTATTTATGGATAACCCCTTTAAGAAAGCTTGTTCACAGCTTTCTGAAGGTGATATCAATAATTAATGTTGAGCGAATCGAGCTTCGGATCCCAGATGCGAAGTCGTTTTGCTCAAAACTTCCTTTGAAGTTCCGTCTCCATACAGCATTCAAATGTATGACCTCCAACTAGGGAAATTCGGACTTTGGTTTCAGAACTTAAAAACCATTTTAAAACTTGGATTTGATGTCCGCTTTAGTACTGAGGCACCAGCCGGTACTGAAGCTGACTTTGGATTCCTGTTTTAAAATGTTTTTCAAGTTTAAAAATTGATGGCCGAAGTTATAACGAATTTCACCTCGTCTGAGGCTGTACATTTTAAAGCTTGCGGTCCACAAATTACGGATCAGCAAAACACAGATACCGCCCGTGTGCATTGTGGAATTTACAGAACGGACTGCCCATTATAGAAAGGCCTATTCTTGTCTAGAAAACGGACAAGAATAGGGCGTGTTCACTTCTCTTTTTTGCAGGGCCAGACAATGGAGCAAGGGATGTGGGCAGCACACAAATGTTGTCCGCATCTTTTGCAGCCCTATTGAGGTGAATTCAAACAACGGTTGTGTGCATGAGGACTAATGCTGTACCGAGACGAAGTTTTGAGCAAATTGACTTCGGATACAAGATCCAAAGCTTTATTCGCTCAAATCTACCAATAATGTTATCTAAATGACATCGAGAAATTATTATTCTATAGATCAATTTTAATCTCTATTCCCTTGCCCGATTAAACCCTGAGTCACTGATATAGTTTAGTAGTTTCCTTTAAGAAGCCTCAGAATCCAGCAGATGTCCATGCATCTACAGTATGTCCAGTCTAGCAGGCTTGTGCTTGTTTGGATTCACTGAAAGTTTAAGACAAACAGCTCAGTGTGTATACTGTGGAAATGTTGTCAGACTACCAGGGTAATATGCATATTGAAACAAATCGTATTTGTTCTCCATGAAACAGGTGTTATTGTGGAACACCTGTGGAACCTGTAGGGGGGGGATCCTGCTGAACAAGGATGTCAGCTCAGCTTTATCAAAAGTAGATGTGGTAACCTACTGCCAGGAGATAAACAAACAAGCTATGTTGCCACTAGATTTTCAATTTGCAATTCAACAGCCACTATTATTATAATATAGAGAAAAGGGTGGGTGTCAACACTAGGTAATAGTTATATTATTTGTACAGGTGTGTGGACTGTTACTATTGTTAGACAACAGGAAAGTAACAAGGAACAGTCAGTTCAGAAATGTCAGGTCGGAATCATAGTGCATAGGCATTTTAGCTTTACTTAGATACAGAAAAAAGTTATTGGGGTGTTTCATTTCTAGCTTTTATTTCTTGATTTATTAAAGTTGTTGTTGGTTGTCAGAACTACACAGTTCAAATCTCAGCATACAAAGAATGTATTTATCTTATGTCACCATGGTAAGCTTAAATATAACACTAAAGCACAGTACCAGAAATGTTACCTTAAAGGGGCTATCCCATGACTAATATAAAAAATGAAAATCATACATCATATAGTACATGACAATCTCTTTCTAACAAAGAACCAGCCCTGTACCTCACATGGATTCAGAGATCTCCCCATTCATTGCTGGGCTGCATTTATAGCAAGCTGGCAGCTCAAGGAAAGTATCTGTTCTGCTGCAGCTAAGGGGGCGCCATTCTCTTCCTATCACAGCCCAGGAGGAAGTTGAAGGATGCAACTGAGCATGTGTGACCATCTCAGTGAGCAGGACAAATGAATAAGAATAAACAAACAGCAGGTGGTGCTATACAGATGCATTTTATTGAATAACTTAGTGGCTGTGAATTTTTTTTAATTACATGCAATTACAAAAGTATTCAGATACAGGTGCTGGTTTGAAAACTGTATAATATTTTTCGTGGGACAACACCTTTAAAGGGGTTATACCATGATTGATATAAAAAATGAAAATCAGACATCATACAGTACATGCCACTACCTTTGTAACAAAGCTAGAACCTACCCTATACCACAAATGGGTGCAGAGATCTCCACATTCACTGCTCCAATTGCTCTGCTAGATTATCTTCAGCCTGGAAGCTCAGGGGGCATGTCCTTTATGATGCAGATCTCTCCCTGTAATTGCCACTGCTTGTGGCAGAACAAATGGTTTGTGGCAGTTAAAGATTTAAACTGAGCACGGTCGACCAGCTCAGTGAGACGGACAAAAAATAAGGAAAAGAGCAAACATCTGGCAGCACTATACAGATTCATTTTATTAAGGTTCTTCACATCACGTCTATGCAGATGTTCTTGGAGGGCATATACACACAAAAACAAATCACTTTATGCAGATGTTCCCACATATTGCTAACGATCTATAATAAAAAATTAGAAAAATTAGATTTGCTTGCCACTCTTCTTATAACCTTGTAGCATCCAGACCTGGGTGAATGGAGAATTCCTGAGAAATCTTGAACCAAAGACAAGCACTGAGTAAGGAAAGTCTTACAGTGTCCCAAACGAGTAGGATTGTTTTTTTAATCACTTTGTGCAAGATGTTTTATATGCATTTACAATAAAGGGTTGCTTTTTTTAAGGAGTACAGAAGATATATTAATATTAATATATTATATATATATTTAATTCGTCTGTTGGTTAGGTGGGCGACATATACCCATTTATTGTGTGAAGTACACCTGCACTGCATACATGACAGGGAAATAAATATAGTTATTTCGCCTGTTAGTTAGGGGGGGGTGACATATACCCATTTTTTGTGTGAAGTACAACTGCACCGCATACAAGTCAGGGAAATAAATAGAGTTAATCCGTCTGTTAGTTAGGTGGGTGACATATACCCATTTATTGTGTGAAGTAAAACTGCATTGCATACTTGACGGGGAAAAAATATATTTAATCCGTCTGTCAGTTAGGCAGTACAGGACCCCGATTCTCATGATCGGTAGGGTTCCTCGCAATAAGACCCCCACCAATCTAATAGTTATCCCTATCCCCTGTGGATAAGGGATAACTTCAAACAACTGGAATACCCCTTTACGATCTTGTGGGTGACGTGTTGTTGTCAGGAAAAAATTGCCAAGTTAAAGGATCTGAACAACTTTAAAGGCATACTTCCATCAGAAAGGGGTATTTCTTAACCACTTAAGGAGTGGGATAATTTTTGTTATTGTGTTTTCATTTATTCATTTCTACCTTCAAAAAGCCACACATTTTTATATTTTTCATGCACATAGTCATATAAGGGCTTACATTTTCATGACAAGTTGTATTTTTTAATGGTACCATTTAATATTGGAAAACAGGCAAAAAAAATGTGTGGGGTGAAATTGGAAAAAACTCACAATTTCAGAAGGTTTCTTGGGCTTTGATATTACAGTGTTCACTGTGCACTAAAAAAGTAAATTACATCCTTATCTTGTAGGTCATTAAATGCCAAATTTGTAGGTTTAAATAAAAAAGAAATAAAAACCTTCGAAAAAAAATGTTATTTTGCATCGCTATTTTCTGACACCCATAATTTTTTATTCACTATTTCCATCTACATAGCTGTATGAGGGCTTGTTTTTGCAGGGCAAACTGTAGTTTGTTTGGTGCCATTTTGGGGTATGTGCAACTTTCACAAAGTTTGCATCGTCAAACATCCTGAGGAATGAGAGTATGGGCCCAGACCACCTACATTGGAGAAAGGAGATACAGTCTGACATTTGGCTTATTACTAAGAACCTGTTGGGTTAACAACCCCTTTCCCCAGATTCTACCAGTCAACCAAATTCCGTGGAATAAAATAAGCCAATTCTCAGACCAGAGGGCAGCCAGCCTTCAAATCTCTACACTGGATGCTCACTCTGTTCTAGTCCCACACTGCCCACTAAGACCCACTATGATCCACAGTGCTGAAGGTTCACCTTATCACCTTACTCACACAACCTACACAGTCTCTGAGACTCCCTCTATTTGTCAGGACAAAAACAGGTTTCCCAGGCACCCCATTTGCTCTCTCTAGACACACTAACTTGTATGGTGCCAAACACTGTCTACAGATCCCCAACTTATCACTTGGTGGCTGCACTTGGGCCTACTTGATACTATACATTGCCACAAGGCACTCTCTATACCACAACAGGTACTCCAGAGAAGAAATAATTGCTAATCCACCTGAAAGCCAAAGTTTTGTGAAGTACATCCGCACTAGATACGTGACAGGGAAATAAATATAATTAATCTGTCTGTTTGTTTGGTGGACGACATATACCCATTTATTGTGTGAAGTGCACCTGCACTGCATACGTGACAGGGAAATAAATATAGTTAATCCGTCTGTTAGTTAGCTGGGTGACGTATACCCATTTATTCTGTGAAGAACAACTGCACTTCCTACAGGAAATAAATATAGTTAATTCATCTCTTAGTAAGGAGGGGGGAGGTGACATATACCCATTTATTGTGTGAAACACACCTGCACTGCATCGTGACAGGGAAATAAATATAGTTAATACGTCTGCTAGTTAGATGGGTGAAATATACCCATTTATTGTATGAAGTACACCTGCACTGCATACATGACAGGGAAATAAATAGAGTTAATCTGTCTGTTAGTTAGGTGGGCGACATATACCCATTTATTGTGTGAAGTACACCTGCACTGCATACATGACAGGGAAATAAATAGAGTTAATCAGTCTGTTAGTTAGGTGGGTGACATATACCCATTTATTGTGTGAAGTACACCTGCACTACATACGTGACAGGGAAATAAATAGAGTTAATCCGTCTGTTAGTTAGGTGGGTGAAATATACCCATTTATTGTGTGAAGTAAAAATGCACTGCATAAATGACGGGGAAAAAAATATATTTAATCCGTCTGTTAATTAGGTGGGTGACATATACCCATTTATTGTGTGAAGTACAACTGCACTGCATACGTGACAGGGAAATAAATATAGTTAATCCATCTGCTAGATAGGTGGGCGACATATACCCATTTATTGTGTGAAGTACACCTGCACTGCATATGTGACAGGGAAATAATATAGTTAATCCGTCTGTTAGTTAAGTGGCTGACCTCAAAGAATGAGGAGAGCATCAAATAAGGGACGTGGCCCTGGTCGTGATGCTGTTGGTGTTGGTGGAGCTCCTGTTGCAGGGAGAGGACGTGGTCAATCTTTGCCAGCTACACGCCCAAATGTAACACCTTCCTCAGGTGCACATAGCGGACAGAACATTCAGCATTATTTTGTAGGCCAAAATACCGGTGTATGAATGGTGAGGCCAGAACAAGTAGAGGGGGTAGCAGATTGGGTGGCTGACAGTGCCTCCAGTTTCTTCACATTGGCTCCCACCCGATCCCCTGCTGAAAGTGCAGAGTTGGCACTTGCAGCCCATGGGCATCTGTCTTTCACCTCATCCCCTTGCAAATCAGCCAAGCAGTCTGAGCCCCAAGTCATGCAGCAGTCTCTTATGCTTTTTGATGACTGCTAGCAGGGTTTCCGTGGGCCGTCCACATAGCCCTGCCCCAGAAGTGAAAGAGATTGAGTGCACCGATGCCCAACCACTTATGTTTCAAGATGTGGACATGGGAGGTCAACCGCAGCACATCTCTGATGATGACTAGAGTTAAGCGAACCCGAACCGTATAGTTTGGGTTCGTACCAAACTTTACGTTTTTCCGCACCCGGACCCGAACCCGAACATTTCCGTAATCGTTTGGGTTCCTTGTTCGGCAATTTCTTCCCACTTTTTGAAAGGCTGCAGGGCAGCCAATCAACAAGCGTTTCACTACTTTTCCCTAAGAAGCCATAACAGCCATGCGTACTATTGGCATGACTGTAATTGGCTAAGTGCAGCATGTGACCCAGCCTCTATATAAGCTGGAGTCACGTAGCGCCAAAAGTCACTCTGCTGTTCTTAGTTTAGGGACAGGTTGCTGCTGCTGTGAGGGAGAGATTAGGGAAGAAATCTGTTGAACTTAGTGGTGTTAAATCTTCAAACTACAGCAAATTTTGAGGGTGCAACGCTACATATTTGTACCAAGCCCTGACCCCAGTGATACTGCAAAATAATTTTTAATCCATCTTTTACTGAGGTGGGGGTCGGCGGCCATTTTAGCAACTGCAGTGTCCTTGGAACTGCATGTAACCTGCATGTGTGCGAGCCTGCCTGGGACATCAGTCTAAATATTTTTTGGTAGCTCAGTGGAGAAAAAATTCCTTTTCTCTGACAGGCCAAGTCCCCCTACATTACCTATTTCATAATTTAGGGGTGACATAGTGCATTTCTGTAGTTGGGGGAATATACCCGTACTGTCGTACCACAGAGCACGTTTGCATACAATGCTGAAAAAAATGTTTTATAATTTTTGGGGTGAAAAACTGCATTTCTGTATTCGGGGGAATAAACCAGTACTGTTGTGCCACTGAGCACTTTTGCATAGAACATTGAAAATACTGTTTTTAAATTTTGCGTTGAAAAACTGCATTTCTGTATTTGGGTGATTAAACATGTACTGTTGTGCCACACACCACATTTGCATACAAAACACTGAAAAACCTGTTTTATAATTTTTGGGGTGACATACTGCATTTCTGTATTTGGGGGAATAAACCCGTACTGTTGTGCCACAGAGCACGTTTGCATACAACGTTGAAAAAACTGTTTTATAATTTTTGGGGTGATATACTGCATTTCTGAATTTGGGGGAATAAACCCATACTGTTGTGCCACAGAGTACGTTTTCATACAATGCTGAAAAAACTGTTTTAATATTTTGTGACGAAAAACTGCATTCCTGTAGTTGGGGAAATAAACCCGTACTGTTGTGCCACAGATCACTTTTGCATAGAACGCCGAAAAAACTTTTATAATTTTTGGGGTGACATACTGCATTTCTCTAGTTTGTTGCAATAAACACTGGTTTTGTGCTGCATAGCAGATCTGAGGCCTACCCTGTATTTTAGTCATTTTAAGTAACCTGTGGAACTCCGCATTTACATAGTTGGTTGCAAAAACACCGGTTTTGTGGTAGATAGCACATTTGCGATGTACCTTGCATTTCTGACAGTCTAATTAAACCATTAACCTCTGCTGTTACATTGTTGGTTTGATAAATCAAATTTTTGTTGATAGTGAAGTAATTGTATTGAATTGCTCCGTTTTACTGTTGTGTGACCTAAAGAAGTTTACTCTGTTTATGACACGGGCACTGCCCTACTGTTAGTGAACTTAACTGTTCACTTTTGGCAGTTAAATTGACACCTGAGATAAACCATCTGTTAGTTTGGTGGGTGAACGCAAATAATGAAGAGAACATCAAATTAGGGACCTGGACATGGTTGTGGTGGTGTTGGTGGAGCTCTTTTCGCTGGGAGAGGACGTGGCCATTCTGTGTCAGCTACGGGTCCAAGTGAAACACCTTCGTCAGGTGCGAGTAGGCGACAGAACCTGCAGCGTTATTTGGTAGGCCCGAATGCCGCTCTATGGATGGTGAGGCCAGAACAAGTACAGGCGATAGTAGATTGGGTGGCTGACAGTGGCTCCAGTTCCTTTACAGTATCTCCCACTCAGTCCTCTGCAGAAAGCCCAGAGTTGGCACCTGCAGCCCATGCCCATCAGTCTTTTACCTCACCCCCTTGCAGATCAGCCAAGCAGTCTGAGCTCCAAGTCATGCAACAGACTCTTATGCTTTTTGATGACTCTGCTGGCAGGGTTTCCCCGGGCCATCCACATAGTCCTTCCCCAGAAGTAGAAGATATTGAATGCACTGATGCCGTTCTGAGGAAGAGGCGGTGGTCGCACAGAGGCAACAGCACAGCATAAGAGGGAGCAGGGTACAAAAGCGGAGCGGTCGTCCCACAGACAGTACGCCTGATACTGCCCACCGCACCCAGGGACCTAAAGCCAGCATCAAGGAGTTCATTGGCGTGGCAGTTCTTCAGACAATGTCCTAACGACAAGACACGAGCCTGAAGCGAGGCATAAACGTTCTAAACCTGAGCACAACCTGTATTATCAGGTATCTACATCCAATGCATGAACTGCAGTGGAGTAAACACCTTAGAAACCAAGAAAGGTCTCAGGCTCCTCCTGCTTCCTCTTCTGCTGCTGTTTCTGCTTCTTCCTCCACCTCTGGAGTCACAGTGGCACCTGCCACCTGCCACCCAGCAAACAGAGGATGTGCCACCAACACCACCACCTCCGTCATCATCACCAAGCATCTCCACCATGTCACACGCAAGCGTTTAGCTGTCCATCTCCCAAACACTGGAGAGAAAGAGGAAATACCCACCCTCAATCCATTGCCCTGAATGACAACATTTTAAAATTACTGGCCTTTGAAATGCTGTCATTCCATCTGGTGGAGACGGACTGTTTTAAATAGATGATGGCGGTGTCTGTCCAGGCGAGCCGTCCCTTCCCTGCACAACCAAGTGGAGGATAAAATCAAGTGTGCACTGCGCAACACCATCTGTGGCAAGGTCCACATAACCACAGATACATGGACCAGTAAGCACGGGCAGGGGCACTATATCTCCCTAACTGCACACTGGGTAAATAGTGGTGGCTGGGCCCGAGGCGGATAGCGGTTTGGCGCATGTCCTTCCACCACCAAGGATCCCAGGGCATTATTCTTTGCCTCCTGTTGCCTCCTCCTCCTACTCCGCTTCCTCCTCCACCTCTTCTACCACCTCCTCATCCTGACAGCGAAAGACCTTCACCACCAACTTCAGCACAGCCAGGGGTAAATGTCAGCAGGCGATTTTAAAACTCATGTGTTTGGAGGACAAACCCCACACCGCACAGGAGCTGTAGAGGGGCATAGAAGAACAGACCAATGAGTGGTTGCTACCAGTGAGCCTCAAGCCCGGCCTGGTAGTGGGCGATAATGGGCGAAATCTCGTAGCAGCTCTGGGACTAGCCGGTTTGACGCACATCCCTTGCCTGGCGCGAGTGCTGAATTTGGTGGTGCAGAGGTTCCTGAAAAATTACCCCGATATGTTTGAGCTGCTGCGTTTTTACCTTGCCGCTGCTCGCTTTTCTGCGCTGCAGGTTACTTCAGTCTTCCCGCTCAATGCCTCATATGCGACGTGCCCACAAGGTGGAACTTCACCTTGCACATGCTGGAGAGACTGTGCAAACAGCAGCAGGCGATAGTGGAGTTTTAGCTGCACGCACGGGTCAGTCGCTCTTTGGAACAGCACTACTTCCCCACCAACGAGTAGACCTCCATGCAGGACCTGTGTGCCATGTTGCGTTGTTTTGAGCACTCCACCAACATCGGCAGTGCCGATGATGCCATCCTCAGCGTTACTATCCTACTTCTATGTCTCCTTGAAAAAACGCTTTGGGCGATGATGGAAGAGGATGTGGCACAGGAGGAAGAGGAGGAAGAAGAGGGATCATTTCCATGGTTATCAGGCCAGTCACAAGTGGCTCGGAGGATGGGTTCCCTGCACCAACAGAGGCCAGATACACAATTGTCCAGCCATGGCACAGTTCTGGAGGATGATGAGGAGGAGGATGATGAGGAGGAGGAACCGTGTTCACAGCAGGGTGGCACCCAAAGTAGCTCATGGGCATCACTGGAGCGTGGCTAGGGGGATACAGAGGACACAGATGATACACCTCCCACAAAGAACAGCTTGTCGTTGCCTCTGTTCAGCCTGGCACACATGAGCAACTACATGCTGCAGTGCCTGCTCATTGACCGCCTCATTGCCCACATTCTAACCAGTACTGATTATTTGGTGGCCACCCTGCTTGACCCCCACTACAAGGACAACGTGCGATCCTTAATTCCGTCACTGGAGCATGATTGTAAGATGCGCTAGTACAAGCGCACGCTGGTAGACATGCTGCTCATGGCATTCCCACCTTACACTGGGGGCTTAGTGTAGGCATAAGGTGAAGGCAGAGGAAGAAGTCGCCAACACAGCTAGGGCACAGCCAGCACTTCAGAAGGGAGGGTTAGCATGGCCGAAATGTGGAAAAGTTTTGTCAGCACATCACCTCTAGCTGATATGGAACGTCTTGGCAGGAGCCAGCATTTCAGCAACATCGAACAGTATGTGTGCACGTGCCTTTACGTACTGACTGATGGGTCTGCCCCGTTCAACTTCTGGTTCTCCAAATTGGGCACATGGCCTGAGCTTTCCCTTTACGCCTTGGAGGTGCTGGCCTGCCCTGCAGCCAGTGTATTTTCCGAGCGTGCGTTTAGCACTGCAGGGGGGTGATCACAGACAAGCGCAGCCGCCTGTCCACAGCCAATTTGGACAAGCTCACGTTCATTAAAATGAACCAGGCATATGGATCCCCCAGGACTTATCCATACCTTGTGCAGAATAGAAAAGTATTTGCATTCTCTTTTATATTTCCCAATGTTTTGGGGTCTTCCCAAATTTATAAAAAACAAACAAAAAAGAAATAAATAAAAGGAACAGAAAAAAAAACTACAAAAACAGTGTTGGCTACCTCCTGCTCATCCACCACCGCTTTCACCTACACCGCCACATCCACCGCCTTCTCAACCTCCTACTCCACTTTAACCTCTGCCTCCTAGTTCAAGATCATTATTTTTTACTTTTTTGATATTTTATATTATTTTAAGTCATTTCCCTATCCACATTTGTTTGCAGGGCAGTTTTCCTGCTCTTAACGCCATTTTGCTTCCTTTTGCAGCCCTCTAGCCCTTTCTATGACTTTTTTAGAGCCATTTTAGTGCCCCAAAGTTCGGGTCCTTATTGACTTCAATGGGGTTCGGGTTCGGGGTCAAGTTCGGGTCAGGTTCGCCCCCTGGAGGAAGCCAAAGGGCGAAATGCACGTCAGGGATCGGGCGAAATGCGCGTCAGGGATCGGCTGACGCTGGCAAGCACTGCAGTCGGTATTCCGTGTAGTAGTAGCAATACTTTTTGTTCGTGCTCCTTATGTGTATGTGACAACTTGGTTTTTGGGAGGCGGTTGCCTCGTGTGTGCCCCCTCTTTTAGCCTAGGGTCCTTAGCTATATTATGACTTTGGGATTTCCCTGTTGTTGCACCTTGATGTGGCTACTTGAAGTGAATTTGCTGGCTCTGTTAGTCCACCATTTTTGGCGTCTGATAGTGCCGATTATATGTTTACTATATATCGCATCTTTGCACAATTACATTTTGCACATATTCTCTAGCTGTAGGATCTTTTATGGATCTATGAATTTCTCTTGTGATACCTGTTTCTCTTTTTTTGTCATGTCTAGGAACATGTATTTATGCAGATATTTATTCTTTGTACATATACTTATCGCAGTTGCTGCCTCGTTACCTGCTGCCATATTGGAAACCTATCTCTAAAGATTATATTTGAATATACAATTTTGTGTTTAATTGGTGCTATAGTCTGTGTTCACACACACAAGGTTGTTTATTTATACATATTGGTGTGCCCTTATTGTAATATCATCAACAAATTGAGAATACTGAAATTTTCACTATTCTCACTGGTCATGTGGATTAATTTAAAATATTCATCTTTAATTTCCTGTCCTCAGCTGGTTTACATAGAAAAACATTTTTTACTCATTTAGCGCTGTTCATTACATGGATGACATAAATCAAAGAATAGGAAGAAAAATGTGACACCTCTGTGCCAAATGCAATAGGCCATGCTCTGTTCCTGGTGTTGTGTGTACAGAAATATTAACATGAACCCTAAGGCTAGCATCACTCACATAGAAATTCGGATACCCAAAGCTAAATTTGATATTTCAAATACATATTTTGTCTAGAGAAGTGGACAAGCTAATTTTTCCTGACTTTACTGGAACAATAACGCTATAGTATAGTATGTCTAATGGCACTATATATCTGAATACCCACATTATAGCAAAAAAAAACACAGTATTGTTATTTCCCTCAAAAAAAAAAAAAAAAAAGGTACAATGTGCACCTGATAGGGTGGTCCAAACCTCTGGGCCCCATAACAAGTGCTATGGATATGGTTTTCCCCATGTACATAGATGACAGATAGATATGAGATAGATAGATAGATAGATAGATATTTGGATTGCTCCATTGTGCTGCTTAAGAAAAGCACTGTCTGAATAGCTTTGCATTTCTTCTATATAGAGATAATACAATAAAGATAGATAAGGTATTATTCTAAGATCGTGAGGTAGCTGACTTAGACTTGAATGGAGCATCAATTTTAGTCATACAGAACAATAGTATTGTAGAAGCACTTTCTTTAAACAAAAAAATAAAGCTGCCTGAAATTTTTCTTGAAACCGTCAAGTTCTCATTGAATTCTAGAAGAAGCATTTCTTTAAGTAACACACTGCCCTCCTTTGCTCTGCTTAAGTACTGCAGAATAATGCAAAGCTTATTTGGTAGCACACTGTAGAATTGAAATATAGATTGTTCTATAATCTAATAACAAAGTAGCAGGATCATGCAGTATACCTAGCTAGTGCAAGGTATGAACATATTATATTTGTTACATAGGTGAATTTATGATACATAAAGCTGTGATTTCACAGATTGTAATCTCCTGGTAACAAACCTCTGAATTGTCTGATTTTCTTTATATTTCTACCCTAAGGCTACCTTCATATCTGCTTTTTCTTTTCCGGTATTGAGATCCGGCAGAGGATCTCAATACCAGAGAAAAATGCTTCAGTTTTGTCCCCATTAATTTTTAATGGGGATAAAACTCAACTGAAGGGAATGGAGTGCACCGGATTGCATTCCGTTCAGTTTGGTTGCATTCCCATACCGGACAGAAAATCACTACAAGCAGCGTTTTCGTGTCCGGCATGGGATGCGGAGCAAAACGGATCTGGTATGACAAATAATGTTTTCTCAGACACAATAGAAAAGAAATCCATCACCCATTGACTTACAATGGTTTTAATGTTGGATCCGTTATTGCTATTTTAAAGATAATACAACCGGTTCCGTTTATAACGGATGCAGCCGGTTGTATTATCAATAACTGAAGCATTTTCCTGACTCTTGCCAGATCAGGCACAAACGCATATGTGAAAGTAGCCTTATAATGTAAAGAGCTACAGAATATGCTAGAACTATGTAAATGAAAATTATTATCAGTATTTACCAAAAACAAATAGTGTAAATGTAAACTAAACATTCTAAAAATGTGCCAGAATTATTACAGAGCGCACCTTAAAAAGGACTTGAAAAGGCTGACCGAAATGTTGCCTTCACTGTATGTGTATCTGCTGTATATGGAATAAAGCGAGCTTTTGATCTTTTATCTGTAGCTTGGTGCAGTGACATTTTCTTTTAGAACTTTGAACCATTACAGATAACTGGTAATGGTGGAGCCAGGAATCATTGATGCACAGCCAATATTTGATGGTGCTGTGGAACAATGATGAATTATTTGAGAATTTCAATTGTGGAATATTGGTTCACCTATGAGGCTGGCACTCTCACATATGGAAACCACAAGAATAGGGTCTAATTGAAGAATAATTTATTGTGTATTATGATAATCTAAAATAGCATGCACAAAATATAACCAAAATGAAAAAAATGTGTTCAAGCTTGATACAGATATGAAAAATCGATAAAAAGTTAATAAAAAATGAAAATCAATTGAGGAAAAAAAGGGACAATTAAGGAATAAGAGTCAATAGCTCATTATAGTCCAATAATCCATCCAAAAGTTCATCAGTGTCTCCTATGATAGAATTTCCACAGCTTGAATGATCAAAAGTTCATTAAATGTATCACTCCTGTAGCAGTATTAATATAAGATAACGGGCTACTTATGTATCAGCTCTGCGATCAGAAAGTGCTCATGCTGTTATAGAAGAATCCTCTGAGATTATATCATAGTACACAATCTCAAGCAGTTTATTGTTAAAAGTCCCCTTGAGTCATGAATGTATTCATTAATTGTTAGTATGGTCTCGTATATAATCAAAGAGGTGTATACACTGTAAGCAAAGTTCAACCAGTGGGGGGATCACTATGGATAGGGTAATGTTTCGATCTTACCGGTAGTTGGATCGTAGTATCAGTTCCTCTTTCGGCGTCCTTCTTCTCCGCGGCTACCGCACTCGCTATGTCGGGTCCCGGCCTTGTCACGTGTACCGGGGCAGTGCTCGCGGGATGGGACATACGGCTGTTAGCTGGAGATGGCAGTACGGTATACTGTATTTACTGGAGCGCTCCAATTAATCGCAGGTTGCGATTTTTTCATTGATCCTTTCTGGTTGGTAGATACTGTTCAAGTTGGGGAGCAAGAACAAGCACCATACGCGTTTCAGGGACGCCTCTCCCCTTCTTCAGTGGTTACTCCCCAACTTTTTTTGTGCTTCTTTATACCCTTCCTTCCAAGGGAATTGGTAAAACCTGCTCTGGAATTTCTTGTCATATGGAACGGACCATGCGATTTCCTTGCGGTACATATTCGATATTTTCCATACATAAACAACTTGTTCAGGGGTACTGTCTTAAGTAATTCCATAGGGTATATTTGTTTTCGGTATTGATTTAAAAAAACATGTTGTAAGTTCGTATAAGAAATTGCAAATAGAATATTGCAAAGGGTCGCAAGTTAGAAATCCTAGTTTTTTTTAACTTGGATTTCTAATCCTAAGAGATTAAAAAACATGTTTGAAAGTGGGTTGACTCTGGTATCCTTCTGGGGAAAGTAGTATGTCCTAATTAGAGTACTTTAGATGGTGGGTTAGAGTTTGCGATTCTCTTGCGGTTTTACTTCGTTTTTTTGTCTATCGTTGCGTTTTTTTGCTATAATATACAGTAATGTCTCCTTAACCCATCCAATAAAAGAAATTTTATTCTGAAGTTGCATTAATTAAAAAATCATGTGTAACATAATAATATAGTGACAAAGCAGTCAAAATGTAGGCAAGAAAATGTATAGATAATGATCTTGAAATTCTGTGTCTCTGTGATAGACAGACTAGTGTCAAAATATGTTAATTTTATTTTCTTGAATTAAAGATATTTTGTCCTGGTTTGTATATGTCTTTGTATATGTCTACTTTATAATTTTGAGGAGCCTAAGGAGAAGTGGGTTGGAAAATTGGGGAATAGACTGCAATGAAGAAGTGAGCTGCACTTACATAAATAAGTAGAGGACAATTTTTTATGATAGCATTTTACTCATTTCAGCTAAAAGAAATTCAGTTGGTCTTTATTAAAATTGTTCAGCCATTTTTTAGTACAAGGGTTTAAAAAACAGTCTGTTTGCAGACTGTCGCTTCTGAGTTCCATCATCTGCCGACACATGTGTAGCTCTTATCTCTGATCCCCTGACCTCATAAACGCTCATTATAGCTAAATTCTTATCAAACTGATAATACAGTGGCTAAAATTAATGTTTATGGGGTCAAGAGATCAGAGATAATGCTCCACATGAGCAGTCAGCTGACGGAATGCAGGAAGTATGGTCTGCAAATAGTCTAATTTTAATGTGTCCTTAAGACCACTGGATGTTTTTAATAAAAAACAAGTAAAAAAATGATTTTTAGCCCAAAACGAGTAAAATGCAATCCTAAGAAAATTGCCCTGAAGGAACGAACCACAATCCCAGAAAACTCCTTCTTTTAACTTTGCAATTCAATTCAATAAAAATATCATACCACTCCGCCAAGTAGACAAATGACGGGTTGTGATAACACTACCCAGCACATTACAATCTCAGTTGCCATCATGAAATTTTGCTTTAAAATTTGTGGCTTAAAGAGCCTGAGGCATGCAACGCCTCCTAAAATTATTGTTCAGTAAATATGTATATATATATATATATATATAGAGAGAGAGAGAGAGAGGGCTGTTATCTAGGCACTGAGGAATAGAGATGTCGCGAACATAAAATTTTCCGTTCGCAAACCGCGAACGTGAACTTCCGCAAATGTTCGCGAACGGGCGAACCGGGGCAAACCGCCATAGACTACAATAGGCAGGCAAATTTTAAAACCCACAGGGACTCTTTCTGGCCGCAATACTGATGGAAAAGTTGTTTCAAAGGGAATAACACCTGGACGGTGGCATGCCAGAGGGGGATCCATGGCAAAACTCCAATGGAAAATTACGTAGTTGACGCAGAGTCAGGTTTTAATCCATAAAGGGCATAAATCAGCTAACATTCCTAAATTGTTTGGAATAATGTGCTTTAAAATACCCAGTGTGTGTATACGATCAGGTATGATGTTGTATCGATCAGGTAGTGTAAGGGTTTACGCCCGCTTCACAGTGACAGACCAAACTCTGACAGACCAAACTCCCCGTTTAACGCACCACAAACAACCGCAAACAGTCCATTTGCACAACCGCAAACTTCCCATTTGCACAAGGTTGGATACCAAGCTAGCCATGTCCCGTTCCTTGTCCTCACTGACGTCATTGAAGGTCTCTTCCTCCACCCAGCCACGTACAACACCAAGGGTCATCCGAAAGGTGACAACAAGCCCCCTGGGACGCCTGCTGTCGTTGGTCTTCCACCTCCTCGAAGCCACCTTCCTCCTCTGACTTCTCTTCTTCAGACTCCTCTCTCTGCATTGCCGCAGGTCCAGCAATCAACGACGACAAGGCTGCTTCTGGTGGTGATGGTGACCACAACTCTTCCTCTTCATGCTCATCTACGGCCTGATCCAGCACTCTTCGCAGGGCACGCTCCAGAAAAAACGCATATGGGATGAGGTCGATGATGTTGCCTTGGGTTTGACTGACCAGGTTTGTCACCTCCTCAAAAGGACGCATGAGCCTACAGCCATTGTGCATGAGCGTTCAGTAATGTGGCCAAAAAATACCCAGCTCCGCAGAGACTGTTCTTACCAGTTTAATCTCTGTTTTGTCCCTTATCAGGGGCCGGTGAATGGAATAGATTTTAGGAAAGGGGAGATGAAAAAAGATTGGTCTGTCCTCTTACTTCCAATTTGGGGCACTGCGCGTGCGCCGCGCAATGTACTGCTTCACCAATACAAATAGTGTGAACTACTATTCTTACCATTTTAATCTTTGTTAAGTCCCCTATCAGGGGACGTGTATTGAATTGAATCCTTGCATGGGGAGATAGAGAAAAAAGCTTGCTCTGTCCGCTTCCTTCTAATTTTGGGCACTTGCAATGGAATTTGCCACCAATGCACCTAGTTCTAACTAAGTACTTTTCCTATCAGTTTAATCTCTGTTTTGTCCCTTATCAGGGCCAGTGCCAATGTACTGTGACACCCTATATGAGTGGTGGGCAGTGGGCACAGTACAGTCTGTGGGCCTGACACACACTGGCAGGCAACTGCAATTATATTAAAGGGTAAAAATTAAGTGACTTTTTTTTATCTTCAAGGTACTGTGCGACCCTATATGAGTGGTGTGCACACAGTACAGTCTGTGGGCCTGCAGCCTCTCACACACTGGCAGGCAACTGCAATATATATATTTAAAAAAAAATAAAAGCAGACTGATGTACCAGCCCTAAAAAGGGCTTTTTGGGGTGCTGTCAGGACGCTGTCCTTACAGCAGATGGCCCCTTTCACACGAGCGAGTTTTCTGCACGGGTGCAATGCGTAACGTGAACGCATAGCATCCGCATTGAATCCTGACCCATTCATTTCAATGGGTCTGTGTACATGAGCGTTTTTTTTCACTCATCACTTGTGCGTTGCGTGAAAATCTCAGCATGTTCTATATTCTGCGTTTTTCACGCAAGAAAGTACGGTTGCGTTGAGTTTTTCACTGATGGTTGCTAGGAGATGTTGTTTGTAAACCTTCAGTTTTTTATCACGTGCGTGAAAAACGCATCAAAACGCATTGCACCCGCGCTGAAAAAACTGAACGCAATCGCAGGAAAAACTGAATGGCTTTGCCTGTGAAATCGCACAGTTTTCACTGAACGCATCCGCAACGCATCCGGACCTAAGGCCCCATTCACATATCCGCAATTTTTGTCCGCATCCATTCCGAAATTCTGCGGAATGGATGCGGACCCATTCATTGTGAATGGGGCCAGAAGTGATGCGGAGAGCACACTATGTGCTCTCCGCTTCCGCATTTGCAGAGCCACGGCCCCGAACTTCCGGGTTTCGGCCCCGAAACATCCGACCGCGGCTCCGCAAAAGATAGAGCATGTCCTATTCTTGTCCGCAGTCTGCGGACAAGAATAGGCATCTCTATGGGGAGTGCCTGCATGGTGTGTCGCGGATCCGCAACACACTACGGACGTGTGAATGGGGCCTAATCCGGACACACTCGTGTAAAAGAGACCGATGAGTCTTTGAGGACTGGCGTGGACACAGAACACTGGCCTAGCTAATGCTTTCCCTATTAATTCAGCAGCAGCAGCACTCTCCCTGCTCTAACTAACACTGGAACTTCAGAATGAATCTAAGATGGATGCTGTCCTTGCTTTTTGATAGGAGGTGGGAGGGTCTGGGAGGGAGGGTATGCTGATTGGCTGGAATGTGTCTGTTGACTGTGAGGTACAGAGTCAAAGTTTGCTCAATGATAAAGTATAGGGGTGAATCGAACATCACATATGTTCGCCCGCCGCAGCGAACGCCAACATGTGATGTTCGCTGGGAACTGTTCGTCGGCGAATAGTTCGGGATATCTCTACTGAGCAACTCTCCTTCCCGATAATTGCCTTGATCATCAGTTGCCAGTGTATGTTCACATGATGTATTTTGAAAATCCGCCTACAAAATTTGACATAGAATTCACACAAGTTTTTTTCAGTGCATTTTTCGTTTATTTTTTTGCGTGCTTTTGATGCGATTTTTCAATGCTTTTTTTAAACAATGGGTGTTTACTTCTGTACAAAACTACATTTTCAGCTCATGGTTTTTTTGTGTGGATCAGTGCCAAAAGCTGCACAGGAAATGTGTGTTTTTTTGATACTTCTTATTCATGCAGTGTGGATCCTGCCACAATATAGGGCATGCTGATTCTGTTTTTCACGCAGAAAAAAAGCAAATGCTGTGTCCCATTGAAATGAGTAAGAGGCTGTTTTCAGATGTTTTTTGTAGCTAATTTTGACCACCAAAAAGACCTAAAAACTCAGTGTGAACTGGCACTAAAGAGGCCTTTATCCTTTTCCTAGTTTATGATATCTAACACATCGATCGACACTCGGTTGCACTGGCCTGATTACACACTTGCAAACTGAATGTGGAAGGAACGATTGCTACGGCAATCTTATCTATTCTCTATTGGCAGCACATCCTTGATTATAAAGTGAGAGGTGCTGCCAATATTTGTGTATCTATGATCCTCATCAGTGATACCCATCAGCCAACAAACAATTCATTTTCTCATTCAACGGCTGATCAATTATATGGGCCAATTATTGGGAACAAGCGTTGAATGCTTGTCCCCAATAATTGGCCTGAAAGTCATGACTCAATGTGACAAGAAGGCTGCACGTGATCAGCTGTGATCTCTCTTCCTGATGTCACTTGCAGCTTTGCCGCTTCCTCCCTTCTCTTACAGATATATAGAACCAAGAAGTAAAACTTTTCATGCTGCACCCTAACTTAAAATGGGTTCTGTTCCCAAATCTTTCCCTTAGAACAGTGATGGCTAACCTCCGCCACTCCAGCTATGGTAAAACTACAACTCCCAAGATGCACATGTGCTTTGCTGTTCTCAGAACTCCTTAGAAATGAATGGAGCATGCTGGGAGTCGTAGTTTCACCACAACTGGAGTGCCGGAGGTTAGCAATCGCTGCCCTAGAATATTGAGCTTGATATAATTTCGAAGATTCTAAGTTTTAATGAAATATTAAGATCTAAGCTCTAGCCTTTAGCACCTTCCCACCCTGCACCTTATTCATTTAGGATAAGTTAATATGTTAATATGAAGCGTCATACACTTACGGCACTTACATGACACGGGCTCAAGAGCTGAGAAACAAATATTAGAACTTTCACTGTACACAGAACGTGATATAATAGAGAGATTAATAAAATGAAGTGCAAATGAAAACACAGGGTGCCAGTGCCACCCATAGGGAAACTGAAAAATAAAGCCTGCAAGTAATAATTTCTATGAACAACCCCAAGTTCATTGCCTTAGTTTTTCAAAATCTCCCGATTTATGTGTTTTACATTTTACTGTGAAATACTGCTTGCATTTTCTTTTACTTTCATGCACATAGAATAAATCCTCAGACAATTAATTCACATGAATAACCCTTGTAATTAAATGCTAAGTGAAACATATTCCCACATTACAGATGAATCATACTCAGGTAAGTGGCTTCTTTTAATTTCATTTTTGCACACTATTAAGAACACAGTCAGACCATCTGCATGGTGTTTTAGTCAAATTGGAAATTACAGCTATAGCCTGTTTTTTACATATCAATAAATGAAAACAACATGATTTCAAAGGCAGCTTTCTCTAGCAGGCTCAATAACAGACTGCTTGTCCCATGCCACACCATTGCTTAATTGCACACTAATTGGACAAACGTGATTAAATATTTCAAGATCCTTACTAATTGCCTCTATTTAAAGAAGCTGTTAACTTTAAAATTTGCTTGCCACCAACAAATTTAATGACATTGGTGTCTAGTCATCAGCAAAAAGCCCAAGAGTTGCTCTTTAAAATGTACCTAGTCAGAATATTTACTGATTGTGCATTGTTTCCAATGTGGCTTAATTAGAAATCCAATCAGTTCTCTGAGTCTAATTATACTTGATTTGTAGATTCAGACTATGATAAATAATGAAGCTAAGCAGCTACCACCAGACGTGTTTGAAATACAACAAAAAGAGAAATATTTTTAATGTGCCATGTCATAGTTTTAGTGATTTATGACATCAAATAAGACGGAAAATGTCCCTAACTTAGATTTATTGTCACTAGAATTTATAGTGAAATGACAGTATGCCAATCTTCTATCATCATCAAGTTGTAAACGGATTTTTTTTTACATCTGTACAATATGCGGCAGATCAAATAAAGAATAAAATATAAGATCATGGTGTTTCTTAACAAGAGAAAACTTTTTAATTAGGCATAAAGGCATATGGTAACTGATGTTTGTTATATTTTCATAAGGTTGTAGAATTTGTAAAATTCTAAGGTAGGATCATAAAGTTGTAGCATTTTTGGAGAATTTTTGACTTGCATTTTCTTTTCATGTGAAAATTAGATGGCCAGATGATTTAAGTGAGTGCAGTGTCAGACTGGCACATCAGAGAACTAGAGGTGCCTGAACTAGTAGTACTACAGTGGTTGCAGTGCAAGTCTACTGTATTATCAGCTTCAAGGCTTTAGCTGTTGACCAAATGTGTCACCTATAATTTATTTCTGCCACTTAAAACTTAAAGAAAGTGACATAAAATCTGTGCATTTTTATGTTTTACTTTGGTATTTTCAGCCATGGTGGAATGTGCTTACTAAGGCTAATTTCATACTGAAAAAAAAAGCATTCTAAATGGAAAGAGGTCCATTCAGGATGCATCAGGATGTCTTCTGTTCCATCAGTATTTCGTTTTGTGACTGGACACAAAACTGCTGCAGAACGGATGCATCCTGATTTGCAAAATCAAAACTAATCCATTTAATTTCAGTATTGAGATCCTCTACCTGATCTCAATACCAGAATTAACTATGCAGGTGTGAAAGTAGCCTAACTCTGTGCTTTGTTTTGCAGTAGGCATGTGGAGGTGTGACTGTCTTCATTTTGGTCATTCACGCTTAACAAACGCATCTTTCCCACGGGCTGTTTTTAATCAGTGCTGTATATACGTATATATAGCTAGAGCCTGCTATCCCTGAATTTATTTGAGGCTTGTTGGCACTATAGAGCAGGGTCCCATCCAAAAGAGGTCAACTTGCTGTGGTAGATGGGCATAAATGATATTGATCAAATATACTACCTCATTCATTTATATACTGAATATAACATTAGTTCATATATTCTTTGTTTAAAAGTGATGTTGCATTTCCTAAATGCATCGATCTTGCTTGAGCTGTCGGTATAAGCATTTTGAGATATGCTTTACAGCAGTCACTAAGGGCCATAGACACAATAGTCTGGAGGGGACTCACTGCCTGCTATGGGAGAGCTTTCTAGATCTGCCTTATGTTACAACAACAGCTGCCAGCGGCGCTGCTCCTCACACCTCAACCGGAGATCTTGACCTGCCTTCCACTGCTTTCTTCCAAGTGGGTCCGGCCACCAGGTCTGATCCGGATAGCCCACCAAGGCTGCACTCTCCCTCTGGCTCATAAAGGACCAGCACATGTGCACCCTAGTCATTACCATCCAGTGTGCCAATAGCCTGTGCAGGGGTCATTGTACAAGGAAGGAGTAGATACGCTTTGACATTATTTATATATGACAAGTGATCTGCACAGACCAAGAAATGAAAAGAAGCAAAAACACCTTTAAAAACAATAAATACAATACAAAAAAATACAAAAAAATACAAATAATATAAATAACATCATAAAAATTTTTTTTTTAAAAAAAGGTGTAACATAAAACGTGATTTAAACAATAGACTATTTTTTTTTCTTGTGGCACATTCCCTTGGAGCTACCTTTGAGTAGAATATTACACTAGCCTGCTAGAAAGCTAATTATTGTTGAAGTCTCGTCAGAGGCACCACAGCAGCACCTCCTTTCTGCAGCATTTTTTTGCCACATTTTTTGGTTATCACCAGCATCATTCCCTTGTGTGAAAGACTGAGATAACACAGATAAATAATCTAATATTGTTATTATTTGTTTAATATGGTGTATGAAGCATATGGTTTGCAACAAATTATCTAACATTCATCCACAGAACAACATACAGGCACCTGCTGTACAATAATATAGAAACAATCATTATTTCAGCTTATTGGTATTTTTCACTATTAATGGATCATCAAAATATAACCTTTCATCTACTGAAGTAGTTCCATCTGAAACACATATAACTGCAGCAATATATATATGTCCAGATAATTGACATTGATCAATTGCTCGGGGGAATAACTGCTTCAGCAAAACTATTGCTATGTTTCTACAATTGTTCACATTCCCAAAATATACATTTATACTCTGTGTTTATTAAAGTTTAAAAAACAGTAACAAAATCTAATATGAAAAGAATAACTAATACAAGCATACCTACAATCTGATCAGTGTAATAGCACAGTATCGATTTGATGGATATACTGTGCATGAAACATAGCATGTCAATAATAAACCAGAAGTCAGTCACAAAATATTTTCTCACTATTGTAGTACCACTGCGTATGCTGTGTTCACACTGACATCATGGCATCTATATCATATGTTCTTTAATGCATCCAATATCTAACTTTTCCCCATTGACTTTAATTGTTTTTAATTGGGATTGAGGATGGTCACTAGCACTGTAGAGAGCACTGTTAACATTATTTAGATGGCATCTATAATTGTGTGATAGACAAAAGAAAATACAAGTATAACACCCCTTTATGCAGCAGTCATTAGGCAGGGTGTGTGATGGTTCTCTCCTCACTATGGCGCAGTGCCTCCACCCAAATCTTGTTTGGAGCTCTGCAGGACTGCAGGAGGTTCTTCCTCTTCTACTAGGGCCAACTTGGGAAACGCCTGCCCAGCTCAGTACACACTCACCCCATGAAGCAATTAACCGGTCATCAACAGATTTTCTAGGGAAAGGGTGAACAATGGTGAAGAACATAAAGAGAATGCAATAAAAGAAACAAAGTACAGATTGCAATTCTGTCTAAGGAAAACCCTTGGTGAAGGGGGCGGGCTATCTCTAACAGTAAGCAGTGGTCACACACTCCTTTGGAAGACAAATACAGTATGCACTTCCCAGCTATCTACTCCTAATACTCAGCTTGATAAAATCTACTGCAATTACCCAGTACAAATGTTGCAGAAAACTAATGTTGGTGCACTTATGATTATCCTGCCCGGGAACCAGCTGGGGACTGCAGCATTCAGAAGCTTGGGTGGCAGTGGAGTTGAGGGCAAGGTCTTCCTCGGATGCATGCTTGGCTTTAGGGGTAATACAGCAGCTTAGCTTTCTCTTCCCACAGTGGAAACACAGTAGCTGTCTGAGTTGTGTGGTAGGATTAATACAGCTGCTGAGCTCTTTTTTCTCATATTGGAATCACAGGAGTTGTCTGTGCTGTGCGGAAGGGTTAATGCAGCAGCTCATCTTTCTTTTCTCACGCAGTAATGACAGAAGCTGGCTTGGCTGAGAACATCTGTCTGTGGAGATGTCTCCGTTTCTCTATCTCCTGGCCATGCAGCTCTCTCTAAGATGGCTGCTGTTTCTCCTCCTTCTCTACATGTTTTCCCTGGTCCCTCTTCTATTGGCTGCAGGGAGGAGCAAGTGCTCATAGGATTTGCAAAGCAGGTGCTCATGGGATATGCAGTCCACTTCATCTCAGAAGAATAAGCACTAATGCCTGCTGTTGTCAGTCTCTGCTTGAAATTGGCAGCAGTAACATTCACTAGACCCGCTGCTTTCTCTACAGGGGTTACACAAGTAACAAGAAAAATGTTACCATAGCATTAGTTATAAGTAGAAGAGAAAAGAATAGCCGAGCTCACCTGCGCCATTTATGGAAGCACGGATACCGCCAGGAGCAAGCAGAAGTCCACAGGAAAAAGAAAAATGTAAATCCAGCTTGGTATTAAAAATAAAATAGCCTTTATTATTCAATCAGAATAAAATCCATGCAGTCACCAAGTTCTAGGCGTTTCAGGTCTCGCACAGACCCTTACATAATGGTAACAGATTAAACAGGTCTTTAAATACAACCACCCACCAATTATAGCTGGATGGGGTGTGAGTATATTTCAATGTATGTATAACAAGCACCTGTTATATAGGGAGGAGACCACAGGCGCAAACTTTTGAATCGTGAATCCTTTTGGAATTTTCAGCTTGATACTCACACACCCAATGGGTTGAATAAAAGACAAGACATAATGTTACATTATTAGGTGTTTATTTAATTGTCTTTTTTTCTATATCCATGTTGTGTTTTTATTTCTGGTCTTTGTATGTGCATGTTGCTTTAAATTACAGGTGCTTGTTATAATATTACAAGTTACAGTTAATAGTTTTCCGAAGAAGGGATTTTGTTCCAGGGAGTTACTCTAATTGCCAGATTTGGAGATGGGAAGGATGAGAAAAAGGATGGGAAAAATTGGCTAATAATGGTTTTTGCCTTCGTCTGGATCAACTTTTTAGGATAATAGACTGGATGGACCTATGCATTTTTTCAGCCTTACAAACTATGTTACAGTTTATTTTTAATTACTGGTTTTCTGACAGAGATGTAATGTCCGTGTCAACTTGTAATATGTGCCTGATTGTGGATTATGTGTATAAGACAAGTATAAAAGCTAACAGGCTTCACAGTGGTGTTATTGCAGTGACTTGACGTTTCACTGCTAAAGGGTTAATGCTGTGATTCCCTGTTAAAAAGGTTCCCATTCACCACTTTTAAATGTTTAATGCGAGAATGATTTGTGCACTGTGCCCTTAGTTGCTGCCGCCACCACTCACATCTACTACAGCTTCAGCCATCGCGTTAGGAACGAATAAGTCAAAGTGCAGCTATTACTTGATGGCCTCTTTCTTTCCTCTTATACCAGGACAGAGGGAGATAGATGCTGTCAATAACAGTTTGATTCCAGGCATTCGTAAGCCAAAGGCCTCATGCACACGACAGTATTTTTTTGCAGTCCGCAAAACGGGGTTCCGTTGTTCCGTGATCCGTGTCCGTTTTTGCTTCTGTTGTGTTTCCTTGTGTCTTCTGTTTTTTTTTTTAGCGGGCATGAACCAAAAGATTTTACTAAAAGACAGGCTGAATTTTTGCCAAGTGCTTGCCAAGGGATCCGCAAAAAAATGCGGCGGAACGCGGATGACACACGGATGGCCATCCGCATTTTTTTTTACGGTCCCATTGACTTGAATGGGTTCGCGAACCGTTTTTCACGGACAAGAATAGGACAGGTTATATTTTTTTGACGGACTGGAATCACGGACACGGAGGACAAACGGTGCATTTGCCGAGTTTTCCACGGACCCATTGAAAACCAATGGGTCCGCAGAAAATCACTAAAAACAGCACAACGGACACGGAATCAAACAACGGTCATGTGTATGAGGTCAAAGGAAGAATAGCTACCAAGTGGACAAAGATTTAACAGGGTTACCGAATCTCTTGATTTTCTACAGTAGATTCCAGGGGGGCTCACATTTATCCACAATGCTAGATATAAAATAGCACTTTAGATGTTTATTCTCTGTGGTAAATTTAATAGAGCATTATGTTTTTACTTATTTCCCACGGGGCAACATACAGTATTTGGTTACACTGTGCATTTGTGTCTTGTATTATCCTGTCCCTAGTGGAGCTTGCAATGTACTCTATGATCAGTTGGCCTACTGGTATGCTTTTGGTGTAGGAGGATAACCTAGGTTGAATTTAGACCTAGGACACCAATTTTGCATGGCAACACTGCTACACAGTAATATATGGTGTATTCTTTCTTCATTGAAAAATAATCTTCAGTGTATAGAGTCAGTACAGACCAATGTCCTGATAATTATTGCAACTATTTATGTGGTATGTCCACAATATCTACTAGTTACTGCAGAGTGGGGTAGGTCAGGGTATAGGGACATTAATTGCTAATGAAAAGCAAACCAGGACTTGTGTCACATAACTGAATATAAGTATTTATTCAGTTGCTATTGTAATAGCAGGGATGGAATCTTTCTAGACTGAGATGTTTTATATATTATAATAAACAATGTTCAGCTACAGTATTATATTGATATAAATAGAAATATCAATTTTTTCTTGTACCACTTATTTAACACTATAATATAGTTTTGATGACTAATCTAATCTAATGAAAGTATCTGACAGATAATGCTGTGCAGTGCAGAACAATCTGTTCTTGACGGTGGCATGTGCAATTTGTTGCAATTCACATAATTAGAGCAACCCCAGAAATAAAATGTTGTGAGCTGCAACTCTAGGATGCAGTAACTAAATAAGTATACGTATACTGTACAAATATGTAAGATAGTTAAATACAAAGGCCATACATTTTGGAACAGGATATTTAACTCGCGGGAGGGTGTTCAAATATTTGCACAGATTGCTTTACATCTGCCATATGTTTTATTTTCCATCATTCTAGTAATATGCTTTGCAAAGTTTAGGTCTATTTGTAAATAATTATAGCAAAAAGTTGCTCATTATACAACATTTTGAAATGTTAAAATGACAAATAGAAATTGCGCAATTCATCACAAATTCTTGGACCCTGTTTGTGGAACCATTTTCACCACCAATGGTCTGTAGTATATCTTTGTCCATTGTCAGGGCAATGTATTATCAGTGGAGAAAAGCATATGGGATCAACACTGAACTTATTTAAATGATTTTTTGTTCAATAAAACCTTATCCTATGCAGATTTAGAAGGGTTATCCCATGATTAATGTAAAAATGAGAATCAGAGATAATATACTACATGACAATCTCTTTCTAACCAAACTAAGAACAACTCTGACCCCATATTGATCTGGAGATCTCCCCATTTATTACTTTAATTACTCTGCTAGATTTATTTTAAACTGGCAGCTCAGGGTGAATATCCTTGCCCAGGGGACATGTCCTTTCTGCTGCTTTCTCCCTATCACAGCTCACTCAGTTGTCCACCCATGAGTGGTAGGCTTTAGCGTTAGGACCACTCATAGAGGCGGCCTTGGCGCGGCGAGTGGCTTATTACTTTTTGATCAAACTGTACACCAATGCTTCTAGTATAGAGGTAGGGCAGAGTGCTGGTTGCAGAGTGCTGTTGCATTTCTGTGTTTGTATGTATATTTTGCCATATCTACATGCAACTGCATACAGGGACGTGCTGACTGACCCCCCCCCCCCCCCTTGTGTTTCTAAGCTGTACACTGCTACTTTACATTGTATCAAATGTCATATCTTCAGTGTTGTCCCGATAAAAGATATAATAAATAGTGATGAGCGAGCATGCTCGGCCGTATATCTGTTTGGCCGCATGTGCTCGAGCGAAATGCTCGAGTCTCCTCCCCACACATTTCACAGGTTTTAAGCAGCCAATAAAGGTGTTGGTAAGTACTGCCCTCACTGTAATGCCAATAGCCATGTTGGCTGCTGGCATTACAATGATTGGCTGGCTGGAACGTGTCATAGAGTGCTATATAGCACCCGATGATGCATGTTTGGCTCAGGTTTAAACAGGGAGAACATCGGGTAGGAAGGGAAAGACAGAGCAGAGCGAATTTCAGCGATTTTAGTTAGAGAAAGCTTTTCAAAGATCCAAAAGTCCTTTGGAGTGTGTGTTAAAGATCAACAATATATTTAAAAGAAAATTAAAGTAGGAAAAAATCACTTTGATTTTTGTCGCCATATTTTGACACCTTTTTTGTATTTATGTGTACGGAGCTGTATGGGGGCTAATTTTTCATTGATACCATTCTGGGGTGTGTAAGACTTTTTGATCACTTTTAAAAAAAATTGTAGAAAATCTACCAAAAACGACGAATTGACCATTTGGACGCTTTTTTACATTTTGCTGTTTACCTTATGGGGAATATATTTTTATACTATGGGCGTTTTCGCACATTGCAACACCCATGATCTGTATTTTTTTTATATTATTTTTGTTTATATTTATAATTATATTTATATTTTGGGAAAAGGGGAGTGATTTACATTTTTTTTTTTTTTATAACTTATTTTTTTATTTTTTTTAAAAAAAATGTTATAGTTCCCATTGTGAACATGCAATCATCTGATTGCTATTATCATAGACTCCAATGCACTTGCATTGAAATCCATGATAATTTTAATACTTTCCTATGGAGCCCTATTACAGCCAAGGGCTCCATAGGAAATACTATGCAACAGCCTCGTGTCATTCATAAAGACACGGGCAGCTGCATACACTCTCCGGCTCCTCCGAATGCTGCACAGGGGAGCCAGAGCACAACCAAATACTTTTGTTTTCGGTTTTCAGTGCGCCCAGATGCTGTGGTCAGGATTGACCAGAGGCATCTGAGGGGTTAAATGTCCACGATCGGCATTACTGCCAGTTGCGGACATTAGCCGCAGGTGTCTGCTAAAAGAAGCAGAAGGTCCCCATGGCTTTGGCGCCCGCAGCGGGTAGGAGCGGGCGCCATCTTTAACCGCTTCAGCCCCCCTAGCTTAAACACCCTTAATGACCAGGCCACTTTTTACAATTCCGCACTACACTACTTTCACCGTTTATTGCTCCGTCATACAACTTACCACCCAAATGAATTTTACCTCCTTTTCTTCTCACTAATAGAGCTTTCATTTGGTGGTATTTCATTGCTGCTGACATTTTTACTTTTTTTGCTATTAATCAAAAATGACCGAAATTTTTGCAAAAAAATGACATTTTCACTTTCTGTTGTAAATTTTTTTAAAAACTACATTTCTATATAAATTTTTCTCTAAATTTATTGTTCTACATGTCTTTGATAAAAAAAAGTCCAATAAGTGTATATTTATTGGTTTGGGTAAAAGTTATAGCATTTACAAACTATGGTGCAAAAAGTGAATTTCGGCATTTTGAAGCAGCTCTGACTTTCTGAGCGCCTGTCATGTTTCTTCAGGTGCTAGAATGCCAGGATAGTATAAATACCCCCAAATCACACCATTTTAGAAAGAAGACACCCCAAAGTATTCGCGGAGGGGCATGGTGAGTTCATGTATCATTTCATTTTTTTTCACAAGTTAGCGGAAAATGACACTTTCTGAGAAAAAAAAAAAAAAAAAGTTTCAATTTCTGATAACTTCTGGCAAAAAAAAATAAAAATCTCAGACGGACTCACTATGCCCCTCAGTGAATACCTTGGGGTGTCTACTTTCCAAAATGGGGTCATTTGTGGGGTGTGTTTACTGTTCTGGCATTTTGGGTGGGGCTAAATTGTGAGCCGCCATGTAAAATCTAAAGGTACTCGTTGGAATTTGGGCCCCTTTGTGCACCCAGGCTGCAAAAAAGTGTCACTCATGTGGTATCTCCGTACTCAGGAGAAGTAGGGCAATGTGTTTTGGGGTGTATTTTTACATATACCCATGTTGGGTGAGAGAAATATCTCTGTAAATTGTCAACTTTGTATAAACAAATTTAAAAGTTGTTGTTTACAGAGATATTTTTCAAACAAAGTATGGGTATATATAAAAATACACCCCAAAACACATTGCCCTACTTCTCCTGAGTACGGCGATACCACATGTGTGCCACTTTTTTGCAGCTTGGGTGCGCAAAGGGGCCCTAAAACCAATGAGTACCTTTAGGATTTCACAGGGCATTTTTACACATTTGGATTCCAGACTTCTTCTCACGCTTTAGGGGCCCCTAAAATGCCAGGACAGTATAAATACCCCACATGTGACCCCATTTTGGAAAGAAGACACCCCAAGGTATTCTGTGAGCGGTATGGTGAGTTCATGTAAAATTTTATTTTTTGTCACAAGTTAGTGGAATATGAGACTTTGTAAAAAACAAAATTAAAAAAATAAATAAAATCAATTTCCGCTGACTTGTGCCAAAAAATAAAAATTCTGTGGACTCACCATGCCCCTCACGGAATACCTTGGGGTGTCTTCTTTCCAAAATGGGGTCACATGTGGGGTATTTATACTCACCTGGCATTTTAGGGGCCCCTAAAGTGTGAGAATCCAAATGCATAAAATGGCCTGTGAAATCTAAAGGTACTCATTGGTTTTAGGCCCCTTACGCACTCAGGCTGCAAAAGTGTCACTCATGTGGTATCGCCGTACTCAGGAGAAGTAGGGCAATGTGTTTTGGGTGTATTTTTACATATACCCATGCTGCGTGTGAGAAATATCGCTGTAAACGACAACTTTTTACATTTATTTATTCAAAGTTGTCAATTTACAGAGATATTTCTCTCACCCAGCATGGGTATATGTAAAATACACCCCAAAACACATTGCCCTACTTCTCCTGAGTACGGCGATACCACATGTGTGACACTTTTTGCAGCCAAGATGCAAAGGGGCCCAAATTCCAATGAGTACCTTTTAGGAGGGCATTTTTACGCATTTTCTTCTCACGCTTTAGGGCCCCTAAAATGCCAGGGCAGTAGAAATACCTCACATGTGACCTCATTTTGGAAAGAAGACACCCCAAGGTATTCCATGAGGGGCATGGCGAGTTCATAGAAGATTATTTTTGGCACAAGTTAGTGGAAATTGATTTTTTATTGTTTTTCTCACAATGTCTCCCTTTCCGCTAACTTTTGACAAAAAGTTTAATTTTTCATGGACTCATTATGCCCTCAGCGAATACCTTGGGGTGTCTTCTTTCCAAAATGGGGTCACATGTGGGTATTTATACTGCCCTGGCATTTTAGGGGCCCTAAAGCGTGAGAAGAAAAATGCGCAAAAATGCCCTCCTAAAAGGTACTCGTTGGAATTTGGGCCTTGCGCATCTTGGCTGCAAAAGTGTCACACATGTGGCATCGCCGTACTCAGGAGAAGTAGGGCGATGTGTTTGGGGTGTATTTTTACATATACCCATGCTGGGTGAGAGAAATATCTCTGTAAATTGACAACTTTGAATAAAAAAATTTAAAAAGTTGTCGTTTACAGCGATATTTCTCACACCCAGCATGGGTATATGTTAAAATACACCCCAAAAAACATTGCCCTACTTCTCCTGAGTACGGAGATACCACATGAGTGACACTTTTTTGCAGCCAAGATGCGCAAAGGGGCCCTAAAACCAATGAGTACCTTTAGGATTTCACAGGTCATTTTTACGCATTTGGATTCTCACGCTTTAGGACCCCTAAAATGCCAGGGCAGTATAAATACCCCACATGTGACCCCATTGTGGAAAGAAGACACTCCAAGGTATTCTGTGAGGGGCATGGCGAGTTCACAGAAAAAAAAAAATTTGGCACAAGTTAGCGGAAATTGTTTTTTTTTTTTTTTTTACAGTCTCATATTCCACTAACTTGTGACAAAAATAAAATTTTGCATGAACTCACCATACCCCTCAGCGAATACCTTGGGGTGTCTTCTTTCTAAAATGGGGTCACATGTGGGGTTTTTGTACTGCCCTGGCATTTGAGGGTCTCCGCAATCATTACACGTATGGCCAGCATTAGGAGTTTCTGCGATTCTCCGTATATTGAGCATACGGGTAATGAGATTTTTTTTTTCCGTTCAGCCTCTGTGCCGAAAAAAAAAAAAAAAATGAACGGCACAGATTTTTCATTCGCATCGGTCAATGTGGATGAAAAAATCTCTGCCAAAATCAGTGACTGCGGTGCGGTGGGCTGGGCGCTAGCTACCTAACAAGTAGCTAGCTAACTGGCGGTGATAGGGGACCCTTATGCCCCATTCACACGTCCGCAATTCTGTTTGCGGAACGGAATTGCGGACCCATTCATTTCTATGGGGACAGACTTTGTCCCGCTCGGATCCGGAATTACGGATCCGCTCTTCCGGGTCTGCACTTCCGTTCCGCAAAAATATAGAACATGTCCTATTCTTGTTCGCAATTGCGGACAAGAAAAAGCATTTTCTATATAGTTCTGGCAATGTGCGGATCTGCAAAATGCGGAAAGCACATTGCCGGTGTCCGTGTTTTGAGGATCTGCGGATCGGATCCGCGGATCGGATCCACGGATCCGTGAATCCACGGATCCGTGAATCCACGGATCCGCAAAACACATATGGACGTCTGAATGGAGCCTTACAAGGGGTGTGATCAATGACAGGGGGTGATCAGGGGTCTAGATGGGGTGATCAAGGGGTTAATAGGTGAGGGGGTGGGGGGTTAGTGTAGTGTTTGGTGCAACTTTATTGTAGTTACCTGGTCCTCTGGTGGTCGATCCCAGCAAATGGGACCACCAGAGGACCAGGTAGCAGGTATACCAGACGCTGTTCACAAAACAGCGTCTGGTATACATTGTTTGATGCGATTTATATCGCATCTACAGCCTGCCAGCGATTGATCATCGCTGGCAGGCTGTAGTTTAACTGTCGAGACGCGCGCGCGTTCACAGGAACTCATGGGTCTCGCGAGAGGACGCGCCGATGCGTCCACTCAGAAGATCCCGGCCGCCCGCAGGACGCAATCCTGCGTACGGCGGTCCGGGACTGGTTAAACACCCGCCCTGCCCCATACACGTATGGCGTGTGAAGGGGTTAATCTGGGCCTAGTGTAGTGTCCAAAATCTGTGGGTTTTTGTATCCAATACTGAACTGCATCTAAAAACACTGTGTATATTACAACTTCCATTAATCTGGGCCTAGTATAGTGTCCAAAATCTGTGTTTTTTTTTTTATCCAATACTGAACAGCATCTGAAAACACTTTGTATATTACAACTTCCATTAATTTGGGCCTAGTATAATGTCCAAAATCTGTTAGTTTTTGTATCCAATACTGAACAGCATCTGAAAACACTGTATATATTACAACTTCTTATTAATCTGGGCCTAGTATAGTGTCCAAAATCTGTGATGTTCTGTAACCAATACTGTCCTGCATCGGAAAACTGTGTCTTTAGCGCACAGTAAAACAATCTGCGCCACATCTACAGACAAAACCATTACTATGAAGAAGGCAAGCACAAAGGGATGGGGAAGTGGACATGTTGCTGATGACCTCTTTTCATCACCAATACTTAGTTTGGCTCTCTCGCCAAGCACGCTTGAAGAGGTACCTGAGCTATTGTGCCCTGATTCCCAACCTCTTGAGCCTTCACAGTCTCAAGAAGATAACGGTGGTGAACTGCAATCATTCGTTCACGAGGTGGATGATGATGAGACACAGTTGTCAATCACTGAGGTTGTGGTTAGGTCAAATAAGGAGGATGAGCAGAGTGAGGAAGTGGAAGAGGAGGTGGTGGATGATGAGGTCACTGACCCAACATGGGAAGGTGAAAAGCCGAGCGAGGACAGCAGTACAGAGGGAGAGGGATCCGCAGCACAGCAACAGTCTGGAAGAGGCAGTGGGGTTGCAAAAGGGAGAAGTCAGCCCACACCACAGGCCCGCAACCGTTACAACGAGCACCCCATGCGTAAATCTAACTTGCCAAGGGGTAGGTGTTCCACATTATGGCGCTTTTTTGAGGAAAGTGCAGACGACAAAAGAGTGGTAGTTTGCAACCTGTGCCATACCAAAATGAGCCTGGGCGTGAACACCAGAAACCTCACCACCACCAGCATGATCCACCACATGGCATCTAAGCACCCTAATAAGTGGGCTGAATGCCTAGGTCCACAATCTGGGTCTGCTGGTCACACCACTACCTCCTCTTCCCCTGTGTTACAGCAACAACATCCACTTTCCTGTCCCAGAGCAGCATCCAAATGTCGATAACACAGGCATTTGAACGCAACTGCAAATACCCACCCACCTACAGGCCATAGCACTAAATGCGCAACTTTCGAAATTACTGGCACTTGAAATGTTGCCATTTAGGCTTGTGGACACTGAGGCCTTTCGCAGCCTGATGTCGACGGCCGTCCCTCGGTATGCAGTATGCAGTCCCCAGCCGCCACTATTTTTCACGGTGTGCCATGCCAGCCTTCCACCAGCATGTGTCCCAGAACATCACCCGTGCCCTGACCAACACACTTACTGGGAAGGTGCACCTCACCACGGACACATGGACTGGTGGAGAGGGATGCTACATTTCCCTGACCGCACACTGAGTGAATGTTGTGGAGGCCGGGAGTGAGTCGTACCTTGGGATGGCACAGGTGCTATCCACGCCCAGGATTGCAGGCCCTACATCCATCAGGGTCTCCGCCAGCAGCTATGTTACTGGCTCCAACACCCACTTCTCCTCCTCCGCCGCCTCCTCCTCTTCCACCTCCAACAGCAGTCATCTATCAGTTGCTAGCAGAAAGCAGCGTAGCACTGCTGTGGGAAACGTCAACAGGCCCTGCTGAAGTTTATCTGCTTAGGGGACAAACAGCACACTGCCGCAGAGCAGTGGCAGGGTATACGGGACCAGACCGAGCTGTGGCTCTCACCACTCAACCTACAACCAGGCATGGTTGTGTCTGAAAATGGCCGCAACTTGGTGGCGGCTTTGGAGCTAGGCAATCTGACACACATCCCATGCCTAGTCCACGTCTTAGTGGTTCAGCGGTTTATCAAAACATAGTAACATAGTAACATAGTAACATAGTATATAAGACCGAAAAAAGACATCTGTCCATCCAGTTCGGCCTGCCCCCTACAAGTCGATCCAGAGGAAGGCAAAAAACCCCTGCGAGGCAGAAGCCAACCCTCCCCACTTAAGAGGAAAAAAATTCCTTCCCGACTCCAATCAGGCAATCAGAATAACTCCCTGGATCAACGACCCCTCTCTAGTAGCTGTAGCCTGTAATATTATTACACTCCAGAAATAAATCCAGTCCCCTCTTGAATTCCTTTATTGTACTTACCATCACCACCTGCTCAGGCAGAGAGTTCCATAGTCTCACTGCTCTTACAGTGAAGAATCCTTTTCTATGTTTCTGTACAAACCTTCTTTCCTCCAGACGCAGAGGATGTCCCCTTGTCACAGTCACAGTCCTGGGGATAAATAGATGATGGGACAGATCTCTGTACTGACCCCTGATATATTTATACATAGTTATTAGATCTCCCCTCAGTCGTCTTTTTTCTAAAGTGAATAACATTAATTTTGATAACCTTTCAGGGTACTGTAGTCCCCCCATTCCAGTTATTACTTTAGTTGCCCTCCTCTGAACCCTCTCCAGCTCTGCTATGTCTGTCTTGTTTACAGGAGCCCAGAACTGTACACTGTACTCCATGTGTGGTCTGAATAGTGATTTGTAAAGTGGTAGGACTATGTTCTCATCATGGGCGTCTATGCCCCTTTTGATGCAACCCATTATCTTATTGGCCTTGGCAGTAGCTGCCTGACACTGGTTTTTGCAGCTTAATTTGCTGTTTATTAAAATTCCTAGATCCTTTTCCATGTCAGTGTTACCGAGTGTTTTACCATTTAATATGTACGGGTGACTTGAATTATTCCTTCCCATGTGCATAACTTTACATTTGTCAGTGTTAAACCTCATCTGCCATTTTTCTGCCCAAGCCTCCAATCTATCCAGATCCCTCTGTAGCAGAAAACTGTCCTCTTCAGTTTTAATTACTTTGCACAGTTTAGTGTCATCTGCAAAAATAGATATTTTACTGTGCAGGCCTTCTACAAGATCATTAATAAATATATTGAAGAGAATAGGGCCCAATACTGACCCCTGAGGTACCCCACTAGTTACAGTGACCCAATCTGAGTATCTACCATTAATAACCACCCTCTGTTTTCTGTCACTCAGCCAGTTACTTACCCACATACAGACATTTTCTCCCAGTCCGAGCATCCTCATTTTATATACTAACCTTTTATGAGGTACGGTGTCAAATGCTTTGGAGAAGTCCAGATATACGACATCCATTGATTCGCCGCTGTCAAGTCTAGAACTTACCTCCTCATAGAAGCTGATTAAATTTGTTTTGCATGACCGATCCCTCATGAAGCCATGCTGATATGGCGTTATTTGCTTATTTTCATTGAGATACTCCAAAATAGCATCTCATAGAAACCCTTCAAACAGTTTACCAACAATAGATGTTAAACTTACCGGCCTATAATTTCCAGGCTCTGTTTTTGGACCCTTTTTGAATATTGGCACCACATTTGCTATGCGCCAATCCTGTAGAACATTCCCTGTTATTATAGAGTCCGTAAATATCAGAAATAATGGTCTGGCTATGACATCACTTAATTCCCTTAGGATACGGGGGTGTATGCCATCCGTTCCTGGTGATTTGTCTATTTTAATCTTTTTAAGTCGCTGTTGTACTTCTTCCTGGGTCAGACAGGGCACTTTTAATGGGGGATTTACTTTTACATTCTGCATTTCATCTGACAGTTTATTTTCCTCAGTGAATATAGTGGAGAAAAAAAATATTTAATAGTTTTGCTTTATCCTCGTCGCTCTCTGCAACACCCCCCTCATTGCTATGTAGAGGGCCGACTCCTTCAGATTTATATTTTTTACTATTTATATAATTGAAGAACATTTTAGGGTTAGTTTTACTCTCTTTGGCAATTAATCTCTCGGTCTCTAGTTTGGCAAATTTTATTAGTTTTTACATATTCTATTTTTTTCCTTATAGTTTATCAGTGCATCCTGACTCCCTCCTGTTTTAGCGATTTATATGCTTTCTTTTGTTATTTATTGCCTTCTTTACGGTTCCATTTATCCACATTGGTTTCTTATTGTTCCTTAGCCTTTTATTCCTATAAGGTATGTACCTCTCACAATTAGATGTTACAATGCTTTTAAAAATCTCCCATTTTATGGTTGTATTTTTATTTTTGAGGACTTTGTCCCAGTTAGTTAGGCCTATGGCCTCGCTTAGTTGGCTAAATTTAGCTTTTTTGAAGTTTGGTATTTTTGTTCCTCCCTTTAGAAACTCTCGTTTGAAGGATAATTGGAAGGTTATAACTTTATGGTCACTATTTCCCAGGTGTCCCCCAACCTGCACATCTGTTGTTCTATCAGGTCTATTGGTTAATACTAAGTCCAGTATGGCCGTCCCTCTAGTGGGGTCCTTAACCAGTTGGGAAAGGAAATTGTCTTTGGCTATTGCCAAGAACCTGTTTCCTTTTTGGGATGTACAGCTTTCAGTTTCCCAGTCTATATCTGGGTAGTTGAAGTCCCCCATGATAACGACTTCATTATCTCGTTTAGTAAAAACCTACCCCAATTTGCAAGAGCTACTAGTTAAGGCACGCCGCATGTGTGCCCATTTCTGCAAGTAGTCCACAGCTTCAGCCGGTTTGTCAACGCTGCAGCAGTGCTTGCAGCTTCCAGCTCACCGACTGTTGTGCAATGTGAGCACGTGCTGGAACTTTACATTCTACATGTTGGCCAGTCTTTGTGAGCAGCAGAGGGCAGTTGTGGAATACCAGCTGCAACATGGTTGTCGCCTTTCCAGTCAACTGCCACTTTTCACAAGCGAGGAGTGGGCATTGATGTCAGACCTCTGTGAGGTTTTAAAAAACCTTTGATGAATCCACACAGATGGTTAGTGGGGATAACGCTATTATCAGCGTAAACATCCCACTGCTGTGTCTACTCAAATGATCGCTGCTCACAATTAAGGAGGACACTCTGAATGTGGCAGACGAGGAAATGTGGGAGGACATTACACAGGGTGATATCCAGACCACCCATAGTTCGTCTTCGCAGCGCGAATTGGACCATAAAGAGGAGGAGGAGCTGGAGACAGTTGCCTTTGCTACAGAGGGTAGTACCCATGGAACTTTAATTCCATCTGTTCAGCATGGATGAATAGAAGAGGAGGAGGAGAGGAGGAGCTTGTCTACTGACAATGCTGACAGGTTGACTCAGATAAAAATGAACAAGGCCTGGATTGCCCCTGACTTCTCAACTCCATCATAAGAGAGCTGAGCTGATGAGGAACATAAAGGCAATTTCAATGTATTGTTTATAATGTACTCAGTCTACTGTAGTGTATTCCCATGCACCTTTTCCACCACAAAAAATGTTTATGGTTGAATCTTGTTTTCTCCTCCTCCTCCTTTAGATTGTATATATTCCCTCTACTACAATTTTTAAAGAGGGCCAGATCACCAGCAGGCCCTCAACCATAATATCTTAGAGGGTCAGCTCAGCAGCAGGCCCTTAACTATAATGTTTTAGAGGGTCAACTCGCCAGCAGCCCCTTGCCCCTAATGTTTTAAAGGGTCAGCTCAGCATCAGGCCCTCAACCATAATGTTTCAGAGGGTCAGCTCATCAGCAGCCCCTCGCCCCAAATGTTTTTGAGGGTCACCAGCAGGTCACCAATCATAATTTTTCAAGGTTGTATATGATGCCCTTCTTTGTGTGTAATAAAGGGTGTATTGTAGTGCCGATAATTATCCCTCAGTGCCTTACAACTACTAAGTGTCCAAGCTGGACACTTGGCACAAACTTGCGCTTTTCCCCCTTAGAGGTTCTGGCCTGCTCTGCTGCCAGTGTTTTGTCTGAGCGTGTATTTAGTGCTGCTGGTGGCATTATAACTGATAAGCGTATCCGCTTGTCCACTGACAATGCTGACAGGTTGACTCAGATAAAAATTAACAAGGCCTGGATGTGCCCCTGACTTCTCAACTCCACCAGAGGAGAGCTGAGCTGATGATGAACATAAAAGCAATTTCAATGTATTGTTTATAATGTACACAGTCTACTGTAGTGTATTCCTATGCACCTTTTGCTCCACAAAAAACATGTATATACTTGAATCTTGTTTTCTCCTCCTCCTCCAGATTGTACATATTTCCTCCACTACAATTTTTAAAGAGGGTCAGCTCACCAGCAGGCCCTCAACCATAATATTTTAGAGGGTCAGCTCACCAGCAGCCCCTCATCCCTAATGTTTTAGAGGGTCAGCTCAGCAGCAGGCCCTCAACCATAATGGTTTAGAGGGTCAGCTGACCAGCAGCCCCTCGCCCCTAATGTTTTAGAGGGTCAGCTCAGCTGCAGCCCCTCGCTCCTAATGTTTTAGAAGGTCAGCTCAGCAGCAGGCCCTCAACCATAATGTTTTAGAGGGTCAGCTCACCAGCAGCCCCTCACCCCTAATTGTTTAGAGGGTCAGCTCACCAGTAGGGATGAGCGAACCCGAACTGTATAGTTCGGGTTCATACCGAATTTTAAGGTGTTCGGGAAACACACCTAGACTCGAACATTTTCAAAAAAGTACGGGTTCGGGTTCGTTGTTCGGCAATTTCTTCCCGCTTTCTGAAGGGCTACACAGCAGCCAATCAGCTAGCATTGTACTTCTTGCCCTAAGAAGCCATCACAGCCATGCCTACTAATGGCATGGCTGTGATTGGCCAAGTGCAGCATGTGACCCAGCCTCTATTTAAGCTGGAGTCACGTCGCGCGGCACGTCACTCTGCTCTGATTAGTGTAGGGAAAGGACGCAGCTGCTGTGAGGGCGAGATTAGGCAGGTAAAAGTCAGCAAAAACACCTAATGAAGTGATCGATCTACAGCTGTGAATCATTCAACTACTGCTAGTTAATTGCTCACTGGTTTTTAAGCTGCACAGAGCGTTTTTCTGTCACTTTTTCCTGGGGTGATCGGCGGCCATTTTGTGTCTTCTGGTGCAACAGCACAAGCTGCCACCAAGTCCATCAATCCATCAATACTAGGGTTTTTTTTTTTGCTATATCCTACATCAGGGGCTTGGCTGTGCTTATTGTCCCCCCTAGAAACTCAGGATAGAAATTTCTATATTTTATTGAGGGGTTAAATTCAATTGCCAAATTAGCAATCCCCTAAATCTGGTGTTCCAGCTGTGGCTAGCCAAGTGTGATACTGTCTGCTGTCTGGCAGAGGATAGATTTTTTTCTGTGGTGAAATTCAATTGCCAAAATAGCAATCCCCTAAATCTGGTGTCCCAGCAGTGGCTGGCAAAGTTTAATAGTGTCCGGCAAAACATATATTTTGTTCTGGGGTGAAATTCAATTGCCAAAATAGCAATACCATAAATCAGTGGTTTCAGCTGTGGCTTGCCAAGTTTAATAGTGTCCGGCAAAGGATATATTTTGTTCTGGGGTTAAATTCAATTGCCAAAATAGCAATACCGTAAATCTGGTGTTTCAGCTGTGACTGGACAAGTTTCATAGTGTCCGTCATAGGATATATTATTTTCTGCGGTGAAATTCATTTGCAAAAATAGACATACCGCAAATCTGTTGTTCCAGCTGTGACTGGACAAGTTTAATAGTGTCTGGCAAAGCATATATTTTTTTCTGGGGTGAAATTCAATTGCCAAAATAGCAATACCATAAATCAGTGGTTTCAGCTGTGGCTGGCCAAGTTTAATAGTGTCCGGCAAAGGATTTTTTTTTTCTGGGGTGAAATTCAATTGCCAAAATAGCAATACCATAAATCTGGTGTTCCAGCTGTGACTGGACAAGATTCATAATGTCCATCATAGGATATATTATTTTCTGCAGTGAAATTCAGTTGCAAAAAAAGAAATACAGTGAATCTGGTGTTCCAGCTGTGACTGGACAAGTTTAATAGTTTCCGGCAAAGCATATATTTTTTTCTGGGGTGAAATTCAATTGTCAAAATAGCAATACCATAAATCAGTGGTTTCAGCTGTGGCTGGCCAAGTTTAATAGTGTCCGGCAAAGGATATATTTTTTTCTGGGGTGAAATTCAATTGCCAAAATAGCAATACCGTAAATCTGGTGTTCCAGCTGTGACTGGACAAGTTTCATAGTGTCCACTATGGGATATATTATTTTCTGCGGTGAAATTCAGTTGCAAAAAAAGAAATACCGTAAATCTGGTGTTCCAGCTGTGACTGGACAAGTTTAATAGTGTCCGGCAAAGCATATATTTTTTTCTGGGGTGAAATTCAATTGTCAAAATAGCAATACCATAAATCAGTGGTTTCAGCTGTGGCTGGCCAAGTTTAAAAGTGTCCGGCAAAGGATATATTTTTTTCTGGGGTGAAATTCAATTGCCAAAATAGCAATACCGTAAATCTGGTGTTCCAGCTGTGACTGGACAAGTTTCATAGTGTCCGTCATGGGATGTATTATTTTCTGCGGTGAAATTCAGTTGCAAAAAAAGAAATACCGTAAATCTGGTGTTCCATCTGTGACTGGACAAGTTTAATAGTGTCCGGCAAAGGATATATTTTTTTCTGGGGTAAAATTCAATTGCCAAAATAGCAATACCGTAAATCTGGTGTCCCAGCAGTGGCTGGCCAAGTTTAATAGTGTCCGGCAAAGGATATATTTTGTTCTGGGGTGAAATTCAATTGGCAAAATAGCAATACCGTAAATCTGGTGTCCCAGCAGTGGCTGGACAAGTTTAATAGTGTCCAGCAAAGGATTTATTATTTTATGGGGTTAAATTCAGTTGTCGAAATAGCAATACCGTAAATCTGGTGTTCCAGCTGTGACTGGACAAGTTTCATAGTGTCCGTCATAGGATTTATTATTTTCTGGAGTGAAATTCAGTTGCAAAAATAGAAATACCGTAAATCTGGTGTTCCAGCTGTGACTTGACAAGTTTTATAGTGTCCGTCAAAGGATATATTATTTTCTGGGGTGAAATTCAGTTGCCAAAATAGCAATACCGTAAATCAGTGGTTTCATCTGTGGCTGGCCAAGTTTAATACTGTCCGGCAAAGGATAGATTTTAAATTGTTGGGTGATATATTACCATTTTTGCCAGGTACAAACCCCTGCACTGCATAACTGACAGGAAACTTACAATTGGCGGTTACATTCTTGCATGAAATAAAGCCTTTTTGGGCAGTGAAGCCAATAGCAGTTTTTTTATTTGTAATTTTTTTAAAATAAATTAGTGTAGACCCCAAAACATTGGGAAAATATAAAATATAAAACAAAGTGTAAGTGCACGGTAGTATAACAGTGCTTGGGTGAGGCCGGTATACTTGTCTATTCTGCATAAGGTACAAACAAGTACTGTGGGATCCATGCCTGGTTCTTTTTAATAAATAAAAGCTTGCCCACATGTCTGCGGACAGGCGGCTGCGCTTTTCTGTGATAATGCCACCAGCCATGCTAAACACATGTTCAGACAATACAGTGGCTGCAGGGTAGGCTAGCACCTCCAAGGCGAAAAGGGCAACCTCAGAACATGTGCCCAATTTGATGACCCAGAAGTTGAATGGGGCAGACCCAGTGGGGTAGCTAGAAATGATTGGGCACCACAGCAAATTTTTGAATGGGGCCCCCTCCCCCAGTAATTTTTGCGCAAACCCCTTCCTTTCATGCCTGTGGGTACTAAAGATCGCTATCTTAGACCAGGCCCAGCAACTGTTCCATTTGCTTTCTACACTGTCTATACTGCCACTGTATAAAATTTTATTGTATAATACTGTTAGTCCTCCTCCTCCTCCTCCTGGATGGGCCCTTTCTAGGCCACGGCCCCAAAGCAGTTGCTTCCCCTGTTTCCCCTGTAGCTATTCTCCTAGGCAGACCCATCGTCAGTACGTGTACTGTTCCACCATGTTGCTCAAATGCTGCCTCCTGCTAAGATGTTCCAGATCTGCTGGTGGTGCAGGTTGTTGTGGCGTGATGACAAACCTTTTCCACATTTTGCCCATGCTAACCCTGCATTCTGAGGTGTTGCTGGTGACCCAGCTGCATTGGCAAATTCTTCCTCCTCCTCCTCTGCCTTCACCTTGTGTTTCCACTGAGTCCCTGGTGTCAGGTGTGAATGCCATCAGCAGCGTGTCTACTAGCGGGCTTATCTTCCTATTACACTCCAGTGAGGGAATTAAGGACGGTACGTTGTCCTTGTAAGCACTGCAGCATGTAGTCGCTCATGTCTGCCAGGCTGCCTAGAGGCAAGGACAAGCTATCCAATTTGAGGGAGGTATATCGTCTGTGTCCTTTGTATCCCCCAGCGTTCCTCCTACTTCTCTTCCTCATCCTCTATAACTGTGCCCTGGCTGGACAATTGTGTTCCAGGCCAGGGCCTATGTTGGTGCAGATACCCACCCTCCGATCCACTTGTATTTGGTTGGCCTTAAGTTAAGGATAAGGCATGTATATAGTTTTGTTTCTTTATATGGTTAGTTTAGCTGCCTTATGGTTATTTTAATATGTTTTTAAGTAAATTTGTAAATAGTTTGTTAATGGTTTGAGTGAAAGCGGGGGGGCGGGGGGGGGGGGGTGTTGAGTGTGTAGGGTGTGAGGCTGTTTGGGTTTACTTTCCATCCGCTTTCAACACTGTCTATACTGCCACTGTATCTAATTTCATTGCATAATACTGTTGAGGGGGCCCTGACAAAGTCTTTTAGTCCTCCTCCTCCTCCTGGATGGGCCCCTTCTAGGTCAGGGACCCAAAACAGTGTGATTCACATGCTTCCCTGCAGCTACGCACCTGGGCAAACCCATCAGTCAGTACGTGTACTCTTCCACCATGTTGCTGAAATGCTGCCTCCTGCTAAGATGTTCCAGATCTGCTGGTGGTGCAGGTTGTTGTGGCGTGATGACAAAGCTTTCCCACATTTCGCCAATGCTAACCCAGCCTTCTGAGGTGCTGATGGTGACCCAGCTGCCCGTGAGCTGGCTTGGGTGCCACCCTGCCGAGAACACGGTTCCTCCTCATCCTCCAGAACTGTTCCCTGGCTGGACAATTGTGTTCCAGGCCAGGGACTATGTTGGTGCAGGAACCCACCCTTCGAGCCACTTGGATGTCACTGGCCTTAAGATAAGGCGTGTATATAGTTTTGTTTGTTTATATAGTAAGTTTAGCTGCATTATAGTTATTTTATTATGTTTTTAAGAAAATTTGTAAATAGTTTGTTAATGGTTTGAGTGAAAAGGGGGTGGGGGTGTTGTGTGTGTTCGATTAACTGAATTGATTTTCACTGTCTGGTGTTTAGGAATTTCTGCACCCCAAATTCAGCACATGTGGCAGGCAGGGGATGTGTGTCAAACCGGCTAGGCCCAGACCTACTAGCATATTTCGCCCATTAGCGCACAACACCAGGCTGGGCTGGAGACTCAGTGGCACCAACCAATGGTCAGTCTGTTGTTCCATGCCTGTCCACAGCTCCTGTGCGGTGCAGGGTTTGTCCCAGAAAAACACCCAGGTTTTAAAACAATCTGCTGTCGTTTCCCCCTGGCTGTGCTGCTGTGGGTGGTGAAGGTGTTACGCTGAGTGGATGAGGAGGAGGTAGAGGAGGAGGAAGCCGAGTAGGAGGAGGAGGAGGAGGTAACAGGATACAAAGAGAAATGCCAAGCAATCCTCGGGGGCAGAAGGACATTCACAAAAATGCTATCTGCCTTTGGCCAGCCTTTGGCCTTTCTGCCAGCCACTACATTTACCCACTGTGTTGTTGGTTATGTGGACGTTGCCACAGATAGCGTTGCACTGTGCACACTTGATTTTGTCCGCCACTTGGTTGTACAGGGAAGGGATGGCTCGCCTGCAAAATTAGCGGCGGCTGGGATACACATACTGTGGGATAGCCACCGCCATAAGGTTTTTAAAACTGTCCACCAGGCAGAATGACAGCATTTCAAAGGACCAGGAAGTTTGAAATAAGGCATTCAGAGCCATGGGTAGGGGGGGTACTGCCTCTTTCTATTTCTTTTTCTCTCCAGTGTTTGGGAGATGGACAGCTGATAGCTAAACACTTCCATGGGATTTGGTGGATTTGGTGGAGATGCTTGGTGACAATGACAGATGTAGTGGCGTTGCTGCCACATCCTCTGTTTGCTGGGTGACAGGTGCCACTGTCACTCACTTGGGCTCAAGTTTAGAATGTTTGTTTATTATTTTTCTGTATTTTATTTTATTTTAAGTCATTTCCCTATTCACATATGTTTGCAGGGCATTTACCTACATGCCCTTTCCTGGGCTATTTTACAGCCTTTTTCGTGCCCAAAAGTTCGGGTCCCCATTGACTTCAATGGGGTTCGGGGTAAAGTTCGGGTCGAGTTCGGATCCCGAGCCCGAACATTTTCGGGAAGTTCGGCCGAACTTCTCGAACCCGAACATCCAGGTGTTCGCTCAACTCTACTCACCAGTAGGTTCTCAACCATAATGTTTTAGAGGGTTAGCTCACCAGCAGGCCCTCGCAGGTTTTTGAGTGTCACCAGCAGGCCAGCAATCATAATTTTTCAAGGGTGTATATGATTCCCTCTTTTGTGTGTAATAAAGAGTGTATTGTAGTGCGGGTCCCGTGTAATTTTTGGCAGCCCTTTCTCATAGTGCATAGGCTTTATGAATATAGGAGTCCCACTACCTGAACAATTGTACAACAATGTGAACGGGGCCATCTTTTATGTGATATACAGGCTATTTCAGAGTGCCTCATGCTTGTAATTTTTGGGAGCACTTGCACTTTATATACAATTGAATACACAGGAAAGAATGTAAAACATAGGTATGTGTTCGGCCCGAAAACCCGAATACTTTGGTGCTCGCTCATCACTAATAATAAAATTTTAACAAAAATGTGAGGGGTGTACTGACTTTTTGGAGATCTGGTTTAATAGGGGTGATCCTGGTGACAGAGCTTCTTTAAAATAACTTTTAATGGTGTTACAACCCCTTTAAGTTTCATTTTTGTCATCACAGCAGGTGATAAAGTTCCTTTGCTAAGTCACACTGAGGACATGCAGGGAAATACATTAAATATGGATTCTCACTGCAGATTACTGGCATAGCAAGCCTTTACATTTATCAGCATGACACAGTGACTCGATGTGCCCAGTGCCACAGTAAAAGCTAAAATATTTCATGTTAAAACCAGTATTGACTAACTCTTCCTTTTCCACTACCAGGTGATGAAAGCGCAAAAACAGTAATGGTGCATGGCACGTTTAACATTCTTCCATGCAGAGGTTGTTAAACTTTTTTCCAACTAGAAAATCAACAAAACATGTCATTTTGCAAGAAATGTCCAAGTCTTACATAAGACTGTAATAGCAAAGTATAAGGGTTGGTTCACATCACATCACGTTTTATGCCTTAGTTTGACATATACATTAGAAAAAAAGGATACAAAAATGCAGCACACCACATTCTTGTATCCTGCAAATGGTAAAAAAACATACTTTTTTTTTTTTTTTACAATGGAACACTATGGTGAATAGATGTCACTGTATGGCATCAGTCTCTAGCAGGAGGTATCCATTTAACATATATGTTTTTTGTATATGTTAAAAGGATGGGAAAAACGTGATGTGAACCCACCCTAAGACTGCTAATCACCATGATGGGGTCTTCGCAGCAATCACAATTTACATGCTGATATGATACTCGGCAAATATATGCCAGTCGAATACATTTTTTATGTGATGGAACTGGGTAAAAAGATAAAGTATGAAAGATAAAGAAAAAGCTGGTGATTGGACCATGTGACCCAGTGACGTCACTGAAGGTCCTTCATCCCCCTCCTGTTGAAGACAGAACAGAACAGCGGCAGCTAAGCGATCAAATGGAGGAGGAGAGTTTATTTTTTTATTATTTTTAACCCTCTATTGCCCTTCTTACTTTGCATGCTCTATTGAGAATGCTATTATTTTTTAACTATGTTATAAGGGAAAATAATAAAATATACAGAATACTCAACCCGAAACGGGACTTCAGTGATGAATTCTGGCTTCGGGTCTGGGTACCAGACATGCCGATTTTTCGCACGCGCATGCAAAACGCATAAAAACGCTATGCACTCACGCGGAAAATTTGCGCATTTTCCCGCAACGCACCCGCCTCTTATCCGGGTGTCAAACGTGACGCCCATGTGAAAGAGGCCTTAGAAGTTTAGAAGCAAATCTTGAAAATTTTCAGAATATGATTTTTGGTTGCTCTATAATACATTTTTGTGGGACAAGGTAATAAAAAATTGAAATTCTGAAATTTCATCTCCATTTGCCATAAACTCTTGAGGAACACCTAAAGGCTTAAGAAAGTTTGTAAAATCAGTTTTAAATACCTTGAGGGGTGTAGTTTGTTATATGGGGTAACTTTTATGGAGTTTCTACTCTAGGGGAGCATCAAGGGGGGCTTTAAATGGGACATGGTGTCAAAAAAACCAGTCCGGCAAAATCTGCCTTTCAAAAACCATATGACGTTCCCTTCATTCTATGCCCTGTCATTTGGCAATACAGTAGTTTACGACCACATATGTGGTGTTTCTGTAAACTACAGAATCAGGGCAATAAATATACAGTTTTGTTTGACTGTTAACCCTTGCTTTGTTACCGTAAAAAATGGAGTCAAATGAAAAATTTGGGAAAAAAATGCTGTTTTGGGACCGTTTTTATTTTATTTTTGTGACTGTGTTCATCTGAGGGGTTAGGTCATGTGTTATTTTTATAGAGCAGATTCTTACGGACGTGGCAATACCTAATATGTCTACTCTTTAAATTTATTTAGGTTTTACACTATAATATCCTTTGTTAAACAAACAAACTAAATTTTAGTATCTCCATAGTCTGAGAGTCATTTTTTTAAAGTTTTTGTCCAATTGTCTTAGGTAGGGGCTCATTTTTTGCGTGATAAGATGGCGGCTTTAATGGCACTATTTTGGGGTGCATATGACTTTTTGATCGCTCGGTGTTACACTTTTTGTGATGTTAGGTGACAAAAAAATGCTTTTTACAGTATATATTTTTTTTTTTTGCGGTGTCCACCTGAGGGGTTAGTTCATGTGTTATTTTTATAGTTCAGGTTCTTATGGATGCGGAGATACCTTGTATGTCTTTTTATTTATTTATTTAGGTTTTACACAATCATATAATTTATATGGGCAATTTTCTTAGGTAGGGTATCATTTTTTGTGGGATAAGATGACGGTTTTAATAGCACTATTTTGGAGTGCATATGACTTTTTGATCGCTTGCTATTAGATGTTTTGGCATGTAAGGTGACAAAAAATGGCTTTTGACACAGTTTTTATTTTTATTTTTTGCGGTATTCATCTGAGGGGTTAGGTCATGTGTTATTTTTATAGTTCAGGTTCTTACAGATGCGGCGATACATAGTTTGTCTACTTTTTATTTTTTGAAACAAAAAATAATCATGTTTTAGTGTTTGCATAGCCTAAGAGCCATAATTTTTTTGTTTTTTAGGCGATTTTCTTAGGTAAGGTATCATTTTTTGCGGGACAAGGTGACGGATTGATTAGTACTATTTGGGTGTAGATACAACTTTTTTGATCACTTTTATTAACTTTTTGGGGAAGTGAGGTGGGCAAAATTTCAATTTTATCATATTTTTTTTTTTTATGACGTTCACCGTGCAGTTAAATTAACAAACCGATTTTATAGATCAGGTCGTTAAGGACACAGTGATAACATGTGTAGGGTATTTTATTTTTTAAATTTTTATTAGTGATAAATGTGCTTTTTTTATTTTTACCTTTTTTCACTTTTTTACAAGTTTTTTTGACCCAGACCCACTTGGTTCTTGAAGATCCAGTGGATCTGGTGTCTGTATAATACAGTGCAGTACATTATATAATGTACTGTACTGTATTTTTGTAGTGTACGGGAGTTGTGATGCCCGACACTACAGAAGGGTCACTAGGGTGTTCCCCTCATTTGTGGGGAGATTGGTGAATGTAATTTTCAGTAAAGTCAATGTAATGTAATGCCTATATATATGTCCCCTCACCCTGTTACTGCTATTGTGTGCCATTGTGCAGGCCTGCTAGGAGTGTAATCCCGGCTTTAGCCACTAGAGGGAGCTAGGGAGCCCTAGTTTATATAGGCCCAGTCAGGGGAAGTCATGCAGTCTAGTCCAGGCCATGAGCCTGTGAAGGTGTTTAGTGTTCAGACCCTGAGCCTGTTGAAGTCAGCCCAGGCCCTATAGCCTGAGAGGGTCCAGCCTAGGAAGAGTCATTCACTAGGAGGCGCAGTCAAGACCCTAGGACTAGTGGAGAAGTGTTGCCTCCTTAGTCAAGCTGCAAACAGGATAAAGATCCCAGCAAGAACATTACTGGTCACCAGCCTGAGTGAGCTGAGGGAAGGCAGAGAAGTAACCAAGACAGCAAGAGGTACTACAAATACCGGAGGAGGTACTTAAAGCTAACTTTATCCCAAGGATAAAAGCCAGAGATAGGGCATTTGGGCCTTGGAGAAGAATGAATTCCTAGTCAGGACCAGTCAGGGAATGTGTGCAAGCCGCCTGATCTGCGAGTCCTGCTTTTAACCCTCTGTGAATGACCTTTCTAAATATAAGCCTGCCATTGATGTACTGTAACTTAAAGCCTGCTGAAACCAATCATCTTTTGAGGAACTGTCAAGAGAGTGTATGCTGTTTATTACTGTTCAGTAAAGTGAAGTTCTGGTTTACTATCCAAGCCTGCACTTCAATTATTCCTCTTGCAAATCGGTGTGCCACCATTACCGGCACTGGCGTCACGGACATCAGGGACACCCAGCCACAGGCATGTTAATCTACAAACACCAAGGGCACCTCACACTACACCTGGCTGTGTCCCTCAAGAACCCAGTGAGTGCCCCAGAGGATCGACGTGCCAGCCTCTCCATCACTGGCATCCCCCAGGTCAGTCCCTTATACTCCCCTGACTTGGGGATGCTACATTTTTTACTTGACACTTAGTCTGATCAGACTTTTGCTTTTAGCAGAAGTCTGATCAGAGTTCTGTTACCATGGCAAGCAGGACGCCTTTGAAGGCCTCCTGTTGCCATGGTTACCCTCCTCCGCTGCTATAACAGAGCAGTGGAGGATGGGGAGGGAGGGAAGCTGGGGACTCGAGCTAGGGGGGCTGAACCAGGCACAGCAGCCCCTCACAGCAGCTCCCTCTTAACCCCTTCCATACAGCAGTCCCTACGGACCGAGGCATGGAAGGGGTTAAAAGACGGACATCCGTGCCTGCACGGATGTCAGCCGTTACAAGCAGAGTGTCAGCCCACCACACCGCCCGTGAACACCCCGCAAGCCTCCTTTATTAGAGAAATAAAAAAATTTGGCAGCATTTTAAAGTTTCTGATCCCCGCGGTCATAGACCAGATACATCGCAAATCGCTGCAAATCGCTGCAAACCGCAGGTCTGAATTGACCTGCGGTTTGCACGGATCGCCGATATGGGGGGGTCACAGGACCCCCCTCGGCATGTGAACATGGTTCCTGCTGCACAATCGCGGCAGTAATCATGTTTCTATCGCGATTTTCTTTTTTTTTTTTTACATCCGATTTTATTCAGGACGTATGGGTAAGCCCTGTGTCCTTAAGGACTCGGACATTAGGGCGTACCCATACGCCCTATGTCCTTAAGGGGGTAAAGAGGACCTGTCACCATAAAATGTAATGCAATCTGCATTTAGCATGTTATAGAAAAGGAGGAGCTGAGCTGATAGATATATAGTTTACTGTGAAAATGTTTAGTAGAACGTGCAATTTATATATTTATTTCTCTGCTTTTTCTGAACCAAAGTCCACCACCATGTACAGCTACCAGTGTGAACACACATAGAATGCTATGAATCACTGATAACACTTCCCCATGTATACCTGAATAGTGATGAGCGGCAGAGGCAATATTCGAATTCACGATATTTCGCGAATATTTGGGAAAATTTTCGCCATATATTCGAAAATTCGCAAATTCGTAATCTCCAGACATTATTTTCTTGTTTGTGAAAATTCGCATTAAAAAATCACATAAATTAGCATAAAAATTCGCATAAATTGGCATTTAAAATATATTTTTATGCTAATTTATGTGAATTTTTATGCTAATCTATGCAAATTTTTTATGCGAATGTTCACAAACAAGAAAATAATGACATTATTTTCTTGCTTGCGAAAATTTGCATATAAAAAATTCGCATAAAGCGAACATTCGCAAATGCGAATATATTTTGCGATATTCTAAATATTTGCGAATTCTCGAAGTGCTGATATTCGCGATTAAAATTCGCAATTCGAAAATTCGTGATCAACACTATACCTGAAGTCAGAAAAAGTAGATATTTATATGTATAAATTACTGAATCTTTTCTGACAAATATATATCAATCTGCTCAGCTCCTCCTGCTCTAACATGCTGCCTTCAGATTATACTGCATATTGTAGTGACAAGTCCCCTTTAAAGCTACTATCCGATTGTTCCATCAGTTAGCATACAGCAGCTACAAGAGACATTTCTTCTTGGACATCCCAGCATGCAAGGCAGTCCATTGATTTCAATAGGACCTGTGTAATGTTTGTATGACATTAATAATGTAATGACATTAGCAATTTAATGATTGCTTGTTATGGTTCCCTATGGAAACCAAAAATGTGTAAAAAAATTAAGTTTTTAAAAATAAAAAATATAAAAATTCTAATCACCCACTTGCCCCCTCCCCCCAAAAAAAAAATATATATATACATCATGGGTATCGCCATGTGCGAGAACCCCCATACCATAAAAATATTTTCCTTAAACAGCAAACGGCGAAATGGAAAACAATAGCAAAATGTCCTTTTTTTGTTGCTTCATTTCCACCTACAAATTAAATAATAAGTGATCAAAATTCATACACACTCCAGAATGGTATCAATGAAAAGTACAGATCGCCCCTCAACAAATGAACACTCACAAAGCTCTGTACACATACTGTACAGTAACTACAAAAAAGTTATAGGGGTCAAAATATGGTGACAAAAAAATAAAACTGATAATTTTCCAAAGTTTTTATTATTTTATCAGTATCAAAAAGCAAGAAAAACTATACATATAAGGTATCGCTGGATTCATACTGACCTGTAGAATGAAAGTAACTGGTCATTTTTATATCATATCGTGAATAAAAAAAAAACGGAAAACTGTGGTGGAATTGCTTTTTTTCCCCAATTCCACCCCATTTGGAATTTTTGTTTCTGCTTCCCACGTCATCATATGCAATATTAAATGGTGGCATTGGAAAGTTCAACTTGTCCTGCAAAAAAACAAACCCTCGTACAGCTACATGAAATAAAAAATAAAAAAAACTTATGGCTCTGAGAAAGCAGAGAGCCCAAAACGAAAACGCAAAAATAAAAATAAAAAAACTTCCAGAGTAGAAAGGGTTAAAAGGAAATGTTGAAGTCCAGACAAGATCTGGATGGCTACAATATACATTTCTGACTGATCCATTCTGATTCGTTATGCAAAGAAAAACTTACCCACCACTGACAGGCACCAACAAGAACGTTTGGCGGCCACAGGAGCTCAATAAATGTATTCTCAATTATGACATGTTATATGAAATCACTTTGCATTTAGAGTACAAAGAAGCAGATATCTGTACATGGCTTCTATTCTCACTTTGTCCTGCTTGTCAAATACAGTCACAAATCCCAGACATCAAACGTCTGACAACTGCGAAACAGGATTATGAGGAACACGTCCATATTCACAATGATCTGTGATTAAGCCCAATTGGGTAGGAGCACAGCCATATTCAGGAAAGGTCCGAAAGACATTGAATGCATTTTTAAAGAATGACATGAAGAGATAATTTCATGTAGTATCAAATAAGGGTACTGGCATTTATACGCTTACAAGGTAATGCAAATTGAATTGGATGAAGATACTATAGTTGTCTACTTCGCTGCAGTTATTAAGTGTATATTCACATTCAATACGGCTGAAAATCCACAACAAAAACTGCACGTAAGTGTTTACGCTAGTGGGGCATTAGATTACACTTTGGAGCTACTCTGTACCAATGTATAGCAGCTTTCAATATACCAAAAATTATCAAAAGTCTCAGTTTAAGAACCAAAGCAATAAAACTGGATGGATTTTTATGCTGTATGACTCAAAAAAGCACTCCCCCAAAATTGTTATTCTTTGGCCATTTACTTGACATCATCTTCCCATATTATGTAATTTACAGTGAAGGTAAGGTTTTTAATGACAACTGTATTTGTGAGTTATCCATTTCCTTTCACTCCTCGGCTGTGTCATGTGACCGACAATCTGACTCTTCAACTGATACAGTGTCTTATGTGTGAACAGACAGTATGTTTTTTCCTATTCATTTTTATGGAAGCCTCAATGTCAGTCTCATAGGAATGAATAGAGAAAATAACTTCCTGTTAACACACAAGAAGCTGTATCAGTTGAAGAGTCAGATTGTTGGTTAGCTAAGGATCAGAAGGAAGTGAAAAACTTACAAATGCAGTTTCCAGTAAGATGTAAACTGCATGTATCTTTCTAATAGTCCAGAGAACAAAAATACTGCCACGTATAGTGATTTTTGAGCATGCTTAAAAATCATTGTTTGCAGGTGGAAGATCATGCTGTGTAATCACGATCTGTTGCTAGCAAACCACTATACAGCATGGGGACGAGTGATGGCATAACAACTGCTCCTTCCCATGCTGTAGAGAAGATTGCTGCATGCAATAGCAGTGGTCTCCTCTAGAGTTGAGTGAACCCAAACTGTATAGTCCGTACCAAACTTTACAGTTTTCCGCACCCGAACCCGAACCCAAAAACCGATTTCTTCCCACTTTTTGAAAGGCTGCAGGGCAGACCATCAACAAGCGTTTCACTACTTTGCCCTAAGAAGCCACCACAGCCATGCCTACTATTGGCATGGCTGTGATTGGCTAAGTGCAGCATGTGACCCAGCCTCTATATAAGTTGGAGTCACGTAGCTCCCGCACTACACTCTGCTGCTCTTAGTGTAGGGACAGGTTGCTGCTGCTGCGAGGGAGAGATTAGGGAAGAAATCTGTTGAACTTGGTGGTGTTAAATCTTCAAACTACAGCAATTATTGAGAGTGCTATGGTACATATTTGTACCCAGCCCTGAGCCCGGTAATACTGAAAAATAATTTTTAATCCATCTTTTACTGAGGTGGGCGTCTGCAGCCTTTTTTCGCAACTGCAGTGTCCTTGGAACTGCATGACTGTGACCTGCATGTATGCCAGCTTGCCAGGGACATCAGTCTAATTATTTTTTGGTAGCTCAGTGGAGGAATAATTCCTTTTTTCTGGCAGGTCAAGTCCCCCTACATTACCTATTTTATAATTTAGGGGTCACATAATTTAGTGCATTTCTGTAGTTTGGGGAATAAACCCGTACTGTCGTACCACAGAGCACGTTTGCATACAAAGCTGAAAAAACTGTTTTATAATTTTTGGGGTGACATACTGCATTTGTGAATTTGGGGAAATAAACCTATACTGTTGTGCCACAGAGCACTTTTGCATAGAACGCTGAAAAACAGTTTTAAAATTTTGCGGTGAAAAACTGCATTTCTGTAGTTGGGTGAATAAACCCGTACTGTTGTGCCACAGAGCACGTTTGCATACAACGCTGAAAAACCTAATTTATAATTTTTGGGGTGACATACTGCATTTCTGTAGTTTGTTGCAATAACCACTGGTTTTCGTTTGCAGAAACACCCCATACGTGGCCGTAAACTGCTGTATGGCCAAAAGGCAGATTGCAGAAGTAAGGGAACGCCATAGGGTTTTTGGAAGGCAGATTTTGCTGGGCTGGTTTTTAGACACCATGTCCCTTTTGAAACCCCCCTGATGCACCTCTACAGTAGAAACTCCAAAAAAGTGACCCCATTTTGGAAACTAGGGAATAAGGTGTCAGTTTTGTTGGTACTATTTTAGGGTAAATATGATTTTTGTTGCTCTATATTACACTTTTTTTGAGGCAAGGTAACAAAAAATATAAATTCTGAAATTTTATCTCCATGTGCCAATAACTCTAGTGGAGCACCTAAAGGTTTAACAAAGTTTGTAAAATCAGTTTTGAATACCTTGAGGGGTTTAGTTTCTTAGATGAAGTCACTTTTTTGAAATTTCTATTCTAGGGGTGCATCAGGGAGGCTTCAAATGGGACATGGTGTCAAGAAAACAGCCCAGCCTTTCAAAAACCATGTGGTGTTCCCTTCCTTCTGTGCCCTGCCGTTTGGCCATACAGCACTTTATGACCACATATGGGGTGTTTCTGCAAACTACAGAATCATGGCAATAAATATTGAGTTGTTTGGCTGTTAACCCTTGCTTTATTTCTGGATTTAAATGGAAAATTTTCAAAAAAAAAGCTGTTTTCAGACCGTTTTTATTTTTTGTTATTTACATAGTTGTTCTGACAGGTTAGATCGCATGCTATTTCTATAGAGTAGGTTATTACGGATGCGACAATACCAAATATGACTACTTTTTGGGGGCTTTTGTTTCAGTTTTACATAATAAAGCATTTTTGAAAAAAAAGATTTTTTTGTATCTCCACATACTGAAAGCCATAGTTTTTTTATTTTTTGTGCGACTGTCTTATGTAGGTGCTAATTTTTTGCGGGATCAGATGGCGGTTTGATTGGCGCTATCTTGGGGTGCATATGACATTTTGGTCGCTTGCTATTACACTTTTTGTGATGTAAGGTGACAAAAATGTTTTTTGACACCGTATTTATATTATTTTTTTTGCTGTGTTCACCTGAGTGTCATGTCTTAGTTTTATAGAGCAGGTTATACGGACGTGGCGATACCTAATATGTATACTTTTTATTTATTTATTTATGTTTTTCACAATAAATAATTTTTTAACCCCAAAAAAATCATGTTTAGTGTCTCCATAGTCTGAGAGACATATTTTTTGATTATTTTGGGCATTTGCGCTATGTAGAGGCTCATTTTTTGCGGGATTAGATGTTGGTTTGATTGGTACTATTTTCGGAGGCATACGCCTTTTTGATCGCTTGGTATTATACTTTTTGTGATGTAAGGTGACAAAAAATGGCTTTTTGACGCCATTTAAAAAAAAATAATTCATGGTGTTCACCTGAGGGGTTAGGTCATATGATAAGTTTATAGAGCAGGTTTTTACGTACGCGGCGATACCTAATATGTGTAGTGCATTTTTTTTTTTTTTTTATTCAGTGATAAATGTGTTTTGGATTTTAAATTTTTTTCACTTTTTTTACATTTTTTTCGCAGAAGTCAGATCAGACTTACATTACCATGGCGTCCGCCTCTGAAAGCATCCTGCTGCCATGGTAACCATCACCCGCTGCCAAATCAGTGCAGTGGATGATGGGGAAGGAGGGAGCTCCTTCCCTATTAACCCCTTCCATACAGTGGTCCGTATGGACCGTGGCATAGAAGGGGTTAAACTGCTGACATCTGCACCAGCCCAGATGTCAGCAGATTATAGCAGAGTGTCAGCAATGTGCTGACAATCTGCTAACCACTGGCTCCAAATGAATATTACACAGGAGGCGGGTATTATATTATAGGCATTTACAAGTTTCTGATCCCTGCAGTCATGGACCGCAGGGATCAGAAACAGCAGAAAGTGCTGCAAACCGCTGGTCTGAATTGACCTGCGGTTTGCAGCGATCGCCGATACAGGGGGGGTCACGCCCTGTGTCCTTAAGAGGTCAAGTAACCTGTGGAACTCCGCATTTACATAGTTGGTTGCAAAAACACCGGTTTTGTGGTAGACAGCACATTTGCAGTGTACGCTGCATTTCTGACAGTCAAATTAAACCATTAACCTCTGCTGTTACATTGTTGGTTTGATAAATCAAATTTTTGTTGATAGTGAAGTAATTGTATTGAATTGCTCCGTTACACTGTTGTGTGACCTAAAGAAATGTATTTTGTTTATGATACGGGCACTGCCTTTCTGTTAGTGAACTTAATTGCTGACATTTGGCAGTTAAATTGAAACCTGAGAGAAACCATCTGTTAGTTTGGTGGGTGAACACAAATAATGAGGAGAACATCAAATAAGGCACAAGGTGGTGTTGGTGGACCTCCTGTTGTTGGAAGAGGATGTGGCCGTTCTGCGCCAGCTACAGGTCCAAGTGAAACACCTTCCTCAGGTACGAGTAGGCGACAGAACCTGCAGCATTATTTGGTAGGCCCGAATGCCGCTCTACGGATGGTGAGGCCAGACAAATAAAGGCGATAGTAGATTGGGTGGCTGACAGTGGCTCCAGTTCCTTCACAGTATCTCCCACCCAGTCCTCTGCAGAAAGCTCAGAGTTGGTACCTGCAGCACATGCCCATCAGTCTTTCACATTACCCCCTTGCAAATCAGCCAAGCAGTCTGAGCTCCAAGTCATGTAGCAGACTCTTATGCTTTTTAAAGACTCTGCTGGCAGGGTTTCCCCGGGCCATCCAGATAGCCCTGCCCCAGAAGTAGAAGACATTGAATGCACTGATACCCAACCACTTATTTTGCAGGATGCGGACATGGGAATACCACTGCAGCACGTCTCTGATAATGACGAAACACAGGTGCCAACTGCTGTGGCTTTCAGCAGTGTGCAATCTGACAAGGAGGGCAGGTGTCAAGTATGGGTGGAAGATGATGTAGAGGATGATGAGGTCCTAGACCCCGACTGAACTCAAGTTCATGCTAGTGACATGTGCAGTTCTGAGGAAGAGGCGGTGGTCGCACAGTGGCAACAGCACATCAAAAGAGGGAGCAGGGTGCAAAAGCAGAGCGTCCGTCCCCGAGACAGTATGCCTGCTACTGCTCACCGCACCCAGGGACCTAGCACACCAAAGCCAGCTTCAAGGAGTTCTTGGCGTGGCAGTTCTTCCGACATTGTCCTGACGACAAGACACGAGTTGTTTGCACATTGTGCCATCAAAGCCTGAAGCGAGGCGTAAACGTTCTAAACCTGAGCACAACCTGCATGACCGGGCATCTTTACGCAAAGCACAAACTGCATTGGAGTAAACACCTTAAGAACCAAGAAAGGTCTCAGGCTCCTCCTGCTCCCTCTTCAGCTGCTGTCTCTGCCTCTTCCTGGACCTCTGAAGTCAAAGTGGCACTTGCCACCCAGCAAACAGAGGATGTGCCACCAACACCACCACTTCCGTCATCATCACCAAGCATCTCCACCATGTCACACGCAAGCGTTCAGCTGTCCATCTCCCAAACACTGGAGAGAAAGAGGAAATACCCACCTACCCACCCTTGATCCCTGGTGCTGAATGCCAGCATTTCAAAATTACTGGCCTTTGAAATGCTGTCATTCCGTCTGGTGGAGATGGACTGTTTTAAACAGCACATGGCGGTGTCTGTCACACAGACGTCGTTTCCAGCCGCCACTACTTTTCCAGGCGAGCCGTCCCTTCCCTGCAGAACCAAGCGGAGGATAAAATCAAGTGTGCACTGCGCAATGCCATCTGTGGCAAGGTCCACATAACCACAGATACATGGACCAGTAAACACGGGCAGGGACGCTATATCTCCCTAACTGCACACTGGCTAAATGTAATGGTGGCTGGGCCTGAGGCGGATAGCGGTTTGGCGCATGTCCTTCCACCACCGAGGATCACATGGCATTATTTTTGCCTTCTGTTGCCTCCTCCTCCTCCATTTCCTCCTCCTCCTCTTCTACCACTTCCTCATCTGGTCAGCGAAAGACCTTCACCACCAACTTCAGCACAACCAGGGGTAAATGTCAGCAGGCGGTTTTAAAACTCATGTTTTTGGGGGACAAACCCCACACCGCACAGGAGCTATGGAGGGACACGAAGAACAGACCGATGAGTGGTTGCTGCCAGTGAGCCTCAAGCCTGGCCTAGTGGTGTGCGATAATGGACAAAATCTCATAGCAGCTCTGGGACTAGCCGGTTTGACGCACATCCCTTGCCTGGCGCATGTGCTGAATTTGGTGGTGCAGAAATTCCTTAAAAACTACCCATACATGTCAGAGCCCTGCTGCTGCTCGCCTGTCTGCGCTGCACCGTAACTTCGACCTTCCCGCTCACCGCCTCATATGCGACTTGCTCACAAGGTGGAACTCCACCTTGCATATACTGGAGAGACTGTGCGAGCAGCAGCAGGCGATGGTGGAGTTTCAGCTGCAGCACGCACGGGTCAGTCGCTCTGTGGAACAGCACCAGGACCTGTGTGCCTTGTTGCGGTATTTCAAGTACTCAACCAACATGGCCAGTGCCGTTAACGCCGTTCTTAGCGTTACAATACCACTTCTTTGTCTCCTTGAGAAAACACTTAGGGCGATGATGGAAGAGAATGTGGCACAGGAGGAAGAGGATGAGGAAAATGGGGCATTTCACAGGGTTTCAGGCTAGTCATTCAGAAGTGTCTCAGAGGGTGGGTTCCTGCACCAGCAGAGGCCAGGTACACATGTGGCCAGCCAGGGCACAGTTCTGCAGGATGAGAAGGAGGAGGATTAGGTAGAGGAGGAGCAACCGGGTTCACAGCAGGGTGGCACCCAAAGGAGCTCCTGGCCACCACTGGAGAGTGGCTGGGGTGATACGGAGGACACAGATGATACACAACCTACAGAGGACAGCTTAGCCTTACCTCTGAGCAGCCTGGCACACATGAGCGACTACATGCTGCAGTGCCTGCGCAATGACCAAAGAGTTGCCCACATTTTAACTTATGCAGACTACTGGGTGGCCACTCTGCTGTATCCCTGTTAGAAAGACAATGTGCCGTCCTTAATTCCCTCACTGGAGCATGATAGGAAGATGTGCGACTACAAGCGCACGCTGGTAGACTCGCTTCTGAGGGCGTTCCCAACTGACACCGGGGGACAAGTGGAAGAACAAGGTGAAGGCAGAAGAGGAGTAGGACGAAGAGGTTGCCAAAGCAGCTGGGTCATGGCCAGCACTTCAGAAGGCAGGGTTAGCATGGCCGACATGTGGAAAAGCTTTGTCACTACGCCACAGCAACCAGCACCACCAGTTGATATGGAACGTCTTAACAGGAGGCAGCATTTGAACAACAAGGTGGAACAGTACGTGTGCACATGCCTCCACGTACTGACTGATGGTTCTGCCCCATTCAACTTCTGGGTCTCCAAATTGTCCAAATGGCCTGAGCTTGCCCTTTATGCCTTGGAGGTGCTGGCCTGCCCTGCAGCCAGTGTATTGTCTGAATGTGTATTTAGCATGGCAGGGGGCATCATTAGAGACAAACGCAGCCGCCTGTCCGCAGCCAACGTGGACAAGCTCACGTTCATTAAAATGAACCAGGCTTGGATCCCACAACACTTGTCTGTACCTTGTGCAGAATCGACATTTATACCCGCCTCAACAATACATTCTTGTACTCAAGTGCACTTATTCTTTGATTTCTTTTTTTTATTTGTCACATTATTTTGGGGACTACCCCAATTTATAAAAAAATTAAATAATAGTTAGCTATCTCCTCCTCCATCGCCGCTTCCACCTACAACACCACATTCACCATCTCCTAAACCTCCGATTCCACATCCACCTCCTTTTCCGAGTTGCAGGTTAATAATTTTTCATTTTTATTAAAATTATTTTAATTTCATTTTAAGTTATTTCCCTATCCACATTTGTTTGCAGATGCTCTTAAGCACATTTTGCTGCCTTTTGCAGCCCTTTAGCCCTTTCCATTACATTTTTAGGGCCATTTTAGTGCCCAAAAGTTCAGGTCCCCATTGACTTTTTTGTGAAGTTCGGCAGAACCCGTCGAACTCGAATTTCCAGGTGTCCGCTCAACTCTAGTCTCCTCTGCTAGTGAGTAGGCGATTGATTAAAAGAAAGGATTCCTTCCCAACATTCGCCTACAGAATCGTGCTGACGAATACAGCCCTTAGAGGGATTGTTAAAAGAAAATCGTATTATCCATGCCAGCATTAAAACTGTTAAAACTGTGAGATGCAGTTGCCCCATTGTTTACATGCAGGCACGGTTTTGTGTTAACCGTTTCACTACCGAGCCACTTTTCACCTCAAATCCGAGGCAGATTTTTGCAAATCTAATGTATCACTTTATGTGGTAATAACTTTGGAACGTATCCAAGCCATTCTGAGATTGTTTTATCGTGACACGTTGTACTTCATGACAGTGGTGAATTTGAGTCGATATATTTTACCTTCATTTATAAGATAATCCAAAATTTACTAAAAATTTTTAAAATTCACAATTTTTAAGACAGACGGTAATACCTCATAAAATAGTTATCAACATTCCCCATATGCCTCCTTTTGTTGACATAATTTTGTAAATGTCATTTGATTTTTTTTAGGACGTTAGAAGGCTTAGAATTTAGAAGCAATTTTTCAAGTTTTCAACAAAATTTCCAAAACCATTTTTTTAAGTACCGATTCAGTTATAAAGTGATTTTGAGGGGCTTACGTAATGGAAACTACCCATAACTGACCGCATTTTAGAAATTACACCCCTCATATTATTCAAAGCTGATGTTACAAACTTTATTGAGGTGTTCCACAAGAAGGAAAATGGTGGCGAAATATCTAAATTTTACTTGTTTGGTAGTTTTTTTGGTTAATCAATTTTTTTTCTTGCAACACAGCAAAGGTTAACAGCAAAATAAACCTCAACATACATGACTCTGATTCTGCAGTTTACAGAAATACCCCATATGTGTTTGTAAACTGCTCTATGGGCACGTAGCAGTGGTCAGAAGGAAAGGAGCGCCATATGGATTTTGGAGGCAGATTTTGTTATAATCGTTTTTAGGCACAATTTTATATTTGAAGAGACCCTGACGTACCCCTACAGTGGAAACCCTCAAAAAGTGACCTCATTTTGGAAACTACACCCCTTAAAGAATATATTAAGGGGGGTACTGAGCACTTTGACCCCCTAAGTGTTTTATGAAATTTGGAAACACTTGGCTGTGAAAATCTAAAATTTTTATTTCTTCCAATAAGATGTTGCTTTAGCCCCAAATTTTTCATTTTCACAAGGGATTACACTAGAAAAAGCTCCCCATAATTTGTTACCCATTTTATCCTGAATACGGCAACACCCCATATGTGGTGGTAAACTGCTGGGAGGGCATATGGCAGGACTCAGAACGGAAGGAGCTCCATATGGCTTTTGCAGCGCAGATTTTGATGGTTTGGTTTGCGGGTGCTATTGGTTTTTATTTTTTGAGTGGTTGTCTTATTTTTTGCTGGATGAGGTGATGTTTACATTGGTACTTTGGGGTACACAAGACTTTTTGATTGCTTGATATTACACTTTTCTGAGGCAAGGTGAAAAAAATAGCTGTTTTGGCATAGTTTTTTTTATTTTTTACAGCATTCACCTGAGGGGGCATATCATGTGATATTTTTATAGAGCAGGTTGTTACAGACGCGGTGATACCCAATATGTCTATTATTTTTATTTTTGTTAAGGTTTACACAGTAAAAGCATTTTTGAACAGAATAAAATCTTGTTTTTGTGTTGCCATTTCCTGAGAGCCCTATTTTTTTATTTTTTGGGCGATTGTATTAGGTAGTGTCTCATTTTTTGAGAGATGAGATGACGGTTTGATTGGTACCATTTTGGGTCTTTTTGATCGCTTGGTATTACACTTTTTGTGAGTCAAGTTGACCAGAAAATGGCTGTTTTGGCACTGTTCTTCTTTTTATTTTTTACGGCTTTCACTTGATGGGTTGGACAATGTAATATTTTTATACAGCCGGTCAATACCTACGCGGTAAAACCTAAAATTTATACATTTTTTTTTTCCCCCCATCTTTTACAATTTTTTTTTACTTGAAACTTTTAATTTGAGCCCTTTTACAATGAATTACAATATATTGTAATGCATTGGCTAAGGGTCCATTCACACGTCCGTGTGTGTTTTGCGTATCCACGGATCCGCGGATCCGCAAAACACGGACATCGGCGATGTGCGTTCCGCAATTTGCGGACCGCACATCGCCGGCACTCTCATAGAAAATGCCTTTTCTTGTCCGCAATTGCGGACAAGAATAGGACATGTTCTGTTTTTTTCGGGAACGCAATTGCGGACCCGGAAGTGCGGATCCGCAATTGCGGACCCGGCCGGGACATCGTCTGTCCCCATTGAAACTAATGGGTCCGCAATTCCGTTCCGCAAAATGCGGAATGGAATTGCTGACGTGTGAATGGACCCTATAAGTGTATTACTCACTGTAATACACTTACAGATTGCTTCCTGTGAGATTCAGAGGGCAGGATCTTACAGGCTGACAGGGAAGGCAGCACGATGCCTAAGGAAGGCATTGGCATTGACTGCGGCAGTGCGAGGGTTAATGGGCCGGCACTGGTGTTTTCACCGATGTCAGCGCATGCAGCAGGGGTCCGGCTATCAGTGACTGCCGAACCCTTCAGCTGATCAGGCGGGCGAAGCTCCTGCTTCTGTCGGATAAGCGCACCATAGCTGTACGGCACTGGGATTTCAGACACACTTCTCAGTGCTGTACATATACAGCGCTGGTATCCTATGGGATAAGGGCGATTTATGGGGTTGAGCGAACCCGAATCGCAAAGCTTGGGATCATACTGAACTTTGCGAGTTTGGGTACCCGGACCCGAACCCGGCCTTTTTCACTGAGCCTGGTGAGTGCTGTGACGTCATCGCAGGTCCTGCTGAATGAAGATAGAAGGACCTGCGGTGACGTAACCGCGATCACCATGTGGTGAGCGCGGTGACGTTATCACAGGTCTATTTGCAGGTCCTCCAGAAAGAAGAATGAAGAGGATACTGGCTGCGCGATGAAGTAGATGAGGTGAGTCTTTTTATTATTTTTAACACCATGTTATAACGGAAAATAATAAAGTGAAGTTCGGGTCCCCATAGACTTTAATGGGGTCCGGGTTTGTGGTCAAGTTCGGGTCACATTCGGGTCCCAAACCCAAACTTTGACCTAAAGTTCGGCGAACAGAGATGGCCTTGCATTTCGCCCGCCGATCGTATCGCGGCGAACTTTGCGCGTTCACGATACGCAACATGCAATTCGAACATATGACGATGTCTGCCGGCGCCATATTCTTTTGCATTGCGCCAAACTTTGACCCATGACACATCCATCAGGTGGGACAGGACAGCCAATTGATATGTTTCAGCACATGGACACATCTCCACCCTATAACAGAAACCGATCTGGCAGCCATTTTACATTCTGTGTTTTGCCAATTTGGGGAGAGGTTGCTTTGTGGAGCAGGGACAGGCTGTTAGGGATACCAAACGCTAGCTAATAGGGTCACAAAAGTCCTTTTAAGGACTGGTATAGGTGTGCTATCGATAGGTACTGAGGGGTGTGATATACCTATAATATACTTTGTAACATAGAAAGTATATTATAGTGCATTAGTATTGTGCAGCAGTTGTGCGCAGTTCTGCTGCGATACCGCAGCTATAAAGAGGGACAAAAGCTATTGGAACAACTAATTGCAACGGGTGTGATATACCTTTTGCCCCCAAAAAAACTGATTGAGGGGTGTCATATACCTATAATATACTTTCTAACATAGAAAGTATATAGTGCATTTGTATTGTGCAGCAATAATGTTGAGTGTGAATATTCGCAAAGCGAATTTTAATCTCGAATATCGTGATTTAGCGAATATGTCGAATACATGACCCCATATTCGCAATTACGAATATTCGCTCTTAAGATGGATAGTGATAAGGAAACTGTATTGAAAATAAAAGATTCAGACATAATTTCCCCATCCTTAATTGCTTTCTGTAACAATTTCCACTATTCCTGTCGGAGTAAAGACTTAATAGGTAAAAACTGTCCTGCGAATGTTCGTCACTTGAATATTCACATTAATCTATTAACGGTTTGTATTCCCTTTCCTAACAAGCGTTAACAGATTGTGTCAGACTCCAGTACACTGCATGTATTGCTAAAATTCGTATATGTCTTTTTCGCACCTTTCCATTCGCACAAATGACTCCCGCCATTTCAAGCTTTCAATACATGTAAAGCTGTTTAAACGTTAATAATAACGAATAGATTCTATGCGCACGCGAATATAACTTGAAAAATTAATCGCCAATCATGAGCTTGAATGCGAAATATAGAATATTGTGAAGTCGCGAATATATGACGAATATGATGCAAAATATTAGTGATATATCGCAAACTCAAATATGGGTCTTTGCGCTCATCCCTATGCAGCAGTTAAATGCGGTTCAGCTTTGATACCCCACCTATATAGAAGGATCCATGCTATTGGAACAACTATTTGCAACACGTGTGATATACCTGTTGCCCCCCCAAAAAATAATTGAGTGGTGTGATATACCTGCTTCCACAAAATACTGATTAAGGGGTTCGATATGCCCGTTTCCACATAATATTGATTGAGGCCTGTGATATACCTGCTTCCACAAAATACTGATTGATGGCTGCGATATACCTGCTTCCACAAAATACTGATCAAGGGGTTTGAAATACCTGCTTCTACTAAATATTGATTGAGGGCTGCGATATACCTGCATCTACAAAATACTAATTAAGGGGTTCGATATACCTGTTTTCACCAAATATTGATTGAGGCCTGCAATATTCCTGCTTCCACAAAATAGTGATTAAGGGGTTCGATAAATATCTGTTTCCACCAAATATTGATTGAGGCCTGGATATACCTGCTTCCACAAAATACAGATTAAGGGGTTCGATATACCTGTTTCCATCAAATTTTGATTGAGGCCTGCGATATATCTGCTTCCACAAAATACTGATTGAGGGCTGCAATATACCTGCTTCCACAAAATACCGATTAAGGGGTTTGTTATACCTGTTTCCATGAAATATTGATTAAGGCCTGCGATATACCTGCTTCCACAAAATACTGATTAAGGGGTTTGATATACCTGCTTCCACAAAATACTGATTGAGGGCTGCAATATACCTGCTTTCACAAAAAACTAATTAAGTGGTTCGATATACCTGTTTCCACCAAATATTGATTGAGGCCTGCGATATACCTTCTTCCACAAAATACTGATTAAGAGGTTTGATATACCTGCTTCCACAAAATACTGATTAACCCCTTTCCGACATGTGACGTACTATTACTTCATGGAAGTCAGTGACTTCCTGCATTTTCACGTAATAGTACGTCATGGTGATCTGGCAGCAATGCCAGCGGATTAACCCCTTCTATGCCGCTTTCAGCACTGACCGCGACATAGAAGGGGTTTTCTGCGGTTGAGGGAGCCTATAGAGTCCCCGCGCTGCTGTGGTGGAGACCCGATGGGTGACAAGGCAGTCCGATACCGTGCAGAGGCTGCCCAATGCCTTGCACGGCATTGGGGACTAGGGATGAGCGGCATAGGTAATATTCAAATTCACGATATTTCGCAAATTTATGGCCTCATATTCGTCACAAATTCGAAAATTCTTGATCTGCATTCTCCAGGCATTATTCACGTGATTGCTAAAATCGGCAATGTAATATATTCGCGATAAAAATTTGCGATTACCCCAAGGGGTAGGCAACGTTCCTAGTGATTGCTAGGGATGTTGCTAAGTGCTGATATTTGTGATAAACTTGCGATAAATTCGTGATAAATTCAACACTATTTGTGAATACGAATATATAGCACTATTTTCTAAATATTTACGAATTCTTGAAGTGACGATATTCGCAACTCGTGATTCCAATATTCACGCTCAACTCTAATCAAGACCTGCCTTTTATGGGTGCTGAGGAGATCCAGCCTGAGGGTACTTCGCTTAGGCAACCTGTTAGTATATTACTCTGTTTAATATGCTAACAGGCAATGCATTACAATACAGATGTATTGTAATGCATTGAAGAGGGGATTAGAACCCCAAAAGTTGAAGTCCCAGAGTGGGACAGAAATAAAGTTTAAACATGTTTTTAAAAAAGTGTTTTTAATTAAAAGAATGAAGTTTCAAGTTAAAAAGAGAAAAAAAATACCCCTTTCCCGAGGTTTTATAATAAAAAATAGAAAAAAAAGCAAAAACACATGTATTATGTATCGCCGTGTCCGTAATGACTTTCTCTATAAATGTATCACATGATCCACCCCATCCAACAAACATCATTAAAAAACATGTGTCAAACAGGAGGGGAGTCAGGAAGCACTGATAAACTATAAGGAAAAAAATAGAATATGTAAAAAACTAATAAAATTTGCCAAACTAGAGACCGAGAGATTAATTGCCAAAGAGAGTAAAACTAACCCTAAAATGTTCTTCAATTATATAAATAGTAAAAAATATAAATCTGAAGGAGTCGGCCCTCTACATAGCAATGAGGGGGGTGTTGCAGAGAGCGACGAGGATAAAGCAAAACTATTAAATATTTTTTTCTCCACTATATTCACTGAGGAAAATAAACTGTCAGATGAAATGCAGAATGTAAAAGTAAATCCCCCATTAAAAGTGCCCTGTCTGACCCAGGAAGAAGTACAACAGCGACTTAAAAAGATTAAAATAGACAAATCGCCAGGACCGGATGGCATACACCCCGTATCCTAAGGGAATTGGGGGATGTCATAGCCAGACCATTATTTCTGATATTTACGGACTCTATAATAACAGGAATGTTCCACAGGATTGGCGCATAGCAAATGTGGTACCAATATTCAAAAGGGTCCAAAAACAGAGCCTGGAAATTATAGGCGGTAAGTTTAACATCTATTGTTGGTAAACTGTTTGAAGGGTTTCTAAGAGATGCTATTTTGGAGTATCTCAATGAAAATAAGCAAATAACGCCATATCAGCATGGCTTCATGAGGGATCGGTCATGCCAAACAAATTTAATCAGCTTCTATGAGGAGGTAAGTTCTAGACTTGACAGCGGCGAATCAATGGATGTCGTATATCTGGACTTCTCCAAAGCATTTGACACCGTACCTCATAAAAGGTTAGTACATAAAATGAGGATGCTCGGACTGGGAGAAAATGTCTGTATGTGGGTAAGTAACTGGCTGAGTGACAGAAAACAGAGGGTGGTTATTAACGGTAGATACTCAGATTGGGTCACTGTAACTAGTGGGGTACCTCAGGGGTCAGTATTGGGCCCTATTCTCTTCAATATATTTATTAATGATCTTGTAGAAGGCCTGCACAGTAAAATATCTATTTTTGCAGATGACACTAAACTGTGTAAAGTAATTAACACTGAAGAGGACAGTTTTCTGCTACAGAGGGATCTGGATAGATTGGAGGCTTGGGCAGAAAAATGGCAGATGAGGTTTAACACTGACAAATGTAAAGTTATGCACATGGGAAGGAATAATGCAAGTCACCCGTACATATTAAATGGTAAAACACTCGGTAACACTGACATGGAAAAGGATCTAGGAATTTTAATAAACAGCAAATTAAGCTGCAAAAACCAGTGTCAGGCAGCTACTGCCAAGGCCAATAAGATAATGGGTTGCATCAAAGGGGCATAGACGCCCGTGATGAGAACATAGTCCTACCACTTTACAAATCACTGGTTAGACCACACATGGAGTACTGTGTACAGTTCTGGGCTCCTGTGAACAAGACAGACATAGCAGAGCTGGAGAGGGTTCAGAGGAGGGCAACTAAAGTAATAACTGGAATGAGGGATCTACAGTACCCTGAAAGGTTATCAAAATTAGGGTTATTCACTTTAGAAAAAAGACGACTGAGGGGAGATCTAATAACTATGTATAAATATATCAGGGGTCAGTACAGAGATCTCTCCCATCATCTATTTATCCCCAGGACTGTGACTGTGACAAGGGGACATCCTCTGCGTCTGGAGGAAAGAAGGTTTGTACACAAACATAGAAAAGGATTCTTCACTGTAAGAGCAGTGAGACTATGGAACTCTCTGCCTGAGGAGGTGGTGATGGTGAGTACAATAAAGGAATTCAAGAGGGGCCTGGATGTATTTCTGGAGTGTAATAATATTACAGGCTATAGCTACTAGAGAGGGGTCGTTGATCCAGGGAGTTATTCTGATTGCCTGATTGGAGTCGGGAAGGAATTTTTTTTCCCCTTAAGTGAGGAAAATTGGCTTCTGCCTCACAGGGGTTTTTTGCCTTCCTCTGGATCAACTTGTAGGAAACAGGCCGAACTGGATGGACAAATGTCTTTTTTCGGTCTTATATACTATGTTACTATGTTACTATGTAAAAGCTATTTTTGTCACCTTACATCATTGGTACCAATGAAACTGTCACTTCATCCTGCAAAAAATAAGACCCTAACTGAGACAATTAATAACAAAAATTAAAAAAACTATAACTTTCAGACAATGGAGGTACTAAAATATAATTTTTTTGCTGCAAAACTGCTATTATTGTGCTAACGGGAAATACATTTAAAAAAGTAGACATATTTGGTATTGCCGCATCTGTAACAACCTGCTCTATAAAAATATCACATGACCTAACCCAACAGATGAAAAAGAAAAAAACTGTGCCAAAAAAGACATTTTTTGTCACCTTGAATCACAAAAATTGCAACACCAAGTGATCAAAAAGGCGTGTGCCCCCCAAAATAGTATCAATCAAATGGTCACCTCATCCCACAAGAAATGAGACCCTAACTAAGACAATTGGTCAAAAAATAAAAAAGCTATGGCTCTCAGACTATGGAGACACTAAAACCAATTTTTTTTGGTTTCAAATATGCAATTATTGTATAAAACTTAAAAAAATATAAGTGTACATATTAGGTTTTGCCACATCCGTAACGATCTGCTCTATAGAAATATCACATGACCTAACCCTCCGTCACCTTGCCCCATAAAGTGTAATAATGAATGATCAAAAAATAATACCCAAAAATGGAACCAATAAAATGTCAACTCTTCCTGCAAAAAACAAGCCCCTGCACAAGACTATCGGCAGAAAAATATAAAAAATATGGCATTCAGAAAATGGAGACACAAAAACTTTTTTTTTTTCAAAAATTCTTTATTATGTAAAACTGAAACAAAAAAACAAAGAAAGTAGACATATTTGATATCATTGCATCCGTAACAACCTGCTCTATAAAAATCGCACATGATTTACCATGTCAGATGAATGTTGTAGAAAATAAAAAACAAAAACAGTGCCAAAACAGCCATTTTTTGGTTAGCTTGGCTCACAAAAAGCATAATGTAGAGCAATTAAAAATCATATGTAATCCAAAATAGTAACAATAAAACTGGCTTCTTATCCCTTAGTTTGCAAAATGGGGTCACGCTTTGGGAGTTTCTACTGTAAGGGTGCATCAGGGGGGCTTCAAATGGGACATGGCATCTAAAAACCAGTCCAACAAAATCTGCCTTCCAAAAACCATATGTCGTTCCTTTCCTTCTGCGTTCTGCCGTTCTGCCCTTACATCAGTTTTCGACCCCATGTGGGGTGATTCTGTAAACCGCAGAATCAGGGTAATAAATAATAGATTTTGTTTGGCTGTTAACCCTTCATGTGTTAAAGAAAAAAATGGTGAAAAATCTGCTAAAAAAGTGAAATTTAGAAATTCCATCTCCATTTTCCTTTAATTCTTGTGGAGCACCCAAAGGTTTACCAAAGTTTGTAAAGACTAGTTTTGAGTAACTTGAGGGGTATCGTTTCTGCAATTGGGTCATTTATAGGGGGTTTCTACTATATAAGCCCCACAAAGTGACTTCAGACCTGAACTGGTCCTTAAAAAGTGGGTATGGAAATTTTCTTAAAAATTTTAAGAATTGCTTCTAAACTTCTAAGCCTTCTAATGTCTTAAAAAATAAAAGGATATTTACAAAATTATGCCAACATAAAGACATATGGGAAATGTTAAGTAATAAATATTTTATGAACTATCACTTCTGTTTTAAAAGAAGAGAAATAGAAATTTTGAAAATTGCACATTTTTCAAAATTCTTTGTAAATTTGTGATTTTTTCATAAATAAAGGTGAAATACATTGACTCAAATTTATGACTATCATGACGTACAATGTGTCACCAAAGTGCTCCAAAGTCATTACCACATAAAGTAACACATGTCAGATTTGCAAAAAATGACCTGGGCAGGGCGAAAACTGGCATGGAGTGAAAGGGGTTAAGGGTTAAGGGGTTTGATATGCCTGTTTCCACCAAATATAGATTGAGGCCTGCAATATACCTGCTTCCACAAAATACTGCATGAGGGCTGAGATATACCTGCTTCCACAAAATACTGATTAAGGGATTCGATATACCTGTTTCCACCAAATATTGATTGAGGCCTGCGATATACCTGGTTCCACAAAATACCAGTTAAGGGGTTTGATATACCTGTTTCCACCAAATATTGTTGGAGGCTTGCGATATACCTGCTTCCACAAAATACTGATTAAGGGGTTTGAAATACCTGCTTCCACAAAATACTGATTGAGGACTGCAATATACCTGTTTCCACAAAATACTGATTAAGGGGTTTGATATGCCTGTTTCCACCAAATATTGATTGAGGCCTGAGATATATCTGCTTCCACAAAATACAGATTCAGGGGTTCAATATACATGTTTCCACCAAATATTGATTGAGGCCTACGAGATACCTGCTTCCACAAAATACTGATTAAGTGGTTTGATATACCTGTTTTCACCAAATATTGATTGAGGCCTGCGATATACCTGCTTCAACAAAATATCGATTAAGATGGTTAGATATACCTGTTTCCACCAAATATTGATTGAGGCCTGCAATATTCCTGCTTTCACAAAATACTGATTAAGGGGTTTGATATACCTGTTTCAACCAAATTTTGATTGAGGCCTGCCAGAAACCTGCTTCCACAAAATATTGATTGAGGCCTGCGAGATACCTGCTTCCACAAAATATTGATTAAGGGTTTTGATATACCTGCTTTCACAAAATACTGATTGAGGGCTACGATATACCTGCTTCCACAAAATACTGATTAAGGTGTTCGATATACCTGTTTCCACCAAATATTGATTGAGACCTGCGATATACCTGCTTCCACAAAATACTGATTAAGGGGTTTGATATACCTGCTTCCACAAAATACTGATTGAGGGCGGCGATATACCTGCTTCCACAAAATACCGATTAAGGGCTTCAATATACCTGTTTCCACCAAATATTGATTGAGGCCTGTGAGATACCTGCTCCCATAAAATACTGATTATGGGGTTCGATATACCTGTTTCCAAAATATTGATTGAGGCCTGCGATATATGTGTAAGCTGGCATGAGGAAATTAATTGAATTCCCCTGAGATCCATGCCTTATTCATTTTTAGAAATGTGAGGTAGTCCACACTGTCGTGAGCTTGGGGAGTGCGCTTATCAGTCACGATCCCCTCTGCCACACTGAACATCCTTTCGGACAGGACACTCGATGAGGGGCAAGCCAAGAGTTCCATGGCAAATTGTGCCAGCTCTGGCCACAGGTCAAGCCTGCACACCCAGTAGACCAGGGGTTCCTCGCTTCTCAGAGCATCCATATCGGCCTTTAACCCGATGTAGTCGGACACCTGTCGGTCTCGGTGTTCCCTGAGGCTGGATCCGGAGGGTGGCTGTTGATGGGTTGGCTGAATAATCATCTCATATCTAGAGATGAGCGAACACCTGGAAGTTTGGCCGAACTTCCCGAAAATGTTCGGGTTCGGGATCCGAACTCGAACCGAACTTTATCCCGAACCCAAACCCCATTGAAGTCAATGGGGACCCGAACTTTTAGGCACTAAAAAGGCTGTAAAATAGTCCAGGAACGGGCTAGAGGGCTGCCAAAGGCAGCAAAATGTAGGTAAATCCCATGCAAACAAATGTGGATAGGGAAATGAATTAAAATAAAATAAAAAAAATAAAATTTAACCAATATCAATTGGAGAGAGGTCCCACTGCAAGGAATCATGCGTCATATCACCCAACAATGGAGAAGGCCACTTTCAGTTATTTTGGCCCCAGCACCCAGACAGGGGAGAGAGGTCCCACAGCAAGGAATCATGCGTCATATCACCCACCACTGGAGAAGGCCACTTTCAGTTATTTCGGCCCCTGCACCGAGACAGAGGAGAGAGATCCCACAGCAAGGAATCATGCGTCATATCACCCACCACTGGAGAAGGCCACTTTCAGTTATTTCGGACCCAGCACCCCGACCGAGGATACAGGTCCCACAGCAAGGAATAATGCTTCATATCACCCACCACTGGAGAAGGCCACTTTCAGTTATTTCGGACCCAGCACCCAGACCGAGGATACAGGTCCCACAGCAAGGAATAATGCTTCATATCACCCACCACTGGAGAAGGCCATTTTCAGTTATTTCGGCCCCAGCACCCAGACAGAGGAGAGAGGTCCCACAGCAAGGAATCATGCGTCATTTCACACACCACTGGAGAAGGCCACTTTCAGTTATTTCGGCCCAGCACCCAGACCGAGGATACAGGTCCCACAGCAAGGAATCATGCGTCATATCACCCACCACTGGAGAAGGCCACTTTCAGTTATTTCGGCCCCAGCACCCAGACAGAGGAGAGAGGTCCCACAGCAAGGAATCATGCATCATTTCACACACCACTGGAGAAGGCCACTTTCAGTTATTTCGGCCCAGCACCCAGACCGAGGATACAGGTCCCACAGCAAGGAATCATGCGTCATATCACCCACCACTGGAGAAGGCCACTTTCAGTTATTTCGGCCCCTGCACCCAGACAGAGGAGAGAGTCCCACAGCAAGGAATCATGCGTCATATCACCCACCACTGGAGGAGGCCACTTTCAGTTATTTCGGCCCAGGCACCCAGACCGAGGAGACAGGTCCCAGAGCAAGGAATCATGCGTCATATCACCCACCACTGGAGAAGGCCACTTTCAGTTATTTTGGACCAGCACCCAGGTAGAGGAGAGAGGTCCCACAGCAAGGAATCATGCGTCATATCACCCACCTATGGAAAAGGCCACTTTCAGTTATTTCGGCCCAGCACCCAGACCGAGGATACAGGTCCCACAGCAAGGAATCATGCGTCATATCACCCACCACTGGAGAAGGCCACTTTCAGTTATTTCGGCCCCAGCACCCAGACAGAGGAGAGAGGTCCCACAGCAAGGAATCATGCGTCATATCACCCACCACCGGAGGAGGCCACTTTCAGTTATTTCGGCCCCACCACCCAGACAGAGGAGAGGTTCATTCAACTTTGGGTTGCACCGCAAGATCATGGTAAAGTTAAAAAAATGAGGATTCAATAAAGAAGTGCCCCGGAGTACAATAATACACGGTTGAGGGGGAGGCAGTTATAAATGTCTATTCTGCACAAGGGAGGTACAGGTCCTGTGGGATCCATGCCTGGTTCATTTTTATGAACGTCAGCTTGTCCACGTTGGCTGTGGACAGGCGGCTGCGTTTGTCAGTAATGTCGCCCCCTGCCGTGCTGAATACCCGTTCAGAAAAACGCTGGCCGCCAGGCAGGCCAGCACCTCCAAGGCATAAAATGCTAACTCTGGCCACGTGGACAATTTGGAGACCCAGAAGTTGAATGGGGCCGAACCATCAGTCAGTATGTGAATGGGTGTGCAGACGTACTGGAGGACAAGCTGTCCTCTGTGGGAGGCGTATCGTCATCGTCCTCCGTATCCCCCCAGACACGCACCAGTGATGGGCCTGAGCTGTGTCGGGTGCCACCCCGCTGTGAACCTGCTTCATCCTCATCCTCCTCCACCTCCTCCTCATCCTCCTCGTCCTCCAGTAGTGGGCCCTGGCTGGCCACATTTGTACCTGGTCTCTGCTGTTGCAAAAAACCTCCCTCTGAGCCACTTCTAACAGACTGGCCTGAAAGTGCTAAAAATGACCCCTCATCCTCCTCCTCCTCCTCCTCCTCCTCCTCCTCCTGGGCCACCTCCTCTTCCATCATCGCCCTAAGCGTTTTCTCAAGGAGACATAGAAGTGGTATTGTAACGCTGATAACGGTGTCATCGCCACTGGCCATGTTGGTGGAGTACTCAAAACAGCGCAATGAATTTCTGCACCACCAAATTCAGCACATGCGCCAGGCAAGGGATGTGCGTCAAATCAGCTAGTCCCAGAGCTGCGACGAGTTTTCGCCTATTATCGCACCCCACCAGGCCGGGCTTGAGGCCCATCGGCAGCAACCACTGGTCGGTCTGTTGTTCAATACCCCGCCACAACTCCTGCACGGTGTGGGGCCTGTCCCCCAAACATATGAGTTTCAGAATGGCCTGCTGACGTTTACCCCGGGCTGTGCTGAAGTTGGTGGTGAAGATGTGTGGCTGACTGGATGAGCTGGTGGAAGCAGAGGAGGAGGAAGCCGAGTAGGAGGAGGAGGCTACAGGAGGCAAAGAATGATGCCCTGCGATCCTTGGCGGCGGAAGGACGTGCGCCAAGGAACTCTCCGCCTGGGGCCCAGCCGCCACTACATTTACTCAGTGTGCAGTTAGGGAGATATAGCGTCCCTGGCCGTGCTTACTGGTCCACGTATCTGTGGTTAGGTAGACCTTGCCACAGATGGCGTTGCGCAGTGCACACTTGATTTTGTCGGATACTTGGTTGTGCAGGGAAGGCACGGCTGTCTTGGAGAAGTAGTGGCGGCTGGGAACAACATACTGTGAGACAGCCATGGACATCAGCTGTTTGAAGCTGTCTGTGTCCACCAGCCTAAATGACAGCATTTCAAAGGCCAGTAGTTTAGAAATGCTTGCATTCAGGCCCAGGGCTCGAAGGTGGCTAGGTGAGAATTTACGCTTTCTCTCCAAGGTTTGTGAGATGGAGAGCTGAACGCTGCCGTGTGACATGATGGAGATGCTTGGTGACGCAGGTGGTGGTGTCGGTGGCACATCCTCTGTTTGGTGGGCGGCAGGTGCCAACGTTCCTCCCGAGGCGGAGGAAGAGGTCGAGGCAGCAGCAGAAGAGGGAGCAGGGGGAGCCTGAGTGAGTTCCTTGCTTTTAAGGTGCTGAAGTGCTGCTGTTCTGCAGTGCGACTTACCCGTGCGTGCTGCAGCTGAAACTCCACTATGGCCTGCTGCTGCTCGCACAGTCCCTCCAGCATGTGCAAGGTGGAGTTCCACCTGGTGGGCACGTCGCATGAGATGGTGAGCTGGAAGTTACGCTGTAGCACAGACAGACAAGCAGCGGCAGGAAGAGAACACCGTTAGCGTGCACAGACGGCCCGCACTTTATGCAGCAGCTCTGACATGTCAGGGTAGTTGTGAATGAATTTCTGCACCACCAAATTCAGCACATGCATCAGGCAAGGGATGTGCGTCAAACCGGCTAGTCCCAGAGCTGCAACTAGATTTCGCCCATTATCACACACCACCAGGCCGGGCTTGAGGCTCACCGGCAGCAACCACTCGTTGGTCTGTTGCTCTTTACCCCACCACAAATCCTGTGTGGTGTGGGACCTGTCCCCCAAACACATGAGTTTCAGAACGGCCTGCTGACGTTTACCCTGGGCTGTGCTGAAGTTGGTGGTGAAGGTCTGTGGCTTACCGTATGAGCAGGTGGAAGAAGAGGAGGAGGAAGCCGAGTAGAAGGAAGAGGCAAAAGGAGGCAAAGAATGATTCCCTGCGATCCTTGGCGGATCAAGAACGTGCGCCAAACAGCTCTCCGCCTGGGGTCCAGCCGCCACTACATTTACCCAGTGTGCATTTACCCAGTATCTGTGGTTAGGTGGACCGTGCCACAGATGGCGTTGCGCAGTGCACACTTGATTTTTTCCGATACTTGGTTGTGTAGGGAAGGCACGGCTCTCTTGGAGAAGTAGTGGCGGCTGGGAACGACGTACTGTGGGACAGCCACCACCATCAGCTGTTTGAAGCTGTCTGTATCCACCAGCCTACATGACAGCATTTCAAAGGCCAGTAGTTTAGAATTGCTGGCATTCAGGCCCAGGGCTCGAGGGTGCCTAGGTGGGAATTTACGCTTTCTCTCCAAGATTTGTGTGATGGAGAGCTGAATGCTGTCGTGTGACATGGTGGAGATGCTTGGTGACGCAGGTGGTGGTGTCGGTGGCACATCCTCTGTTTGGTGGGCGGCAGGTGGCAACATTCCTCCCGAGGCGGAGGAAGAGGCCGATTCAGCAGCAAAAGAGGGAGCAGGGGGAGCCTGTGTGAGTTCCTTGTTTTTAAGGTGTTTACGCCACTGCAGTTCATGCTTTGCATGTAGATGCCTGGTCATGCAGGTTGTGCTAAGGTTCAGAACGTTAATGCCTCGCTTCAGGATCTGATGGCACAGCGTGCAAACCACTCGGGTCTTGTCGTCAGCACATTGTTTAAAGAAGTGCCATGCCAGGGAACCCCTTGAAGCTGCCTTTGGGGTGCTCGGTTCCTGGTGGCGGTGGCCAGTAGCAGGCGAACTCTCTTGGTGGCGGCTGGTCTGCTTTTGCCCCCTGCTACCTCTTTTGCTACGCTGTTGGCTCGGTCTCACCACTGCCTCTTCCTCTGAACTATGAAAGTCTGTGGCACGACCTTCATTCCATGTGGGGTCTAGGACCTCATCGTCCCCTGCATCGTCTTCCACACAGTCTTCCTCCCTGACCTCCTGTTCGGTCTGCACACTGCAGAAAGACGCAGCAGTTGGCACCTGTGTTTCGTCATCATCAGAGACGTGCAGACTCCGATGAGGTGGTATTCCCATGTCCTCATCATGAGGAAACATCAGTGGTTGTGCATCAGTGCATTCTATGTCTTCCACCACTGGGGAAGGGCTAGGTGGATTCCCTTGGGAAACCCTGCCAGCAGAGTCTTCAAACAGCATAAGAGACTGCTGCATAACTTGAGGCTCAGACAGTTTCCCTGATATGCATGGAGGTGATGTGACAGACTGATGGGCTTGATTTTCAGGTGCCACCTGTGCGCTTTCTGCGGAAGACTGGGTGGGAGATAATGTTGTGAGCGTGCTGGATCCACTGTCAGCCACCCAATTGACTAGCGCCTGTACCTGCTCAGGCCTTACCATCCTTAGAACTGCATTGGGCCCCACCAAATATCGCTGTAAATTCTGGCGGGTACTGGAACCTGAGGTAGTTGGTTCACTAGGACGTGTGGCTGTGGCAGAATGGCCACGTCCTCTCCCAGCACCAGAGGGTACCACCACAACCGCGTCCGCGTCCCTTACTAGATGTTTTCCTCATTGTTACCGTTCACCAAGCACCACAATAAGAAAAAAAATATTTGGCCCAATGTATTGATTTCAAATTCAGGCCTTTTTTTACAGGCACCTAACACTATCTGCCTATTTATTTATGTAGCGTATTACACTAATCCAGGCACAGCAGTAACCACTGATTTAGGGGAATATCTCTTTTAGGGCTAGTATTTAGGCCCTGGATGAAAGGTATCCTTTTATGGACAGATTTACTTTTGGCCTGCAACAGCTCGAACACCAGATTCAGGGTATTGCTATTTTGGCAATTGAATTTCACCCCAGAACAAAATATATGTTTTTGCGGACACTATGAAACTTGGCCAGCCACAGCTGAAACCACTGATTTATGGTATTGCTATTTTGGCAATTGAATTTCACCCCAGAACAAAATATATGTTTTTGCGGACACTATGAAACTTGGCCTGCAACAGCTGGGACACCAGATTCAGGGTATTGCTATTTTGTCAATTGAATTTCACCCCAGAACAAAATATATCCTTTGCAGGACACTATGAAACTTGGCCAGCCACAGCTCAAACCACTGATTTATGGTATTGCTATTTTGGCAATTGAATTTCACCACAGAAAATAATCTATCCTTTGCCAGACAGCAGACAGTATTATACTTGGCTAGCCAAAGCTGGAACACCAGATTCAGGGGATTGGTATTTGGGCAATTGTATTTAACCCCTTAATAAAATATAGAAATTGCTATCCTAAGTCTCTAGGGGTGACAATTAGCACAGCCAAGCCCTTGATGTAGGATATAGCAAAAAAAAACTAGTATTGATGGATTGATGGACTTGGTGGCAGCTTTTTCTGGTGCACCACAAGTCACAAAATGGCCGCCGATCACCCCTGAAAATAAGTGACAGAAAAACGCTCTGTGCGGCCTAAAAACCAGTGAGCAAGTAACTAGCAGAAGTTCAATCATTCACAGCTGTAGATCAATCAGTTCATTAGGTGCTGTTGCTGACTTTTCCCTGCCTAATTTCGCCCTCATAGAAGCTGCGTCCTCTCCCTACACTAATCACAGTAGTGTGACGTGCGGCGCTACGTGACTCCAGCTTAAATAGAGGCTGGGTCACATGTTGCACTTGGCCAATCACAGCCATGCCATTAGTAGGCATGGCTGTGATGGGCTCTTAGGGCAAGAAGTAAAACGCTAGCTGATTGGCTGCTGTGCAGCCCTTCAGAAAGCGGGAAGTAATCGCAACGAACCCGAACCCGAACTTTTTTGAAAATGTCCGGGTTCGGGTCCGTGTCACGGACACCCCAAAATTGCTCGACTATGCTCGAACTGTTCGCTCAACACTACTCATATCCAAAGTGACCAACACATCTTCAAACTGCCCTCTTCTTGCAGGCGCGGTAGGATTTTTACCCGCACCTGTTTCTCTGTGGGTGGAAATTCCTCTGCCAGCGCCCGCAAAAACAGAATGCAGCATGTCTCGCAGCAAGGCCTGGAAATGCTGCATTCTAAAAGCCCTCTGTGATGCTTGTAACATGTCCGCCATTTTGTGTTTATACCTGGGGTCTAAGTACGTTGCCACCCAGTACTGGTCTTTACTAGTGTTGAGCGAACAGTTCGAGCAAAGTTCGGGTTCGTACCAAATTTTGGGGTGTTCATGACACGGACCCGAACCCGAACATTTTCGTGAAAGTTCGGGTTCGGGTTCGTTGTTCGGAGATTTCTATGGCACATTTTGAAAGCCTGCAAAGCAGCCAATCAACATGCGTCATACTACTTGCCCCAAGAGGCTGTCACAGCCATGCCTACTATTGGCATGGCTGTGATTGGCCAAGTGCAGCATGTGAACTAGTCTCTATTTAAGCTGGAGTCACGGAGCGCTGCACGTCACTCTGCTCTGATTAGTGTAGGGATAGGATGCAGCTGCTGCGTTAGGGCGAGATAGGCAGGGATTAACTCATCAAAAACACTTAATGAAGTGAAAGATGTACAGCTGTGAATCATTCAACTACTGCTAGTGAATTGCTCACTGTTTTTAGGCTGGGCAGACCGTTTTTCTGTCACTGTTTTCTGGGGTGATCTTCACTTAAATAGCAATCCCCTGAATCTGGTGTTCCAGCTAGGTTAGCCAACCATAATAAAAAAAAAAATTCTGGGGTTGAAATTTAATTGCCAAAAAGCAATCCCATGAATCTGGTGTTCCAGCTGTGGTTAGCCAAGTGTAAAACTGTCAGCCAAAATATATATATTTTTTTTCTGGGGTTGAAATTTAATTGCCAAAAAGCAATCCCCTGAGTCTGGTGTTCCAGTTGTGGCTAGCCAAGTGTAATACTGTCAGCAAAAATATATTTTTTTTTTTCTGGGCTGAAAATTAATTGCCAAAAAGCAATCCCCTGAATCTGGTGTTCCAGCTGTGGCTAGTCAAGTGTAATACTGTCTGCTGTCTGGCAAAGACAGCAAAGCGGTGACTGGATAATTTCCCTAGTGTCCGTCAAAGGATAGATTTTGTTCTGTGGTCAAATACAGTTCCAAAAATAAAAATACAGTAAATCTGGTGTTCCAGTTGTTGCAGGCCTAGTTTAAATCTGTCCGTAAAAGGGTATATTTCCTTCTGTGGTGAAATTTAATTGCTAAAATAGCAATTCCATAACTCTAGTGTTCCAGTTGTTTCAGGCCTAGTTTACATCTGTCCTTAAAAGGGTATATTTCTTTCTGTGGTGAAATTTAATTGCTAAAATAGCAATTCCATAAATCTAGTGTTCCAGTTGTTGCAGGCCTATTTGAAATCTGTCCATAAAAGGGCATATTTCTGTCTGTGGTGAAATTTAATTGCTAAAATAGCAATTCCATAAATCTAGTGTTCCAGCAGTTGCAGGCCTATTTGAAATCTGTCCATAAAAGGGTATATTTCTTTCTATGGTGAAATTTAATTGCTAAAATAGCAATTCCATAAATCTAGTATTCCAGCAGTTGCAGGGCTATTTTAACCACTTCAGCCCCCCTAGCTTAAACACCCTTAATGACCAGGCCACTTTTTCCAATTCTTCACTACACTACTTTCACCGTTTACAACTTTTACAACTTACCACCCAAATAAATTTTACCTTTTCTTCTCACTAATAGAGCTTTCATTTGGTGGTATTTCATTCTTGCTCTTGCTGACATTTTAACTTTTTTGATATTTTGCTTTTTTTGACAAAATTTTTGCAAAAATGACATTTTTCACTTTCTGTTTGAAAATTTGTCAAATAAAACTACATTTCTCTACAAATTTTTCTCTAACTTTATTGTTCTACATATCTTTGATTAAAAAAAAATGCAATAAGTGTATATTTATTGGTTTGGGTAAAAGTTATAGCTTTTACAAACTATGGTGCAAAAAAGTGAATTTCCGCACTTTGACTTTCTGAGCACCTGTCCTGTTTCCTGACATACTACAATGCCCAGACAGTAGAAACACCCCATAAATGACCCTATTTCAGAAAGTAGACACCCTAAGGTATTCACTGAGGGGCATAGTAAGTTCATGGAAGTTTTTATTTTTTGTCTCTGGGCTGAAAGAAAAAATGAACGGCACAGATTTCCTCATTCGCATCGATCGATGTGGATGAAAAAATCTCTGCCAAAAAATATGCAAGAAAAAAAAGAGGGGCCTGGCGATTGCCAGGACATAGGGGCTCTGCCCAAACATCCATACCCACTCAGCTTCTATGTCCTGGCAAACGTGATTTCTCCATTCACATCGATCAATCGATTGGTGTGGAGGAAGACATCTTTGCCAGATTTTTTGATACAAAGTATTTGCCAAAGCATATGAACTCCAACACCTGTCCGCAGCTCATATGCCTGGGCAAACGTACCTGTCCTGCAGAAGAGAAATCTCGTCTTGCAGCGGCGCATACACCGACTTCACGTGTCTTCTGACAGCAGCGCAATGCTTCTCTCAGAATTCACATCAGTGTTTTCATCGGTTGGTCCATTGATCTACCTGGAAAATAAAGGTTGGTTAGGGGGGAAAAAAAAAAAAAGAAGAAAAAACAGGCAGCAGGCACATAACTTGAACGTTACAAACTTTATAAAACATGAATAAAACCTGAACATGAAAAAAAAACTGAATTTTTAAAACCTGAACTAACTCAAGATTTTTTTTTCTTGCTACCTGTTTAATTTTTTTTTCTTTTTTTAACCATATCACTCTTTATTTTCCTAGCAGAAACCTCTCCTTTCCCATGGGACAATGTGTAAAGTGTAAATCACACAGAGATGGTGAGAAGTACACTATACACGTTATCCCAAGTGAAAGGCGAGGTTTCTGCCGTTTCACACTTCTGCAGTAGCACAGCAGCACCGTCACCTATGTGTTAGGGTCTCTCAAAACCTAGTATCCTGAGCGACCCTTAAGCCTGATTATAAAAACTACCTGTGTTGTGCTGTCCCTATGTACCTGAGTGTGGTACTTCTGGAAACACTCCCCTAGGCATAGGGCAGAGTGGTCAGGACAGTCAGGACAAAAATTACGGGTGTCACGCCTTATTCCACTTCTGCTACAGACACGACATCTTTTTCGGGGTGGCGGTTGGGTTGAGGTACCGGTAACAACACTGGGGAAGTGTCGCTCGTGTAGATGGCTCACTACACTGGTGGATGGGGCCACGGAACCTCCTGGATACAGGAGTTCCGAAATGATCTCTTCCTGAAATTTGAGGAAGGATCCTGTTCTCCCAGCCTTACTGTAGAGAACGTAACTATTATAGGCAGCCAATTGAATTAAATATACAGACACCTTTTTATACCAGCGTCTGGTGCGTCGGGAAATCAAATACGGGGCCAACATCTGGTCATTGAAGTCCACCCCTCCAATGTGGAGGTTATAGTCGTGGACTGAGAGGGGCTTTTCAACGACACTGGTTGCCCGTTCAATTTGTATTGTCGTGTCTGCGTGAATGGAGGAGAGCATGTAAACGTCACGCTTGTCTCTCCATTTCACCGCGAGCAGTTCTTCGTTACACAATGCAGCCCTCTGCCCCCTTGCAAGTCGGGTGGTAACGAGCCGTTGGGGGAAGCCCCAGCGACTAGGTCGCACGGTGCCACAGCAGCCAATCTGTTCTAGGAACAAATGCTTGAAGAGGGCCACACTTGTGTAAAAGTTGTCCACATAAAGATGGTACCCCTTGCCGAATAAGGGTGACACCAAGTCTCAGACTATCTTCCCACTGCTCCTCAGGTAGTCAGGGCAACCGACCGGCTCCAGGGTCTGATCTTTTCCCTCATAGATCCGAAATTTGTGCGTATAGCCTGTGGCCCTTTCACAGAGCTTATACAATTTGACCCCATACCGGGCACACTTGCTTGGGATGTACTGTTTGAAGCCAAGGGGCCCGGTGAAATGTACTAGGGACTTGTCTACGCAGATGTTTTGTGCGGGGGTATACAAATCTGCAAATTTCTGGTTGAAATGGTCTATGAGGGGCCGAATTTTGTGGAGCCGGTCAAAAGCTGGGTAGCCTCTGGGACGGGAGGTGGTGTTGTCGCTAAAGTGCAGGAAACGCAGGATGGTCTCAAAACGTGTCCTGGACATGGCAGCAGAGTACATGGGCATGTGATGAATTGGGTTTGTTGACCAATATGACCGCAATTCATGCTTTTTTGTAATGCCCATGTTGAGGAGAAGGCCCAGAAAAGTTCTAAATTCGGAAACTTGGACTGGCTTCCACCGGAAAGGCTGGGCATAGAAGCTTCCCGGGTTGGCGGTTATAAATTGAGTGGCATACCGAATTGTTTCTGCCACGACTAAGTCATAGAGCTCCGCAGTGAAGAACAACTCAAAAAACCCCAGCGCCGATCCGATCTGAGCTGTCTCCACCCGAACTCCTGACTGGGTGGTGAAAGGGGGAACTACTGGTGCGGCTGAAGATGGGGACAGCCAATCAGGATTTGCCAGTACCTCATGGACTCTAGGGGCTCTACAGGCCTGTCTGCGCGGTGGCTGCGATGGGGGAATAACTGCACGTGCCACCATACCAGCTTCAACTGCCCTTCTGGTGCTCGCCACTTCACCATGTTCTACGGCAGTGCTGGTAGAAGGTCCAGGACGGGCTGCGCTGCTGGTGTATGCCTCACCACGTAATCCGGCTGCGCCAGCCCCACTCTGCTGCCCTTGAAACTGATCCTGCGCTACCTGCGGTCTAGCGACACGGGGCCGGGTACGCCTGGTGGTATCAGGGAACTCAACCTCCTCGTCCGAACTTTGGGTCAGACTGCCACTGCTTTCTACAGGTTCGTATTCTGACCCGCTGGATTTGTCAGATGAGGGTTCCCATTCCTCATCCGACTGGGTCACAATCCTGTAGGCCTCTTCAGAGGAATACCCCTTCCTTGACATTTGGGCGACTAAATTTAGGGGGTATTCCCTGAGACTACCCAAGAAAAAAAGCAAGCCTGTCTTACAAATGGGAGTGTAGCGAAGTACAGAAGCCGCTGCGATTGATAAAAAATATCAAAACTGATTTTTTTATCGCCGCAGCGCTTATGAAGTGATTGTGCAGTGATACAAAAAAAAATTTTTTTTTGTCACTGCGGCGGGGCGGGCGTGGGTAAACGCAGGTGTGGGCGACCGATCAGGCCTGATCGGGCAAACACTGCGTTTGGGGTGGAGGGCAAACTAAAGTGACAGTAGTACTATTTTAGATCTGACCGTGATTAGTTCTGATCACTTACAGATACTATAAAAGTACAAACGCTGATTAGCGCTACGCTAATCAGCGAATCAGTGGCTGCGGTGCGGTTGGCTGGGCGCTAACGCTAACTGCCTAACAAAGGGGCCTAAACTAAGCCTAACAGTCAATTGTAGTGAAAAAAAAAAGTGACAGTTCACAAAAGTGACACTGATCACTTTTTTCCCTTTCACTATGTATTGACAAGGGGTTAATTAGGGTGATGGGGGGTGATGAGGGCCTGATGTGTAGTGTTTGGTGCACTTACTTGGGATCTGTGCTCTGTGCTGGGTCCAACCGATGAAAAGGACCCAGCACATGGCACAGATCCCTTATAAAACCCCTATATTTATAAATAAAACTTAAATCACCATTTTCCATAAGTGATTTTAAAAATCACCAGCCTGCCAGCGCTGATCATTGGCTGGCAGGCTGGTGACACACATCTCCTGCGCCCGGCGGTGCGTTCCACCGGACCCAGGAGCGCGTCTTCTCGCGAGATGACGCGCCCGCGCCTCAAGGAGGAACAAACCGACCACCGCCAGGACGCAATCCTGCGTTCGGTGGTCGGAAAGCGGTTAAATCTGTCCGTAAAAGGGTATATTTCTTTCTGTGTTGGAATTCTATTAAAAACATTGCAATAAATAACTAGGCAGATAGTGTTAGGTGCCTTTAAAAAAGGCCTGAATTTGACATCTTCACATTGGGCCAAATATAATTTTTCTTATTGTGGTGCTTGGTGAACCGCAACAATGAGGAAAACATCTAGTAAGGGATGCGGAAGCGGTTGTGGTGGTGTCAGTGGACCCTCTGGTGCTGAGGGAGGACGTGGCCATTCTGCCACAGCCACACGTCCTAGTGAACCAACTATCTCAGGTTCCAGTACCCGCCAGAATTGAAAGCGAAATTTGGGGGGGCCCAATGCCGTTCTAAGGATGGTAAGGCCTGAGCAGGTACAGGCGCTAGTGAATTGGGTGGCTGACAGTGGATCCAGCACGTTCACATCATTATCTCCCACCCAGTCTTCCGCAGAAAGCGCCCAGATAGCGCCCGAAAACCAAGCCCATCAGTCTGTCACATCACCCCCATGCATATCAGGGAAACTGTCTGAACCTCAAGTTATGCAGCAGTCTCTTATGCTGTTTGAAGACTCTGCTGGCAGGGTTTCCCAAGGGCATCCACCTAGCCCTTCCCCAGCCATAGTGGAAGACATAGCATGCACTGACGCACAACCACTGATGTTTCCTGATGATGAGGACATGGGAATACCACCTCATCAAAGTCAGCAAGTCTCTGATGATGACGAAACACAGGAGTCAACTGCTGCGTCTTACTGCAGTGTGCAGACCGAACAGGAGGAGGTCAGGGAGGAAGACTGTGTGGAAGACGATGCAGGGGACGATGAGTTCATAGACCCCACATGGAATGAAGGTCGTGCCACTGACTTTCATAGTTCAGAGGAAGAGGCAGTGGTGAGACCGAGCCAACAGCGAAAGAAAAGAGGGAGCAGGGGGCAAAAGCAGAACAGCCTCCGCCAAGAGAGTTTGCCTGCTACTGGCCAGCGCCACCAGGGACCCAGCACCCCAAAGGCAGCTTCAAGGAGTTCCCTGGCATGGCACTTCTTCAAACAATGTGCTGACGACAAGACCCGAGTGGTTTGCACGCTGTGCCATCAGAGCCTGAAGCGAGGCATTAACACTTGAACCTTAGCACACACTGCATGACCAGGCATCTACATGCAAAGCATGAACTGCAGTGGAGTAAACACCTTAAAAACAAGGAACTCACATAGGCTCCCCCTGCTCCCTCTTCTGCTGCTGAATCGGCCTCTTCATCCGCCTCGGGAGGAATGTTGCCACCTGCCGCCCCACCAAACAGAGGATGTGCCACCGACACCACCACCTGCGTCACCAAGCATCTCCACCATGTCACACGACAGCATTCAGCTCTCCATCACACAAATCTTGGAGAGAAAGCGTAAATTCCCACCTAGGCACCCTCGAGCCCTGGGCCTGAATGCCAGCAATTCTAAACTACTGGCCTTTGAAATGCTGTCATTTAGGCTGGTGGATACAGACAGCTTCAAACAGCTGATGGTGGTGGCTGTCCTACAGTACGTCGTTCCCAGCCGCCACTACTTCTCCAAGAGAGCCGTGCCTTCCCTACACAACCAAGTATCGGATAAAATCAAGTGTGCACTGCGCAACGCCATCTGTGGCACGGTCCACCTAACCACAGATACGTGGACCAGTAAGTACGGCCAGGGACGCTATATCTCCTTAACTGCACACTGGGTAAATGTAGTGGCGGCTGGACCCCAGGCGGTGAGTTGTTTGGCGCACGTTCTTGATCCGCCAAGGATCGCAGGGAATCATTCTTTGCCTCCTTTTGCCTCTTCCTTCTACTCGGCTTCCTCCTCCTCTTCTTCCACCTGCTCATACGGTAAGCCACAGACCTTCACCACCAACTTCAGCACAGCCCAGGGTAAACGTCAGCAGGCCGTTCTGAAACTCATGTGTTTGGGGGACAGGTCCCACACCACACAGGATTTGTGGTGGGGTAAAGAGCAACAGACCAACGAGTGGTTGCTGCCGGTGAGCCTCAAGCCCGGCCTGGTGGTGTGTGATAATGGGCGAAATCTAGTTGCAGCTCTGGGACTAGCCGGTTTGACGCACATCCCTTGCCTGATGCATGTGCTGAATTTGGTGGTGCAGAAATTCATTCACAACTACCCTGACATGTCAGAGCTGCTGCATAAAGTGCGGGCCGTCTGTGCACGCTAACGGTGTTCTCTTCCTGCCGCTGCTTGTCTGTCTGTGCTACAGCGTAACTTCCAGCTCACCATCTCATGTGACGTGCCCACCAGGTGGAACTCCACCTTGCACCTGCTGGAGAGACTGTGCGAGCAGCAGCAGGCCATAGTGGAGTTTCAGCTGCAGCACGCACGGGTAAGTCGCACTGCAGAACAGCAGCACTTCAGCACCAATGACTGGGCCTCCATGCGAGACCTGTGTGCCCTGTTTCGCTGTTTCAAGTACTCCACCAACATGGCTAGTGGCGATGACGCCGTTATCAGCGTTACAATACCACTTCTATGTCTCCTTGAGAAAACAATTAGGGCAATGATGAAAGAGGATGTGGCCCAGGAGGAGGAGGAGGAGGAGGAGGAAGAGGGGTTATTTCTAACACTTTCAGGCTAGTCTTTTAGAAGTGGCTCAGAGGGAGGTCTTTTGCAACAGCAGAGGCCAGGTACAAATTTGGCCAGCCAGGGCCCACTACTGGAGGACGAGGATGAGGAGGAGGTAGAGGAGGATGAGGATGAAGCAGGTTCACAGCAGGGTGGCACCCAACGCAGCTCGGGCCCATCACTGGTGCGTGGCTCGGGGGAAACGGAGGACGATGTCGATACGCCTCCCACAGAGGACAGCTTGTCCTTACCTCTGGGGAGCCTGGCACACATGAATGACTACATGCTGCAGTTCCTGCGCAACGACAGCAGAGTTGCCCACATTTTAACGTGTGCTGACTACTGGGTTGCCACCCTGCTGGATCCCCGGTACAAAGACAATGTGCCCACCTTACTTCCTGCACTGGAGCGTGATAGGAAGATGCGCGAGTACAAGCGCGCTTGTAGACGCGCTCCTGAGAGCATTCCCAACTGACACAGGGGGACAAATGGAAGCCCAAGGCGAAGGCAGAGGAGGAGCTAGAGGTCTCCAACACAGCTGTGTCACGGCCAGCTCCTCTGAAGGCAGGGTTAGCATGGTCGAGATGTGAAAAAGTTTTGTCACAGCACCACAGCGAACTGCACCACTAACTGATAGAGAACGTGTTAGCAGGAGGCAGCATTTCAACAACATGGTGGAACAGTACGTGTGCACACTCCTCCACGTACTGAATGATGGTTTGGCCCCATTCAACTTCTGGGTCTCCAAATTGTCCAAATGGCCAGAGCTAGCATTTTTTGCCTTAGAGGTGCTGGCCTGCCCTGCGGCCAGTGTATTGTCTGAGCGTGTATTTAGCACGGCAGGGGGAGTCATTACAGACAAATGCAGCCGCCTGTCCACAGCCAACGTGGACAAGCTGACGTTTATAAAAATGAACCAGGCATGGATCCCACAGGACCTGTCTATCCCTTGTGCAGAATAGACATTTATAACTGCCTCATCCTCAACCATACATTCTTGTACTCCAGGGCACTTCTTTATTATGTCCTCTTATTTTTTAATTGTACCATTATTTTTGGGGGCAACACCAAGTTGAATGAACCTCTCCTCTGTCTGGGTGCAAAGGGCCTACATTTCAGGTAATGACCTGCTGCTTTGTTGCGTGACATTAACCTCTTTTTGCTTTCAAATGACCTGTCTGGGTGTCAGGGGCCTAAATAACTAAAAGTGGCCTGCTCCATTGGTGGGTAACACGATGCCTGTTTTGCTGCTCTGGGACCTCTCTCCTCTGTCTGGGTGCTGGGGCTTAAATTCCTGAAAGTGGCCTGTTCCAATGGTGGATAACATGATGCCTCTTTTGCTGCTATGGGACCTTTCTCTTCTGTCTGGGTGCCAGGGGTCTACATTTCAGATAATCGCATGTTGCTTTGGTGGGTGACATTATGCTCTTTTTTATGTCGAATGACCCCTACTTTGTCTGGGTGTCAGGGGCCTATATTTCGTTTAATTGCTTGCTGTCTTGGTGGGAGACATTTAACTCTTTTTACGGTCAAATGACTGCCCCATTGTGTGGGTGTCAGGAGCCTATATGTCGTTTAATCATTTGTTGTCTTGGTGGGAGATATTAAACTCTTTGTACTTTCAAATGACCGCCCCATTGCCTTGGGTGTCAGAGGCCTATATTTCGTTTACTTACTTGCTGTGTTGGTGGGAGACATTTAACTCTTTTTAATGTCAAGTGACTGACCCATTGTGTGGGTGTCAGGGGCCTATATGTCATTTAATCATTTGTTGTCTTGATGGGAGATATTAAACTCTTTATACTGTCAAATGACCTCTACATTTTCTGGTTGTCAGGGGCCTATATTTTGTTTCATCGCCTGCTGTATTGGTGGGAGACATTAAGCTCTTTTTACTGTCAAATGACCGCCCCATTGCCTGGTTGTCAGGTCCTATATTCCATTCCATCGCTTGCTGCATTGATGAGAGATATTAAATTCTTTATACTGTCAAATGACCGCCCCATGGTGTGGGTGTCAGGGACCTATATTTCGTTTAATTGCTTGCTGTCTTGGTGGGAGACATAAAATCTTTTTACTGTCAAATTACCTCTCCTCTGTCTGGGTGTCAGGGGCCTACATAAATGATAATGGCCTGTTCCATTGCAGATTGACCTAAGACCTGTGTTGCTGTTACGGGACCGCTCTCCTCTTTGCCGGTGCCATGGTCCTCCTGAATTAGTAAATGAGGCCTGTAGCACTGCTGGGAGAAATCAATACTGATTTGGCATGATTGTAACTCTCCTACTTGTGGGTGCCATGGGTCTGAATCTGTGAATGAGGCCTGTGGCATTGCTGGGTGAAATCAATACTGTCTTGGCGTGAGTTTAACACTCCTCTTTGTGGGTCCCATGGGCCTGGATTTTTGAATAAGGCCTGTGACACTGCTGGCAGACATGAATCCTTTTTGGCTGTGATGACAACTTCAACTCCCATGTATGGTTGCCATTGGCCTGAGTCTGTGAATGAGGCCCGTGGCACTGCAGGCAGACATGAATCCTTTTTGGCTGTGATGAGAACTTCGACTACCATAGCATTCCCACCTGATGCCATCCCAACCTCCTATTCCACCTCCTCCTCCAAGTTGCCAATTGATATTGGTTAATTTTTATTTATTTTATTTTAAATAATTTACCTATCCATCCTAACATTTGTTTGCAGGGGATTTACCTACATTTTCATGCCTTTTGCAGCCCTCTAGCCCTTTCCTGGGCTATTTTACAGCCTTTTTAGTGCCCAAAAGTTCAGGTCCCCATTAACTTCAATGGGGTTCGGGGTCAAGTTCGGGTCGAGTTCGGATCCCGAACCCGAACATTTTCGTGAGGTTCGTACGAACTTCTCGAACACAAACATCCAGTTGTTTGCTCAACTCTATTAGCTACTCATCGGCCTGTGACCGCAGAGCTGAAAGCAGTGCAGGAACGGTGTGGCTCTTGGCTTCCAGGCACAACAGCCGCAGCACATCATGGCAATGTCTCACCTGGGACGTCAAATAGGTTCTGGGGAGCTTGGGGGGTGCAGCGGAAGAGGCGGTAGCAGTGGAAAAAGAGGAGTCAGCCGAAGAGGAGATGGAGGATGGAGTAGGAGGAGGAGAAGAAGAGGCAGGCCTGCATGCAATCCTTGGCGGTAACACCAAATCCACATGGGAGCAATGGGTTACATGCTTGACAGCCATCAGAATGTTCACACCATGGGCAGTAAAAGTTATGTACCTTCCCTGCCCGTGTTTTCTAGACCAAGTGTCTGTGGTCAGATGTATCTTGGCACTGACACTGTGTGCCAGAGATATATTCACTTGCCGCAGAACGCGGCCATATAGCTCTGGGATTCCCTTCTGGGAGAAATATTTCCTTCCGGGGACCTTCCATTGCAGTGTGCCAATGGCCACAAATTTTCTAAAGGCCCTTGAGTCCACCAGTTTATATAGCAGTAGTTGGAGGGCTAGCCGTTCCGACAAGCCAGCTGTCAGCCATTGGGCAAGAGGGGTATCCGACATCATCAACTTTTTACGCTCAAACATTTGGGCCATGGAAGCCTGCCTTCTGCCAAATGAAAGCGACGACAGGACGGTGGAAGGTGGAGTGGAGGACAAATGGGAGGAGAGAGGAGAGGGAGAAGAGGCAGGATGTGGAGTGCCGAAAGTGTGGCTTTGTGGGTTCTGACGGCATTTTTCTCACTGAGCTCGGTGATGGGAGACCAGGTGCCTTTTTAAGGTGATCATCCCTAGGTAAGTGTTAGGCTTACCGCGGCTTATGTGTTGACAGCACAGGCTGCAGATGCCAACACTATTGTCAGCAGCTGAAAAAAAGCCCACACTGCGGAGCCATGTGTCGGCGTTCTGGGAGTGCCAGAAGTGACCGTGCATGGTGGATGGCTCGCTCGAGATACATTTGCAGTCTGCTTTTTGTGTCCGCTCCATACAGTATAACGCCAAGTGTGGGGGACACTGGGGGTCATTGTTCTGAATGGGGGCGACTGAGGGTTATTATTCTGAATAGGGGGCCACTGTGGGGTCATTATACTGTGTGTGGGGCCACTGGGGGTCATTATACTGTGTTTGGGGGCATTGGGGGGTCATTATACTGTATAGGGGCCACTGATGGTCATTATACCATGTGGAAGCCACAAAGGGACATGTAAATGTACAAAAATGCCTCAAGAGGGCCACTGAGATTTATTGCCCAAGGGCCCACATGAATCTGGAGCCGGCCATGCCTCCAGCCACATAATCACAAGTTCTTTTCTGTCAGGTGAATGCCTAATTTTTGGGGCCTGTACTCCTGTGGCCTAAAATACAATTTTTTAAAAGGGCACATTTTTTAAAATTTCCCTTTAAGACACATAAAAATGGCCCCTAATTAAAATACATATTTTTTGTGGGAATTTGTAACAATGACCCCCCTCTAATATGTCACTGTCCATGTTGTGGGACTATTTGTGCACTTCTAGTAAGTAGTTGGTGGCTGAAGGTTTTTCAGGTTCGCCTGCCATTAACGTCAATGGGGCCTGCCGCAATGGGGCCTGATCGCACAGTTCGCGAACATTTGATCGCGAACGTGCCTTCGCGAACTTTCCCGGCTGATGTTCGGCCATCACTACTGGCGAACCCAAACTTCCACGGGTTCGCTCATCCCTACCGCTATACACTGGCCAAACATCGACCAGATAATCGCTAACAAGCGTTCGTAGGAACTCTCATTAGCAATTTTCTGCTAGTGTAAAGGTGTCACCAATCACCGTACAAACAAGCGAAACACCCATTATAATAAACATTTTTTGTATTTACTCAATATTTTAAGGCCTATATTCCCAGATAGTTCAGAAATAATGTTACTTGTAGTGCCACCCAGTGGCGTATCGTGGGTTACCAGCACCCGGGGCAGGCAAAGTATTTTTTATAAAACCACAGCCAAATTATACAAAGACCAACATTACCAATAACACTATATAAAGGCTAAATAATACTAATACCACATGGTCACATATGATCAGAATATTACCACAATACTGATACTAAATAATAATGCAACCCTATACTAAAACCAGCATTACCAACACTAAACACTATAGGCTACCTACTGCTTGACTTTTGTGCACATGTATTAGGGCGGGTTCACACTAGCGTTGTGGTTTTCATTTTGGCTTTAACGGAATGGCCAGAAAATAACGGAATGCCCAGGCGACATGCAAAACGAAAGCCTTTAAAAGGCATTCCATTTTGCTTTCAGTCCTAATAGAAGTCTATAGGAAAGCATAACGGATCCGCCTGGCTCTCGTTATGCAAGACGGAAAACAAAGTCCTCTTTCTTCTCTGTTTTGCATAATGGAGACCAGACGTATCCGCTTTGCTTTCCCACAGACTTCTATTAGGACTGAAAGCAAAACTGAATGCCTTTTTTAATTCTGTCAAAATACAAGTCTTTGGGCAGCAGAACGGATCCGTCCTTCAGTTCTCCGGATTCTGTTATAAACCCTGTTATAACGGAAAGCCATAACAGAGTCCCTAACACTAATGTGAACCCACCCATACTTGTGGTTTTTGTTTCATATTTCATGCTAATTTTTAACAGATCTTACCCTTGTATTGAAAAGGGTGACATTCACATAAAAAATTGCAAAGACAATTAACATGCTGCAGATATCAAAATCCTCACAGCAGGTTAATTTCCACACAGGGCCATGAACACTTACTATCACCTCATAGTGATTGAATATTACACCAGACTGATACTGGGAGTTTCTTTCCATCAATCTGATGAAGTGAATGCTCCATTCATTCTCTATGGGACTGCCGGACATAGCCATTTCTGACAGTCCCATAGTGAATGACTGGTGGCAGAGAGCAAGCCTGACCTGTCACTCCATCAGATTGAGGGAACAGGATTCTGGTTCTTGGGATCAGCGGGACCCCTTTAGTCAGAACCCTACTAATCAGTTAGATAACCTCCAATTCAGTACAACCACTTGAATTTATTCCCAATGGATTGGGAATACTGTATATATAAATATATACAATATAGACATTTGTGTGTACGTGTGTGTGTGTGAATTTTCAATAAAAACGATTTGATAAAAAAAAAAAAAGTGTCTGTGCGTATATATATATATATATATATATATATAATGTACATGTGTGACAGATAGACAAGCAATAAGCAGCAACTTACATGCTGGATAACACTGGGGCCAGGTTGGTAGGGGTTAACCAGCAGTCTGGAAGAAGCTGATGGCAGGGAAAGTAGGAGATCTGCCTCTTTAGCGCTGGGCTGTCCGCTGCTGTCAGAAGGTCAGAGGGCACAGTGAGGTGATTAGGAACAGTAAAACCTGTGTGGCCTGCCTGCACCCCTATGAGCTGCAGTGCTAGAAGGTGCTGTGTGACTGGGCAACCACACAGGGACTGAGACAGAAACAACATACAGTCAGCAGACAGAGCACTGTAAATAAAATTCCAGCTCTGCCTGCGTCTGGCCGCCTGCCTCAGAGGATCTGCAGCCACTTCCGGGTCCTGTATAGAGGGAGAGGGGCGGGCATCAAGAGCCACTGCAGCTAGGAAATAGCAAGTACCTGCTCGGAGCGAGGAGTAGGAGGCTGTCAGGTGACACCATCTCTCTCCTTTGCTCCCAGGTTGTAGTGTAGGGGAAACTACTAATGCTGCGTCCTGCCATAGTGCAGCTGTTATGGGTGGCGGGCGCAGTGACTTCTGGAAACATTGACTGCTGGGCGCCCCCTTGCAGATTGGCGCCCGGGGCAACAGCCCCCCTGGCCCCCCCCCCCACGCTACGTCTCTGCTGCCACCTACTGTGTCCATCTCAGTTTATGTGCCTCTCCCTCTCTGCTTCTTTGGGTATACAGAGGGATCCCTGTTGTTGTGTGTCGACTGCTTAATGAAGCAGCAATGTCTTCTCTGCGTCTCAGAGGAGATGATGAGCAAGAGCAATTACAGTAATGTTCTCTTACTGTCATATCACTTGCTCAGCATCTCCTCGGAGAAGCAGAAAAGACTCAGCAGCTTCAGAAGCAGTCGCCTCAGCCCCCAGGGATCCGTCTGAGTAACTGAAGGAGCACAGAGAAAAGCAAGATTGAACATGTGTGTCCACCTCTGCACACTGGATATACAGTGCCTTGCAAAAATATTCACCCCCTTGCCTTTTTTCGTGTTTTGGTGCCTCACAACCTGGAATTAACATGGATTGTTCAAGGATTTGCATCATTTAATTTACAGAACATGCCGACAACTTTGAAGATGTTTTTTTTTTTTTTTATTGTGAAGCAAAGACAAATAGGACAAAATAACAGAAAAGGTCAATGTGCATAACGATTCACACCCCTAAAGTCAATACTTTGTAGAGCCACCTTTTGCAGCAATCACAGCTCCAAGTCACTTTGGAAAAGTCTCTATGAGCTCGCCACATCTTACCACTGGGATTTTTGCCCATTCCTCCTTGCAAAACTGCTCCAGCTCCTTAAAGTTGGATGGTTTGCGCTTTTGAACAACAATCTTTAAGTCTGACCACAGATTTTCTGTTGGATTGAGATCTGGGCTTTAACTAGGGCATTCCAACACATTTACATGTTTCCTCTTAAACCACTCAAGTGTTGCTTTAGCAGTGTGTTTGGAGTCATTGTCCTGCTGGAAGGTGAACCTCCGTCCTAGCCTTAAATCACGCCCAGAGTGGTACAGGTTTTGCTCAAGAATATCCCTGTATTTAGCACCATCCATCTTTCCCTTAACTCTGACCAGTTTCCCAGTCCTGGCTGCTGAAAAACATCCCCACAGCATGTTTTCATGGCCAAACAGTTCAATTTTAGTCTCATCAGACCAGAGCACCTTCCTCCATACATTTTGGGAGTATCCCACATGCCTTTTCGCAAACTCACAACGTGCCTTTTTGTTTTTTGCCGAAAGTAATGGCTTTCTTCTGGCCACTCTGCCATAAAGCCCAACTCTGTAGAGAGTACGGCTTATTGTCGTCCTATGTACAGATACTCCAGTCTCTGCTGTGGAACTCTGCAGATCCTCCAGGGTTACCTTAGATCTTTGTGCTGCTTCTCTGATTAATGCCCTCCTTGCCCAGTCTGTGAGTTTTGGTGGGAAGTCGTCTCTTGGCAGGTTTGCTGTTGTGCCATGTTCTTTCCATTTGGTTATGATAGATTTGATGGTGCTCCTGGGGATCATCAAAGATTTGGATATTTTTTTTTATAACCTAACCTAACCCTCACTTGTACTTTTCAACAACATTGTCCCTTACTTGTTTGGAGAGTTTCTTGGTCTTAATGGCAGTGTTTGGTTAGTGATGCCTCTTGTTTAGGTGTTGCAGCCTCTGGGGCCTTTAAAAAAAAGTGTGTATATGTAATGACGGATCATGTGACACTTAGATTGCATACAGGTGGACATCATTTCACTAATTATGTGATTTCTGAAGTTAATTGGTTGCACTAGAGATTTTTATGGGTTTCCTAACAAAGGGGGTGAATGCATACACAAATGCCAATTTTCTATCTATTTCTAAACAATAGTTTTATGTATATATTTTTCTCATTTCACTTCACCAACTTAAACTATTGTGTTCTGATCCATAAAATTCAGATTAGCAAAACATTGAACTTAAGGCTGTAATGTAACAAAACACTGAATACTTTTGCAAGGCACTGTAGAAAGGCTGTTGAATAGAAACAGCTGACGGCGCTATATACTGTATATAGTGCACATGCAACAAATATTAAACCCGTAGAGGACCTCCGCCGCACAGGTACGGCGCTGGTAGACATGACTTAAGGACCTACGCCGTACATGTACGGCGAGCAGGAGCTGCGCCCGCCTGATCAGCATCACTGACAGCTGGGCCCCTGCTGCATACGCGGGCATCAGCTGCCAGCGTATTATCTCATTGTATGCCATGGTCAAAGCTGACAGAGGCATGCAGAGGGAATGGGTTCCCCCTGCATCTCCATCGGGTCCCTGCGCTGCAGTGACGGGGACCCATAGGCATCGGGGCTTGTCTTCTACAGAAGCTTGTAAGATCCAGACCCTTAGGCTGGGTCTCACAGGCAGGCTGTTAGCATAAAAACTGACAGGCAATGCGAAACAATACAGGATGTATTGCAATGCATTGCAGAGGGGATCAGATCCCAGAAGTTGAAGTCCCAGAATGCGACAAAAATAAAAAGTAAAAAAGTTAAAAAAGTGTTTTTCATAATAACAAAAAATAAAGTTTCAAGTAAAAAAAAAGCCCCTTTCCCAAAATAAAACACATAAAATTGTAAGAAAATAAATAAATAAATAAAGAAGAAAAACAGACACATTGGGTATTGCCACATCCGTAACGGACGGCTCTATAAAAGTATTACATGATCCACCCCCTTACCTGAACGCCATAAAAAAATAAAAAAAACAACTGTGCCAAAACAAATTGTTTTTTTGACATCCTTACATCACAAAAAGTGCAACACCAAGTGATCAAACTGTCACCTCCTCCTGCAAAAAATGAGCCACTACATGAAACAGTTGGGCAAAAAGTAAAAAAAAATATGGCTCTCATATAGACAATAAAACACAATTTTTTTGTTTCAAAAATGCTTATTGTGTTAAAAGTAAAAAAAATAAAAAGTAGACATATTAGGTATCGACATATCTGTAACAACCAGGTCTGCTAAAATATCATATGACCTAACCCCTCAGGTGAACAGCGTAAAAAAAAATAAAAAAAAATATGGCTCTCAGAATATGGAGAACAGTTACTGCCACTGCTGCTGACACCTCTCTCCCTAATTTATAGTGATTTGTGACTAATTGATTCGTAACTAATCGAATCTCTTGTCGGCACATCGGCCAAATGAAATTTTTCAAAACTTCGCTCATCTGTACTGTTAATGCTTAAAGCCAGAGTGTGGCCTTCTATAGTTTTTCCCACAAAATCCAGCCAGTTGTCACAAACAAACCCCAGTAACAGTTCTGTGTGTTTCATAGTGTATATTTAATGGCCTGTAGACAGCATTATAAACAACTGTTCCATATGTATTAGCAATGGACTGGGTATAAAGTGTAAGATCATTTTGATTACCTAGCTATTTAAATAACATCTGACCAGACATAGTACAGCCAGGAGGTTCCTCAATATAGATAATATGTGTATCTATGGAAAACAATATGAAACCACCAAGGGCTACTTTATTAGAGCATAGAGTCAGATGCCTTTAAAATTATTAAGTGACGGACATTACTTGATCTTTGGTTCCTTTTTTTCTTCCTATTAGCCATTCAGGTGACAGCTGCTGTATTACACATAAAGTTGAACCATTCCTTCAGGAATGATTGTAGTTCCACTGTGACACTACTGGCATAAAATATTATCAGACCATAGCTGTGCTCAGTGCCATCAGTGTCTCCTAGGCACCTATCAGTACCCTCATTATCTGCATCGCAGAGTGTCTAGGAAGAAGACTGCCAGGCTTCACAGCTTTGCAGCTCATTTGAAAAGAGGAAATTAAATATCCCAGGAGAAAGCCAAGCACATTGTAATGGCAGTTATGCTATATAACAATAACATGTTGACTGTTGTAGCACTGTCTTATATCTCATTAATTTAATAGGCTCCTGGAATGAGATTTGGAAGGCACAAAATCAGCATTTAGTAGGAACATCAGCAGTTCACAAATTTTCACCAATTATTTCTGCTGTGAAAAATAAAGGCAGGTTACATTTTATTCACAAAAGTAGGGCATCATTTTACTTAGTTACTTGCTTAATTAACATTCTTATTTTCTACTTTTTTAAGAATATTCATGACTGGTGTGGAAAAAATTGGATTTCTTCAGTGAATTCGCAGTTTGTCATTTCGCAGGATAAATTAACACCATTAATTGGCGCTAATATGTATGCAGTTGCCCGTCCTGGTTTCCACGCAAATTTTGCACATATTCTTCATCAAGAATTGACATGTCACTCACTACTTGATTTTCAATCTGCACAGAAAATATCTGCAGTATCTGCAGCCCTATGAACAGTTACTAGTGATGATCGAGCACCAAAGTATTCAGGTGTTCGGCCCAAACACATTGCTATTTTCATGTGCTCAACCGAGCACCCGAGTATAATGGAAGTCAATGGGAGACGACCAGGCACCCCTGCTCTAAAGGGGGGGGGGGGGCTGGTCCATTGGAAAAGGTCAGAAAGTGACAGAAACACCACCGAAATGGACCGGGAACAGCATGGGGATGATGTCTGGATACATCTTGGACTCCCAGGTCACTGCTGGGAACCATGTTGTCCGAGTTGTATGCAACTTTTACAGACTGACAAAAATAAGCACAAATACCCACCCCCAAAAAACTATTTCAGAGGAAAAACTGTTAGCAAACTTTCTTTCCTGTATATTTAATTGTATATACAAAAATTACAGCCAAGAGGCACCCCGAAACAGCCTGTATATCACATAAAGGAGGGTCTCATTCACATTGTGGTACAATTGTTCAGGTAGTGGGACTCCTACACTCATAAAACCTATGCACTAAGTGAAAGGGTTGCCAAAAATTACAAGGAACCGGCACTACAATGCACCCTTTATTACGCATAAAAGAGGGCATCATACACACCCTTAAAAATTATGATTGGTGGCCTGCTGGTGACCCTCAAAAACATTTGAAGCAATGGTCTGCTGGTGACCCTCTAAAACATAAGGGGCGAGGGCCTGCTGCTGAGCTGACCCTCTAAAACATTAGGGGCGAGGGCCTGCAGGTGAGCTGACGCTTTAAAACATTATGTGTGACTAACTGCTGGTGAGCTGATGCTCTAAAACTTTATATGCTAGTGCCTGCAGGTGAGTTCACACTCTAAAACATTATATGCGAGTGCCTGAAGGTGAGCTGATGCTCTAAAACATTATTTGCGAGTGCCTGCAGGTGAGTTGATACTCTAAAACATTATATGCAAGTGCATGCTGTTCAGCTGAAGCTTTAACACATTGTATGTGAGTGCATGCTGTTCAGCTGACGCTCTAAAACATTATATGTGCATGCCTGCAGGAGAGCTGATGCTCTAAAACATTAAATGCGAGTGCATGCTGTTCAGCTGATGCTCTAAAACATTATATGTGAGTGCCTGCAGGTGAGCTGATGCTCTAAAACATTATATGATAGTGCCTACAGTTGAGCTGACGCTCTAAAACATTATACGCGAGTGCCTGCAGGTGAGCCGATGCTCAAAAACATTATATGCGAGTGCCTTCCGGTAAGTTGACGTTCTAAAACATTATATGCGAGTGAATGCTGTTCAGCTGACACTCTAAAACATTATATGCTAGTACCTGCAGGTGAGCTGATGCTCTAAAACATTATATGCAAGTGCCTGCAGGTGAGCTGACGCTCTAAAACATTATATGCAAATGCCTGCAGGAGAGCTGATGCTCTAAAACATTAAGTGCGAGTGCATGCTGTTCAGCTGATGCTCTGAAACATTATTTGCGAGTGCCTGCAGGTGAGCTGACGCTCTATAACATTATATGCTAGTGCCTCCAGGTGAGCTGACGCTCTAAAACATTATATGCAAGTGCCTGCAGGTGAGCCGACGTGCTAAAACATTATATGCGAGTGCCTGCAGGTGAGCCGACGTGCTAAAACATTATATGCGAGTGCCTGCAGGTGAGCTGATGCTCTAAAACATTATATGCGAGTGCCTGCAGTTGAGCTGACGCTTTAAAACATTATATGATAGTGCCTGCAGGTGAGCTGACGCTCTAAACATTATATGCGAATGACTGCAGGAGAGCAGATGCTCTAAAACATTAAATGCGAGTGCATGCTGTTCAGCTGATGCTCTGAAACATTATATGCGAGTGCCTGAAGGTGAGCTGACGCTCTATAACATTATATGCTAGTGCATCCAGGTGAGCTGACGCTCTAAAACATTATATGCGAGTGCCTGCAGTTGAGCCGACGCTCTAAAACATTATATGCGAGTGCCTGCAGGTAAGCCGACACTCTAAAACATTATATGCGAGTGCCTGCAGGTGAGCTGATGCTCTAAAATATTATATGCGAGTGCCTGCAGGTGAGTTGACGCTCTAAAACATTTTATGCGACTGCATACTGTTCAGCTGACACTCTAAAACATTATATTCGAGTGCCTGCAGGTGAGCTGACGCTCTAAAACATTATATGCGAGTGCATGCTGTTCAGATGATGCTCTAAAACATTATATGCGAGTGCCTGCAGGTGAGCTGACGCTCTATAACATTATATGCTAGTGCATCCAGGTGAGCTGACACTTTAAAACATTATATGCGAATGCCTGCAGGTGAGCTGACGCTCTAAAACATTATATGCGAATGCCTGCAGGAGAGCTGATGCTCTAAAACATTATATGCAAGTGACTGCAGGTGAGCTGACGCTCTAAAACATTATATGCGAGTGCCTGCAGTTGAGCTGACACTTTAAAACATTATATGCGAATGCCTGCAGGTGAGCTGACGCTCTAAAACATTATATGCGAATGCCTGCAGGAGAGCTGATGCTCTAAAACATTAAGTGTGAGTGCATGCTGTTCAGCTGATGCTCTGAAACATTATATGCGAGTGCCTGCAGGTGAGCTGACGCTCTATAACATTATATGCTAGTGCCTCCAGGTGAGCTGACGCTCTAAAACATTATATGCAAGTGCCTGCAGGTGAGCCGACGTGCTAAAAAATTATATGCGAGTGCCTGCAGGTGAGCTGATGCTCTAAAACATTATATGAGAGTGCCTGCAGTTAAGCAGACGCTCTAATACATTATATGCGAGTCCATGCAGGTGAGTTGACGCTCTAAAACATTATATGCGAGTGAATGCTGTTCAGCTGACACTCTAAAACATTATATGCTAGTGCCTGCAGGTGAGCTGATGCTCTAAAACATTATATGCGAGTGCCTGCAGGTGAGCTGATGCTCTAAAACATTATATGCGAGTGCCTGCAGTTGAGCTGACGCTTTAAAACATTATATGATAGTGCTTGCAGGTGAGCTGACGCTCTAAAACATTATATGTGAATGCCTGCAGGAGAGCAGATGCTCTAAAACATTAAATGCGAGTGCATGCTGTTCAGCTGATGCTCTGAAACATTATATGCGAGTGCCTGAAGGTGAGCTGACGCTCTATAACATTATATGCTAGTGCATCCAGGTGAGCTGACGCTCTAAAACATTATATGCGAGTGCCTGCAGTTGAGCCGACGCTCTAAAACATTATATGCGAGTGCCTGCAGGTAAGCCGACACTCTAAAACATTATATGCGAGTGCCTGCAGGTGAGCTGATGCTCTAAAATATTATATGCGAGTGCCTGCAGGTGAGTTGACGCTCTAAAACATTTTATGCGACTGCATACTGTTCAGCTGACACTCTAAAACATTATATTCGAGTGCCTGCAGGTGAGCTGACGCTCTAAAACATTATATGCGAGTGCATGCTGTTCAGATGATGCTCTAAAACATTAAATGCGAGTACCTGCAGGTGAGCTTATGCTCTAAAACATTATATGCGAGTGCCTGCAGGTGAGCTGATGCTCTAAAACATTATATGCGAATTCCTGCAGGAGAGCTGATGCTCTAAAACATTAAATGCGAGTGCATGCTGTTCAGCTGATGGTCTGAAACATTATGAGCGAGTGCCAGCAGGTGAGCTGACACTCTATAACATTATATGCTAGTGCCTCCAGGTGAGCTGACACTCTAAAACATTATATACGAGTGCCTGCAGGTGAGCCGACGCTCTAAAACATTATATGCGAGTGCCTGCAAGTGAGCTGATGCTCTAAAACATTATATGCGAGTGCCTGAAGGTGAGTTGATGCTCTAAAACATTATATGCGACTGCAGGCTGTTCAGCTGACACTCTAACACATTATATGCGAGTGCCTGCAGGTGAGCTGATGCTCTAAAACATTATATGCGAGTGCCTGAAGGTGAGTTGACGCTCTAAAACATTATATGCGACTGCAGGCTGTTCAGCTGACACTCTAAAACATTATATGCGAGTGCCTGCAGGTGAGCTGATGCTCTAAAACATTATATGCGAGTGCATGCTGTTCAGATGATGCTCTAAAACATTAAATGCGAGTACCTGCAGGTGAGCTTATGCTCTAAAACATTATCTGTGAGTTCCTGCAGGGGAGCTTATGCTCTAAAACATTATATGCGAGTGCCTGCAGGTGAGCTGACGCTCTAAAACATTATATGTGAATGCCTGCAGGTGAGCTGACGCTCTAAAACATTATATGCAAGTGCCTGCAGGTAAGCCGACGCTCTAAAACATTATATGCGAGTGCCTGCAGGTGAGCTGATGCTCTAAAACATTATATGCGACTGCATACTGTTCAGCTGACACTCTAAAACATTATATACGAGTGCCTGCAGGTGAGCTGATGCTCTAAAACATTATATGCGAGTGCATGCTGTTCAGATGATGCTCTAAAACATTAAATGCAAGAACCTGCAGGTGAGCTTATGCTCTAAAACATTATATTCGAGTTCCTGCATGTGAGCTTATGCTCTAAAACATTATATGCGAGTGCCTGCAGGTGAGCTGATGCTCTAAAACATTATATGCGAATTCCTGCAGGAGAGCTGATGCTCTAAAACATTAAATGCGAGTGCATGCTGTTCAGCTGATGCTCTGAAACATTATGAGCGAGTGCCTGCAGGTGAGCTGACGCTCTATAACATTATATGCTAGTGCCTCCAGGTGAGCTGACACTCTAAAACATTATATACGAGTGCCTGCAGGTGAGCCGACGCTCTAAAACATTATATGCGAGTGCCTGCAGGTGAGCTGATGCTCTAAAACATTATATGCAATTGCATGCTGTTCAGCTGACACTCTAAAACATTATATGCGAGTGCCTGCAGGTGAGCTAATGCTTTAAAACATTATATGCGAGTGCATGCTGTTCAGATGATGCTCTAAAACATTAAATGCGAGTACCTGCAGGTGAGCTTATGCTCTAAAACATTATATGTGAGTTCCTGCAGGTGAGCTTATGCTCTAAAACATTATATGCGAGTGCCTGCAGGTGAGCTGACGCTCTAAAACATTATATGCTTGTGCCTGCAGGTTAGCCGACGCTCTAAAACTTTATATGCGAGTGCCTGCAGGTGAGCTGATGCTCTAAAACATTATATGCGAGTGCATGCTGTTCAGCTGATGCTTATAAAACATTATATGTGAGTGCCTGCAGGTGAGATGACGTTTAAAAACATTATATGTGAGTGCCTGCAGGTGAATTGACGCTCTAAAACATCATATACGAGTGCCTGAAAGTGAGCTGATGCTCTAAAACATTATATGCGAGTGCCTGCAGGTGAGCTGATGCTCTAAAACATTATATGCGAGTGCCTGCAGGTGAGCTGATGCTCTAAAACATTATATGCGAGTGCCTGCAGGTGAGCTGACGCTCTAAAACATTATATGCGAGTGCCTGCAGGTGAGCTGACACTCTAAAACACTATATGCGAGTGCATGCTGTTCAGCTGACGCTCTAAAACATTATTTACAAGTGCCAGTAGGTGAGCTTATGCTCGAAATCATTATGTACGAGTTCCTGCAGCTGAGCTGACGCTCTAAAACATTAAATGTGAGTGCTTGCAGTTGAGCTTATGCTCTAAGACATTATATGCGAGTGCCTGCCGGTGAGCTGATGCTCTAAAACATTATATGCGAGTGCCTGCAGGTGAGCTGATACTCTAAAACATTATATGCTAGTGCATGCTGTTCAGCTGACGCTCTAAAACATTATATGCAAGTGCCTGCAGGTGAGCTGATGCTCTAAAACATTATATGCGACTGCAGGCTGTTCAGCTGACACTCTAAAACTTTATATGCTAGTGCCTGCAGGTGAGTTCACACTCTAAAACATTATATGCGAGTGCCTGAAGGTGAGCTGATGCTCTAAAACATTATTTGCGAGAGCCTGCAGGTGAGTTGACACTCTAAAACATTATATGCATGTGCATGCTGTTCAGCTGAAGCTTTAACACATTGTATGTGAGTGCATGCTGTTCAGCTGACGCTCTAAAACATTATATGTGCATGCCTGCAGGAGAGCTGATGCTCTAAAACATTAAATGCGAGTGCATGCTGTTCAGCTGATGCTCTAAAACATTATATGTGAGTGCCTGCAGGTGAGCTGATGCTCTAAAACATTATATGATAGTGCCTACAGTTGAGCTGACGCTCTAAAACATTATACGCGAGTGCCTGCAGGTGAGCCGATGCTCAAAAACATTATATGCGAGTGCCTTCCGGTAAGTTGACGTTCTAAAACATTATATGCGAGTGAATGCTGTTCAGCTGACACTCTAAAACATTATATGCTAGTACCTGCAGGTGAGCTGATGCTCTAAAACATTATATGCAAGTGCCTGCAGGTGAGCTGACGCTCTAAAACATTATATGCGAGTGCCTGCAGTTGAGCTGACACTTTAAAACATTATATGCGAATGCCTGCAGGTGAGCTGACGCTCTAAAACATTATATGCAAATGCCTGCAGGAGAGCTGATGCTCTAAAACATTAAGTGCGAGTGCATGCTGTTCAGCTAATGCTCTGAAACATTATTTGCGAGTGCCTGCAGGTGAGCTGACGCTCTATAACATTATATGCTAGTGCCTCCAGGTGAGCTGACGCTCTAAAACATTATATGCAAGTGCCTGCAGGTGAGCCGACGTGCTAAAACATTATATGCGAGTGCCTGCAGGTGAGCTGATGCTCTAAAACATTATATGCGAGTGCCTGCAGGTGAGCTGATGCTCTAAAACATTATATGCGAGTGCCTGCAGTTGAGCTGACGCTTTAAAACATTATATGATAGTGCCTGCAGGTGAGCTGACGCTCTAAAACATTATATGCGAATGACTGCAGGAGAGCAGATGCTCTAAAACATTAAATGCGAGTGCATGCTGTTCAGCTGATGCTCTGAAACATTATATGCGAGTGCCTGCAGGTGAGCTGACGCTCTATAACATTATATGCTAGTGCATCCAGGTGAGCTGACACTTTAAAACATTATATGCGAATGCCTGCAGTTGAGCTGACGCTCTAAAACATTATATGCGAATGCCTGCAGGAGAGCTGATGCTCTAAAACATTATATGCAAGTGACTGCAGGTGAGCTGACGCTCTAAAACATTATATGCGAGTGCCTGCAGTTGAGCTGACACTTTAAAACATTATATGCGAATGCCTGCAGGTGAGCTGACGCTCTAAAACATTATATGCGAATGCCTGCAGGTGAGCTGATGCTCTAAAACATTAAGTGCGAGTGCATGCTGTTCAGCTGATGCTCTGAAACATTATATGCGAGTGCCTGCAGGTGAGCTGACGCTCTATAACATTATATGCTAGTGCCTTCAGGTGAGCTGACGCTCTAAAACATTATATGCAAGTGCCTGCAGGTGAGCCGACGTGCTAAAAAATTATATGCGAGTGCCTGCAGGTGAGCTGATGCTCTAAAACATTATATGAGAGTGCCTGCAGTTAAGCAGACGCTCTAATACATTATATGCGAGTCCATGCAGGTGAGTTGACGCTCTAAAACATTATATGCGAGTGAATGCTGTTCAGCTGACACTCTAAAACATTATATGCTAGTGCCTGCAGGTGAGCTGATGCTCTAAAACATTATATGCAAGTGCCTGCAGGTGAGCTGATGCTCAAAAACATTGTATGCGAGTGCCTGCAGGTGAGCTGATGCTCTAAAACATTATATGCGAGTGCCTGCAGTTGAGCTGACGCTTTAAAACATTATATGATAGTGCTTGCAGGTGAGCTGACGCTCTAAAACATTATATGTGAATGCCTGCAGGAGAGCAGATGCTCTAAAACATTAAATGCGAGTGCATGCTGTTCAGCTGATGCTCTGAAACATTATATGCGAGTGCCTGAAGGTGAGCTGACGCTCTATAACATTATATGCTAGTGCATCCAGGTGAGCTGACGCTCTAAAACATTATATGCGAGTGCCTGCAGTTGAGCCGACGCTCTAAAACATTATATGCGAGTGCCTGCAGGTAAGCCGACACTCTAAAACATTATATGCGAGTGCCTGCAGGTGAGCTGATGCTCTAAAATATTATATGCGAGTGCCTGCAGGTGAGTTGACGCTCTAAAACATTTTATGCGACTGCATGCTGTTCAGCTGACACTCTAAAACATTATATTCGAGTGCCTGCAGGTGAGCTGACGCTCTAAAACATTATATGCGAGTGCATGCTGTTCAGATGATGCTCTAAAACATTATATGCGAGTGCCTGCAGGTGAGCTTATGCTCTAAAACATTATATGCGAGTGCCTGCAGGTGAGCTGATGCTCTAAAACATTATATGCGAATGCCTGCAGGAGAGCTGATGCTCTAAAACATTAATATGCGAGTGCACTGCATGGTGCAGCTGATGCTCTAAAACATTATATGCGAGTGCCTGCAGGTGAGCTGACACTCTAAAACATTATATGCGAGTGCCTGCAGGTGAGCTGACGCTCTAAAACATTATATGCGAGTGCCTGCAGGTGAGCTGATGCTCTAAAACATTATATGCGAGTGCCTGCAGGTGAGCTGATGCTCTAAAACATTATATGCGAGCTGCATGCTGTTCAGCTGACACTCTAAAACATTATATGCGAGTGCCTGCAGGTGAGCTGATGCTCTAAAACATTATATGCGAGTGCCTGCAGGTGAGCTGATGCTCTAAAACATTATATGCGAGTGCCTGCAGGTGAGCTGACGCTCTAAAACATTATATGCGAGTGCCTGCAGGTGAGCTGATGCTCTAAAACATTATATGCGAGTGCCTGCATGGTGAGCTGATGCTCTAAAACATTATATGCGAGTGCCTGCAGGTGAGCTGATGCTCTAAAACATTATATGCGAGTGCATGCTGTTCAGCTGATGCTCTAAAACATTATATGCGAGTGCCTGCAGGTGAGCTGACGCTCTAAAACATTATATGCTGAGTGCCTGCAGGTGAGCTGACGCTCTAAAACATTATATGCAAGTGCCTGCAGGTGAGCCGACGCTCTAAAACATTATATGCGAGTGCCTGCAGGTGAGCTGATGCTCTAAAACATTATATGCGACTGCATGCTGTTCAGCTGACACTCTAAAACATTATATACGAGTGCCTGCAGGTGAGCTGATGCTCTAAAACATTATATGCGAGTGCATGCTGTTCAGATGATGCTCTAAAACATTAAATGCAAGAACCTGCAGGTGAGCTTATGCTCTAAAACATTATATGCGAGTTCCTGCATGGTGAGCTTATGCTCTAAAACATTATATGCGAGTGCCTGCAGGTGAGCTGATGCTCTAAAACATTATATACGAGTGCCTGCAGGTGAGCTGACGCTCTAAAACATTATATGCGAGTGCCTGCAGGTGAGCTGATGCTCTAAAACATTATATGCAATTGCATGCTGTTCAGCTGACACTCTAAAACATTATATGCGAGTGCCTGCAGGTGAGCTAATGCTTTAAAACATTATATGCGAGTGCATGCTGTTCAGATGATGCTCTAAAACATTAAATGCGAGTACCTGCAGGTGAGCTTATGCTCTAAAACATTATATGTGAGTTCCTGCAGGTGAGCTTATGCTCTAAAACATTATATGCGAGTGCCTGCAGGTGAGCTGACGCTCTAAAACATTATATGCTTGTGCCTGCAGGTTAGCCGACGCTCTAAAACTTTATATGCGAGTGCCTGCAGGTGAGCTGATGCTCTAAAACATTATATGCGAGTGCATGCTGTTCAGCTGATGCTTATAAAACATTATATGTGAGTGCCTGCAGGTGAGATGACGTTTAAAAACATTATATGTGAGTGCCTGCAGGTGAATTGACGCTCTAAAACATCATATACGAGTGCCTGAAAGTGAGCTGATGCTCTAAAACATTATATGCGAGTGCCTGCAGGTGAGCTGATGCTCTAAAACATTATATGCGAGTGCCTGCAGGTGAGCTGATGCTCTAAAACATTATATGCGAGTGCCTGCAGGTGAGCTGACGCTCTAAAACATTATATGCGAGTGCCTGCAGGTGAGCTGACACTCTAAAACACTATATGCGAGTGCATGCTGTTCAGCTGACGCTCTAAAACATTATTTACAAGTGCCAGTAGGTGAGCTTATGCTCGAAATCATTATATACGAGTTCCTGCAGTTGAGCTGACGCTCTAAAACATTAAATGTGAGTGCTTGCAGTTGAGCTTATGCTCTAAGACATTATATGCGAGTGCCTGCCGGTGAGCTGATGCTCTAAAACATTATATGCGAGTGCCTGCAGGTGAGCTGATACTCTAAAACATTATATGCTAGTGCATGCTGTTCAGCTGACGCTCTAAAACATTATATGCAAGTGCCTGCAGGTGAGCTGATGCTCTAAAACATTATATGCGACTGCAGGCTGTTCAGCTGACACTCTAAAACATTATATGCGAGTGCCTGCAGGTGAGCCGACGCTCTAAAACATTATATGCGAGTGCCTGCAGGTGAGCTGATGCTCTAAAACATTATATGCGAGTGCCTGAAGGTGAGTTGACGCTCTAAAACATTATATGCGACTGCAGGCTGTTCAGCTGACACTCTAAAACATTATATGCGAGTGCCTGCAGGTGAGCTGATGCTCTAAAACATTATATGCGAGTGCATGCTGTTCAGATGATGCTCTAAAACATTAAATGTGAGTACCTGCAGGTGAGCTTATGCTCTAAAACATTATATGTGAGTTCCTGCAGGGGAGCTTATGCTCTAAAACATTATATGCGAGTGCCTGCTGGTGAGCTGACGCTCTAAAACATTATATGTGAATGCCTGCAGGTGAGCCGACGCTCTAAAACATTATATGCGAGTGCCTGCAGGTGAGCTGATGCTCTAAAACATTATATGCGAGTGCCTTCAGGTGAGTTGACGCTCTAAAACATTATATGCGACTGCATACTGTTCAGCTGACACGCTAAAACATTATATACGAGTGCCTGCAGGTGAGCTGACGCTCTAATACATTATATGCGAGTGCATGCTGTTCAGATGATGCTCTAAAACATTAAATGCGAGAACCTGCAGGTGAGCTTATGCTCTAAAACATTATATTCGAGTTCCTGCAGGTGAGCTTATGCTCTAAAACATTATATGCGAGTGCCTGCAGGTGAGCTGACGCTCTAAAACATTATATGCGAATTCCTGCAGGTGAGCTGATGCTCTAAAACATTAAATGCGAGTGCATGCTGTTCATCTGATGCTCTGAAACATTATGAGCGAGTGCCTGCAGGTGAGCTGATGCTCTATAACATTATATGCTAGTGCCTCCAGGTGAGCTGACGCTCTAAAACATTATATACGAGTGCCTGCAGGTGAGCCGACGCTCTAAAACATTATATGCGAGTGCCTGCAGGTGAGCCGACGCTCTAAAACATTATATGCGAGTGACTGCAGGTGAGCTGATGCTCTAAAACATTATATGCGACTGCATGCTGTTCAGCTGACACTCTAAAACATTTTATGCGAGTGCCTGCAGGTGAGCTGATGCTTTAAAACATTATATGCGAGTGCATGCTGTTCAGATGATGCTCTAAAACATTAAATGCGAGTACCTGCAGGTGAGCTTATGCTCTAAAATATTATATGTGAGTTCCTGCAGGTAAGCTTATTATTATTATTTATTTTTAGAGCGCCATTCATTCCATAGCGCTCTACATATCATAAGCGGTGCACATACATAATACAGGCAATTGCCTTAAGCATGAACGAGACAAGTTACAGACTGGTACAGGAGGATAGAGGGCCCTGCCCGTGAGGGCTTACAATCTACATGGTATGGGGGATGGAGACAGTAGGCGAGGGTGAAGCTGGTCATGGCGGTATAGAAGCAGCAGTGTCACTGGTCGTAGGCTTGTCTGAAGAGGTGGGTTTTCAGGTTGCTTTTGAAGGATTCCACTGTAGGTGAGAGTCTGATATGTTGGGGTAGCGAGTTCCAGAGTATAGGGGATGCACGGGAGAAATCCTGGAGGCGAGTGTGGGAAGAGGTGATAAGAGGAGAAGAGAGAAGGAGGTCCTGTGAGGATCGAAGATTGCGTGTGGGGATGTATCGGGAAAGTAGCTCAGAGATGTAGGGAGGGGACCGATTGTGGATGGCCTTGTATGTGTGGGTTAGCATTTTAAACTGAATTCGCTGGGCAATGGGGAGCCAGTGCAGGGACTGGCAGAGGGGAGATGCAGAGGAGTAACGGGGGGAGAGATGGATTAGTCGGGCAGCAGAGTTGAGGATAGATTGTAGGGATGCGAGAGAGCTAGATGGAAGGCCACAGAGGAGAATGTTGCAGTAGTCTAGGCGGGAGATGATGAGGGAATGTATAAGCATTTTTGCCGATTCAAAGTTGAGGAAAGGGCGGATGCGGGAGATGTTTTTGAGTTGGAAACGGCAGGTGGTGGAAAGGGCTTGGATGTGTGGTCGGAAGGAGAGGGCAGAATCCAAGGTCACTCCAAGGCAGCGGACTTGGTTGACCGGGAGAGTGTGCAGTCATTGATTGTGATAGATAGGTCTGTTGGGGGAGTGAGCAAGATGGGGAAAGATGATGAATTCTGTTTTATCCATATTAAGTTTTAGAAAGCGAGAGGAGAAGAAGGAGGATATGCGAGATAGGCATTGTGGGATTCTGGATAGTAAGGTGGTGATGTCTGGACCAGAGAGGTAGATTTGTGTGTCATCAGCATAAAAGTGATACTGGAAACCATGGGACTCTATAAGCTGTCCCAGGCCGAAGGTGTAGATAGAGAAGAGCAGGGGTCCTAGGACGGAGCCTTGTGGGACACCAACAGAGAGGGAGTGAGGCGAGGAGGTGGCGTGAGAGTGGGAGACGCTAAATGTCCGGTCAGTGAGGTATGATGTGATCCAAGAGAGGGCCAGGTCAGTGATGCCAAGAGATGAGAGAGTTTGTAACAGAAGGGAGTGGTCGACAGTGTCAAAGGCAGAGGACAAGTCAAGGAGAAGGAGGACAGAGTAATATTTTTGGTTTTGGCAAGTAGTAGGTCATTGGTGACTTTGGTGAGGGCAGTCTCGGTTGAGTGATGGGGTCGGAAGCCAGATTGTAGCCGGTCAAAGAGGGAGCAGGAGGAGAGGTGAGAGGACAGTTCAGAATGGATATGTTGCTCAAGTAGCTGGAAGAAGTGATATGGGGCGATAACTGGACAAAGAAGATGGGTCAAGTGATGGCTTTTTGAGGATGGGTGTAATTGTAGCATGTTTAAAACCAGAGGGGAAGACACCAGAGGTTAGTGATAGGTTGAAGAGATGAGTTAGGGCTGGGATAAACACTGTGGTGAGGTTAGGGATGAGGTGGGATGGGATTGGGTCAAGAGCACAGGTGGTGAGATGTGATCTGGAGAGTGGAGTGGAGAGTTTTTCTTCTGTAATGATGGAGAAGCTGGTTTTGGGAGAAGAGGACTGAGTAGAGGGTCTGTGGGGACTGTGTGTTGAAGCTTTCTCTGATGTTGACTATCCTTTGTTTGAAGTATGCAGCAAAGTCCTCAGCTGAGATGAGATGAGAGGGTGGGGGTGCTGGGGACGGAGAAGGGAGTTAAAAGTGTTAAAAAGTTGTTTAGGGCTGTGGGACAGGGAAGATATGAGAGATGAGAAGTAGCCTGTTTTGCATCAGTGAGTGAGGATTTGAAAATTAGGAGGGATTGCTTGTATGCGGTGAATTCATCTTTAGAATGGGATTTCTTCCATCGAAGCTCTGCAGCCCTGGAAGCTTGTCTGAGATTTTTGGTCAGGTCGGTATGCCAGGGTTGTCTGTTGATTTTTCTGGTTTTGTTGTGTGTAAGTGGGGCAATAGTGTCCAGAGTTGCACTTATTGTGATGTTATATAGGGTGGTGGCAGTATCTGGGTCTTGGAGGGAAAAAATTGAAGAGAGCGGCAGAAGAGAGTCGGAGAGCAAGCGAAAGTCAAGATGTTTAAGGTTCCTACGGGGATGTGTTAGTGTGTGGACCGAGGGAGCAGCAGAAGAGACCAGTGAAGAGAAGATGAGTAGGTTGTGGTCGGATAGGGGGAGAGGCGAATTAGAAAGGTTAGATAGGGAGCAGAGGCGGGTAAAGATAAGATCCAGAGTGTGACCATCTCTGTGTGTGGGAGCGGAAGACCACTGTGAGAGGCCGAAGGAGGAAGAGAGCGAAAGGAGTTTAGAGGCGGCTGAGTGGCAGGTGTCAATGGGGATGTTGAAGTCACCCATGATGATAGTGGGGATGTCAGCAGAAAGAAAGTGTAGAAGCCAGGTGTTAAAGTGGTCAAGAAAGATGGTGGCTGGGCCTGGGGGGCGGTAAATAACAGCTAATTGGAGGTTGGAGGGAGAGTAGATGCGGACAGAGTGTACTTCAAATGAAGTGGGTGCAATGGAGGGCGGCAGTGGAGTTGGGCTGTAGGAGCAGGTATCTGATAGGAGAAGACCAACTCCTCCACCATGTTTGCTGCCAGGGCAGGGGGTGTGAGTGAAATGAAATCCTCTATACGAGAGTGCAGCAGGGGAGGAGGTGTCGGAGGGTGTCAGCCATGTTTCTGTGAGACCCAGAAAGGAAAGTTTTTGAGAGATAAAGAGATCATGAATGTAGGAGAGTTTGTTACAGACAGAGCGAGCGTTCCATAATGCTCCAGAAAGAGGAACCAAAGGAGCAGGGGTCAGAGGAATGGTTATTAGGTTTAAGGGGTTGCAGAAATTTGTAGAAGGAGATTTGTAGTAGGAGGTAGAGGTGATAGTGGGAATTTGCTGAGGGGGGCCTGGATTTGGTGAGATATCACCAGCAATAAGGAGAAGCAGAGAAAGTGTCAGTAGGTGAGAAAAAGAAAGGGCAGGGGGTATCTGGGTGTGTTTGGGAAGGAAGTGTTTTACATTGCCAAACAAGTTTGTGCAATCAGTCAGATGAGAAGGTAAGATGGAGGGAGATATGAATAGTTCCTTGCTGGGAGCATGGATGTGGGGGTATTTTAGGAGGTTTAGGAACAGTGGGAAGAGTAAGATGAAAAAGTGAAACATTGTTTACATTAACTTTTTTGTAGTTACCTTTGGGTCCCTTCTGGTTAAATTCTGGTATAATTCAGTCTCAGCACTTAGAATGTTGCACTTTGAAGATGGTGCATTTTGGAATGACCAAGGTCTGGAATGACCTAACAACTTAGATTTATACCACTCAGTGTTCAATCAGGTGTGAACAAGAGGGAGGGGGCTACTTATGGCCTAATGAAGGGAGGACCAGATACAGAAATAGTCAATGTAAACAAATACTCAATAAATCCAGCAGGGAAAGAGACATTAATGCTTCAGAGTAGACATACCAAGCAATGTGAAGGAAACAGGAGGGGTGTGGACGATATCAGACTCTGGGAAAGCTGGATGTAGCAGTTAGCTTCAAAGTAGACATACCAAGCAATGTGAAGGAAACAGGAGGGGTGTGGACGATATCAGACTCTGGGAAAGCTGGATGTAGCAGTTAGATTCAAAGTAGACATACCTGGAGAGGAGAGAATTGGGTGATGGTCAGTAGGCAGTGATGACAAGGTGGATTCCATATCCATAATATTAAATTCTGGTATAATTCAGTCTCAGCACTTAGAATGTTGCACTTTGAAGATGGTGCAACTTCGGAGAATGTTATCTATGTGATCCAATGCCCGTGCAACCGACAGTATGTGGGTAGAACAAAAAGAACTTTAAAAAAACGAATCGGGGAACATATTTCAAATATCAAAAAGGGTTTTGAAAATCATTCATTATCATCTCATTTTAAAAATATACACAACCAAGACCCCACAGGAATTAAATTTATGGCAATAGACAGAGTCAATAAGGATTGGAGAGGTGGAAATCATGTAGAAAAAAATGTCGAGATTAGAGACAAAAAGAATTTTTGAGTTGGACACTTTGTTACCCAAGGGTTTAAACTCAGAATTTGAACTGTTTGGATTCTTGTGAGGGGTGGGTGCCTGTGTACCGACGAACAGCCGGACGTGTGCTTTACCACAGCCCGTCTGTCCTTGGTGTACAGGCCTCCACCCGATCCTACAGAAATCAAGATGTACCTGTGAGAATTAAGACTAAAAAGTGTCCCATTTACTTCTGTTCTTTTACTTCTGTTCTTTTCCTTTTATCCTTTATTTTGTATTGTCTGATATAATTTTATTACATATATATATTATGAGCTTAAAATTTGTGGATAAATGTTTATTTATATTTAGTTTTACGATATGAAGAATGTGAATGATCAATTCTAGATATTTCAAAAAATTTTTTTGGGAAAACGCACTGGAAACGCATTAGAAACGCATCTTGACCAAAACTGCGTTTTTCACTGCTTTGCAATGAGAAGACTTCTATTATTAATTGTATGAAAGCTTCTCAGCATTGAATACTGCTTTATGTATTTTTCAACCCTTTTGGAGATTATAAATTTTAAATGCAGTAAATGGAGTGGAATGGACCTGCTACTTCGGAAAGGAACAATCCCCATAATAGGTTATATAAGGTGGATATTTTCCTCCCCCCTTTTTTTCCCTCCCCTTTTCCTTTACAAATCCAGTCCACATTTTGAAGTGATGGTAACCCCTATATAAGAGGGGTATTTACAGAGAAATGGCTGCCACTGAGGAAGGGGTGAAATACAGACCCCGAAACGCGTATGGTGTTATTTTCCTGTCAAGAGAGACTGGATGTTGAAGCCCCCAATTCCGTTGAATGCAAAGGGTATACCCTGATCACTCTGTAGGTAATTGTGCGGACACCGAGCGGGAGTATAATTAAGGCGTGCTGGTAAGAAAGGAGATACACGTGGTACTCCGACGAGACGCCGCCGACCGGAGACCTGCCACTACAGAGAGAGACCCCGATACCGAGGGGAGAACAACGCAACAAAGGAAGTTCATCACCCTATGCTCGGGTAAGATCTACCCTGTATTATAACTTTTGAACTTTATCTAATAGTAGTGACGGGACGCCGCCACATACTAAACAGAGCGGGACGCTGCTCAGGACATATCCAAACAAAGGGGGATCTCTATGTAACAGTTTCCACTCACAGATCTTCCAGTATGCGGATCTAAAGTAAGGTCTCTATGACTGTACGTCTATACAAGACCCCCAGCGCTGCATATTTATGGTAGCAACTGATATACCGGTATAGCACTATTTTATCAATTTGCAACCCTAACTTTCACAGGATCCATACGATTCAGCACCAGACTGTAACTATTTGGAATCATTTACGCATACCTTAATGGTATAACACTTGTTCATCAGCCATTTATTGCCGGAATTTTTTTCATTCATTTAAGGATAAGAGCACTTGATGTTTACAAATTCTTGTGTAGTATTGCTAATTTTACTCATATTGATTTTATTTGCGATTTTATTTGTTTATTATTAAATTTACCTTTTTATATGGACCTGATCCTTTGAGTGTGCCCAGCTATAATCTTATTGTTTACATTAACTTTTTTGTAGTTACCTTTGGGTCCCTTCTGGTTCAATTCTGGTATAATTCAGTCTCAGCACTTAGAATGTTGCACTTTGAAGATGGTGCATTTTGGAATGACCAAGGTCTGGAATGACCTAACAACTTAGATTTATACCACTCAGTGTTCAATCAGGTGTGAACAAGAGGGGAGGGGGCTACTTATGGCCTAATGAAGGGAGGACCAGATACAGAAATAGTCAATGTAAACAAATACTCAATAAATCCAGCAGGGAAAGAGACATTAATGCTTCAGAGTAGACATACCAAGCAATGTGAAGGAAACAGGAGGGGTGTGGACGATATCAGACTCTGGGAAAGCTGGATGTAGCAGTTAGCTTCAAAGTAGACATACCAAGCAATGTGAAGGAAACAGGAGGGGTGTGGACGATATCAGACTCTGGGAAAGCTGGATGTAGCAGTTAGATTCAAAGTAGACATACCTGGAGAGGAGAGAATTGGGTGATGGTCAGTAGGCAGTGATGACAAGGTGGATTCCATATCCATAATATTAAATTCTGGTATAATTCAGTCTCAGCACTTAGAATGTTGCACTTTGAAGATGGTGCATTTTGGAATGACCAAGCTTATGCTCTAAAACATTATATGCGAGTGCCTGCAGGTGAGCTGACGCTCTAAAACATTATATGCGAGTGCCTGCAGGTGAGCTGACACTCTAAAACACTATATGCGAGTGCATGCTATTCAGCTGACGCTCTAAAACATTATATGCAAGTGCCTGTAGGTGAGCTTATGCGCTAAAATATTATATACGAGTTCCTGCAGTTAAGCTGATGCTCTAAAACATTATATGCGAGTGCCTGCAGGTGAGCTGATGCTCTAAAACATTATATGCTAGTGCATGCTGTTCAGCTGACGCTCTAAAACATTATATGCAAGTGCCTGCAGGTGAGCTGATGCTCTAAAACATTATATGCGAGTTCCTGCAGGTGAGCAGACGCTCTAAAACATTATATGCGAGTGCCTGCAGGTGAGCTGACGCTCTAAAACATTATATGCGAGTGCCTGCAGGTGAGCTGACGCTCTAAAACATTATATGCAATTGCATGCTGTTCAGCTGATGCTCTAAAATATTATATGCGAGTGCCTGCAGGTAAGCAGACGCTCTAAATCATTATATGCGAGTGCCTGCAGGTGAGCTGATGCTCTAAAACATTATATGCTAGTGCATGCTGTTCAGCTGACGCTCTAAAACATTATATGCAAGTGCCTGCAGGTGAGCTGATGCTCTAAAACATTATATGCGAGTTCCTGCAGGTGAGCTGACGCTCTAAAACATTATATGCGAGTGCCTGCAGGTGAGCTGACGCTCTAAAACATTATATGCAATTGCATGCTGTTCAGCTGATGCTCTAAAACATTATATGCGAGTGCCTGCAGGTAAGCAGACGCTCTAAAACATTATATGTGATTGCATGCTGTTCAGCTGACGCTCTAAAACATTATATGCAAGTGCCTGCAGGTGAGCTTATGCTCTAAAACATTATATGCGAGTGCCTGCAGGTGAGCCGACGCTCTAAAACATTATATGCGAGTGCCTGCAGGTGAGCAGACGCTCTAAAACATTATATGCGATTGCATGCTGTTCAGCTGACCCTATAATTAAAAATTCAGTTGAGGGCCTGCAGTTGAGCTGACCCAATAAAAAAATTAGAGTGGAGGGAATATATACAATTTGGATGAGGAGGAGGAGAAGAAAACAAGATTCAACCATATACTCTTTTTTTGTGGTGGAAAAGGTGCATGGGAATACACTACAGTACATTATAAATGATAGATTGAAATTGCCTGTATGTTCATCATCATCAGCTCAGCTCTCCTCTGGTGGAGTTGAGAAGTCAGGCCTTGTTCATTTTGATCTGAGTCAACCTGTCAGCATTGCCAGTGGACAAGCGGATACGCTTATCTGTTATAATGGCATCGGCAGCACTAAATAGACGCTCAGACAAAATGCTGGCGGCAGGGCAGGCCAGCAGCTCCAAGGTGTAGAGCGCAAGCTCATGCCACGTGTCCAGCTTGGACACCCAGTAGTTGTAAGGCACTGAGGGATCATTTAGGATGCTGACACAGTTATCTTCACCATCCACCAAAACTTTTCCCTCCTTGTATCACTAGGTCGCGCTTCACGGTGAGGTTGCTGGCGGGGTGTCATGAAAGTGTCCCATGCCTTGAAGAGTGTTGCACTGCCTTTGTTGGAACTGCTGTGTGTTTTGCTTGTCTACCTTCCTCGGTTGCCTAAGGAAGTACGGATTCTGTCCTCCCCCATTTCCTCGTCTGCCACATTCTCCTTAATTGTGAGCAGCGATCGTTTGAGTAGACACAGCAGTGGGATGGTTATGCTGATAATAGCCTTATCACCACTAACCATCAGTTTGGATTCATCCAAGTTTTTTAACACCTCACAGAGGTCTGACATCAATGCCCACTCCTCGCTTTTGAATAGTGGCAGTTGACTGGAAAGGCGATGACCATGTTGCAGCTGGTATTCCACAACTGCCCTCTGCTGCTCACAAAGCCTGGCCAACACTTAGAACGCAGAGTTCCACCACATGCTCATGTCGCACAACAGCCGGTGAACTGGAAGCCGCAAGCGCTGCTGCAGCGTTGACAGACCGGCTGAAGCTGTGGACGATTTGCGGAAATGGGCACACACGCGACGCCCCTTAACTAGTAGCTCTTGCAAATTGGGGTAGGTTTTGATAAACCACTGAACCACTAAGTTTAAGACATGGGTTAGGCATGGGATGTGTGTCAGGTTGCCGAGCTCCAAAGCCACCACCAAGTTATGGCCATTGTCAGACACAACCATGCCTGGTTGTAGGTTGAGTGGCGAGAGCCACAGCTCGGTCTGGTCCTTTATACCCTACCACAGCTCTGCGGCAGTGTGCTGTTTGTCCCCTAAGCAGATCAGCTTCAGCACGGGTTGTTGACACTTACCCACAGCAGTGCTACACTGCTTCCTGCTAGCGACTGATGGCTGACTACAGCTGGAGGTGGAAGTGGAGGAGGAGGCGGCGAAGGAGGAGCAGTGGGGGTTGGATCCAGTAACATAGCTGCTGGCGGAGACCCTGATGGAAGTAGAGCCCGCAATCCTGGGCGTGGGTAGCACCTCCTAGTAGGATATGTCGAACTAACTCTCAATTTTTAACATCAGTGTGAGGGTTTAGTGTCACGGCAGTGTGCACCTATCTCTGGTTCTGTGTTTGTTTTGAATTCTTGCCACATCCACATAAATTTCATCTTATGTAGGATGTCCATTGTGGTACTTGTAGTCCGTTGCTGGCATCATCCATTGTATGCATTATTTGCTGGTGATTGCCATTAGCAACGGACTGCAGGTGCAGGTAGGATATGTCGAACTAACTCTCAATTTTTAACATCAGTGTGAGGGTTTAGTGTCACGGCAGTGTGCACCTATCTCTGGTTCTGTGTTTGTTTTGAATTCTTGCCACATCCACATAAATTTCATCTTATGTAGGATGTCCATTGTGGTACTTGTAGTCCGTTGCTGGCATCATCCATTGTATGCATTTTTTGCTGGTGATTGCCATTAGCAACGGACTACAGGATGCAGAGATGTGCTCCCCTACAGAAATGCACAACTGCATATGGGTATGAGCACATCCTGCTTTCTTATCACCACACTTTTTGATGGTTTATATATATATGTATGGAGGTGTATAAAACTCCAATTTAAATGTGCCTGCTTTTCATCTTCAGGTCACATTTGGGTGCACCTGCTTGGTCTTGGGCTATATCAGTCAGTCTTGGGTAGGGCTCATAGACACCTCCCACCTCCCATTGCAAGCATGGCCACATGCTGGAGGTAACAGAGGAGATGTTTGTGAGTCGTCCTAATGCTCCTGTAATTGCCCACTGGCCCCTGATATCGCCCATATGGCGCAGGTAGGTGAGTGTTAGGGCCCACGGGCTACTTGAGAGACCTTGACGCTGGTGCCCGAGGCTTAAGACACGTCCTCCTAGTAGGATATGTCGAACTAACTCTCAATTTTTAACATCAGTGTGAGGGTTTAGTGTCACGGCAGTGTGCACCTATCTCTGGTTCTGTGTTTGTTTTGAATTCTTGCCACATCCACATAAATTTCATCTTATGTAGGATGTCCATTGTGGTACTTGTAGTCCGTTGCTGGCATCATCCATTGTATGCATTATTTGCTGGTGATTGCCATTAGCAACGGACTACAGGTGCAGAGATGTGCTCCCTACAGAAATGCACAACTGCATATGGGTATGAGCACATCCTGCTTTCTTATCACCACACTTTTTGATGGTTTATATATATATATGTATGGAGGTGTATAAAACTCCAATTTAAATGTGCCTGCTTTTCATCTTCAGGTCACATTTGGGTGCACCTGCTTGGTCTTGGGCTATATCAGTCAGTCTTGGGTAGGGCTCATAGACACCTCCCACCTCCCATTGCAAGCATGGCCACATGCTGGAGGTAACAGAGGAGATGTTTGTGAGTCGTCCTAATGCTCCTGTAATTGCCCACTGGCCCCTGATATCGCCCATATGGCGCAGGTAGGTGAGTGTTAGGGCCCACGGGCTACTTGAGAGACCTTGACGCTGGTGCCCGAGGCTTAAGACACGTCCTCCTAGTAGGATATGTCGAACTAACTCTCAATTTTTAACATCAGTGTGAGGGTTTAGTGTCACGGCAGTGTGCACCTATCTCTGGTTCTGTGTTTGTTTAGCACCTGACTCACTTCCAGCCTCCACAACATTCACCCAGTGTGCGGTCAGGGAAATGTAGCGTCCCTGGCCACCAGCACTTGTCCATGTGTCCATGGTGAAGTGGACCTTCCCAGTAAGTGTGTTGGTCAAGGCACGGGCGATGTTCTGGGACACATGCTGGTGTAAGGCGGGCACGGCACACCGTTAAAAATAGTGACAAAATCAGGCTGCGGAAGGCCTTAGTGTCCACAAGCCTAAATGGCAACATTTCAAGGGCCAGTAATTTATTTCGAAAGTTGCACATTTAGTGCTATGGTCTGTGGGTGGGTGGGTCCGTATTTGCGCTTGCGTTCAAATGCCTGTGTTATCAACATTTGAACCGCAACCTCAGTGATTGGCAGCTGTGTCTCACCATCATCCACATCGTAAACGAATAATTGCCATTGACCACCATCATCTTCTTGAGTCTGTGAAGAGCTTGGAAATCAGGGCACAATATCTCAGGTCCCTCTTGAAGTGTGCTGGGCGAGAGGGCCAAATCTAATAGTTTAATTACAACATGGGCTGTATTACAACAGCTAAAGTACGCTTTTTCCTCCTCCACAATAATAAAACTTCACCTTTATTAATCTACCATTTAATATCTAAATCTGACAATTTAATGAGAACCTAAACGTTAAAACTATCAGGGTGAGCTAGTAGATCAACACCATATGTGCTTATAATTCTCTATTCTCTTTTGAATTAGGTGGAGAGATTCTAAGCTACCAGCTGCCCACTATAACCAAAGACGGAAAGCCCACCTGTCTGGAGATAGTATTCCTAGAGAGGATACAGAAGTATATGACTATACAGTACAGCAGAGATAGTACATTCCTCCAGCCTGGAGAAACAATGGATTGATTGTTATAGAGGAAAACTACCCCTTAAGCAATTTTTGGGAACAAACCTGAGGCATTGTAGAGAACTAATCTCCTTGTTGTGCAAACATATCACCTATTTGCACCTTACGGTGCCGGCATCACGAACACCAGGGACCTTGTCTCCATGGCACCTTAAACCCACACCCACAAGGGCACCTCAACCACCATCTGGCGGAAGTCCCTAGACAACAGAGTGTGCCCGAAGGAACTAGTGCTATCCTTTCATTCATTGCATGCCAGCCCAGGGAGCATTGCTAACCGTGAATCAAACTGCTACTACCCCCATCGGCCCACCGTAACTCACACATATTGCCCCTGTGGCCCGGTCACTGCACATCATACCTCACAGACCGGACATTTAGCGTCTCCTACTCTCACACCACCTCCTCATCTCATTCCCTCTCTGTTGGTGTCCCGCAAGGCTCTGTCCTAGGACCCCTGCTCTTTTATATCTAGACTTTCAGCTTGGGACGGCTCATAGAGACCCATGACTTTCAGTATAACTTTTACGACACACAAATGTACCTCTCTGCTCCAGAGACATCACCACCTTACTATCCAGAATCCCACAATGCCTATCTTCCATATCCTTCTTTTTCTCCTCTCCCTTTCTAAAGTTTAACATTGATAAAACAGAATTCATCATCTTTCCCCCCTCTTGCTCAATCCCCCCAACAGACCTATCTATCATGATCAATGGCTACACACTGTCCCAGGTCAACCAAGTCTGCTGCCTTGGAGAGACCCTGGATTTTGCCCTTTCCTTCCAACCACACATACAAGCCCATTCTACCACCTGCCGCCTCTAACTCTAAAACATCTCCCGCATCTGCCCTTTCCTCAACTTTGAGTCTGTGAAAATGCTTGTACATGCCCTCATCATCTCCCGCTTAAACTATTGCAACATTCTCCTTTGTGGCCTTCCATCTAGCACTCTCCCACACCCATAATCTATCCTCAGCTCTGCTGCCCGACTAATCTACCTCTCACCCTGTTACTTCTTTGCCTCTTCCCTCTGCCAATCCCTTCACTGGCTCTCCATTGCCCAGCGAATTCAGTTCAAAATACCAACAAATGCATACAAGGCTGTCCACAACCTGTCCCCTTCCTTACATCTCTAAGCTACTTTCCCGATACATCCCCACGCATAATCTCCGATCCTCACAAGACCTCCTTCTCTCCTCTCCTCTTATCATCTCCTACTACAATCGCCTCCAAGAGTTCTCCTGTGCATCCCCCACACTCTGGAACTCGCTACCCCAACATGTCAGACTCTCACCTACAGTGGAATCCTTCAAAAGAAACCTGACAACCTCTTCAGACAAGCCTACAATCAGTGACCCTGCTGCCTCTATACCGTCATGACCAGCTTTACCCTCTCCTACTGTGTCCTTCTCCCATACCATGTAGATGGCAGGGCCCTCTCTCCTGTACCAGTTTGTAACTCATCTTGTTCATGCTTAACGCAATTGTCTGAATTATGTACTGTATGTATACCCCTTTTCACATGTACAGCGCTATGGAATAAATGGAGCTTTAATAAATAATAATAATAATAATAATAATAATGGGTGCAGTAATAGTAAATAGGCCAACATGTCTCCTTAAAGCAGTTTTTCTCATAACGCACTTCTCTTGCATAAGCATCCAGAATAGTGGTGCAGCAATTCTCACTATACAACCACAGGGCAGACCCCAAAATCAGAATAAGCTCTGCACCTTTTTCACAGGTTGCTGTGTACTTCCAGTACTTGTCACCACAAGTTTCCTCTGCGGGATGCTGTATTCTGGGCATATCCGGGTTTTGCCTAGTTTAAGCTTGACTAGGGATAGAAGCCTTTCACTTTCTGGATAATGATTGCTATAGAGTCTATAAGCTTCTTGTTAAGCAGTTTATCTCCACAGGGCTTCCACTCGTACCTCCTCTTGACAGTGTGACACTAGAAAGCTTTTAAGATGTTCTATTCTCCACTTTTTGTTTCTCTAGTTTTCTCTCTAGAGCTGGTTCTCTGCATTCTCAGTGTCTGCATTCTCTGACTCATGGGTCTACTCAGTACTCTCCTACTCCTTAAGGGAAGCGGCACACATCTCCGCCTAGTGACTGCGGATTGTGGCCTATTAACAGATAACTGCTTTCTACTGGAAAATGCAGCATTACATAGTAAATCAGATTTTTTATCTTGTTGAAACATACACATAAAAATTGCACATAAACCCATTTGCAGTCAAACCACCGCCATAGCACTACATTTCCATTATCGATACAACACAACTAGTAGTAACTCTTCATATAATGATTGCCCACGGCATATAAGAGGTTAAACAGCCCTGATTGGCACTCCTGCTGGTCCGGGCTGTTAGTCATGTGAGGAAGACCGTGCAGCGCTTAGACAGGGCTGCTGTGAGAAGGCAGTGGCCCAAACTAAGGCCCCTTAGTGACCACCGTCAAAAAGGCATATGGGTGGTCACTAAGGGGTTAAAGACATGAATTGGTTCTTCAGAATTGTAAATAAAAAGTACTATACCAGTACTATACCATTAAAAATTAAATGCAGCATATTGTCCTTATGTAGTTGTCACTGAAAATGATAAGACTATATACAGTGGGGCAAAAAAGTATTCAGTCAGCCACCAATTGTGCAATTTTTCCCGCTTAAAAAGATGAAAGAGACCTGTAATTTTCAACACAGGTACACTTCAACTATGAGAGGCAGAATGGGGGGAAAGAATCCAGGAAATCGCATTGTAGGAATTCTAATGAATTAATTGGTAAATTCCTCAGTAAAATAAGTATTTGGTCACCTACAAAGAAACAAGATTTCTGGCTCTCACAGACCTGTAACTTCTTCTTCAAGAGGCTCCTCTGTCCTCCCCTTGTTACCCATATTAATGGCACCTGTTTGAACTTGTTATTAATATAAAAGACACCTGTCCACAACCTCAAACAGTCACACTCCAAACTTCACTATGGCCAAGACCAAAGAGCTGTCGAAGGACACCATAAACAAAATTGTAGACCTGCACCAGGCTGGGAAGACTGAATCTGCAATAGGCAAGCAGCTTGGTGTGAAGAAATCAACTGTGGGAATAATAATTAGAAAATGGAAGACATACAAGACCACTGATAATTTCCCTCAATCTGGGGCTCCACGCAAGATCTCACCACGTGGGGTCAAAATGATCACAAGATGTGCAAAATGTGCAAAAACGGTGTGCAAAAATACCAAAACCACATGGGGGGACCTAGTGAATGACCTGCAGAGAGCTGGGACCAAAGTAACAAAGGCTACCATCAGTAAAACACTACGCCGCCAGAGACTCAAATCATGCAGAGCCAAGAGCATTTGGATTATTCAGAAGAGAATTGGGAGAATGTCATATGGTCAGATGAAACCAAAGCAGAACTTTTTGGTAAAAACTCAACTCGTCGTGTTTGGAGCAGAAAGAATGCTGAGTTGCATCCAAAGAACACCATACATACAGTGAAGCATGGGGGTGGAAACATCATGCTTTGGGGCTGTTTTTCTGCAAATGGACCAGGAAGACTGATCTGTGTAAAGGAAAGAATGAATGGGGCCATGTATCATGATATTTTGAGTGAAAACCTCCTTCCATCAGCAAGGGATTTGAAGATGAAATATGGATGGGTCTTTCAGAATGACAATGATCCCAAACACACCGCCCAGGCAACAAAGGAGTGGCTTCGTAAGAAGCATTTCAAGGTCCTGGAGTGGCCAAGCCAGTCTCCAGCTCTAAACCCCATAGAAAACCTTTGGAGGGAGTTGAACGTCTGTGTTGCCCAGCGACAGCCCCAAAATATCACTGCTGTAGAGGAGATGTGCATGGAGGAATGGGCCAAAATACCAGCAACAGTGTGTGAAAACCTTGTGAAGATGAACAGAAAAAGTTTGACCTCTGTCATTACCAACAAAGGGTATATAACAAAGTATTGAGATATACTTTTGTTATTGACCAAATACTTATTTCCCACCATAATTTGCAAATAAATTCTTTAAAAATCAGAGAAAGTGATTTTCTGTATTTTTTTTTCTCATTTTGTCTTTCATAGTTCAGTTATACCCATGATAAAAATTACAGGCCTCTCTTATCTTTTTAAGTGGGAGAACTTGCACAATTGGTGGCTGACTAAATACTTGTTTGCCCCACTGTATACAGTTGTGTTCAAAATTATTCAACCCCCACTGAAATTGAGCGTTTTGGCCAGTTTGACATTGATTTTGATCATTTCAGTCATCTTGTTTACAATTAAATCAAAGAGGCACTTGTAAGTCAGACAAATATAACAACATTTATAATGAAATAACCACAAATGTCTTTTCTGTGCTCACATCATTATCAGTTTTATTCAACCCCCAAGTGAAATTCAATCTTAGTACTTAGTACAACATCCTTTTCCAGTTATAACAGCTTTTAAACGTGAAGCATAGCTTGACACAAGTGTCTTGCAGCGATCTACGGGTATCTTCGCCCATTCTTCATGGGCAAAAGCCTCCAGTTCAGTCACATTCTTAGGCTTGCGCACTGCAAATGCTTTCTTTAGGTCCCACCAGAGGTTCTCAATCGGATTTAAGTCTGGTGACTGCGATGGCCACTTCAAAATGTTCCAGCCTTTAATCTGCAACCATGCTCTAGTGGACTTGGAGGTATGCTTGGGATCATTGTCCTGTTGAAAGGTCCAAAGTCTACCAAGCCTCAGATTTGTGACGTACTGCATCACATTTTCATCCAATATCTCCTGGTACTGAAGAGAATTCATGGTACCTTGCACACGCTGAAGCTTCCCTGTACCTGTAGAAGCAAAACAGCCCCAAAGCATGATTGACCCCCCGCCATGCTTCACAGTAGGCCTTGTTCTTCCTCTTCCAAACATAGCGTTGATCCATAGGCCCAAACAGTTCAAATTTTGTTTCATCAGTCCACAGAACACTATCCCAAAACTTTTGTGGTTTGTCCACATAAGTTTTGGCATACTGCAGTCGACTCTTCTTATTCTTTGGAGACAGCAAGGGGGTGCACCTGGGAGTTCTGGCATGGAGGCCTTCATTACGCAGTGTGCGCCTTATTGTCTGAGCTGAAACTTCAGTACCCGCATCTGACAAATCTTTTTTCAGTTCCTCAGCAGTCACACGGGGACTTTTTAACACTTTGCGCTTCAGGTAGTGCATAGCAGTCGAAGTCAGCATCTTCTTTCTGCCACGACCAGGTAGCGCTTCAACAGTGCCCTTTGCCTTGAATTTGCGAATGATGCGTCCTATGTTGTCTCTTGCAATGTTTAACATCTTTGCAATCTTCTTATAGCTATTGCCCTTCCTGTGAAGAGAAATCACCTCTTCTCTTGTCTTCCTGGACCATTCTCTTGACTTCACCATGTTTGTAAACCCTCCAGTAAATGTCTAGAAGGAGCTGAGTATCACAGTCATTTTAAATCTGCCTAATTGGTGCTTATTATGCTTGATTGCTGCTCCTTGACATCCATAGGTGTTTTCAATTCCTGATCAAAAACACTTGAATGAACCTCTGTTCTTAAGAGTGGTAGTCTTTAACCCCTTAAGGACCGGGGGTTTTGGGATTTTTGCGTTTTTGTTTTGCGCTCCCTGCCTTCCAAAAGCCATAACATTTTTATATTTCCACTCACATAGCCATATGATGGCTTGTTTTTTGCGGGACAAGTTGTACTTTTTAACGCTACCATTTATTTTTGCATGTGATGTAGTGGGAAACGGGAAAAAAATTCCAAATGGGGTGAAACTGCAAAAAAAAAGCAATTTCACCACAGTTTTACGGGTTTTTAAATTACACCGTTCGATTTGCGATACAACTGACTGGTTAATTTTATTCTTCAGGTCAGTACGAATCCGGCAATACCTAATATGTATAGTTTTTCTTGCGTTTTGATAGTGAAAAAAAATTAAAAGTGGGAATTTTTATTTTTTTATTTTTTTGTCGCCATGTTTTGACCCCTATAACTTTTTTGTAATTATGCGTACGGAGCAGTGTAGGGGCTCATTTTTTGCGGGGAAATCTGAACTTTTAATTGATACCATTATGGGGTGCGTATGATGTTTTGATCACTTTTTATTCATTTTTTTTTAGGAAATGAAGCGTCCAAAAATGGCGAATTAGCCATTTGGACGCTTTGTTCCGTTTTATGTTTACCGTATGGTGAATATTTTTAATATTATTATAGTATGGGCGTTTTCGCACATTGCGACACCATTATGTGTAATTTTTTATTTTTTATTAATTTTATTTTCATTTTGGGGAAAGGGGGTGATTTGAATTTTTATATTTTTTATTTTATTTTTATTTTTAAACTTTTTTTTTTTTTACCACTTTCTTATAGTTCCCACAGGGAACTATAAGATGCAATCATCAGATTGCTATTCTCATATATTCAAATGCAATAGCATTGGAATATATGAGAAAATCACATATTTCCTATGGAGCCTATTACAGTCATAGGCTCCATAGGAATACTATGTAGTAACCTAGGTTTCATTCACAGAAACCTAGGCTACTACATGCATGCTCGGCTCCCCTTGTGGCCATCAGGGGAGCCGGAGCACAAACCGAAAGTGAAACTTTCGGTTTTTGCGCGACCAGATGCCGTGGTCAGGATTGACCACGGCATCTGAGGGGTTTAATGTCCGCGATTGGCATCGCTGCCGGTCACGGACATGAGCTGCGGGTGTCAGCTTGATGAATCAAGCGTTTATCCGCAGCTCATGTGCCCGCTCCGGGCGCCATCTTTAAAGTGCGGACGAAGAGCGTACATGTACGCCCTTCGTCCTTAAGAGGTTAAGGGGTTGAATAATTGTGTCAATGAAGAAATCACAAAAAAAACATTTAATACTGTATTACAAAAACAATTGATGTCATTTTAGTTGCATTTGGTTCTTTAAAAAGTCCTTGTAAGATTTAATTCTGAACACAATTACAAATGTACACTAAATTCCCTAAAACCATTTACAGCATTGGGGGTTGAATAATTTTGAACACAACTGTATATATGTATGTTCAAGGGCCGATTATTAGGAATCAACGTTGGTTCGGCCCAACAACTGCCCAGTGTAAACCTGGCATTAGTCATGCCGGAGGATGCGCCCAATTTATGAGGAAGACTGCGAAGGTCTTGATCAATCTCCACCAAAGAGCCAGAAAATTACTTCAAAAATGATGTCCAGAAATCCATACATACATATTTTTTATAAAAAATAAATATAGAATATTCACATGTAGGTCATTAATATGTAATTAAAAAGAAATTTAATGCAAGTGTCCATTCAAGAACTGTCACACTGTTGTCCATTGTGAATAAAGCTACAATAGAGTGCTACAAGGCTTGTAGACTAAGAGAATATAACATATTTTACACTTTATTTTTATACTTTATTTCAAATAGACAGTATTAGTACTGGTAGGAATAAAATGACTTTGTTGTATACTGAATTTGTCATATACATGCCCTCCAGGCTTATGATTTAGAATGAATATATTCATTAAATGTTAGTAAACTATTTAGGATGCAAAAGTCAACAGACATTATAGAACGTACAGTGATGTTGTTATGGAAAGACAATATCGTGTTTCCTGTGCCAAGCTGTCAAGACTTTATTAAAGTTGCAGGCCTGTTAACATTTAATTAGGACCAGAGATTCATTCACATCCAGCCCCAGAGTACACATATGCATCTGTATACTTAATACAGATTAACAGGGCTGCAGTTCTATCCCTGTCAATTCTTGTTACCTTGTCTGTTATTCTCTGAACAAACACAGGCAGATGTCCATTAGGTCAATGCTTGAGTGGTGTCTAAATAAAGAGAGAAGAAAATAAGAACCCTATATTTTCTCAAAATGCATTGGTCCCTAGCAACACAGTGTTGAGTGTAGAGTGTCATATGGTATCTTCAGATGGAATTGATAACAGATTGCAAGCTTCTCACTGTAAAATTAAATACATCTTTATAGCACATCTATTATTTTAATTGTACAGTATATTAAATTGACAAGAATATAAAAAAAATCAAAAACTTTATTGCCCTCTCATAGTTTCTTCAATTTTAACCACTTCAGCCCTCCTAGCTTAAACATCCTTAATGACCAGACCACTTTTTACAATTCTGCACTACACTACTTTCACGGTTTATTGCTCAGTCATACAACTTACTACCCAAATTAATTTTACCTCCTTTTCTTCACACTAATAGAGCTTTTATTTGGTGGTATTTAATTGTTGCTGACATTTTTACTTTTTTTGATAATAAAAAATTGCCGAAATTTTTGCAAAAAAATTACATTTTTCGCTTTATGTTGTAATTTTTTAAAAAAATACATTTCTATATAAATTTTTCTCTAAGTTTATTATTCTACATGTCCTTGATAAAAAAAATCCAATAAGTGTATATTTATTGGTTTGGGTAAAAGTTATAGTGTTTACAAACTATGGTGCAAAAAAGTGAATTTTCGCATTTTGAAGCAGCTCTGACTTTCTGAGCACCCGTCATGTTTCTTCAGGTGCTAGAATGCCAGGATAGTATAAATACCCCCCAAATGACACCATTTTAGAAAGAAGACACCCCAAAGTATTCGCGGAGAGGCATGGTGAGTTCATGTATGATTTCATTTTTTTTCACAAGTTAGCGGAAAATGACACTTTCTGAGGAAAAAATAATAATAATAAAGTTTCCATTTCTGCTAACTTCTGGCAAAAAAATAAATAAATCTCCCACGGACTCACTATGCTCCTCAGAGAATACCTTGGGGTGTCTACTTTCCGAAATTGGGTCATTTGTGGTCTGTGTTTACTGTTGTGGCATTTTGGGCGGGGCTAAATTGTGAGCAACCCTGTAAAGCCTAAAGGTAGTCGTTGGACTTTACACCCCTTTACGCACCTAGGCTGCAAAAAAGTGGCACACATGTGGTATCGCCGTACTGAGAGAAATATCTTTGTAAATTGACAACTTTATATAAAAATTTTTTAAAAGTTGTCATTTACAGAAATATTTTATCACACCCAGCATGGGTATATGTAAAAATACACCCCAAAACACATTGCCCTACTTCTCCTGAGTACGGCAATACCACATGAATGACACTTTATTGCAGCAAATGGGCCCAAATTCCAATGAGTACCTTTAGGATTTCACAGGACATTTTTATGCATTTGGATTCCAAACTACTTCTCACGCATTAGAGGCCTCTAAAATACCAGGACAGTATAAAAACCCCATAAGTGACCCCATTTTAGAAAGAAGACACCCCAAGGTATTCCGTGAGGGGTATGGTGAGTTCATGTAAAATTTTCTTTTTTGTCACAAGTTAGTGGAATATGAGACTTTGTAAGAAAAAAAAAAAAAAAAGTCAATTTCCACTAACTTGTGCCAAAAAAAAATCTTCTATGAATTGGCCATGCCTCCACGGAATACCTTGGCATTTTAGGGGCCCTAAAGCGTGAGAAGAAGTCTGGAATACAAATGCGTAAAAATGCCCTCCTACAAGGTACTCATTGGAATTAGGGCCCCTTTGCGCATCTTGTCTGCAAAAAAGTGTCACTCATGTGGTATCACTGTACTCAGGAGAAGTAGGGCAATGTGTTTTGGGGTGTATTTTTACATATACCCATGCTGTGTGTGAGAAATATCTCTGTAAATGACAACTTTTAAAAAATATTTATACAAAATCTCGCGAGATGACGCACCGATGCGTCAACGAGGAATAACCCGGCCGCCGAGATCACGCGATTATGCGTGAGGCGGTCTGGAGCTGGTTAAGAGGTATAAACTACCTTGTTACATAAATTGTCCTCAAGATGCACACTGATGGCCGGTGCATAGTCCTGGTGTGGTTAAGGCACAGACAAGAAAGTCAGTATACCTGGGAAAAGGCAGGTGATACTAAAGTTTTCAGATATAACAGGCTTGGTCCACAAACAAATTGTGTTATGAATGTATGACCATCTGGAATATAACCTCTGAGACCACCACCAATCAGGAATGTGGAGGTCCCTGAGCCCCCAAGTGTGAATAGAATGTTAAAATAGTAAGCTGGTATGACCACAGCTCTAGTCATCTCTATGGGACTGCTGGAAACAGCAGAGCACTTGTACTCATCTTCAGCGCACATGCTTGACCTGCTGCTACATCCTTTTCAGGGTCTCCACGAGTAAGGGGTCATCGTTCTTGTGATCCATAGGGATCCCTGCAGTAGGACCCTCACCAATCTGATAGTTATCCCCTAACCTGCGCATAGGGGATAACTTGTTTCAGACAGAATTCCCATATATGTGGTATATTTCCACATAACAGTGCTATACATGACCAAAAGACCTTTATAATATCATAAATTACTGACAAAATTATACCACATAACATACCACATATACCACGTATAACATTCTAAAACTAAGACACCTCAAATTAAAAAGTTGTTCCTGCTTCTAAATTTACATGAGACCATTTGTCCATTGTGAGGGGTAGCTTTCTTTCCGGGGGATCATTTGCACAAAGATTGTCGTCCACCGCAGCTTTAGGGGCCAAACATTGCTTTTATTGTGGCACACGGCATAGCAAAGATAACAAAATACAAAATAAAACACCTTGCCCGTCTGGGCTCTAACTAAACAGGGATAATCCTATCTCACTGAACAAACATCGTTCACACACAGTACCAACATGCGCTTTTTCACCCATGCAGTCCAGCAGCCTCCCGACTGTAGCAAGTCCAGTGCCTTTGGGGAGTGTGGCCCAGTAGTCTTCCCAACTCTGGCCTGGTGACCCTTGTACCCGCAGGCGTCACTGCGTCCCCAAAATTCATGCTATCGCCTAGCCTCGTGGCCCCTCAGCCAACCTGGCTGAGACCACTCACACAGAGCCTCTGTTAGACTCTGTTTCCAAAACTCTCTCCAGAGTGGGACATACCTTGTCCAGCAGCAGGACTAAATGGACACGAACATGTCTGAAACCCCGGACTGGAGCATGGGGAACAGGCACCCACCCAGCACATTACCTGTTCCCAGTAAAAGCCCACCCTGGAACTAGCTGTAGCTAGCTATACTAATTATTTTAGTGATCACCAACTAGCTTAGTGGCTACTTAATGTGGGGCTTTCACTCCACCAAGGCCGGGCACCTTGTTGACACGTTCTCGGTGCAAACAACAGCCCTGTCTGAAGGTTTCCCCGGGGCTTCACCGCACACATCAGTGTTCACATTGCCACACCATATATACTGTACATACTCCTTTTACATTTCAACCATTAGTATGCTACAACATCCATATGCTGCTTCACATTAATGCTACATCACAGCAGTGTTTTACCATTCAAACCTCTGTGACTGCTGGGGCCTGTGATTGGGTGCATCAGTCACGGGACACAACCAATTTTTGGTCTCGAGGGGTCTGGAAAGGGCCAGGAGAAGCGGCAGGACCACAGAAAGGTCCAATAGTTTCAGGGGCAGAGGTCCAGACCAAAGGGGTTGTTGGCTCCAAGGGTGACACTGACAACCGGTTAAACCATACATGACAAGATATTCTGCCAAAAGAGAACGACATACTGTATACTGTCAGGTCTCATTCACACTTCAGTGAATCCTGAATGTTTGCTCTTCCATGTTCGCCAAAGACAGCACATGTGCCCATTTACTCATGGAGACATGCACCACTTTGGTCTGTAATGCAGACCAAACAAGCCCCTTTAAGTATATGGGTTTGTGAAAAAATACTGACACAACACAGATGCCATCCGTGTTCTCTCTTTTTTTTTTAATAGACCATTGGTAAGAGATGCACTGGAAATAAATTTTCAGCTGAGCAGTGCCCTTAGAATACAGATGACATGTGGAAGACACGTGGACCCCAAACACAGATTCTACACAAACATCTTCATGGATGAAACATTAACAGATTTTCCACAGACATCAGACATGATGTATGCCCACCTATACCCATTTGTGGGTAATGGGTAAAGGTTGGCATATTTAACTGTTGCCCTGCAAATCTATCAGAATGCAGGCCATTTTTGGCAATGTTTTCTGACTGTGAAGCAGCATATGGATGTTGTAGCATACTAATGGTTGAAATGTAAAAGGAGTATGTACAGTATATATGGTGTGGCAATGTGAACACTGATGTGTGCGGTGAAGCCCCGGGGAAACCTTCAGACAGGGCTGTTGTTTGCACCGAGAACGTGTCAACAAGGTGCCCGGCCTTGGTGGAGTGAAAGCCCCACATTAAGTAGCCACTAAGCTAGTTGGTGATCACTAAAATAATTAGTATAGCTAGCTACAGCTAGTTCCAGGGTGGGCTTTTACTGGGAACAGGTAATGTGCTGGGTGGGTGCCTGTTCCCCATGCTCCAGTCCGGGGTTTCAGACATGTTCGTGTCCATTTAGTCCTGCTGCTGGACAAGGTATGTCCCACTCTGAGAGAGTTTTGGAAACAGAGTCTAACAGAGGCTCTGTGTGAGTGGTCTCAGCCAGGTTGGCTGAGGGGCCACGAGGCTAGGCGATAGCATGAAGTTTGGGGACGCAGTGACGCCTGCGGGTACAAGGGTCACCAGGCCAGAGTTGGGAAGACTACTGGGCCACACTCCCAAAGGCACTGGACTTGCTACAGTCGGGAGGCTGCTGGACTGCATGGGTGAAAAAGCGCATGTTGGTACTGTGTGTGAACGATGTTTGTTCAGTGAGATAGGATTATCCCTGTTTAGTTAGAGCCCAGGCGGGCAAGGTGTTTTATTTTGTATTTTGTTATCTTTGCTATGCCGTGTGCCACAATAAAAGCAATGTTTGGCCCCTAAAGCTGCGGTGGACGACAATCTTTGTGCAAATGGTCCCCGAAAGAAAGCTACCCCTCACAATGGACAAATGGTCTCATGTAAATTTAGAAGCAGGAACAACTTTTAATTTGAGGTGTCTTAGTTTTAGAATGTTATACGTGGTATATGTGGTATGTTATGTGGTATAATTTTGTCAGTAATTTATGATATTATAAAGGTCTTTTGGTCATGTATAGCACTGTTATGTGGAAATATACCACATATGGGAATTCTGTCTGAAACAAGTTATCCCTATGCGCAGGTTAGGGGATAACTATCAGATAGTGAGGTCCTACTGCAGGGATCCCTATGGATCACAAGAACGATGACCCCTACTCGTGGAGACCCTGAAAAGGATGTAGCAGCAGGTCAAGCATGTGCGCTGAAGATGAGTACAAGTGCTCTGCTGTTTCCAGCAGTCCCATAGAGATGACTAGAGCTGTGGTCATACCAGCTTACTATTTTAACATTCTATTCACGCTGGGGGCTCAGGGACCTCCACATTCCTGATTGGTGGTGGTCTCAGAGGTTATATTCCAGATGGTCATACATTCATAACACAATTTGTTTGTGGACCAAGCCTGTTATATCTAGAAAACTTTAGTATCACCTGCCTTTCCCAGGTATACTGACTTTCTTGTCTGTGCCTTAACCACACCAGGACTATGCACCGGCCATCAGTGTGCATCTTGAGGACAATTTATGTAACAAGGTAGTTTATACCTCTTAACCAGCTCAGACCGCCTCACGCATAATCGCGTGATCTCGGCGGCGGGTTATTCCTAGTTGACGCGTCGGTCGTCATCTCGCGAGATTTTGTATAAATATTTTTAAAAGTTGTCATTTACAGAGATATTTCTCACACACAGCATGGGTATATGTAAAATACACCCCAAAACACATTGCCCTACTTCTCCTGAGTACAGTGATACCACATGAGTGACACTTTTGCAGACAAGATGCGCAAAGGGGCCTAATTCCAATGAGTACCTTGTAGGAGGGCATTTTACGCATTTGTATTCCAGACTTCTTCTCACGCTTTAGGGCCCTAAAATGCCAAGGTATTCCGTGGAGGCATGGCCAATTCATAGAAGATTTTTTGGCACAAGTTAGTGGAAGTTGACTTTTTTTTTTTTTCTTACAAAGTCTCATATTCCACTAACTTGTGACAAAAGAAAATTTACATGAACTCACCATACCCCTCATGGAATACCTTGGGGTGTCTTCTTTCTAAAATGGGGTCACTTATGGGGTTTTTATACTGTCCTGGTATTTTAGAGGCCTCTAATGCGTGAGAAGTAGTTTGGAATCCAAATGCATAAAAATGTCCTGTGAAATCCTAAAGGTACTCATTGGAATTTGGGCCCATTTGCTGCAATAAAGTGTCATTCATGTGGTATTGCCGTACTCAGGAGAAGTAGGGCAATGTGTTTTGGGGTGTATTTTTACATATACCCATGCTGGGTGTGATAAAATATTTCTGTAAATGACAACTTTTAAAAAATTTATGTTAATGTTTCATCCATGAAGATGTTTGTGTAGAATCTGTGTTTGGGGTCCACGTGTCTTCCACATGTCATCTGTATTCTAAGGGCACTGCTCAGCTGAAAATTTATTTCCAGTGCATCTCTTACCAATGGTCTATTAAAAAAAAAAGAGAGAACACGGATGGCATCTGTGTTGTGTCAGTATTTTTTCACAAACCCATATACTTAAAGGGGCTTGTTTGGTCTGCATTACAGACCAAAGTGGTGCATGTCTCCATGAGTAAATGGGCACATGTGCTGTCTTTGGCGAACATGGAAGAGCAAACATTCAGGATTCACTGAAGTGTGAATGAGACCTGACAGTATACAGTATGTCGTTCTCTTTTGGCAGAATATCTTGTCATGTATGGTTTAACCGGTTGTCAGTGTCACCCTTGGAGCCAACAACCCCTTTGGTCTGGACCTCTGCCCCTGAAACTATTGGACCTTTCTGTGGTCCTGCCGCTTCTCCTGGCCCTTTCCAGACCCCTCGAGACCAAAAATTGGTTGTGTCCCGTGACTGATGCACCCAATCACAGGCCCCAGCAGTCACAGAGGTTTGAATGGTAAAACACTGCTGTGATGTAGCATTAATGTACCATTCAAATCTCTGTGACCACTGAGGCCTGTGATTCACTCCACCTGTCACAGGCCGCTTTCTGGTCCGGCATGTAATGGAAGCGACCGAGAATAGATTATCGGTGGGACCAAGGACAGGTCTTTTAATTTCAGGGGCTTCAAGGGCACAGGTCCAGACCAAAGAGGTTGTCGACTCTAAGGCCGGACAATCCTTTTAATTTCTCTTCCACTGACAGCATATTACACTGAATCAACCTCACTATTGCCAATTCTTCTACTTTATTATACTTATCAGGAAACATATGAATGTGTCCTTCCTTACCTTTTCACATGTTTCAAGATATCCCAAGATAAATGGCACAAGATGACCTGCTTTGAAAAAAAAAATCACTTCATTGTACACATCTGATAGAGAAAACAAGCTATCGACTATTATACACCATCCTGTGATGCTGTCCTGTGTAATTCCACATGCTTTACATGGAAGATTCAGCTCTGATACTTTGAAATAATGTTGAACATATTAGGCAGCATTAGAAATAAATTGGAAACTGTTTACATGTGGTAAAAGAGTGTTGCAATCAGTGGCAGATATAGTGTAAAAGAGGGGCCCATAGCATGCTGGAAGAATTCTGGCATGACCATCCGGCTATTCTTCCCTGAATGATTTTGGTGGGGTTAGCTAATGCAAAATTGTAAGTGTGGACTGGCCAGTATTGATGTCCGGAACTATTCGCCAGCGAATGGTTCCCGGCGAACATAGGTTGTTCGCTTTCGCCGCGGCCGGCGAACATATGCGATGTTCGCGTTCGCCCCTATACTTTTTGATTGAGCAAACTTTGACCCTGTACCTCACAGTCAGCAGACACATTCCAGCCAATCAGCATACCCTCCCTCCCAGACCCTCCCACCTCCTATCAAAAAGCAAGGATGGCATCCATATTAGATTCATTCTGAAGCTGCAGTGTTAGTAGTTGTAATCGCAATGCGATTAATATAACCTGTATTAATCGCATTGCGAATTCAACTTAGAGCTGGGTTCCTAATGGTTGTATTGCTAGAATATAACGAAGATTGAGAATATAGTGCTATATTCTCAATCTTCGTTATATTCTAGCAATACAACCATTAGGAACCCAGCTAAAGTTGAATTCGTAATGCCATTAATACAGGTTATATTAATCGCATTGCGAATTCAATTTAGAGCTAGGTTCCTAATGGTTGTATTGCTAGAATATAACGAAGATTGAGAATATAGTGCTATATTAGTTATATTCGTCAATTCTAGCAATACAACCATTAGGAACTCAGATCTAAGTTTTAATCGCAATGCGATTAATATAAGCTGTATTAATCGCATTGCAAATTCAACTTAGAGCTGGGTTCCTAATGGTTGTACAGCTAGAATATAACGAAGATTGAGAATATAGTGCTATACTCTCAATCTTCGTTATATTCTAGCAATACAACCATTAGGAACCCAGCTCTAAGTTGAATTCGCAATGCGATTAATGCAGGTTATATTAATCGCATTGCGAATTCAACTTACCACACTCTGCGTCAACTAAGTAATTTTCCATGGGAGTTTTGCCATGGATCCCCCTCCGGCATGCCACAGTCCAGGTGTTAGTCCCCTTGAAATAACTTTTCCATCACTATTGTGGCCAGAAAGAGTCCCTGTGGGTTTTAAAATTCAGAGGTAAGGAGAATATAAATGCTGAATAGGTGGGACGCCACTGAAAAGCAGGACTTTGAGAATTCTGTTTTAACCTTTTCTCCACTAATGAGGCATGGAATGAAGTATTAGATATTGAAATACCCCATACGCTTCTCCATTATATATGGACATCCTTTATACGAATTGAATATTTAATACGGTGTCATAACTAAAGGGGTTGAAGAGTAATCGGCATTGTATATGAAATTGGACTGTATTCAAGTGGGTTGATGGACTCTTGATATAAGCTGCTAACTTCCGTTTATTTATTTTATTAATCGGCATTGTATATGAAATTGGACTGTATTCAAGCGTGTTGATGGACTCTTGATATAAGCTGCTAACTTCCGTTTATTTATTATCCATTTTGTATTGTGATACATATGAAATTTAGGAGGAGAATTAACAATTTTTGACTGGTTTATTCCAGCTGCCTCAGTTTTTTTTATATATACCCATTTTTTTTATATATATTCATTTTTTTTAATTTTTCCTTTTTTATGAAATGATGTGTATGCATTTATATGAATTGATTTGAAATAAATGACCAAATTCTGCTACTCTAGATATTGAGTGCCATATCATTGAACTTATATTGAAAAGTAACTCTTTTTGGGTGTGTGGAGCTCACACAAATAGATATTGAGCACCACTTTTCATCTGTTTTCCGGAAGAGCCACCTCTTTTGTACACTTATCTTTGGGACATTTTAGCTCCATTAGGGTAGAGCTCACTGTGGAAACAGGATGGATATCTGGAGTTATGCAAAAAATAAGCGGTTGAATCTTGAATCTTTTAATTTTGATGTTCAAGATGGAAGAGAGATAACAGAAAATCAATCTATATCTGTAGTATTTAGGGAAGCTGAAACTCTGTTATTAAAACAGCTAAGATAGAGATGGAAAATAAATCCCTACAGCAATATATACGTGAGGATATCGTACCAAAATGCCTGAGCCTGACTAAAACCCCGGCCCAGGACTTATGGAACCCTGAGTTCGAGATAGAGGGGAATACATTATTAAAGGAACAGTCAAAATTACTGATCCAATTGATCATTAAACGTAGGATGGTGATTTTGGAAGAAGTGACGAGCCAACTAAATGTGATAAAGGAGAGAATTGAAAGATTTCAGAAGGATGAAGAGTATGGGATTTGGCAACAGAGGCTTTGTAAAAGTCTAGATAGGGTGGAACAAGAGATCATTGATAAAAAAAAATTAAGAAAATAAAAAAACAAGTATTGGTTAATAAACAATCCCCCAATGAACAACAAGAAAGAGGAGCACAAAGTAGTGCTAGGGAGGTGGATCGAGAAAGACAAGATAGGGATATCCAGTCGAATAACAATAGGAAATATGCAGTACTTGTGAGTAATAAATTTTAAATCTTAATGGATGAGCATTTTTTAGACAAAACCCACCTCATCACAGAACACGGACACGGAGAAGATCACAGAAAACCCCAACGCACGACTACCAGAGGAAAACATCAGGGACACATCATTACAATCTCAGACACAAATATATGGAAGGAACACGGAGTTGTGTGGCGAATACACAGAACAGGGGCAGACACAGATCACCAGTGAGGGATCACATAGAACACAGGGAAATGAATTGGGAGGGAAGAAGAGGAAGATACGAAGAGGGAGGGGGAGGAGAAATAAGGAGATACAAATGAAAGAGGGGTCACAGGATATAGTAGTGAATTTGAGCGACACAACACTAACAGATGCACAAAGAAAATTATTAAATAGGGGTTTCAAATTTGCACCAACGAATAAGCTGAACCACTTTGATGCCTATATTGGCATTGAAAAATTTGTGAGAGGGTTATGTCTTAAGAAATATTTTTTAAAGAATTCAGTGGAGAGAACTATAGGAGTGACACAGGACTACATACATACGGGGTTGAGGAAAAAATCAAGGAAATACCCTATACAAGAGTTAAGTGCAGAGATTAATACATTCCGTCGGTCGGTTGAATATGATATTAGAAAAATTAAAAACAATAATATGCAAAACAATATAACCAATCAAGAAATTAGAGCTACAGTATAAGGAAGTTACAGAGGAAAGAGAATTTGGTGATAAGACCAGCCGATAAAGGGGGGGGGGGGATGGGGCGATTGTTGTGTGGGGAGTAGAAGAATATAACAGGGAATGCTCTAGGCAACTAGAGGATGGGTCTACGTACATGAAACTGCAATCTGATCCAACTATGAGGTTTCAGGGTGAGACAGGTTTATAAAAAAAATATAATAGACAAACAGAAATTACATAAAAATCCCGTCCAGCCACCAGGCCGTCCTATAGTGTCTGGGATTGGCTCAGTCACGTGTAATTTGTCAAAATACATCGACAAACTCCTTCAACCGGCAGTAAAGAAAATGAGAACTTATATTAGGGATACCACCCAAATCATTGAAGTTTTAGAGAATCTCAAATATAAATCAGGATGGAAGATATGTACATTAGATGTACAATCACTATATACAATAATTGATCATGAACAGGGAGTGAAGGCAATGAAACAACAACTGCTGAAGGAAGGAAGACTTAAAGGAGAACAGATAGAGTTCTTGGAAGAAAGTGTAAAATTTATCTTATCACGTAATTATTTCCACTTTGGGTCAGATTTTTATGTACAGAGATGTGGTACCGCCATGGGCACCAGGTTCACTTCAAGTTATGCGAATCTCTTTATGGCTGATTGGGAGGAGAACTACGTTTTATCGCGACTTGGAGCGAACCTGGTGCAATGGTTTAGGTACATAGACGACATCATCATGATTTGGAATGGCAACGAGGATTCCCTGAATTCCTGCATAGAAATGTTGAACGAAAATGATAGGAATATACGCCTTTCCTCTAATGTATATGTAGATAGATTGGAGTTCCTGGATCTGAGTATCCATATAGAGGGTGAAAATATAGTGTGTAGTACATTTCAGAAGGATGTAGCGAAAAATAGTTTTATCCCATACACTAGTGGCCACCTACCTATGTGGTTGCTGAATATACCGTATGGACAGTTTAGACGTGTTAAACGTAATTGCACGAGGAGTGAAAAATTCGAGGAGGAAGCATACAATATGAAGGAACAATTTTTAGTTAAGGATTATCCCCCAGACCTTGTGGAAACATCATTAGAAAAAGTCCGGCAGTTAGATAGAAAATCCTTCTTTGAACCGGGCAAACCAAAAGATGAAGATGGAAAGGAGGCAATGTTGAGGGTTGTTCTACCATTTAATGGACAATACCAAAAAATACAACATATAATAAAAAATATTGGCATTTCCTGAAAGGAGATAAAGTAATAGGCCCTTACATACCTGATGTACCACAGATAGTCTATAAGAAAGCACCCAACTTGGGTCTGAAAATAGCTCCTACGGTTAAAAGAAAAAAGGGGAACAAACAGGCAGTACACAAAATGATCGGTATGAGAGGCTTTTACAGGTGTGGCTCTTGTGTTAACTGTCGGTCAACATGTTTTGCAAGGAAAACAACAGATATAGTCTCTCCAGTGAATTCTTATGCATATAAGATACAGGAATTCCTCACATGTAGTACTACAAGTGTGATCTATGTGATTAGATGTCCTTGTAATAAACTATATGTGGGGCATACTAAAAGAATGTTAAAAGTAAGGATTGCGGAACACCTAAATAATATTAAAAAGGATATCTAGACCATCCACTCTCTAGACATTTTAAAGAACATCATGCACAGAAAATTAAGGGCCTAACTTTTTTGGCAATACAGAAAATTGAGACAGACTGGAGGGGGGGCGGGGCAATCATATTGATAAGATGTCCAGGATTGAGTCCAGGTGGATTTTTGATCTGAATACTCAAATTCCATATGGACTGAATATGGAAATGGCGATTTTCGGTTTCCTGTAGGGGTGGGCGTCTTTCCCTGATGTGTGGTCGGCTGGTATTTTTTACGTACATCCGACTGCACCTTGGTGAGTGGCCGCCATCCTATCAGTCCTCGATAGGAAGATTGGTTCAAATCACATGCTCTTCATCCATCTCTGAATTTGGAGAAACTAGTGTAAAATTATGGAATGATTCATCTATTTCCTGTATAGAATGGAGATTTAAATTATGCTCCATCCAGAACGTAAAGTAGTGTATTTCAGCAGTAATGCGAGTAAAAAGGCAATGAGTCCTAAAAAACGCAATGAAATCGCAATTTCTTTTTTTAAAAATAAAACGCAATGAAATCGCAACTATGTTCTAAGTTGATTTGGAAGTATTTCTGAAACTGTAATTGTATACTATTGTAGATCACGGTGATTTGTAGAATATTATTTTGGAATATATATATATATATATATTTTTTTTTTTAAATGTCGGAGGTTTTATGCCGTCATAATATTTACGTTTTAAGTTTTAGGTATTTTATCTGTCGAAAATATGTAAGAATCGAGCCCAGCCGAAATAGTACAGATGTAATGGAAGTTCCAATGATAAAAAACACAACGAAACTATACTTACAGATGAGTCCCATCAATGAGGATGCCACAATCCAGGTCAGAGTTTTGAGATACCACTAATAGCCATCCGGACTGGGGTTTGGTGATTCCTTGATCCAATGATGCAATAGGGTATAAAAAGGTGCCAGATGGAGCATTAGGCCACCACTGAGGAAGAGGTCAGTACCGCATGGGACCTCAAAACACGTTTGGGAACAACTGGCACTACTGGCACTTTTAGATTGAGCGTACGCCGAAGTTAGAGATACAAGTCGGGTGTGCGATTGTTTTTCACTCATATAATCGCTTTCCACCTTCACTACGGAACCTATTGCGACTGAAGCAAGCAAAGGTAGAGCTGCAGAGGATTCAGCTAAGGATTGTGGAAATTGAAGGACTTTCTTATCCTTGCGTCCACTGAAAATCTACGCCATTAACACGTGGCACGCTGATAGCCAATACAAGTGCTATTACCCATGAGCCCTATGGAGGTAAGGAGAATATAAATGCTGAATAGGTGGGACGCCACTGAAAAGCAGGACTTTGAGAATTCTGTTTTAACCTTTTCTCCACTAATGAGGCATGGAATGAAGTATTAGATATTGAAATACCCCATACGCTTCTCCATTATATATGGACATCCTTTATACGAATTGAATATTCAATACAGTGTCATAACTAAAGGGGTTGAAGAGTAATCGGCATTGTATATGAAATTGGACTGTATTCAAGCGGGTTGATGGACTCTTGATACAAGCTGCTAACTTCCGTTTATTTATTATTCATTTTGTATTGTGACACATATTAAATTTAGGAGGAGAGTTATCAATTTTTGACTAGTTTATTCCAGCTGCCTCGGTTTTTTTTTATATATATCCTTTTTTTATATATATTCATTTTTTTTAATTTTTCTTAATTTTTCCTTTTTTATGCGATGATGTGTATGTATTTATATGAATTGATTTGAAATAAATGACCAAATTCTGCTACTCCAGATATTGAGTGCCATACCATTGACCTTATATTGAAAAGTAACTCTTTTTGGGTGGGTGGAGCTCACACCAATAGATATTGAGCACCACATTTCATCTGTTTTCCGGTAGAGCCACCTCTTTTGTACACTTATCTTTGGGTTTTAAAATTTGCATGTCTATTGAAGTCTATGGCGGTTTGCCCTGTTCCCCCATTCGCGAACATTTGCGTAAATTTGCATTTGCCATTCGCGAACGGAAAATTTTATGTTCGTGACATCTCTACTGGCCAGTAGACCCACATCATCTGCCAGCAACAGATATAGAATTCGGTGTGTTGAATAAGCCACTACTTGAGGTGTTAGGCAGTTACTTATTCAGTGGGCGCTGTTTTGGCTTGGATTGTACGTTGGCTTTCAATGATCATTACATATAAGCTTTCTATAGTATATATGTTTGTGAGTATGAATAAATACTGCTTTTATATTCTATGGTTAGTTGGAGGTACTCCATTATACACCTTTCTGTATCCTATCTGGAACTGGATAGAGGTTTTTTAGCTTGAAAGCTCTTTGGAATGGAATATGCATTAAAGAGTAACTAAACCTTTATATAAACCTTTAATATGTTGTCCCTATTGCCCAAATATAACTGTCTCTGATATACTTTATTAATCCATTTTCTTTTTTTACTAAACTTTTCCCTACTTAAAGTGCACCATTCACTGTGCTCTTAAAACTCTGTTCTCTGTACACCACTGACTGCTCAATGGTGTACGGAGTACAGAGTACACATTTTATCAATGGTGCCGCAGCAGTGCTGTGAGTGCAAGCAGGAGCAGCATTGTGCCCTCCGGAGGATTACTAGCTCCTGGCATAGCACATGGGTATTCTGTAACCGTGTGCTATGCCAGGATTAGCTGAGCAGAAGAGGCTCCAACATGCAGTTCTCTTAGGTTAGTGGAGCAGGTAGAAGCAGAATCCACTCCGCTCAGCTAATCCTGGCATAGCACATGGTTACAGAGTACCCATGTGCAATGCGAAGAGTTAGTAATAGTCCAGGGAGTAAGGGCAGGAGCAGCAATATACGCTCCTGCCCTTACTCACAGCGCTGCGCTGCCTCATGCATAAAATGTACTCTGTACTCCGTACACAACTGAGCAGTCAGTGGCGTACAGAAAACTGAGTTTTAAGCACACTGGGAATGGTGCGCTTTAGGTAGGGAAAAGTGTAGTGGAAATAGAAAATTTATTAATAAAGTATTTTAGAGATTATAAGGGCATTAGGGACAACATATTACAAGTTTACATAAAGGTCTACTTACTCGTTAAGTAGTAACTGACTGGTTTGTTAATTATTTATGGGATTGAAGGAGAGAAGAGCTGCTGTATTCCTCCCAATATCGAGACACTGATTGTTATAGCAGTGCTCCGGGCCCACCATCCGGGTGGGCACGGCTGCCATTTTGCTCACCCGCTCTGGCTCTTCTAGCAGCTCAAATCTGCCAGTGTTCCCTTCCTTCGACTTGACTGGCATTCCTCTCCTCCAAACAGGCTAGCCCAGACTCTACTGTGCCTGGAGCACAGTGAGCATGCTCCCTCTAGCTTATAAAGGCCAGCGTGCATGCACTCTAATCTTCCCTAGCCAATGGATGGCCGCAGGAAGTACTATAGGCACATTTGCCTGTAGTAAGATGCCTGAGCAATAGGTTCTAGTTTGCTAGTTTCCTGAAAAGGTGTGCCATTGCTTGTTTACCTGTACCCTTCACTGCTGGATTTGACCCTTTGCTCCCTGACATGAGCTCTGCCTGATCTCCCTATTGACCCTGAACTATCTGCCCTGACCTCAGACTGTTTATTAAATTGCATGAACCCTGCCTCACATCACTTTGCCGATGCTTGATTAAGGTTTTGCCTGATCCCTTGGGGCTCTGCACCAATGTCAAATGACCCCTGTGAGGCCACAGTCACTTGAACAGAGAATTCCCCGAGAGATAGCAACCTAGTGGTTCCCCTGTAAAGAGTGGATACCAGGGGCCCACTTTGATAACGCTCTTAAGAGTATCCCAAAGCCGAATCTATTAAAGTGACATAGCGGATCCACATCCCCTTCATAACATTAGTAGAGTACAATATGTGCATGTTTGGACATTTTAAGAAATTAAGTACTTTCTTCATAGATTGTGGAGACAATTTATCATTCTAAGTGTATGGTGCTCATTTCCTTCTTTCATTTAGTTTTTTCCCCCTTTTTTCCATGTATAAAAGTTAGTTTAAGACAAATAGTTGACAACTTGTAAACAGACCACTACATACTCTGGAGACTCACTGACTGAATATGGTATATAGAATGATTATGTATATGATTTCTTTCTTTTAAAAAATAGTGCAATTTTGACGAAGTCTGGTCCACACTCGTTTCAATCAATTTTTCTATATTTAAACTAGAAACTGAAATGAGACATTTTACAATTGTGTTTCCATCACTATATAAGGCACAATTCAGAGTGCCAAAGAAAACAGAAGCAGACTTATATTAGGAAACATTGCACTGTGCCAAATGCCTGCAATTGCTTGAAAGCTTCCCTTGTTCATCGTTCCTTCCTTGGACAATTCTTCTGAAAGGACCCTACACATTTAATGTTTCCATTTCTTTAACTTACCACCAGCAGTAATGACAAAGCAATAGCACAGCTGGTCTTACTTAAAGAAATAAATGTGGAGTGAAGAGACTACAGACGTGTTGCTTGGAGTTTTGTACGTGCTTTCTGTTTCACTTGATGTGAAGGACTGTTAACAGAAGACTGCTTTTTAAAAACAGCAGTCCTGCCAGAAGCCTATAATGGTTTAACTAGCATAATGCTGATGCCTCAGCACTTCATCTAGACGAAAACGTACTGGCATTATTTAAAGACATAGGTCATTTACAGAAACCTGGAAGCCATTAGTCATCGTTCATCTGGTTATTACGAACGTGATTTTCTGCAAGTGTATTAATATTTTTAGAATATAAAACTTTGCTTTAACAGGATTGTCTCATCAGAAACAACCCCTTTCAGGAATCGGGGGGAGGGGGTAGCTGCAGCCTTTCCTCTGCAATGGGTAAATATAGAACTACATTGATGATGGTCATCCATGTAATACAAGGATAGCTCAAGTCCAGCACAACAAGAGCTATACAAACAGTGTTGCCTTCCTTTAAGGCTGATAGAAGGAGGTTCCAGAGTGGGACACCCCTCTACGATGTCCACATACAGTTGTGTTCAAAATTATTCAACACCCACTGAAATTGAGTGTTTTGGCCAGTTTGACATTGATTTTGATCATTTCAGTCATCTTGTTTACAATTAAATCAAAGAGGCACTTGTAAGTCAGACAAATATAACATAACATTTATAATGAAATAACCACAAATGTATTTTCTGTGCTCACATCATTATCAGTTTTATTCAACCCCCAAGTGACATCTTAATACTTAGTACAACATCCTTTTCCAGTTATAACAGCTTTTAAACATGAAGCATAGCTTGACACAAGTGTCTTGCCGCGATCTACGGGTATCTTCGCCAATTCTTCATGGACAAAAGCCTCCAGTTCAGTCACATTCTTAGGCTTGCGCGCTGCAACTGCTTTCTTTAAGTCCCACCAGAGGTTCTCAATCGGATTTAAGTCTGGTGACTGCGATGGCCACTTCAAAATGTTCCATCCTTTAATCTGCAACCATGCTCTAGTGGACTTGGAGGTATGCTTGGGATCATTGTCCTGTTGAAAGGTCCAACGTCTCCCAAACCTCAGGTTTGTGACAGACTGCATCACATTTTCATCCAATATCTCCTGGTACTGAAGAGAATTCATGGTACCTTGCATACGCTAAACCTTCCCTGTACCTGTAGAAGCAAAACAACCCCAAAGCATGATTGACCCCCCGCCATGCTTCACAGTAGGCAAGGTGTTCTTTTCTACATAGGCCTTGTTCTTCCTCCTCCAAACATAGCGTTGATCCATGGGCTCAAACAGTTATAATTTTGTTTCATCGGTCCACAGAACACTATCCCAAAACTTTTGTGGTTTGTCCACATGACTTTGGCATACTGCAGTCGACTCTTCTTATTCTTTGGAGACAGCAAGGGGGTGCGCCTGGGAGTTCTGGCATGGAGGCCTTCATTACGCAGTGTGCGCCTTATTGTCTGAGCTGAAACTTCAGTACCCGCATCTGACAAATCTTTTTTCAGTTCCTCAGCAGTCACACGGGGACTTTTGTCCACTTTGCGCTTCAGGTAGCGCACAGCAGTCGAAGTCAGCATCTTCTTTCTGCCACGACCAGGTAGCGTTTCAACAGTGCCCTTTGCCTTGAATTTGCGAATGATGCTTGCTATGGTGTCTCTTGGTATGTTTAACATCTTTGCAATCTTCTTATAGCCATTGCCCTTCCTGTGAAGAGAAATCACCTCTTCTCTTGTCTTCCTGGACCATTCTCTTGACTTCACCATGTTTGTAAACACACCAGTAAATGTCTAGAAGGAGCTGAGTATCACAGTCATTTTAAATCTGCCTAATTGGTGCTTATTATGCTTGATTGCTGTTCCTTGACATCCACAGGTGTTTTCAATACCTGATCGAAAACACTTGCATGAACCTCTGTTCTTAAGAGTGGTAGTCTTTAAGGGGTTGAATAATTGTGTCAATGAAGAAATCTCAAAAAAACATTTAATACTGTATTACAAAAACAATTGATGTAATTTTAGTTGCATTTGGTTCTTTAAAAAGTCCTTGTAAGATTTCATTCTGAACACAATTACAAATGTACACTAAATTCCCTAAAACCCTTTACAGCATTGGGGGTTGAATAATTTTGAACACAGCTGTACCCTAAAATTGATTTTATGAATGAGCCCCTTTAAAAATATTGTTTTAAAGGGACAATTCTTGATTGAGACTATTTTGCAGACCATAGGTTCTCTTTTTACCATTTTTAATATCATAATTCACATTACATGCTCAGATAATAAAATATTTTGCTAGATTCATCCATACAGGTATCCTCAGCATCTTACGTAAGTAATACCCACAGGGATCCTAGGATATGAAGTCTATGGTGCACTTGGTAGGGGCATCACCAATGTGCCTGCCTGTAAAAAGCAAGGAACACGGTGGTCTCTAGTCAGTTCTATATGTTACTTAGTACACATAAAAACCCAATGGACAGTGGTCAGTTGACTTTTCATGAATTTAGCCCAAATATATATGTATATACCGTCTAAGTCTTCATAAACACCACCATTACCTCTTAAAATAACTGAGTCATGATGCAGTGCTTGGTTCTGTGAAAAAAGACCACATGAAACAAGCCTACATGAAAATTACGCACAGAAAAAAAAAAAAAAAACATTGTCATATAAGCACACAAGAAAAATGCCAAAATGGAAAAATAGCCACATAGAAAAATGACCACAAGAAAGAATGTCACATGGAAAAAATACCCAAACAGAAAAATGCCAAGAAAGAGCTCTGTGTGATTCAAAGGTCCTGTTAGTGATATTGGATCAGCAAGCATTGTGCTGTGTGTACATTTCTGTATGTTACCTCATAACTGAACGCTCAGATGTAAACTTCTGTAAACTTCTGTTTTGTGTGCAGGTAACAAAGAAAATGGTAAACTGAGCAAGGTAAATCTGTGCAGGTTCAATGGGACCCTCTAGTCATGCTCCTCCTTCATGAAAGGAACAGAAACAAAAAAGTACTGTCAGCCGCCCCACACCTCTGCTGACTGGTGAGCTCTTGTTAGGATGAGGGTATGATGGGGCACTGTGACTGGCATTGTAGTGGGGTACTGACTGGCAGGGGCGTAACGATCGCAGTCGCAGAGAGTGCGACTGCGACCGGGCCCGGCGGGGGAGGGGGCCCGCTTCGCTCACATGTAATGGGAGCGCTCTGACAGGGCCCGGCATGAAGCACAGTGACAATGCCAGGCCCCGGTTAGACCGATCTGTAAGCATGTATAATATGCGCCCCTGCAGAGACTAGACGGGGAGCAGAGGCAAGTGAGGCAAGTGGGGGGTGGCGCACATACTCACCCGGCAGTTCTTGTCACTGCCGGGTTGTCCTCTCCAGCGTGAAGCAGGGAGCACTCTCCGCTCTCCGCTTCACTTACCTTCACAGCGCTGGAGCTCCCCTGCTGGCTGCTCATGGCACTGCTGGCTGTGGGAGGAGTGCTGAAGCCCGGGAATCAGCCTCCAGAGACCAGGTCCAGAACAGCCAGCACTGCAGCACGATGTGTGTGATACCTTCTTCCCTGATGACAGGTATGTTTTTTTGTTTTTAAATAAAGCTGCAGACTGGAGGCAAAGGGGGTTGGGGGTCGCCCAACAAGCATGAGGGGGCACAAAAGTGGGCATTTTAGTGAGGGGGCACCTAATCTGACATGACTACTGTAAGGGGGCCCATATTCTGGCCATAACTACTGTAAGGGGGCCCATATTCTGGCCATAACTACTGTGAGGGGGCACATATCTGGGCATATTACTGTGAGGGGGCACATATCCGGGCATATTACTGTGAGGGGGCACATATCCGGGCATATTACTGTGAGGGGGCACATATCCGGGCATATTACTGTGAGGGGGCACATATCTGGGCATATTACTGTGAGGGGGCACATATCTGGGCATATTACTGTGAGGGGGCACATATCTGGGCATATTACTGTGAGGGGGCACATATCTGGGCATATTACTGTGAGGGGGCACATATCTGGGCATATTACTGTGAGGGGAACATATCTGGGCATATTACTGTGAGGGGGCACATATTTGGCCATAACCACTGTGAGGGGGTATAACTAGGTGTGAGGGGCCACAAGGAGGACATAACTATTGTGAAGGGGCCACAAGGTGGGCTTCACTACTGTGAGGGGCCACAATGTGGCCATTAGTGCTGTGTGGTAGCACTTAGGGAAATGTCCTAGATTACCCTGCTATACCATCACCAACCCTTCCTGATGTGATTATTCTTTTTTCTCACCACAGGGACCTTGTTCTGGATCCAGCGGACATCACGCCAACGCCAGCGACACCCTGGATGAGGTAGGACCGGATTTTATTAGTTAGGAATGGGTGAGTGTAGCCATACATTGGGCTAAGGTCCGCAATTCCGTTATGCATTTTGTGGAACGGAATTGCGGACCCATTCATTTCTATGGGGACACACTTTGTCCCGCTCGGATCCAGAATTGCGGATCCGCACTTCCGGGTCCGCACTTCTGTTCCGCAAAAAAATAGAACATGTCCTATTCTTGAAAGAAAAGGCATTTTCTATATAGTGCCGGCTTTGTGCGGTCCGCAAAATGCGGAATGCACATTTGATGCCTTTATATAAATGGGGGGGGGGGGGGCCTAATCCAAAGTTTGCACCCGGGCCCATAACACTCTAGTTACGCCACTGCTGACTGGTATTATGGTACTGACTAGCTGATATGGTGGTGTGGGTCATTGACTTTAATTGTGGTGGGACACTGTGGCACTATATATATATCCATATATATCTATCATATTGCCTGAATTTTATCCAATTGAAATATACATTAAAATAGAAAATCTCTTTTTTATGGTGCTAATACCTCACTTGCCTGTTTTCTGTGACTTAAGTTGTTTTCCAGGAATGAATGATGGCCACCAGAATCCTGACCTAGAATGTTAGCAGAACTGGTTGCCACCAATTGCAGAGCTGCCTAGGGAGGTGAAGGGGCAGTGCCTCACTACACACTATGCTCTGGCACTTGCATATACTACACATTGGTTAGAGCTCCTGTTAGGCTGTCCAGTCATGATAGCATATCATATACAGAATCATAACATTACCATCTATTGTAGAGCAGTGTAATTTGTAGTGAGGCCCCATCCTCTCGCTCCCCAACAAAGCTCTACAAGTACTGGCAACCAGTCCTGCTCAGATTCTAGGACACGTTGCTCGTGGACATTTTTAATCCTTCCTAGAGAACCTCTGACCATGCGTCACTGGGTCATGTGAGGCATGGATAACATGTGAGTGCTATGGCCAATCTTTGGCTGCAGTGGTCACGAATGACCCGCATCAAACCAGATGTTGACATGGAGACCTGTAGAGCCAGCAATGGATAGAAAAGGTCCCCAGGAGTGAACAACCCCTTTAATATACACTCAAAAGCATTAAAGCCCTCTTCATACACAGGACACTTTTGAATAACAGTGAAATATTATAAAACATTAGCATATTGATAATATAAAATACATTTAATACCTATACATTGTCATACATGGGTGGGGAATGGTTATGTACATGTTTATCTAAAATTATAAATATCTATTGAACCTGAACTGTGCATATTTTTGCCATGTGGTCACCTTTCCGCATGGGCATTTTTAATCTTGGGCAATTTTCTATTTATTTTTCTTGTGCGAATATGACAGTTTTTTTCTGTGAGTAATCTACATGTGTTTTTTTTATGCTTCCTTAATAGAGAGATCCACCAGGCATAATATATTTTTACTCTATAAACCCATATCTCAATTGTTGGGGAAGTAGGGCATAGTGTTGATCACGAATTTTCGAATTGCGAATATTGGCACTTCGAGAATTTGCGAATATTTAGAATATCGCAAAATATATTCGAATATTGCGAATATTCGTTTTATGCGAATTTTTTATATGCAAATTTTCGCATTAAAAATTCGCATAAACTGGTATTTAAAAGGTATCTTAAATGCCAGTTTATGCGAATTTTTATGCAAATTTCATGCAAATTTTTTATGCGAATTTTCGCAATCAGAAAATAATGACTGGAGATTACAAATTTGTGAATTTTCGAATATACGGTGAATATTCGCCCAAATATTCACGAAATATCGCGAATTCGAATATTGCTCCTGCCGCTCATCACTAGTAGGACATAGACAATGATGTGGCAATATTAGTTTGACTGCCATAATTTAAAAAAACTTTTTTTTTTTTTTTTTTTTTTACAGATAACAATAGAGAGAGAGGATGGACCAATTGTGTTTATGGTAGTTTCAATATTCCAATATGCAGATATGAGGAGGCAATTCCACCAAATGTACAGTAATAATCTTGGGTTTGAAAACAATTAATGTTGAAGGGAACTGAGTTTATATACATTTTTAAAGTGGTTATCCAGAGTTTGTAAAGTTATCCAAGGAGCAGACAGACTTTTAAAACAGAGAAAAAAACTATTATTCACCTGCTAAAGGTCCCTCCAGTCCAGAATTGTAGGTCTATTGCCTGGGTCTTCTGGGCTCCATCAGACCAGAAGTGATGACACCATGTACTATGTTCATATGACTGCTCAGTTAATCACTGGTTCTGCAGTGTCCAGGGCCGTCTTTAATATTGATTGGACCCTTGGCAAGAATTTACTTGCACCCCCTGGATCCCGCCTTTCAACACCCTAGCATGCAATCATGCCCTCCACCACAATACACACAATAAAAAAAAAAATAAGAATCCACACACCTCGTATACAATGCACAGAAATGTGCAGTGTGTGAGTATATCATAGTCAAACCACTGCTTTCCCATAGGGAACCATTAGGAGGCTATTGCGCATGCCTGGCTTCATAGAGATGCTTTGATCAATGCATTTCTATGAGGAGTGTTTAGTGTGAATGCTAGTGTTGCACATTGTGCAACACTGGACTAGGAAGTACCTCTAGTGGCCGTCTGATGAGAGGCCACTAGAGGTATTCCTTGGCAGTAATGTAAATACTGCCTTTTTTTCTGAAAAGGCAACGTTTACATTAAAAAGCTTGAAGCTGAACTTGCTTGCAAAATGGTGCGAGTTTCACTGAACGTACACTGAACGCATCCGAAGCCAATCCATCACACTCGTGTGAAAGAGGCCTTAGATACTCCACTCAGAAGAAAGTGTCACAGATGATAGACTTAGATACACCTCTCCGAAGACAGTGATAGACATGAATACACCTTTCAGATGACAGTATCACACATGATAAAATTAGATACACATCTCAGTAGACACATGGAAAACTTAGATACAGCAGCTGAGCAGAAAATATAACACATGATAGGCTTAGGTACAGTGGCCCAGGAGCGAGTATCACATATGATAAACTCTTAGATGCACCTCTCTGAAGACAGTTATAGACTTGGATATACCTTTCAGATGATAGTATCACACATGATAGACTTAGATACACCTCTCAAAAGACAGTGTCACATATGACATACAGCAGCTGGGCAGAAAGTATAACACATGATAGGCTTAGATACAGTGGCCCAGAGACAGTATCACATATGAAATCAGTATCAGATGTTAAGCTTAGATACAGATGCTTCACAGATAACAACACACACTTAGATGACTAAAAAAACTGTTTCATAAATTATAGTACTGGATACACCTCCCAGAAGTATCACACATGATAGGCTTAGATACCTTTCTCAGAAGACAGTATTGGGGGGTGGGGTTGCACTCACTGGCTGATGGTCCGATGGCGGGCAGCATGTAAGCACAGAGCGGAGGACAAGTACAACACCGGGTGCGTGCCTGCAGCAGGAGGTCAGACAGGGAGCGGGCACATGAACCAAGGAGAGGGGCGGGTGGTTGTTGTTAGGCGGTCAGGTTGATTAGTTACTCTGAGCCGTAGGGAGAAGCCGGCAGGCCGCCTCAATGCATTAACCATGAATAAAACTGTCTACAGCCTGTGTCTTGGGGGGGGGCCTCCATGCGCTCCGGGCCTCATAGCTATGGCGTGGTCTGCCTATATTGGTGGTACGCCACTGCCGCGGGGCTCAAGAGGAAGCTGCCTTGGGCCCCCCAGGAGCAACTGCCCCTTTTGCCTCGCGTTAAAGACGGCCCTGCCAGTGTCCCACTGCTATGCACTGTTCTAGTGGTGAAGGGTTAAAGTACTGTTTTATGCATTTCCTGTGTGTATAACCCAGAAGGTGTAACAGGCCACATAGCAAGCAAGGAGATGTAAGGCTTTGGCAGATTGGACATACTTTGGAGGCAGACCAAAGATCTGCTAAGGACTGTAACCCCACAGTCTGAATTAGTAGCATTGCATTGTGGGTACAGAGTTAAAGTGAGGAACAGTGAAATTGTGCAGAGAGCAGCAAGAAAAGTATTGGATCCCTATGTCTGGATACTTGAGAGAAAAGTGCAGTGTTGGGAAGATTAACTCAGAGAGATAACTTGGTCTGTTAAGGATAAATTGGATTTGCCGTGAAGCCGAATTTCCTCGTGCTTGGCAGTAGCAAATCGATTTCAATTTAAATAGTTTAAAAAACAAAAAAAATAATACTTATGTATTTTTTTTGTTTCTTGTGGCTGTAGCCTGGAATTCTCCCTATAGCTATTCCCAAGCGAATAGCTATAGGGGTCTCAGTAGCCTTATTTGAGAACGGAGATACAGTTAAGTGCTGCTGCAGGGCATGGGAGCAATATCTCCATGTCCCACTTTTCCCTCTGATAGGCTTCAGGCCTAGTGCCTGTAGCCTATCAGAGGCCAGCACAGGCTGCACAATGACGAAATCATCATTGCACCACCTGAGCCACTCAGCATACCGCTCAAGAAACAGGCCAGAAGAGGCCTGCACTGCATTGCTGACAGTATTTGAGTTTATGGCCGCCATGGGTGGGGGAGCACTATGGGGACATCTACTGTGGACAATAAATAGGGGCATGTTGTACTGGCACACATAATGGGGCATGTTCTTGTACTGGCACATATTATAGGGGGTGCTATGAGGACATTGGCTCTACTGGGGGCACTAAGAGGGGGCATTTTTTGAACTGGCACACATTATAAAGGGGTATTGTTTTTGCACTGGTTTGTAGTAAAAGAGGGCATTTTTTGTACTTGTGAGAATTTATAATGGGGTATTTTTAGTACTAGTGTACAATATAAAGGGTTTTTTTTTGTACTGGCGCACATTATAGGGAAGTATTATTTGTACTCACGCTTTGTGGTAACGAATCAAATTATTTCCTAAAATGGCTGCTGCACATATTAATACATAGAGCAAGGAACTCTGGGAACGAGGGATCACCCGCAATGCCATGCATGCAGCTAATCAGAAGCCAGTCAGCCCTGTGTTGTCACAGCCCTATAAATTCATTCATCTTGGATTTTGCCATTTTCCAGTGTACTTAGTGCAGAGAGAGACATCAGTGGGCGAAAGGGACAGTCATAGAAAAATCTTTAAAACTTTTATTTTGCTGTATAGAAGTTCAGGAAAAAGATAGGGAGGAATCATTGCACAGTATTGAAGCAGAAAAGGATTCAGTAGGGGAGTTTAAAGCCTTGGTAATAGGAACAATCCTATTACACCTTGCTGCACTGACTGGGGATCCAAATTGCCATTATACAGCTCTGTAATTCCAGCAAACCGTTCTTGTTATTTGGGTGCAAGTGCTTGTTTGATACAGCCATTAACAGGGTTTATTACAAGCAAATATTTCTGTCTTATTTGCCCTTGTGCGGTGCAGTTATATGTTCTAAAGCCTTTTTTGGCATATATTAGTGGCAAAAAATATATATTATTTGCTGCTCAGCGGTGCAGTTTTAAGTTCTAAAGCCTTTTGTGGAGTGTATAAGTGGAAAAAACTAAGGGCCTATTTCCCATTCAGCGGAGCAATTATATGTTCTAAAACACTTTTTTGTGTGTATTAGTGGCACAAAAAAGTGCTTGCCGTTGTGTGGTTAAGTGAGAAAATTACAACCCTTTTTGGCATGTATTAGTGGCAAAAAATATATATTTTTCATTCAGCTGTGCAGTTATATGTTTTAAAGCCCTTTTTGGCGTGTATTAATGGCACAAAAAAGAAATTGCCGTTGTGTGGTGAAGTGAGAAAATTACAGCCCTTTTTGGTTTGTATTAGTGACCAAAAAAAACTATTTGCCCTTGAGCGGTGCCCTTAGTGGCAAAAAATATATATTTTCCATTCAGCTGTGCAGTTACATGTTCTAAAGACCTTTTTGATGTGTATTAGTGTCATAAAATATATATTATTTGCAGTTCAGAGGTGCAGTGATATGTTCTAAAGCCTTTTCTTGGCGTGTATTAGTGGCAAAAAAAATATATATTATTTGCCGTTCAGCAAACATTTACATTTGTGGTGTGTATAAGTGGAAAAATGTATGGGCCTATTTGCCGTTTAGCGGTGCAGTTATATGTTCGCAGTGAGTGGATTGATCTCACTGTGTCATCTAGTGGTTGTGTCTTGACCAGCACCTCAGCGGTTCTTGAATGGTTGACTCGTCATCCACTTTGTCCTAAGTGACATCAGACACAACCCTTAGTTGGCATGGCCCGGGAGCAGGCCCTGTGCCCTCACCTGTCCTCAACCTGCCTCTTTCCTTTTCTGTTCCCTCAGCCAGAGAGGTATTATCTGCTCTGGGCTCAGCTCCACTATACAGCGAGGATGAGCTACTAGAGTACAGTCAGCAGCTACTGGCCATCCAAGATGTGGAGGAGACATCCGCCGCTTCCTCTGGTAGGTGGGCAAGTAGTGATGAATAGTGATGAGGAGAGTGGCGTGGGAGCTGGTGTTGTGAGACCGTTGAGGAGGACATCAGTGACGTGCAGACAGTGCTCGATGATGATGATGTAGCTGATCACACTTCGGAGACCGGTGAATTAGGGGCTTGCCACGGTGGGGAGTGGGGGAAACCCCCCATCGTTTATTGTCCGCAACTACAGAACTGGGCAGGAATGCAGGTAACAAGGGAGCAGGTCACCTGCTGATGAGTCCTTATGACTGCCCCTAGACTTCTGATGCATGAGCCCCCTCAGATGGTAAGGAGGCTCATGCCCACAAACCTGAAGCGCTAGGAATCCCTGCATAGCCCTAGAAGAGAGACAGAGCAGAGACCACACGCTCATCCTAGACCACGGATGAGCGGTGTCTCCAGAGGCTCAGTAGAGGACAGTGGCCAGACAGTGTGCGAACCTGCACGACAGGTAAGTGAACAGGGAAATACAACTAACCCAACATACCCAGGCTCAGAAGAGATGGAACCAATACCAGGACCTCCTGGACCCCCATGTGGACACCTGATGCATGGGGCCTCCAGGCAGGGTAGCACACAGTCTGTACTTTGCTTTAACCCCTCTGGGAAAGTAACCCCCTTCCGGAGGAGACAGACCATAACACAAACCTCCAAACAAAGCCCACACCATCACAACATACACCAGGTGGGAAGGGCCAACAGAAGCACGCAGGAGGGGAAACACACAAATTGAGAAAGGGAAACAATCAATACAACAAATAAGAGTGGCTCACACAGACAATACAGGGAAAACAACCGGCAACCTCCAGCACATGAACACACCATGGCTGGAGACAAACAAACTGACCTCAGGCTCCAACACACCAACATATAAAGAGGCCTAAGGTCACACCCACCAAACCCAGCACACACATTAACCCTGTGCACACCACACACAGGGAAAGTGCACATGAAAAAGGTGAGTGTCTTGCATGCTCTAAAGCACAAAGTTGCCAGTGGCAACCGCACGTGAGGCTACCACGTAATAGCCCACACGTGCGGCAACCAGAAACCATGCCGCTGGCAAGAGCATGCGAGACCGTTGATCACGACCAGAACACAGGTGGTGGCACACCTGTTGCCAACAGCAACTGCACGTGAGGCTACCGCGTAATAGCCCACACGTGCGGCTACCAGAAAATAACCGCAGTCAACAGTATGCCACCAAACCAAGTTACGACCTAACCACAGGTCGTGACAGGGCTTCATCATCATCGGGAGAAGGGGGTGGCAGCTTGCCCGTGAGGCAGCGGCGAAGCCAGCAAGTCGCTAGTATGGCTGGGAGTCAGCAGGATGCCAGCAGTGGGAGGTTAAGAGCCAAATGTGCCCAGGGTAGACTACCTGCTTTGCAGGATCCTATCTGCCCGGAAAGTAGTCGTGCAAGGGGTTCACAGAAGCAGCGGCAGTAGTAGTCAGTCAGTGTGGAGTGTTGGGAGTAAAATGACCTACTCTGCGGTGTGACAGTTATTTATTAAGCCGCAGGAGGAGGTGAACATGGCCATTTGTAGAATCTGTGGGCAGAAGGTAAAGCGTGGCCAGGGTGCCAATGTTGGCACCACCGCCCTGCTTCAAGACATGCAGCGTCACCATAAAGTGGCCTAGGAGAACTGTGTGGTGGTCCAGCCTGCCGCAGCAACCGCTGCATCACCCAGTGGCACGCACCTGATTTCAGGCAGTCAAGGCTCCACCACCTCAGCCGAAGGGAGCTGTCTGTCCTTAGCATCATCTGCTAGTCCTGATGCTCCTGCTCCTACTCCTCATCAGTCATTCCGTCAGCAATCGATCACCCAAGCAATTGCCAAGAGACAACAGTATGCTCGCACTCATCCAACTGCTCAGAAGCTAAATGTGCTCCTGGCCAAGTTGCTGGTGCTGCAGTCCCTCCCTTTCCAGCTGGTGGACTCTGCACCTTTCAAAGAACTGATGGCTTGTGCTGAGCCAAGGTGGAGAGTCCCAAGGCATAATTTCTTTGCCAAAAAGGCAGTATCAGCCCTGCACACGTATGTAGAACAGAAGGACCAGTCCTTGAACTTGTTGATGTCTGCCAAAGTGCACAGCAGCACCGACGTGTGGAGCTGTAACTATGGTCAGTGACAATACACGTCCTTTACGGCCCACTGGGTAAATGCTGCTCAGCCACACCAGCAACTTGGCCAGGTGACACCTCTTCTGCCTCCACGTTCTCACGCTGTTGGTCCTGCGACAATGTCCGCCTCTGCCTCCTAATCCTCCACTGTGTCCTCAGCCTCCACTGCAGGGACAATTCACAGTGCCTCTCCAGCATACCACATGTGCAGGGCACGGCGGTTACACGCTGTTCTGCACCTCGTTTGGCTGGGCGAACGGAGTCACACAGGGGAGGAACTGCTCCGTGTCCTTAATCAAGAAATCGAATCCTGGCTTTCTCTGCAAAAATCAAAATCGCAACCATGGTGACCCACAACGGGAAGAACATGGTGTTGGAGCTGTGTCAAGGAGGCTGAGCCATGCGGCCGGCATGGCACATGTATTCAGTCTGTTTGTCAAGCAGTTCCTGAAGTCTTCCACCCATCTGCAAGACATCCTAAAAATGGCCAGGAAACTTTGCATGCACTTCAGCCACTCGTACACTGTAAAGCACACCCTCCTAGAGCTTCAGTGGCATAGGCTGATATACAACGTTTCCACCCGTTGGAATTCCACCCTCCATATGTTGGACCGACTATACGAACAGAGAAAGGCCATAAACGATTTCTTAATGATCCAAGCGGACAGGAGTACTCCCTTGTGTAATTTCCATGTCAGCCAATGGCAGCTCATGCGTGACACCTGCCGTTTGCACAGGCCCTTTGAGGAGGCCAAATTATTTGTTAGTCGCCAGGACTAGGGGATGAACAACATCATTCCACTGTCTCATGTGCTGGAACAGATGCTGGTATATCTGGCTTGTCAGGGGACTGACCAGCCATATTTACCAGGTCCTCGATCTCACGACCACATGACCCCTGTGGGGGCTGAACTGGAGGAAGAGGACATTGGAGCACAAGCGATGTGTAGCAAAATGGGTGGATTTCATACACAGGTGACAGGAGAGGAGGAGCAGGAGCAGCCAGAGAAGCTACAGGGCGATGAGGAAGATGAGACATAGGATCCAAACACATTGTGGCAGTATGCAGTAGAGATGGAGGCAGGGAGTCCTTTTGAGTCACTTGCACAAATGGCCCGATACATGCTCACTTGCTTGCGTAGTTACAGCCGAATTGTCACCATTCGGCAGAGGGATGACTTCTGGCTCTCCACTTTGTTGGACCCTCTCTCCAAAATGGGGGCCTTTTTTACACCCATTGAGGGGGAGGACAAACTGACTACTATAGAGACATCCTATGTAGTCAGTTTGCCGCTTCCTATCTGTGCCATAGTCCATTCTCTCGATTGTATGACCAAGGGGGCCCTCTGCGCTCACGTTCCTCTGACATGGCTGCTGTGGCAGGGCAGGGGGGGGGGGGGGTAGGAGCAGTTCCAGCTCCAACGGCAACAGCTTGAGTCTAGAGTCTCCCAAAAAAAAGCACTAGTTTGTGTGAGCTCCCATAGTCCTGGCCACTAGAAAGGAAGAGAGGATGGCTCTTTTTCCTATAGCGTGCGAGCACAACCACCACTGCTGGATTTCAGGGTGGTCGTAACTCCTCGAAAAGAGAAGTGTATAATGAGATGGAAAAATTAATCAATCCAGCAAAGGAGTCAATATAACTATCACAATATATTAGGAAGTGTCTTATATTAACTTTCTCTACATGATAAATGCCTCTTGCTGAAGTTGGACAATCTCTTTAAGGGCTCTTGCAGACGAGCGGATCTCCTGCGTGTTATCCGCAGTGAGAATGAGAGCCAAGCTGCGCGGTGGACATCAGAGGCATGAAGCAGTAACATGATAGATACTGCTCCGTGCCTCTCTGTGACCCTTTTACTACAAAATCACCGTGAGATAAAGTTGTAACAGTGATTTTGTAGTGAAAGGGTCACAGAGAGGCACGGAGCAGTATCTATCATGTTACTGCTTCATGCCTTTGATGTCCACCGCTCAGCTTGGCTCTCATTCTTGCTGCGGATAACACGCAGGAGATCCGCTCGTCTGCAAGAGCCCTAAGAACTAATTATTTTGAAACTGGAGTTTATCAGATTGAAAAATATCATCATTGATGTCTTCCAACCTGATGAAGAAACTGGGGCTGTTTAGAAATGCCTGGTTCTTATGGTCATTCATAAAAAATAAAAAAATAAAAATATCTATCACTACTGATCCATAGTTCTTGAAGACAGTGCCTGAAACCTGATCCTGTTTTAATTCAAATCTCCAGATTGGTACGCCTGAATTAACCAGAGAGCAACAGCGCATGAACGGCCATTCACCGCTATGTGAGTTCTGGAAATAGCCGAACACAGGAATATGCCATCAATGTCAGATAGGTGCGGGTCCAACATCTGGGACCTGCTCCTATCTCCAGAATGGTACCACTCAGAGGCGTACACACAATCCATGGGGCCCCTATGCAAAACGGATCCATGGGGCCCCCCCCGCCGCCTCCCCCCCCCCCCCACAGTCTCTGGGTGACTCGGATGTGCAGGGCAAGCAGACAAGCAGGGCAAGTGATGATGATGACTGTGCAGACCGGGGGGCCCAGCCCCGGAGGCACTGGCTTCCTTACCGGCTGCACTGTGGGGCGGCGCACTGACTCCTCCTGCAGCTGCTGCTGGCCTGGTTGGCTCTCTGGCTCTCGTGACTCTCCTCCGTCTCCGCTGGGTCCCGTCTTCTCCTGGCTCACGTGAGTTCGCGCGTGCACGCAAGCATGTTCCCGCGAGACCTGCCGCAGGCCCGCAGGAGTTCACAGCCAGGTCTCGCGGGACTGACGCCGTTCTGACTGCAAGCCAGCGATGTGAATGTTAGCGCTGCGCCCAGCTGCAGGGGCCAGGGGTCCACAGGAGGCCGGGCCCCCTGGGGTGTCGGGCCCGGTCGCAACTGCGACCCCTGCAACCCCTATATGTACGCCACTGGTACCACTGAAGTGTACAGAGAGATAGATAGATAGATAGTGTGGGGAGTCGCTCTGGTAGACAGCGGTGCGGGTGCAGTTTAGAGGCAAAACAAGGAGTCCAGATTGTGCATCAAACAGTGTTTTATTCACACTTGCACACCAGAAATGAAAACAGTCTCTTGGTGACAGTTCACACACAACAGAAATCATGTGGCAAAACCAAAAACAGGCCAACACAGGGTCCAGTCACCTTGGGTGGTTTAAGTGCGGTTCACACCTAGCAGTCGGTTCAGCCGCAGGCGATTCCTCCTTCAGTTTGCAGGGAAACACCACCTTGCTGAGCTCCGTCCTCCAGCACAGAGAACTCCTCAGTCCTGTTAGCAGGCTCCAGGATAATCACACACAGACACAGCTGATGGCTGTGTTTTATACCCAGCCCAAAACTCGGACTGGACCGTGGGAGCAGCCACCCACCCTACTCTTTAGCTGCTCCCAGTAAGAGCCGGCCCGGATCGGCTTTGCAGCCATGCTATTTAAAAGAGTCAAACAGCACTAGCTGCTGCAGACAAAAACCCGGCTCTCACCTCACCGAGGCCAGCAACCTCGGTGACACGTACCTGCCATCGCAAATGACACCTTGCACCTTACCACATACCCCCCTTTGTTCAACCCTGAGGGGTGAACACACGTGAAGGCAGTGGACGCGGGACAGGGCATCTGCGTTGCCCTGCAAGCGGCCTGCCCTGTGTTCCACGGAAAACTTGAAATTTTGAAGAGATAGGAACCACCTGGTGACCCGAGCATTCCTCTCCTTGGCCTGACTCATCCATTTGAGGGGAATGGTCGGTCACCAGACAGAACCTCCTCCCTAACAGGTAGTAGCGGAGAGATTCGAGTGCCCACTTGATAGCCAGGCACTCCCTCTCCACTATACTATATCTGGACTCGGCGGGACTGAGCTTACGGCTCAGGAAGACAACGGGATGTTCTTCCCCGTTGACCTCCTGCGACAGTACCGCACCGAGGCCTACCTCCGAGGCGTCGGTTTGTACGACAAACTCCTTGTTGAAGTCGGGTGTCACCAAAACCGGGGACCCACACAGGGCCGACTTCAACGCGGAGAAAGCCTCCTCCGCCTTCTCACTCCAGCTAACCCTCCCAGACTTTCGCCCCTTCAACAGGTCTGTCAATGGCGCTGCTATTGTGGCAAAGTGGGGCACAAACCTCATGTAGTAACCTACAATCCCCAGGAACGACTTTACCTGCCTGGTGGTGACCGGTCGGGGCCAGTTACGAATGGCCTCTACCTTAGTTACCTGAGGTTTGATGACTCCCGCCCAATTACATATCCCAGATATTTTGTCTCCTCTAACCCTATGGAGCACTTCTTTGGGTTAGCGGTCAGTCCGGCTTTCCTCAGGGCATCCACTACCGCCTGCACCTTGGGTAAATGGCTTTCCCAGTCGGTGCTGTGGATGACTACATCATCTAAGTAGGCCGAGGCGTACCGGCGATGTGGTCGCAGCACTATGTCCATTAACCTTTGGAAAGTGGCGGGGCGCCATGCAGGCCAAAGGGTAACACCTTGTAGTGATACAGGCCCTGCGGGGTAACAAATGCGGTTTTTCCTTAGCCGACTCCGTTAAGGGTACCTGCCAGTACCCTTTAGTGAGGTCCAGCACAGAAAAATAACGGGCTTGTCCTAAACTTTCAACCAGCTCGTCTACTCGGGGCATGGGATGCGCGTCAAACTTGGATACTTCATTTAACTTGCGAAAGTCGTTGCAGAACCATAACGTCCCATCCGGCTTAGGTATTAGGACTATGGGACTGGCCCACTCACTTTTCGACTCCTCAATGACATCGAGCTTCAACATTAACTGTACTTCCTCCGCGATGGCCCGTCGCCGAGCCTCGGGTACCTGGTATGGTTTTAACCGGATCTTGGCCTGAGGCTCAGTGGCGATGTCATGTTGGATGAGAGACGTGCGGCCAGGGAGGTCCGAGAACACATCCGTGTTCCGACTGATGAACTCCTGACTTCCTGAACTTGTTTGGAAGACAGGCTGTCTGCAATTTTACCGTGGTTACTGCTTCACAGGCCTCGAACTGTGGGGCTGGACCCTTTTCACCTAGAAGCCCTGGCCGGGGCTGTGGTCGTCGGCCGTGTCCCTATCTTTCACGGCTTTAGTAAATTCACGTGGTACACCTGCTCCGGCTTGCGCCGCCTGGCTGGTGTACTTTGTAATTTACTTCCCTACTTTCTCGATCACCTCATAGGGGCCCTGCCACCTAGCTAGGAACTTGCTGTCAGGGTGGGTACCAGAACCAACACCCGATCTCCCGGCTTGAAGCCCGTGCCCGAGCCTGACGATTGTACACCCTACTCTGGGCTTGTTGCGCTGCCTCCATATGCTCCCGGACCAGCGGCAACACCTTTTCCATCCGTTCCTGCATCTGGGTGACATACTCAATGACACTTTTGTGGGGGACAGGCTGTTGTTCCCACGCTTCCTTGGCGATATCCAACAGGCCCGAGGGTGTCTGCCATAAAGCAGTTCGAAGGCGAGAGCCCAGTAGAGGCCTGGGGCACCTCTGCACTGCGAACATGAGATAGGGCAGAAGCAGGTCCCAGTCCTTCCCATCTCTAGACACCACCCTCTTTAACATATTTTTTAAAGTTTGGTTAAACCTCTCGACAAGACCGTCCGTTTGTGGATGAGTAAGCGGACGTCCGTAACTGCTTTATACGCAATAATTTACACAGTTCCCTCATTACTTTGGACATAAAGGGGTCCCTTGGTCTGTCAGAACCTCTTTTGGCAGGCCCACACGGGAAAACATTTCCATTAACTCTTTGGCAATGAGTTTAGCTGAGGTATGTCGCAGAGGCACCGCCTCCGGATACCGAGTGGCATAGTCGAGAACTACCAGAATGTGTTGGTGGCCCCTGGCAGATTTTGGTACAGGCCCAATTAGATCCATAGCGATTCGCTCAAGCGGGACCTCAATAATTGGAAGCGGTACCAGAGGACTACGGAAATGTGGCTGGGGGCTAGTTATCTGACAGGTGGGACAGGACTTACAATAATTCTCTACCTCCTTGAACACACTGGGCCAATAAAACCGCTGCAGTATGCGGTCCTGGGTTTTCTGCCACCCCAGGTGTCCCCAAGAACATGTTGGTGGGCAAGCTCCATGACAAGCCTGCGATACGCTGTGGGCACCACCAACTGTTCAACAGGCTCACCTCGGATTTGGTTCACCCGATACAACATATCCTGAAGGACAATGAATCGCGGAAACATTAATTCAGCCCCAGGTTTCTGGGGTTTACCATCAATTATTATGGCACTTTCCCAGGCTCTGGTTGGGGTTTGGTCCCGGTGTTGTGCGGTCCCAAAATTTTCCCCGGAGACATTGAGGTCTGCCAACTCAGGTCCCGGTGGCAAGTCCTCCGTGTCTCCCACCATTACACTCAGTGGGGTTGTCTCCCCCTCTATCACAGAAGTGGTGGTCACCCTACCGCAGGCCCCTTCGGACTCGGGCTCCCAGGGCTCTGGCCTCCCACAGGAACCAGGCCACTCTGCTAGGAGTTACCCCTGTCTCAGGGCTATTAGTCACTTTCACCTCAGGCCATAGTGACGGAAAACCAGGGAAGTCTCTTCCAATTATTAGTTCATACGGTAGCTTGGCGGAGATCGCCACTTCACAGAGTCCATGTGCCGGCCGCCGTGGACAGAGACATTACAGCCGTGGGATAGTCCTTTAAGTCTCCGTGTATGCACACCACCCCAACTTTCCGGCCCGTATACTGGGAGGGCTGTACCAGGGCAGCACTTACCAGGGTTACTAGACTCCCTGAGTCCAGCAGCGCCACTGCAAGATTATCACCGACTTGCACCTGGCACAGATGACGATTGTCTAGGGTCTCGGGGTGCCGGTCGCACACAGTCTCCGGGCATACATGAAGCCCGGTACCCATAATTGGTCTCCATGGGTTCTCCCCACTGTGGACAGTCGGCCCTTACATGGCCAGGCTCGTGACACCGCCAGCAGACTATCGGGCCGGGTCTACAGGAGTATACCCGAGCAGGTTTCTCGGGTACCAGTCGTCGGGACTGGATGGGAGACCTCCGGGTTTGACCGGCCCCCTCCCAACAACACCTCCTTTCAAGGTTTTTGTGGCCTCATAGCGCTCGACCAGGTCGACCATGTCTAAGGCATTAGTGGGTGACACCTGGCCGATCCAGTGCTGCAGGGGTGCGGCAAGGCCCTCCAGAAGATGTCAGCCAGCAGACGGTCCAGCATAGCAGCCGGACTTAGAACCTCAGGCTGCAGCCACTTTGCAACCTGTGCAGCAACTCATAATACTGCGGCCTGGCGGGTTCAGCCGTATTAAAGTTCCACTGGTGGACCCGCTGAGCCCGGACTAACACGTTCACCCCAGTCTTGCCAGGATCTCACCTTTCACGGTCGGGTAGTCAGCGGCTTGGTCATCTGGGAGGTCAAAAAATACTTGCTGGGGTCCAGACGCCAGGAACGGAGCGACGACCTCTGCCCACTGTTCTCGGGGTAATTTCTCCCTCACGGCCACCTTCTCGAACACCGCCAGATAGGTCTCCACATCATCCGAGGGGTCATCTTAGGGATCGCGGCACGGACAGCTTTCCGGGCATCGTGGACGTGGTGGGACGCTCCTGCCGCTTGCAACGCCATCACGTGCTGTAGCAGTAGCTGGTTGGTCTCCCGCTGCTGCACGTTAGCCTCTATGAGGGCTTTCACAGCCGCCTCCATTTTGTCGGGGATCTCAGGCTGCAACTTTGCCGGCTTAATATAGGACATTCACTTCTGCTCAGCAAAAACAAAGTTCGGCGTTCACACCAGCCTCACTGCGCATGCCCGCATCCGACACCAAATGTGAGAGTCGCTCTGGTGAGACAGCGGTGCGGGTGCAGTTTAGAGGCAAAACAAGGAGTCCAGATTGTGCATCAAACAGTGTTTTATTCACACTTGCACACAGAAATGAAAACAGTCTCTTGGTGACAGTTCACACACAACAGAAATCATGTGGCAAAACCAAAAACAGGCCAACACAGGGTCCAGTCACCTTGGGTGGTTTAAGTGCGGGTTACACCTAGCAGTCGGTTCAGCCGCAGGCGATTCCTCCTTCAGTTTGCAGGGAAACACCACCTTGCTGAGCTCCGTCCTCCAGCACAGAGAACTCCTCAGTCCTGTTAGCAGGCTCCAGGATAATCACACACAGACACAGCTGATGGCTGTGTTTTATACCCAGCCCAAAACTCGGACTGGACCGTGGGGAGCAGCCACCCACCCTACTCTTTAGCTGCTCCCAGTAAGAGCCGGCCCGGATCGGCTTTGCAGCCATGCTATTTAAAAGAGTCAAACAGCACTAGCTGCTGCAGACAAAAACCCGGCTCTCACCTCACCGAGGCCAGCAACCTCGGTGACACGTACCTGCCATCGCAAATGACACCTTGCACCTTACCACAATAGATAGATAGATAGATAGATAGATAGATAGATAGATAGTTTTAAACAAATGAAAGCTGCATTAAAGTATTACCACTGATTCTTTATGCTTCATATAAATGTAAATATATAACGTCTAGTTTTATCTTTGTCTTTGAAATGCATGTTTATCTAGCTGTGGAAATGCCCAAGGCTTTCCTGAACCAACCCAGCCCTTTTTCTTCTACTGCTGCCACTAGATTCATGCTGATGCAAACAGTTTATTGCTCTGGAGACCGTTTACGCTACACTATGGGAAGGATTTCAGTAGGGGATGGTTGAAAGCTTTCATACCATAAATGTTTCTCTACCTCACTAAAATATATATTCTCTAATAGCAGCATTGTCATAGAATTTAAAGATCAATTACAAGCGATAGATCACAAACTAGTCAGAACTTGCGAAACAAAGTTCAATGTTTTTTACATATAGTCTCAAAGTCAATTCATTTGTCCAGGGGTTTTCAATATTTGCTAATTATTAATAATAAGGAAACTTTTAGGCCGCATGCACACTTACAGCTACATTTTCTACATGCCAGTAATGGGTTCTGTACTTTACCTTGATATACCTTTCAGAATTTTTTCCTCTTGAATTCCCTGTTTTAGGGAGAATATCACTGTATGTACAGCACCCAAGACAGAATGTATGGAGCACAGGGAGGCTGTATGTAACCTCAATAAGGAGCCACAAACTAACGGTTTATTTACAAGTGATAGACAGGGTTGCCAACCTCATTTTTTTTTCTTTTTTCCTGGAAAACGTATTTAATAATCAGTGACAGCCAACATTTTTTACGGACAAATTAGAAAACCACTTTGAATTATAAATATTATAATTAGGGATAAAACATCCAAAGTGGATTTTCATAAAACTTCTGTCCAATACTGTACAGCGCTCGCTCAACACTAGTTATTATGCAAAGTCACGCAAAACTTCACGAAGTAATAACTTTGGCTCATCTGAGCCAATACATTCTAATACTGTACTGAGCGCTCACTCCGTACAGTATTGTACCAAAGTTTTATGCAAATCCACTTCAGGTGTTAAATCCGAAGTCGATTCGCTCATCCCTAATTATAATTAATAGAGGTCTATAGCTCAATATACTGATATGAATACAATAACAGTCGTGATAACCTACTCAAGTACCATCAGGGTAAAAAAAATCATGGGCACAATCTTTTTTTTTTTTTTACGGACGCTGAAAAAAAGTGCCCTATCTTTACAGACTGTCCAGTAATTTCTGGACGGTTGGCAACTAGAGATGTCGCGAACATAAAATGTTCCATTTGCGAACGGCGAACGCAAATTTATGCAAATTTTCGCGAACGGGCAAAACGGGCGAACCGCAATAGACTTCAATAGACAGGCGAATTTTAAAACTTTTTCTGGCCACAATAGTGATGGAAAAGTTGTTTCTAGGGACTAACACCTGGACTGTGGCATGCTGTGGCAGTCTGGTAAGTTGAATTCGCATTGCGATTAATATAACCTGCATTAATCGCATTGCGAATTCAACTTAGAGCTGGGTTCCTAATGGTGTTGTTGCTAGAATATAACGAAGATTGAGAATATAGTGCTATATTCTCAATCTTCGTTATATTCTAGCAATACAACCATTAAGAACTCAGATCTAAGTTGTAATCGCAATGCGATTAATATAACCTGTATTAATCGCATTGCGATTACAACTTAGATCTGAGTTCCTAATGGTTGTATTGCTAGAATATAACGAAGATTGAGAATATAGCGCTATATTCTCAATCTTCGTTATATTCTAGCAATACAACCATTAGGAACTCAGACCTAAGTTGTAATCTCAATGCGATTATATTAATCGCATTGCGATTACAACTACTAACACTGCAGCTTCAGAATGAATCTAAGATGGATACCGTCCTTGCTTTTTAATAGGAGGTGGGAGGGAGGGTATGCTGATTGGCTGGAATGTGTCTACTGACTGAGAGGTACAGGGTCAAAGTTTGCTCAATGATAAAGTATAGGGGTGAACGCGAACATCGCATATGTTCTGCTGCTGTTTGGTGGTCCTGGTCTCGACTAGTGATGAGCGGCAGGTGGCATATTCGATTTCGACGAAATTCACGAATATTCAAAAAAATATTCGTTTCATATTCGTCGAAATCGAATATTCGTCATTATTCTAGTTATCGCGATTAATATGCGATTTAAATAATCGCGTATTGCTATTTTAACTTAGGCTACTTTCCTATTGGTTTCATATCTAGAATTATAGAGAAGATGACGAATATGACGAATGTATTCGTCATATTCCTCAAAACGAAGATAACAAAGTATTCTCCATCTTCGTTTTAGCTACCTATTCGTCAACTTCGCTAATTCTAGCAATCAAATAGGAGGGTTGACTATAGAGACAGCTGTGTTTAATTCACTATGCGATTATATTACTTAGCTTTTTTAATAGAATAAATATATTACTTGATAATTATTATAATTATTCTATTTATTAAAAAAAAAAATTATATAATCGCATAGCGAATTAAACACAGCTGTCTCTATAGTCAACCCTCCTATTTGATTGCTAGAATTAGCGAGTTGACGAATAGGTTGCTAAACGAAGATGGAGAATACTCGTTATCTTCGTTTTGAGGAATATGACGAATACATTCGTCATATTCGCTAATTCTACCAAGCCAAGAACGTCTCCATACTAAAATGTACTGTTGGATTTGAGAATTACGTTGAAATCGCAATGCGATTAATATAACTTGAATTAATCGCATTGCGATTTCTACTTAGACCTGGTTTACTATGGTTGGCTTGATAGAATTAGCGAACATGACGAATTCGTCATATTCCTCAAAACGAACATAACCAAGTATTCTCCATCTTCGTTTTAGCAACCATAGTAAACCATGTCTGTTGAAATCGCAATGCGATTACTTCAAGTTATATTAATCGCATTGCGATTACAACTACTAACACTGCAGCTTCAGAATGAATCTAAGATGGATACCGTCCTTGCTTTTTAATAGGAGGTGGGAGGGAGGGTATGCTGATTGGCTGGAATGTGTCTACTGACTGAGAGGTACAGGGTCAAAGTTTGCTCAATGATAAAGTATAGGGGTGAACGCGAACATCGCATATGTTCTGCTGCTGTTTGGTGGTCCTGGTCTCGACTAGTGATGAGCGGCAGGTGGCATATTCGATTTCGACGAAATTCACGAATATTCAAAAAAATATTCGTTTCATATTCGTCGAAATCGAATATTCGTCATTATTCTAGTTATCGCGATTAATATGCGATTTAAATAATCGCGTATTGCTATTTTAACTTAGGCTACTTTCCTATTGGTTTCATATCTAGAATTATAGAGAAGATGACGAATATGACGAATGTATTCGTCATATTCCTCAAAACGAAGATAACAAAGTATTCTCCATCTTCGTTTTAGCTACCTATTCGTCAACTTCGCTAATTCTAGCAATCAAATAGGAGGGTTGATTATAGAGACAGCTGTGTTTAATTCACTATGCGATTATATTACTTAGCTTTTTTTAATAGAATAAATATATTACTTGATAATTATTATAATTATTCTATTTATTAAAAAAAAAATTATATAATCGCATAGCGAATTAAACACAGCTGTCTCTATAGTCAACCCTCCTATTTGATTGCTAGAATTAGCGAAGTTGACGAATAGGTTGCTAAAACGAAGATGGAGAATACTTCGTTATCTTCGTTTTGAGGAATATGACGAATACATTCGTCATATTCGCTAATTCTACCAAGCCAAGAACGTCTCCATACTAAAATGTACTGTTGGATTTGAGAATTACGTTGAAATCGCAATGCGATTAATATAACTTGAATTAATCGCATTGCGATTTCTACTTAGACCTGGTTTACTATGGTTGGCTTGATAGAATTAGCGAACATGACGAATTCGTCATATTCCTCAAAACGAACATAACCAAGTATTCTCCATCTTCGTTTTAGCAACCATAGTAAACCATGTCTGTTGAAATCGCAATGCGATTACTTCAAGTTATATTAATCGCATTGCGATTACAACTTAGCACTGCTATCTTACATATTAGGCTGGAATTAACTAATATGGAATTTAGCAGCAGTGCTAAGTAGAAATCGCAATGTGATTACTCCAAGTTATATTAATCACATTGCGATTTCAACTTCGAGCTGGGTTTATAATGGGTCAGCTTGCTAGAATTAACAAAGTTAACGAATATGGAATATATTATAGCAGTGCTAATTGAAATCGCAATGCGATTAATGTAACTTGGAGTAATCGCATTGCGATTTCTACTTAGCACTGCTGCTATATTCTATATTCGTTAATTCTAGCCTAATATGTAAGATAGCAGTGCACTGCTAAGTTGTAATTGCAATGCGATTAATATAACTTGAATTAATCGCATTGCGATTTCAACGTAATTCTCAAATCCGTGCATTTTAGTATATGGAGACGTTCCCATGGTGATGGGGACACTCCATGAGCACGGAAGTCGGCAGAAGCGGCAACGGCACTAACTAGAGCAGTCAGGAAGCCAGGAATCCTCAGGACAAGTAAGAACTACTTTTGGGAAGTGGGAAAGAAAAAAATATAACTACAAAAAAAAAACTAATATTCGAAATAGCGAATTTATAGCGCTATATTCGAAATATTCGCGAATTAGCGAAGTGCCGATATTCGCTATAAAAATTCGCTATTCGAATATTCGCGCTCAACACTAGTCTCGACACATAGAAAATGGCTTGCACTGCTTGTTCAGCCAATGACTGACTGTAGCGGTGATCCACCTCACCCAGTGATTGGTTGAGCGGGGAGTCTAAGCTGTGTGCTGTGCAGAACAGCAGCAGCAACAGAACAGTGAGTATTGATTATTTTAAAAAAAAACACTTTAAAAAAAAACTTTTTTAATCCATTCCAACCCTGTTTTAAAATAAAATGATTCACCCTGAAAATCCATTTAAAGAGGGGAAGGCAGCCGCGACATTGTGTTTGACCAATCAACTGGGTGAGATGTGCTTCACAACCCATTTGCAGGCTATTATAGTTCTTCATTTAAACTTTGGGGGTGTTCAGCAAATAACACCCACAATCATTTATAAGGTGTCTGACAAATATTTCATTTATCCTAATCTTTCAGGTGATAGATTTTCAGAAATGGAGACCTAGAAGAGGAAACATTTAAAAGGCTGTTTAGTATACTTTGACATGGAAACACATCTATTGATATTTTACTTACGGTATACTTTTTGATATATGCATTTGACAGTTTAAAGGGGTATTTCCATCTGGGACATTGTTGACACATAGCTGGGATATGCCATCAATGTCAGATAGATGCAGGTTCCACATCTGGGACCTGCTCCTATCTCCAGAATGGTATCCTTGAAGTGAACAGAGAGCAGCAGTGCATGTAAGGCCAGTCTCCATTCAACTCTATGGGAGTTCCAGAATAGCAGAGCACTGGATTGGCTATTTCCAGCAATTCCACAGCGGTAACCTAAATTGCCTCTCTTGCTGATTGTGCTCTCCATTTACCACCATGGGATTTCCAAAAATAGCTGAGTGCTGGCTCAGCTATTTTCGGAACTCCCATAGCGATGAATTTGAGCACGCCATGCTTACACAGCGAGCTCTCCTCCACTTTGGTGGCCCCCTTTTCTAGACAGTCTGCACTACTGAAATGTACTGACAACATATTGCCTTCTAATTTCTCAGGAACAGTGTTGTCATAGAGATCTTCCATGGATTCAAATTAAGAATTTCAACAACTATCTATGGGTCTTAAATAGTATCAAAATGTATTTATATGTGGAGACATGAATGGTAATAGTGATTTGAATCTTAAGGACCTTTGTGAGGCTAACTCTGCCCTTTAGCTATGCAGGGCCTCCATCAGGGGGGTACAGCCCATACCTCAAGGGGGGCCCGGCCGGTCCCGAGCCTTTTTTTTGGGGCCCAGTGCTCCTCCCCCTCTTAATTCCGCGGCCCGCCCCTTACCTCCCCAGCCCGGGTCTTCACTGTCCTGAGCGCGTACAGCGGCAGGACGTAGTGCGTGCACTATGACCTGACGCTGCACGCTGTCAGGTTACAGTGCAGGGCCGGCCGGGAAGACAGAGAGGAAGGAGCGCGGAGGAGGCAGCGATCTGTGGTAAGTATGTTGGGGCTTGCCTGGCTGGGCCCTCCCCTGCCTGCCACAAATGATCTGATGGGGTGGGCTGACTGTGTCTGCGGTCTTTAGGCTGATCTGAGGTCATAGGGGCTGATTGGGGGTCTAATGGGGTCCTTGGGCTGATATGAGGTCTGATGGAGGCTGACTGGGGGTCTTTGTGCTGATCTGAGGCCTGATGGGGACTGACTGGGGGTCTGATGGGGGGTTGATCTGAGGTCTCATGAGGGCTGACTGGGGGTCTTTGGGCTGATCAGAGGTCTGATGGAGGCTGACTGTGGGTCTTTGGGCTAATTTGAGGTCTGATGGGGGCTGACTGTGGATCTGATGGGGGTCTTTGGGCTGATCTGAGGTCTGATGGGGGCTGACTGGACGTCTTATGGGGGTCTTTGGACTGATCTGAGGTCTTATGGAGGCTGACTTGGGGTCTGATGGGGGTCTTTGGACTGATCTGAAGTCTGATGGGGGCTGAGTGGGGGTCTTTGGGCTGATTTGAGGTCTGATGGGAGCTGACTGGGGATCTGATGGGGGTCTTTGGGCTGATCTGAGGTCTGATGGAGGCTGAATGGGGTTTTTTGGGCTGATCTGAGGTCTCATGGGGGCTGACTGGGGGTCTTTGGGCTGATCTGAAGTCTGATGTGGCTGACTGGGGGTCTTTGGGCTGATCTGATGTCTCATGGTCTTTGGGCTGATCTGAGGTCTGATGGGGGCTGACTGGGGGTCTTTGGGCTGATCTCAGGTCTGATGGGGGCTGACTGGGGGTCTTTGGGATGAGATGAGGTCTCATGGAGGCTGACTGGGAGTCTTTGGGCTGATCTGAGGTTTTATGGGGGCTGACTGGGGGGCTTATAGGGGTCTTTGGGCTGATCTGAGGTCTCATGGGGCTGACTGGGGTTTTTGGGGCTGATCTGAGGTCTCATGGGGGCTGACTGGGCGTCTTTCGGCTGATCTGAGGTCTCATGGGGGCTCAGTGGGGGTCTGATGGGAGTAGAAAACTAACATATCTGTTGGTCAAACTCTGCGGAGATGAGAGATGGCTGAAAGAAGTCACCATTGCGTTCTGGTCTGAATGGAGAAGATGAAGACAGAGAACATCTACAGCAAAGGAGAAGTCCCTGGATGGAAGAGGTATGGGCGTGATATATCGGTGGGGCTGTGTGTGGGTGTGGCTTGAGGGTGGACGGGACACAGGGGTCCCATGATGTCCTATTTCTTGGAGAAGGGCCCCTCAAAAGACCAGGCTCTGGATCCGCCACTGGGGCAGTGTCGGGGAGGAGGCAGCGGCGGGGGGGCCCAGGCCTTGAGCTGTGTAAGGGGCCCCAAAATTTCTGATGGCAGCCCTGTAGCTATGCCTCTGATTTGCAATACTCTGTATGTAGCCTCACACTGCATTGTGATAGGGGGTGCATATGACACGCTTCCTTGCATTATGCTTGGTGATTGCTGCTGTATAACCCAAAAGTAGCAAGCTGAACTCGGACATAAACCCTTCTTTCCCCAGGTAGCTCCTCTGAGTGGCGCTTCGGAGCATTTCGCTGGAAAGCATAGGGCAAGTTTTGTTTTGAGTATATTTTTACACTGCTAGGCAGAGGCTTCCACCTAGCATTGTTCCTGGTGACGTCACCGGTACTAATGGGCAATTATAGCATTGCCCTAGGCTGTTTTAAAGGCTAGGGCAGCGCTAAAGCCTGCCCGTTAGTGCCGGTGATATTACCAGGCTCACTGCTAGGCAGAATATGCTGAATCAGATCTGCTGAAAAAGAGCATCAGAGCATGAAATGATCAACTCAGAGGGCTGCCTGGGTGAAGGAGGGGTTATGTCCGGGTTCAGCCCTGAACCTGGACAACCCCTTTAAAGGGACACTGACAGGCCGTTTGAGCATATAACTAGAGATGAGCAAACACCCGGATGTTCAGGTTCGAGAAGTTCGGCCGAACTTCCAGAAAATGTTCGGGTTCGTGATCCGAACTCGACCCGAACTTTATCCCGAACCCGAACCCCATTGAAGTCAATGGGGACCCGAACTTTTAGGCACTAAAAAGGCTGTAAAATAGTCCAGGAACGGGCTAAATGGCTGCCAAAGGTAGCAAAATGTAGGTAAATCCCCTGCAAACAAATGTGGATAGGAAAATGAATTAAAAGAAAATAAAATAAATAAAATTTGACCAATATCAATTGGAGAGAGGTCCCACTGCAAGGAATCATGCGTCATATCACTCAACACTGGAGAAGGCCACTTTCAATTATTTCGGCCCCAGCACCTAGACAGAGGAGAGAGGTCCCACAGCAAGGAATAAGGCGTCATATCACCCACCACTGGAGAAGGCCACTTTCAGTTATTTCGGCCAGCACCCAGACCGAGGATACAGGTCCCACAGCAAGGAATCATGCGTCATATCACTCACCACTGGAGAAGGCCACTTTCAGTTATTTCGGCCCAGCACCCAGACCGAGGATACAGGTCCCACAGCAAGGAATAAGGCGTCATATCACCCACCACTGGAGAAGGCCACTTTCAGTTATTTCGGACCAGCACCCAGACCGAGGAGAGAGGTCCCACAGCAAGGAATCATGCGTCATATCACCCATCACTGGAGAAGGCCACTTTCAGTTATTTCGGCCCAGCACCCAGACCGAGGAGACAGGTCCCACAGCAAGGAATCAGGCGTCATATCACCCACCACTGGAGAAGGCCACTTTCAGTTATTTCGGCCCAGCACCCAGACCGAGGATACAGGTCCCACAGCAAGGAATCATGCGTCATATCACCCACCACTGGAGAAGGCCACTTTCAGTTATTTCGGCCCAGCACCCAGACCGAGGAGAGAGGTCCCACAGCAAGGAATCATGCGTCATATCACCCACCACTGGAGAAGGCCACTTTCAGTTATTTAGGCCCCAGCACCCAGACAGAGGAGAGAGGTCCCACAGCAAGAGAATCATGCGTCATATCACCCACCACTGGAGAAGGCCACTTTCAGTTATTTCGGCCCCAGCACCCAGACAGAGGAGAGAGGTCCCACAGCAAGGAATCAGGCGTCATATCACCCACCACTGGAGAAGGCCACTTCAGTTATTTCGGCCCCAGCACCCAGACAGAGGAGAGAGGTCCCACAGCAAGGAATCATGCGTCATATCACCCACCACTGGAGAAGGCCACTTTCAGTTATTTCGGCCCAGCACCCAGACCGAGGAGAGAGGTCCCACAGCAAGGAATCATGCGTCATATCACCCACCACTGGAGAAGGCCACTTTCAGTTATTTCGGCCCAGCACCCAGACTGAGGAGAGAGGTCCCACAGCAAGGAATCATGCGTCATATCACCCACCACTGGAGAAGGCCACTTTCAGTTATTTCGGCCCCAGCACCCAGACAGAGGAGAGGTTCATTCAACTTTGGGTTGCACCGCAAGATCATGGTAAAGTTAAAAATGAGGATTCAATAAAGAAGTGCCCCGGAGTACAAGAATACATGGTTGAGGGGAGGCAGTTATAAATGTCTATTCTGCACAAGGGAGGCACAGGTCCTGTGGGATCCATGCCTGGTCTCATTTTTATGAACGTCAGCTTGTCCACGTTGGCTGTGGACAGGCGGCTGCGTTTGTCAGTAATGACGCCCCTGCCGTGCTGAATACACGTTCAGACAAAACGCTGGCTGCCGGGCAGGCCAGCACCTCCAAGGCATAAAATGCTAACTCTGGCCACGTGGACAATTTGGAGACCCAGAAGTTGAATGGGGCCGAACCATCAGTCAGTACGTGGAGGGTGTGCAGACGTACTGTTCAACCATGTTAGTGAAATGCTGCCTCCTGCTAACACGTTCCGTATCAGGTGGTGGTGCAGTTAGCTGTGGCGTGAGACAAAACTTTTCCACATTTCTGCCATGCTAACCCTGCCCTCAGAGGAGCTGGCTGTGACACAGCTGCGTTGGCGACCTCTTGCTCCTCCTCTGCCTTCGCCTTGGGCTTCCACCTGTTCCCATGTGACATTTGGGAATGCTCTCAGGAGCGCCTCTACCAGCGTGCGCTTGTACTCGCGCATCTTCCTATCACGCTCCAGTGCAGGAAGTAAGGTGGGCACATTGTCTTTGTACCGGGGATCCAGCAGGGTGGCAACCCAGTAGTCCGCACACGTTAAAATGTGGGCAACTCTGATGTTGTTGCGCAGGCACTGCAGCATGTAGTCGCTCATGTGTGCCAGGCTCCCCAGAGGTAAGGACAAGCTGTCCTCTGTGGGAGGCGTATCGTCATCGTCCTCCGTATCCCCCAGCCACGCACCAGTGATGGGCCTGAGCTGTGTCGGGTGCCACCCCGCTGTGAACCTGCTTCATCCTCATCCTCCTCCACCTCCTCCTCATCCTCCTCGTCCTCCAGTAGTGGGCCCTGGCTGGCCACATTTGTACCTGGCCTCTGCTGTTGCAAAAACCTCCCTCTGAGCCACTTCTAACAGACTGGCCTGAAAGTGCTAAAATGACCCCTCATCCTCCTCCTCCTGGGCCACCTCCTCTTCCATCATCGCCCTAAGCGTTTTCTCAAGAAGACATAGAAGTGGTATTGTAACGCTGATAACGGTGTCATCGCCACTGGCCATGTTGGTGGAGTACTCGAAACAGCGCAACAGGGCACACAGGTGAATTTACACTTTCTCTCCAAGGTTTGTGAGATGGAGAGCTGAACGCTGCCGTGTGACATGGTGGAGATGCTTGGTGACGCAGGTGGTGTTGTCGGTGGCACATCCTCTGTTTGGTGGGCGGCAGGTGCCAACATTCCTCCCGAGGCGGAGGAAGAGGCCGAGGCAGCAGCAGAAGAGGAGCAGGGGAGCCAGAGTGAGTTCCTTGCTTTTAAGGTGTTTACTCCACTGCAGTTCATGCTTTGCATGTAGATGCCTGGTCATGCAGGTTGTGCTAAGGTTCAGAACGTTAATGCCTCGCTTCAGGATCTGATGGCACAGCGTGCAAACCACTCGGGTCTTGTCGTCAGCACATTGTTTAAGAAGTGCCATGCCAGGAACTCCTTGAAGCTGCCTTTGGGGTGCTCGGTCCCTGGTGGCGGTGGCCAGTAGCAGGCGAACTCTCTTGGCGGCGGCTGGTCTGCTTTTGCCCCCTGCTCCCTCTTTTGCTACGCTGTTGGCTCGGTCTCACCACTGCCTCTTCCTCTGAACTATGAAAGTCAGTGGCACGACCTTCATTCCATGTGGGGTCTAGGACCTCATCGTCCCCTGCATCGTCTTCCACACAGTCTTCCTCCCTGACCTCCTGTTCGGTCTGCACACTGCAGAAAGACGCAGCAGTTGGCACCTGTGTTTCGTCATCATCAGAGACGTGCGGACTCCGATGAGGTGGTATTCCCATGTCCTCATCATCCAGGAAACATCAGTGGTTGTGCATCAGTGCATTCTATGTCTTCCACCACTGGGGAAGGGCTAGGTGGATTCCCTTGGGAAACCCTGCCAGCAGAGTCTTCAAACAGCATAAGAGACTGCTGCATAACTTGAGGCTCAGACAGTTTCCCTGATATGCATGGGGGTGATGTGACAGACTGATGGGCTTGGTTTTCAGGTGCCACCTGTGCGCTTTCTGCAGAAGACTGGGTGGGAGATAATGTTGTGAACATGCTGGATCCACTGTCGGCCACCCAATTGACTAGCGCCTGTACCTGCTCAGGCCTTACCATCCTTAGAACGGCATTGGGCCCCACCAAATATCGCTGTAAATTCTGGCGGGTACTGGAACCTGAGGTAGTTGGTTCACTAGGACGTGTGGCTGTGGCAGAATGGCCACGTCCTCTCCCAGCACCAGAGGGTACACTAACACCACCACGACCGCGTCCGCGTCCCTTACTAGATGTTTTCCTCATTGTTACCGTTCACCAAGCACCACAATAAGGAAAAAAATATTTGGCCCAATGTATTGATTTCAAATTCAGGCCTTTTTTACAGGCACCTAACACTATCTGCCTATTTGTTTATGTAGCGTATTACACTAATCCAGGCACAGCAGTAACCACTGATTTAGGGAATATCTCTTTTAGGGCTAGTATTTAGGCCCTGGATGAAAGGTATCCTTTTATGGACAGATTTACACTTGGCCTGCAACAGCTGGGACACCAGATTCAGGGTATTGCTATTTTGGCAATTGAATTTCACCCCAGAACAAAATATATGTTTTTATGGACACTATGAATCCTGGCCTGCAACAGCTGGGACACCAGATTCAGGGTATTGCTATTTTGGCAATTGAATTTCACCCCAGAACAAAATATATGTTTTTGACGGACACTATGAATCCTGGCCTGCAACAGCTGGGACACCAGATTCAGGGTATTGCTATTTTGGCAATTGAATTTCACCCCAGAACAAAATATATGTTTTGACGGACACTATGAATCCTGGCCTGCAACAGCTGGGACACCAGATTCAGGGTATTGCTATTTTGGCAATTGAATTTCACCCCAGAACAAAATATATGTTTTGACGGACACTATGAATCCTGGCCTGCAACAGCTGGGACACCAGATTCAGGGTATTGCTATTTTGGCAATTGAATTTCACCCCAGAACAAAATATATGTTTTGACGGACACTATGAATCCTGGCCTGCAACAGCTGGGACACCAGATTCAGGGTATTGCTATTTTGGCAATTGAATTTCACCCCAGAACAAAATATATGTTTTGACGGACACTATGAATCCTGGCCTGCAACAGCTGGGACACCAGATTCAGGGTATTGCTATTTTGGCAATTGAATGTCACCCCAGAACAAAATATATGTTTTTGCGGACACTATGAATCCTGGCCTGCAACAGCTGGGACACCAGATTCAGGGTATTGCTATTTTGGCAATTGAATTTCACCCCAGAACAAAATATATGTTTTGACGGACACTATGAATCCTGGCCTGCAACAGCTGGGACACCAGATTCAGGGTATTGCTATTTTGGCAATTGAATGTCACCCCAGAACAAAATATATGTTTTTGCGGACACTATGAATCCTGGCCTGCAACAGCTGGGACACCAGATTCAGGGTATTGCTATTTTGGCAATTGAATGTCACCCCAGAACAAAATATATGTTTTTGACGGACACTATGAATCCTGGCCTGCAACAGCTGGGACACCAGATTCAGGGTATTGCTATTTTGGCAATTGAATGTCACCCCAGAACAAAATATATGTTTTTATGGACACTATGAATCCTGGCCTGCAACAGCTGGGACACCAGATTCAGGGTATTGCTATTTTGGCAATTGAATTTCACCCCAGAACAAAATATATGTTTTGACGGACACTATGAATCCTGGCCTGCAACAGCTGGGACACCAGATTCAGGGTATTGCTATTTTGGCAATTGAATGTCACCCCAGAACAAAATATATGTTTTTATGGACACTATGAATCCTGGCCTGCAACAGCTGGGACACCAGATTCAGGGTATTGCTATTTTGGCAATTGAATGTCACCCCAGAACAAAATATATGTTTTTACGGACACTATGAATCCTGGCCTGCAACAGCTGGGACACCAGATTCAGGGTATTGCTATTTTGGCAATTGAATTTCACCCCAGAACAAAATATATGTTTTGACGGACACTATGAATCCTGGCCTGCAACAGCTGGGACACCAGATTCAGGGTATTGCTATTTTGGCAATTGAATGTCACCCCAGAACAAAATATATGTTTTTATGGACACTATGAATCCTGGCCTGCAACAGCTGGGACACCAGATTCAGGGTATTGCTATTTTGGCAATTGAATTTCACCCCAGAACAAAATATATGTTTTGACGGACACTATGAATCCTGGCCTGCAACAGCTGGGACACCAGATTCAGGGTATTGCTATTTTGGCAATTGAATGTCACCCCAGAACAAAATATATGTTTTTATGGACACTATGAATCCTGGCCTGCAACAGCTGGGACACCAGATTCAGGGTATTGCTATTTTGGCAATTGAATGTCACCCCAGAACAAAATATATGTTTTGACGGACACTATGAATCCTGGCCTGCAACAGCTGGGACACCAGATTCAGGGTATTGCTATTTTGGCAATTGAATGTCACCCCAGAACAAAATATATGTTTTTGACGGACACTATGAATCCTGGCCTGCAACAGCTGGGACACCAGATTCAGGGTATTGCTATTTTGGCAATTGAATTTCACCCCAGAACAAAATATATGTTTTGGCGGACACTATGAATCCTGGCCTGCAACAGCTGGGACACCAGATTCAGGGTATTGCTATTTTGGCAATTGAATTTCACCCCAGAACAAAATATATGTTTTGACGGACACTATGAATCGTGGCCTGCAACAGCTGGGACACCAGATTCAGGGTATTGCTATTTTGGCAATTGAATGTCACCCCAGAACAAAATATATGTTTTGACGGACACTATGAATCCTGGCCTGCAACAGCTGGGACACCAGATTCAGGGTATTGCTATTTTGGCAATTGAATGTCACCCCAGAACAAAATATATGTTTTTGCGGACACTATGAATCCTGGCCTGCAACAGCTGGGACACCAGATTCAGAGGTATTGCTATTTTGGCAATTGAATTTCACCCCAGAACAAAATATATGTTTTGGCGGACACTATGAATCCTGGCCTGCAACAGCTGGGACACCAGATTCAGGGTATTGCTATTTTGGCAATTGAATTTCACCCCAGAACAAAATATATGTTTTGACGGACACTATGAATCCTGGCCTGCAACAGCTGGGACACCAGATTCAGGGTATTGCTATTTTGGCAATTGAATGTCACCCCAGAACAAAATATATGTTTTGACGGACACTATGAATCCTGGCCTGCAACAGCTGGGACACCAGATTCAGGGTATTGCTATTTTGGCAATTGAATGTCACCCCAGAACAAAATATATGTTTTTGCGGACACTATGAATCCTGGCCTGCAACAGCTGGGACACCAGATTCAGGGTATTGCTATTTTGGCAATTGAATGTCACCCCAGAACAAAATATATGTTTTGCGGACACTATGAATCCTGGCCTGCAACAGCTGGGACACCAGATTCAGGGTATTGCTATTTTGGCAATTGAATTTCACCCCAGAACAAAATATATGTTTTGACGGACACTATGAATCCTGGCCTGCAACAGCTGGGACACCAGATTCAGGGTATTGCTATTTTGGCAATTGAATTTCACCCCAGAACAAAATATATGTTTTGACGGACACTATGAATCGTGGCCTGCAACAGCTGGGACACCAGATTCAGGGTATTGATATTTTGGCAATTGAATTTTACCCCAGAACAAAATATATGTTTTGACGGACACTATGAAATGTGGCCTGCAACAGCTGGGACACCAGATTCAGGGTATTGCTATTTTGGCAATTGAATTTCACCCCAGAACAAAATTATATTTTTCCAGCCACAGCTGAAACCACTGATTTATGGTATTGCTATTTTGGCAATTGATTTTCACCCCAGAACAAAATATATGTTTTGGCGGACACTATTATATTTTGCCAGCCACAGCTGAAACCACTGATTTATGGTATTGCTATTTTGGCAATTGAATTTCACCACAGAAAATAATCTATCATTTGCCAGACAGCTGACAGTATTATACTTGTCTAGCCAAAGCTGGAAAACCAGATTTAGGGGATTGGTATTTGGGCAATTGTATTTAACTATGGTGAACAAGGTCTGAACAGGTATTAAGTAGCCTACAGCCCCATCCCACTCACCTGCACTGCAGGACCAACAATGCAATGGGGAACACATGAGGCCGCAAGCTACACCTACAACAGACCATGTGACACCGGCTTCCAGGTGCAACAGAATGTTTACAAGCCATATGCAATGGCACATTCAATACATATAAAACAAGAATCACAAAAATAAACGTGGCCTAAATGGGTGGGACTGCTCCAGACCCCAAACACTGTGGCGTGTTTCTAACTGGGGGCAGTTCCTCCGCATGTGGTTACGCAGCGACGGCTATCCCCAGCAAAAATTGCATACAATGGAGGATGCCGGCGCGAACCACAAGCACCACACAAACATCCTACACAAAATAAAACATGTGCGGATGAAAATATATAAACACATAACTCACAGAAAAAGATGCACCACATGGATAAGCAACTGACAACACTGGCTAATCCCTCACTCTGGTGTTAAAAGCTGAGAGATTCGCCAATATTTCCAATCAGGAACATATCGGAGCCCCTTTAGGCACCACTACACGGTATCTCAGCATGACATGGGGTCCTACCACTAGACTACCTATGGTGTGTGAACAAGGTCTGAACAGGTATTAAGTAGCCTACAGCCCCATCCCACTCACCTGCACTGCAGGACCAACAATGCAATGGGGAACACATGAGGCCGCAAGCTACACCTACAACAGACCATGTGACACCGGCTTCCAGGTGCAACAGAATGTTTACAAGCCATATGCAATGGCACATTCAATACATATAAAACAAGAATCACAAAAATAAACGTGGCCTAAATGGGTGGGACTGCTCCAGACCCCAAACACTGTGGCGTGTTTCTAACTGGGGGCAGTTCCTCCGCATGTGGTTCGCAGCGAGCGGCTATCCCCAGCAAAAATTGCATACAATGGAGGATGCCGGCGCGAACCACAAGCACCACACAAACATCCTACACAAAATAAAACATGTGCGGATGAAAATATATAAACACATAACTCACAGAAAAAAGATGCACCACATGGATAAGCAACTGACAACACTGGCTAATCCCTCACTCTGGTGTTAAAAGCTGAGAGATTCGCCAATATTTCCAATCAGGAACATATCGGAGCCCCTTTAGGCACCACTACACGGTATCTCAGCATGACATGGGGTCCTACCACTAGACTACCTATGGTGTGTGAACAAGGTCTGAACAGGTATTAAGTAGCCTACAGCCCCATCCCACTCACCTGCACTGCAGGACCAACAATGCAATGGGGAACACATGAGGCCATAAGCTACACCTACAACAGACCATGTGACACCGGCTTCCAGGTGCAACAGAATGTTTACAAGCCATATGCAATGGCACATTCAATACATATAAAACAAGAATCACAAAATAAACGTGGCCTAAATGGGTGGGACTGCTCCAGACCCCAAACACTGTGGCGTGTTTCTAACTGGGGGGGCAGTTCCTCCGCATGTGGTTCGCAGCGAACGGCTATCCCCAGTGCAGGTGAGTGGGATGGGGCTGTAGGCTACTTAATACCTGTTCAGACCTTGTTCACACACCATAGGTAGTCTAGTGGTAGGACCCCATGTCATGCTGAGATACCGTGTAGTGGTGCCTAAAGGGGCTCCGATATGTTCCTGATTGGAAATATTGGCGAATCTCTCAGCTTTTAACACCAGAGTGAGGGATTAGCCAGTGTTGTCAGTTGCTTATCCATGTGGTGCATCTTTTTTCTGTGAGTTATGTGTTTATATATTTTCATCCGCACATGTTTTATTTTGTGTAGGATGTTTGTGTGGTGCTTGTGGTTCGCGCCGGCATCCTCCATTGTATGCAATTTTTGCTGGGGATAGCCGTTCGCTGCGAACCACATGCGGAGGAACTGCCCCCAGTTAGAAACACGCCACAGTGTTTGGGGTCTGGAGCAGTCCCACCCATTTAGGCCACGTTTATTTTTGTGATTCTTGTTTTATATGTATTGAATGTGCCATTGCATATGGCTTGTAAACATTCTGTTGCACCTGGAAGCCGGTGTCACATGGTCTGTTGTAGGTGTAGCTTGCGGCCTCATGTGTTCCCCATTGCATTGTTGGTCCTGCAGTGCAGGTGAGTGGGATGGGGCTGTAGGCTACTTAATACCTGTTCAGACCTTGTTCACACACCATAGGTAGTCTAGTGGTAGGACCCCATGTCATGCTGAGATACCGTGTAGTGGTGCCTAAAGGGGCTCCGATATGTTCCTGATTGGAAATATTGGCGAATCTCTCAGCTTTTAACACCAGAGTGAGGATTAGCCAGTGTTGTCAGTTGCTTATCCATGTGGTGCATCTTTTTCTGTGAGTTATGTGTTTATATATTTTCATCCGCACATGTTTTATTTTGTGTAGGATGTTTGTGTGGTGCTTGTGGTTCGCGCCGGCATCCTCCATTGTATGCAATTTTTGCTGGGGATAGCCGTTCGCTGCGAACCACATGCGGAAGAACTGCCCCCAGTTAGAAACACGCCACAGTGTTTGGGGTCTGGAGCAGTCCCACCCATTTAGGCCACGTTTATTTTTGTGATTCTTGTTTTATATGTATTGAATGTGCCATTGCATATGGCTTGTAAACATTCTGTTGCACCTGGAAGCCGGTGTCACATGGTCTGTTGTAGGTGTAGCTTGCGGCCTCATGTGTTCCCCATTGCATTGTTGGTCCTGCAGTGCAGGTGAGTGGGATAGGGCTGTAGGCTACTTAATACCTGTTCAGACCTTGTTCACACACCATAGGTAGTCTAGTGGTAGGACCCCATGTCATGCTGAGATACCGTGTAGTGGTGCCTAAAGGGGCTCCGATATGTTCCTGATTGGAAATATTGGCGAATCTCTCAGCTTTTAACACCAGAGTGAGGGATTGGCCAGTGTTGTCAGTTGCTTATCCATGTGGTGCATCTTTTTTCTGTGAGTTATGTGTTTATATATTTTCATCCGCACATGTTTTATTTTGTGTAGGATGCTTGTGTGGTGCTTGTGGTTCGCGCCGGCATCCTCCATTGTATGCAATTTTTGCTGGGGATAGCCGTTCGCTGCGAACCACATGCGGAGGAACTGCCCCCCCAGTTAGAAACACGCCACAGTGTTTGGGGTCTGGAGCAGTCCCACCCATTTAGGCCACGTTTATTTTTGTGACAATTGTATTTAACCCCTTAATAAATTATAGAAATTGCTATCCTGAGTTTCTAGGGGTGACAATTAGCACAGCCAAGCCCCTGATGTAGGATATAGCAAAAAAAAACTAGTATTGATGGATTGATGGACTTGGTGGCAGCTTCTTCTGGTGCACCACAAGTCACAAAATGGCCGCCGATCACCCCAGAAAATAAGTGACAGAAAAACGCTCTGTGCAGCCTAAAAACCAGTGAGCAAGTAACTAGCAGAAGTTCAATCATTCACAGCTGTAGATCGATCCGTTCATTAGGTGCTGTTGCTGACTTTTGCCTGCCTAATCTCGCCCTCACAGAAGCTGCGTCCTCTCCCTACACTAATCAGAGCAGTGTGACGTGCGGCGCTACGTGACACCAGCTTAAATAGAGGCTGGGTCACATGCTGCACTTGGCCAATCACAGCCATGCCATTAGTAGGCATGGCTGTGATGGGCTCTTAGGGCATGAAGTAAAACGCTAGCTGATTGGCTGCTGTGCAGCCCTTCAGAAAGCGGGAAGTAATCGCCAAACAACGAACCCGAACCCGAACTTTTTTGAAAATGTCCGGGTTCGGGTCCGTGTTTTGGACACCCCAAAATTCGGTACGAACCCGAACGATGCTCGAACTATTCGCTCAACTCTACATATAACGTGATATATATGCTCCTATTGGTCTTAATATGCCTTATAAAACTATACCAATAGCACCCCTGGCTGCCTTTCCTTTACTTATAAAAAGCGTTTTTATCAATATGCTAATTACCATTCTTTGTGCCCAAGGGACTGTCCCTCATTCAGGTTTGTGCCCAGCCGCGCCCCAACTGCCTCCTCCTAGCGCTGATCAGCTCATTTGTATTCACTGCAGTGGGCGGCTTTTTTTTCTCCCGACGCAGTGAAATCCCGAGCATGCCCAGTAACATTTTCCTGGCATCAGCATCATCTTGTAGCTCCATGCCTGCGCTGGATAAAGTCCCCGGCACCCTCCAACTAGAGTACCTGCGTGCGCCGATAACGGAAGCCAGCGCAGGCGCATAGAGAGAAGATGAAGCCGCTGCCAGAATTCTATGTGGCGCAGACGCACACAGGTACTGAAGTTGGAGGGTGCCGGGGACGTTATCCAGCACAGGCAGGGAGCTACAAGATGAGACTGATGCCAGGAAGATGTTACTGGGCATGCTCGGGATTTCAGTGCGTCGGGAGAAAAAAAAAGCCACCCAGTGCAGTGAATACTAATGAGCTGGGTGGCACTAGGAGGAGGCAGTTGGGGGGCGGCTGGGCACAAACCTGAATGAGGGACAGCCCCTTGGGCACAAAGAAAGGTAATTAGCATATTGATTAAAACACTTTTTATAAGTAAATGAGAGGCAGCCAGGGGTGATATTGGTATAGTTTAAGCATATTAAGACCAATAGAAGCATATATATATATATCACTTTATATGCTCAAATGGCCTATCAGTGTCCCTTTAAAGTCAGGGCTACAAGTCAAGTACATTTCCATGGGTGCAATTAATGCAATAATACAAGACATCTTGCCATTTCTATTTTTAAAGCATATGTAAAACAAAACCTAGTAATTATACTCCACTTCAGTTGTCATTTTGACTTCCCTGTTTGCTATCTTTACTTCTTCCCAAAAAACCTTAATAAAATGTTGCTTTCACCGACTTTCTGATGCAAAGTACTATACAATCTCATCGCTTGCTATAGCACTGAAATATTACTATAAGGAGTTGCCCAAAATCAAACATTTGCTTTCTTTAATTGTTCAAAAATGAGCTCACAAACAAGGTAGAGGGAAGTGTATCGTTATTTCATTCCCTTTGTGAGATTAGCACCTGTGAAGGGCGGAGATTTGGCGAGCGTATCTTTGAACAGGTGAAGCAAATACAAAGTAAAGTAAAGCTAACAGCAAACTGTCTGGACAGGAGCACTAGGGAACATGTCTGGTTCACATTCATGTACAGTTTATATACTTCAGCCTCCTGAAAACATACTGGACAGATTCCATAATACCTGTTGGAATTATATAAGTATATGTGCTGTCAGTCATTCTATTGATGCTATCATGTCTGACACCATCTCAGAATAAGGCCTCATGCACATGAACGTATTTTCTTTCCGTGTCCATTAAGTTTTTTTGGCGGACTGTATACGTAACCATTCATTTCAATGGGTCCGCAAAAAAACTGGAAGTTTCTCCGTGTGCATTCCGTTTCTGTATGTCCATATTTCCAGTCCGCAAAAAAATAGAACATGTCCTATTATTGTCTGCATTACAGACAAGGATAGTACTGTTCTATTAGGGGCCAGCTGTTCTGTTCCGCAATATACGGAATGCACACAGACATCATCCGTATTTTTTCCGGATCCATTGTTTGCGGACTGCAAAATACATACGGTCGTCTGCATGAGGTCTTAAGCAGAGTATGTTTTTAGAGGGACTCTTTATTTCACCTAAACAAACAGAATCAATGACTACTGCCAAAGTGTTTTTGTATGCTCATTCAAGAGGGTGTGCGAAAAGTTTGTTAAATGTTCTTCAAATGCTATGCCCTATGATCTTAAATAAAATGAAGAAAGTTGAATAAACCCAGGAGTTACATGAACCATTCACCACTTGAGATCTCAAAACAAATGTACAAACACAAACCTCCCACTCTTGAGTATTTGTTATCAGTCTTAGATTAATGGGATATTATTAGTTCTGAAAATTAATATTCTTTTTTCTAATATATGTCCTGGATCAATTCCTCATGATTTAGGCTCGGTTTCCACATTCAGGTTTTCTGATACAGTTTTTTTTTATCCAAAGCCAGGAAAGGATCATGACAGCCTTCTCCTCTTTTTGAATCTAGTCCTGGTTTTGGTTTCAAAAAGTACTAAACCTGAACATGGAAACCTTATAAGATCTCTGCTTACTGTCATTTAAAAAGAAATGTTCATGGTTTACTTCCAATGAAATAAACTGCTGGTACATGGCTCATTACCTAGCACAGCTCTGATAACTGAACTCAAACTGTAGCGAGCCATGCACTTGTGTGTCCATCACAAGATTTTTATCAATTGGAATTATAACATCCACACAAATGTCATGGCTAGAGTTGAGCGAACACCTGGATGTTCGGGTTCGAGAGGTTCGGCCGAACTTCCGGAAAATGTCCGGGTTCGTGATCCGAACTCATCCCGAACTTCATCCTCAACCCGAACCCCATAGAAGTCAATGGGGACCCGAACTTTTGGGCACTAAAAAGGCTGTAAAAGACTCCCGGAAAGGGCTAGAGGGCTGCAAAAGGCAGCAAAATGTAGGTAAATCCCCTGCAAACAAATGTAGATAGGGAAATGATGACTTAACATAAAATAAATAAAACTTAACCAATATTAATTGGAGTTAGGTCCCATAGCACAGAATCAGGCTTCAAATCACCCACCAATGGAGAAGGTTAGCTTACTATTATTTCGACCCCAGCATCCAGACAAAGGAGAGAGGTCCCACAGCAGAGAATCTGGCATCATATCAACCACCACAGGAGAAGGCCACTTTCAGTGACTTAGGCCTTAGCACCCAGACAGAGGAGACATGTCCAGATAGCACAAGCATTACATTTATACCATCCAGCACAGGAGAAGGCCACTTTTAGTTACTTTGACCCCTGCACCCAGAAAGAGGAGAGAGGCCCCACAGCACATATTCAGGCATCATATCACCCACCACAGGAGTAGGCCACCATTTAGTTAATTTGACCCCTGCACCCATGTCAGATGGTACAAGCATCAGTTTTACATCACCCAGCACAGAGAAGGCCACTTTTAGAGACTTTGACCCCTGCACCCAGACGGAGGAGAGAGGTTTCACAGCACCCAGACGGAGGAGAGGTTTTCACAGCAGAGAATCAGGCATTTAGATCACCCACCACAGGAGTAGGCCATCATTTAATGGGACCCCGGCAACCATGTCAGATGGTACAAGCATCAGTTTTACATCACCCAGCACAAGAGAAGGCCACTTTTAGAGACTTTGACCCCTGCACCCAGACGGAGGAGAGGTTTTCACAGCAGAGAATCAGGCATTTAGATCACCCACCACAGGAGTAGGCCACCATTTAATGGGACCCCGGCAACCATGTCAGATGGCACAAGTATAACAGTTTATATCACCCAGCACAGGAGAAGGCGACTTTGAGAGACTTTGACCCCTGCACCCAGACGGAGGAGAGAGGTTTTCACAGCAGAGAATCAGGCATTTAGATCACCCACCACAGGAGTAGGCCACCATTTAATGGGACCCCGGCAACCATGTCAGATGGCACAAGTATAACATTTATATCACCCAGCACAGGAGAAGGCGACTTTGAGAGACTTTGACCCCTGCACCCAGACGGAGGAGAGGTTTCACAGCAGAGAATCAGGCATTTAGATCACCCACCACAGGAGTAGGCCATCATTTAATGGGACCCGGCAACCATGTCAGATGGTACAAGCATCAGTTTTACATCACCCAGCACAGAGAAGGCCACTTTGAGAGACTTTGACCCCTGCACCCAGACGGAGGAGAGAGGTTTTCACAGCAGAGAATCAGGCATTTAGATCACCCACCACAGGAGTAGGCCACCATTTAATGGGACCCCGGCAACCATGTCAGATGGCACAAGCATAACAGTTTATATCACCCAGCACAGGAGAAGGCGACTTTGAGAGACTTTGACCCCTGCACCCAGACGGAGGAGAGAGGTTTTCACAGCAGAGAATCAGGCATTTAGATCACCCACCACAGGAGTAGGCCACCATTTAATGGGACCCTGGCAACCATGTCAGATGGCACAAGTATAACATTTATATCACCCAGCACATGACAAGGCCACTTTCAGTGAGTTAGGCCTTAACAACGAGACAGAGGAGACAGGTCAGATAGCGCAAGCATCAGTTTACAGATCACCCACCACAGGAGTAGGCCACCTTTAGTTAATTTGACCCCTGCACCCAGAAAGAGGAGAGAGGTCCCACAGCACATAATCAGGCATCATATCAACCACCTCAGGAGAAGGCCACCATTTCAGTTACTTAGGCCTTAGCACCGACACAGAGGAGACAGGTCAGATAGCACAAGCATCAGTTTTACATCAACCACCACAGGAGAAGGGCACTTTTAGAGACTTTGACCCCTGCAGCCACACGGAGGAGAGGGTCCCACAGCAGAGATTCAGGCATTTATATCAGCCAGCACAGGAGAAGGCCGCTTTCAGTGACTTAGGCCTTAGCACCGACACAGAGGAGACAGGTCAGATAGCACAAGCATCAGTTTTACATCAACCACCACAGGAGAAGGGCACTTTTAGAGACTTTGACCCCTGCAGCCACACGGAGGAGAGAGGTCCCACAGCAGAGATTCAGGCATTTATATCAGCCAGCACAGGAGAAGGCCGCTTTCAGTGACTTAGGCCTTAGCACCGACACAGAGGAGACAGGTCAGATAGCACAAGCATCAGTTTTACATCAACCACCACAGGAGAAGGGCACTTTTAGAGACTTTGACCCCTGCAGCCACACGGAGGAGAGAGGTCCCACAGCAGAGAATCAGGCATCATGTCAACCACCACAGGAGTAGGCCACCTTTTGTTTCTTTGACCCCTGCACCCAGAAAGAGGAGAGAGGTCCCACAGCAGAGAATCAGGCATTTCGATCACCCACCACAGGAGAAGGCCGCTTTCAGTGACTTTGGCCCCCTGCACCCACACAAAGGAGACATGTCAGACAGCACAAGTATAACATTCATATCACCCAGCACAGGAGAAGGACACTTTCATGTACTTTGGCCCGGCACCCAGACAGAGGAAGGTTCATTCAACTCTGGGTTTGCACCCAAGATCCTACTTAATTTCAAAAATTGATTTTCAATGAAGAAGTGGCCAGGAGTACAAGACAACATGGTTTAAGGCAGTTATTAAGGACTACTCTGCACAAGGGAGGGTCAGGTCTTGTGGGATCCATGCCTGGTTCATTTTATAAACGTCAGCTTGTCCACGTTGGCTGCGGACAGGCGGCTGCGTTTGTCAGTAATGGCGCCCCCTGCCGTGCTGAATACACGTTCAGATAAAGCGCTGGCCGCCGGGCAGGACAGCACCTCCAAGGCATAACATGCTAATTCTGGCCACGTGGACAATTTGGAAACCCAGAAGTTGAATGGGGCCGAACCATCCGTCAGTACGTGGAGTTGTGTGCAGGCGTACTGTTCAACCATGTTAGTGAAATGTTGCCTCCTGCTAACACGTTCCGTATCAGGTGGTGGGGCAGTTAGCTGTGGCGTGGAGACAAAACTTTTCCACATTTCTGCCATGCTAACCCTGCCCTCAGAGGAGCTGGCCGTGACACTGCTGCGTGGGCGACCTCTAGCTCCTCCTCTGCCTTGGCCTTGGCCTTCCACCTGTTCCCCTGTGACAGTTGGGAATGCTCTCAGGAGCGCGTCTACCAGCGTGCGCTTGTACTCGCGCATCTTCCTATCACGCTCCAGTGCAGGAAGTAAAGTGGGCACATTGTCTTTGTACCGTGGATCCAGCAGGGTGGCCACCCAGTAGTCAGCACACGTTAAAATGTGGGCAACTCTGCTGTCGTTGCGCAGGCACTGCAGCATGTAATCGCTCATGTGTGCCAGGCTCCCCAGAGGTAAGGACAAGCTGTCCTCTGTGGGAGGCGTATCGTCATCATCCTCTGTATCCCCCAGCCACGCACCAGGGATGTGCCTGCGCTGTGCTGGGTGCCACCCCGCTGTGAACCTGCTTCATCCTCATCCTCCTCCACCTCCTCCTCATCCTCCTCGTCCTCCAGTAGTGGTCCCTGGCTGGCCACATTTGTACCTGCCCTCTGCTGTTGCAAAAAACCTCCCTCTGAGCCACTTCTAACAGACTGGCCTGAAAGTGCTAAAAATGACCCGTCATCCTCCTCCTCCTCCTCCTGGCCCTGGCCCACCTCCTCTTCCATCATCGCCCTAAGCGTTTTCTCTAGGAGACATAGAATTGGTATTGTCACGCTGATAACAGTGGCATCGCCACTGGCCATGTTGGTGGCGTACTCGAAACAGCGCAACAGGGCACACAGGTCTCGCATGGAGGCCCAATCATTGGTGGTGAAGTGGTGCTGTTCCGCAGTGCGACTGACCCGTGCGTGCTGCAGCTGAAACTCCACTATGGCCTGCTGCTGCTCGCACAGTCTCTCCAGCATGTGCAAGGTGGAGTTCCACCGGGTGGGCACGTCGCATATTAGGCGGTGGCGGGAAGGCCGAAGTTCCGCTGTAGCGCTGACAGGCGAGCAGCGGCAGGATGTGAACGCCGGAGCGCGCACAGACGGCCCGCACTTTATGCAGCAGCTCTGACATGTCTGGGTAGTTGTGAATGAACTTTGCACCACCAAATTCAGCACATCGCCAGGCAAGGGATGTGCGTCAAACCGGCTAGTCCCAGAGCTGCCACGAGATTTCGCCCATTATCGCACACCACCAGGCCGGGCTTGAGGCCCACCGGCAGCAACCACTGGTCGGTCTGTTGTTCAATACCCCGCCACAACTCCTGCGCGGTGTGGGGCCTGTCCCCCAAACATATGAGTTTCAGAATGGCCTGCTGACGTTTACCGGGCTGTGCTGAAGTTGGTGGTGAAGGTGTGTGGCTGACTGGATGAGCTGGTGGAAGCAGAGGAGGAGGAGGAAGCCGAGTAGGAGGAGGAGGCTACAGGAGGCAAGAATGATGCCCTGTGATCCTTGGCGGCGGAAGGACGTGCGCCAAGGAACTCTCCGCCTGGGGCCCAGCCGCCACTACATTTACCCAGTGTGCAGTTAGGGAGATATAGCGTCCCTGGCCGTGCTTACTGGTCCACGTATCTGTGGTTAGGTGGACCTTGCCACAAATGGCGTTGCGCAGTGCACACTTGATTTTATCGGACACTTGCATGTGCAGGAAGGCACGGCTGTCTTGGAGAAGTAGTGGCGGCTGGGAACCACATACTGGGGACAGCCATGGCCATCAGCTGTTTGAAGCTGTCTGTGTCCACCAGCCGGAATGACAGCATTTCAAAGGCCAGTAGTTTAGAAATGCTGGCATTCAGGCCAAGAGGCTCGAGGGTGACTAGGTGGGAATTTGCGCTTCCTCTCAAAGGTTTGAGAGATGGAGAGCTGAACGCTGCTGTGTGAAATAGTGGAGGCGCTAGGTGACGGTGGCGGTGGTGGTGGTGGTGTCGGTGGCACATCCTCTGTTTGCTGCTCGGCAGGTGGCAACATTCCTCTCGAGGCGGAAGCCGAGGCAGCAGCGGTAGAGGGAGCAGGGGAGCCTGAGCGGGTTCCTTGTTTTTAAGGTGTGTACTCCACTGCAGTTCATGCTTTGCATGTAGATGCCTGATCATGCAGGTGGTGCTCAGGTTAGAGCGTTAATGCCTCGCCTGAGGGTCTGATGGCACAGCGTGCAAATCACTCTGGTCTTGTCGTCAGCACATTGTTTGAAGAAGTGCCATGCCAGAGAACTCCTTGAAGATGCCTTTGGGGTGCTGGGTCCCTGTTGGCGCTGGCCAATAGCAGGCAAACTCTCTGGACGGCGGCTGTTCTGCTTTTGCCCCCTGCTCCCTCTTTGGCTTCGCTGTTGTCTCGGTCTCACCACTGCCTCTTCCTCTGAACTATTTAATGCAAAAAGATTGTGGAGCCCCAGTTATGGGTCTACAACACAGTGAAAGCCAGATATCCCTCAAAGGAAGGAAAAACAAGCAAAGGGGTGTCTCCATTACAGAGATCACCAAAACCACCATATTAAGTGGCCCCTATGTCAAAATCCCGCTCTTTTACAAGCTCTAAGGATGTGACAGGGAAGACCTAAGCAAGTTATCCATCCACAGACAGCTGTTTCGGGGTGTTGCCCCTCATCAGTGTGGAGTAGGATTCTGGCTAACCGGGAGCGATGCTTTGGTGACTACTCAAACAAAGCAATAGCTGATCTTAGGAGACCAGCTACAAAAATACCGTGGAGCCTCACTTAAGAGTCTCAAACACAGCAATCCAAAGTGCAAAGCTCCTGGGAAACATAAAATGCAAAAAGATTGTGGAGCCCCAGTTATGGGTCTACAACACAGTGAAAGCCAGATATCCCTCAAGGAAGGAAAAACAAGCAAAGGGTGTCTCCATTACAGAGATCACCAAAACCACCATATTAAGTGGCCCCTATGTCAAAATCCCGCTCTTTTACAAGCTTTAAGGATGTGACAGGGAAGACCTAAGCAAGTTATCCATCCACAGACAGCTGTTTCGAGGTGTTGCCCCTCATCAGTGTGGGTAGGATTCTGGCTAACCGGGAGCGATGCTTTGGTGACTACTCAAACAAAGCAATAGCTGATCTTAGGAGACCAGCTACAAAAATACCGTGGAGCCTCACTTAAGAGTCTCAAACACAGCAATCCAAAGTGCAAAGCTCCCTGGGAAACATAAAATGCAAAAGATTGTGGAGCCCCAGTTATGGGTCTACAACACAGTGAAAGCCAGATATCCCTCAAAGGAAGGAAAAACAAGCAAGGGGTGTCTCCATTACAGAGATCACCAAAACCACCATATTAAGTGGCCCCTATGTCAAAATCCCGCTCTTTTACAAGCTTTAAGGATGTGACAGGGAAGACCTAAGCAAGTTATCCATCCACAGACAGCTGTTTCGGGTGTTGCCCCTCATCAGTGTGGAGTAGGATTCTGGCTAACCGGGAGCGATGCTTTGGTGACTACTCAAACAAAGCAATAGCTGATCTTAGGGAGACCAGCTACAAAAATACCGTGGAGCCTCACTTAAGAGTCTCAAACACAGCAATCCAAAGTGCAAAGCTCCCTGGGAAACATAAAATGCAAAAAGATTGTGGAGCTAACCGGGAGCGATGCTTTGGTGACTACTCAAACAAAGCAATAGCTGATCTTAGGGAGACCAGCTACAAAAATACCGTGGAGCCTCACTTAAGAGTCTCAAACACAGCAATCCAAAGTGCAAAGCTCCCTGGGAAACATAAAATGCAAAAGATTGTGGAGCCCCAGTTATGGGTCTACAACACAGTGAAAGCCAGATATCCCTCAAGGAAGGAAAAACAAGCAAAGGGTGTCTCCATTACAGAGATCACCAAAACCACCATATTAAGTGGCCCCTATGTCAAAATCCCGCTCTTTTACAAGCTTTAAGGATGTGACAGGGAAGACCTAAGCAAGTTATCCATCCACAGACAGCTGTTTCGAGGTGTTGCCCCTCATCAGTGTGGAGTAGGATTCTGGCTAACCGGGAGCGATGCTTTGGTGACTACTCAAACAAAGCAATAGCTGATCTTAGGAGACCAGCTACAAAAATACCGTGGAGCCTCACTTAGAGTCTCAAACACAGCAATCCAAAGTGCAAAGCTCCCTGGGAAACATAAAATGCAAAAAGATTGTGGAGCCCCAGTTATGGGTCTACAACACAGTGAAAACAGATATCCCTCAAAGGAAGGAAAAACAAGCAAAAGGGTGTCTCCATTACAGAGATCACCAAAACCACCATATTAAGTGGCCCTATGTCAAAATCCCGCTCTTTTACAAGCTCTAAGGATGTGACGGGGAAGACCTAAGCAAGTTATCCATCCACAGACAGCTGTTTCAGGGGTGTTGCCCCTCATCAGTGTGGAGTAGGATTCTGGCTGAATTCTGCCCATAGGGGGCCAGCTTGCAGTGGGCTGGTGTCTCTGTAATGGAGCTGCCCTGCGCTGTTTTCGCTCGCTGGACATCTGAGCTTTCACGTGCTAGACCCTGGCTCGAGCTCCCTCTGTCGCATTTGCTCAGCACCGCGAGGCTTTGCAGGCAGCTGTGTTTGGTAAGTGAGGAAGCCCACGTGTGCGTGGCTGGCGCCTGAGATCGGCTATTTGCTGGTTGGTGCAAGCGCTCGCTCGGTAGCCAAGCTCGACTCCACGATGAGAACAGCGCCCAGCCTTGCTCTGTGATCGAACTGCTGCTGGAGTCTTCCCTGTCACATCCTCAAGCTGTAAACGGTTTATTGATTCCTGTGATCTCTGAAGACACCTTGCTTTGTTGCGCCTTCACTGAGAGATCGCTCTGGCTGTCTGTTGTGAACCGCAACTGGGCTCCATCTTTAGCATCTATATTTCCCAGAGGCTGTGCTGGGCTGCTGTATGTGAGCTCTTAGCGAACTCCAGCTATTTTGGCTGGTCTCCCGAATCCTTGTACTGTTGTCCTCAACGAATCGGTCAGCCAAAATCTACTCCACGCTGATGAGGGACAGCTTGCACAGAGCAGCTGTCTGTATGGATTGGATGACTGCTTACGGTCTTCCTGTCACATCCTTAGAAGCTTGTAAGGCGGGGATTTTGACATAGGGGCCACTTAATATGGTGGTTTTGGTGATCTCTGTAATGGAGACACCCCTTTGCTTGTTTTTCCTTCCTTTGAGGGATATCTGGCTTTCACTGTGTTGTAGACCCATAACTGAGGCTCCACAATCTTTTGCATTTATGTTTCCCAGGAGCTTTGCACTTTGAATTGCTGTTCAACTCTGCAGTATTTGGTCTCAAATCACAGTGTCGCTCCCAGTGGCAAATCCTACTCCGGTGAACTCAACTGCTGGTCTTCCTGTCACATCCTTAAATGTAAACGGGATTGAGGCGCATGGAGACAGGGCTCCACGATCTATCTTTGCATTTTATGAGCTTGCGCTAGTGCTGTTGAACTCTTAGTGAGCTCCACTGTATTTGTGGCTGGTCTCCCTGGGTAACTATTGCTTTGTTTGGTAGTCACCCAGGCATGCGATCCCGGTTAGCCAGAATCTACTCCACACTGATGAGGGGCAACGCACCAGAATCTGCTGTCTGGATGGATGGGCTTGCTGGAACTTCCCTGTCACATCACTAGGCTGAGGCCACTAATATGGTGGTTTTGGTGATCTCTGTAATGGAGACACCCCTTTGCTTGTTTTTCCTTCCTTTGAGGGATATCTGGCTTTCACTGTGTTGTAGACCCATAACTGGGGCTCCACAATCTTTTTGCATTTTATGTTTCCCAGGGAGCTTTGCACTTTGGATTGCTGTGTTTGAGACTCTTAAGTGAGGCTCCACGGTATTTTTGTAGCTGGTCTCCCTAAGATCAGCTATTGCTTTGTTTCTGAACTATTTAAGTCAGCGGCACGACCTTCAGTCCATGTGGGGTCTAAGACCTCATCGTCCTCTGCAACGTCTTCCACCCAGTCTTCCTCCCTGACCTCCTCCTGTTCAGTCTGCACACTGCAATAAGACGCGGCAGTGGGCACCAGTGTTTCGACATCATCAGAGACTCGGTCACTCTGCTGTGGTGGTATTCCCATGTCCTCATCATCTGGATACATAAGTGGTTGTGCGTCAGTGCATGGAATGTCTTCCACCGCTGGGGAAGGGCTAGGTGGACGCCCCTGGGAAACCGTGCGAGCAAACAGAATAAGAGTCTTCAAACAGAATAAGAGACTGCTGCATAACTTGAGGCTCAGACAGTTTCCCTGATATGCATGGGGGTGATGTGACAGACTGATGGGCTTGGTTTTCAGGTGCCACCTGTGCGCTTTCCGCAGAAGACTGGGCGGAAGACAATGTTGTGAACGTGCTGGATGCACTGTCGGCCACCCAATCGACTAATGCCTGTACCTGCTCAGGCCTTACCATCCTCATAACGGCATTGGGCCCCACCAAATATCGCTGTAAATTCTGCCGGCTACTTGAGGGAGTTGGTTCACTACTTTGTGCGCCTGAGGCCGAACGGCCACGCCCTCTGCCAGCAACAGAGGCTCCACGGACACCACCACGACCGCGTCCTCGTCCCTTAATAGAATGTTTCTCATTGTTGCGATTCAACTCGCACCACAATAAAATATATTATTTTTTAGCCCCAAAATTCCCACACTGGAAGATATAATTCTTTTTCCGGTATTAATTACAAGAAAACTGCTGCAAATTGGACACCAGAATTTTTAAAATGCTAGTTTTGGTACATAGATTCCCACACGGGGAGATATAATTCCTTTTTACAGGAGTAAAAACGTTACGTGAGGCCTACTGTTTCTGGTCTAACTAACACCAGATTGATTAAATTGGCCTTTTTTTCACCAAAATTACAACACTGGACAATGTAATGCCTTTTTCCGGTATTAATTCCTTTATACAGGAGTAAAAAGGTGAGGCCTACTGTTTCTGGTGTAACTAACACCAGATTGATTAAATTGGCCTTTTTTTCACCAAAATTACAACACTGGACAATGTAATGCCTTTTTCCGGTATTAATTCCTTTTTACAGGAGTAAAAACGTTACGTGAGGCCTACTGTTTCTGGTCTAACTAACACCAGATTGATTAAATTGGCCTTTTTAACACCAAAATTACAACACTGGACAATGTAATGCCTTTTTCCGGTATTAATTCCTTTTTACAGGAGTAAAAACGTGCTGCCTACTGTTTCTGGTGTAACTAACACCAGAATGATTAAATTGGCCTTTTTTTCACCAAAATTACAACACTGGACAATGTAATGCCTTTTTCCGGTATTAATTCCTTTTTACAGGAGTAAAAACGTGAGGCCTACTGTTTCTGGTGTACCTAACACCAGATTGGTTAAATTGGCCTTTTTTTCACCAAAATTACAACACTGGACAATGTAATGCCTTTTTCCGGTATTAATTCCTTTTACAGGAGTAAAACGTGCTGCCTACTGTTTCTGGTGTAACTAACACCAGATTGATTAAATTGGCCTTTTTTCACCAAAATTACAACACTGGACAATGTAATGCCTTTTTCAGGTATTAATTACAAGAAGACTGCTGCTAATTGGACACCAGAATTTTAAAATGCTAGTTTGTGTACATAAATTCCCACACTGGAAGATATAATTCCTTTTTCCGGTATTAATTACAAGAAAACTGCTGCAAATTGGACACCAGAATTTTTAAAATGCTAGTTTTGGTACATAGATTCCCACACGGGAGATATAATTCCTTTTACAGGAGTAAAACGTGCGGCCTACTGTTTCTGGTCTAACTAACACCAGATTGATTAAATTGGCCTTTTTTCACCAAAATTACAACACTGGACAATGTAATGCCTTTTTCCGGTATTAATTCCTTTTACAGGAGTAAAAACGTGAGGCCTACTGTTTCTGGTGTAACTAACACCAGATTGATTAAATTGGCCTTTTTTCACCAAAATTACAACACTGGACAATGTAATGCCTTTTTCCAGTATTAATTCCTTTTACAGGAGTAAAAACGTGAGGCCTACTGTTTCTGGTGTAACTAACACCAGATTGATTAAATTGGCCTTTTTTCACCAAAATTACAACACTGGACAATGTAATGCCTTTTTCCGGTATTAATTCCTTTTTACAGGAGTAAAAACGTGAGGCCTACTGTTTCTGGTGTAACTAACACCAGATTGATTAAATTGGCCTTTTTTCACCAAAATTACAACACTGGACAATGTAATGCCTTTTTCCGGTATTAATTCCTTTTACAGGAGTAAAAACGTGCTGCCTACTGTTTCTGGTGTAACTAACACCAGATTGATTAAATTGGCCTTTTTTCACCAAAATTACAACACTGGATAATGTAATGCCTTTTTCCTGTATTAATTCCTTTTACAGGAGTAAAAACGTGAGGCCTACTGTTTCTGGTGTAACTAACACCAGATTGATTAAATTGGCCTTTTTTCACCAAAATTACAACACTGGACGATATAATGCCTTTTTACGGTATTAATTACAAGAGGACTGCTGGTATTTCAGAACACCGGAATTTTTAAAATGCTAGTTTTGCTAGATAAATTTCCCACACTGGGAGAAATATTGCCTAAGCCTTTTTACAGTATTAATTACAACAGGAGTGCTTCTTCTGGTCTAACACCAGAATAATTTTATTATTACGGTGAAAGCTTTTTTAATTTATATTTCTGGCACATAAAAAAAATATATTTCTGGCTGACAGTATTGGACTTGGCTGTAGTGGCACTGGCTAGCCTAGCTGGAACAGCACATTCATGGGATTTGCTATCCAAGTGGGTTACTTTCAGTTTCACCACTGATATATTAAATATCTTTGCAGTTAGTATGGGTGACACAAGCACAGCCAAACCCCTGATGTAGTATATCTATGAAAAAATCGACTATTACATGAGATTAATGGACGTTGTGGCAGCTTTTGCTGTAGCACCACAAGTCCCAAAATGGCCGCCGCCTATCAGCCCAGTAACATGTGCCAGAAAACGGTCTGCCCAGCCAGAAAAAAAATTGACTTTGACTGAGCAGCTGAATCGCTGTTGTTCTGATTCACAGGTGTAGATTTTTCACTTCTTTGGAGCTTTGGTTTAGACTCTGTGGCAGCTTGTGCTGGCGCACCACAAGTCCCAAAATGGCCACCGCCGGTCAGCCCAGTTACATGTGCCAGTAAAAATCGCTCTGGCCAGTCTAAACAAAATAGTGACTTTCAGTGAACAGCTCAGCTGAGTTGTTCTGATGCACAGGTGTAGAAATGTAGATCATTCACTTCTTTATCCCTGCCTATCTCGCCCTGACAGAAGCTGCGTCCTCTCCCTACACTAATCAGAGCAGTGTGACATTGCGGCGCTACGTGACTCCAGCTTAAATAGAGGCTGGGTCACATGCTGCACTTGGCCAATCACAGCCATGCCATTAGTAGGCATGGCTGTGATGGGCTCTTAGGGCAAGAAGTAAAACACTAGCTGATTGGCTGCTGTGCAGCCCTTCAGAAAGCGGGAAGTAATCGACGAACACCGGACCCGAACCCGAACTTTTTTGAAAATGTCCGGGTTCGTGTCCGTGTCACGGACACCCCAAAATTCGGTACGAACCCGAACGATGCTCGAACTGTTCGCTCAACACTAGTCATGGCCACATGGCTGTTTTCAGAGCCATTGCATTCTGTGGGTCTATTCACATGGCTGTAAAAAAAAAAGTAGGACTTATATAGTCCTATTTTGTCTATTTTCATGCCCTCTGCCCCCCCTACCCCAACCCATACAATTAAATAGGGCCAGGCCATTATGGACATTTTTCAGAAAGGCATTAGTGAAAAAGCAGCCATGTGAATGTAGCCTAAGGCCTCATTCACATGACTGTATGTATTTTGCAGTCTGCAAAACATAGACCGCAAAATACGGATGATGTCCGTGTGATGTCTGTGCTGCATCCGAGTCCATTGACTTCAATGGGTGCATGGTCCTTTGCAATTGTATGTCCATTCCACAAAGAGATATGTTAGAACATGTCCAATACTTGGCCACAAAAGGCAGACCATAGACCCATTGAAGTCAATGGGTCTGTGGGTCTTCAAAAAAACAGAAGCAACTCAGACGTCATCCGTGTTTTGTGGGTCACAAAATACAACTGTGTGCATGAGACCTAAAACAAAGGAATTCTATTGAATGACAGGCTGTAGCTTGTGATAAACTACATAACAGAAACAGGATCCAGAGGACAGAGGGGAGTATGGAGTACCAAAGAGAACCAGGAGAATCAGCCAAATAACAGGTAGTGTAGGTAGTGTGAGACTGGTGAGAGGACAGCAGCAGACTTCCAGTTCATGGGTAGTCTACCCATGAACAGTGGAATCTGCATGTGGGTTGCATCACATCCAGATCATCAGAAAATAAAAATAATATTAATCTTTATTTATATAACGTCAACATATTCAGCAGCGCTTTACAATTAGGGGGTTCATGTGCAAACAGAATTATAAATAACATAGCTGATACCAAGTCAACAATCAAAACAAAAGGAGAGAGGGCCCTGCTTGCAAGAGGTTACAATTAGAGATCAGCGAATCAAAGTTGTCAAAGTGGAATTCTGTCCAAATTTCAGGAAAAATTCGATTTGCACCGAACTCGAATTTCCTCCCGCTTCGTGGTAACGAATCACATAATTGTAACCTCTTGCAAGAGGGCCCTGCTTGCAAGAGGTTACAATTAGAGATCAACGAATCGAAGTTGACAAAGTGGAATTCTATCCAAATTTCAGGAAAAATTCGATTCGCACCGAATCCAAATTTCCTCATGCTTCATGATAACCTAAAATGGCTGCTGCACATGTTAGGACATTGAGCAAAGAACTCTGGGAACGAGGGATCACCCACAATGCCATGCATGCAGCCAATCAGCAGCCAGAAAGCCCTGTGATGTCACAGCCCTATAAATAGCCTCAGCCATCTTGTATTCAGCCATTTTTCAGAGTACTTAGTACAGGGAGAGACTTCAGCTCGCGTTAGGGAAAGTGCTAGGAAAGACTTGAAAACTTTGATTTTGCTGAATAGAAGTTCAGGGAAAGAGCATTAGAAGTGTAGGGAAAGGATAGGGAGGAATTATTCCACAGTATTGAAGCAGAACAGGGTCCAATATGGGAGTGTACAGCCTGGGTAATAGGAACAATCCTATTACACCTTTCTGCACTGACTGGGGATCTAAATTGCCATTATACTGCTGCTTTCAGGTTTGCAATAGATGACACCTCTGTAATTCTATTTCTTGGGGTGCAAGTGCTGTGTGATACAGCCATTAACAGGGTGTATTACTAGGAAATATTTATATGTCTTATTAGCCCTTGTGCGGTGCAGTTATATGTTCTAAAGCCTTTTTTGGCGTGTTTTAGTGGGAAAAGGGGCTTATTAGTCGATGTGTGGTGAATTGAGAAAATTACAGCTCTTTTTGGCGTGCATAAGTGGCAAAAAAAGCATTATTTGCAGTTCGGCGATGCAGTTTTATGTTCTAAAGCTTTTATGGCGTGAATTAGTGGCAAAAAAAGTATTATTTGCCGTTCAGCTGTGCAGTTATATGTTGTAAAGCATTTTTTGGCATGTATTAGTGGCAAAAAAAGTATTATTTGCCATTTAGCGGTGCAGTTATATGTTCTAAAGCCTTTTTTGTCGTGTATTAGTGACAAAAAAGTATTATTTACCGTTCAGCAGTGCAGTTGTGTTCTAAAGCCTTTTTTGGCGTGTATTAGTGGGAAAAAACAAGTATTATTTGCCGTTCAGTTGTGCAGTTATATGTTCTATACCCTTTTTTAGCGTGTATTAGTTGGAAAATAAGGGCTTATTAGCTGTTTTGTGGGGAAGTGAGAAAATTACAGCCCTTTTTGGCGTTTATGAGTGGCAAAAAAAATGAGTATTATTTATCGTTCAGCGATGCAGTTATATGTTCTAAAGTTTTTTTGGTGTGTATTGTGGCAACAAAAAGTATTATTTGCCATTGTGTGGTGAATTGAGAAAATGACAGCCCTTTTTGGCATGTATAAGTGGCAAAAAAAGTATTATTTGCCATTCAGCAGTGCAGTTATATGTTCTAAAGTCTTTTTTGTTGTGTATTAGTGGCAAAAAAAAGTATTATTTACCGTTCAGCGGTGCAGTTATATGTTTTAAAGCTTTTTTTGGCGTGTATTAGTGGGAAAAAACAAGTATTATTTGCCGTTCAGTGGTGCCTTTTTTGGCATGTATTAGTGGCAAAAAAGGGGCTTATTAGCTGTTGTGTGGGGAAGTGACAAAATTACAGCCCTTTTTGGTGTGTATTAGTAGGGAAAAAAAAGTATTATTTGCCGTTCAGCGGTGCAGTTATATGTTCTATTGCCTTTGTTGGCGTGTATTAGTTGGAAAATAAAGGCTTATGGTGAGTTGAAAAAATTACAGTCCTTTTTAGCGTGTATTAGAGGCAAAAAAAAAGTATTGTTTGTAGGGTTGAGCAAACCCGAACTGTAAAGTTCCGGTTTCTACTGGACTTTAGGGTTTTTGGTACCCAGACCCGAACCCGAACATTTCCGAAAAAGTTTGGGTTCGAGTTCAGTGTTCGGCAATTTATTGGCGCTTGTTGAACGGCTGCAGGGCAGCCAATCAACAAGCGTTTAACTAGAGTGCCCTTAGAAGCCATCAGAGCCATGCCTACTAATGGCATGGCTGTGATTGGCCAAGTGCAGCATGTGACCCAGCCTCTATATAAGCTGGAGTCACATAGCACCGCACGTCACTTTGCTCCTACTAGTGTAGGGATAGGATGCTGCTGCTGTAAGGGAGAGATTAGGAAACAATTCCAGTGTACTTGGTGTTGTTAAAGGGTTTCTGTCACCAGGATTACACATTATAAGCTGTCTGACATTAGCTATGTGCTAATGTCAGATCAGCTTGATAATGTGCTTTATATGTATTTCTGATGTATATTTAGGCTAAAAAACGTCTTTTTATAATATGTAAATTAGCCTCTAGGAGCAGGGGGGGCGTTGCCCCTGCTCCTAGAGGCTCCGTGCGCCAACCTGCTGCCACGCCCCTTCTTTCTTTGATTGATAGTGCCGGGCAGCGATCCTCTCCTGCCTCCGGCACTGTCTCCCTGCTAAATCCCGCGCCTGCGCCGCCGCTCTGTATTTGGCGCAGGCGCGGTGAGCTGAGGATGCTGCTGTGCATTGCATTTCTGAGGATGAAATGTAATCAGTAAATCCAGCTCTTAGATTGTGGGTGGACATTTCCATGGTTATCAGACCAGTCATTCACAAGTGGCTTAGAGGGTATGTTCCTGCTGCACTGCATACCTGACTGGGTAATATATTCTGTAAATTCTGAGGCTTTTAGATTATTGGGTGATCTATACCCCTTTTTTCTTTCAAACTACCCCTGCCCTGCATACCTGACTGGGAAATATATTCTGTAAATTTGGCGGCATTTACATGGTTGGGTGCTGTAGTTATATGCAGTAAAATCTCCATGATATCTTCATGATAAATCTGCAGCATGGGGGCCCTGTGTGGCTTCTACACACTTTTAAAATAATCCTTCAAGCTCCTCACGTTCATTAAAATGAACCAGGCATGGATCCCACAGGACTTGTCCGTAACCTTGTGCAGAATAGATATGTATACCGGCCTCACCCAGCCTTTGTCATACTCTGTGTTGTCTCTTTGTTTTCTTTTCTATATTTCCCAATGTTTTGGGGTCTACCCAAAAAAAATGAAAAAGTTAAAAACAAAAAACAGTGTTGTTGGCGACTACCTCCTCCACCACCGCTTCCACCTACACCGCCTTGTCCACTGCCTCCTCAACCTTCTATTCCATATGGACCTCCTCCTTCTAGTTCCAGATTATTACTTTTAATTTTTATTTATTTTATTTTAAGTAATTTCCCTATCCACATTTGTTTGCAGGGCACTTGCCATGCTCTTACCCACATTTGTCTGCCTTTTGCAGACCTTTAGCCCTATCCATGACTCTTTTAGAGCCATTTTAGTGCCCCAAAGTTCGGCTCCCCATTGACTTCAATGGGGTTCCGGTCAATTTCGGCTGAACCTGGCGAACCCGAACTTCCAGGTGTTCGCTCAACTCTAATTATTTGCCATTCAACGGTAACATAGTAACATAGTAACATAGTATATAAGACCGAAAAAAGACATTTGTCCATCCAGTTTGGCCTGTTTCCTACAAGTTGATCCAGAGGAAAGCAAAAAACCCCTGTGAGGCAGAAGCCAATTTTCCCCACTTAAGGGGAAAAAAATTCCTTCCCGACTCCAATCAGGCAATCAGAATAACTCCCTGGATCAACGACCCCTCTCTAGTAGCTGTAGCCTGTAATATTATTACACTCCAGAAATAAATCCAGTCCCCTCTTGAATTCCTTTATTGTACTCACCATCACTACCTCCTCAGGCAGAGAGTTCCATAGTCTCACTGCTCTTACAGTGAAGAATCCTTTTCTATGTTTGTGTACAAACCTTCTTTTGTCACGACCCGCGTGGCAACCTGCGTGCCACGACCGATGTTGCGGTCGTGTTGTTCCGCATGTACTTTCCGGCGGCGAGGTGTTGTTGCCGCATGTGAGGGTTGTGTGTTTGTTGCCTCACATGTGGTTGCCGCTGGCAACAAGGTTGTTCTGCATGCATGTCTATTTTCACCTTTGCTGTGGTCTTCTTTTCCCCATTTGGTATGCGCGGGGTTAAAGTTATGCTAGGTGTGGTTGTTAGCTCACGTGGGTGTGACCTCAGGCCTCCTTATATGTTGGTTTGTGTGGAGCCTGAGGTCAGTTTGTTTGTCCAGCCATGGTGTGAGCATGGCTGGAGTGGTTGTTCCCTATGTCTGTGTGAGCCACCCTTATTTCTCATATTGTTTACTCTGAGTGGTTGTGTTCCCCTTCTGTGTGCTTCTGCTTACCCTTCCCTCTCTTGGTTATGTTTGTTGTGGGATTGTATGAATCACTACTTTCTGTTTATGTGCTCCGGAAGGGGCTTGCTTACCCGGAGGGGTTAAGTACCAACCTGATAGTGTGCTGCCACGTCGGGATCCTTCCCCATGCAGCAGGTATCCGCATGGGAGTTCTGGAGGTCCTGGTACACCTTTGTCCTCTGCGGCGCGGCAGGTAAGCCTGTGTGAGTTTGTCATCTTATCAGCCGTGCAGCTTTGCATACTGTCAGGGTCCCGGCTGCTGAGGGGCCTCTGGAGACTCCTGCTCATCCTTGTCCTTGGGTGAGCAGGTGGTCTCTGCCCTGTCGTGATATTCCAGGGAGAAGCTGGGATGACCAGGGCATCAGGTTCCTGAGGTATGGGCCCTCCTACCTTCAGGGTTGGCCCATACAGTTAGGAGACCAGGGCCAGCATTAGGGACGTGCTAGGATCTTAGCGGTTCCCTAGTCCCTGCTTTTGGCCCATCGGCCGCGGAAATTGCACGGCGGGCTGTTTTCCCCACTTCCCGCCGTCACATCTTTCCTCCAGACGCAAAGGATGTTCCCTTGTCACAGTCACAGTCCTGGGGATAAATAGATGATGGGACAAATCTCTGTACTGACCCCTGATATATTTATACATAGTTATTAGATCTCCCCTCAGTCGTCTTTTTTCTAAAGTGAATAACCCTAATTTTGATAACCTTTCAGGGTACTGTAGATCCCTCATTCCAGTTATTGCTTTAGTTGCCCTCCTCTGAACCCTCTCCAGCTCTGCTATGTCTGTCTTGTTCACAGAAGCCCAGAACTGTACACTGTACTCCATGTGTGGTCTGACTAGTGATTTGTAAAGTGGTAGGACTATGTTCTCATCACGGGCGTCTATGCCTCTTCAGTGTTAATTACTTTACACAGTTTAGTGTTATCTGCAAAAATAGATATTTTACTGTGCAGGCCTTCTACAAGATCATTAATAAATATATTGAAGAGAATAGGGCCTAATACTGACCCCTGAGGTACCCCACTAGTTACAGTGACCCAATCTGAGTTTCTACCGTTAATAACCACCCTTTGTTTTCTGTCACTTAGCCAGTTACTTACCCACATACAGACATTTTCTCCCAGTCCGAGCATCCTCATTTTATATACTAACCTTTTATGAGGTACGGTGTCAAATGCTTTGGAGAAGTCCAGATATTCAACATCCATTGATTCGCCGCTGTCAAGTCTAGAACTTACCTCCTCATAGAAGCTGATTAAATTCGTTTAGCATGACCGATCCCTCATGAAGCCATGCTGATATGGCGTTATTTGCTTATTTTCATTGAGATACTCCAAAATAGCATCTCTTAGAAACCCTTCAAACAGTTTACCAACAATAGATGTTAAACTTACCGGCCTATAATTTCCAGGCTCTGTTTTTGGACCCTTTTGAATATTGGCACCACATTTGCTATGCGCCAATCCTGTGGAACATTCCCTGTTATTATAGAGTCCGTAAATATCAGAAATAAAGGTCTGGCTATGACATCACTTAATTCCCTTAGGATACGGGGTGTATGCCATCCGGTCCTGGCGATTTGTCTATTTTAATCTTTTAAGTCGCTGTTGTACTTCTTCCTGGGTCAGACAGGACACTTTTAATGGAGGATTTACTTTTACATTCTGCATTTTATCTGACAGTTTATTTTCCTCAGTGAATATAGTGGAGAAAAAAATATTTAATAGTTTTGCTTTATCCTCGTCGCTCTTCTGCAACACCCCCTCATTGCTATGTAGAGGGCCGACTCCTTCAGATTTATATTTTTTACTATTTATATAATTGAAGAACATTTTAGGTTAGTTTTACTCTCTTTGGCAATTAATCTCTCGGTCTCTAGTTTGGCAAATTTTATTAGTTTTTACATATTCTATTTTTTTCCTTATAGTTTATCAGTGCTTCCTGACTCCCTCCTGTTTTAGTGATTTATATGCTTTCTTTTTGTCATTTATTGCCTTCTTTACGGTTCCATTTATCCACATTGGTTTCTTATTGTTCTTTAGCCTTTTATTCCTATAAGGTATGTACCTCTCACAATTAGATGTTACAATGCTTTTAAAAATCTCCCATTTTATGGTTGTATTTTTATTTTTGAGGACTTTGTCCCAGTTAGTTAGGCCTATGGCCTCGCTTAGTTGGCTAAATTTTAGCTTTTTGAAGTTTGGTATTTTTGTTCCTCCCTTTAGAAACTCTGCTTAAGGATAATTGGAAGGTTATAACTTTATGGTCACTATTTCCCAGGTGTCCCCCAACCTGCACATCTGTTGTTCTATCAGGTCTATTGGTTAATACTAAGTCCAGTATGGCCGTCCCTCTAGTGGGGTCCTGAACCAGTTGGGAAAGGAAATTGTCTTTGGCTATTGCCAAGAACCTGTTTCCTTTTGGGATGTACAGCTTTCAGTTTCCAGTCTATATCTGGGTAGTTGAAGTCCCCATGATAACGACTTCATTATGATTTGCCGCCTCGTCTATCTCGTTTAGTAATAGATTTTCTGTGGACTCTGGTATATTAGGTGGTTTATAATACACTCCTATTAGTATTTTATTATTGTTTTTGCCCCATGTATTTCTACCCACAGTGACTCCACATGTTCATGTCCTCAGAGATGTATTCTCGAATTACGGGATTTAGACACGACTTCACATAGAGGCAAACCCCTCCACCTCTCCGGTTTTGACGATCCTTTCTAAACAGATTGTAACCTTTTATATTAACTGCCCAGTCATAGCTATGATCCAGCCATGTCTCAGTTATTCCCACTACGTCATAGTCCTCCTCACACATCACTAATTCCAGTTCACCAGTCTTGTTAGTCAGGCTTCTGGCATTAGTATACATACATTTGACAGGTTTATGTGTATTTTTTACCCTACATCTTTCATTCTGAGCTGTTCTAGTCCCCCCTTCCATTCCTCCTCCAGACACACTACCTCGCCCCTGGTCTCTATCTGCACTATCTTCCCCTCCTATAACGTAATTACCCTCCCCCCCAGTCCCTAGTTTAAACATTCCTCCAACCTTCTAGCCATCTTTCTTCCCAACACAGCTGCCCCTTCCCCATTGAGGTGCAGCCCGTCCCTACGAAAGAAAACGGTGCAGTTATATTTTCTAAAGCTCTTTTTGGTGTGTATTAGTGGCAAAAAAAAAACATTATTTGCCTTTCAGCAGTGCAGTTATATGTTCTAAAGCCTTTTTTGGAATGTATTAGGGGTAAAAAAAAGGGATTATTAGCCGTTGTGTTGTTATGTGAGAAAATTATGCAACGGGCAGCCCCCCCTCCAGTTCTTTCCATATATTGCGTCCCAGGTGTAGGACTACCGAGTGGTATAGTGCAGTATAAATGTCTCTTATTGTGTGTCACGGTGCTCCTACCTAGATACCGCTGAACCCCAAGCTTTGGCTCCGAAGCAATAAATAGGGTGAATATTTGAAGAAATAACTTGAGTCTAGACCTTGAGATGAAGTTCAATGGCAGCTTTACTTTGAATAAACAGTTCTCCAAACAGTTTAAGGCTTTGTCTTGGTTCCAGGAGGATTTAGCATTAAACTGGCAGGCAAACTCAACTCTACTATGTCTGTTTGTCTTTGACTCTGCTATACTGACAGTCTGGCTGCATAACTCAGCTTCCTCTGTATGCTGCACTTCATCTCTGTAGTCTGACTCTAGGTTATGCCAGGGAACTTTCCTCCTGGCTCCTGAGGCTTCAAGCTTTGGCCTCCATGGCCAGCACAGCTTAGGGCGCACTGGCTGGCGTGGGCATGTCCAGCAGAGACATGCCCCTGCACAACCATCCCTTGTCCAGGAAAGACCTAAACTGTCATGTATTAGTGGCAAAAAAAGTATTATTTGCCGTTCAGCGGTGCAGTTATATGTTCTAAAGCCTTTTTTGTCATGTATAAGTCGGAAGAAAAAAGTATTATTTGCCATTCAGCAATGCAGTTATATGTTGTAAAGCCTTTTTTGGCGAGTATAAGTGGCCAAAAAAAAGTATTATTTTCCGTTTAGCGGTGCAGTTAAATGTTCTAAAGCCTTTTTGGCATGTATTAGTGGCAAAAAAAGCATTATTTGCCGTTCAGCAGTGCAGCTATATGTTCTAAAGCCTTTTTTGGTGAGTATTAGTGGGGAAAAAAAGGGCGTTGTGTGGTGAAGTGAGAAAATGACTGCCTTTTTGTTGTGTATTAGTGGCAAAAAAGTATTATTTGCTGTTCAGCGGTGCTGTTATATGTTCTAAAGCCTTTTTTGTCATTTATTAGTGGCAAAAAAAGTATTATTTGCCATTTTGTGGTGGAGTGACAAAATTACAGCATTTTTGGGATGTGTTAATTTCCTTTTATTTACTTATTTGTAGAGATGAGCAACGTGATCCCGTGCTGAGCCACGCCCTCTGCACTGATCACATGACAGTGACGTCACCCCAGGTCCTTCGGCTAATCAACAGTTCGGGTTGGTGGCAGCCGCCCCTTATGGATTCCATATGCCGCTATAGTGGAATCCATAACGGGATGCGCGACTTACCGCAACCCGAACGCCGAACACCGGACTTTTTTTTAAAGTTCGCTCATCTCTACTTATTTGATCTAACAGTATAACAGACAGAGAAGTGACAGGCCCTGCATAAGGGAGGGGCAGAGGCTTAAATGTTTTTGGCACAGGCACAGGTCGCAGCAGAGTAAGGGGGCGTTGCAGCAAGAGTCGCAGCGAGAGGCCGGAGCTCCCAGTGTCAGCTAGCAGTCGTGTCTTGATTAGCAACAATGAGGCTCTTGAATGGTTGACTCTGTCATCCACTTCGTCCCAAGTGACATCAGCTTTCACAGACTGTCAAAAATACGCCCAAAACCCCCCCAAAAAATCTATTTTACAGGAAAAAATGTTAGGAAACATTCTTTCCTGTATATTCAATTATATATAAAGTACAAGTGCTGCCAAAAAGTACAAGCAAGAGGCACTCCGAAACAGCCTTTATATCACATAAAGGAGGGCCCCATTCACATTGTGGTACAATTGTTCAGGTAGTGGGATTCCTACACTCATAAATCCTATGCACTAAATGAAAGGGCTGCCAAAAATTACAAGGAACAGCACTACAATACACCCTTTATTACACACAAAGGAGGGCATCATACACACCCTTGAAAAATTATGATTAGTTGCCTGCTGGTGACCCTCAAAAACATTTGGAGCATTATGGTTGAGGGCCTGAAGGTGAGCAGACCATCTAAAACATTATGGTTGAGGGCCTGCTGGTAAGCTGACCCTTTAAAAAAATTATGGTTGAGGGCCTTCTGGTTTAGCAGACCCTGTAAAACATTATCGTTGAGGGCCTGCTGCCGAGCTTACCCTCTAATACATTAGGGGTGAGGAGCTGCTGGTGAGCTAACCCTCTAAAACATTATGGTTGAGGGCCTGCTGGTGAGCTGACCCTCTAAAACATTATGGTTGAGGGCCTGCTGGTGAGCTGACCCTCTAAAACATTATGGTTGAGGCCTTCTGGTGAGCTGACCCTCTAAAACATTATGGTTGAGGGCCTGCTGGTGAGCTGACCCTCTAAAACATTATGGTTAAGGGCCTGCTGGTGAGCTGACCCTCTAAAATATTATGGTTGAGGGTCTACTGGTGTTCTGACCCTCTAAAACATTATGGTTGAGAGCCTGCTGGGGAGCTGACGCTGTAAAACATTATGGTTGAAGGCCTGCTGGTGAGCTAGCCCTGTAAAACATTATGATTGAGGGCCTGCTGGTCAGCTGACCCGATAAAACATTATGGTTTAGGACCTGCTGTGAGCTGACCCTATAAAACATTATGATTGAGGGCCTGCTAGGGAGCTGACCCTCTAAAATATTATGGTTAAGGTCCTGCTGGTGAGCTGACCCGCTAAAGATTATAGGTGGGGACCTGCTGGTGAGCTGACCCTCTAAAATATTATGGTTGAGGGCCTGCTGGTGAGCTGACCCTCTTTAAAAATGATAGTGGAGGGAATATATACAATCTGGATGAGGAGGAGAAAACAAGATTCAACCATATACACTTTTTTGTGGTGGAAAAGGTGCATGGGAATACACTACAGTAGACTGAGTACATTATAAACAATACATTGAAATTGCTTTTATGTGGGCGGAGCTTGGCAGCCGAGCTAAATGGCCGCAGCTTAGAGCTTTCTCCGGAGATTTGAGACAAGGAGGGCTTTCTTAGCCAGAAATTACTAGCCAACATGGGCAAGCTTATGAGAGAAAGGAGCAGGGACACACCTGTATCTCACAAATCGACCTCGGCAAGGGAGACCTGGATAAATTTGTAAAAAAGGCATCCACGTTTCAGGCCAAGAAGCTAGACAAGATGGCGCAGGCGGATGATCCCACGCTGCAACATTCCGCTTCTGAATCGGAAGATAGAGAAGGGAGTGAGGTGTCTGCCCCGGCCTCGCAAAATCAACTCCCATTATCTAGGGCCTTTATGAGGCAGCTTTTAGCGGAAGCCTTAGACCCAATAGTACAGGAACTCAAAGACTATAAAAAAGATCTTCAGCAACAGGACGACAGGGTCGAAGCAGCCGAAGTCGCTCAAACTGCCATGATAACTTTTGGATCGGCTGTTGCCCATTCATTTGATCATGCCCAAGCGCACATCAGCTATCTTTATGCGCAAATAGAAGACCAAGATAATCGAGGTCGCAGAAACAACCTCCAGTTGAAGGGATTCCCTGGAAGCATCCCACCCGAAGAGATTTTTACCACGCTAATGAACCTCTTCACGAACCTTGTGGGTGAATCGTCGGCAGCAGACATAGTTTTGGAAAGAGCACACCGCGCGCTTAGGCCGCCAACAGGGCCTGGTGAGCCGCCACGCGATATTATCTGCAAGCTCAATCATTTTCAAGCAAAGGAGAACATCCTGAAAGCAGCGTGCAGTAAAGCCCCATTAAAACATGAGTCATCATCTCCATATACCCTAGATTTGTCGCCAGCAACACTTCGCAAACGGAGGTACTGAAGCCGCTGCTAGAGTCACTGAGAAGCAGAAAAATCTTATATAGGTGGCTTTTTCCATTCGGTCTCCTCATAAACGCACCGGGCAAGAAGCTAGTGGTCCAGTCACATGGAGACCTGAAGGGAGTGTATGAGCATCTGGACATCGAAGACCAGCAAATTCCAGACTGGAACATCGTTCAGGAGCTGACTGATCTCCCACCTCTACCTGCGCCTGTTGAATAGACCTCGGTGTTACAGAGCAAAGGACAGAGACCCAAGAGGAAGATGGGGGCCTACAACCCGAAACCAGCATCTATCGAGGCGACCTGAAAGTAGAGTGAGCACCAATATTGACAATGCGATTTTGTTTGAGTCGGGTGAGGCGTATCCTTTACCTAGTTTTTACCGGATACTCAATTGGGTGATTCACTGAACTGACAACTTACTACTGCCTCTATATATAGAACTTACTGTACATTATCGTCACCTGGAACAGCCCCATAGTCAATCTCTTATTTGTGTTTAGCTAGCTTAAGAGAATCTAACGTGAGTTAATCACTCCTCTTAACATGTAACACCAGGCCCTCACTTATTCAGTTCAGCATTTAAAGAGTTCTGCCTATTGTGTACTGTGCACTCTGATTACTCTCTTACGTTATGGCACCTAGTGTGTAGTCGGATTGTCCTACCATATGCTCAGCTTATGAAGTGAATGTACTCAGCTAATAATTCTATGTACTCATCTTACGCTTTTATGTTTACACAGTATGCATCCCTATGTATGCAGCTTACTCTTATATATGTACTCAGTTTGTTCCCCTATGTATTCAGCTTACTCTTAAATGTACTCAGCTTCTAATATCATGTATTCAGCTAAAACTGCCTTGTGTTCATCCGATATTCAGCCCCATGGGCTGTTTAGCTAGCAATATAGACTTCTTTCCCTTTAGTTTAATATACCTCCCATGTATTACTGCAAGCACGCTCTCCTGTCCCGGCCCTCTGGTTACTTCCATCCCCCCATCCTTCCTTCCTTCCAGTTGAAGGTCAAGGTATCCTTTGTGATAGGTACCTATATCCCCTCATGGGACTTCAACTCGTCTTAGTTGAGTTATACCATATGTTAACCCTTATATGCAGGTTAATCTCACCTGAGTGTGTGGGAGATTCAAAAAGCGAGACTAAACACACTCGTTTTGTAGATAGTTGTACCCGGCGAATGTAAGAATTAGGGCCCGTAATTACATATGGGTCCACCAAAACCCGTATCCCCTTTTGAGTATTCTAATACGGACCCTTTAAAAGTGCTTTCACTAAATACCAATGGACTTAATATACCACAAAAAAGGAGCAGGGTGCTCCAAATGATAACAAGGGAGAAGGTAATCTCACCTCTGACACAATAGAGTTCCTACACTCTTCACCAAAGATTTTCAGGGGTTGGTGCATAGTACTCACTTGTCTGTTTTCAGGGAGGTCTCTATAGGTTTTAAAACTGGCCTGCCTTTTCAAGTTAGTGTGCATTCAGTGGATGTTAGTGGACGTTATGTCTTTATAAAAGGATCACTTTATGGGAATAAGGTGACCCTTGCAAATATTTATGCACCCAATGTACACCAGGTCAGTTGGATCGTGAAAACCCTACATATTTTTCAATCCTTCAGAGAAGGATACCTAATACTTGGGGGAGACTTTAACCTGGTTTTCGACCACCCGCTGGACTCCACTTCTCTGACATCCAGAATTCCGGCCTCACAGATGAGGAAGCTAAGGAGTGCATTCGGGGCACATCAGATTTCAGACGCATGGAGAATCTTGAACCCACAGGGGAAAGATTTCACGTTTTACTCTGCCCTACATGGTACTTACCAGAGGCTAGACTACTTATTTGTCTCTAACCACCTGTTGGAGAGGGTGGAGTCGTCGGGTATAGGTCTAATAACCATATCAGACCATGCACCTGTTATGTTGGGACTTAGATTGCAGGGTACCCCTCCCAGATCGTGGACATGGAGATTGAATGAGACCCTCCTGGAAAATGACTTACATAGAACGCAGCTTGAGGAAAAACTGAACATGTTTTTCAATCTAAATAATGACCCACAAATAAGCATGCCTGTCACGTGGGAGGCGCACAAGGTGTTTATTAGGGGAGAACTAGTAGCATTGGGAACTTGGGTTCGCAAACAAAGGACAAAAGCGGTTGACTCCATATTAGTCTAAATCTTCTCTCTAGAATAAGCGTAAACCCTCTGAGGCATCTTATGAGGACATAGTTAAACTATGTACCCAACTCACAAATCTTTTGAACATAAAGTCTGCAAAAATGCTCAGACAGGCGAAGTTTCAAACATATATACACGGCAATAGGGGTTCGAAATTGCTTACTAGATTAATTAAGGGTAGGAGGGAAAAGACACATATAGAAAAAAATCCATGACGGAAAAGGGGGTCCCTGACGTCGACTCCGGCAATAGCAAATTATTTTGCCTCTTTTTACTCCTCCTTGTATAACTTGCAAACAGGAAATCCTGTTGAATTCCAAAATAGAATTGACTCTTTTTTGCACTCAGTAGGGGGGCCCAGGCTATCTCCTACAGACTTGGACCTGTTGCACGCTCCTGTCACTGAGGAGGAAATAAAGGCATGTTTGTCCAGTATCCCTTCAGGTAAAAGTCCGGGGCCCGATGGATCTCCCATAGTGTACTATAAGAAGTTCGGGTCGGTGCTTATACCTCAACTCATGAAGCTTTGCAACTCTCTCCTCTAGGGGGCCACACTCCCTCCACAATCCTTGATGGCACATATAGTAGTTCTTCCAAAGGAAGGCAAGGACCCAACCAAATGTAGCAGCTACAGGCCTATCTCACTTCTAAACGCAGATGTAAAACTATGGACCAAGCTCCTCAGTCAACGAATAGCTAAATACTTCCGCACCTGGTTCAGGACGAACAAGTGGGGTTCGTGAAGGGGAGGTAAGGAAGGCACAATGTCAGTAGGATCTACCATGCTATATAGTATGCAAAAATGAGATGACATCCTTTGTTACTTGTGGGGATGGACACGGAGAAGGCCTTTGATAGGGTCAATTGGGCCTACATTAGATCTGCTCTTTTGCATTTCGGCTTTTCTCCTGCGTTCGTCTCTGCAATCCTCTCACTTTATGGGAAACCTACAGCGAAGGTCCTGACAAATGGCTATCTATCTGACCCCTTCGTAATAACAAACGAGACCCGTCAGGGGTGCCCCCTTTCACCTACATTATTTGTATTGGCACTGGAACCCTTTCTTAACAAGATAAGGGTGTCTGAAAAAATTTGCGGATTAAAAGTAGGAAACAAAATTCATTCGCTTGTGGCTTTTGCGTCTTCATAAGCAGGGGAGGGGGGGAGCCAAGGAGTGTCACCAATGTTGGCGTTCCCTAGCAGATGTGAGACTACCGGCCCTGCGTAAGGCGACGGATGTAGAAGTTTTCTTGGGGGAGGAAAAGGCAAAGATACCTGCACCCTTCATGAATTCCCTGGCAGAAAGAGAAATTAATGTGACTTTTAGGGATTACATGAATCAGCATGCTAGGCCCCCCTGGGCCCCACGTGGTTGGAAAAATTGTCCTTAACCTCTTTAAAGCCCTTACCGAAAATTACGTCTTATATATACCCAGCTTCTCCTTGTGCCTCCCACTGACAGGCCGCTGTACTTAAAAGGATGGGAAAAGGAACTCCAAATACAAATTTCGGAACTAGAAGCTAGGTTCATTCTTCTGCACTCTCACAGCTTCTCCAGAAGTGTTCGACTGCAGGAGAATTCCTTTAAAATTCTCACAAGATGGTATTGAACTCCTGACTTTATGTACAGGGCGAATTTGCTTCCGAATGATGAGTGTTGGAGGTGCTCGGAAGGTAGTGGCACAATTTCACACATTTGGCAGTTCTGCCCTCGGCTGAGCCGATTCTGGCGTTAAATTGAGGGTCTTATTAATAAAATATGCAAGACAAAAGTCCAGCTCTCCCAGAACTGGTATTGTTGTGGAAGCCGCAACCTGATATGAGACCTTCCGCAGACAACCTGCCAACCCACCTTATTGTGGTGCCGGGCAGGTGGAGGGAGGTAGACCCTCCAACGGTGAAAGAGTGGTTGAATGAAGTACACAGTATATGCTTAATGGAGGAGCTAGTGGGTTGGAATCTGGGGAAAAGGAGTACCGTTCTTAAAGTATGGAAACCTTGGCTAGACTTCCATGCAAGCAAAATACAGGTGGATAAAGAGTAGGTGTTCATATGATCTGCTGTCCTTCTCCCTCCAACATGACATGTCACGACATACATTTGGAACGCTCCTAAAATGGTATCTATCATACATTGGTATAACTTGTGAACTTAATAAATGATCTGTGTTAGCTCTGGCCAGTATTCTCAATCTCTAGCAAATTTGGGAGGAGATTCCGTACTTCTACCACGGTATGCAATTTCCTTAGGTCTTTGGTGGAGTAGACTACCTTTTAGAGGATAGTTGGTATGGTGCAGTGTACTGAGCTGCATGGTATTATGCCATACCACTATGACACTAAAACACAATAGAGCAAACGATCAGGGCAGGTCACTTTGCCTATTTCGGGCTTTTAGGCTGGTTTAGAGCTCACACGTTCTACTCATATAGGTCTGTTATCTCCTTTTTCTTTTGTTTTCATCTAAGATTAAGAGCTCTTGTATGCTTTGTCTGCATTATATTTCTACTGGGATGTTTTGTAATGATTTGTAATGTTTTATTCTGTGGTGTGACGATATACTGCTTATGTTACTCTGTCATGTAACATTATGTCACGCATTGTTGTTTCATGTCACTTGGATATAAATAAAGAATTATAAAAAAAAAAAAAAAGAAATTACCTTTATGTTCATCATCAGCTCTCCTTTGGTGGAGTTGAGAAGTCAGGGGCAATCCAGGCCTTGTTCATTTTTATCTGAGTCAACCTGTCAGCATTGTCACAAGCGGATACGCTTATCAGTTATAATGCCACCAGCAGCACTAAATACACACTCAGACAAATTGCTGGCAGCAGAGCAGGCCAGCACCTCCAAGGCGTAGAGAGCAAGTTCGTGCCACGTGTCCAGCTTAGACATCCAGTAGTTGTAAGGCACTGAGGGATCATTAAGGAGGCTGACACGGTCTGCGATGTATTCCTTCACCATCTTCCAAAACATCTTCCGCTAGGCTGTGCTTCAGGGTGATGTTGCTGGCGGGGTGTCATGAAAGTGTCCCATGCCTTGGAGAGTGTTGCCCTGCCTTTGTTGGAACTGCTGTCTGTTCCCCATGTCTCCCTTCCTCGGTTGCCTAAGGAAGGACGGACTCTGCCAGCCACGTTGTCACATGGAAAATTTAGGAGCAATCTCTCAACAAGTACCTTCTGGTATTGCACTGTTTTACTCGTCCTCTCCACCACAGGAATAAGAAATAAGAGGTTCTCTTTGTAGTGGGGGTCGAGAAGGGTGAAACCCAGAAATCTGTGTTATCTAAAATGCGTATAACGTGAGGGTCGCGGGAAAGGCAGCCATGTTGCAGCTGGTATACCACAACTGCCCTCTGCTGCTCACAAAGCCTGGCCAACTTGTAGAACCTAGAGTTCCAGTGCGTGCTTACGTCTAACAACAGACCGGCTGAAGAAGTGGATGACTTACGGAAATGGGCACACACGGGGTGCGCCTTCACTAGTAGCTCTGCCAAATATCTGGTAGGTTTTTATAAACCGCTGGATTAATACAAGGGGTACAAACCTGTCAATATTTTTTGCTTAGTGAGCCTATTTAACCAGCTCCAGACTGCCTCACGCAGAATTGCGTGATCTCGGCGGAAACCTGGTCATTCCTCGTTGACGCGTCGGCACATCATCTCGCGAGAGGCGAGATTTCCTGTGAACGCTCCCGCCTCACAGGATCGCATCCGTAGAAAGTTTAAATACAGCCTGCCAGCGCTGATCATGTGCTGGCAGGCTGTAGATGTTAAAGAAACGGCATCTGAATGGGCATATCAGACGCTGTTTTGTAAACAGCATCTGATATGCCTGCTCCTCTGGTGGTCCCTTTTGCTTGGGACCACCAGAGGACACAGGCAGCTATGTAAGTGCACCAATCACCACACACCAACACCCCCCCACCCCCGTTACTGATTAACCCCTTGATCACCCCATGTCACACCCCTGATCACCCCCTGTCACTAATCACCCCCCTGTAAGGCTGATTCAGACGTCCGTATGTGTTTTGGGGATCCACGGATTCGCGGATCCGCAAAACACGGATACGACAATGTGCTTTCCGCATTTTGCGGATTCGCACATTGCCAGAACTATATAGAAAATGCCCTTTCTTGTCCGCAATTGCGGACAAGGATAGGACATGCTCTATCTTTTGCGGAGCTGTGGCCGGATGTTTCGGGGCCGAAACGCGGAAGTTCGCGGCCGCAGCTCCACAAATGCTGATGCAGAGAGCACATAGTGTAAATGTAAATTTTTTTAAAAAGTTGTCATTTACAGAGATATTTTTTTCACACCCAGCATGGGTATATGTAAAAATACACCCCAAAACACATTGCCCTACTTCTCCTGAGAATGAGCGGCACAGTCATGAAGTTCAGCCAGCCCTTGGGCTACAGGACATTTTTTTTTTACTTATACCAAACTTCTAACGGCCATCCTTGTAAAGACAAGGTCCAAGCAGTGATTCTGCTATTGGATATGTTACCATCCCTAATTTTGTCATTCTGCAAATATTGTAGGGGCTGATGTGCCGTTTCAATAATGATTTTTTCACCTTGTATAAAACTTCTAAAGTCATCAAACTTTACTCCTACCGGTGATAGGGACTTACTGGCATAGGCTATAACCTAATTAAATTTATCTTGTATCACCTTTTTCTTCTGAAGATTCAGGCCTTCATAAATTACCTCATGCCCAAGGAAATTGACCTTTGTCCGACACCACTGGGTTTTCTGTAAAGAAATTTTTACACCTGGAATAAAATGGGGATTGCAGTCAGCACAATCCAATAAGCAGGTGCACGTTGCTATGGTGAAATACACAGACAAACGTAAAAACAAAGGTGCAATGGCACACTGCAGCTAGAGCTCCGTCCTGCCACTATGCTGGATGTTAGAAGAGGCATTAGTTTATATTTTGGCCAAATTATGTAAGCCACCCACCACGTCACGGTTGCCTCTATGAGTGGTCCCTAACATTAATTCTTACCTTTTATGGGCCATATTAGCCACACAAAATCCAGGGAGTGCAGGTGCAGCCCATAAAAGGTAAGAATTAATGTTAGGGACCACTTATAGAGGCAACCGTGACGTGGTGGATGGCTTACATAATTTGGCCAAAATATAAACTAATGCCTCTTCTAACATCCAGCATAGTGGCAGGACGAAGCTCTAGCTGCAGTGTGCCATTGCACCTTTGTTTTTACGTTTGTATGTGTATTTCACCATAGCAACGTGCACCTGCGTATTGGGTTGTGCTGACTGCAATCCCTATTTTATTCCTTTGTAGCATATATTTGAGGCGTGGTGACCTCCATGCAGTCATGCACACCTGACTAGTGGATCCACCCTGTAGGCTGGTTTTAAAGTCAGTATAAAACTGAGTCTGCTTTATAGAACTTACCAGAAGCCATTTAGTTCCAGGAGAAGTACTAGTGGGCTCAGCATGCATGTTGGTATTTGCATCCCTTGATCTGATGAACGCTGTATGGCACCAGACGGGGTTACAAGCAGAGTGTATCTGGCATGCATGCTGCACCTGCACTCCTGGATTTTGTGTGGCTGATATGGCCCATAAAAGGTAAGAATTAATGTTAGGGACCACTCATAGAGGCAACCGTGACGTGGTGGGTGGCTTACATAATTTGGCCAAAATATAAACTAATGCCTCTTCTAACATCCAGCATAGTGGCAGGACGGAGCTCTAGCTGCAGTGTGCCATTGCACCTTTGTTTTTACGTTTGTATGTGTATTTCACCATAGCAACGTGCACCTGCGTATTGGGTTGTGCTGACTGCAATCCCCATTTTATTCCTTTGTAGCATATATTGGAGGCGTGGTGACCTCCATGCAGTCATGCACACCTGACTAGTGGATCCGCCCTGTAGGCTGGTTTTAAAGTCAGTATAAAACTGAGTCTGCTTTATAGAACGTACCAGAAGCCATTTGGTTCCAGGAGAAGTACTAGTGGGCTCAGCATGCATGTTGGTATTTGCATCCCTTGATCTGATGAACGCAAGCAGAGTGTATCTGGCATGCATGCCGCACCTGCACTCCCTGGATTTTGTGTGGCTGATATGGCCCATAAAAGGTAAGAATTAATGATAGGGACCACTCATAGAGGCAACCGTGAAGTGGTGGGTGGCTTACATAATTTGGCCAAAATATAAACTAATGCCTCTTCTAACATCCAGCATAGTGGCAGGACGGAGCTCTAGCTGCAGTGTGCCATTGCACCTTTGTTTTTACGTTTGTATGTGTATTTCACCATAGCAACGTGCACCTGCGTATTGGGTTGTGCTGACTGCAATCCCCATTTTATTCCTTTGTAGCATATATTGGAGGCGTGGTGACCTCCATGCAGTCATGCACACCTGACTAGTGGATCCACCCTGTAGGCTGGTTTTAAAGTCAGTATAAAACTGAGTCTGCTTTATAGAACTTACCAGAAGCCATTTGGTTCCAGGAGAAGTACTAGTGGGCTCAGCATCCATGTTGGTATTTGCATCCCTTGATTTGATGAACGCTGTATGGCACCAGACGGGGTTACAAGCAGAGTGTATCTGGCATGCATGCTGCACCTGCACTCCCTGGATTTTGTGTGGCTGATATGGCCCATAAAAGGTAAGAATTAATGTTAGGGACCACTCATAGAGGCAACCGTGACGTGGTGGGTGGCTTACATAATTTGGCCAAAATATAAACTAATGCCTCTTCTAACATCCAGCTTAGTGGCAGGACGGAGATCTAGCTGCAGTGTGCCATTGCACCTTTGTTTTTAATTTTTTACACCTGATTCCCTCAATTGATTAAGCACATATCTAATCTCCTGGATATGCTTATCAAATGAGGTACTTTTCATTAAAATGTCATCCATGTACGTCAAGTTTCCTCTTTCCGTGGCATCAGGCATAGCTTTATGTAAAAACACCGCAAATTCATGACCTGAGTTTATGTACCCAAACGGTAATCTGGTCCAGGTAAAGGGGCCCCTGAAGAAGCTTACCGCGAAACCCGGGTCGGGCATTGTATTTTATATGTGCACTTTTATCAGAAAATTGTGAGTATAATAAAGCGTGTGTAATATATCTACATCAAAGGTACTGCACCATCCATTTGTTCTCTATGAAGGTTTTTTTACTGGATAGTGGAAACAGCGGTTGGTGATGTAGTGACTCTACCCGTTATTGGAAACAGTGGCTGGTAATATGCACTCAATTATCTGGATATTGTGAGTATAATAGAGGGTGGGCACTCCACATATCTCAAAGGTACTGTACCATCTATTTGTCTTCTCTGAAGGGTCAAATTCCTGAGAGTGAAATTAGTGGTCGGCGGCTTCAGGTGGATTGGAAAATCAGCTGGAAGCACCCAGGAGTTCATGTGAAAGAACACTGTGGATCTAACTAAGATTTCTGGGAGCAGGACATACTATCTCCAGTACTGTAAACTTATCATTATTAGTGCAAAAAAAATGCAGTTACGGACCCGGACCCGAACATTTTCAAAAAAGTTTGGGTTCGGGTCCGTTGTTCGGAGATTTCTTTCCAATTTCTGAAAGGCTGCACAGCAGCCAATCAGCTAGCATTTTACTTCTTGCCCTAAGAAGCCATAACAGCCATGCCTACTAATGGCACGGCTGTGAATGGCCAAGTGCAGCATGTGACCCAGCCTCTATTTAAGCTGGAGTCCGTAGCACCGCACGTCACACTGCTCTGATTAGTGTAGGGAGAGGACGCAGCTTCTGTGAGGGCGAGATTAGGCAGGGAAAAGTCAGCAAAAAGACCTAATGAAGTGATCGATCTACAGCTGTGAATGATTCAACTTCTGCTAGTTAATTGCTTACTGGTTTTTAGGCTGAACGGAGCGTTTTTCTGTCACTTTTTTCTGGGGTGATCGGCGGCCATTTTGTGACTTGTGGTGCACAAGAACAAGCTGCCACCAAGTCCATCAATCCATCAATACTAGGCTTGGCTGTGCTTATTGTCACCCCTAGAAACTCAGGATAGCAATTTCTATATTTTATTAGGGGTTAAATTCAATTGCCAAAATACCAATCCCCTAAATCTGGTGTTCCAGCTTTGGCTAGCCAACTGTAATACTGTCTGCTGTCTGGCAAAGGATAGATTATTTTGTGTGGTGAAATTCAATTGCCAAAATAGCAATACCATAAATCTGGTGTCCCAGCAGTGGCTGGCAAAGTATAATAGCGTCCGGCAAAACATATATTTTGTTCTGGGGTGAAATTTAATTGCCAAAATAGCAATACCCTGAATCTGGTGTTCCAGCAGTTGCTGGCCTAGTTTAAATCTGTCCGTAACAGGGTATTTTGTTCTGAGGTGAAATTCAATTGCCAAAATAGCAATACCATAAATCAGTGGTTGCAGCTGTGGCTGGCCAAGTTTCATAGAGTCCTGCAAAGGATATATTTTGTTCTGGGGTGAAATTCAATTTCTAAAATAGCAATACCATAAATCTGGTGTCCCAGCAGTGGCTGGAAAACTATAATAGTGTCCGGCAAAACATATATTGTGTTCTGGGTTGAAATTCAATTGCCAAAATAGCAATACCATAAATCAGTGGTTGCAGCTGTGGCTGGCCAAGTTTCATAGTTTCCTGCAAAGGATATATTTTGTTCTGGGGTGAAATTCAATTTCTAAAATAGCAATACCATAAATCTGGTGTCCCAGCAGTGGCTGGCAAAGTATACTAGTGTCCGGCAAAACATATATTTTGTTCTGGGGTAAAATTCAGTTGCGAAAATAGCAATACCATAAATATGGTGTCCCAGCAGTGGCTGGCAAAGTATAATAGTGTCCGGAAAAACATATATTTTGTTCTGGGGTGAAATTCAATTGCCAAAATAGCAATACCCTGAATCTGTTGTTCTAGCAGTTGCCGGCCTAGTTTAAATCTGTCCGTAACAGGGTATATTTTGTTCTGAGGTGAAATTCAATTGCCAAAATAGCAATACCATAAATCAGTGGTTGCAGCTGTGGCTGGCCAAGTTTCATAGTGTCCGGCAAAGGATATATTTTGTTCTGGGGTGAAATTCACTTGCTAATATTTTAATACCCTGAATCTGGTGTTCCAGCTGTTGCAGGCCAAGTGTTAATCTGTCTGTAAAAGGGTATATTACACTCAAGGTGTATATACAATTGCTGAGAGGGTCATCCTCAATAACTTCACACGCTACCGTGCATCTCCCATTGTATTTCTGTCCGTTAAAGGGTATATTACACAAAGTGTTAAAATACAATTGCTGAAGGCATAATCCTACAATTGCCGAAGGCATAATCCTATTTTTTCACACGCTACTGTGCATCTCATTAGTGTAATACGGTAAAAAATAGGTAGCCAGATAGTGTTAGGTGCCTGTAAAAAAATGCCTAAATTTGAAATCAATACATTGGGCCAAATATTTTTTTTCCTATTGTGGTGCTTAGTGAACGGTAACAATAAGGAAAGCATCTAGTAAGGGACGCGGACAGAGTCGTCGTGGTGCTGTTAGTGAACCCTCTGGTGCTGGGAGAGGACTTGGCCATTCTGCCACAGCCACACGTCCTAGTGAACAAACTACCTCAGGTTCCAGTACCCGCCAGAATTTACGTCCTAATGCCGTTCTAAGGATGGTAAGGCCTGAGTAGGTACAGGCGCTAGTCAATTGGGTGGCCGACAGTGGATCCAGCACGTTCACAACATTATCACACACCCAGTCTTCTGCAGAAAGCGCACAGGTGGCGCCTGAAAACCATGCCAATCAGTCTGTCACATCACCCCCATGCATATCAGGAAAACTGTCTGAGCCTCAAGTTATGCAGCAGTCTCTTATGCTGTTTGAAGACTCTGCTGGCAGGGTTTCCCAAGGGAATCCACCTAGCCCTTCCGCAGTGGTAGAAGACATAGAATGCACTGATGCACAACCACTGATGTTTCCTGATGATGAGGACATGGGAATACCACCTCATCGAAGTCCGCACGTCTCTGATGACGAAACACAGGTGCCAACTGTGTGGAAGACGATGCAGGGGACGATGAGGTCCTAGACCCCACATGGAATGAAGGTCGTGCCACTGACTTTCATAGTTCAGAGGAAGAGGCAGTGGTGAGACGGAGCCAACAGCATAGCAAAAGAGGGAGCAGGGGGCAAAAGCAGAACAGCCACCTCCAAGAGAGTTCGCCTGCTACTGGCCACCGCCACCAGGGACCGAGCCCCCCAAAGGCAGCTTCAAGGATTTCCCTGGCATGGCAATTCTTTAAACAATGTGCTGACGACAAGACCCGAGTGGTTTGCATGCTGTGCCATCAGAGCCTGAAGCGAGGCATTAACGTTCTGAACCTTAGCACAACCTGCATAACCAGGCATCTACATGCAAAGCATGAACTGCCGTGGTGTAAACACCTTAAAAGCAAGTAACTCACTCTGGCTGCCCCTGCTCCCTCTTCTGCTGCTGCCTCGGCCTCTTCCTCTGCCTCGGGAGGAATGTTGGCACCTGCCGCCCACCAAACAGAGGATGTGCCACCGACAACACCACCTGCGTCACCAAGCATCTCCACCATGTCACACGGCAGCGTTCAGCTCTCCATCTCACAAACCTTGGAGAGAAAGCGTAAATTCCCACCTAGCCACCCTCGAGCCCTGGGCCTGAATGCCAGCATTTCTAAACTCCTGGCCTTTAAAATGCTGTCATTCAGGCTGGTGGAGACAGACAGCTTCAAACAGCTGATGGCCATGGCTGTCCCACAGTATGTTTTTCCCAGCCGCCACTACTTCTCCAAGACAGCCGTGCCTTCCCTGCACAACCAAGTATCCGATAAAATCAAGTGTGCACTGCGCAACGCCATCTGTGGCAAGGTCCACCTAACCACAGATACGTGGACCAGTAAGCAGGGCCAGGGACGTTATATCTCCCTAACTGCACACTGGGTAAATGTACTGGGGAATGGGCCCCAGGCGGAGAGTTCCTTGGCGCACGTCCTTCTACCGCCAAGGATCACAGGGCATTATTCTTTGCCTCCTGTAACCTCCTCCTCCTACTTGGCTTCCTCCTCCTCTGCTTTCACCAACTCATCCAGTCAGCCACACACCTTCACCACCAACTTCAGCACAGCCCGGGGTAAACATCAGCAGGCCATTCTGAAACTCATATGTTTGGGGGACAGGCCCCACACGGTGCAGGAGTTGTGGCGGGCTATTGAACAACAGACCGACGAGTGGTTTCTGCCGGTGGGCCTCAAGCCCGGCCTGGTGGTGTGCGATAATGGGCGAAATCTCGTCGCAGCTCTGGGACTAGCCGGTTTGACGCACATCCCTTGCCTGGCGCATGTGCTGAATTTGGTGGTGCAGAAGTTCATTCACAACTACCCCGACATGTCAGAGCTGCTGCATAAAGTGAGGGCCGTCTGTGCGCACTTCCGGCATTCACATCCTGCCGCTGCTCGCCTGTCTGCGCTACAGCGGAACTTCGGCCTTCCTGCTCACCGCCTCATATGTGACGTGCCCACCAGGTGGAACTCCACCTTGCACATGCTGGAGAGACTGTGCGAGCAGCAGCAGGCTATAGTGGAGTTTCAGCTGCAGCACGCACGCGTCAGTCGCACTGCGGAACAGCACCACTTCACCACCAATGATTGGGCCTCCATGCGAGACCTGTGTGCCCTGTTGCGCTGTTTCAAGTACTCCACCAACATGGCCAGTGGCGATGACACCGTTATCAGCGTTACAATACCACTTCTATGTCTCCTTGAGAAAACGCTTAGGGCGATGATGGAAGAGGAGGTGGCCCAGGAGGAGGAGGAGGAGGATGAGGGGTCATTTTTAGCACTTTCAGGCCAGTCTGTTAGAAGTGGCTCAGAGGGAGGTTTTTTGCAACAGCAGAGGGCAGGTACAAATGTGGCCAGCCACGGACCACTACTGGAGGACGAGGAGGATGAGGAGGAGGTGGAGGAGGATGAGGATGAAGCAGGTTCACAGCGGGGTGGCACCCGATACAGCTCAGGTCCATCACTGGTGCGTGGCTGGGGGGATACGGAGGATGATGACGATACGCCTCCCACAGAGGACAGCTTGTCCTTACCTCTGGGGAGCCTGGCACACATGAGCGACTACATGCTGCAGTGCCTGCGCAATGACAGCAGAGTTGCCCACATTTTAACGTGTGCGGACTACTGGGTTGCCACCCTGATGGATCCCCAGTACAAAGACAATGTGCCCACCTTACTTCCTGCACTGGAGCGTGATAGGAAGATGCGCGAGTACAAGCGCACGCTGGTAGAGGCGCTCCTGAGAGCATTCCCAAATGTCACAGGGGAACAGGTGGAAGCCCAAGGCGAAGGCAGAGGAGGAGCAAGAGGTCGCCAACGCAGCTGTGTCATGGCCAGCTCCTCTGAGGGCAGGGTTAGCATGGCAGAAATGTGGAAAAGTTTTGTCTCCACGCCACAGCTAACTGCACCACCACCTGATAAGGAACGTGTTAGCAGGAGGCAGCATTTCACTAACATGGTTGAACAGTACGTCTGCACACCCCTCCACGTACTGACTGATGGTTCGGCCCCATTCAACTTCTGGGTCTCTAAATTGTCCACGTGGCCAGAGTTAGCATTTTATGTCTTGGAGGTGCTGGCCTGCCCGGCGGCCAGCGTTTTGTCTGAACGTGTATTCAGCACGGCAGGGGGCGTCATTACTGACAAACGCAGCCGCCTGTCCACAGCCAATGTGGACAAGCTGACGTTCATAAAAATGAACCAGGCATGGATCCCACAGGACCTGTCCCTCCCTTGTGCAGAATAGACATTTATAACTGCCTCCCCCTCAACCATGTATTCTTGTACTCCGGGGCACTTCTTTATTGAATCCTCATTTTTTTAACTTTACCATGATCTTGCGGTGCAACCCAAAGTTGAATGAACCTCTCCTTTGTCTGGGTGGTGGGGCCGAAAAAACTGAGATTGGTCTTCTCCGGTGGTGGTTTATATGACGCATGATTCCTTGCTGTGGGACCTCTCTCCTCTGTCTGGGTGCTGGTCTGAAATAACTGAGAGTGGCCTTCTCCGGTGGTGGTTGATATGACGCATGATTCCTTGGTGTGGGACCTCTCTCCTCTGTCTGGGTGCTGGGCCGAAATAACTGAGAGTGGCCTTCTCCGGTGGTGGTTGATATGACGCATGATTTCTTGCTGTTGGACCTCTCTCCTCTGTCTGGGTGCTGGGCTGAAATAACAGAGAGTGGCCTTCTCCGGTGGTGGTTGATATGAAGCATGATTCCTTCCTGTGGGACCTCTCTCCTCTGACTGGGTGCTGGGGCCTAAATAACTGAAAATGACCTTCTCCAGTGGTGGGTGATATGACGCATGATTCCTTGCTGTGGGACCTCTCTCCTCTGTCTGGGTGCTGGGCTGAAATAACTGAGAGTGGCCTTCTCCGGTGGTGGTTGATATGACGCATGATTCCTTGCTGTGGGACCTCTCTCCTCTGACTGGGTGCTGGGGCCTAAATAACTGAAAATGGCCTTCTCCAGTGGTGGGTGAAATGACGCATAATTCCTTGCTGTGGACCTCTCTCTCTGTCTGGGTGCTGGCCTAAATAACTGAAAGTGGCCTTCTCCAGTGGTGGTTGATATGACGCATGATTCCTTGCTGTGGGACCTCTCTCCTCTGTCTGGGTGCTGGGCTGAAATAACTGAGAGTGGCCTTCTCCGGTGGTGGTTGATATGACGCATGATTCCTTGGTGTGGGACCTCTCCCTCTGTCTGGGTGCTGGGTCGAAATAACTGAGAGTGGCCTTCTCCGGTGGTGGTTGATATGACGCATGATTTCTTGCTGTTGGACCTCTCTCCTCTGTCTGGGTGCTGGGCTGAAATAACAGAGAGTGGCCTTCTCCGGTGGTGGTTGATATGACGCATGATTCCTTCCTGTGGGACCTCTCTCCTCTGACTGGGTGCTGGGGCCTAAATAACTGAAAATGACCTTCTCCAGTGGTGGGTGATATGACGCATGATTCCTTGCTGTGGGACCTCTCTCCTCTGTCTGGGTGCTGGGCTGAAATAACTGAGAGTGGCCTTCTCCGGTGGTGGTTGATATGACGCATGATTCCTTGCTGTGAGACCTCTCTCCTCTGACTGGGTGCTGGGCCTAAATAACTGAAAATGGCCTTCTCCAGTGGTGGGTGAAATGACGCATAATTCCTTGCTGTGGGACCTCTCTCCTCTGTCTGGGTGCTGGGCCTAAATAACTGAAGGTGGCCTTCTCCAGTGGTGGTTGATATGACGCATGATTCCTTGCTGTGGGACCTCTCTCCTCTGTCTGGGTGCTGGGCTGAAATAACTGAGAGTGGCCTTCTCCGGTGGTGGTTGATATGACGCATGATTCCTTGCTGTGGGACCTCTCTCCTCTGACTGGGTGCTGGGGCCTAAATAACAGAAAATGGCCTTCTCCAGTGGTGGGTGATATGACACATGATTCCTTGCTGTGGCACCTCTCTCCTCTGTCTGGGTGCTGGGCCTAAATAACTGAAAGTGGCCTTCTCCAGTAGTGGTTGATATGACGCATGATTCCTTGCTGTGGGACCTCTCTCCTCTGTCTGGGTGCTGGGCCGAAATAACTGAGAGTGGCCTTCTCCGGTGGTGGTTGATATGACGCATAATTCCTTGCTGTGGGACCTCTCTCCTCTGTCTGGGTGCTGGGCTGAAATAACTGAGAGTGGCCTTCTCCGGTGGTGGTTGATATGACGCATGATTCCTTGCTGTGGGACCTGTATCCTCGGTCTGGGTGCTGGGCCGAAATAACTGAAAGTGGCCTTCTCCAGTGGTGGTTGATATGACGCATGATTCCTTGCTGTGGGACCTCTCTCCTCGGTCTGGGTGCTGGCTGAAATAACTGAGAGTGGCCTTCTCCGGTGGTGGTTGATATGAGGCATGATTCCTTGCTGTGGGACCTCTCTCCTCTGTCTGGGTGCTGGGGCCGAAATAACTGAAAGTGGCCTTCTCCAGTGTTGAGTGATGTGACGCATGATTCCTTGCAGTGGGACCTGTCTCCAATTGATATTGTTTAAATTTTATTTATTTTATTTTAATTCATTTCCCTATCCACATTTGTTAGCAGGGGATTTATCTACATTTTGCTGCCTTTGGCAGCCCTCTAGCCCGTTCCTGGAATACTTTACAGCCTTTTTAGTGCCTAAAAGTTCGGGTCCCCATTGATTTCAATGGGGTTCGGGTTCGGGATAAAGTTCGGGTTGAGTTCGGATCCCGAACCCGAACATTTTCGGGAAGTTCGGCCGAACTTCTCGAACCCGAACATCCAGGTGTTCGCTCATCTCTACTTGGGACTTCAACTTTTGGGGGTCTGATCCCCTTTACACTTCTGTATTGAAATGCTTTGGCTGTATGAGTAATACAGTGTGTATTACTCATACAGCTTCCTGCCAGTGAGATACAGGGGGCTGGATCTAACAGGCTCTTCACCGGAAGGCAGCCCTGATGCCTAAGGAGGTCATCGGGCTGCCTTTCCTGCTATCGGGTCCCCATTACAGCAACACAAGGACCCGATAGCCAACGCACTCGCCGCCCGATCACCTGGAAAAGCAGCAAACCGCAGGGGGTCACAGGACAAGACCACCGCCCCCCCCACCCCGCATTGTCACAGGGTGCCTGCTGATTGATTTCAGCAGTCACCCAGTTCCGATCACCGCTCGCGGCGTGGCTGTGATCGGAAATACTCATGACGTACCAGTACGTCATAAGTCCAAAAGTACCAGGACACCATGATGTACCGGTACGTCGTGAGTCCTCAAGAGGTTAAATGGAGCTCTCAGAAGCAGCCAGTTTTTGTTTTCCTCTGTATTCAAAGGGTTGAGCTACCCTCAGCTGACTTTTTATAGTCTCCTAATTGGACAGCCACACCCCAATTACTCACCTGTGCAACCCCTGGAGAAAGAAAAAAAAATGTTATCACAGCACAATGAAGCTTGTAGCAGAATTAATTCCCAGTGTAAAATACAGTCAAATACAGCCACTCATTAATGCCCACAAATAATTTAGCTCTCAGATACTCCCTCACTTAATCTTTAATCACACACTTATACAAACAACACACACTTAAATCAAACATGCGCCGCTCAAACTCACGTTATATGCCTGCTTTAAATGGAGCTCTCAGAAGCAGCCTGTTTTTTTTTCCTCTGGATTCAAATGAATGAATAAATAAATAAATGAGAGGTTCAAAAAATTTATGAAAAAATAGATATAAAATACATAAATAAATGAATACATACAGTAAATAAATGAATACATACATAAAATAGCAATAACAAATGACAAGACTGGCCCCTGGTATTGTCCATATGGCACAGGTAGGTGAGTGTTAGTTCCTGAGCTACTTGAGAAACCTTGGCGTGGTGCTCGGGCTTAAGACATGTCCGCCACTGCAGGAGATGACGACTAATCTCTCAATTTGAGGGCTTAGTAAGACCGCAGAGTGCACCTTTCTTGTCATTTGTTATTGCTATATTGTTATTTATCACATCCACACAATTGCCATCTTGTGTAGGATGTCCATTGTGGTACTTGTGGTCTGCTGCAGGCATCCTCCACCGTATGCATTTTTGCTGGGGATCGCCATTAGCAACAGGCCACAAGTGTAGGATCTGCTCCCCTGTGTATATATATATATATATATATATATATATATATATGCACAACTGCATTTTTGGGTTGAGCATATTCTGCTTCATGCCACCTTTCAGTTGTAAAAGAAATAAATTAATTGATAGAGCAATAGATCAATAAATTCATCGATTTAAGAAGTCGCCACCGATCAAGGACTCATTCATTTTGATAAATATCAGTCTATCCACGGAGTCTGTGGACAGACTGGTCCACTTGTCTGTGACCACCCCACCTGCCGCGCTGAATGTCCGCTCAGATAGTACGCTGGAGGGGGGACAATACAGTTCCTCCAGTGCATACTGAGAAACGAATGGCAGGTGTCCTGCCTGGCAACCCAATACTCCATGGGGTCGTCGGTGCTCATGCTGTCGGAAGCACCGATGGACCCCATCTAGTCAGCCACCATGCGGGCCAGCCGCTGGTGGTGACTGCTGCTGCTGCTACTGGATCGCACAGACTGGTAGAACAACCTCATCTCACCCATAAGATCACCTGCTCGGCTGGAGCTGCTTGCGCCAGCCACGTGCTGGGTGAGATGAGCGGGGAGAACTGGAGCGTGAGGCAAAGGATTGGCTGCAGGTTTTGCATACGGGCATCCTGCCGGCTGGCTGGAATGAACTGCTCCAGTTTCCCCTTGCAACGAGGGTCTAAAAGGGTGGCCAACCAAAAATCATCCCTCTCCTTAAATTTCCTGATCCAGGGGTCCCTCTGGAGGCAGCGCAGCATGTGGGTAGCGATGGGGAAAAGGACAGCCCACTGTGACTCTTATTGGCTGCCCATGACATCTTGGTCCTCCTGCTGCTGCTGCTCCCTCTGGGAGACTCCCCACCCCTGGACTAATGGTGCCCCCAGCACCAACTCTCCCTCCTGACCAGGCCCAGACTCCTGGACATCAACAACCTCTTTAAAAAATTCTTCCTCCTCCTCCTCTTTGTTTTGGGCCTGGTCTTGGTGGAGCAGTGTTGCCTCTTCTTGCTCCACCAAGGCACTCTCCCCAGCATCAAGCAGGCATTCTAGAGTCCTGTCCAGCAGGAACACTATGGGGAGAATGTCATTGAGGCTGACATGCTCCCCGCTGACCATCTTGGTTGCTTGCTCGAATGGTGCCAACACGAGGCAGACCTGGTGTATCTGCCCCCACTCTGCATTGGTGATGTAGGGGAGTGAGTGTGATGGCCTAGAAGTGCCTAGGTCCAGCAGGTACTCTTTCACTGCCTGTCGCTGCTCCCAGCATGTGGAGGGTGGAGTTCCACCACGTCACACTGTCCACAATCAGCCTGTGAGGTGGCAGGCTGTAGTTCTGCTGCAGTTTGGACAGGGATGCGGTGGCAGTTGGGAGCGTCAGAAGTAGCTGGCAATCCTCCGTACCCTTTGAACGATGTCGCTTAACCTTGAGTATGTGCGTAGAAACTTCTGTACTAGTGATGAGCGGCAGGTGCCATATTCGATTTCGATGAAATTCGCGAATATTCGAATGAATATTCGTTTCATATTCGTCGAAATCGAATATTCGTCATTTTTTCTAGTTATCGCGATTAACATGCGATTTAAATAATCGCATATTGCGATTTGTACTTAAGGCTACTTTCCTATTGGTTTCATATCTAGAATTAGCGAGGATGACGAATATGACGAATGTATTCGTCTCATTCTCAAAAACGAAGATAACGAAGTATTCTACATCTTCGTTTTAGCTACCTATTCGTCAACTTCGCTAATTCTAGCAATCAAATAGGAAGGTTGACTATAGAGACAGCTGTGTTAAATTCGCTATGCGATTTTTTTTTTAATAAATAGAATACTTATAATAATTTTATCAAGTAATATAATTATTGTATTAAAAAAAGAAAATTGCTGTCTCTATAGTCAACCTTCCTATTTGATTGCTAGAATTAGCGAAGTTGACGAATAGGTAGCTAAAACGAAGATGTAGAATACTTCGTTATCTTCGTTTTGAGGAATATGACGAATACATTCGTCATATTCGCTATTCGCTAATTCTACCAAGCCAACCATAACTTCTGTGCTCATGGAGCGTCCCCATCACCATGGGAACGTCTCCATATACTAAAATGTACTGTCGGATTTGAGGAATTACGTTGAAATCGCAATGCGATTAATTCAAGTTATATTAATCGCATTGCGATTTCAACTTAGAGCTGGGTTTATAATGGGTCAGCTTGCTAGAATTAACGAAGTTAACGAATATGGAATATAGCAGCAGTGCTAAGTTGAAATCGCAATGCGATTAATTTAACTTAAAGTATTCGCATTGTGATTTCAACTTAGCACTGCTAGTGCATAGCTATATTCCATATTCGTTAATTCTAGCCTATGTAAGATAGCAGTGCTAAGTTGTAATCGCAATGCGATTAATATAACTTGAATTAATCGCATTGCGATTTCAACGTAATTCCTCAAATCCGACAGTACATTTTAGTATATGGAGATTCTCCCATGGATGGGGACGCTCCACATGAGCACGGAAGTCGGCAGAAGCGGCAACGGGCACTGACTAGAGCAGCCAGGAAGCCAGGAATCCTCAGGACAGGTAAGAACTACTTTTGGGAAGTAGGAAAGAAAAAAATATAACTAAAAAAAAAAAAAAAAAAACGAATATTCGAAATAGCGAATTTATAGCGCTATATTCGAAATATTCGCGAATTAGCGAAGTGCCGATATTCGCTAAAAAAATTCGCTTTTCGAATATTCGCGCTCAACACTATTCTGTACCACAACGTTGAGGACATGTGCCATGTGCCAGCATGGAGGGCGGTTAGGATGTCGCTTCCATTGGAGCCTTCGGAGTGTCAGCTACCTGTGGACCTGAGCCTGCAGGGCAGCCAGAACATCAGGTCCAGTGTGTCGCCGTTCCCCTAAGCTCACAAGCTGGAGCACGCCCTTGCAGCGGACGTGCCCCACACTTGTGTAGCTACGGGGATGCTTGCTGAGGGGCTCAGCGGCAGTGGACACAGTGGTTTGAGGGAGAGCAGCAGTTCTCCCCTGGACACCACAGGGAGGCACCACAAACTGAGATGCCGCCACATTTGATGATCCTTCCCCGGTGCCTCAGAGGGACACCCAATTGGCTGTAAAGCTGATAGAGCATCCCTGCCCATGTCTGCTGGTCTAGGCATCCATTGTCAGATGCACCCTGTTGCTAACAGCATGATCCAGTGACAGGGTTACATTGTGCACAATGTGCTGGTGTAGGGCAGGAATGCCAGTCCTGGCAAAGAAATGGTGGCTGGGGACATGCCATCTGGGTTGGGCCTGCTCCAACATCTGCTGGAATAGATTGCAGTCCACAATATTGAAGGGCAGCAGATGTTGGGCGATAACCCTTGCCAGGAGCCTATTGAGTGAACGCACCCTTCCCCGGGTGTGTAAGCTGTGGTGCGTTCAAATGACTCTGCAACCGACGGCTGGCACCCGACGGCAGTGCAGGTGACAGAGGAGGTTGCAGAGGAGGCAGAGGTCTGGCTGCCGGTACCAGTACCTCTAGGAGAAGGAGTGGGGGAGTGGGAATGCATTGTTGGAAGGGGTTTGGGTGGCTGCAGGACAGTGGCAGGAGCTGCTGTCCCTGCGCTCTGCTGCTGGTGCTGCTGCGACCACCCTGCATCGGGTCCCACTCCCGCTAGTGGTCGACAGCACATGGCACAGCACATGGCACAGCTGACAGATGGCAATTGTCTGATCGTCTTCTGCCAGGGGGAAGTAAGCCCAAACAGGTGACTTGTGCACCAACCTCCTGTCAGATGGGGTGGTGCTGGCTTGCTACTGTTCGGGCTCATTGTTCGCAGGTGGAGGCGGCACGTTCTGCTGCCGCCTCCAGCTGCCATTACCAGTGGAGCCCCTACCACTGGGCTCCCTGGTGACCTGGCGCACCGTTTGCCTCGGGTACCCACCTTCCTCATCAGTGCTGCTGTCACCTGACAAAGGAGGTGGCACCCATTCTTGGTCACCCTCCTCTTCGTCACCTGCATTGTCAGACCCAAGGTCAACCAGTGGTGGACTGAGGGGAACAGCAGACGTGGAGCCCCTGACCTGGCTCCGCTGTCCCCCGGCTGATGCCTGGGTCTGACTAGGTGCGAGGGTCCTCCATCCCTTCCAAAAGGTCCTGAGCATCCAGACCAAGCTGCAACTCACTCTCTTGCATTGCCTCCCCCAAGATGTCCCTCTCACTGTCGCTGTCAAACAGCAGCAGGGATGAGTCTTGGGGGCTGGTCCTGCAGGAACGCTGCTGCTGCTCAGAGCCAGGGCAGAGGACTCTGTGCCACTGGCTTGTGTCTCACAGGACACAAATGCCTTAGCGTCCTGAGATAAAATGGGGCTGCTCCCACGCCCAAAAAAATCTCTGAGGTGGAAGCCCCTGCCATGGGTAGAGGAGTGGCCCGGTGCTGGGAGCGGTCAGCACTGGAACTAACTCCCTTACCACCACCACAGCTGCCGACACGCCCACGTACACATCCACTAATGATTGACACATAATGTTTTTAAACACCAAAAAAATATAGAAAGAAAATAAAGAGGGAATTTGGGCAAACTTTATTGGGTTTGGGAAAATGGGGCAAAAATGAAATGAAATAGACACAAAGCCCTAAGACAATGACAGAAAACCAGACAGCAAAATATTTTTTTTTTTTACAGACGAACGACAATGACAATAATCCCTCCCTAGCACATGAAACCTTAAGACAATAACACTAAAACAGCAAGCAAAATACTTTTTTTTATTTTCAATTTTTTTTTCACAGACGAATGACGATGACAATAATCCCTCCCTAGCACACGAAACCCTAACCCTCAGTTCACACTTGCTAGTTTTACAGCGCGTTCGAACGCGCTGTAAAACGCATAACCGATGCAAACCAATGCTTCCCTATGGGACTGGTTCACATTTTCGCGTTTTACAGCGCGTTCGAACGCGCTGAAAACCGCCCGATGCATAAACAAGTACTTGAGCTTTTTTTGGGTGTTTGTCGCGCGTTTTGGCCCATAGACTTCAATGGGAACACGCAACGCTTGTATTTTGCACGTTTTTGACACTGAAAACGCGCGTTCGAACGCGCGTTTATGAATTTGCAACACGCTGGAAAGGCCAAACCCCAGGTGCTAGGCACAGTTTGGAGAGAAGCCAACATGGAGGAGTCTGTGTGTGACACTGAGACCCTGATCAGGCTGGTGCAGGCCAAACGCTGCCTGTATGATACCCAGGATGCAAAATATAAAAATCAAAGGAGCAGGCAGCAGGCCTGGGAGGAAATTGCCAAAAGCATCTGGCCAGAGTGGACGACTTTTAACAAGACAGTGAAACAAGGCAAAGGTATTTCCATGTGTGTTATAATTTGAAAAGTAAACTCCTTGTGTGCAGTGGTGTACCAACTATATGTAATAGCCCTGGCCAGCTCTACCTGCAGCCCTCCAGCTGTTGTCAAACGCCACCTCCACAAATGCTGGGCTGTATTTTACTTGCTGTAGCCTGTGCAGGCATGCATGGAGTTGTATTTTTGCAACAGCTAGAGGGCCGCAGCATCACCATCCCTGTTCTAGTATATGGCCACTCAGTGGCCTTAGTTTACAAAGAATGATGTGCACATTACATGTTGTATAGTGTCCCCTCACCCCTTTAGTTTTTGCACCACACCTATCCTGTGCATAGTCCATGTTGCTCTGTGTCACCTGGTTTTGGTTAATTATGCTTGTAATCTACACAAACTTTGGAGGCTTTAATGTGCATTTCCTCCTCCTATGGGATGTTCCCCTTCTAGTGTGTTCTGTGTTTCCGTTTTTACGGGGATAGTATTTTTTTGGTCTGTACTGTCCTGGTTCACCCTCCCCCACATTCTGGTACAATGCAATGGCCCAGTAGGTTAAATTTGCACTGGTTCCACTGTCTTGTGCCTGACTGCGCTGTTTCAATCAGCAAATGTCGTGCAAATTTTAAATGTAGGCCTACATTTGAGGTGAGGATTTCGATTCCTAAGTTGATAGTGATATTGTGTGCGTTTGCAAATTATAGTGCTTGTGGGCTATGGTCGGACTGGCACATTATAGGTGCTTCTATGTCTACAGTACCAGTATTGGGCACCTAAATGGGACCCGTAATTTCGCTAATATTGGCTTCTATTCTACTGGCCGAGTATTGGGCACATAAATGGGACCCCTTATTTCGCCCACATTTTTTAACATTGTTAATGGGCGATTATTGTTGGCCACTATAGGGCCATCAACAAGGGGCACTATATAGGTGAAAAAACGAAAAATGCACAAAGTAACTCTTCAAATCTTGTAATTCCGCCATAATAAGAAACAACCAAAATGGAAACTTAAAAGATAAAGAAACAATCTTTTCTGCAGAACAATAGAAAAGAACATAAATTTAGATGGCTTCCAATTGCCAGGGTAACTCCCCCTGTGGTGACATAAAATATGCCGTGAAGTGGTCCCGAACAGCCGCACCGTGTCTGTTCCCACGCACACCGCTCTGATTCGGACTCTCCAAGGAATGGCTGAGCGAATCCTCAAAATTATAGCCATCCCTTTCTCTAACAAAATTATGGAGAGCACAGGCTTCCTTCACGGCCGAGATGGCGGTCTCCAATTTCAGATGAATGGGCGAGTGGAGAAAGCGCCATTTGTTGGCTAATATGCCGAAGGCGCACTCCACCACCCTGCCTGCTTTTGTCAGACGGTAATTAAATACTTGCCTGGCAATGGAGAGTCCCCGGCTGGAGTACGGCCTCATCATATGCTCACCCAGCGCAAATGCCTCGTCACCCACAAAAACAAACGGCATAGCAGAATAAGTGGTGCCAGGCAGTGTGGTGTTCCCCGGGAGGTCCAGAGCATTATTAATGAGCATTTGACCAAAGTCAGAATGCTCAAAAACATCAGAGTCAGAGATGCTGCCATAGGAACCCACATCAATGTAACGGAAACAAAAGTTGACTTGACAAAATTGACTTCCACTCCTGATTGGCTTCTAAACGCGGATGTGTTTGCCGTCTATTGCTCCGACACAGTTCGGGAAATTGCAGGATTGCTGAAACTGATCCGCAATTTTCAGCCACTCCTCCTTTTGTGGTTGGGCCATCACAGCAGCATGAAGGACATGCCAAATGGCAACGCAGGTTTCCTGGACGACCATACTGGCTGTGGATTTCCCGATCAAAAAGGTGAAGTGTAGACTGATCAGACTGTCCTGTACATAAATACCTAAAACAAATGTAAGAAAATAAAGAGACATTAATGGATGTTTATCTGTTTTTTTCTAGTCAACACAATCAAAGGCAAATGGAAAAGCCTGAAAGACGCCTTTATCCGCCATAGGTGAAAAGAAAGGGAGCAGAGGAGCGGATCTTCCCCAAGCGCACGCTCCAGTTACGTGCATGCTCACCAAATGGCATTTTTGATACCGTGCACGGAAATGTGAAGGTGAGTCAAGGGCATACACATTGAGGAGAGGATGTGGTATGACATGACATACATTCAATTTCATATGGGGAACATTCTTACCTATATTTTCCTCTTCACAGCACCGATAGTAGCTAGGAACCCAGCCAGGCGCAAGATGAGGAGGAAGAGGACGAGGGCACCACAAGGGACAGTGAGGCCGGGACATCTATGGGGCCAATGAGTCCTCCAGCCCCCGAACCCACTCCTACTTTAGTGAGCCCCACACAGACTGTCCCATCTGTCCCTGAAGCCAGTCGGCAGCACCGACAAAAAAGGAGGAGAGTGGAGAGGCATGAGGACAGGCTAATAGCCTGCCTGGATGCCCTGACACATCCAATGCCAAAACTGAGCAGTGATGGCCATTTTCTCCTCAGTCTAGAGGAGAAAATGCAAAGTGTGCCCAGACATCTGGTCACACAAGCAAGGGATGACCTGACTAGGACACTCGATAAATATTGCCCACCTTATGAGGGCACACAGCCAATCAGTGCCCCACAGCAGGCCCCACTGCAGGCCGCACAATATGGGCAACAATATGGCCCACAATATGGGCAACAATATGGCCCACAATATGGCCCACAATATGGGCAACAATATGGCCCACTACATCCACCACAACATGCACAACAACACACTCACACATACCCATCACAAACAAACATACACACAAACTAACATACCACACCCTCATGACACATGGCAGACACAACAACAGTCATCATACATCCCTCTACCAGCACGGGCCCAAGCACCTCCACCACCACCAGTGAAATGCAACCCGCCCATCAGTCTCGCGGAGCCAGAGAGACAAGGCGGGATCCAGAGCCAGAGTTTGCAGGGCCGCAATATGAAAACCTTTGACAACTAGCAGAGGGAATTTTGTGGCTCAAGGGTTTGTGAACAAAGAATGTTAAATATATAGGAAAAGTTTCCTAAGATTTTTATGTTGTAAAAAAAATTTATCTTGAGTTTGTTAAACAGAGTTACCACAATTTGGCGGGGAATGTAAGATGTTCTTACTTTCCCCAAAGATAAAGAATTTGAAGCAAATGTTTGGCCTATTATTTGTAAGTGAGGGGTTAAACATTGAAAAATGTGGATACATGATGCATGTATGGGATATCTATGCCAAACAAACAAATGATACACATCACATACCCCCCGCACAAACATTCATACGTCACAAACAACAGGAGAAAATCACCACGGCAACACTCATATCCAGTCACCACACACTGCAAATGGTTTTAATGGCCACAATTATAGTCTACTTACCGCAAAGTAATGACCAGTCTTTCCACTGGTGGGATGCTGTCCCTCATGAATGTGTCCTGATGCTGCAAATGAGTGGCCAACAGCCCCAGGAGCTCGTCAAAGCTGTGGAAAATGAAAATGGTGATGTTTAACAATACAAAAAGCAAAAAACACTTAGCTTAACAATTGAAAAAACATTGAAATAACGTATACGTACTAACCTGTTGATGGACATCCTTGTGTAGGAAAAAAACTTGTCCTCATGGGCACGGAGGTTCTCGTACAGTGCCCAGAACTGTCTCCTCTCCTGTCGATTGGCAATCACAGGATGGACCCAGAAGCGTCGCCCGCTGTCCCGCCTTCTCCTCAAGCGTTCAAGTTGGATAGCTACAACAAGTGCCGCAACACGTCGCCTTCTGTAGCATTCCATGTCTCCAAACCACACACTCTACCAACACACATGGAATTTTACACCAGCAATGCACTCTGATTGGCCAAACTTCATATAGACAGGGATATTTGGTCATTGGACAACACTGCAGTCAATCACACAAACGCGCGACAAAAAACGCATGGAAAACGCGCGTTTTAGAAACGCTCAGGTCTGAACCCAGCGTAAGACAATGACACTAAAGATCACACTGTAGATCACTTCCCATTTGATCATATCTGGGGACACAGTAAACATACTATGTCCTTAATTGTTTACAGACACTCAGCGTTCACTGACTGCCTGTACCCGCTCTACTTCCTGATTCGCTGTCACAAGAGGCTGGGCGGGGAGCTGCGGGAGGAGAGCACAGCCTCCTTTGACAGCATTGACAGCTATCTCCCCCCCCCCCCACCATTGCAGAGAGGAAATATGTTGGCCGCTCCCAGCACTCATAGCCCCCCCCCTTATGTGCCAGTAGTCCCCTTATGTGCCAGTAGTCCCCCCTTATGTGCCAGTAGCCTCCCCTTAATGTGCCAGTAGCCTCCCCTTTATGTGCCAGTAGCCCCCTTTATGTGCCAGTAGCCCCCCTTATGTGCCAGTAGACCCCCCCTTATGTGCCAGTAGTCTCCCCACCTTATCATGTGCCAGTAGCCCCCAAAAAAACAAAAAACAACACTTATACTTACCTCCAGCGATGCGATGCAGGCCTCTTCCGGCCTGTGTCCCTCACTGTACCGCTCTGGCGGCGCGATTATGTCATCGCGCTGCCTGCACCGGCCTCTGATAGGCTTCCAGCCTAGTGCTGGCAGCCTATCAGAGGAACAGGGAGGGGACACGCCTCTCCCTCCTCTGACGCAGCACAGACATCTGTATCGCCGTCCTGAGGATGGCGATACAGATGACTATGAAGATGAGCGCAATGGAAGCACTCATCTCCTGCTATGCACTGCCGCCAGCCGCCCTCACTTGTCACCAGGGCCGCGGCAGGGCACATGCACACCCCAAAGGCTGGCCCTGGGTGACACTAGTGTTTGCGCCAATAGGGGCCATTTATAGAGGCAACAGAGAGGCCCGGGGGCAATTGTCCCTTGCCCCCCGGCTCAGTCTGCCCCTGATTCTAGGTAGCCGGTGTATAAACTTGCCTACCTTTGGGGCCTGTTCATACTGGTAGTCTGTCAGGACTGGAGTTAGGGTTTTCTCTAGGAGGTGTCCATCTTCCTTCCCTAGTTTCCAGGCCTTATTCCGGTATCCCCTTTCCCTGCTATGCTCAGCATGGTGTTTTCCTCCCACACACGAGTGTGCCAGTACCCAAACAGCAGTTTACATCCACATTTATTGCAGTTTATTACTCAGTAGAACCCACCTAACAATTAAAGGGTGTGGTGTGAGTCTTAGATGGAACCAGCTGGACATATTATATGGGCCCTGAAATTTTATATCTGTGGAAAACTTGCAATTTTCTTTTTGTCCTGTCCCCTGCATATTAATTTCTGCAACACACCTGTGTTGTCAAAATGGTCACTCGACCCCATGATAAATAAACTGAGGGTATAGTTTCCAAAAGGGGGTCACTTATAAGGGGTTCCACAAGTGGCATACATAGAGAAGTAAGGGCCCCATAGCAAGGATCAAACCAGACCCCCCACACAGGACAGAAGGGTTTCTGCCTAAACCCTTTTCAAAGATCCTTGGTCCATTTTCCAACAGCCTCATTTGCTAAAAGTTATTCCTTTAGAGAGTAGAGTCCTGACCATGTTTTCACCTCCAGTGGAAGAGGAGATAATCCCAACTAAGATTGCGCCCCCTCTTGCCCTGGGCTCCATAGCAGTCGCATGGTCTGCTGCTATAGTAGTTACGCCCCTGGTTTCCACTGTAGTGGCACCTTAGGCTCTCTTCACATGTGGTATACTGTAGTGCCCAAAAACTATTCAAATAAAATCTGGCCTCCAAAAACCATATGGCACCCTTTCCCTTATGATCCCTGCCATGTGCCCAAACAGCAGTTTATGGCCACATATCTTCTGTGTTCAGAAGAAAATGCTTAACAAAATTTGGGGTGCCTTTTCTCCTGTTATTCATTGTGAAAATGAAAAATAAGGGACTTATGCAACATTTCATTGGAAGAAACAACATTTTTTATTTCAATAAATTATTTGAGGGGTGTAGTTTCTAAAATGTGGTCACTTACAAGGGATAATGTAGGGGTCTCTCTCTTAAAATGTTACAATGTGACATGACGCCCAAAAATCATTCCAGCAAAATCTGCCCTCCAAAAACCATATGGCGCTCCTTCCCTTTTGAACCCTGCCATGTGACCATAAGGCAGTTTACAACCACATATGGGGTGTTTCTGTAAACTTTACAATCATGGTAATAAATATTGAGGTTTGTTTTGTTGTTTACCCTTGCTGTCTGAGACTACTTTCACACTCACGTTTTGTGGGGATCCATTCAAATAATACAACCGTCTGCATCCGTTCAGATCAGATCTGTTTGTATTATCTTTAACAGAGCCAAGACAGATCTGTCTTGACCACCATTGAAAGTCAATGGAGGACGGATCCGTTTTCTGTTGTTCCAGATTGTGTCAGTGAAAACAGATCCGCCCCCATTGACTTACATTGTGTGCCAGGACGGATCCGTTTGGCTCAGTTCCATCAGACGGACACCGGTGTCCGTCTCCAAAGCGGAATGGAGACTGAACTGATGCAAACTGATGCATTCTGAGTGGATCCTTTTTCCATTTAGAATGCATTAGAATGCAAACTGATCCGTTGAACGGATCTCAAAAACAGAAAGCCAAAACACGAGCGTGAAAGTGGACTTACAGAAAAGAAAATTGAAATTTTTACCCCTATTTTCACTTAATTCTTGTGAAACATGTAAAGGGCTAACAAACTTTGTTAAATCAGTTTTTTTTTTTTTTAAATGGGGTTATTTGTGGGTGGATTCTACTGTGTAAGCCCTACAAAGTGACTTAATAACTGAACTAGTCCATAAAAAGTGGGATTTGGAAATTTCTTAAAAATTGCTTCTAAAATTCTAAGCCACCTAACATCATTCAAAAAAAGACTCACAAAAAGATGCAAACATAAAGTAGACATATGGTGAATGTTAATTAATAACTATGTTATGAGGTATTAATATCTGTCTTAATAATAGAGAAATTCAAATTTAGAATTTTTCCACATTTTCCATACATTTTGGATTTTTCAATCAATAAGGATAAGACATATCAATTCAAATTTACCATTGTCATGAAGTACGATGTATCATGTGAAAACATTCTCAGAATGTGTTAGATAAGTAAAAGCATTGCAAAGTTGTTAACACATAAAGTGACACGTCAGATTTGCAAAATTTGAACGTGACAAGAAGATTAAAAATGACTGTGTCTTTAAGGGGTTAAAAAGAAAAAAAAATATTGTATATGAGCTCTATATAAATGTAAAGTATATAAACTATTACCATATTTACTGTGCATATAAACATTAAGGGGATTAATTATTTAACAGGCGTAGAAAATGGTCTAAATGTGAGACAGCTACAAAGCTGTTTCACATTTAGAAGCGGCGGTGGATCACAGTCCACTCCTTGTGAATCTCACCCAGATGGCCATTTATTGACAATCCTTTTAAGGCTGCGGTTAGCCCTGCTGTGCACCTTTTTCTACCACACTTTTTCCTTCCACTCAACTTTCCATTAATATCCTTATATCCTTGGCTTCAGCCCTCTGTGAACTGCCAGCTTTTTTAGCAATGACCTTTTGTGGCTTAACAAAATTTGGGGTGCTTTTTCTCCTGTTATCCATAGTGAAAATGAAAAATAAGGGACTTATGCAACATTTCATTGGAAGAAACAACATTTTTTATTTCAATAAATTATTTGAGGGGTGTAGTTTCCAAAATGTGGTCACTTACAAGGGATAATGTAGGGGTCTCTCTCTTAAAATGTTACAATGTGACATGACGCCCAAAAATCATTCCAGCAAAATCTGCCCTCCAAAAACCATATGGCGCTCCTTCCCTTTTGAACCCTGCCATGTGCCCATAAGGCAGTTTACAACTAGATATGGGGTGTTTCTGTAAAGTTCACAATCATGGTAATAAATATTGAGGTTTGTTTTGTTGTTTACCCTTGTTGTCTGAGACTACTTTCACACTCACATTTTGTGGGGATCCGTTCTGCTGCTGAGGCCTGTGATTGGCCACAAAAGTCACTGCAACAAGCCACTTCCTGGTCCTGTGGGGACCAGAAGCACCTTGGAACTTGGCAGCAGTGCAGGCATGAAGAGCCCACAGACAGGTGAGTGTGTTTTTCTTTTTTATGCACCGTATGTTACAAACATACGGGTTGTCAGCTCCTAGGCCAGAACACCCCTTTAACCTTAGGGCTCATTTTCCTTTTTGTAATAGGGCTCATTAAGCCTCCCTGGGCCTAATGAGGCCTCCACATGCCGCCAATCTGAGACAAAGGCACATTAACTTTTTTCTGTTTGATTTCATATAAATCAGACAGATAACAAACATGCTCCATCAGGCTCCTTATATAAAGAGGTAATCTGTACTAGGAGCATTGATTAAACTTTATAGACCTACAGGCACTCCATATGCCATGATATGGTATCTCCATAATACTTTTTCCAGAATACTTTCATAGAAAGATATGTAATAGACTACATGTCCCAATTTTGTTTTCACATGGAATAGATAAAACCTTAATATGTCTTCATATGAAATCAGAGGCACACATGGGTACAGCATGGAACTATAGTTTTCTATGCATACTATATTAGGCTAGTTTCACATCTGCAGCAGGAATGTCAGCAATCAGGCAGACAAAAAAAATGCTGGCATATCCGGCAATGTCGGATTCAGAGAACTGCAGCAGGCTGTTCTGTGTCTTACAGTTTCAAAGACACAAGTTCATCAAGTTCAGCCATTTTCAATCAACTAATGCATAGATTAATACAACGAAAATGATGACTCCCATGACAGACCCCATTGGCACCTGACAGACCCCATTGGCTGTAATAGGGTCTGTCTGGTTTAACAATGTTCATCATCTTACCAGAAAAAATAGCTTAGCATGCTGTGCTTTTTATTCAGCATTTTTGACAGTCTCTGGGATGGAGTCTCCTAACAAAGCCTCCAATGAACACTGCCTTTTTCATACAATAAAGAACGACCTCGGGGATATCCCATGCCCATACGTATACAGCCAATTGCTGGGGCAGTAAATGGAATTCCAATTGTATTAAGTGCATATACTCTAATCAAATACAATAACAGAAGAAAAAAAAAAATTGAGCCCAGATGCAAATCTCAAAATAATTGATACATATCTTTATTAAATACAGTAACACATCATAAAAACCGCCATAGAAAGAGAGGAGGTGACAGATTTTGGCGCCATCCTAAACCTACCAGCATATACAAAGTATAGATACACATCAAAATAAAAAGACTAGTGTCCACTAATTCATAATTATCACTTAGGAGTGTCTAGCTGTAATATATAACATCATTGTACCATGTCCATAGTTGTCATGAATACATGTATTGATAATTAACCCATAGGCACAAGAGGGAACATGTCCATGTGCCCACATGTACACAGAAAGCACACTCACCTAGAGGTAACTTGCTGAGGACCAGGATGGTGCCATCCCGACCTCCCCATACAATGTATAGGGAGTTTTGTAATAGTGTATGGTTCTGTATCAAGCCTTAATTCTGTTGCCGATTCTAGCTGCACCTTCCCTTTCTCAATCACATACTGAGGCTGATTATACCAAATGTTCGGGATGATTATGATCAACGCTATTTTTTATAAGCATTATACCGAGTCTGTCTAGTTTAAATGAATAAACAGTTGCTGCTTTGCAGATAAAAGGTTAAATGCAATTCCAAAGAGAATTAATTATTTTTTATTTTTTTATTATTCTAGGGTTGAACAATTTGTGGTCGGATCGGCTATCAGAAAGGTGTACCTAACCTATCTAACCCTATCTACAACAAGCAGTGGAGTTATGCCATAACTGCTGTGTTAGGGCAGCCTAAAGGGGACCACCCTAATGTGAAGTGACTGTAAGATGGTGTGGGTGGGTGGGTGAAATCAGCTGAATCGGCGTCAGCCTGAGCCCACAGGTGCCTATAAATAGCCTAGTGATCAGCCAGCCTGCCCCCACAGGTGCATATAACTAGCCTTGTAATCAGCCTCCCCTCCCACAAATACAGCAAATATATTTGCATTATACTTGTGGTCGGATCGGCTATCAGAAAGGTGTACCTAACCTATCTAACCCTATCTACAACAAGCAGTGGAGTTATGCCATCTGCTGTGGTAGGGCAGCCTAAAGAGGCCAAAAAGAGCAGACCTTAGTTTAGAGCAAAATATATACATACCGTTACTACACCCACTTTTGAACGTAAAAGACATTTCCCGATGAAGGTTCGGAATATACCGTACATATCACAGTGACTTCCATCTACCTTACCTCTTTGTCATGTGCACCGGCACATCATTCTTGGAGGTGGCTAATGCTGATGCGATTGAAGGAGTGGCCGGTAATCAGAAACGATTTACTAACAACGTATGAACATATTACGAGAAGGTCTGAATCCTGAGAGCTGCAGACTGAAACAAACAATAGTGAATCTGTTGGAAGGCCTAAATGAATTCCAAGCATTCGCTGAGGGCCCTGATTGGATGCCAACTGTTCCTGGTTGCAAACTACTACACCTCTACTTATTCCCCAGGCCACATCTTTTTATATATAAAGGGCCCAAAAGTTAGAACATGGCGTATGCCGTCTTTCTCTAATAGCGGAATGTGTAAACTCACCAGGCCTCGGGAACCATCAACACGAATACATGGCTATTACAATTAACGAGCTAATGTTGCCTGTGATGAGGACAGAGACCGTACACACCATACCTGCAGTTGTGTCAGGAAACAAGCTTAAGGTCGTGAAAACTATGTATGCTGCGCCTGTAGTCGTGGTAGGACTTGTCGTGTCTGTAGACGTGAGACTTTGTAAATTGCGTCTTATTACTGTACCTCCTACTGGATGACGGACCAATACCCAGGACTTAGGCCTGACATCAACACCCTAAGCCCGAGTGGCGAAAAGAAAAGACATGGAACCTACCTGTGGTGTGGCCACGTGGCCGACCTCGAATGAGTTATGTGTGTAAATTTAACGGAGAAGCCATGCGTGAGAGACTCTAATGGCGGAGCCATGCGTGAAACACTCTAATGGCGGAGCCATGCGTGAGACACTCTAATGGCAGAGTCATATGTGTAGCACTTAATCGGAAAATCCATGCGTGAGAGACTCTAATGGCAGAGCCATGCGTGAGAGACTCTAATGGCGGAGCCATGCGTGAGAGACTCTAATGGTGGTGTCATATGTGTAACACTTAATCAGAGAAGCCATGCGTCAGAGACTCTAATGGCGGAGCCATGCGTGAGAGACTCTAATGGCAGAGTCATATGTGTAACATTTAATCGGAGAATCCATGCGTGAGAGACTCTAATGGCAGAGCCATGCGTGAGAGACTCTAATGGCGGAGCCATGCGTGAGAGACTCTAATGGCGGAGCCATGCGTGAGAGACTCTAATGGCGGAGCCATGCATGAGAGACTCTAATGGCGGAGCCATGCATGAGAGACTCTAATGGCGGAGCCATGCGTGAGAGACTCTAATGGCAGAGCCATGCGTGAGAGACTCTAATGGCAGAGCCATGCGTGAGAGACTCTAATGGCAGAGTCATATGTGTAACACTTAATCGGAGAATCCATGCGTGAGAGACTCTAATGGCAGAGCCATGCGTGAGAGACTCTAATGGCAGAGCCATGCGTGAGAGACTCTAATGGCAGAGCCATGCGTGAGAGACTCTAATGGCGGAGTCATATGTGTAACACTTAATCAGAGAAGCCATGCGTAAGAGACTCTAATGGCAGAGTCATATGTGTAACACTTAATCGGAGAAGCCATGCGTGAGAGACTTTAATGGCGGAGCCATGCGTGAGAGACTCTAATGGCGGAGCCATGCGTGAGAGACTCTAATGGCAGAGCCATGCGTTAGAGACTCTAATGGCGGAGTCATATGTGTAACACTTAATCAGAGAAGCCATGCGTGAGAGACTCTAATGGCAGAGTCATATGTGTAACACTTAATCGGAGAAGCCATGTGTGAGAGACTCTAATGGCAGAGCCATGCGTGAGAGACTCTAATGGCGGAGCCATGCGTGAGAGACTCCAATGGCGGAGCCATGCGTGAGAGACTCTAATGGCAGAGTCATATGTGTAACACTTAATCGGAGAATCCATGCGTGAGAGACTCTAATGGCATAGCCATGCGTGAGAGACTCTAATGGCGGAGCCATGCGTGAGAGACTCTAATGGCGGAGCCATGCGTGAGAGACTCTAATGGCGTAGCCATGCGTGAGAGACTCTAATGGCGGAGCCATGCGTGAGAGACTCTAATGGCGGAGTCATATGTGTAACACTTAATCAGAGAAGCCATGCGTGAGAGACTCTAATGGCAGTCATATGTGTAACACTTAATCGGAGAAGCCATGTGTGAGAGACTCTAATGGCGGAGCCATGCTTGAGAGACTCTAATGGCGGAGCCATGCGTGAGAGACTCTAATGGCGGAGCCATGCGTGAGAGACTCTAATGGCGGAGCCATGCGTGAGAGACTCTAATGGCAGAGCCATGCGTAAGAGACTCTAATGGCAGAGTCATATGTGTAACACTTAATCGGAGAATCCATGCGTGAGAGACTCTAATGGCAGAGCCATGCGTGAGAGACTCTCATGGTGGAGCCATGCGTGAGAGACTCTAATGGCGGAGCCATGCGTGAGAGACTCTAATGGCGGAGCCATGCGTGAGAGACTCTAATGGCGGAGCCATGCGTGAGAGACTCTAATGGCGGAGTCATATGTGTAACACTTAATCAGAGAAGCCATGCGTGAGAGACTCTAATGGCAGAGTCATATGTGTAACACTTAATCGGAGAAGCCATGTGTGAGAGACTCTAATGGCGGAGCCATGCGTGAGAGACTCTAATGGCGGAGCCATGCGTGAGAGACTCTAATGGCGGAGCCATGCGTGAGAGACTCTAATGGCGGAGCCATGCGTGAGAGACTCTAATGGCGGAGCCATGCGTAAGAGACTCTAATGGCAGAGTCATATGTGTAACACTTAATCGGAGAATCCATGTGTGAGAGACTCTAATGGCAGAGCCATGCGTGAGAGACTCTCATGGTGGAGCCATGCGTGAGAGACTCTAATGGCGGAGCCATGCGTGAGAGACTCTAATGGCGGAGCCATGCGTGAGAGACTCTAATGGCGGAGCCATGCGTGAGAGACTCTAATGGCGGAGTCATATGTGTAACACTTAATCAGAGAAGCCATGCGGGAGAGACTCTAATGGCAGAGTCATATGTGTAACACTTAATCGGAGAAGCCATGTGTGAGAGACTCTAATGGCAGAGCCATGCGTGAGAGACTCTAATGGCGGAGCCATGCGTGAGAGACTCTAATGGCGGAGCCATGTGTGAGAGACTCTAATGGCGGAGCCATGTGTGAGAGACTCTAATGGCGGAGTCATATGTGTAACACTTAATCAGAGAAGCCATGCGTGAGAGACTCTAATGGCAGAGTCATATGTGTAACACTTAATCGGAGAAGCCATGTGTGAGAGACTCTAATGGCGGAGCCATGCGTGAGAGACTCTAATGGCGGAGCCATGCGTGAGAGACTCTAATGGCGGAGCCATGTGTGAGAGACTCTAATGGCAGAGCCATGCGTGAGAGACTCTAATGGCGGAGCCATGTGTGAGAGACTCTAATGGCAGAGCCATGTGTGAGAGACTCTAATGGCAGAGCCATGCGTGAGAGACTCTAATGGCGGAGCCATGCGTGAGAGACCAGCTTGAGAGCTGACTGCATCCGTTGCTCCGTTCCGTGCCCCCGCAAAAAAAATAGAGCATGTCCTATTCTTGTCCGTTTTGCGGCCCAGAATAGGCATTTCTATAATGGGCTGCGTCCCGTTCCTCAAATTTCGGAACGGAACGTGGAGCAGCTTCCGTGTTTTGTGGATCCGCGGTTTGCACCATGGTCATGTGCAGGTAGCCTTAATGTGATACAACAACAGACGCATGAACGCAGCTCTAGTAGTGAATGGAGTATGGGACAAACTGTAAATGCAGACACACAAACGTAGCTTTGAAGGTAACAATCCTACCCACAATCATTCGACCATTAGCGCCCAACCCCCTACGCCCCAGAGGGCTACAAGTCATGGACCGTGTAACCAAGTCCGATCCTACCATGAAAGCCAGCACTCGCCAGGCACCTTCTGCCATTGCCCAGGCGTGAACGAACCTACACATGTTGCTACAGGATTTTTTTTTAGGAACGATAGTCACCACAACACCACCTCGTGTTCGCCTAAGAAAAATATGCACGCCAATTAATTGACATATAGGGCACCTATAGACGTAGCACGAAACCGCTGACAAATGCGTGCCCATAAAATACTGTTTATAGATTAAACACACTAACATACAAGAGCATCAGAACTGAAATACAGACGCCTTGACCAAATCTGCTAGTGCCCCCATATACAGACCACTGATACACCTTTACCAACACCTTGCATGTCTGGTGCTAACTGCAGACGTGCGCCCCACATGTAGAACAGGAGAAAGCAAACATGCAACCAATTTTTATTTTATTTTTTTAAACGACCATTGATACATGGCCCTTCCAAAATATAAATGAATAAAATGCCACCACTTAAACACAGCATGCGTAGCTTGGAGACACGCGTTCCATATGTAACAGGTATCAAAAACATGCGACCATACCTACGCTAGGCGCATGCTACACCAATAACTATGCAATAGCCCCCAACAAGCCCCTAAACGGCCAGACGAGAATACTAACAACAGTCATTTGACCATTAGCGCCAAACTCTGCTTCGTCCCAGAGTGTTACAAGTTTTTTTACCGACCATTGATACGCATTTACCATCACTTAAACACAGCATGCATCGCTTGAGCCAACTGCAGACACGCACCCCGCATGTAAACCAGGTATCAGAAACCATACGACCATACCTACTTTAAGCACCTGCTACCTCAATAACTGTATGCAATGGCCCCCACAGGCCTCTGAATAGCCAGACAAACAATACTAGTAACCAGAGACATTCTGCCATTGCCCAGCTGTAAGGAGCCTCCACCCATGCTGCTGTACCCTAGAGCTGAAATCAGCGTCAGCCTGGGCCCACAGGTGCCTATAAATAGCCTAGTGATCAGCCAGCCTGGCCCCACAGGTGCATATAACTAGCCTTGTAATCAGCCTCCCCTCCCACAAATGCAGCAAATATATTTGCATTATACATATCGACAGCCATGAGCAATCAATAAAGCTCTAAGTACAATTTCATTGCAAAGTAACTTTGAAAAGAAGTAAATACATAAAAGAGTTTTTTAAAAAATTTTATTTTTTAAATCAGAAACTGAATTTTGTACAATCCAGGGGAAAAAGTGTGATCAAAGGAAGGAAAACTTTGACACACTTTTATTTCCTTGATGCCATGCTTTCTTTGCCACTTACTCAAAGACATTTGTTAGGACAGAATCCATAAATTATTTCTACAGTGTGGTAAAAAATTTTACATTAAAAAATTTATTTTTTTGCTATGCCTCTACAACTTGTTGGCATTCCTGGATGAAAAAAATTGAGATATTGACATGCATCTGACAAACGAAGATCCAGAGCACTTCACTGATGCCAACTGAAAAGAATTATTAATGAGGGTTGGCGCTCTCCTACAGAACATATTAATTATTTATGAAAATTCTCAGTTTTGCCTTATTAAAATGTTTTTGTTTTGTTTTTTGCACTCAGCTTGCCGGAAAATATCTTTCAGAAACCTTGATTTCTTCTTTTTTTTTTTTATGTCTGATCGGAAAGAATACTTGCTGTAGATTTATTTTACTAGAAGATGAATATAGTCGTGGGTTATTAAACTGGGATGAAAAAAAACATCACATTAGAACTTACATAGTAATTTTTATTCTCACTAGTTTCGAATAAACTTAATGATGCAGAATACATTTTTATGTTCGTACTATTTTAAAATGGTGCCTGAAGCAAAATAGCTTCCATTACTGACAGTTTGGTATTTCAAATACAATTTGATGTAATTTACTTCAAATATATATGGATGATGGAGGATAATGGTAAATGGGTTTTTCAAAAGTAGATGTAGGTTATGTAATGGAAGTGATTTGTAAAATCATGAATTTTCTGTCTAATGTGTCTCGAACACTACACAAAATTTAACCCATTCGTATCTGCTTTGTGTAAATTGATATATCCTTTCATGTCTTGTGGACATTATTTTACATCCCATCAAACACACAGCTATAAGAATCCATGTATATTGTGAAAGTTCTCATAAAATTACTTTTAATTCCTGTCTGTCTAGCCCCGCAAAAACCCAGGTCAGACTTCCATAAGGATAGTTGATTTCTAGTAATATGACAAGAAACTGAAATAAGTTTCCTTTCTCTACAATGGCAAAAACTAGGTTGTGTTAGTGACACTTTTGAAAACTAGGTTGTGTTAGTGACACTTTTGAATATAATCTGCTAGTTTCTTTTAATCTTTTCTGTCTTTTCTATTATTGCACTGGATAAGTTTTATTATACTGTATAGTGACAAGGGAGAGCAGCGATGGGGAATGTGCAGGGTGATTGTACCCAATTTACTTGATTAACCCTTTAAATAGCAACTGCAACATTTAAGCAGTTTGACAGAGGTAGGACACACACTCTTTCAGCCTAATGACGTCCTGTGACATGATTGCAAAGAGACAATGGGGGTCCTTTATCAGAGACCATCATTTTATGGTGGTCTTTGATATCTCCTGTGCCTCATATTAAATTATGATATTTTCATCATATGGCAGGGCCCACAGTCTGACTTTGAACAGCTTGTGGCGGAGCTGAACCAAAATAATCGCAATATCAAATTAACCCACAGAATCACCAAGAAAACCTTGGATTTTTTGGATGTCAATATCATGGTGGATGACAGTGGGAGAGTTTCCACGGATTTGTTTCGGAAAGAGACATCCACGAATACCGTGTTACATGCTCGATCATGCCACCCATCCAATCTGATACACAATATACCCTATTGCCAATTTCTACGGGCTAGGAGAATCTGTTCAACAGAAGATGGATTCAGGTCACAATCGGAGGACCTTCGACGTAGATTCCAAGAGCGGGGATATGCGGAGAAGGACATCCAATTGGGCCTGAATAAAGCAAGGAGAACTAAGAGAGATGACCTATTACAATATCGTCAAAAATCCAAGAGGCTGGATAATGAGGTAAGATTTATTTCAACTTACAACCCACAGTGGAGGGAGGTAAAAACAGCTCTAATGAAATATTGGGATATATTACGTTTGGATTCAGCTTTGAATATGATCCTTCCCAGTACACCATCCATCACATATAGAAGGTCTAAAAACCTAAAAGACACCTTGGTTAAGAGTTACTATACAGGACATCATCCCTCAAGAATATTTGGTTCAAAAGGCCCCAAGTGGGGTGCTCCCCATGTGGGAAGTGTGTGGCCTGTCCCAATGTAGACAGGGCGACACATTTCCAGAGTCCCACCAAGGGTGATAAGACATATAGGATCACCTATAATATTACATGTGATACATTGGGGGTGGTCTATATGGCAACCTGTCCATGCCCGCGAATATATGTGGGCATGACATCAAGGGCCCTTAAGAAACGGGTGCGAGAACATGTTAGAGGGATTGAGGCAGCTAGGGAAGAGATGGATGTGACTGTACTGAAACCCATACCCAGACATTTCAAAGAAAAGCATGCATGTGATGGTGCGAAATTACATGTGAAAGGGATTGATCGGGTCCTGATTTCCCCACGTGGTGGCAATTGGAAAAAATTGTTAGCACAAAAAGAAATTAAATGGATTTATGAGTTGGGGAGTCTATCACCATGGGGATTAAATGAGGATATGTCATTTGCGCCTTTTTTGTGATCTTTATCTGTTCCTTGACTCTGTTTGTCCTATGGCCATCCCAGATTGGTTTTAATATTGTTTTTTATCCCTCGTTTTGTTATATATTTTAGGTATTGGTGATAAATTGGTGGAGTCATAATTTTTACATCTATTGGAACGTTTGGATCGTCGGTTAGAGTGATGGGCGGATTACATATGATCAAGGATGGACGGCAATAAATAAACATTTGAACATTAAGTTAATCGATGCATGGTGGGACTGTAGAAATAAGGGTATTAGGGGAGTAATATATAATATATGATGAGTGTTTTCACTTTGTATTTGAACACCATCACAATTAATATTTTCTTATATCTGTTTATACATTTTTGTGATTTGATGTAATGGTTGTGTCATTTTGTAATTTTGAATATTTACGTGGTTTTGAATATAACATAAAACTTTTTTCTATTTATACTATTATTCTTTTTGTCACTCTTTTCCCGTGCACTCTTCACTTTTTCACTTTCCCTTTTTTCCCATTCTGCACTTTATATTTTATTTTTATTTATATATATATATATATATATATATATATATATATATATATATATATATATATTTTATATTTAATATTTATTATATATAATAATATGAATTATGGGCATAAATGATATATTGGATTGGATTTATCACGGTTATGATGAATTGATTATAGTGTTTTTAATACGTGTTTATATATTTTTAGATACTATTATATTATTTGTTTATGATATTTATTCACTATATATAACATATATTAATGGTGTCTGTGTATAGGGTATGAAATACAGTCCCTCCGTGTATGGCATCATGTGAAAAGTGGAACATATGTATATGAATAATGATGCTTGAAATCTCTGTATATATGTACAGTCCTTTTATAAATGTTAATTATATTTAGATTGATTATACTCAGATCAAATATTATTAATGATGTTTTGTGAGTATTCTCGATGTGATCGGATTGCGCCTGGGTCACATGACCGCGACCGGGGTCAGGTGACCTAGGGGGAGACGCTAATGTGTGACGATCGCGGTCATGTGACCTGATTGAGGACGCAGAGTAATGACGTATGAGGTCTTACATCTGAATTGCAAGGTGGGTCAAAATGAGATCGCGCGATGTTAGAGGCGCTGCCTCCACCTACTATGATATGTGGGCAGTCATACTACCGACCATCCGATAGGTTGATAAGATTTGGTCTCCACCTGTGTATGGGCTTAACTGAATTGTGAGGTCTATAAAAAGGGAGGGGCAGTTATAGTGAGATTCATCCCCGGAAGAAGCCTGTATAGGCGAAACGGCGTTGGGAGGAGGTGATCGCAGGACCGCACACACAACGCGGGTATACTTTATATATTTTTTATAAACTTTTCCACCACATTGCTAATGGTTTTCTGATAGGCATATGTATCCTGGGTAGTGCCAGGGAGCCTTAATACTTTTGATGACCTTTGAATGGTGTGTTATCTAAGGTAATTTGCTATGCACTTTATTGTGTTTACCCCTTGTGTGCTGGCCCTGCGGTTCCCTCCGATTTTGCTTCCTCACTGCATTTTCTTGTTGTCTCAATGATTACTATTTTAACTTTTTAATATCTTTTGATTATGTATGAAATAAAGCTGCATTTTTTGGAATAATTTCTGTGTTGTGTTTACTTAATCGGGGTTGTTGCTCATAATAAATTAGGCACATCCTCTGACTACCCATGCGCCTAGATTGAATACTCCAGCCCCTAGGTGGAGTAGAATTCAATCGTAATTTACACCAGGAAACAAACTGAAATGTTAGTGAATTTGCAAAGGCTGATGACCATACCGACCGTGTAACTTTTCATGTCAGTTTCTGGCATAGGGGGTCATAATAAATTATCCCCAATGGGTTTCTGTGCTAGCCAAGTCTCTTAAAAAAAACACAGTCTAATAGTTCGCCTGTCAGTTTAACAATCACAGGGAATGATGCTTTGAAATACTAGTGTATGTTTTTGAAAGCATTATGTAAGCCAGGCATGCTCAACCTGCGGCCCTCCAGCTGTTGTAAAACTACAACTCCCACAATGCCCTGCTGTAGGCTGATCGCTGTAGCCTGTTCGGGCATGCTGGGAGTTGTAGTTTTGCAACAGCTGGAGGGCCGCAGGTTGAGCATGCCTGATGTAAGCAATGGAAAGATTGCAGCATCTGGTCCCATAGGGGGACAAACAACGTTAAAACAAGTTTAGTAGAACCTAACAAAATAACAAACTCCCACTCAAAAATGTAAAAAAAAAAAAAAAAAGCCCTCATACAGCTTTGCTAACAGAAACACGCTCTCCTGGAATGCATTTAAAGCCCCAAATTCCCCAATTCTTAAATGGTCAGAAAAGGAAAACATTAAAATTGTTCCTGCGGAAAAATAAATTACTAAAAGAGACACAACAACCAGTTCATCCATACTTCCACTGACCAACTTGTATAACTTGAACTAATTACTCATAGGGCTAGCATACTTGGCTTGGTAGCCATATGGTGGCTTGGTACATCATATTGCATTAGGGGGTTATATAGAATTTATTTGTTTTGTCTTGGCCCTATCTTTACTTACACTAGAAATTGTTGTAGAAATTTCCTTGTGTCCGACGCACGTATCCAAACTGCGCTAAACGTACACCAAAGTACGCCAGCCACAAACAATTTTTCCCATGCTTACAAGCACGTGTATCAAGCTTGCTTGTGTAAGGAAAGGGCACACTCTTCCAGGAGTCAGATGAGATGTTACATGGTAGAGATCTTGTGAGCACTCCTCCCTCGCCCAGACTCTTTTCTTTATTTAAATAGACAAAAGGGGTAATAATAGGAAGGGGGCAGGCCCAACACCTGACCACTTCCTTCATGTACAGTACAATCATACAGGAAGTGATGACATGCAGGAAGAAACCACCAAATGTCTCCCAATTACCACTAGAGTAAACTTTGTTCAGCCTTGCTCAGTGATTGATGCCCAACAAAGTTCACTAGGATTCTCATGTATGTTTATTTACAGGAATTGCGCCATCACCTCCAGCGGTTGATCAGGCACACTGGAAACAACAAACGCACGTTCTTTTCGTATATTGTTCTCTTAATAAATGCATCCACGCCAAGCCAATAAATCAGCTCTTTGGGCGGGGGCCCATCAGTCTCCCCCGACTCACAGCCCAGTGCATAGCACATAGACTGTTTGCCAGCGGAGACCTCTGCGCCCGGCACCTGCGTCTCTACATCCACAGTAAGATATCTACTCCAATGGTTTACCCTGACACTGAGAGACATGATGACAATACATGACATGTTAAAAACACATCCTAATAAAATTTCCACAACAAAATCTTTGTACTGAACATAACCAAGCTAAGAGCTAGATGTATAAGAAGCTAAAATGGACACCTTGTTCTTGGCTTCTATATCTATCCTAAATCTTGGGTGTATTACTGATATTGGTATACTATATACCAAAGAAAAAGGATATATACTGTATATATATATATATATAACAAAGGGAAAATGGCGGCAATGAAGTAAAAACCGTGATGGCGGGTGCTATATCCCAGGGCATAAGCCTATCGCCCAATATGTATCAGGAAAAAAGGGGCAGCACTCCAATATAATGAAAAAATAGTGAGTTTAATCACCCATGTGGTACAAAAAACGCAACGTTTTGGCTCAACAATAGAGCCTTTCTCAAGCTATATATATATATATATATATATATATATATATATATAGTGTATATTATGGGGCTTTGGAATACAACTTCCTGACATTTCTTTAGAGAGAAGACAATGAAACTCCATTATTAGAAGTGGTTGTTAGCAGTCTACATAGCTCATGTTTTAACCTATAAACTGCTTGAGTTGAGCCAACTCTAGCATATAGACGACAAAAAGCAAGTCTACGATTCTGGAACAGAAATATACCAAACATCAAACATGAAGCCTTTTCTCAAGTATGCATAATGTACTGATGACAAATTGGCCATATCTTCCTTGGAAAACTAACTCATACCTGTACAATGTGTACATTGGTATTTGTATCCACTCTTGATTTTCTTTTAAGGTGTTTTTCTTTTATTTGACCAGTGATGTACTAGATTCTGGCTGTTTGATCGGCTTCCAAACATGTATTTTAACCAGAGTTCTGATTGAGTTTTATTCCTTTGACATAGGGATAGTGTTTTTCCGAAACGTGTCAAGAAAGTTTTTATTTGCATGTGTATTTTCTAATAAAGTCTCCGGTTTGAAGATCGGCAGTGCTGGATTTTATAAATCTATTAGCAGGAGTCTCACCTCACCATGACACGCTGACCGCTTATTCTGGATTTTCAGTACCAGATTGGAGCTGGTAATGTGGAGTTTCCCCTCATTCTTCTGTACAATGTGTGTTTTAATTTTCCCAGCAAAAATTCAATATCCAAAATGTGTTTTTGCCAAAATTATTAAAGATCAGGGGGTTCATTTACCATTTAAGTTTGTTTTATGACAGTTTTAAGTGTGGCTTTGCTTTGTGTGCCTGCACCAACTTTATGAACTGGTGCACCACAATAATATATGTGGAGTGAGTTTAATGTGGTTTGCACCTTTAGGTATAAAAGTACACCATGGGGCTGCCTGGCGTGAGTTGTTACTTTTTTGCAGCTTTTGCAAAAATCGCACATAATAAATAAGCCATGATCAAAGTCTAATCTCATGTTTAGCTCTTAAACATAGACCACTGTAAAAAGTGGCGTGGATCACAAAATTTTGCAAAAATGTTGCAGTTGCCATGACTTGTGACTTTTGTACTCCACAAACTGATGCGTCTGATTTAATAAATGAACCCCCTCCCCCAATGTCAGCTGACAAGGCATGTCATTACATTTTCATAGATTATATAATTGAGTTAAAATATTGAAAACAAATTTATTATTAATATTTACTCAATACTTGATGGAAACATTTTTTCTTTTTTTTATAATCATTGAAATTTCTGTTGGAACTCTGAATAAAAAAACATGTAGTATTTTGCGAGAAAGTTGTACTAATGAATCAGTGTCTCCACTATATGAAATATGTTTAATAGAAGGAAAACTTCTAATTGATTGAAGATACAGATGTTCTTATTAAATGAAGCACAATTCCATAGATTTGGAGCATGGAGAGCAACCAAATTACCACCCCAGTACTCAAGCTGTGAGATCTTATTATTCATTAGCCAGTCAGCGAGGGGTACAGAAGAGATTCGTTCTACTACCAGTGTTGTTTAATGACAATGAAAGCTGATTTATTCTTTATAACTAAGATCATACTAGCTACACGTATCAGGGTCCTGTTTTGATATTTTCAAACTGTCACTTTATTGAGCAAAAGAAGATGAGGGAAAGTAACAAAAAGTAACAAATTAATGAATGTAACAACCTTGTGGGACAATTCAAAAGCAAGTTTACATATCTTAGTTATTAGGTGCCACTGTATACACAGCATGGTAGTATGTATACTGTATACTATATAAACTAAGAAACGGGCTATACAAGATTGTCAACCTATGTATAGGTTGCTGCTGGTTTAAAATAATGCAGACATCAGTAAAGAGTGGGTGGAAGATTTTTTTTCTCCACATATCTAATTTCTAAAACAGTGTATTTCTAGGATGGTAATCAAATGTCAAAAAGTGAAAAAAGAAATAAGGTAGACCTCTTTAGTTAGGTAATACATAGGTATTTTATTTGTTTCATTTACTACATGAGTAAGCCTAACAGGAAGGTGAAGCAGATTATTCCAGGTCATTGCACCGATATTGATTGACAAAAGTTTGCTTAATTATCTAATTGATAGCCAGTGACCCTCAATGTCTTTATTCCTGTGTATAAATAAGACCAGGAACTGGTGGTACAACTGGAAAGCTCTAAATAAATAATGTAAATAAAAATATGTTAGTATTTAATACAAATTATTAATTTTTGAATAGGGAATTATAAAATTATCTAACATATATGAGCTCTAAATACTGCTTCCTTTTGTACCAGTGCAGTAAATATTGTCTATATTGTATTCTGTGTATTGTCTATATTGAGTTCTGTATATTGAATTGTGTAAACTGGGAAGATGTTAAAATATTGTAATGTTCCAGGGCAGCTAATTGCAAGCAGTAAGGCTGTGACTGAACCCTTTTGGCTAAGGTTAAGGAACAGGGTGGCTACAACAGATTATTTTGCTCACCAATGAGATTTATTGAAGAATCGGAAAACTCTTCCGCTTTTCAAACTATCACTTTACTTGAACAGCAGCTGCAGCTAATGTTCAGTCACTGTTACTCACAAACAGGACAGTCCTCAGATAGCATCTCTCACTCCTGCCAACTGACATTTAAGGGCTCTTTCACATCTGTGTTTAGCTTACCATTTCTGTGGTCCATCAGAAGAACTGAAATGCTTTTTTAAAATACATCTTTTATTTTGAGCATCCGTTAATAATCAGTTTGCATCAGTTTGTGTCATTTCCATTAGTTCCATCAATTATTTTTGATAGGAGAAAATGTCCTGCATGCGTATTTCAGTACAAAAAGAAAAATATATATGCAGTTCACTGTTGCAGTTATTTGCTGTAAAAGCATTTAGTGACGTATTTCAGTACTAAAAAATATATATATACGCAGTTCACTGTTGCAGTTATTTACGGTAAAACTGGTTAGTGGCCTATTTCAGTACAAAATGAAAAATATATTCTCAGTTCTCTTCTGCAGTTATATGTGGTGAAAGCGTTTAGTGGCGCATTTCAGTACAAAAAGAAAAATATATACGCATTTTACTGTTGCAGTTATTTGTGGTGAATGCGTTTAGTGGCCTATTTCAGTACAGAAAGAAAAATATATACGCACTTCACTGTTGAAGTTATTTGTGGCGAAAGCGTTTAGTGGCCTATTTCAGTACAAAAAGAAAATATCTATGCACTTCACTGTTGCAGTTATTTGTGGCAAAAGCGTTTAGTGGCCTATTTCAGTTCAAAAATGAAAATATATACGTACTTCACTGTTGCAGTTATTTGTGGCAAAAGCGTTTGGTGGCCTATTTCAGTACAGAAAGAAAAATAAATACGCATTTTACTTCTGCAGTTATATGTGGTGAAAGTGTTTAGTGTCCTTTTTCAGTAGAAAAAGAAAAATATATACGCACTTCACTGTTGCAGTTATTTGTGGCGAAAGCATTTAGTGGCCTATTTCAGTACATACAGAAAAAATATATATGCTCTTTACTGTTAGTTATTTGTGGTGAAAGCATTTATTGGCCTATTTCAGTACAGAAAGAAAAATACATATGCATTTCACTGTTGCAGTTATTTGTGGCGAAAGCGTTTAATGGCATATTTTAGTACAGAAAAAATATCTATGCACTTCAATGTTGCAGTTATATGTGGTGAAAGTGTTTAGTGGCTGTGACAAACTGCCATTTATCCCTGGTCATTGGAGAGGCATGCTTGCTAGCCTCTTACCCTGCGACTATGGCCCCAGTGACAGTTGGCATTCACAATGGACATGTGACCTAATCAACATCCACAATGGACATTACCTGTGACCTAATCAACATTCACAATGGACATTGCCTGTGACCTAATCAGCCAGCACAATAGACCATGCATGTGGGGTTGTGATATATCTGGCTGTATGTTGATTGGTTGCTGTATTTTGTGTGGGAGTGTCTGTGTTTATTGTACGGATTGATTGGTTGTATTTCAAACCCCTGTGGGCCGTACTATGTTTGTGGATTGTAAATAAAAGAGGCTGTATGCCCCAGGACAGGAGTCCTAGCTTGACCTTCAAATCGCAGCCTTGACTCGTTATTGGAGGGAACTGCTATATCACACTGGGGATTGCTATGCTCTACATACTCCCTTGAGCTTTAATCACTTAGCCCTTTTAAGAGCTTGTTCCGGATACGCTCTACTGAAGGACAGAAGCCAATCCAGGGTGGACAGAAGACGGCGAGGCTCCAGCTAAGCTACGGCGGTTGTGGAGTCTGCGGTGGCTGTGGTGTCCAGTGCGGTGCTTGTGGTCCTCGGCGCAAGCTAGGAAGCGTCCATCAACGGAGGGTACTCAGTCGGAGTACACGGAGCTCCGTTACAGTGGCCTATTTCTGTACAGAAAGAAAAATAATTTTGTCGCTTTTTGGGGTGTTTTAAATTGCTTTTAATTTATTTAGTTCAGCTGAAAGTATGTCAGACATGCTAGGCCATCCACAGAGGAATGGCAGAGGCCTAAATGTTTCTGGCGTAGGAAAAGGTCTCAGCAGAGTAAGGGTTGATGGCAGCAGGAGTCGCAGCGAGAGGCATGAGCTCCCGGGGTCATCTAGTGGTCGTGTCTTAACCAGCAACCCAACGGTTCTTGATTAGTTTACTCAGTCATCAACTTCATCCCAAGTGACATCAGACACTCCCAGCCAACAGTCGGTGGGTTCGTCAGACACAACCCTTAGTTAACTAGTTAACATGGCCCGGTAGCAGGCCCTGTGCCCTCACCTGTCCTTAACCTGCCTCTGTCCTTTGCTGTTCCCTCAGCCACTGAAGTATTGTATGCTGTGGGCTCAGCTCCATTATACAGTGAGGACAAGCTACTAGAGGACAGTCAGCAGCTACTGCCCAGCCAAGATCTGAAGGAGACATCTGCCCCTTCCCCTGCTAGGCGGGCAAGTAGTGATGAGGAGAGTGGTGTGGGAGGTGGTGTTGCGAACGGTCAGGCTTCTGACCCTAGATTGTTGAAGACTAGAGGACATCAGTGACGTGCAGACATTACTCGATGATGATGAAACCGATCGCACTTGGGAGCTGGGTGCAGAAGGGGCTTCATCATTATCAGGAGAAGAGGGTGGCAGCTTGCCTGTGAGGCAGGGGATGAACCATCAAGGTCGCTTTATGGCTCGGAGTCAGCAGGGTGGCAGCAGTGGGAGGTCGGAAGCCAAACGTGCCTGGGGTAGACCACCTGCTTCGCAGCAGCCTACCTGCCCGGGAAGTAGTAGTGCAGGGGATCACGGAGGCAGCGGTGGTAGCAGTCAGTCAGTGCAGACTTTTGTGGGGAAATTAACCTTCTAGCAGTTTTTGTTAAGCCGCCGGAGGAGGTGAACGTGGCCTTATGTAGAATCTGTGTCAGAAATCGAAGCATTGCCAGGGTGCCAATGTTGGCACTACGGCCCTGCGACAACATATGCAGTGTTGCCATACAGTGGCCTGGGAGAACCGTGGCTCCGATGTGGTAGTCCAGCCTGCCGCAGCAACCGCTGCATCACCCAGTGGCACACACCCGGTTTCAGGCAATCAAGGCTCCACCACCTCAGCCAAAGGAAGCTGTCTGTCATTCCCATCATCTGCTGGTCCCGATGCTCCTGCTCCTCCTCATACTCCTCGTCAGTCATTCTATCAGCAATCGATCACTGAAGTAATTGTCAATAGTGTTAAGCGCGAATATTCGAATTGTGAATTTCTATCGCGAATATAGCAACGTTGATAATTCACGAATATTTTGAATATAATGATATATATTCGCTATTTTGAATACTCGTCTTTTTTTCAACATCTGAAAAGTGAAAACATGATTCGTCCTTGCTTCTTTCTTGTGGGTCAATGAGTCATTGGCCCACAAGCAACTTAAGCAGGAAGGAATCATGTTTTTATTTTTAATGGGAATCCATCAACCCAGCTCTAACTTCTCAATGCAAGTATATGTTCGCATCACAAATTAAATTTACAGCTGGGTTCCTAATGTTTGTTGCTAGAATATAAAGAAGATTGAGAATATTGCACTATACTCTCAATCTTCGTCAATTCTAGCAATACAACCGTTAGGCACCCAGGTCAAAGTTGAATTCGCGATGCGAGTATATGTTCGCATCGCGAATAAAACTTTGAACTTGCTACTTTCTAGAATATAACAAAGATTGTGAATCTAGTGCTATATTTGTGATATTCGTAATTTTCTAGCAAGCCAACCTTTAGGAACCCAGCTCTAAGTTGAATTTGCAATGCGAGTATTACAGGTTATATTAATAAGTGTTAAAAGAGTGCCTGGGTGGCTACTCCTGGTAGGTCAGAGGACTAGGGTGCTCACCTCCAAGGCTTACCCTTAAAGCCAGAAATGTATAAGAGAAAACTAGTTAAACGAATGGAGGGGCTACACCTTCTGGGAAATGTGGAGAAATAGCCTGGTACCAGTGTGTCAGTGTAAAATCAATTTATTGTATTCCTCATATAAAATTGCAAGTATCCAAATTCCCTTTATATCATATTCAATTACAACATATAACAATTCAGTGCATCATACATAACTCTGTGCAAAATGACTCTGTGTAAAAATGTAGGTCACTGGCGCAACCGGAATAAACAAGCAGTCCATGCAAAAATGTATTAAGAAATGTGATAAAACTGTGATAAAAAAGCAGTCCGTGCAGAAAATGCAATGCAAAGCAGTATGGACCCCCTTGGCCTTGCTGGTCCCGGGGTATAAAGTGTGCTATAGCCACTAGGTATCCGTTGCAGTTTCCACTGTATTGACTCTGTGGAGATGTCCACTTGATGGGTACATACAGTAGTTGTTCCAATCCACCCACATATAATATCAAAGTATCTTACCCCTCGGGCGTACCTCACTCCGTTTGGTTCCAAGCGCTATCCAGCTGCAGCGTGTATGTCTCCGCGCGGCGTCCCGCGCACTTCCGGGTTTACCCGCGGCGTCCCACGTGACCCGGTACTGACGGCAGAGGTTCACTGCGCTTGCGCAGAGTCTCTTTCGATTTTACGAGCTCCTGTTGTTGGATAGGAGTGGGTGATGTCTTTTGTGGGGAACGGAATCGCACCTCCGATGTGGGTGTGAATGTAGCTCCTGTTCTCACTGCTGTGCACACCAGACGCGTTTCGGGGTTCAACCCCTTCCTCAGTGGTTAATCAGCAGTGAGTATACGTCCAACTTAAATAGGTCCATAGCTCCTCCCATTGCACGTCATGAGTGGATTGTGTAAGAAAACTTGGACTGGATCAATTGGATCCCCCCAACCTCTTGGTGTATATACCATTACATGCAAACTCTTCAACATAAATATACATATACGTGCATCCTAATAAATATGAAAAATAAAAATGAAAATAAAAATACATATAAATCCTAAAAACATATTATTCCATCAAGAATGATACCGGATATATACCTGTGATCCCGTTTAATAATACCAATAAAAATGCTTATATTGAATTACTTGCACTCAAATAGTTAAAATTTCAGGAACTTTAAAAAACAGCTAGGAATATTCCGATTGCTAGGAATAGTTTCATCAAATATTCCAGTTGCCACCTACCGAGGTGGCTGATGAATGTCCCCACAGGACAGTTTAGAAGGCTAAAACGCAATTGTACGGAAGAATCAAAATTTGAGGAAGAGGCTCAGACACTCAAACAACAATTTATGGAAAAAGGATATCCGGAGGAAAATGTAAATAAGTCTTTGAATAAGGTTAGAAGCATGGAAAGGAGTAACTTTTTTAATCCTAAGAAAGTTGAGGGGAAAGAGGAAGTCCTAAGATTGATTCTACCATTCCACTCGCAACATAGAACTGTAGAAAGAATAATCCGGAGACACTGGCACCACCTAAGGAACGATAAAGTAATTGGAGCATATATAGGTGAAGGACCACAGATAGCATACACGAAAGCAGCAAATTTAGGGAATAAAATAGCCCCCTCATTAGGAAGAAGAGATCCGGTGGGAATCAGAACATGGTTGAATCCATCTGGTTTCTTCAGATGTGGGAGGTGTGCAGGTTGTAGGGTTACATCATTTCCCAGAAAAACAACTAAAGTAGACTCTATGAGAAATAAATTCTCTATAGAAAATAAAGAGGGTCTAACCTGCAACTCTACTGATGTAATCTATGTAATCCAATGTTCATGCCCCAAACAATATGTGGGGAGAACAAAGAGACCTATGAAGAAAAGAATCTCTGAACATCTGGCCAATATTAGGAAGGGTTACCAACTACATTCACTATCGAAACACTTCAAGGAGTGCCACAATTGTGACCCCTCATCACTGAAGTTTGCAGCGATAGAAAAGATTAGAAAAACGTGGAGAGGGGGAAACCACATAGCCAGGATGTCTCGTCAAGAATCGAGGAGGATATTCGATCTTGATACAGTGGTACCTAGAGGACTGAATGCCGAGTACGAAATATTCGGGTTTCTGTGAGGTGTGGGACTGTTGATGACGGGACATCGAAGTCAGGTCGTTTTATCGACACTCCGATCTCCCCTCCTTATCAATCCCGCACCTCCTTACATCGATCAACTTCTATCACCAGAAACCCGAGCGTTTAGACCCTACATTCCTAGCTGTTTTTTAAAGTTCCTGAAATTTTAACTATTTGAGTGCAAGTAATTCAATATAAGCATTTTTATCGGTATTATTAAACGGGATCACAGGTATATATCCGGTATCATTCTTGATGGAATAATATGTTTTTAGGATTTATATGTATTTTTATTTTCATTTTTATTTTCCTTTTTATTTTTTATATTTATTAGGATGCACGTATATGTATATTTATGTTGAAGAGTTTGCATGTAATGGTATATACACCAAGAGGTTGGGGGGATCCAATTGATCCAGTCCAAGTTTTCTTACACAATCCACTCATGACGTGCAATGGGAGGAGCTATGGACCTATTTAAGTTGGACGTATACTCACTGCTGATTAACCACTGAGGAAGGGGTTGAACCCCGAAACGCGTCTGGTGTGCACAGCAGTGAGAACAGGAGCTACATTCACACCCACATCGGAGGTGCGATTCCGTTCCCCACAAAAGACATCACCCACTCCTATCCAACAACAGGAGCTCGTAAAATCGAAAGAGACTTGCGCAAGCGCAGTGAACCTCTGCCGTCAGTACCGGGTCACGTGGGACGCCGCGGGTAAACCCGGAAGTGCGCGGGACGCCGCGCGCGGAGACATACACGCTGCAGCTGGATAGCGCTTGGAACCAAACGGAGTGAGGTACGCCCGAGGGGGTAAGATACTTTGATATTATATGTGGGTGGATTGGAACAACTACTGTATGTACCCATCAAGTGGACATCTCCACAGAGTCAATACAGTGGAAACTGCAACGGATACCTAGTGGCTATAGCACACTTTATACCCCGGGACCAGCAAGGCCAAGGGGGTCCATACTGCTTTGCATTGCATTTTCTGCACGGACTGCTTTTTTATCACAGTTTTATCACATTTCTTAATACATTTTTGCATGGACTGCTTGTTTATTCCGGTTGCGCCAGTGACCTACATTTTTGCACAGAGTCATTTTGCACAGAGTTATGTATGATGCACTGAATTGTTATATGTTGTAATTGAATATGATATAAAGGGAATTTGGATACTTGCAATTTTATATGAGGAATACAATAAATTGATTTTACACTGACACACTGGTACCAGGCTATTTCTCCACATTTCCCAGAAGGTGTAGCCCCTCCATTCGTTTAACTAGGTTATATTAATAGCAATGCAAATTTAACTTAGAGCTGAGTTGATAATGGTTGGCTTGCTAGAATATAACAAAGATTGAGAATATAGTGATATTTGTGATACTCGCTATATTCAACAATTCTACCAAGCCAACCGTAAGTAACTGTTGGCTTGGTAGATAAGATATGTCTAGATATGTCGAATGTCGAATATAGCGAATATAGTGCTATATTCCAATCTCTATCTTCGTCTATTCGACCAAGACAACCTATTGAACACAATAGCATACTGCCCTTATGCGGCGCAATTCACGATTTTTCGCATGACACAAACTATCTTACCTACAGAGGAGAATTATAATTCAGTAATGAGAATTGTTACTGATGTATAATTTTCCTCTTTATGTATGATACTGTATTTTATGTCATGCGAAAAATCGGCAATTACATATGCGTGTGAATCGGGTCGCATAAGGGCAGTATGCTATTGTGTTAATGTAATGGGTTGTCTTGGTCGACTCGAATAGATGAAGATAGAGAATATAGCACTATATTCGCTATTTTCTCTATCTTCGTCTATTCGACCAAGCAAGCCAACCCAATAGTATACTGCCCTTATGCGATCCGATTAACGCGCATATGTAATTGCCGATTTTTCGCATGACATGAAATACAGTAAAGAGGAAAATTATACATCAGTATTCAGTAATTAGAATCATTTAGAATACAATATTTGCATTTTTGTAATCGCGTAGGGGCATCAAGCTATTTTCATATAGGTTTTGCTTTGTCGAATTTTCGAATATGTCGAATCTACTATATTATCCATACAAAATTAAAAAAAAAATTCTACAGTGCATGAGGTGACTCATCATTATCATTATCCCTCCCTTCTCCTAGCTTGAATAGCCAATGAGAAGGCTTTGACACAGCTTAGCAACATCCCTAGCAACCAATAGGAAACTAGACTACCCCTTCACTATATAAGTGACGACATCACCCAGCAGCCATTTTGTGGTGTTGGATTTGTTGGAGATTGGAGCTGTGCTATTTTTTCTGCTGTGCGTTTTCTAAAATCTGAATTTAATTTACAATCTAGTAAACTAGTTTGAGGTAGTGATTAGGGAATAGCGTAGTTTTATAGCTGATAGGGTCGAAATAATTTGAGATAGTTTAGTAGAGTTAGCAGAAAAATATAGTTAGTGTTAGGGCCTAGTGTAGCAGATAGGGCCCAGTGCAGGGTTAAGTGTAGGGTATCGAGTTAGGTAGGTAGCTGTAATATATAATATAGATAGATAAATAGATAGATAGTGCTTGATAGTTTAGGTTAGGTATTAGGGCTACAGTTAGGGAATAGTAAAGTTTAGATTTTTCAGGGCAGGGTGTAGTTTAGGTTAGTTAGTGACATAGTACAGGACCATGTGATTGGACCATGTGATGTGACGTCATCACAGGTCCTTTAGACTGTAGCTAATGCTTGAAGAGAGAAGAGATCGCCAACTACGCGATCAAGTGGCTAAGGTGAGTTAAGTTTTTTATTTTTAACCCCTTAATCCACATTCTACAAAGCATTCTTTATTGAGAATGCTATTATTTTCCCTTATAACCATGTTATAACCATGTTATCTCTTAGCAACCATGCGGGAAAATCGCACTGCATCCGCACTTGCTTGCGAGTTTCCCACAGCCCCATTCACTTTTATGGGGCCTGCGTTGCGTGAAAAATGCAAAATATAGAGCATGCTGCGATTTTCACGCAACGCAGAAGTGATGCGTGAAAATCACCGCTCATGTGCACAGTCCCATAGAAATTAATGGGTCCGGATTCAGGCGGGTGCAATGCGTCCACCTCACGCATTGCACCTGCGTGGAAATCACGCCCGTGTGAAAAGGGCTCTAAAAAAGTTTTATAGGTTTACGTGTTTAGTGTAGTTTTTCCTGTTCTACGTTAAAAAAAAAAACTCTTTTAGTCTGTGTGTGTCAGTTAGTGTCTGTGTCAGGTTAAAAAAAAAAAGTTTTAAAGTTTTACGTGTTTTGTGTTTAGTACTACACTAAAAACAAAACACGTAAAACTTTAAAACTTTTTTATTTATTTATTTTTTGTTTTGTTAGTCCTCCATTAAAAAAAAAAGTTTTTTAGTCTCTTTGTGTCTGTTAGTTTAGTCTTAGGTTTAAAAAAAAAAAAACGGCCATCACAGCGCCGGAGCTTGAGCACGGAAAAGTGCCAAGCGCCTTCAAATCGGACTCTTTGAATGATTTATTAGTAAGATAGCTCCTGAGGAAGCGTGGGTGAACAACTGCCCACGTAGAAACGCGTTGAGCTAAAGCTAGTTATTCATAGTGGACTAGACAGTGCAGGGCTATTGCATACACCTAGCAATAGCTGTGTTATATACACATTGCTGGCATAGAGAGTTAGCACCAGTAACGTGTGCAATGATGTCAGGCGCCTGAATAAGAAGGCGTAATCATCAGCGCTATCCGACAGCAGCGTCCAGAGTGTTGTACTCTCCTACACTGAGAGTTGATGTTGGTGGGGTTCGACTATAGCAAAACCTGCAGTGAGCGGACGACTAGAGTACATAGAGGTCCAGGGCCGTCTTTAATATTGATTGGACCCTGGGCAAGAATTTACTTGGGCCCCCTGGATCCCGCCTTCCCACACCCTAGCATGCAATCATGCCCTCCACCACTATATATAATATAGCTTACAGTGAATGACTGTAAATCCTTCCAGTTCTGAAGACTCCAGCGGCTCAGGATCAGTGCTCTGGGCAGCCGGGCTCAGGGCTGGAAGTGGGCACCGCTCTGCAGTTCAGGGGGGAGACTGGGACTTACCCTAGCGTTACAGTGCACCCCAGCACCCCACAGTAAGCAGTATAGCACCCTATAGTATACAGCACCTCATAGTATGCAGTATAGCACCCTATAGTATACAGCACCACACAGTATAGCACCCTATAGTATACGGCAGCCCACAGTATGCAGTATAACGCCCTATAGTATACAGCACCTCACAGTATGCAGTATAGCACCCTATAGTATACAGCACCCCACAGTATGCAGTATAGCACCCTATAGCATACAGCACCCCACAGTATAGCACCCTATAGTATACGGCACCCCACAGTATGCAGTATAACGCCCTATAGTATACAGCACCCCACAGTATGCAGTATAGCGCCCTATAGTATAGAGCACCTTACAGTATGCAGTATAGCACCGTATAGTATACAGCACCCCACAGTATGCAGTATAGCACCCTATAGTATACAGCACCCCACAGTATAGCACTCTATAGTATACGGCACCCCACAGTATGCAGTATAGCACCCTATAGTATACAGCACCCCACAGTATGCAGTATAGCACCCTATAGTATAGAGCACCTTACAGTATGCAGTATAGCACCCCGCAGTATAGCACCCTATAGTATACAGTTTCCCAAAGTATGCCATATATAGTATAGCACCCCACAGTATATAGTACCCCACAGTATGCAATACATAGTGTAACACCCCACAGTATGCAATACATAGTGTAACACCCCACAGTATGCAGTATAGCAGCACACTATACAGTATACAGCACTTCATACTATACAGCACCCCACAGTATACAGCACACCGTACTGTACTGCATCCCACACTATACAGCACCCCACACTATACTGCACCCCACACTATACTGCACCCCACACTATACAGCACCCCACACTATGCTGCACCCCGCAGTATACAGGAGAGCAGTATAGCACTCCACAATATACAGCCCCCCATAGTATACACTATACTGCACCCCACACTATACAATATACAGCACCCCACAGTATACAGTATAAAGCACTCCACAATATACAGCATCCCGTAGTATACAGTATACAGCACCCCACATTATACAGCACCCCACGGTATACAGTATACAGCACCCCACTCTATATAGCACCCCACAGTATACAGTATACAGCACTCCACTCAATACAGCACCCCACAGTATACAGTATATAGCACTCCAAAATATACAACACCCCCCTCTATACAGTATATAGCACCCCACTCTATACAGTAAACAGCACCCCACACTATACAGCACCCCACAGTATACAGTATACATCACCCCATACTATATAGCACCCCACAGTATACAGTATACAGCACCCCATACTATACAGAACCCCACATTATACAGTATACAGCACTCCACTCAATACAGAACCCCAAAGTATACAGCCCTTCACAGTATACATCACCCCACACTATACAGAACCCCACAGTATGCAGCACCCCACACTATACAGCACCCCACTATACAGTAGCTTACAGTATATTACCATAACAGCCCCTGTCACCTTTTCCTGATGTAATCTTCACAACACTGCAGCAACACTGGTAGAAAGAAAGGACCTTTCATTACCTCATAGCCATGTGACCAGTAGTATCGCTATGTTACTGGTCACATGGTGATGATGTCATCAAAGGTCCTTCACAGCTCTCACTCTCTCACAGTTCACTGCCTGGAGAGCCGGTATGCAGGCAGGCATGGCAGCAACCCCCTGTGTAGCTGGCAGCATCACCTTAGGCACGCCACTCAATGTAATTGAATTTGTGGGCAGTGGCCAGCTGGGCTCAAGAGGCAGCTGCCTTGGGCCCTCCAGGAGCAACTAGGCCCTGGGCAGCTGCCCCTTTTGCCCTGTGTTAAAGACGGCCCTGTAGAGGTCACAACTGAACTGTATCTAGCATCCGTATAACGCCTTACCAACATCACTTCTGCCATTGTTATTTAACTATTGCCACTGAGCGACCAATATCTAGGTCGCACTAGTCCATGCGGTAGTCCAGCACGCAGTGTTTGATTATCCAGCTGCGTGCGACATACCGATCCTTTTTAGACCATTTGCCACAGATGGTTAATTATACCTTCCCTCTCTGTGGGTAGTAGGTCTAACAGACTGTCCATTTGGCTATACACTGTGCCCCAGACACGATTTTAGTGAATAATAAACAATAAAGTTCATTATGTTATTTTAAACGTCCTATCAGGCTGAGACTCATTGTACAAAGAGAGCGGACGTATACCGCGATACTTGAATAAGTGTGAATATACTTACTTCACCCTGGCAGCAGATGATGTCACAGTTGGCATTTGTAAGCTGTGCCATGCCAGGGTGAGTAGAGGGAGATCTATGGCTCGGCTGGGTACCACGGCCTTCACCCAACACATGCGAGTCAACCACTGGTGGGAGTGGGAACAGATGCGGGGTGGTCAAAGCAGCAGCGCCATCAGCAGTGTGCAGGAGACAGCAGCTCTTGCCACTGTACTGCAGCCACCCAAACCCCTTCCACAAACTAATTTCCACTCCACCACTCCCTCTACTAGAGGTACTGGTACCGGCAGCCATACCTCTGCCTCCACAGCACCCTCCTCTGCCATCCGGTGCCAGCCATCTATTGCAGATGCATTTGAACGCACCGCGCTCTGCGCCCCCGGGGACTGTTGCGTGCGTTTACTCAATGGTCTCCTGGCAAGGGTTATCGCCCAACATCTGCTGCCCTACAATCTGGTGGATAGCAACCCAGATGGCGTGTCCCCAGCTGCCATTACTTTGCCAGGACTGGCGTCCCTGCCCTACGCCAGCACATTGTGCAGAATGTATCCCTGTCACTGGATCATGCTGTCAGCGACAGGGTGCATCTCACAATGGATAAGCTTCACAGCCCATTGGGTGTTTCTCCAAGGCTCCAGGAGGGGTTGGCGGCATCTGATTTTGTGGTGCTGCCCCGGGGTGTCCAGGGGAGAACTGCTGCTCTCCTGAAAGCCACTGTCTCCACAGCTGCTGAGCCCCCCAGCAAGCATCCCCGTTGCTATGCAAGTGTGGGGCACGTCCACTGCCAGGCCGTGCTCCAGCTTGTGAGCTTAGGGGACCGGAGACACACTGGACCTGATGTTCTGTCCGCACTACAGGCTCAGGTTCAGAAGTGGCTGACACCCCGAAGGCTCCAGGCAGGTATGGTTGTCTGTGACAACATCAGCAACCTACTCGCCGCCCTTCATGCTGGCAGTCTCACACACTTACTCTGCATGGCACATGTCCTCAACCTTGTCGTACAGAAATTTCTACGAACATTTCCAGGGTTGAGTGACTGAAAGGGATTTTTCACCTTGCTATTAGATATATATTATATTTCTATCAGGCACTGCCACTTGTATGGATTATACACATTTACAATAAAGTTGATTTCCTCAGGAGACACAACCCCCAGAGGGCTCTTAATTAACGTATGGGAGCCCACCCCACCAGACATTGACTACAAGAGATGACAAGACAATTATCACTTGGAAATACAATGGATAGCAGGAACCTCATGTAAATGACAGCAAGCTGTAATTAGGTTAACTTGTTAGCATCTAGACTACCATTGTAATATGTAAAATACCCTTTCATGTATTGTATATGGCAGATACCAGTATTGTTTACCGAATTCCCAATATTAACATGTCATCTGCTGCAGGAAATTTGGTATTCCCACCCCCAATGTCCTATAAATACATGTACTATGGAATAAAGACTTCAGATCTTAACTATCCAAGATTGAGTTCTGGACTTTTAATATCTCCCAGCTGGAGGAGAGTATTTACTGAAGTGGATAATTTACCGGTGGAGGTCTGATGCCTCATTGTATGATCATCTCATAACCACCTCGGATTGGAAAGAGCTATCAGTGACATTGTGCAAAGGGTACTTAGAATTGCCAGCCACTTCAGACGCACCCCAACTGCCGCCTTGTCCCTGTCCAAACTACAGAGGGACAACAGACTGTCCCCCCACAGGATGATTGTGGACAGTGTGACGCGGTGGAACTCCAACCTCCACATGCTGGAGAGGTTGTGGGAGCAGCGACTGGTGGTGAGGGAATACCTGCTGGACCTAGGCACTTCAGGGCCATCACACCCACTCCCCTACATCACCAATGCGGAGTGGGGGCAGATACAGCAGGTCTGCCACGTGTTGGCCCCATTTGAACAGGCGACAAAGATGGTCAGCGGGGAGCTTGTCGGCATGAATGATGTGCTCCCCCTAGTGTTCCTGCTGGACAGGACACTAGATCGCTTGCTCGAGGCTGGGGAGAGTGCCTTGGTGGAGCATGAAGAGTCAACCATGCTCCACCAGGCCCAGGACGATGAGGAGGATGAGGAATTAGCTGATGTCCAGGAGTCTGGGCCTGGTCGGGGGGGGAGGGCCGGTGCTGGGGGTACCGTTAGTCCGTGGATGGGGCATCTCCGACTCGGAGCAGCATCAGAAGCAGGAGGACCAAGAGATCATGGTCCCGGGCAGTCATGAAGAGTCACAGCGGGTTGTGCTCTTCCCCATGGCTGCCCATATGCTGCGATGCATCAGGAGGGACCCCCGCCCCGGACCAAGAAATTTAAGGAGAGGGATGAAATTTGGTTGGCCACCATTTTAGACCCTCGCTGCAAGGGGAAACTGGAGCAGTTCATCCCAGCCAGCCGGAGACAGGCCCGTCTTGAAAAATTGCGGGCCTGTCTGATCCACCGGCTGGAAGAGGCAAACCCTCGGCCTCAAGCTCTAATTCTCCCCGCCCATCTCACCCGGCAGGCGGCTAGCACCAGCAGCACCAGCCGAGCAGGTGACCTTCTGGGTAAGATGAGGCTCTTATACCAGTCTGCGCGACCCAGTACCAGCATCAGTCACCACCAGCGGCTGGCCCGCATGGTGGCAGACTACATGGGGTCGGTAGGTGCTTCCGACAGCATGACCACCGACGACCCCATGGAGTACTGGGTTGCCAGGCTGGACACCTGCCGTGAGCTCGTTCAGTATGCGCTGGAGATACTATCTTGCCCCCCCTCCAGCGTACTGTCTGAGCGGGCTGAATTGGGCGGCAGGTGGGGTGGTCACGGACAAGTGGACCCGTCTGTCCACAGACTTCGTGGACAGACTCACATTTATTAAGATGAATGAGTCCTGGATCGGCAGTGACTTCATGGCCCCCGCTGTCGGTTCAGGGCACTGAAGGGTCCCTTGTCTATCCCTCTCCTTTGCTCTCCCTCCCAAACTCCGTTGTTTTTTAATTTTTCCCTCTGTTTTTAACTTTTTATTAATTCATTTTATTATTTATTCATTGATATTTATTTGATCAATATTTATTGTCAAGTTTTTATCATGTATATATTAATTACATTTTTTAATTAATTATGAATTTGTTTTGAACATGTTGAGTTACATTTGGGCCTTTTAACATAACATCTGCTGCTGCCTGTGCTGCTGAACCTGGCCAAGCCACATGTGGACATGATAATACACCACTTCTTAAATCCTGCTGTTGATGCTGCTGCATGTCTTGAACATGTTGAGTTACATTTGGGCCTTTTAACATAACGTCTGCTGCTGCCTGTGCTGCTGAATTTGGCCAAGCTACATGTGGCCATGATAATACACCACTTCTTAAATCCTGCTGTTGATGCTGCTGCATGTCATGAAAATGTTGAGTTACATTTGGGTCTTTTAACATTACGTCTGCTGCTGCTGCCTGTGCTGCCAAATTGGGCCAAGCTACATGTTGCCCTGATAATGCACCACTCCTTAAATCCTGCTGTTGATGCTGCTGCATGTCTTGAACATGTTGAGTTACATTTGGGCCTTTTAACATAAAGTCTGCTGCTGCCTGTGCTGCTGAATTTGACCAAGAAACATGTGGCCATGATAATACACCACTTCTTAAATCCTGCTGTTGATGCTGCTGCATGTCATGAAAATGTTGAGTTACATTTGAGCCTTTTAATATTATGTCTGCTGCTGCCTGTGCTGCTGAATTTGTCCAAGCTACATGTGGCCATGATAATACACCACTTCGTAAATCCTGCTGTTGATGCTGCTGCATGTCATGAAAATGTTGAGTTACATTTGGGCCTTTTAACATTACGTCTGCTGCTTCTGCTGCCTGTGCTGCTGAATTGGGCCAAGCTACATGTGGCCACTGGCCATGATAATAGACCACTTCTGAAATCCTGCTGTTGGTGCTACAGCATGTCATGATCATGCTGAGTTATCTAGGAGGTTTTTAAAACAACAGTAAATGGTTTGTTGAGTTGATAATGTTTTAGGCCTTGCACTACATACTAGGATGTTAGGGTGGTAGTGTTTTACACCTTAAACAGTTGCGTTACTGCATAGCCTTTCGCCCCACTTTCAAAATTCAGTATGCGATTTTAATACTATAATAGGTTTGAGGCTCTGATTGGATAGTTACTGCATGGACCAATATGTTTAGTGTCCGTATTCATAAAATTTTAATTTTTAAAAACCCATGTTGAAAGACATATCTTCTGCTCGTGTACCTAATTGGTTAGTCAGTTTTAGAAGGTTCAAATCATTTTCAAGCACCGAGCTAAGACAAAACACCTAAATAGATGGCCGAGAGTCCTATTATTCGGGTATGAAATGTCAAATACATTATTAACAAGTGTAAGAATAAAGTGTACATGAAAACAAAGATGAATAGTAAAGAAGGCTGGAAATATATACGTGAATGTACGGTGTGGTCATAAAGGCAATGTTTTTTAAAATACAATCTTATAAAAACAACAGTCCGACTCAGGGCTATGTTTATTAGTTTAAGTTAGTTACTTTTCTAAAAACGCAATGCAAATGGGACTTAATGCATTGTGACTGAACAGTTGGGTAGCCGTCAGAAAAACACATACTAGTGAAGTAAAAACAAAATAAAAACCTCAATTTTCTAGGTAGCATAAGATCGGACTCTGGAGCAATGGAAGCATGTTGTGTGGTCAGATGAGTCCTGATTTACCATGATCAAGAGTTAAGGGCGCATCAGGGGAAGAAGATAGGCAGATGAAGAGATGCACCCATCATGCCTAGAGCCCACTGTACAAGACTGTGGGGACATTACAATGATCTTGGGTTGCTGCAGTTGGTCAGGTCAGGTTGAGGTTCAGCAACAGTATGTTCTCCAATAGAGTTGAGCGAACACCTGGATGTTCGGGTTCGAGAAGTTCGGCCGAACTTCCCGAAAATGTTCGGGTTTGGGTTCCGAACTTCACCCCGAACCCCATTGAAGTCAATGGGGACACGAACTTTTGGGCACTTAAATGGCTATAAAATAGCCCTGTAAAGGGCTAGAGGGCTGCAAAAGGCAGCAACATGTAGGTAAATGCCTTGCAAACATATGTGAATAGGGAAATGACTTAAAATAAAATACAGAAAAATAATAAATAAACATTCTAAACTTGAGCCCAAACGAGTGACAGTGGCACCTGTCACCCAGCAAACTAAAATGACATCAATTGTTTTTGTAATACAGTATTAAATTTTTTTTGTGATTTCTTCATTGACACAATTATTCAACCCCTTAAAGACTACCACTCTTAAGAACAGAGGTTCATTCAAGTCTTTTTCGATCAGGTATTGAAAACACCTGTGGATGTCAAGGAGCAGCAATCAAGCACAATAACCACCAATTAGGCAGATTTAAAATGACTGTGATACTAAGCTCCTTCTAGACATTTACTGGTGTGTTTACAAACATGGTGAAGTCAAGAGAATGGTCCAGGAAGACAAGAAAAGAGGTGATTTCTCTTCACAGGAAGGGCAATGGCTATAGGAAGATTGCAAAGATGTAAAACATACCAAGAGACACCATAGGAAGCATCATTCGCAAATTCAGGGCAAAGGGCACTGTTGAAACGCTACCTGGTCGTGGCAGAAAGAAGATGGTGACTTCGACTGCTGTGCGCTACCTGAAGCGCAAAGTGGAGAAAAGTCCCCGTGTAACTGCTAAGGAACTGAAAAAAGATTTGTCAGATGCGGGTACTGAAGTTTCAGCTCAGACAATAAGGCGCACACTGCGTAATGAAGGCCTCTATGCCAGAACTCCAAGGCGCACCCCCTTGCTGTCTCCAGAGAATAAGAAGAGTCGACTGCAGTATGCCAAAAGTCATGTGGACAAACCACAGAAGTTTTGGGATAGTGTTCTGTGGACTGATGAAACAAAATTAGAACTGTTTGGGCCCATGGATCAACGCTATGTTTGGAGGAGGAAGAACAAGGCCTATGAAGAAAAGAACACCTTGCCTACTGTGAAGCATGGCGGGGGTCAATCATGCTTTGGGGCTGTTTTGCTTCTACAGGTACAGGGAAGCTTCAGCGTGTGCAAGGTACCATGAATTCTCTTCAGTACCAGGAGATATTGGATGAAAATGTGATGCAGTCCGTCACAAACCTGAGGCTTGGGAGACGTTGGACCTTTCAACAGGACAATGATCCCAAGCATACCTCCAAGTCCACTAGAGCATGGTTGCAGATTAAAGGCTGGAACATTTTGAAGTGGCCATCGCAGTCACCAGACTTAAATCCGATTGTGAAACTCTGGTGGGACTTAAAGAAAGCAGTTGCAGCGCGCAAGCCTAAGAATGTGACTGAACTGGAGGCTTTTGCCCATGAAGAATGGGCGAAGATACCTGTAGATCGCTGCAAGACACTTGTGTCAAGCTATGCTTCACGTTTAAAAGCTCTTATAACTGGAAAAGGATGTTGTACTAAGTACTAAGATTGAATGTCACTTGGGGGTTGAATAAAACTGATAATGATGTGAGCACAGAAAATACATTTGTGGTTATTTCATTATAAATGTTATGTTATATTTGTCTGACTTACAAGTGCCTCTTTGATTTAGTTGTAAACAAGATGACTGAAATGATCAAAATCAATGTCAAACTGGCCAAAACACTCAATTTTAGTGGGGGTTGAATAATTTTGAACACAACTGTACCTGCGGATGCTGTATGTCAGGATACTGATGAGTTTGAAAATGGACTCTAGGGGCCTTTACTTAAAAAAAATGTTTGGCAATTATACAGAAAACTTCTAATTTTTTTAATAAAAAAAATAAAACCGTAAACAATATGATTACAAAATAATAAAAAAAGTAAAGCTTAACAAATCTCAATAAAGCAATGCCCTCAATTTTTGGTTTAATTTTTTTAAGCCGCGCCACTGCCTTGGCGTGCTGTTCTTCCATTTGCCTTAGGCCGTTGGCAAACTGGAGCTTGATCTCCCGCAGCTTCCGGAGATGCTGCTACCGGAACGCCTGCACTGTTTTTTGGTGCTCAAGCTCAAGCTCCTCAATGCTGAGTTGCATTTCTTTCATTCCTGTAAAAAAAAAATAAAAAAAATAAACTAGACGTTGTCGTTTCTGAAGAAACCACAGGATGTTGGCTTGAAATCTGATTGACTGTTGGTGGATCCACCCACTTTTTTTTAATTTTAATCCCATTCCTCCAGTGACCAACTGTGCCAAGTTTGAAGACTGTGCCAATAAAAGTCTAAGAGCAGCGGCAGTTTGAATTTTTCCCATTTAAACAAATGGCTGAAATTTGATTGGGCGTTGTAAACTCCTCCCACTTTTTTAATGAATTTTAATCCCAGTCACCTACTAACCCACGGTGTCAAGTTTGGGGACTCTGGCTTAAATACTGTGAGAATGACAGCTTTTTCAACTTTTAACACTGAAGTCAACAGTGAAAATTTGATTGGTCGTTTGTGGCTCTGCCCACTTTTTAAAGTTCCCTAAAATTTGACAGAAATTTTCAGGGTGACCCCATGACTAAGTGACCCAAGTTTGGTGACTTTAACTTGAAAGCTGTACGAGTGACAAAACTTAATAGTTTTCCAATGAAAGTCTATGGGAAAAAAATGGGGTCTCCGCCCACTTTAGGGTGTGTCCCCCAAAATATACCCATTTATTCGGGTTCACACCAACAATATCTGCTCCGAGTTTGGGGAATAATCATGGCTGCTCGGCATGTCTCAATGGGAATGAGGAAATGTATGCCTCAGTGAGATAACATCGGTGAATCCGGTGAGGTTTTCTTTAGTAATTATTTTGGGCCTTGGTTTTAATAGTCAGAGACATTGGGTGGGACAGGTCACACCCGTACTACATCTTGGGGTTTTCATAACATTGTGGTTAAAAAGGCTGTTAAAATACAGTGTGGATAGGCGATTGGAATGCAGAACAATCAGAGGGGAACCAGACCTCTGGAAGACTGTAAAGAGTGTTGAGATAGTACTTTTTTGATATCCCGCTTGTACGGAACTGTAAGTGTGGGACTAAAGGTTCTCCGATATGTGTGGGCTGAAGAAAGATTATTAGTAAAGCTTTAACATGCTTATTGTTTGCTCCAAAAAAGTCTTGTCACCATGTCTATGGTGAAGACTAAACTGACACGTGTTTGTGTGTGTGTGTGTGAACAGTGAATGAGTGAAAACAGCCACAGCACACACTTACACTCTTTGTGGGGGTTGGTGATGAGTTCTTCCTCCTCCTCCTCGTCCCCGTCATCAGACACTTGAGGGGGTGAGGCAGGTTGGGGTGAAGGTCCGCCCTCCACTCCTGCAATCGACTCCTCTGGGGGGCTAGGGGCATGTTGTTGCCCTGAGTGTCCGGCCTCCTCCTCTGACGCCGAGACCTCCCACACCTGCTGTCTGGGAGGCCTGCGCCTGACTGCAGGTAAAGGAACACCTATAATAACAAATTTTACTACTTTTAGAAAAAAAATATAAAAACAAAAAAGTACATATGCTTTACATTACTTTTGTATCTTTATTCCAACACTCAGTGATCATTATACCTGGACATTTTTGGTCCCGCATGTGGGTTCGAGCATAACCTGCCTGTTTAACACCACACTACGTTTTCTAATAGTTTGTATATTCTTATGTTTGGAGGTGTATAAACTCCAATTTAAATGTGCCTGCTTTTCATCTACAGGCTACATTTAGGTGCACCTGTTAGGCCCTGGGCCATATCAGCCAGTCTCGGGTGGGGCTCACAGGCACCTCCCACCTCCCATTGCAAGCATGGCTACATGATGGAGGTTACTGGGAAGCTGATTGTTAGTCAGGCCTTATCCTTCCGTAATTCGCCCACTGGCCCCTGGTATCGCCCATACAGCACAGTTAGGTGAGTGGTAGGACCTCAGGCTATTTGAGAGACCTTGGCGCGGTGTCAGAGCTTAGGACATGTCCTCCTAGTAGGATATGTCGAACTAACCTCTCAATTTTAACATCAGTGTGAGGGTTTAGTATTTCCGCAGAGTGCACCTGTCTTTGCTATTGTTAAGTTTTATCCATTTTTACGGGATGAAATGACGGTTTAAAGGGCTTCTGTCACCCCCACTGATGTAATTTTCACTAGCTGACATTAGCTACTTGCTAATGTCAGCTGAGTTCAAACATATGTTTCCTAACTTTTTTTCTGTTTTCTATCTTCTAAAAAACTTACTTTTGTGATATGCAAATTATCTTCGCTACCAGCAAGTTGGGCGGGTACTTGCTGGTAGCCGCCGCATCTTCATGCCCTGGGAACACCTCCTCTTCTTTTGATAGACAGGGCCAGCGCGCTCTCCTCCTCCCGCTGGCCCTGTCTGCAGCTGCAATCCCGCGCCTGCGCCGTATCGGTCTTTAGTCGGCGCAGGCGCTCTGAGTGAAGGACGCTCGCTTAGGCGCTCCGTCCTCAGTGCGCCTGCGCCGATGACGTCAGCGCTACACCCGGAAGAGAAGACGCCGGCATCCCTGGCAAACTATATTTTTTGTGATTAGAAAAACTTTTTATTTACTTTTTTTCAAACTTTATTTCTGTCCCACTTTAGGACTTTAACTTTTAGAGGTCTGATCCCCTCTGCAATGCATTACAATACATCTGTATTGTAATGCATTGCCCGTTAGTGTATTACACAGACTAATACACTAAAATCAGTATTTGTGTAGGAGTCAGATATGACAAGAAACTATCCAGGTTGGACTAATTAGTGATTCCGGAGTTCTGACTAAGTGGTTAGGTATGATTATTGATAGGCTCTATACACCTATATGGGAGGGATATGTTTTTTACTGACAGTTGCACAGTATGATGAGATGCGATATGGTTATTACAAATGGCGGACCGTCTCTTCGCTATGGGTGGGGGGTTGGGAGGGTTTATTTCTTTTTGTTTTGCGTGGGTTAAAATAATGGCTCTGTATGTCATTCATCGATGAGCTGTAATAATATCTGTAAAGAAGGAGTCCTTATTGTTTGTATGATTTTGGAAAAGCTGTTAAATAAAAACTGATTAAAAAAATTAGTTAATATTTGTCAATTAACAAATAGAGATGTCGCGAACATAAAATTTTCCGGTCGCAAACGGCGAACTTCCTCAAATGTTTGCGAACGGGCGAACCGCCATAGACTGCAAGAGGGAGGCGAATTTTAAAACCCACAGGGACTCTTTCTGGCCACAATAGTGATGGAAAAGTTGTTTCAAGGGGACTAACACCTGGACTGTGGCATGCCGGAAGGGGGATTCATGGCAAAACTCCCATGGAAAATTACGTAGTTGACGCAGAGTCGGGTTTTAATCCATAAAGGGCATAAATCACCTAACATTCCTAAATTGTTTGGAATAACGTGATTTAACATCCACTTTGTGTATACGATCAGGTATAATTTTGTATCGATCAGGTAGTGTAAGGGTTACGGCCACTTCACAGTGACAGACCAAACTCCCCGTTTAATGCACCGCAAACAACCGCAAACAGTCCATTTGCACTACCGCAAACTCCCCATTTGCACAAGGTTGGATACCAAGCTAGCCATGTCCAGTTCCTTGTCCTAACTGACGAGGATTTCTGCAGTGTGCAAACAGACAACGAGGGCAGGGGTGAAGACTGGGAGCAAGATGCAAAAGCAGAGCGGCCGTCCCCTCGTCCCCTAGACAGTACGCCTGCTACTGCCCACCGCACCCAGGGACCGAGCACAATAAAGCCAGCTCCAAGGAGTTCCATGGCGTGGAAGTTCTTCAGAAAATGTGCAGACGACAAGACATGAGTGGTTCCCACGTTGTGCAATCAGAGCCTGAAGCGAGGCATTAACCTGAGCACAACCTGGATGAACAGGCATCTAAGTGCAAAGCACGAGCTGCAGTGGAGTAAACACCTCCAAAATCAAGAAAGGTGCTCCCTCTTCTGCTGCAGTCTCAGCCTCTTCCTCCACCTCTGGACTGACAGTGACACCGGTCACCCCGCAAACAGAGGATGTGTCAGCAACGCCATCATGTCCGTCACCTTAAACAAGCAGCACCACAATGTCCCATCGCATCGTTCAGCTGTCTATCTTCCAAACAGTGGAGCAAAAGAGGAAGTACCCCCCTACCCACCCGCGATCTCTGGCCCTGAATACCAGCATTTCAACATTCCTGGTCTTTGAAATGCTGTCATTCTGTGTGGTGGAGACGGAGAGTTTTCTAAAACCTTATGGCGTTGGCTGTCCCATAGTACGTCGTTCCCAGCCGCCACTACTTTTCCAGGTGAGCCCTCCCATACCTGCACCAACAAGTGGGGAACAAAATCAGGCGCAACGCCATCTGTGGCAAGGTCTACATAACTACCGATACATAGACTAGTAAGCACGGGCAGGGACATTATATCTCTCTAACAGCACACTGAGTAAATGCAGTGGCGGCTGGGCCTGAGGCGGATAGCTTTTTGGTGCATATACTTCTGCCACCTAGGATTGCAGGGCATTTCTCTTTGCCTCCTGTAGCCTCCTCCTCCTACTCCTCTTCCTCCTCTGAAACCTCCTCATCCGGTCAGCGTAACACCTTCACCACCAACTTCAGCACAGCCAGGGGAAAATGACAGCAGGCAGTTTTGACACTCATCTGTTTGGAGGACAAACCCCACACCGCGCAGGAGCTGTGGACGGCCATAGAACAACAGACTGATGAGTGGTTGGTGCCACTGGCCTCAAGCCCGGCCTGGTGGTGTGCGATAATAGGCAAAATCTTGTAGCAGCTCTGGGCCTAGCCGGTTTGACGCACATCCCTTGCCTGGCGCATGTGCTTAATTTGGTGGTTCAGAAATTCCTGAAAAACTACCCCTATATGTCAGAGCTGCTGCAGAAAGTGCGGGCCATGCTGTCTGTGCTTTCGGCGTTCTCAACTTGCTGCTGCTCACCTGTCTGCGCTTCAGCATAATTTTGTCCTTCCCGCTCACCGCCTCATATGCAAAGGTGCCCACAAGGGGGAAATCCACCTTGCACATGCTGGAGAGACTGTGCGAATAGCAGCAGGCGATAGTGGATTTTCAGCTGCAGCACGCACTTGTCAGTTGCTCTGTGGAACAGCACCACTTCACTGCCACTGAGTGGGCCTCCATGTGAGACCTGTGTGTCTTGTTGCGCTGTTTAGACTACTCCACCAACATGGCCAGTGCCGGTGACGCCGTTCTCAGTGTTACTATCCCACTTTTATATCTCCTTGACAAAACGCTTCGGGCGATGATGGCCTTACAACGGTTTTTGGGTTTTGCTAATTACTATCGTAAATTTATCATGAATTTTTCTGTAAATGCTAAACCATTGACCGACCTTACTAAGAAAGCGGCGTATTTGGAGAATTGGTCTACCAAGGCCATTTCTTCATTTGAAACTTTAAAAAAGGCATTTAGTAGCACTTCCATTCTGATCCAGCCTGATCAGGAAAGAGCCTTTATTGTGGAGGTGGATGCGTCCGAGGACTGCGCAGGAGCAGTCTTTTCACAAGGTCCTGCTAGCCTTACTAACCTGAGACCGTATGCCTTCTTCTCCAGGAAATTCTCTCCCACGGAGAGAAACTACAACATGGGGAATAGGGAGCTGCTGGCTACTAAATGGGCATTTGAGGAGTGGAGGCATTTTTTTGGAAGGGGCAAGGCATCGGGTAACTGTCACTGACCATAAAAACCTAATGTTTCTCGAGTCTGCTAAAAGGCTGAATCCCCGGGAAGCCCGGTGGGCTCTGTTTTTTTTTTTTTTTTACCCGTTTTGATTTCTCCATTACGTTCAGGCCGGGAAGTAAAAATGTGAAGGCAGATGCATTATCTCGAAGCTTCCATGCTTTTCAACCCTCCGAGGCACCGCCTGAATCCATCCTACCAGCAAACATCTTCTTAGCAGCTCTAACCCAGGATATCTCGGCTAGCATTAAGGCTGAACAACATCTGGCACCGGCATCCACCCCAAGTCGTTTGTTCCCGTACAATTTCGTCTCCAGCTGTTGAGGGAGTGTCACAATTCTGCCTTTTGTAGACATCCGGGTTTTGAAGGCACTAAGGATCTGGTTTCTAGATCTTATTGGTGGCCCACTCTGACCAGGGATGTCAAGTCCTACGTGTCAGCCTGTGAGGTTTGTGCCAGGTCTAAGACACCTAGGACTTGCCCTGCTGGTAAACTACAACCCCTACCCATTCCCAGTACTCCATGGTCCCATATCTCGATGGACTTTATAACTGACCTACCGCTAGCGGAGGGTAAGACTGTGGTTTGGGTAGGGGTCAATAGGTTTAGCAAGATGGTTCATTTTATTCCCCTGTCTAAACTTCCGAATGCAAAAACCTTGGCGTCTATTTTTGTGAGAGATTGTTCGTTTACATGGCATCCCGGAAAATATTGTTTCTGACAGGCGTGTGCAGTTTGTGTCCAAATTCTGGAGGGCCTTCTGTCAAAGATGTAAAATTTCATTGTCTTTTTCTTCCGCCTACCGTTCAGAGTAATGGGCAGACTGAACGCCATAATCAGTCTGTGGAACAATTCTTGAGGTTGTACGTTGCTGATGACCAGCAATTATGGGTCAAATTCCTTCTGTTGGCTGAATTTGCTTTGAATAACTGTCAATTCTTCTGTTGGGGTCTCCCCTTTCTTTTGTAGCCATGTTTTTCATCCCCGTTTTCATTCTGAGTCATCCGTCTCCTCCTCTAACCCTGAAGTGAATAAACTCTCCTCCGAACTGTGCATAGTTTGGGCCCGGGTTCAATCGAACCTAGAAAAGGTTCAAAGCTCTCAAACTCAAGGCCGATAGGAGACGTTCCAAGGGGGTGAACTTTCAGGTTGGGAATAAAGTATGGTTGTCCTCCAAGAATCTCTCAAGGTTGCTTCTAGAAAATTTGCTCCTCATTTTGTTGGACCCTAGAAAATCACGGAGGTCATTAATCCGGTATCATTTAGGTTGGAGCTGCTCGAGTTGTTCTACATTCATAATGTATTTCATAAATCTCTTCTTAAAAAGTATTTTGAACCTGTTGTGCCGTTGGAGGCCTCGCCTCCGCCCATTCTTGTTGGTGATGCTGTCGAATATGTTGTGTTTAAAGGGAACCTGTCACCCAGATTTTGGGTATAGAGCTGAGGACATGGGCTGCTAGATGGCCGCTATCACATCTGCAATATCCAGTCCCCATAGCTCTGTGTGTTTTTATTGTGTAAAAAAACTGATTTGATACTTATGCAAATTAACCTGAGTTGAGTCCTGTTCCTGAGATGAGTCACGGACAGGACTCATCTCAGGTAATTTGCATATGTATCAAATCAGTTTTTTTACACAATAAAAGCACACAGAGCTATGGGGACTGGATATTGTGGATGTGCTAGCGGCTGTATAGCAGCCTATGTCCTCAGCTCTATACCCAAAATCCCAGTGACAGGTTCCCTTTAAGATTGTGGATGTCAGAAGGGTGCATATTTCCTTACAGTACCTGATTCACTGGAAGGGGTATGGACCTGAAGAGAAATTTTGGGTACCCGCCAGGGAGGTTCATGTTCCTAGACTTGTTTGAAACTTTCATTTAGAACACCCTGAAGTCTTGGGTCCAGTGGCCCCTCGTAAAAGGGGGGGTACTGAAACATGGTGCCAAAGGCGCACTCGGTCTCCCATCAGCCGCAAACCTGCTTCTTAGCTTCAGGAGCGAGGTTCTGTGTTTGGCCTCATTACCAGGCTTTGCTAGCGGAGAGGCTCCCTGCTCCTAGGTCTGCCTTGAGCGCCGAGATGATCACTCGGTGGTCGACTCTTCTGTCGGTCATTAGAGATATCGCAAACGTAAAATTTTTCGCGAACGGGCGAACCGCCATAGACTTTAACAGGCAGGCGAATTTTAAAACCCACAGGGACTCTTTCTGGCCACAATAGTGATGGAAAAGTTGTTTCAAGGGGACTAACACCTGGACTGTGGCATGCCGGAGGGGGATTCATGGCAAAACTCCCATGGAAAATTACGTAGTTGACGCAGTCAGGTTTTAATCCATAAAGGGCATGGAATAACGTACTTTAAAACATCCAGTGTATGATGTTGTATCGATCAGATAGTGTAAGGGTTATGCCTGCTTCACTGTGACAGACCAAACTCCATGTTTAACGCACTGCAAACAGTCCATTTTTACAACCGCAAACTCCCCATTTGCACAAGGTTGGATACCAAGCTAGCCATGTCCCGTTCCTCTTCCTCACTGACGTCATTGAAGGTCTCTTCCTCCACCCAGCCACGTACAACACCAAGGGACCCCAAAAGGTGACAACAAGCCTGCTGGGATGCCTGCTATGGTTGGTCTTCCACCTCCTCAAACCAACTTCCTCCTCTGACTCCTCTTCTTCAGACTCCTCTCTCTACGTTGCCGCAGGTCCAGCAATCGACGACGACAAGGCTGCTTCTGGTGGTGATGGTGACCACAACTCTTCCTCTTCATTCTCCTCTACGGCCTGATCCAGCACTCTTCGCAGGGCACGCTCCAGAAAAAACGCATATGGGATGAGGTCAATGATGTTGTCTTGGGTTTGACTGACCAGGTTTGTCACCTCTGCAAAAGGACGCATGAGCCTACAGCCATTGTGCATGAGCGTTCAGTAACGCGGCCAAAAAATACCCAGCTCCGCAGAGGCTGTCCTCTCATTTTTTAATTAAAAAAAAACAAAAAAAATAAAAAAAATTTCTTACCAGTTTAATCTCAATTTTGTCCTGTATCAGGGGCCGGTGTATGGAATAAATTTTAGGAACCGGGAGATAGAAAAAGATGGTTGGTCGGTCCTCTTCCTTCCAATTTGGGGCACTGCGCGTACGCCGCGCAATGTACAGTGCCACCAATACAAATGGTGTGAACTGTTAATTCTAGGTTCCTGGCTATTTGTTGGACTTCTGAATACTCACCTGATCCTGTTCCCTGACGATCGTTTGCCCACTCCTCCTGTACTGCGTATCCCTCCTGGTATTGTGACCTCGGCTCCCACCTGACTACTCTTTGCGGACTCCTCTGGTACTTCTCTATTCTCCTGGTATTTGACCCCGGCTTCTCCTGACCATTCTTTGCTTAGCCCTTTGTACTGCGTAGCTCTCTTGGCTCTGACCCGGTCCGTTCACGTTCCGTATTTTGTCTTGTCTGTCTTCACTGCACATATCCTAAGTAAGGAAATGTCATCCAGTTGTCCCCTGTCATCAGGACTCGTGAGGCAAGTAGGCAGGGCTAGGGGTAAGGGTGGAGCGCAGTGGTCACTATCCTTCCCCCTGTGTGTGTGTGTGGATACGACTGTTACAAAAAGGTCGGGTCCCCATTGACTTCAATGGGGTTCGTGGTCAAGTTCGGGTCCCGAACTTGAACTTTTTTGCGAAGTTCGGCGAACCCGACGAAGCTGAACTTCCAGGTGTTTGCTCAACTCTATTCATGACAGTTCTACATTTGAGTCAAGATATGTCAACTTTATTTATAAAAAAATCCAAAATTTACCATAAATTTTGAAAAATTCGCAATTTTCAAAATGTCTCTGCTTTTAAAACAGAAATAGAAAATAGTTATTACTTTAAATTTCCTATATGTCTACTTTATATTGCCATCGTTTTGTAAATGTCATTTTATTTTTTAGGACATTAGAAGGCTTAAAATTTTAGGGAATTTCCAACACCCACTTTTTAAGGACCAGTTCAGTTAGGAAGTCACTTTGTGAGGCTTACTTAATGGAAACCACTCATAAATGGCCCTATTTTATAAATTACAGCCCTTAAGTTATTCAAAACTGATTTTGTAAACTTTGTTAACCTTTTAGGTGTTCCACAAGAATTAAAGAAAAATGGAGATGAAATTTCAAAATTTTACTTTTTTTGGGCAGATTTTCCATTTTAATAAAAAAAATTTTATGCAACACAGCTAGGGTTAACAGCCAAACAAAACAAAAAATCTATTACCCCAATTCTGTAGTTTACAGAAACTACCCATATGTGGTCATAAACTGCTGTATGGGCACATAGAAGGGTGCAGAAGGAAAGGAATGCCCTATGGTTTTGTCATGAGGGTGTCAGGAGCCACGTCTGACTCCTTTATTCCCGGGGTCAGGAAGTCGCAACGAGTGGCTACGCACCCTATGTCTAAAGGTTGCGCTGTTACTTAATGGTAGCTTTCTGTGTTTGCCTCGCAATCCTTTTTGTCTCACTCAGGGATCCGTAGCTTCTTCTCCTCAGCTGTTTCTTTTTCGTCGCTCCCAACCTCCTTATATTCCTCCTTCCCACTTCTCTGGTTGCCAGATATAGAGCTTCCTGTCTGGACTTCTATACTGACCCACTGGAGCTGTGTAACTGTTGTTCCTGGTTGTCGTACCAGAGCATTACCCTCCGGATCCCTGTTGGGCTTTTGTTGTCCGCTGTTGTCGCCCACCTGGGCTTATATGTTTTGTCTGTATTGTCTGTCCTCTCCCTGGTGTTTTCCTTTAGTGTTAGTGGTGAGGACTAGTGCTCCCACCGCCCTATTCACTACTTGGGGCTCAGCTTAAGGAAAGCCAGGGTTTAGGCACGTGATCGGCATATGAGTGAAAAACCCGTCTAAGGACGTCAGGGCAGTCAGGTGCCAGCTTCTAGGTGAGTTAGGTGTCACCACCTTTCCCTCTCCATTGGACAGGGCTTCCCATTTTCCCTCCCTTTGCGTCACACATCTGTGATCGATATGCCGGTCGTGATAGGTTTTTGGAATGCAGATTTTGGTGGAGCGTCTTTTTGATACAATGTCACATTTGAAGACCCCCTAATGCACCCCTACAGTAGAAACTCCCAAAAAGTGACCCCATTTTGGAAACTACAGGATAAGGTAACAGTTATATTTGTACTATTGTGGGGTATATGATCGCTCTATATTACGCTTTTTGTGAGCCAAGGTAACAAAAAATGGCTGTTCTGGCACAGTTTTTTTTTTTTTTTTTTACAATGTTCACCTGATAGGGCAAGTTGTTGTTGTTTATTTTCCGTGGATCATCTTGTGTAGGGGCTCGTTTTTTATAAGAAGTTTTGACGTTGTTATTGGTACCTTTTTTTGGTTAGACATGATTTTTGATCATTAAATATTACACTTTATGGGGCAAGGGAACAATTGTTTTGGCACAGTTTTTACTATATTTTTGACAGCATTTTTATAGTACAGGTCATTATGGACGTGGCGATACATAATGTCTACCTTTTTATTTATTTTAGTTTTACACAATAAAAGCATTCTTGGAAAAAAAAATATGTTTTTGTGTCTCCAAAGCCATATTTATTTTATTTTTTGGCAATTATCTTATGTAGGGTCTAATTTTTTAGTGGGATGAGGTGGCGATTTGATTGGTAAAATTTTGGGGCACATATGGCTTTTTAATCGCTTGGTATTATAGTTTTTGTGATGTAATGTAACCAATAAAATACTGTTTCAGCACAGTTTTTATGACGTTCACCTGATAGGGTGGATTATGTAATATTTTTATAAAGCCAGACGTTACAGGCATGGTGATACCTAATATGTCTGTTTTTATTTTTAAATTTTACAACTTTTTTTTACTTTTTTTTATTATAAAACTTTTTTTTTACTTTTTATTTTTGTCCCACAGTGGGACTTCAACTTTTGTGGATCTGATCCCCTTTACAATGAATCACAATACATCCTGTATTGCAATGTATTGCCTGTCAGCATTAAACTTAGGCTGGATCTCCTAGGCTTCCGTAAAAGGAAAGGCCCGATGCTTGTGCAAGGTATTGGCCTGGCCTCCCAGCCATCAGTCCCTGTCACCGCAGGGTCGGGACCTGCTGGGGAAGTAAATGGAGCAGCAGACCTCCACAAACCCTCTGTCTTGCATTCAGGCCAGGCCCAATTTCACGTTATCACTCACAGGTATATTGTTGCCCAATCCTGTGTATTGGTGTACTACTGATCACCTATATGCTGGTTTAATTAAATTTAATTAACCCCTTAAGGACGAAGGGCGTACATGTACGCCCTTCGTCCGCACTTTAAAGATGGCGCCCGCTCCCGCACGGAGCGGGCGCATGAGCTGCGGGTAAACGCTTGATTCATCAAGCTGACACCCGCAGCTCATGTCCGCGACCGGCAGCGATGCCGAGCGCGGACATTTAACCCCTCAGATGCCGTGGTCAATCCTGACCACGGCATCTGATCGCGCAAAAACCGAAAGTTTCACTTTCGGTTTTGCCCGGCTCCTGATGGCCACAAGGGGGAGCTGGAGCATGCATGTAGTAGCCTAGGTTTCTGTGAATGAAATCTAGGTTACTACATAGTATTCCTATGGAGCCTATGACTGTAATAGGCTCCATAGGAAATATGCGATTTTCTCATATATTCTAATGCTATTGCATTGGAATATATGAGAATAGCAATCTGATGATTGCATCTTATAGTTCCCTATGGGAACTATAAGAAAGTGGTAAAAGAAAAAAAAAAAGTTTAAAAAATAAAAATAAAATAAAAAAAATATAAAAATTCAAATCACACCCCTTTCCCCAAAATGAAAATAAAATAAATAAAAAAATTACACATAATGGGTGTCGCAATGTGCGAAAACGCCCATACTATAATAATATTAAAAAATATTCACCATACGGTAAACATAAAAACGGAAAGAAAGCGTCCAAATGGCTAATTCGCCATTTTTGGACGCTTCATTTCCTAAAAAAAAAAAAATGAATAAAAAGTGATCAAAACATCATACGCACCCCATAATGGTATCAATTAAAAGTTGCCCCGCAAAAAATGAGCCCCTACACTGCTCCGTACGCATAATTACAAAAAAGTTATAGGGGTCAAAACATGGCGACAAAAAAATAAAATAAAAAATTCCCACTTTTAATTTTTTTTTCACTATCAAAACGCAAGAAAAACTATACATATTAGGTATTGCCGGATTCGTACTGACCTGAAGAATAAAATTAACCAGTCAGTTTTATCGCAAATCGAACGTTGTAATTTAAAAACCCGTAAAACTGTGGTGAAATTGCTTTTTTTTTGCAATTTCACCCCATTTGGAATTTATTCCCGTTTCCCACTACATCACATGCAAAAATAAATGGTAGCGTTAAAAAGTACAACTTGTCCCGCAAAAAACAAGCTGTCATATGGCTATGTGAGCGGAAATATAAAAATGTTATGGCTTTTGGAAGGCAGGGAGCGCAAAACAAAAACACAAAAATCCCAAAACCCCCGGTCCTTAAGGGGTTAAACAGTCCCAAAAAATAAGATTCCAACCATGTGGATATAGAATCCACAGAAATACATAATTGAAGCCTGATGCTCAATTTCATGGTAAACTCACAAGTGACGTGTTGCCCTAGCCTGTGTATTGGTGTTCCGATCACCTATAACATGGATCGGCAACTTTCCGCACTCCAGCTGCTGTGAAACTACAACTTCCAACATGCTCACTTACTTGGCAGTTCTTGTGACTACTATAAAAGTGAAAGGAGGATTCTGGGAGTTATAGTTTCAGAACAGCTGGAGTGCCCGAGGTTCATGATCCCTGAACTATAAGCTGGTTTAATTAAATTGAACAATCCCCCAAAAAATAAAATTGTAACTGTATGGATATTAACTTAATGGAAACATATAATTAAGGGCCTGGCCTGATGAATAATTTCACGTGAACAGCCTGTGTATTGGTGTACCGATCACCTATATGCTGGTTTAATTAAATTGAACAATCCCACAAAAAATAAAATTCCAACTATGTGGATATTAAAGGAAAATGAATGATTATGGGCCAGGACTGCCGCTCAATTTCACGTTATCATGCACAGCTGAAAACAGGCATGGTTGACAGATGTTTATGTGCATGTGCTCTAATAGTGCTGGATGTGCCACAAGTTATATTTTGCACTAAGAGTGCCTTTTATAAGTTTACTTCTGGCTTGTTTCTTCAAACTATCTTTCCAGTGCACCAATCCCCAGGGAAGAATGGCCTGAGGGAGTACACCGAGACACAACACCTCATCAGGGCCACCACTACTCCCATCCTCTGCACTGGCTCCTCAGTGACTCGCTGTCTATACCATCTATTGCTTGGCTTACTCTGAGTTGCACCTAAATTTTGGTGTTAAATGTCTCATCTTAAGCTCTGAATTTTCCCATAAAGCTATGCCCACTTTCTGCAGCCACGTCCCCTTGTAGAGCATGTTGGAAAATGTGCCAATTTGCACCACTTCTTTACACAGGTTTTTGCTGCAGATGCATTAGTAAATCTGGGCCATGGTGTTTTTCATTTATAAATGTTATGTAGGAAGCCACCCTTTGTTTAGAATCACTTACAGCTTTTCTGCCAGTTGATTCTGTTTTTGAATCAAACATAGAAGTAGATGCAAAAAAGAATCTATTCTTAAAGGGGTATTCCCATCTCAATGATCACTGTTAAATCTGTCAATGATTTAACAGTGATCATTTTTCGAAACATATTTAACTAATTCCCACCCATTACAAGAAAATTAAGCTATACTTGCCTGATTGTTGTCTTCCGCCTCCGCTGGTTACGGTCACCGCTCTTCTCCGGAATCCTGGTGGCCGCGCTTGCGCAGAAGACTTTCTTTTCTCCTGGCCGGGCCACGTGCGGTCCCGAAAGCGCACTCCGACGGGCTATGGTGACTTCTTCCTGCCCAGTATAATATGCTTGCCAGGAAGAAGTCACCATTGCCCATACACGGCGGCGTGCGCGCTCAGTCCAGTGCGCGGCCCGGCTGGGAGAAGACTTTAATCAAGATGAAGCCCGGCCCCTGCCGAAACCAGAAACTGGATGGCGCACCGGGAGCAGGTAAGTATGAACCCACGTGATGGGAATACCCCTTTAACATGTGCCTATGTATCTGTATGTGGCTTTGCAATTATGTATGTGAGAATCCATTTTTATGACGTATATATAAATGTCACTCATGTATACAGGGAGTGCAGAATTATTAGGCAAATGAGTATTTTGACCACATCATCCTCGTTATGCATGTTGTCTTACTCCAAGCTGTATAGGCTCGAAAGCCTACTACCAATTAAGCATATTAGGTGATGTGCATCTCTGTAATGAGAAGGGGTGTGGTCTAATGACATCAACACCCTATATCAGATGTGCATAATTATTAGGCAACTTCCTTTCCTTTGGCAAAATGGGTCAAAAGAAGGACTTGACAGGCTCAGAAAAGTCAAAAATAGTGAGATATCTTGCAGAGGGATGCAGCACTCTTAAAATTGCAAAGCTTCTGAAGCGTGATCATCGAACAATCAAGCGTTTCATTCAAAATAGTCAACAGGGTCGCAAGAAGCGTGTGGAAAAACCAAGGCGCAAAATAACTGCCCATGAACTGAGAAAAGTCAAGCGTGCAGCTGCCAAGATGCCACTTGCCACCAGTTTGGCCATATTTCAGAGCTGCAACATCACTGGAGTGCCCAAAAGCACAAGGTGTGCAATACTCAGAGACATGGCCAAGGTAAGAAAGGCTGAAAGACGACCACCACTGAACAAGACACACAAGCTGAAACGTCAAGACTAGGCCAAGAAATATCTCAAGACTGATTTTTCTAAGGTTTTATGGACTGATGAAATGAGAGTGAGTCTTGATGGGCCAGATGGATGGGCCCGTGGCTGGATTGGTAAAGGGCAGAGAGCTCCAGTCCGACTCAGACGCCAGCAAGGTGGAGGTGGAGTACTGGTTTGGGCTGGTATCATCAAAGATGAGCTTGTGGGGCCTTTTCGGGTTGAGGATAGAGTCAAGCTCAACTCCCAGTCCTACTGCCAGTTTCTGGAAGACACCTTCTTCAAGCAGTGGTACAGGAAGAAGTCTGCATTCTTCAAGAAAAACATGATTTTCATGCAGGACAATGCTCCATCACACGCGTCCAAGTACTCCACAGCGTGGCTGGCAAGAAAGGGTATAAAAGAAGATGTAACGGTCCTAGGCTCACCTGAGTCAGAGGACAGCCGGCTGGTGGTTGGAGTCCAGTGGCAAAGACCCACAGAAGCAGGAGGCAGGTAGCGTGGTCGATCAGTCCGGGTCGGCAGTAGAGATGGCAGCGAGGTAACAGCAGGAGTAGACAGAGGCGTAGTCGGTGGAAGGCAAAGGGTCAATGCAGGCGGCAGTTCAGCGAGGTCAAACGGTCCGGGTCGGCAACAAAAGGTAAACAGCAGTAGTCGTGGAGGAGCAGAGAGGAAGCTTGCTACAGGCTTGGAGGCACAATAACCAGCAAAGGGCTGGGTTCAAGGGCTGGGTTTTATAGGGAAGTAGCAGGTGCAAGAGATTGGGATAATCAGCAGGACAAGGCAAGGAGAGGTAGTAGAAGTTAGAAGTTAGAAGTTAGAAGTTAGCTAGAGAAGAGTCCAAGGAGAGACGGTAGCCTAGTGGGTAGAGCTACCGTCTGGGACATGACTGGCCACGGGTTCGAGTCCTGACAGTACTCCCCCCCTTCCAAGGTGACCTCCGGGCACCGCAGGGGAAGGCTTATCTGGGTGACTCAGATGGAACTCCCTGACAAGTCTGGGGGCATGAACATTTTCTTCAGGCTCCCAAGAGTTATCCTCGGGAGGGTAGCCCTCCCACCCAATTAGATATTGCAATTTTCCTCTGTGGATCCTGGAGTCAAGGATCTTCTCGACAATGAACTCTTCCTCACCTTGTACCCTCACGGGTGGTGGAGGGGGCGAGTGGCGGCCAGTGAAGGTATTCTCCACGTATGGCTTGAGGAGGGAGCAATGGAAGACAGGGTGCACCCTAATGGAATCCGGAAGGTCAAGCCGAACGTGACCTCATTGATTTGTGCGGTGACCTGGAACGGACCCATGTATTTTGGGGCTAACTTTTTGGAGGGGACCTTCAGTCTGAGGTTCCTGGTGGACAGCCATACCTTGTCTCCTACATGGAAGCCCGGGGTGGGTTTGCGGCGTATGTCTGCTCCCTGTTTAAAGCACCTCTGGGCGAGCTGGAGGTTGTCTATTATGTCCTTTTGTGCCTCCTGTAGGGTTGTTAGGCGCTCGGCCACTGCTGGGAGGGTGGAGGCAACGGGCAGGTGGGGAATGAACACGGGGTGCCAGCCTGTGTTAGCAAAGAAAGGGCTGTGCTTGGTTGAGCTGTGTTCAGCATTGTTGTAGGCGAACTCGACTGTGGGGAGATGGTCGAGCCAGTCATCCTGCAGGTGGGAGCTGAAACAGCGTAGGTACTGCTCTAAGGTCTGGTTAGTTCTCTCCGTCTGCCCGTTTGACTGAGGGTGGAATGCGGAGGAAAGGTTCACTTTAACCCCGAGCGCCAGGCAGAAGTCCTTCCAGAACTTTGAGGTAAATTGTACGCCTCGGTCTGAGACCACGTCGTCCGGAATCCCATGCAGCCTGAAGACCTCTTTGAGGACAAGATCAGCCGTCTGTTTGGCCGTGAGTAGGCCCTTGTAGGGAATGAAATGGGCCATTTTGGTGAGGCGGTCGACCACGACCAGGATGGTGTTCATCCCTTTTGAAGGAGGAAGGTCTACCACAAAGGCCATGGAGATCGAGCCCCAGGGGCGGGAGGGAATTGGGAGGGGTTGTAACAGACCCACGGGAGAGGAACGAGGAGTCTTATTGCGGGCACAGACCGTGCACGAGGAGATGTACTTCTTGGTGTCCTCCTTGTATGTTGGCCACCAGAAGGAGCGGGAGAGAAGCTCCTGGGTCTTTCTTGTGCCCAGATGGCCGGCCAGCTTGGAGTCATGGTTAAGTTTGAGCACTTCGAGTCGTGCGATTTCTGGTACATAAAGTTGTAGGTCCTGATGAAACCAATGACCATTTTTAAACGTGAGGCTGACATTCCTTGTGGAGTGGGTGAGGAAGGGGTCATTTTCGTATCCTTCTTTGATTGTGACCAGGAGTTCTTTAGAGTAGGTGGCCCCCACAACACTTTTCTCGGATAGGATGTTGTCTTGGCCCTTATTACTCTGTGAGGGCTCCGAAAAAATTCTGGAGAGGCGTCAGCTTTGCCGTTTTTTGATCTGGGGCGATATGTGATGAGAAAGTTGAAGCGGGAAAAGAACAGGCTCCATCTGGCCTGTCTGGCTGTGAGTCTCTTAGCGCTGCGGATGAACTCGAGGTTTTTGTGGTCGGTTAGTACGATTATGGGGTTGGCAGTTCCCTCCAGCAGGTGTCTCCACTCGGAGAAGGCTTCCTTGATCGCGAGTAGTTCTTTGTTCCCGATGTCGTAGTTCCTCTCGGAGGGGGACATCTGGCGAGAGAAATATGCGCACGGGTGTAGTAGCATCTTCTCCCCTGTCCGTTGTGACAGAACTGCCCCTACCGCGGAGTCAGATGCATCCACTTCGATAGTAAAAGGCAACTCGGGGTTCGGGTGGACTAGGATTGGAGCAGAAGTGAAGAGGAGTTTCAACTCGTGAAGGCCTCCTGGGCCTCGGGTGTCCAGGAGAAGGGGACTGCCTTTTGGTGAGTTGGGTGATCGGTGCGATGACCTTGGAGAAGTCCCGGATAAACTTCCGATAGAAGTTGGCGAAGCCAATAAATCTTTGTACCTCCTTCACGTTTCTTGGAATGGGCCAGTCCAACACGGCTTGGACCTTCCCTGGGTCCATACTTAGGCCCTCTGGGGAGATGATGTACCCGAGGAACTGAGTGGTGGTTCGCTCAAACTCACATTTCTCGAGTTTGATATAAAGAGAGTTCTGGCGGAGTCTCTGCAATACCCTGCGGACATGTTCGCGGTGCTGTTCGAGGTCTTCTGAGAAGATCAAGATGTCGTCCAGGTAAACGACTACAAACAGATCCAGCATGTCCCTGAGGACATCATTAATGAAGTGCTGGAAGGTGGCGGGAGCATTACAAAGTCCGAAAGGCATGACCAGGTACTCGAGTGACCATAACGTGTCCGGAAGGCGGTCTTCCATTCGTCCCCAGGGCGGATTCAGACAAGGTTGTAGGCCCCTCGAAGGTCAAGTTTGGTGAAGATTTTCGCTACCCGGAGTCTCTCGAGGAGTTCAGAAATCAGCGGGAGCGGGTACCGGTTCTTAACGGTTATGTCTGTAGTCAATGCAGGGACGCAAGGATGAGTCTTTTTTCTCCACAAAGAAAAAGGGGGCTCCTGCTGGGGAGGTAGAGGGCCGGATGAACCCTTTCTTTAGGTCCTCGTCCAGGTATTCTTTCAGAGCCTTGAGTTCAGGCTCTGAGAGGGAATAGATACTGCCAAAGGGTATTTCGGCCCCGGGCAACAGTTCTATTGGGCAGTCGTAGGGTCGGTGTGGCGGCAGCTTGTCTGCGTTTTTCTTGACACAGACATCTTGGTACTCACGGTATTGAGGGGGTAGTAGATTCCTGACGGATACTTCAGAGATAGTCGTGTCTTCGGATGGAAGGACGGGTTTGTGGGAGCAATTGAGCGAACAAAACTCAGACGGAAACCGTAAGCAGCGGGTTTCCCAATCCACCGAGGGGTTGTGGGTGGCCAAGCATGGAATGCCCAGGATCACCGGGAACTTTGGGGAGGCGATCAGGGAGAAGTGAATGGTCTCCTGATGATCGGGTTTGATGAAGAGTTGAAGGTCAGCGGTCTGGTGCGTAACCGCCCAGAAGAGAGCGGGGTCCCATCGACGGTTTCCAGATCGAAGGGGCTGCCCTGGTTACCAGTGGTATGTTGTTCTCATGGGCGAAGGTCAAGTCCATGAAATTTCCGCCGGCCCCCGAGTCAAGCATTGCAGAGCAGTGAAGCTGTCGTTCCCCAATGGTGATAAGGATGGATACAATGAAGTGGGACCCGGTACCTGTAGTGTCTATGGTTTCAGAGGCCAAGGGTGAGGTTGTGGCCTTTTGTAACTCCCGTAATTCTGTGACAGCGATGGTTCGGCGAGTCTTATTGGGGCACCTAATAGCGAAGTGCCCTGGCTCGCCACAGTAAAGACAAAGGCCTGCGGATAGTCGTCTCTTCTTTTCAGCAGCCGATAGAGTCTTGCGCAGTGCGTCGACCTGCATGGGCTCGGTGGAGGATTGGTGAGCCGGCTGAGTCGTTGGAGTGAAAGGGTACACGGGCCTGTTATCTAGTGTTGAGCGCGAATATTCGAAAAGCGAATTTTTTTAGCGAATATCGGCACTTCGCTAATTCGCGAATATTTCGAATATAGCGCTATAAATTCGCTATTTCGAATATTCTTTTTTTTTTTTTTTTTTTTTTTAGTTATATTTTTTTCTTTCCTACTTCCCAAAAGTAGTTCTTACCTGTCCTGAGGATTCCTGGCTTCCTGGCTGCTCTAGTCAGTGCCCGTTGCCGCTTCTGCCGACTTCCGTGCTCATGTGGAGCGTCCCCATCCATGGGAGAATCTCCATATACTAAAATGTACTGTCGGATTTGAGGAATTACGTTGAAATCGCAATGCGATTAATTCAAGTTATATTAATCGCATTGCGATTACAACTTAGCACTGCTATCTTACATAGGCTAGAATTAACGAATATGGAGTATAGCTATGCACTAGCAGTGCTAAGTTGAAATCGCAATGCGAATACTTTAAGTTAAATTAATCGCATTGCGATTTCAACTTAGCACTGCTGCTATATTCCATATACGTTAACTTCGTTAATTCTAGCAAGCTGACCCATTATAAACCCAGCTCTAAGTTGAAATCGCAATGCGATTAATATAACTTGAATTAATCGCATTGCGATTTCAACGTAATTCCTCAAATCCGACAGTACATTTTAGTATATGGAGACGTTCCCATGGTGATGGGGACGCTCCATGAGCACAGAAGTTATGGTTGGCTTGGTAGAATTAGCGAATAGCGAATATGACGAATGTATTCGTCATATTCCTCAAAACGAAGATAACGAAGTATTCTACATCTTCGCTTTAGCTACCTATTCGTCTCGTCATCGTCAACTTCGCTATTCGCTAATTCTAGCAATCAAATAGGAAGGTTGACTTACCAGACAGCTGTGTTAAATTCGCTATGCGATTTTTTTTTAATACAATAATTATATTACTTGATAAAATTATTATTCTATTTATTAAAAAAAATAAATCGCATAGCGAATTTAACACAGCTGTCTCTATAGTCAACCTTCCTATTTGATTGCTAGAATTAGCGAAGTTGACGAATAGGTAGCTAAAACGAAGATGTAGAATACTTCGTTATCTTCGTTTTGAGGAATAGACGAATACATTCGTCATATTCGTCATCCTCGCTAATTCTAGATATGAAACCAATAGGAAAGTAGCCTTAAGTACAAATCGCAATATGCGATTATTTAAATCGCATGTTAATCGCGATAACTAGAAAAAATGACGAATATTCGATTTCGACGAATATGAAACGAATATTCTTTCGAATATTCGCGAATTTTGTCGAAATCGAATATGGCACCTGCCGCTCATCACTACTGTTATCTAGGGACCAGAGTCTTTCTCTCCTTCTTTCTGCCAGTCTCCGGTCAATCCGGATGCACAGTTGGACGAAATCATCCAGATCGTCTGGGGCGTCTACCCTGGCGAGCTCATCCTTTATAGGTTCGGAGAGTCCACGGCGAAATTGACTCTTCTGGGCAGCTGGGTTCCAGGTGGTGTCCGTGACCCAGCGGCGGAACTCTGAGGAATACTCGGCTACAGAGCGTCTTCCCTGCCGTAGACTGTGCAGCCTAGCCTCGGCCGTCGCACAGCGGTTAGGGTCGTCGAACACTTGGCTCATGGCTGTGGTGAAGTTGTCTAGGTCAGTGATGGGCAACGTGCGGCTCTCCAGCTGTTGCTAAACTACAACTCCCACCATGCCCTGCAGTAGGCTGATAGCTATAGACAGGCTTTGCATGCTGGGAGTTGTAGTTCTGCAACAGCTGGAGAGCCGCACGTTGCCCATCACTGGTCTAGGTTATTCAATACGAGACTGTGGGATTCCACATATGGGGATGCCCATGCCAGGGCCTCATCAGTTAGAAGGTTGATGATGAACAGGATCTTCTTTCTGTCTGAGGTAAAAGAGCCCGGCTGCATCTGAAAGTAAATACGGCACTGGTTGAGGAACCCCCGAAATTGGCTAGAAAAGAGTCCAAGGAGAGACGGTAGCCTAGTGGGTAGAGCTACCGTCTGGGACATGACTGGCCACGGGTTCGAGTCCTGACAGAAGAAAATCTAATGACATGGCCTCCTTGTTCACCTGATCTGAACCCCATTGAGAACCCTGGTCCATCATCAAATGTGAGATTTACAAGGAGGGAAAACAGTACACCCCTCTGAACAGTGTCTGGGAGGCTGTGGTTGCTGCTGCACGCAATGTTGATGGTGAACAGATCAAAACACTGACAGAATTCATGGATGGCAGGCTTTTGAGTGTCTTTGCAAAGAAAGGTGGCTATATTGGTCACTGATTTGTTTTTGTTTTGTTTTTGAATGTCAGAAATGTATATTTGTGAATGTTGAGATGTTATATTGGTTTCACTGGTAAAAATAAATAATTGAAATGGGTATATATTTGTTTTTTGTTAAGTTGCCTAATAATTATGCACAGTAATAGTCACCTGCACACACAGATATCCCCCTAAAATAGCTAAAACTAAAAACAAACTAAAAACTACTTCCAAAAATATTCAGCTTTGATATTAATGAGTTTTTTGGGTTCATTGAGAACATGGTTGTTGTTCAATAATAAAATTAATCCTCAAAAATACAACTTGCCTAATAATTCTGCACTCCCTGTATGTGTGATTTATTGGGCTAAAGAGGGATGGGAGACAACAAGTATATTAACATATGCATATTGTAATATTTCTATAAATTTGTAATACATCGTAGACTGGCATTTACATTGTTAATAGTTCTAATGTCCATTTTTTTGCAAATGTTTCCAATCCTATATCTATTCAAGCTTCAAAGAATTATGACTTAATCCTAAAATCCAATACATATTTCTTTGTGAGATACATTTAATCCCATTATCTTCCTTTTCCGTTTTCATCAAATAGCTGTACATCCAAAAGGTTATCTTCTTAATAACAAAATGAAAACACATATGACAGTATGAGCGACAATAATTATTAGGTCATTTCTCTTTCAAGTCAAGCTTCAGAATATTAGCCCAATTATAGTAATATAGAATATACTACATATTATGAGTAATATATTTATATTAATACTAAAACCATAGCCGTTCAAGTCAATATACTGTATTTAGTCTACATAGAGAGTGATATAAAGCTTCCAGCGGCCTTTTCTGGCAGTTATATGTAGGGACTTATTTTATCTGTAGTAGTTATTTGCTTCATTTCCTTTAATCTTAATTTTCTCTCATTTTAGGATGATATTTTGGGTCTTTGGAACCAATTTCCATTTTACTATAGAGTTATAGTCTCAAGTTACAATGACTTCAAGTTACAATGGTCGCCCCGGAACCAATTAATATTCTATCTTGAGGGACCACTGTATTTCAGGTTGAAATGTTCTTTAATTATTTCATCCTGAAATATGTTTTTTTTTTTTAACACAAGTATTCATTTAGTGCAAGATAATAGCAAGATATTCATAGTCATTTAGTAAAGCTTTGTCTCTCGTTGTTTTCCAGCTATTCCCATTTAATAATGCGAAAAGCAACCTATCTAACCTCTTCATAAACTAGCCTATTACCAACAAAATATGTTAATCCGCTATACGTCTTCTGTTACCACGTTCATAAATTATCTTCAATGGTACACAATTAATAAGAATGTATCATTTTGCCCCCTCTTCCTCTTAATTTAATATTGGTTTAGTACTAGTCAGATGGTTCAGGCACCTCAGAAGTATATAAATCATGCAACTTTAAAATTTACATATTGCAAGGGTGCAAGCACAAGCATAGGAAAGCAAGGACTATCAGAAAAAGTAGAAAGAGTACATTGACTGAAAAATTATGGTGTTAATTTTAATACATGAAACGTATTGTTGTAAAATATTAGAAAGGCATTTTAACAAGTGGAACGCTGGTGCATTTTTGCCACAGATCAAATCCCATTTTTAAATTTTATTCTTCTGCACAGCCACATGAAAGGCGGAGGTATGTTTGCAATTATTTTTGTTTACATTGAATAGATAAAGGAGTATCCAGGAAACCTTCTTTCCCCAGTCGTCTCCATGACACCACATCCTGAGATTGACTTCCTCCTGATCAGACAGGAAAAACAGAGAGGTTTAAAAACCCCACCCCTTCCCTCCATCGCCAGTGTTTTTCCTGTCCCATCAGGATAGGAAGCAGGAGAGGTGTGTGGAGCTCTCTCTGGGCTCACCCTTATATTCTAGGCAGAGCAGCTCTTCCTCCTCCTTCTAAAAAGGCCTGGGCTCGGACGCAACACTGTGCGATCCCTGCGAAGATCCCTCTGCAGCGGTCCAGTGGGTTTTAATGCAGAGGGGAAATAAGATCATGGCGGCAGGAGAGGCATGGGCGTCCTTCTCCGGCCATCTGGCGCGTGACGTCTGACGCTGGGGGCGGGCCAAACGTCAAGACGTCATCACGATGAGCCGCAGGTCCTGTAAGGTCAAAGTGAGTATAAAAACCCACAGGTCCTGCGGCATGGCGTCCTCTACAGCGCTGCTTCATTCAAGGAAGCCTTCAGTTTGTGGCAGTCGGGAGCAAGGATGAGCTCACGCTGGGCTCAGGAGCCAAGCCTGCATCAAACACAGGGACTGTGAGTAGCCTGGCTGCAAGCACAGGAAATTAAGCTTGTTTCCTGGTTTTGCTTATCCTTCCCTCCCTTGTATTACAGGGAGAAAAGGATCCAACCACTACTCCCAAGAAATCTAGGAAGTGTGGTATATGCTTAAAGCAGTTGCCCAGTACTGGAGTGAAACCCCTTTGCAAAGAATGTACCTCCAAAGCAGAGTTAAAGCAGAGTCCTCTAGCTTTCTGGATGACATTAAAAAGTTAGTTAAAGAAGAGGTTCACTCAGCTCTAGTCTCTAAAGATCCAAAACCACAAAAAATCGCTCCCCCTCCTCAAAGCATCCAGGATAAATGCTTACTTATATCTGACTCCAATTCTGAGGGTATTTGTGACTCAGACTTAGAGTCAAAGCCAAAAACGTATGATTTATCTGATGAAGACGAATTAACGAATATAAAAGGTTCTTGTTCAATCCGAATGACATTGACAAACTCATTAAAGCTATCAGGGCTACCATTAAAATGGAAATCCCTAAAAAACCTAAGTCCGCACAAGAAGAAATTTTTGGTGGACTAGGAGAAAGAAAAATGCAGTATTTCCCGTCCCAGATAATTTGCAAAAGTTAATTAGGTCTGAATGGGAAAAGCCTGATAAAGGCTCTTTATTCCCAGGGGAATTAAGAGAAGATACCCTTTTAATGTGGAAGACTGCTCAGACTGGGAAACCGTCCCTAAGGTTGATGCCCCTGTAGCTAAGGTAGCAAAGCATACGGCTTTACCTTTCGAAGATTCTGCCCAGCTCAAAGACCCTCAAGACAGGAAAGCGGAAAGTCTGCTAAGGAAAACGTGGGAGGCGACGGCTGCCCTTCTTAAGCCTGGAGTAGCCTCCACCTGTGTAGCCAGAACCCTAAATCTTTGGAAAGTCTGCCATTGTTAAAAATGGCAACGAGTTTTCTGGCAGATGCAGCAGTAGAGTCAGTTAAGCTTTCTGCAGGTACAGCGGTTCTATCTAACTCTGCAAGGAGTGCATTATGGCTCAAGGCCTGGGGTGGAGACATAAACTCAAAAAATAGGTTAATTTCTCTTCCTTTCCATGGGCAATACGTCTTTGGGTCAGACTTAGACAAAATTCTAGATAACGCAACTAACAAAAAAAGAGGGTTCCCTGAGGATAGATTCAGAAGACAAAGAAAGGCAGAATTTTCGTGACCGAAAGTATCAAAGCGAAAGTAAAAAAGATAAAGGAAAGTCCGGGAGATGGAGCTATGCTATGGGGGGCAGGGGCATAAATTTTCTCTTCAACCCCAATAAAACAGAATCCCCCTTTCCCAGTACCAAACAATGACGCCATTCAGGTAGGGGGAAGACTAAGTTCCTTCCTAACATCTTGGGAACAGATAACATCAAACAGATGGTTATTAAATATTATAAGAGAAGGATACAGAATAGAGCTAGAATCTCTCCCTACTCAAAAATTCGTCATCACTACACTACCGCCTTCTCAAATGGGTACCTTAAAAGAAAACATAAAAATTTTACTTTCAGCTTAGCAGCAATAGACACAGTCCCAGTGAATCAAATAGGACAAGGTTTTTATTCCCGTCTCTTTATAGTACAAAAACCCAACGGAAAATCAAGGGTAATAATAAACCAAAAAAACTTAAACACGTAAAAATACGTAAAATATCAAAAATTCTAAATGGAGACATTAAAATCGGCAGTAAAACTGATAAAAAAGAATGCGGTAATAGCCACAATAGATTTAAGGGATGCCTATTACCACATCCCAATACACAAGTCATCTAGGAAATTCCTGAGGTTTGCAGTACAATCAAAAGGTCAAGTGCAGCATTATCAATTCACATTTCTCCCGTTTGGCATATCTTCAGCTCCCAGAACCTTTACAGAGGTCATGGCAGAGGCAGTTTCCTCCCTAAGGTAGAAAGCAATTTGTATCATTCCATATCTGGACGATCTCCTAAAAGTGGCAGATAACAAATCCTTACTGGAGAATCATCTAGAAATAGTTCTAAATAATCTCCAGAGACTAGGTTGGATTATCAACTGGGAAAAATCTGATTTGGTCCCAACCAACCAAATATTTTTTTTTTTTAGGAATAAACCTTAATTCAATCTACCAAAGATCCTTTCTCCCACCACAGAAAATAGAAAAGCTTAAGATAAAGTTGAAAAAGTTCAAAAGGGAAAAATTCTGCACGATACGTCAAGCAATGAAGGTGCTAGGAAGTCTATCATCATGCATCCCAGCAGTAGCTTGGGCGCAGTTTCATCTCAGACCTCTTCAAAAAAAAATTTAAACAGGTGGAACAGGTCTCAGAAAACCCTGGACAAAATAATTTTCCTAAATGTCAACATAAAAAGATCACTAAATTGGTGGTTGAAGGAATCCAATCTAAACAACGGCGTATTCTGGGCTCAGGAACAACCAGTATCGGTCACAACACACGCAAGTGCCCAGGGGTGGAGAGTGGTTATTCAGGAAAGATCCTATCAGGGGAAGTGGCCAGAATACATGAAGTGCCAATCCTCAAACTTCAGAGAACTAAAAGCAATTTGGGAAGCGTTAAAGAGTACACGTCAATCTCCCCATTACCTTCTCCAGTCGTTTCCTGTCCCTTGGGATGAGTGGAAAGCTGGCAGGCTCCCTCCTGCCGAAGTTCTATGCACCTAGCCTGCGGTAAGTATTCCCTGCTTGTCAGGAGGGCTGTGGCAGAGCTGCGGACGTTGGGGGCGAGATTCGGTCTCCAACCGCATGCTTGTGGCATAAGTCCTGAGTTCAGGCTGGCCCGGACGGTGCACGGGCTCAGAGGAAGCCTGTTGCAGGGCCAGAATGCGGGCGGGATCTCTGGGCCGAGATCTCGCGAGATCCGGTCACGTGACCACAGCCGGACCATGTGACGGGCCGGCAAGTCATGTGACCAGGAAGTGGTTCAAATTTGGCGGCCGGAAGCTGCAAAAACGCCCCAGAGTGTCTCCAGCAAAGGAGAGTGGATGCCTCATGTCTCTGCAGCAGGAGAAGCCTTCTGATGCCCCTAAGGCTCCCAGTCCGGTAAGCCTCCTCCTCTGGAGTAATTATATATATATATATATATATATATATATATATATATAATCACCTGTGAGATTTTGTTTTGTAATCCTGGTGACGGCTACCCCACTCCTTCCCCTGCACTAAAGAAGAGCCCTGCTCTCTTTTTTGTACTTGCAGAGTAGAGAAACTGGAAGAAGTAGGGAATCTGCACAGAAGAAAAAATGCGCTATTTGTAAAAAGCAACTGTCAGGACATAGCAAAAAACTTATCTGCCAAAATTGTACTGACAAAATCATGGCTGAGGAGTCCCCTTCTCTAGTGGAAAATTTACAATCCATTATAAGAGAAGAAGTGAGTTCAGCAGTGGAAGCAAAAATGGCGTCTAGAAGGGGATATGTAGGATGACGATTTTAAGGATTCATCGGACTCAGGATCCTCCTCTGATGAGGAAGTCAGCGGTCCGTTATGCTCATTAGAAGACACTGACTTTCTCCTGAAAGCTTTAAGATCAACTCTGGATATTGAAGAATTTAGACAGTCTCAGTCGGTTCAGGATCAGATTTTCAAAGGGCTGGGTGATGGGAAGAGGAGAGTATTCCCCATCCATGACAGAATCCGAAAGCTTATACAGGGCGAGTGGAAGGACCCAGGAAAAGGGCCGGTACTTCAAACATCTTTAAAAGAAAATATCCCTTTAGTGAGTAAGATTCGGCTCTTTGGGCTAAAACGCCAAAGGTTGACGCCCCTGTTGTGCGAATCTCCAAAAAGGCAGTCTTGCCTTTTGAAGATGTCGGCTTATTAAAAGATGCTATGGATAAAAAATGACAATCCGTATTTAAAAAATCTTGGGAATCCAATACCGCTATGTGGAGGCCTAGCATAGCTGCCACATATATGGCTAGATCTCTGGCTCTCTCAGCTGGAAGAGCACCTGGTCTCTGGCACCCCCAGAGAGGATATCCTGGCCTCCTTGCCCGTTTTGAAACAGGCCTCTAACTTCCTGGCAGACGCTTCTGCCGATCTTGTAAAGTTATCAGCTAGATCAGTGGCTCTTTCTAATATGGCAAGGAGATCAGTCTGGTTACGCTCCTGGTCAAGCGATACTGCTTCAAAGAATAAGCTCTGCAGTATCCCTTGTGATGGAGATCGTCTATTCGGTTACATCTTAGATGATATTCTTGAAAAGGCCTCTGATAGAAAAAAGGGTTTTCCGCCAGAGTCCAGGTTCTACCAACAGCGCTGTTCCTTTCGTCCCCAAAAAAAGGGTAGACAGGACCGTAGAAAAAGATCCCTCTAGTTCTTGGCAGTCCTCAAAGGGGAGAGGTAGGAATTTCCTCTTTAGCCAGGATAAGTCTAGAAAACAGTCCTCCCAATGACGCCATGGGCCCGCTGGGGAGGGAGGTTGAAGGAGTTTGTCCCTTCCTGGGAAAAGATTTCAAACTCAGCCTGGGTCCTAGACGTAATCTGTCATGGATACCAGCTGGAATTTTGCACTCCCCCCTCCAGACAGATTTGTATTAAACAGAAAATTGAAGTCAGATCACAGTCTCCTAGAGTCTCAAATTTCCCTTTTTGTTAGAAAAAAGAGCCGTGGTTCCAGTTCGAGCACACCAGGAAAGAAGGGGATTCTACTCCCCAATTTTTCTCGTTAAAAAACCAAATGGCTCCTTCAGAGCAATAATCAATCTAAAGCTACTCAACAAGTATATAAAATACAAGAAGTTCAAGATAGAGACAGTAAGATCTACAGTGAACCTCTTAACTCAAAACTGCTCCAGGGTAACACTCGACCTGGCGGACGCATATTACCATGTTCCAATCCATCTGAAACATCAAAAATATCTACGTTTCACCGTTTTCATGGGAGAGCGTCCTCTCCATCTCCAGTTTCAGGTGTTGCCTTTTGGCTTGGCCTCAGCACTCAGAGTGTTCACAAAGATTATTGCAGAAATCTCAGCTTCTTTCCACCAGAAGGGGATAAACTTCGTACCCTATTTGGACGATTTTCTCATTACAGCAGCCTCCTAGACTCGGTTGCAGTTCCAAGTGCAGTTTGTCCTGGAGACCTTAAAGACCCTAGGTTGGAAACTAAATCTGGAGAAATCAAATCTATCACCCAGCCGAAAAATGATCTTTCTAGGTATTCTTCTGGATTCCAGCCAGATGACCTCTTTTCTTCCAAATCAAAAGATTCGGGACATCAAATCAAAGATTTCATCTTTTTACGCCAGAGAAAGGTCACGTTACGAAGAATTATGAAAATTCTGGGACTCATGACCTCGACGATTCCTGCGGTGAGATGGGCCCAGGCTCACAGGAGACCACTACAGGAATTTCTGCTCAAACAGTGGAACAAGAGCATCTTCTCCCTGGAAAAGACTGTTGCCTTACCTCCAAGGGCCAAACTCTCCTTGAGGTGGTGGCTGAACGAAATAAACCTAATCAAGGGGGTCCCTTGGAAGCTCTCCAATCAGATAGTGGTAATAACAGACGCAAGCGGGGCAGGCTGGGGAGTCCATTGTCGGGGTCGGCTGTTACAGGGGTCCTGGGATGCAGAGACCCTTCCCCTTTCCTCAAACGCCAAAGAGCTTCTGACCGTGTATATGGCCCTAAAAGCCCTGGCTCCAGTCATCCGAGGACAAAGTGTCAAAATCCTCTCCGACAACTCCACCACGGTGGTATATCTCAACAAACGGGGGGCGCAAGAAGCAGTTCCCTTTGTCAGATAGCATCTCGGATCTTTTCTTGGGCAGAGTCAAACATCCAGTCCATAACCGCTGTCCATCTAAACAGGGACGAGAACACACTGGCGGACTTCCTGAGCAGGAAGAGAATTTGGCCAGGGGAGTGGAGCCTCAAAAAAGTTGTGTTCCAGAACATCTGCAGCAGGTGGGGAGTCCCGATAATAGACCTTTTTGCTTCTCAGAACAAACAGGTGGACCTTTTCTATTCCCTCTCGGCGAAGGACCATCCGGTGAGAGTGGATGCCTTGGCAGGCCCTTGGCCGTTGAGTCTTCTTTATGCATTCCCCCCCTTTCCAGCTCATACCAAAGGTTCTGCCAAAGATAATAGAGGAACAAGCCCATGTCATCCTAGTGGCACCATACTGGCCCAAAAGGCCTTGGTTCTCCCTCCTTCTGAACCTCTCCAAGGGAGACTCTGGACCCTTCCACAGTCTCCAGACCCCCATCAGGGCCCAGCTTGGCATCCGGCAATCTGCCGACTAAAATTGACAGCTTGGAATTTGAACGTTTAATTTTGAAGTCCAGGGGCTTCTCTGATGCAGTTACCACCCTGCTCTATAGCAGACAGCAAGTAACTTCCAATATCTACTGGAGAATTTGGAAAACCTTCCTTTCATTTGCCAAGGAATCCTGGAATCCATCTCTTCCTCCAGATATGAAGGTAATCCTAGACTTCCTTCAGAAGGGGCTAGATAAAGGTCTTTGTGTCAGTACCATCAAGGTCCAGATTTCAGCCCTTAGTGCTTTCTTGGATATAAGATTGGTGGATTTGGATGTGGTCAAGAGGTTCATTAAGGGAGCAAGCAGACTTCACCCAGTTTTTAGATCTACGGTTCCGCCTTGCGACCTTAATTTGGACCTTTCCATCCTTATGGACCATCCCTTTGAGACTCTTGAGTCAATCCCCCTAAGGTTGCTGTCCTTTTAAATCCGCTTTTCTCATATCACCTCAGCTAGGAGAGTGGGAGAGATTCAGGCTCTATCCTGCAGACCTCCATACCTATCTATCCTTCACGACAGAAGTATATTGAGACATGAGCCCTTCTTCTTACCAAAAGTATTCTCAAAGTTCCACTGTCAACAGGAGATCTCCTTAGGAGATCCTCCCACCTTCTGCGCACAGGCAAAATCTTCAAAAGAAAGACGATTCCACCATCTGGATGTACGCAGATGCATACTTGCCTATCTGGAAGCCACGAAAAGACTGAGAAAATCCGACCGTCTTCTGGTCCAGTAAGCAGGCCAAAACAGAGGGCAGGCAGCATCAAAAATTACTATCGCCCGCTCGATAACAATGACCATTGCAATGGCCTATACAGTTAAGGGTCTTTCTCCTCCAGAGGGTTTGAAAGCACATTAAACTAGAGCAATTTCCACCTCTTGGGCAGAATCCGCCTCCGCCTCCTTGTCTCAGATCTGCCAAGCCGCTACATGGTCCTTCCACCTTTTTCAACCACTATAGGTTGGATGTTCAATCCAATTCGGATTTGTCGTTCGGACGAAAAGTCCTGTCGGCAGCAGTCCCCCTAATGGATTCCTTTGTTATTCCTCCTGCTGAAGTGCCGCTGTGGGAGGCGTACGGAAAAGATAATTACTCTTACCAGTAATTGGATTTTCCGTATAGCCTCCACAACGGCACTGGGTTTTTCCCACCCATTGTTTGCCTGTATTCTATTGTCTATTAAAACTTGGTTTATATCTCCCTACGAATAAAAAGTTACTTCTTCAGCATCATTCTGGTTCCTTTGGTACTTACTGGAGAAGGTAATGGGGAGGAGGCATTTAAACTTCTGCTTTCTACGTCGTTTCCTGTTCCTGGGGGCGAGGTACCCTCCTCTTGCTGAAGTGCCGTTGTTACCTTTAAGCGTAATTATCATCTATTCCATCAATCTTGGACTTTCTTCAAGACGGGTTAGATATGCGACTATCCCCCAATACGCTTAGAGTCCAGGTGTCTGCTTTAGGAGCTTTGTATAACTCCAGTCTTACAAACCACCCCTGAATAACTAGATTTCTGAAAGCAGCAGACAGAATAAGGCCAACGGTTAGGAACATGGTAGCCCTGTGGAATCTTAACACTGTGCTAAAAGGATTAACTTCTGTTCCCTTTGAGCCTATAGATTCAATCTCCATTAAATGGATTACCCTAAAGACCATATTTTTAGTAGCGATAACATCAGCCAGAAGGGTTTGCGAGCTACAAGCATTGTCCATTCAGGAACCTTTTTTTACTATCTTTCAGGACAAACTGGCGTTCAGGTTAGATCCTACCTTCCTCCCTAAGGTAGTTTCTACCTTTCATAGGTCTCAGAATATAGTACTCCCATCATTTTGTTCAAACCCCAGGAACGAGCAAGAAGCCTCCTTCCATACTCTGAATGTTAAAAGAGCGGTTCTTAGTTATGTAGAAGCAACTAAACAATGGAGGATTGACAAAAATCTGTTTATTCAATTCTCTGGCCCAAACAAAGGTAGGAAAGCAGCCAAAAGCTCTATATCCAGGTGGATAAGGTTAGCTATTTCGGAGGCTTACAAAGCTAAAGGGAAGGAAGCCCCCTCTTCACTCAGTGCGCATTCCACTAGGGGTATGGCCGCCTCTTGGGTGGAAAGGGCATCAGCCTCTCTGCAGCAGATCTGTAGAGTGGCAACTTGGAAAAGAGTACACACTTTTACCAAACACTACAAAATTGATACCTTTACTAATGAAGACATGGCTTTTGGTTGGAAGGTCCTCTCCGCCATTGTCACCCCCTAATAGTTTTTTCTTTGGTATTGATTCTCAGGATGTGGTGTCATGGAGACTGGGGAACGACTGGGGAAATGAGTATTACACTCACCGGTAATCCGGTTTCCTGGAAGTCTCCATGACACCACATGAATCCCACCCTTTTTTTCTTTTTGTTGCATATATACATACCGGTTGGTATACTCAATCTAATTTAACTTTATTATCCCTCTTATCCTGGGTCCTCGTTAAAATACACTGCCGATGGAGGGAAGGGGTAGTGTTTTTAAATCTCTGTGTTTTTCCTGTCCGATCAGGAGGAATCGATCTCATGATGTGGTGTCATGGAGACTTCCAGGAAACCAGATTACCGGTGAGTGTAATACTCATTTCATACAAAATATTAATACATTTCTGACCTTTTACCGTACATAACATTTTTCCCAGTTAAAGTAAGCAAGGAAGCCAGGGGCGTACATAGAAGTCACTGGGCCCCATAGCAAGATTCTGATTGGGCCCCCTAACCCCGCCCACTACCCACCCCTGGCCCATCGCACCTCCTGTCCTGGCTCCTCCCCTGCCACACTCCCATTTTTCAATAAGGAAATGTATACATACGTTCCTACACATAACACAGTGATGGCACTCTGATTGCCGAAAATGTATTAGTGTTATCTGCAGTCCTATGTAAAACCACAGATAACACTAGTGTAGCTCATGTGGTAGTGTTATCTGCAGTCCTATGTAAAACCACAGATAACACTAGTGCTGATAATGTGGTAGTGTTATCTGCAGTCCTATGTAAAACCACAGATAACACTAGTGTAGCTCATGTGGTAGTGTTATCTGCAGTCCTATGTAAAACCACAGATAACACTAGTGCTGATAATGTGGTAGTGTTATCTGCAGTCCTATGTAAAACCACAGATAACACTAGTGTAGAACATGTGGTAGTGTTATCTGCAGTCCTATGTAAAACCACAGATAACACTAGTGCTGATAATGTGGTAGTGTTATCTGCAGTCCTATGTAAAACCACAGATAACACTAGTGCTGATAATGTGGTAGTGTTATCTGCAGTCCTATGTAAAACCGCAGATAACACTAGTGTAGATCATGTAGTAGTGTTACCTACGTCATTAGTGTGCCTCCCACGGACTCCATGCTGGCAGCGCTGCCTCCTCTTTCTTCTTCTTCTTGCCCTGCACAGAATGTCCTGATGTAGCTGCGTGAAGACATAGGAACATGTGGGCATGATGATAGTGACACAAAGACAGGGACACAGACACACACACACACACAGGAACACAGACACACACACATATAATAAATAGGATCACCAACATATTTCATATATATATATATATATATATATATATTTTTTTTTTTTTTTTGAGAGAGAGAGAGAAAGACAGAAAGACAAATACATGCATAGGCATAGACAATAGATACACATATTATAAATAAATAAATATATATATATATATATATATAGACACATGCATTCATACAGATACATAGACACACACACACTATATATATATATATATATATATATATATATACACACACATACACACAACACCCATACATAGATATATATAGACACATATAAACACACATACATAGATAAATATGGACACATATACACACATGCATACATAGAGATATAGATATATATATATATATATATATATATATATAGAGAGAGAGAGAGACACATATATACATACACACATGCATTAATAGATATACTGTATATACACACACACATAACAAACATAGATTGGTCACTTACCTTTCTACATGGAGGCTGCAGGAGAGGAGCAGTCAGGAGGCACGTAGGAGGAGGGAGAGCACCGCTGATGGCATGCAGAGGTTTTTTCTCTCTGACCTCTGCATGCTTCCTTCCGAGCGCGCGGACCTGGCAGCATCAATCAACGTCAGCAGGCACGTGTGTAGAGCCGGCTCCTCATTGGCTCAGCATGCCTGCTGACGTATAATGCTGCTTCCCTGCGGTCCTCCAGAGCCTGCATTCCCGAGTCCTGACGGGGACGGGGCCTACCATGCGCTCCGGGCCCCCCTGTGCCGCGGGCCCCATAGCAGTGGCGTTCCATGCCTATATTGGCGGTACGCCACTGAAGGAAGCATATTAACATGTAATGAACTCCCATTAAAACGCAGGCTTTGACAATAAAATACATATCCTATTAAATATGAAGAACAATGTTATTTGTTACTGAAATTGCTCATATTCAGGCTGTAAGTGGTAGATGATTTTATAAGTACCTAACTTAGAGGTGCGATAGGGCAGACCAGGATAACATCATAAAGATTGAATTTTCTCACCATGTATATGTGTGGTTCCTATGGGTCCTTAAATGTCCTATTACGTTAATGGCTATCTACACCTTTGGAGGCAATTTTTGTTTATGATTGCATTTTACTCATTTTTGGCTACAAATCTAATTTTCAATTGGCCTTTATTAAAAATATTGAGGCATTCTTTCACAAAGGATTAAGTGTTTTTTAGAGTTTTTTACTTTTACTTTCGCTTTGTGTCGGTGTTCTGTTATTTTTCGCTATCTGTGAACTTTCCATACCCTCGTCATTTCCGGTTGTGACGCAGCCGCACTGGAAGTGACGTTTGCGGGTGAGGAAGGAGGTGTGTCACGCCGCTCGCTTACTGACTGGCTGAGTAGGATTTGGCGCAGGCGAGCGCGGCTAACTGAATGTGCCTAGGCTAGGGAAAAATCACGGCCAATTGTGCATGCACCGAGGGTAGGGAAAAATTACGGCCCACTGCGCAAGCACAAATACAACATCGCTATTCGAATCATGCCCAACACTAGTGCTTAACAGAAGGAAATTTGGTGTCATTAAATATCCTGCCCTTGACAGTTAGCCACCATTGCTTTTGTTTGCAGTGGTGTTTTGAACAAGAAAGCTGGATTGCTATAGATTGGAACCATTGTTCTTAGCAACAAATCCAGGTTCTGTTTGGGATCCCATGACTATTGGGTTTGCGTATGGAAACGCTGTGGTGAGCGCTACAATCCTACCGTTGCTTTGGAATAACAAACTGCTCCAACTGCTGGTTTGATGATCTGGGGGCCATCACATACAATAGTTGGTTGCCCCTAGTAGTGATACAAATAGCACTAACAGCTCAGCGATATGGCAGGAAATCCTGTCACCAAATGTGTTGCCTCCCATGGCAGGGCTTCCATCTGGCATTTTTCAGCATTTTCCCACAAACAGGGGTTTCCCAGGAATATCTCTCGGAGTTTGCAACACCTTCTTAGGCTGCCCAATTGACAGATTTATTGCCAATTGAGCATTTATGGGGCCAGTTGGCATGTTATCTTTGGCAACCTAAGCGTGTGCAGGACCTACAGGCCCAGCAGTATCTTTGGGCAAATGTGGCTCAGAATACCATATGGAACCTGTATGCTTACATGCTCAACCATATCTTATTGTGTATCCAGGCTAAATGAGGCCCAACAGGGTACTAGAGCCTCTTTTCAGTTGTACAGTTTTCCCAATAAACTTAACTTTTCCCTCTAATATTTTAATCACTTACATATATCATCATTAACAGGACTGGATTGGGACTGAAATTCCACTCTGGCATTTTAAAACAGATATTCCATTTGCTATGTGGAAAATGTCAGAGCTGAACCCGGACATACCTCCATTTTCACCCAGGCAGCCCCTCTGACTTGAGCATCGGAGCAGTTCATGCTCTAATGCTCTCCTTTGCCCTGCACAAAATCACAAAGCATTTTCCAGAGTTCCAGTGACGATCCGGGCTCTCCATGGGGCTGCCAGGAAGCCTGGTGACAACACCGGCACTGATGGGTGGGCTTTAGTTAAAGCTAAACCACACCCATCAGAGCCGGTGATATCACCAAGCACACTGCCAGATGCTCCGATACTAACATTAGGGGTGCTGCCTGGGTGAAATTATGGGTATGTCCGGGTTCAGCTCTGAACCCGGACAACCCCTTTAAATATATACTGTACACACACACCACAGCGCTAATGGCACATTTGTATGGACTGCAAAGAAAAAGGGGATCAGTCAGCACATCCCAATGTGCAGGTACATGCCGCAATGGCTAGAAACACTATGAAAAACGACAATGCAACAGCACTCTGCAAACACAAATGAAGTAGAATAATGACATAGTTGCAAATTGCGGATCCGCAACACATCATGCCAGCACTCCCCATAGAGAAGCCTATTCTTGTCCGCAGGCTGCGGACAAGAATAGGACATGCTCTATCTTTTGCGGAGCCGCGGCCGGATGTTTCCGGGCCGAAACCCGGAAGTTCGGGGCCACGGCTCCGCAAATGCGAAAGCGGAGAGCAAATAGTGTGCTCTCCGCATCACGTTCAGCCCCATTCACAATTATTGAAGATGTGTGAATGGGGCCTTAGGTCCGGATGCGTTGCGGATGCATTCAGCGAAAACTGTGCGATTTCACTGGCAAAGCAATTCAGTTTTGCCTGCGATTACGTTCAGTTTTTTCCGCGCGGGTGCAATGCGTTTTGATGCGTTTTTCACGCGCGTGATAAAAAACTGAATGTTTACAAACATCTCCTAGCAACCATCAGTGAAAAACGCAACGCACTTGCTTGCGGATGCAATGCGTTTTTGCGCGAAAAACGCAGAAAATAGAACATGCTGCTATTTTCACGCAAAGCACACGTGATGCGTGAAAAAAACGCTCATGTACACAGACCCATTTAAATGAATGGGTCAGGATTCAGTGCGGATGCTATGCATTCACGTCACGCATTGCACCCGCGCAGAAAATTCGCTTGTGTGAAAGGGGCCATCTGCTGCTCATATAGGGTGGCACAGTACCTTGCAGATAAAAGTCATTTAATTTTTACCCTGCCTTTAATATAATTGCAGTTGCCTGCCAGTGTGTTTTAGGCCCACAGACTGTACTGTGCCCTCTGCCCACCACTCATATAGGGTGGCACAGTACATTGCACAGCTCACGTGACCTAAAATTCAAACTAAGCGGACCGAGCATGGGTCTTTTTCCATCTCTTGGTTCCTAAAATCTATTCGATACACATCCCCTGATAGGGGACGTAGAGAGAAGAGGACGTCAGATCTATCCAATCGGACGCAGGACAGCCAGGGGCGCACTCAGACAATCAGTAGATGAATAATGGTTAACTTTATTAGTCTATCTAATAAAGTTAACCATTATTTAATTACTGATTGTCTGAGTGCGCCCCTGGTTGTCCTTCGTCTGATTGGATAGATCTGACGTCCTCTTCTCTCTACATTGAGCTGACCGGCGGATTGGCCACCGCCAAAGGCCTTTGGACAAGCTCCGGCTGCACCGACGATCCCCCCCCTTCTCATCTTCTCCTCACACCTTCATTGTGGTTGTGCCCACATTTTTTTACAACCAAAATAGGTGAGCAAGCCTTTACCTTTGATTTTTCTCTACCCATTATCTTTGACGTTATTACCCTATGAGCGCCTTTATCTCTCTTTAATCGCCATTATTTGCTGATAGGAGACGTAACAAGTATTAAACTGATAGGAATAGTACTACTTAACACACCACTCATATAAGGTGGAACAGTACATTGCACGGCGTACGTGCAGTGCCCCATATTGGAAAGAAGAGGACCGACCAACTATCTTTTTCCATCTCCCGGTTCCTAAAATCTATTCCATACACCGGCCCCTGATAGGGGACAAAATAGAGATTAAACTGGTAAGAACAGATTTTTTTAGTTAAAAAAAAAAAGGACAGCCTCTGCGGAGCTGGGTATTTTTTGGCTGCGTTACTGAATGCTCATGCACAATGGCAGTAGGCTCATGCGTCCTTTTGCGGAGGTGACAAACCTGGTCAGTCAAACCCAAGGCAACATCATCATTCTCATCCCATATGCGTTTTTTTCTGGAGCGTGCACTGTGAAGAGTGCTGGATCAGGCCGTAGATTAGCATGAAGAGTAACAGTTGTGGTCACCATCACCACCAGAAGCAGCCTTGTCGTCGTCGATTGCTGGACCTGCGGCAACGCAGAGAGAGGAGTTTGAAGAAGAGGAGTCAGAGGAGAAAGGTGGCTTTGAGAAGGTGGAAGACCAACCACAGCAAGCGTCCCAGGGGAATTGTTGAACTTGTCACCTTTCGGGGACCCTTGGTATTGTACGTGGCTGGGTGGAGGAAGAGACCTTCAATGACGTCAGTGAGGACAAGGAACGGGACATGGCTAGCTTGGTATCCAACCTTGTGCAAATGGGGAGTTTGCGGTAGTGCAAATGGACTGTTTGCGGTTGTTTGCGGTGCATTAAACGGGGAGTTTGGTCTGTCACTGTGAAGTGGCCGTAAACCTTACACTACCTGATCGATACAAAATCATACCTGATCGTATACACAAAGTGGATGTTTTAAATCACGTTATTCCAAACAATTTAGGAATGTTAGGTGATTTATGCCCTTTATGGATTAAAACCCGACTCTGCGTCAACTACGTAATTTTCCATGGGAGTTTTGCCATGAATCCCCCTCCGGCATGCCACAGTCCAGGTGTTAGTCCCCTTGAAACAACTTTTCCATCACTATTGTGGCCAGAAAGAGTCCCTGTGGGTTTTAAAATTCGCCTGCCTGTTAAAGTCTATGGCGGTTCGCCCGTTCGCGAAAAATTTTACGTTTGCGATATCTCTAATGACCGACAGAAGAGTCGACCACCGAGTGATCATCTCGGCGCTCAAGGCAGACCTAGGAGCAGGGAGCCTCTCCGCTAGCAAAGCCTGGTAATGAGGCCAAACACAGAACCTCGCTCCTGAAGCTAAGAAGCAGGTTTGCGGCTGATGGGAGACCGAGTGCGCCTTTGGCACCCTGTTTCAGTACCCCCCCTTTTACGAGGGGCCACCGGACCCAAGACTTCAGGGTGTTCTAAATGAAAGTTTCAAACAAGTCTAGGAACATGAACCTCCCTGGCGGGTACCCAAAATTTCTCTTCAGGTCCATACCCCTTCCAGTGAATCAGGTACTGTAAGGAAATATGCACCCTTCTGACATCCACATCTTAAGGGAACCTGTCACTGGGATTTGGGTAGAGCTGAGGACATAGGCTGCTATACAGCCGCTAGCACATCCACAATATCCAGTCCCCATAGCTCTGTGTGCTTTTATTGTGTAAAAAAACTGATTTGATACATATGCAAATTACCTGAGATGAGTCCTGTCCGTGACTCATCTCAGGAACAGGACTCATCTCAGGTTAATTTGCATAAGTATCAAATCAGTTTTTTACACAATAAAACACACAGAGCTATGGGGACTGGATATTGCAGATGTGATAGCGGCCATCTAGCAGCCCATGTCCTCAGCTCTATACCCAAAATCTGGGTGACAGGTTCCCTTTAAACACAACATATTCGACAGCATCACCAACAAGAATGGGCGGAGGCGAGGCCTCCAACGGCACAACAGGTTCAAAATACTTTTTAAGAAGAGATTTATGAAATACATTATGAATGTAGAACAACTCGAGCAGCTCCAACCTAAATGATACCGGATTAATGACCTCCGTGATTTTCTAGGGTCCAAGAAAATGAGGAGCAAATTTTCTAGAAGCAACCTTGAGAGATAGATTCTTGGAGGACAACCATACTTTATTCCCAACCTGAAAGTTCACCCCCTTGGAACGTCTCCTATCGGCCTTGAGTTTGAGAGCTTTGAACCTTTTCTAGGTTCGATTGAACCCGGGCCCAAACTATGCACAGTTCGGAGGAGAGTTTATCCACTTCAGGGTTAGAGGAGGAGACGGATGACTCAGAATGAAAACGGGGATGAAAAACATGGTTACAAAAGAAAGGGGAGACCCCAACAGAAGAATTGACAGTTATTCAAAGCAAATTCAGCCAACAGAAGGAATTTGACCCATAATTGCTGGTCATCAGCAACGTACAACCTCAAGAATTGTTCCACAGACTGATTATGGCGTTCAGTCTGCCCATTACTCTGGACGGTAGGCGGAAGAAAAAGACAATGAAATTTTACATCTTTGACAGAAGGCCCTCCAGAATTTGGACACAAACTGCACACGCCTGTCAGAAACAATATTTTCCGGGATGCCATGTAAACGAACAATCTCTCACAAAAATAGACGCCAAGGTTTTTGCATTCGGAAGTTTAGACAGGGGAATAAAATGAACCATCTTGCTAAACCTATTGACCCCTACCCAAACCACAGTCTTACCCTCCGCCAACGGTAGGTCAGTTATAAAGTCCATCGAGATATGGGACCATGGAGTACTGGGAATGGGTAGGGGTTGTAGTTTACCAGCAGGGCAAGTCCTAGGTGTCTTAGACCTGGCACAAACCTCACAGGCTGACACGTAAGACTTGACATCCCTGGTCAGAGTGGGCCACCAATAAGATCTAGAAACCAGATCCTTAGTGCCTTCAAAACCCGGATGTCTACAAAAGGCAGAATTGTGACACTCCCTCAACAGCTGGAGACGAAATTGTACGGGAACAAACGACTTGGGGTGGATGCCGGTGCCAGATGTTGTTCAGCCTTAATGCTAGCCGAGATATCCTGGGTTAGAGCTGCTAAGAAGATGTTTGCTGGTAGGATGGATTCAGGCGGTGCCTCGGAGGGTTGAAAAGCATGGAAGCTTCGAGATAATGCATCTGCCTTCACATTTTTACTTCCCGGCCTGAACGTAATGGAGAAATCAAAACGGGTAAAAAAATTTAAAAAAACAGAGCCCACCGGGCTTCCCGGGATTCAGCCTTTAGCAGACTCGAGAAACATTAGGTTTTTATGGTCAGTGACAGTTACCCGATGCCTTGCCCCTTCCAAAAAAATGCCTCCACTCCTCAAATGCCCATTTAGTAGCCAGCAGCTCCCTATTCCCCATGTTGTAGTTTCTCTCCGTGGGTGAGAATTTCCTGGAGAAGAAGGCATACGGTCTCAGGTTAGTAAGGCTAGCAGGACCTTGTGAAAAGACTGCTCCTGCGCAGTCCTCGGACGCATCCACCTCCACAATAAAGGCTCTTTCCTGATCAGGCTGGATCAGAATGGAAGTGCTACTAAATGCCTTTTTTAAAGTTTCAAATGAAGAAATGGCCTTGGTAGACCAATTCTCCAAATACGCCCCTTTCTTAGTAAGGTCGGTCAATGGTTTAGCATTTACAGAAAAATTCATGATAAATTTACGATAGTAATTAGCAAAACCCAAAACCGTTGTAAGGCCATCATCGCCCGAGCGTTTTGTCAAGGAGATATAAAAGTGGGATAGTAACACTGAGAACGGCGTCACCGGCACTGGCCATGTTGGTGGAGTAGTCTAAACAGCGCAACAAGACACACAGGTCTCACATGGAGGCCCACTCAGTGGCAGTGAAGTGGTGCTGTTCCACAGAGCAACTGACAAGTGCGTGCTGCAGCTGAAAATCCACTATCGCCTGCTGCTATTCGCACAGTCTCTCCAGCATGTGCAAGGTGGATTTCCCTTGTGGGCACCTTTGCATATGAGGCGGTGAGCGGGAAGGACAAAATTATGCTGAAGCGCAGACAGGTGAGCAGCAGCAAGTTGAGAACGCCGAAAGCACAGACAGCATGGCCCGCACTTTCTGCAGCAGCTCTGACATATAGGGGTAGTTTTTCAGGAATTTCTGAACCACCAAATTAAGCACATGCGCCAGGCAAGGGATGTGCGTCAAACCGGCTAGGCCCAGAGCTGCTACAAGATTTTGCCTATTATCGCACACCACCAGGCCGGGCTTGAGGCCAGTGGCACCAACCACTCATCAGTCTGTTGTTCTATGGCCGTCCACAGCTCCTGCGTGGTGTGGGGTTTGTCCTCCAAACAGATGAGTGTCAAAACTGCCTGCTGTCATTTTCCCCTGGCTGTGCTGAAGTTGGTGGTGAAGGTGTTACGCTGACCGGATGAGGAGGTTTCAGAGGAGGAAGAGGAGTAGGAGGAGGAGGCTACAGGAGGCAAAGAGAAATGCCCTGCAATCCTAGATGGCAGAAGTATATGCACCAAAAAGCTATCAGCCTCAGGCCCAGCCGCCACTGCATTTACTCAGTGTGCTGTTAGAGAGATATAACGTCCCTGCCCGTGCTTACTAGTCTATGTATTGGTAGTTATGTAGACCTTGCCACAGATGGCGTTGCGCCTGATTTTGTTCCCCACTTGTTGGTGCAGGTATGGGAGGGCTCACCTGGAAAAGTAGTGGCGGCTGGGAACGACGTACTATGGGACAGCCAACGCCATAAGGTTTTAGAAAACTCTCCGTCTCCACCACACAGAATGACAGCATTTCAAAGACCAGGAATGTTGAAATGCTGGTATTCAGGGCCAGAGATCGCGGGTGGGTAGGGGGGTACTTCCGCTTTTGCCCACTGTTTGGAAGATAGACAGCTGAACGATGCGATGGGACATTGTGGTGCTGCTTGTTTAAGGTGACGGACATGATGGCGTTGCTGACACATCCTCTGTTTGCGGGGTGACCGGTGTCACTGTCAGTCCAGAGGTGGAGGAAGAGGCTGAGACTGCAGCAGAAGAGGGAGCACCTTTCTTGATTTTGGAGGTGTTTACTCCACTGCAGCTCGTGCTTTGCACTTAGATGCCTGTTCATCCAGGTTGTGCTCAGGTTAATGCCTCGCTTCAGGCTCTGATTGCACAACGTGGGAACCACTCATGTCTTGTCGTCTGCACATTTTCTGAAGAACTTCCACGCCATGGAACTCCTTGGAGCTGGCTTTATTGTGCTCGGTCCCTGGGTGCGGTGGGCAGTAGCAGGCGTACTGTCTAGGGGACGAGGGGACGGCCGCTCTGCTTTTGCATCTTGCTCCCTCTTTTGGTGTGCTGGTGGCTCTGTGTGACCACCGCCTCTCCCTCTGAACTGCACAGGTCACTCGCATGACATTGATTTCATGTGGGGTCTAGGACCTCATCATCCTCCACATCATCTTCCACCCAGTCTTCTCCCCTGCCCTCGTTGTCTGTTTGCACACTGCAGAAATCCTCAGCACTTGGCACCTGTTTTTCATCATTATCAGAGATGTGCTGCGGTGCTCTTCCCATGTCCTCATCCTCAAACATAAGTGTTTGGGCATCGGTGCACTCAATCTCTTCCACTTCTGGGCCAAGGCTAGGTGGATGGCCCTGGGAAACCATGCCAGCAGACTCATCAAAAAGCATAAGAGACTGCTGCATGACTTGGGGCTCAGACTGCTTGACTGATTTGCAAGGGGGTGAGGTGCTAATTATATGCCCATGGCCTACAGGTGCCAACTCTGAGCTTTCAGCAGTGGATTGGGTGGGAGACAATGTGAAGATACTGAAGGTACTGTCAGCCACCCAATCTACTAGCGACTGTACTTGTTGTGGCCTCACCATTCGTAGAGCGGCATTCAGGCCTACTAAATAACGCTGAAGGCTCTGTTGTCTACGCGCACCTGGGGAAGGTGTTTCATTTGGGCGTGTAGCTGGCACAGATCGACCACATCCTCTTCCTGCAACAGGAGCTCCACTAACACCAGCAGCACCACGACCAGGACCATGTCCCCTATCCGTTGCTCTCCTCAATTTTTGCGGATACCCACCGAAGTAACAGACGTTTTTACTAAATTTAGTTCCCTGTCAGCAATGCAGAGCAGGGTTTTTTCACCGGCAAAACTAGGTTAATGTCACCCACCAATGGAACTGATGATTTTTAGAAATTTACCTCCGTCTCACCTATGCAGAGCAGTGATTTGTAAACGGCAAAACTGGCAAAATGTCACCCACCAATGTAACAGATAATTTATACAAATTTACGCTCCTGTCACCTATGCAGAGCAGGGGTTTGTATACGGCAAAACTGGCAAAATGTCACACACCAATGTAACAGAAGATTTTTAGAAATTTACCTTCCTGTCACCTATGCAGAGCAGGGGTTTGTGTATGGCAAAACTGGCAAAATGTCACCCACCAATGTAACACATGATTTTTAGAAATTTACCTTCCTGTCACCTATGCAGAGCCGGGGTTTATATATGGCAAAACTAAGTTAATGTCACTCAATAATGTAACAGACGATTTTTACAAATGTACCTCCCTGTCACCTATGCAGAGCAGGGGTTTGTATATGGCAAAACTAGGAAAATGTCACCCACCAATAGAGATAGCCCGAACTATCCGCCGGCGAACAGTTCCCGGTGAACATAGCTTGTTCACGTTCGCCGCGGCGGGCGAACACATGCGATGTTCGGTCCGCCCCCTATACATCATCATTGAGCAAACTTTAACCCTGTACCTCACAGTCAGCAGACACATTCCAGCCAATCAGCAGCATACCCTCCCTCCCAGACCCTCCCATTTCCTGAACAGTGTAGCTGCTTCTGATTTAATTGGGAAATCGATAGCTAGGCTAGTGTATTCAGTGTCCACTCCAGTCCTCAAAGACTCATCTGATCTCTGCTGTAAGGAGAGCGTCCTGACAGCACCCCAAAAAGCCCTTTTTAGGGATGCAACATTAGTCTGCTTTTTTTTTCTCCATATATATATTGCAGTTGCCTGGCCTGCCTGTGTGTGAGGAGCTGCAGGCCACAGACTGTAGTGTGCCCACTGCCAGTGCCCACCCCTGTCATACCGTGTGGCACAGGACTTTGCATCAAAAAAGGCATTTCATTTTTACACTTTAGTGTAATTTCAGTTGCTTGCCTGCTAGTGTGTGTCAGGCCGACTTCCACTGATTGAAGTGTGCCCACTGCCAGTGCCCACCACTGATACCAGGTGGCACAGTAGCTTGCCGATAAATAAGGCATTTAATTTTTACACATTAGTCTAATTTCAGTTGCTTGCCTGCTGCCAGTGTGTTTCAGGCCCACTTCCACAGACTGTAGTGTGCCCACTGCCAGTGCCAACCACTGATACCGGGTGGCACAGTAGCTTGCCGATAAATAAGGCATTTCATTTTTAGACAGTAGTCTAAATTCAGTTGCTTGCCTGCTGCCAGTCTGTGTCAGGCCCACTTCCACTGACTGTAGTGTGCCCACTGCCAGTGCCCACCACTGATACCGGGTGGCACAGTAGCTTGCCGATAAATAAGGCATTTAATTTTCAGACAGTAGTCTAAATTCAGTTGCTTGCCTGCTGCCAGTGTGTGTCAGGCCCACTTCCACTGACTGTAGTGTGCCCACTGCCAGTGCCCACCACTGATACCGAGTGGCACAGTAGCTTGCCGATAAATAAAGCATTTCATTTTTAGTCAGTAGTCTAATTTCAGTTGCTTGCCTGCTGCCAGTGTGTGTCAGGCCCACTTCCACAGACTGTAGTGTGCCCACTGCCAGTGCCAACCACTGATACCGGGTGGCACAGTAGCTTGCCAATAAATAAAGCATTTAATTTTTAGACAGTAGTCTAATTTCAGTTGCTTGCCTGCTGCCAGTGTGTGTCAGGCCCACTTCCACTGACTGTAGTGTGCCCACTGCCAGTGCCCACCACTGATACCGGGTGGCACAGTAGCTTGCCGATAAATAAGGCATTTAATTTTTAGACAGTAGTATAATTTCAGTTGCTTGCCTGCTGCCAGTGTGTGTCAGGCCCACTTCCACAGACTGTAGTGTGCACACTGCCAGTGCCCACCACTCATACCCGGTGGCACAGTACCTAGCTCGCGTAGTACCACTTATCTAAAAAAAAATGACAGGCAGAGGCAGGCCACCCCGCAGGGCCACGTACCCTGAACCCGAAAAATTCTGAGGACATAGTTGACTGGCTTAGACAGGACACCCAATCTTCAACAGCTTCCGCTAAGAACCTTGACGCACCATCCTCCTCCAGCTCAGCTTCGGTCACCTGCTCTCAAGTTACCATGCTCCTGCTCGCCGCCACCACCACCACTACCACCACAGCCACCACAGCCGCTTCACTTGATCCGTCAGAGGAGTTATTTACACATCAGTTGGATGCAATTTGTGATGCGCAACCATTATTGCCAGATGATGTAGATTACAGGGATATGTCTCAGTCAGGCAGGATTACACACATGGACGTACAGTGTGATGATGATGATGATGATGTTGTACACGCTGCTGCTTTCTTTGCTGAGGTGTCAGATACAAGTGAAGCGGTTGATGAGGACGATGTGTCCACAAATGCCACGTGGGTGCCTGCTCGAAGAGAAGAAGAGGGAGAAAGTTCAGAAGGGGAGACAGAGAGAATGAGGAGACGAGTTGGAAGCAGGGGGAGGTCGTCGCAAGGAGTTAGTGGCACAGTCAGACAGCATGTATCGGCACCCGGGGTCAGCCAGACAGCCCGCCAGTCAACGCATGCTGTTGCCACCACCAGAATGCCGTCATTGCAAAGCTCAGCAGTGTGGCATTTTTTTTGTGTGTCTGCCTCTAATAACAGCAATGCCATTTGCAACCTGTGCCAAAAGAAACTGAGTCGTGGGAAGTCCAACACCCACCTCGGTACAACTGCTTTGCGAAGGCACATGATCTCACATCACAAACGCCTATGGGATCAACACATGAGTACAAGCAGCACACAAACTCAAAACCACCATGCTCCTCCTGGTCCAGCATCTTTAGCCACGTCCACCACTGCTGTCCTCCCTGCCCCCTCTCAACCAACCGCCACTCCGCCTCTCACCTTCAGCAGTTCCTGCTCATCTGCCCACAGTCAGGTGTCTGTCAAGGAAATGTTTGAGCGTAAGAAGCCAATGTCACAGAATCACCCCCTTGCCCGGCGACTGAGAGCTGGCTTGACGGAACTCTTAGCCCGCCAGCTTTTACCATACCAGCTGGTGGAGTCTGAGGCCTTCAAAAAATTTGTCGCTATTGGGACACCACAGTGGAAGGTACCCGGACTAAATTTTTTGTTCAAAAAAGGCAATCCCAAACCTCTACAATGTCATTGAAAGGGAAGTCATGGGATCTCTGGCATACAGTGTTGGGGCAAGGGTCCATCTGACCACTGATACCTGGTCTGCAAAGCACGGTCAGGGCAGGTATATCACGTACACTGCGCATTGGGTCAACCTGCTGACAAGCATGGAATGCGTGGCTCCCCAGCGGAGTTGGTGACACCGCCACGACTTGCAGGCAGACCTACTGCCACCTCCTCTACTCCTATTCCATCCTCTTCAATATCCTCCTCGGCTGAGTCCTCTTCTGCTGCGGCGTCTGGCTGCAAATCAACTGAATTTCCCCAGCTCCCCAGGGGCTATTCCACATCCCGGATACGACAGTGTCACGCTGTCTTGGGGTTGACTTGCCTGAAAGCAGAGAGCCACACAGGACCAGCACTCCTGTCCGCCCTGAACGCACACGTGGATCAGTGGCTGACCCCGCACCAACTGGAGATCGGCAAAGTGGTGTGTGACAATGGAACAAATTTGTTGTCGGCATTGAATTTGGGCAAGTTGTCACATGTGTCGTGCATGGCACATGTGTTGAATCTCATCGTACAACTCTTTGTGTCTAAGTACCCAGGCTTACAGGACGTCCTCAAGCAGGCCAGGAATGTGTGTGGCCATTTCAGGCGTTCCTACATGGCCATGGCGCACTTTTTCCGATATTCAGTGGCGAAACAACATGCCAGTGAGGCGCTTGATTTGCGACAGCCCGACACGTTGGAATTCAACACTCCTAATGTTCGACCGCCTGCTCCAACAAGAAAAAGCCGTCAACGAGTATTTGTATGACCGGGGTGCTAGGACAGCCTCTGCGGAGCTTGGAATTTTTTTGCCACGGTACTGGACACTCATGCGCAATGCCTGTAGGCTCATGCGTCCTTTTGAGGAGGTGACAAACCTAGTCAGTCGCACCAAAGCCACCATCAGCGACCTCATCCCATTTGTTTTCTTCCTGGAGCGTGCCCTGCGAAGAGTGCTGGATCAGGCTGTAGATGAGCGTGAAGAGGAAGAGTTGTGGTCACCATCACCACCAGAAACAGACTTGTCATCATCGCTTGCCGGACCTGTGGCAACGCTGGAAGAGGAGTATGAGGAAGAGTAGTCAGAGGAGGAATGTGGCGGCTTTGAGGAGGAGGAAGACCAACCACAGCAGGCACCCCAGGGTGCTCGTTGTTGTCACCTATCTGGGACCCATGGTGTTGTACGTGGCTGGGGGGAAGAACAGACCGTCAATGACATCAGTGAGGACGAGAAACGGGAAATGAGTAGCTCTGCATCCAACCTTGTTCAAATGGGGTCTTTCATGCTGTCATGTCTGTTGAGGGACCCTCGTATAAAAAGGATAAAGGAGAACGACCTGTACTGGGTGGCCACGCTACTAGACCCCCGGTATAAGCAGAAAGTGGCAGAAATGTTACCAAATTACCGAAAGTCAGAAAGGATGCAGCAGTTCAAAACCAAACTAAAAAATATGCTTTACACAGCTTATAAGGGGGATGTCACAGCACAACGGGAATCTAACAGGGGAAGAGGTGAGTGTAATCCTCCTCCTACCACGACCAGGCCGGCAAGGACAGGACGCTTTACAGATGTGTTGTTGATGGAGGACATGCAGAGCTTTTTCAGTCCTACTCACTGGCACAGCCCTTCGGGATCCAGCCTTAGAGAACAACTCGACCGACAGGTAGCAGACTACCTCGCCTTAACAGCAGATATCAGCACTCTGAGGAGCAATGAACCCCTTCACTACTGGGTGTGCAGGCTTGACCAGTGTGCGATAGAACTTCTGGCCTGCCCTGCTTCAAGTGTCCTGTCAGAAAGGACCTTCAGTGCAGCAGGAGGCATTGTCACTGACAAGAGAAGTCACCTCGGTCAAAAAAGTGTTGATTACCTCACCTTCATAAAGATGAATGAGGCATGGATCCCTAAGGGACTGACAGTGAGGAATACGTTTGACTAACAAAAGGCCTGATTACATACCTTGGCCTCAAAATGGTCCCCACGCTGCTGTATTTAATGTCTGCATACCGGATGACTTTTGTGAATTCTCCACCACCAACTAGGGTTCAAGCCGCAATGTTTTAGTCACTTTTCTGCCTGGAAAACATCAATTTTTCCAGCCGCTGCTACAATAGCGGCTGCAACAATGCCATTATTTTTCAGGCATGTGTACATGCCTAATTTTTCTGTCCTATGGTGCAGCACTGTGGCTGCAAAAACAACCAAAAAAAAAAGGCACATACAAGTGTCAATTCCCCTTCGTGATCGTTACCTTGTTGTGGTGAAGGGGCTTGCGTATCACAATGAAGCAATCATCACCTATATGAGTGTGTTGGCAATGTTGCCACACCCCAGATGATAAGGCCGTTGCTTCATTATGGTCAGACCAAAAGTGATCGGATGGCTGGATAATATTTCATAGAAAAAACATTAATTACCTTTTTTTTATATGTTGTATGGGTTTTTAATACATAAAATAAAAAATCATAATAAAGTCTCTTAATAGTTTATTAGAAATAATGCAGACAATTAAAAAAATCCCCATCAATTCCAATACAAAGCAAGTACAGAGCTCAGAACTAAATTATTTCATGATGTCGTAATGGTTCGTTAATTCAACAATGTTTAATCAATTCGACACACGTCCCCGGATAGGGTCCGTAACAGGGATTAAACTGATAGGAATAGTACTAGTTAAAACACCACTCATATAGGATGTCACAGTACATTGCTCTGTGCACGCGCAGTGCCCCAATTTGGGAGTAAGAGGACTGACCAAGCTGCTTTTTCCATCTCCCGGTTCCTGAAATCAATTCAGTTTGGTGTATGAGAGTTTGGTCTGTCACTGTGAAGGCAGTCGAAGGTACCCGGCCTAAATTTTTTTTCACAAAAGGCAATCCCTGATATGGGATATAACAGGGATTAAACTGATGAGAATAGTACTACAGAAAATACCACTCATATGGGGTGTGACAGTAAATTGCACGGCGCAGACGCAGTGACCGTGGATTAAAACAGAGAGGAGGGAGCCAGTTTTTTTTTAACCATCTCCCCGTTCGAAAAATCAATTCAATAAACGGACCCCAGATTGGGGACATAACAGGGATTAAACTGATGAGAATAGTACTACAGAAAATACCACTCATATGGGGTGTGACAGTAAATTGCATGGCGCAGACGCAGTGACCGTGGATTAAAACAGAGTGGAGGGAGCCAGGTTTTTTTTAACCATCTTCCCATTCGAAAAATCAATTCAATAAATGGACCCCAGATTGGGGATGAAACAGGGATTAAACTGATGAGAATAGTACTACAGAAAATACCACTCATATGGGGTGTGACAGTAAATTGCACGGCGCAGACGCAGTGACCGTGGATAAAAACAGAGTGGAGGGAGCCAGCGTTTTTTTAACCATCTCCCCGTTCGAAAAATCTATTCAATAAATGGACCCCAGATTGGGGACATTAGAGGGATTAAACTGATGAGAATAGTACTACAGAAAATACCACTCATATTGGGTGTGACAGTAAATTGCACGGCGCAGACGCAGTGACCGTGGATAAAAACAAAGGGGAGGGAGCCAGCGTTTTTTTAACCATCTCCCCGTTCGAAAAATCAATTCAATTCACCTTTCGGGGACCCTTGGTGTTGTACGTGGCTGGGTAGAGGAAGAAACCTTCAATGACATCACCGGGACATGGCTAGCTTGGTATCCAACCTTGTGCAAATGGGAAGTTTGCGGTTGTGCAAATGAACTGTTTGCGGTGCATTAAAAGGGGAGTTTGGTCTGTCAATGTCTGTGAAGCGGGCGTAACCCTTATCGATACAACCCCGTAACCCTGATCGATACAACATCATACCTGATCGTATACACACACTAGATGTTTTAAACCACGTTGTTAACAAAAAATTAGGATTGTTAGGTGATTTATGCCTTTTATGGATTAAAACCCAACTCTGCGTCAACTATGTAATTTTCCATGGGAGTTTTGCCATGGATTCCCCTCCGGCATGCCACAGTCCAGGTGTTAGTCCCCTTGAAACAACTTTTCCATCACTATTGTGGCCAGAAAGAGTCCCGGTGGGTTTTAAAATTCGCCTGCCTATTGAAGTCTATGGCGGTTCGCCCGGTTTGCCCGTTCGCGAACATTTGCGTAAGTTCGCGTTCGCCGTCCGTGAACGGAAAATTTTATATTCGCGACATCACTACCCACCACCACTCCGCCTTCTCACTCCAGCTAACCTTCCCAGACTTTCGCCCTTTCAACAGGTCTGTCAATGGCGCTGCTATTGTGGCAAAGTGGGGCACAAACCTCATGTAGTACCCTACCATTCCCAGGAAGGACTTTACCTGCCTGGTGGTGACCGGTCGGGGCCAGTTACGTATGGCTTCTACCTTAGTTACCTGCGGCTTGATGACTCCCCGCCCAATAACATATCCCAGATATTTGGTCTCTTCCAACCCAATCGCACACTTCTTTGGATTGGCGGTTAGACCAGCTTTTCTCAGGGCATCCACTACCGCCTGCACTTTGGGCAAATGGCTTTCCCAGTCGGTGCTGTGGATGATTACATCATCTAAGTAGGCCGAGGCGTACGGACGATGAGGTCGCAGCACTATGTCCATTAACCTTGGAAGGTGGCGGGGCGCCATGCAGGCCAAAGGGTAACACCTTGTAGTGATACAGGCCCTGCGGGGTAACAAAAGCGTTTTTCCTTGGCCGACTCCGTTAAGGGTACCTGCCAGTACCCTTTAGTGAGGTCTAGCACAGAAAAATACCGGGCTTGTCCTAAATTCTCAACAAGCTCGTCTACCCGGGGCATGGGATACGCATCAAACTTGGACACTTCATTTAACTTGCGAAAATCGTTGCAGAACCGCAACGTCCCATCCGGCTTGGGTATTAGAACTATGGGACTGGCCCACTCACTTTTCGACTCCTCAATGACATCAAGCTTCAACATTAATTGCACTTCCTCCGCGATGGCCCGTCGCCGAGCCTCGGGTACCCGGTATGGTTTTAACCGGATCTTGGACTGAGGCTCAGTGACGATGTCATGTTGGATGAGAGACGTGCGGCCAGGGAGGTCCGAGAACACATCCGTGTTCCGACTGATGAACTCCCTGACTTCCTGAACTTGTTTGGAAGACAGGCTGTCTGCAATTTTTACCGTGGCTACCGCTTCGCAGGCCTCGAACTGTGGAGCTGGACCCTTCTCACCCAGAAGCCTCTGGCCGGGGCTGTTGTCGTCGGTCGTGTTCCTATCCTTCCACGGCTTTAGTAATTCACGTGGTACACCTGCTCCGGCTTGCGCCGCCCTGGCTGGTGTACCTTGTAATTTACTTCCCTACCTTCTCAATCACCTCATAGGGGCCCTGCCACCTAGCTAGGAACTTGCTGTCAAGGGTGGGTACCAGAACCAAAACCCGATCTCCCGGATTGAAGCCCCGCACCCGAGCCTGACGATTATACACCCTACTCTGGGCTTGTTGCGCTGCCTCCATATGCTCCCGGACCAGCGGCAACACCCTTTCCATCCGGTCTTGCATCTGGGTGACATACTCAATGACACTTTTGTGGGGGACAGGCTGCTGTTCCCATGCTTCCTTGGCGATATCCAACAGGCCCCGAGGGTGTCTGCCATAAAGCAGTTCGAAGGGTGAGAACCCAGTAGAGGACTGGGGCACCTCTCGCACTGCGAACATGAGATAGGGCAGAAGCAGGTCCCAGTCCTTCCCATCTCTAGACACCACCCTTTTTAACATATTTTTTAGAGTTTGGTTTCGACAAGACCGTCCGTTTGCGGATGGTAAACGTACGTCCGCAATTGCTTTATACGCAATAATTTACACAGTTCCCTCATAACTTTAGACATAAAAGGGGTCCCTTGGTCTGTCAGAATCTCTTTTGGCAGGCCCACACGGGAAAACATTTCCATTAACTCTTTGGCAATGAGCTTAGCCGAGGTATGTCGCAGAGGCACCGCCTCCGGATACCGAGTGGCGTAGTCGAGAACTACCAGAATGTGTTGGTGGCCCCTGGCAGACTTCGGTACAGACCCGACTAGATCCATAGCGATACGCTCAAACGGGACCTCAATGATTGGAAGAGACACAAGGGGACTACGGAAATGTGGCTGGGGCTATTTACCTGACAGGTTGGACAAGATTTACAATATTCTTCTACCTCCTTAAACACACCAGGCCAATAAAACCGCTGCAGTATGCGGTCTTGCATTTTCTGCCACCCCAAGTGTCCCCCAAGAACATGTTGGTGGGCAAGCTCCATGACCAGCTTGCGATACGCTGTGGGCACCACCAACTGTTCAACAGATTCACCCCGGATTTGGTTCACCCGATATAACATTTCTTGGTGAACGACAAAGCGGGGAAATATTAACTCAGCCCCTGGCTTCTGGGGTTTACCATCAATTTCCACCAGGCCCTAGTTAGGGTTTGGTCCCGGTGTTGGGCGGTCCCAAAATTGTCTCCGGAGACGTGGAAGTCTGCCAACTCAGGTCCTGGTGGCAAGTCCTCCATGTCTCCCACCATTACACTCAGTGGGGGTGTCTCCCCCTCTATCACAGCAGTGGTGGTCACCCCTACCGCAGGCCGTTCGGACTCGGACTCCCAGGGCTCTGGCCCCCCACTGGAACCAGGCCATTCTGCTAGGGTTGCCCCTGTCTCAGGGCTATTAGTCACTTTCATCTCAGGCCATAGTGACGGAAAACCAGGGAAGTCTCTCCCAATTATTAGTTCATAATGTAGCTTTGTGGAGATCGCCACTTCACAAGTCCATGTGCCGGCCGCCGTGGATAGAGACATTACAGCAGTGGGATAGTCCTTTAAGTCTCCATGTATGCACACCACACCAACTTTCCGGCCCGTATACTGGGTGGGCTGTACCAGGGCAGCACTTACCAGGGTTACTAGGCTCCCTGAGTCCAACAGCGCCACTGCCAGGTTATCACCCACTTGCACCTGGCACAGGTGACGATTGTCTACTGTCTCGGGGGTGCCGGTTGCACACAGTCTCCGGGCATACATGGAAGCCCTGTACCCATAATTAATCTCCATGGGTTCTCCCCACTGTGGACAGTCGGCCCTTACGTGGCCAGGCTCGTGACACCGCCATCAGACTATTGGGGCCGGGTCTACAGGGGGTACACCCCGAGCAGGTTTCTCGGGTACCAGTCGTCGGGACTGGATGGGAGACCTCCGGGGTTTGACCGGCCCCCTCCCAACAACACCCCCTTTCAAGTTTTGTGTAGCCTCATAGCGCTCCACCAGGTCGACCATTTCTAGGGCATTGGTGGGTGATACCTGGCCGATCCAGTGCTGAAGGGGGTAAGGCAAGGCCCTCCAGAACATGTCAGCCAGCAGACGGTCTAGCATAGCAGTCGGACTTAGAATATCAAGCTGCAGCCATTTTTGCAACCTGTGCAGCAACTCATAGTACTGCGGCCGGGCGGGTTCAGCCGCTTTAAAGTCCCACTGGTGGACCCGTTGAGCCCGGACTAACACGTTTACCCCCAGCCTGGCCAGGATCTCCCCCTTCACCGTGGGGTAATCAGCAGCCTGGTCATCTGCTAAGTCAAAAAAAACTTGTTGGGGTCCGGATGCCAGGAACGGAGTGACCAACTCAGCCCATTGGTCACGAGGTAACTTCTCCCTCACGGCCACCTTTTCAAAGACCGCCAGATACGTCTCCACATCGTCCAAGGGGGTCATCTTTGGGATCGCCGCACGGACCGCTTTCCGGGCATCATGGTCGTGGCGGGGCGCTCCTGCAGCTTGTAACGCCATCACGTGCTGTAAAAGTAGTTGGTTGGTCTCCCGCTGCTGCACGTTAGCCTCCATGAGGGCTTTCACAGCCGCCTCCATGTTGCCAGAAATTCCTGTTTGCAACTTTGCCGGTTTTATATATGCCATGCACTTGTGCTCAGCAAAACAAAAACAATTCGGCGTTCACGCCAGCCTCACTGCGCATGCCCGCATCCGACACCAAATGTGGGGAGTCACTCTGGTAGATAGCGGTGCGGGTGCAGTACAGAGGCAAAACAGGGAGCCCAGAAGGTGCAATAATCAGTGTTTTATTCACACTTGCACAAAATAAACAATAAACAGTCTCTTGGTGTTAAATCACACACATCCGAAATCATGAGGCAAAACAAAACAGTTCAAAACAGGTTCCAGTCACCTGGGAGGTTTTAGGTGCAGGTTCGCACCTGGCTGTCAATCCAGCCGCAAGGCGATCGACCTCAGGCTTCCAGGCCGTCTGCACTCCTCCTTGCTTGGGCTCTTGCTTCCAGCCCAGAGAACTCCACACAGCACAGAATGGATCAGAACTCCCAAACTCAGATGATTCCACAGCCTAACAGCAGCTCCAGGATAATCACACTCAGCTGCTGAGGAGGCTGCCTTTTAAAGGCCCGGATAAAGTCCGGCCTGGACCGTGGGGAATAGGCACCCACCCAACTCTTTGCCTACTCCCAGTAAGAGCCGGCCCGGATTGGCTTTGCAGCCAAACTAAAAAACAAGGTGTCAAACAGCACTAGCTGCTGCTGACACACGAAAACCCGGCTCTTACCTCACCGAGGCCAGGAACCTCAGTGACACGTACCTGCCATCGACCACGGTACCTTGCACCCTCTTACACCATTCAGTTTATTTTATTTTATGTACTGCATTTCAGACTTTAGGTGGATCTTACCTGGTTTTAGGATATTTATGTTTATTGTTGCCATTATTGCTGATGTTAGGGTATATATATTTCATCTATAAATTGTACTTGCTATTTATATCAATCGTCGTATATTATTGTTGATGTTAGGGTATATATCATATTTTATCTATATCAATCAATAAATTCTATATGGTCCTAATATATGGAGTGTGCCCAGTTATCCTATTTTTTCTTAATAAATTTTAGTTTTTGATGACTGAGTTTCTCTATGAATAACCTGTGATAAATTCATTTCCAGCAAAATCTACCCTCCAAAAACCACATGGCATTCCTTTTCTTTTGAGCTCTGCCATGTGCCCATACAACAGTTTACCAATTATGGATGTTGCCCTATTTAAAAAAAATGTATAATACAATGTCGTTAAAGCAACATTGTATTGGAAGATGTGAATTGTTTCACTAAACACGGGTATAGTAATGCAGTTTTTGCAGTAAAATATGTCCACTTCAGCAGGCTGGCTGTTCATAGAGAATAAAAAATCAGTTTCTTACAGGATTGGGTAATACATGACTTGCCAGCAAACTATAGAATAACCAGTCCCTCACTCCCTATGTTTAGCTTTCCATAATAAAACGGTAAAATCTACCCATTGATACAGTCAGGTCCATAAATATGGGGACATCGACACAGTTCTAACATTTTTGGCTCTGTACACCACCACAATGGATTTGAAATGAAACAAACAAGATGTGCTTTAACCGCTTCAGCCCCCCTAGCTTAAACACCCTTAATGACCAGGCCACTTTTTACAATTCCGCACTACACTACTTTCACCGTTTATTGCTCCGTCATGCAACTTACCACCCAAATGAATTTTACCTCCTTTTCTTCTCACTAATAGAGCTTTCATTTGGTGGTATTTCATTGCTGCTGACATTTTTACTTTTTTTGCTATTAATCAAAAATGACCGAAATTTTTGCAAAAAAATGACATTTTTCACTTTCTGTTGTAAAATTTTTCAAAAAAAACTACATTTCTATATAAATTTTTCTCTAAATTTATTGTTCTACATGTCTTTGATAAAAAAATCCAATAAGTGTATATTTATTGGTTTGGGTAAAAGTTATAGCGTTTACAAACTATGGTGCAAAAAAGTGAATTTCTGCATTTTGAAGCAGCTCTGACTTTCTGAGCGCCTGTCATGTTTCTTCAGGTGCTAGAATGTCAGGATAGTATAAATACCCCCCAAATTACACCATTTTAGAAAGAAGACACCCCAAAGTATTCGCGGAGGGGCTTGGTGAGTTCATGTATCATTTCATTTTTTTTCACAAGTTAGCGGAAAATGACACTTTCTGAGAAAAAAAAAAAAAAAAGTTTCAATTTCTGATAACTTCTGGCAAAAAAAAAATAAATCTCAGACGGACTCACTATGCCCCTCAGTGAATACCTTGGGGTGTCTACTTTCCGAAATGGGGTCATTTGTGGGGTGTGTTTACTGTTCTGGCATTTTGGGCGGGGCTAAATTGTGAGCCGCCATGTAAAACCTAAAGGTACTCGTTGGAATTTGGGCCCTTTGCACTCAGGCTGCAAAAAGTGTCACTCATGTGGTATCGCCGTACTCAGGAGAAGTAGGGCAATGTGTTTTGGGGTGTATTTTTACATATACCCATGTTGGGTGAGAGAAATATCTCTGTAAATTGTCAACTTTGTATAAAAATTTTTAAAAGTTGTCGCTACTGAGATATTTTTCACACAAAGTATGGGTATATATAAAAATACACTCAAAACACATTGCCCTACTTCTCCTGAGTACGGCGATACCACATGTGTGCCACTTTTTGCAGTCCACTTCAGCAGGCTGGCTGTTCATAGAGCAATAAAAATCAGTTTCTTACAGGATTGGGTAATACATGACTTGCCAGCAAACTATAGAATAGACCAGTCCTCACTCCCTATGTTTAGCTTTCCATAATAAGACGGTAAAATCTACCCATTGATACAGTCAGGTCCATAAATATGGGGACATCGACACAAGTTCTAACATTTTAGGCTCTGTACACCACCACAATGGATTTGAAATGAAACAAACAAGATGTGCTTTAACCGCTTCTAGCCCCATAGCTTAAACACCCTTAATGACCAGGCCACTTTTTACAAATTCCGCACTACACTACTTTCACCGTTTATTGCTCCATCATGCAACTTTACCACCCAAATGAATTTTACCTCATTGTTCTATCTCACTAATAGAGCTTTCATTTGGTGGTATTTCATTGCTGCTGACATTTTTACTTTTTCGCTATTAATCAAAAATGTACCGAAATTTTTGCAGAAAATGACATTTTTCACTTTCTGTTGTAAAATTTCTTCAAAAAATACTACATTTCTATATAAATTTTTCTCTAAATTTATTGTTCTACATGTCTTTGATAAAAAAATCCAATAAGTGTATATTTATTGGTTTGGGTACAAGTTATAGCGCTTACAAACTATGGTGCAAAAAGTGAATTTCTGCATTTTAGAGAGCAGCTCTGACTTTCTGAGCACCTGTCATGTTTCTTCAGGAGCTAGAATGTCAGGACAGTATAAATACCCCAAATGTACACCATTTTAGAAAGAAGACACCCCAAAGTATTCGTGAGGGGCTTGGTGAGTTCATGTAACATTTCATTTTTGTCACAAGTTAGTGGAAAATGACACTTTACTGAGAAAATAAAAAAAAAGTTTCAATTTCCGATAACTTCTGGCAAAAAATAAAATCTCAGACGGACTCACTATGCCCTCAGTGAATACCTTGGGGTGTCTTCTTTCCGAAATGGGGTCATTTGTGGGGTGTGTTTACTGTTCCCTGGCATTTTGGGCCCAGGGCGTAAATGTAAGAGTCGCCATGAAAACCTAAAGGTACTCATTGGATTTAGGGCCCTTTGCGCATCTAGGCTGCAAAAAGTGTCACTCATGTGGTATCGCCGTACTCAGGAGAAGTAGGGCAATGTGGTTTGGGGTGTATTTTTACATATACCCATGTTGGGTGAGAGAAATATCTCTGTAAATTGACAACTTTGTATAAAAATTTTTAAAAGTTGTCGATTACAGAGATATTTCTCACACAAAGTATGGGTATATATAAAAATACACCCTCAAAACACATTGCCCTCACTTCTCCTGAGTACGGCGATACCACATGAGTGCCACTTTTTGCAGCCAAGATGCGCAAAGGGCCCTAAACCAATGAGTACCTTTAGGATTTCACAGGGCATTTTTACGCATTTGTTCAGACTTCTTCACGCTTTAGGGCCCCTAAAATGCCAGGGCAGTATAAATACCCCACATGTGACCCCATTTTGGAAAGAAGACACCCAAGGTATTCCGTGAGGGGCATGGCGAGTTCATGAAAATTTTTTGTCACAAGTTAGTGGAAATAGACTTTTACAAATTTCGAACAAAGTCACAATTTCCGCTAACTTGTGCAAAATAATAATTCTGTGGACTCACCATGCCTCACGAATACCTTGGGTGTCTTCTTTCCAAAATGGGGTCACATGTGGGGTATTTATACTCACCTGGCATTTAGGGCCCCTAAAGCTGTGAGAACCAAATGCATAAAAATGCCTTAAATCCTAAGGTACTCATTGGTTTTAGGGCCCTTTGCGCATCTTGGCTGCAAAAATGTCACACATGTGGTATCGCCGTACTCAGGAGAAGTAGGGCAATGTGGTTTGGGGTGTATTTTTACATATACCCATGCTGGGTGCGAAATATCGCTGTAAACGACAACTTTTTAATTTTTTTATTCAAAGTTGTCAATTTACAGAGATATTTCTCTCACCCAGTATGGGGGTTGTGTGGTGATTGGTGCACTTTGATATTTTTTCTCTGGTGGTCCCAAGCAAAGGGACCACCAGAGAAGCGGGCAGCGAGCAGATCAGACGCTGTTCACAGAACAACGTCTGATCTGCGATTTTTTCTGCCATATGCAGCCTGCCAGCGCACGATCGGCGCTGGCAGGCTGTAGTATAACTACATGCGAGCGCGCCGATGGCGCGCATTGCGCATGTGCGGGCGCGTCCTCGCGTCATCTCGCGTCTCGCGAGATGACGCGCCGATGCGTCCGATCAGAGCTACAGGGCCGCCCGCAGGACGCATCCCTGCGTTAGGCGGTCCTGTAGCGGTTAACTGCAGACTGTCAGCTCTAATTTGAGGGTATTTACATCCAAATCAGGTGAACAGGGTAGAAATTACAACAGTTTGCATATGTGCCTCCCACTTGTTAAGGGACCAAAAGTAATGGGACAGAATAATAATCATACATCAAACTTTGACTTTCTAATACTTGGTTGCAAATCCTTTGAGTCAATTATAGCCTAAAGTCTAAAACGCATAGACATCACCAGACGCTGGGTTTCATCCCTGTTGATGCGCTGATAGGCCTACTGCAACTGTCTTCAGTTCCTGCTTGTTCTTGGGGCATTTTGCCTTCAGTTTTGTCTTCTGCAAGTGAAATGCATGCTCAATCGGATTCAGGTCAGGGGATTGTCTTGGCCATTGCATAACATTCCACTTCATTCCCTTAAAAAAACTCTGTGGTTGTTTTTGCAGTATGCTTTGGGTCATTGTCCATCTGCACTGTGAAGCTCCGTCCAATGAGTTCTCAAGCATTTAGCTGAATATGAGCAGATAATATTGCCCCAAACACTTCAGAATTCATCCTGCTGCTTTTGTCAGCAGTCACATCATCAATAAATACAAGAGAACCAGTTCCATTGGTAGCCACACTTGCCCACGCCATGAGACTACCACCACCATGCTTCACTGATGAGGTGGTATGCTTAGGATCATAAGCAGTTCCTTCTCCATACTATTCTCTTCCCATTACTCTGGTACAAGTTGATCTTGGTCTCATCTGTCCATAGGATGTTGTTCCAGAACTGTGAAGGCTTTTTAGGCCTCTTTCACACTTGCGTTCTGAGGATCCGGCGGGCACTTCCGTCCCGCCGGATCCGTCAGAACGCAAGTCGCCTGAAAGCATTAGAAGACTGATCAGGATCCTGATCAATCTTTGAAATGCTTTCAGGTTACTATGGCAGCCAGGACGCTATTAAAGTCCTGGTTGCCATAGTAGTAGTGTCCTTTACTTTGCCATAGTAGTAGTGCCAGTACTTTAGCGTCCTGGCTGCCATGGTAACAATTGATAAAAAGCTAAACGTCGGATCCGGCGATGCGCCGAAACGACGTTTAGCTTAAGGCCGGATCCGGATTAATGCACTCTGGATTTTTGGACGGAGACAAATCCGCAGCATGCTGCGCTTTTGTCAACATCTAAAAAACGTTCACATACTGAACGGAAGACATCCTGAACGGATTGCTCTCCATTCAGGATGCATTAGGATAATCCTGATCAGTATCTTTCCGTCCTAGAGCCCCAAGGACGGAACTCTAGGACGGAAAGCAAAAACGCTGATGTGAAAGGGGCATTAGATGTCGTTTTGCAAACTCTAATCTGGCCTTTCTGTTTTTGAGGCTCACCAATGGTTTACATCTTGTGGTGAAACCTCTGTATTCACTCTGGTGAAGTCTTTTCTTGATTGTTGACTTTGACACACATACGCCTACCCCCTGGAGAGTGTTCTTGATCTGGCCAACTGTTGTGAAGGGTGTTTTCTTCACCAGGGAAAGAATTCTTCGGTCATTCACCACAATTGTTTTCCATGGTTCTCTGGGTCTTTTGGTGTTGCTGAGCACACCGTTGCGTTCCTTCTTTTAGGCTGGGAACACACCTAGGCGTTTCTGAATCGCGCGTATGACGCGCGTTTTATGCGTGTTTTGTTAACTTACAAACGCGCGTCATACGCGCGATTGAGTGACTCTCCCCTATGGCATCATTGTCCATAGGCGCGTTAAAACGCCCCAAAGAAGCTCATGTACTTGTTTGGGCGTTGGCTGTTTTACAGCTGTAAAACGCTTAGGTGTGTACCTAGGGTTAATGAATGTTTCAAGCAGTTGTTTAGGCCACACCTAATGTTTTTGCTATCTCTCTGATGGGTTTGTTTTGTTTTGTTTTTTCAGCCTAATGATGGCTTGCTTCACTGATAGTGACAGCTCTTTAGATCTCATCTTGAGATTTGACAGCAACAGATTCCAAATGCAAATAGCACACTTGAAATGAACTCTGGACCTTTTATTTGCTCATTGTAATTGGAATAATGAAGGAGTAACACACACCTGGCCATGGAACAGCTGAGAAGCCAATTGTCCAATTACTTTTGGTCCCTTAACAAATGGGAGGCACATATGCAAACTGTTGTAATTCCTTCACCGTTCACCTGATTTGGATGTAAATACCCTCAAATTAAAGCTGGCAGTCTGCAGTTAAGACACATCTTGTTTGTTTCTTTTTAAATCCATTGTGGTTGTGTATAGAGCCAAAAATGTTAGAATTGTGTTGATGTCCCAATATGTATGGACCCAGTTGTATATGACTATTCTCTCCCTGTTCTCTCCGTATTCTGTCCTTAGTACAGCTAGATTATCGGCTTGTGTCTGCAATTGCTTTTTGGCAGACACGGCTACAACACATGCTATCAGAATGCAAGCTGAGAACAGAATGGTGTGCAATTGTGTTCTCAGCAAAAGGACCTGTCAGAATTCCACCACTGATTAGCTGATTAGGCTGCCTGTCTGCCTCTCAGCCAATTAGGGCAAGCCCTCCATCCATTATAGTGTCATGCGATCCTTTATAATCCTCCCTCCTTTTTTCTCCTGCAATTTTCACAACAAAATAGCACTGAGCACCATTTCTGCGTGATAAAATTGAAGCGAAACACCAAAACTTGGCAGATAAATGTTTTTGAGATTAATAAGGAATCTGATTAGTTTAGAATCGATTTGTTCATATTTAGTTTGAATCAATAAAGAATAAAATGCATTAAAATTAATTTAGAACAATAGTAGATTGACAGTAGATCGAAATTATTTTTTTAAATCATTTATTAAGCATGAAAATTTTAAAATCTTTATGATACAACTAGACATTTAGCTGTCTTTCATACTTTTTATAGGGCAACATTTCGCATACTGCATAAATTGACCCATTTTACTGAAAACATGATTAAAATAAATTATTTTCCTTTTTTTAACGGACACAGGAATCGTCAAACTGGGCATTGATCTATGCATATTATGCCCTGAAAGCAACTGATGGAATCAAACCAAACCTTCTCAATAGGAATATGTCAACACATGGATGGAACACTGATGAGATATTATGCCACACTGCTTTAAACAATAGAATTATACTCAATAGGCCATGAAACTGCTAATCTGGATGATATTGTTTGTGCATATTGGAGGGTAGCCGACCACTTCCTGGGGAAAGCCATTAACAACATAATCATAACTAGATTAATGGTGCTCATAGCATGTCTGGAGAACTAGGCCCAACTCTGGATAATTATAATAACACAAATGTCAAAAGTTCATATCCAATATTCTAAATTAGAATTATACCAGACACAAGGTTGTGTTTTACTGTTTTTATGTTCTAAGCAACAATCCCTGAGAATAGCTTGGGCGCCACATGACATATGAACACCAACTGCATGGCTCTCCATAGGATATCTGAGGTATGACCCTTATAAGCTGGCAATTGACAAAATTGCAGATCTCACCAACTAGTTTCATTTTTAGAAGTCATAATACCAGGGTCAAATTTCACACTGAGATGGTTGTCTACAAATGTTTGCAAATTCCCAATTTCTTGGCTCTACAGATTTAATATGTCTCTTTTGCATTTCTGAGTTAAATGTAGCTCATGATTAACGCTCAGAGTGTATGTGTCTCACAAGGTGCAAAATGTTAGGGACCTCTGTTTTAGGCCTCATGCACACGACCGTTTTTTTATGCTGTCCGCAAAAAGGGGTTCCGTTGTTCAGTGATCCGTGTCTGTTTTTGCCTTCCGTTGTGTTTCCGTGTGTCTTCCGTTTTTTTTAGCGGACATGACCCAAAAGATTTTACCAAAAGACAAGCTGACATTGTTTCCCAAGTGCCTGCCAAGGGATCCGCAAAAAAAACGGACACGGAACGCGGATGACACACGGATGGCCATCCGCATTTTTCACGGACCCATTGACTTGAATGGGTCCGTGAACCGTTTTTCACGGACAAGAATAGGACAGGTTATATTTTTTTGACGGACTGGAATCACGGACCACGGACGCGGAGGACAAACGGTGCATTTGCAGAGGTTTCCAAGGACCCATTGAAAACCAATGGGTCCGCAGAAAATCACGAAAAACGGAGCAACGGACACGGAATCAAACAACGGTCGTGTGCATATAAAGATATAATCAGGTTCTCAAAGAGTTTGCTTATTTCCTCACAGCAATTGTGGTGCTTGTTGGTGGTGCTTGTGGTAACTAGGGGGTTTTAGGCTGGTAAGCCACCTATTTATGGCTGGCCAATCAAAGCGCTGCACGGGTCTCCGTTGCAGTGGAGAGCAGGGGCACAGCAATAACGTAAAAGCCATGCTCCTGCTCTATCATCCAAGACCGTCAGGAGCACCAATCTTGGCTATTTAACCCCTTACATGTAAGCAGTTATAGAAGAAGGAGGCTTCCTCTGTCTCTTATTAGTACCCCACAAATGAGATGACAGGGTGCTGAGGTAAGTAAAAGGAAGGTCAGGGCTTAGTATAGGACCTAAGCCTGCCTCTAGCGTATTCCAGCACCTCTCTAGCGCAGCCTTCTGGTAAATGTCAGAATAGCACTGACATTAAAATACAATGCATTAGAGAATAGTACAATATATTTTTGACCAAAAGATCGCCTATTATAGTCCACTTGTGGGACAATTAAATGGTTAAAAAAAGTTAAAAACAGGATATAAAATAGAAAAATTCCCAGTAAAAAATACACCTTTTTCCATTGAAAAAACACTTTTTAATGGAAAAAATTGCAAAAATAAAATATCTGCCATGTACTCTATTTGGTATCGCTGTACCCATAATGACCCTCACTACCCAATTATCATGTAATTTATCCAGTATGGAGAGAGTTGTAAAACAAAACATCAGAATTGCTGCCACCAGAAAAAACAATAAAAAGCGATCAAAAAGCGTTATGTACCCCAAAATGATACTTATGAAAACTACAAGTCATCCAACAAAAATCAAGCCCCCACACAGCTCTGTAGAAAAAAAATAAAAAGTTATGGGTCTTGGGATGTGGCAATGCAAAAACATTTTTTCCTTAAAAAAAAAACGTTTTTTATTATGCAAGTAGTAATAGTAATTATGCAAGTAGTAAAATGTTTACAAAAAAACAATATGCATTTTGTATTATTGTAATCATAATGACCAAGAGAATAAAGTTATTGTGTTATTTATTCTAAAAAATGAATGCCGCAAAATTTATAACGAAAAAAACTCACTGGCAGTGAGAGTTAAGTTAATCAGTAAGTTATGTGGACCTCAAAATGGCACCATTAAAAACTAAAAGTTGTCCCACAAAAAACAACCCTTATACAGCTAAATAAAAGTATAAAAAAAAAAATAGAGTTAGACCCCTTTCACACGGGCGTGATTTCCGCGCGGGTGAAATGCGTGAGGTGGACGCATTGCACCCGCACTGAATCCTGACTCATTCATTTCTATGGAGCTGTGCACATGAGCGGTGATTTTCATGCATCACTTCTGCGTTGCGTGAAAATCGCAGCATTCTCTATGTTTGGCATTTTTCACGCAGCCCTAGCCCTATAGAAGTGAATGGGGCTGCGTGAAAAACGCATTGCATCCGCAAGCAAATGCGGGTGCGTTGCGTTTTTCACTGATGGTTGCTAGGAGATGTTGTTTGTAAACCTTCAGTTTTTTATCACGAGCGTGAAAAACGCATCAAAACGCATTGCACCCACGTGGAAAAAACTGAACAACTGAACGCAATCGCAGGCAAAACTGAATGGCTTTGCCTGTGAAATCGCACAGTTTTTACTGAACGTATCCGCAACGCATCCAGACCTAATCTGGACACGCTCGTGTGAAAGAGGCCTTAGGGCCTAAATAAAGATGCCCACAGAAGAGCATTGCATTCATTTGTGCAGTTTGTGATACTCACTTCTCTGGCTGCATAGATGGTCTGACTGAGAAGGTTAACCTGTAGAGGACCCGCGCCGTACATGTACGTAAAAATAAAAAATAAAAACTTTGCTAAAAGAATTTTTTTATCACCTTACATCACCAAAAGTGCAACACCAAGCGATTAAAAAGTTATACACACCCCAAAATAGGGCCAATCAAACCGTCATTTCATCCTGCAAAAAAATATACCCTACCTAAGACAATCGCCCAGAAAATAAAAAAAATATGGCTCTCAGACTATGGAGACACTAAAATGATTTTTGTTTAAAAAATTATATTATTGTTTAAAACTTAAATAAAATAAAAGTAAGTTGACATATTAGGTATAGACGTGTCCGTGAGAAGCAGCTGTATAAAAATATCACATGACCTTACCCCTTAGATGAACACCGTAAAAAAATAAAAACAAAAACGGTACAAAAAAGCCATTTTTTGTCACCTTACATTAAAAAAAAGTGTAATATCAAGCCATCAAAAAGTCCTATGCACCCTAAAATAGTACTAATCAAACCGTAATCTCATACCAAAAAAAAAGAGCACCAAAAAATAAGACAGTCGCCCAAAAAATAGAATTTTTCAGAATGTGGAGACACTAACAAATCTTTATTTGGTATTGTCGTGTCCATAACAACCTGCTCTATAGCACATGATCTAACCTGTCAGATGAACATTGTAAATAACAAAAAATAAAAAGTGTAATATAGAGCAACCAAAAATCATATGTACCCTAAAATAGTACCAAAAAACTGCCACCTTTTTCCATAGTTTCCAAAATGGGGTCACTTTTTAGGAGTTTCTACTCTAGAGTTGCATCAGGGGGCCTTTAAATGGGACATGGTGTAAAAAAAAACAGTCCAGCAAAATTTGCCTTCCAAAAACCATATGGCGTTCCTTACCTTCTGCGCCCTGCCGTGTGTCCATACAGCAGTTTACGACCACATATGGGGTGTTTCTGTAAAATAAAGAATCAGTATCAAATAAATAAATATTATCTGATATTGAGTTTTGTTTGGCTGTTACCCCTTCCTATGTTACTGGAAAAAATGGATTAAAATGGAAAATCTGCCAGAAAAGTGAAATTCAGAAATTTCATCTCCATTATCCATTAATTCTTGTGGAACACCTAAAGGGCTAAAAAAGTTTGTAAAATCAGTTTTAAATACCTTGAGGGTGTAGTTTCTAAAATGGGGTCACTTTTTTGGAGTTTCTACTCTAGGGGTGCATCAGGGGGTCTTCAAATGTGACATGGCAGCTTCAAATTATCCCAGTGAAATCTGCCTTCCAAAAACCATATGGCGTTCCTTTCCTTCTGTTCCCTGCCGTGGGCTCGTACAGCAGTTTACGACCACATATAGGGTGTTTCCATAAACTACAGAATCAGGGCAATAAATATTGAGTTTTGTTTGGCTGTTAACACTTGCTTTGATACTGGAAAAAAATGGATTAAAATGGAAAATCTGCCCAAAACATTCTGAAATTTCATATCTATTTTCCATTAATTCTTGTGGAACACTTAAAGGATTAACAAAGTTAGTAAAATCAGTTTTGAAACCTTGAGGGGTGTAGTTTCTAAAATTGGGTCATTTTTGGGTGATTTTTATTATGTAAGCCTCACAAAGTGACTTCAGACCGGAACTGGTCCTTAAAAAATGGGTTTTGGAAATTTTCTGAAAAATTTCAAGATTTGCTTCTAAACCTTCTAACGTCTGGAAAAATGTGATTGATATATTTGCAGTGAATTACGTAAAAAACGGACATTTTCTGGCTGCTGAGAGCCTTTATAGTGTTGTAGAACACTGTGCCTTGCAGTAACATGCATAGGGAGTCTGCTTTGGTAGTGAAATAATACTGTGAGTCCGTATGACATGCAGATGACAGGTGTCTTAGAATCTCTGCATACTTCACATATTTAAGTGGTCACGGGCCAAAACTGACCAAGTATCAACTTAGCCTTACAGGTAGATGTTAGCATTAAGAAGAAGCGCATTCCTTTTACACCCTCGTCAGCGGATTCCACATAGATGTCTACAGAACCTGTTCTTTTAAAGGATTATTAGTGATAAGCAAGCATGCTCGGCCGAGTATTTGTTCGGCTCGAGCATCGCTATGCTCGGCGCTCGGCTTTTCTCTGCCGAGCACCATGTGTATTCGTCGCATTTCTCGAGTCTCCTCCCCGCACGTTTATAACCAGCCAATGAAGGTTCAAGTAAGTAATTCCCCTCAGTGTAAGGGGACATAGCAATGTTAGCTGTAAGCCTTATACTGATTGGCTGGCCGGAACACATGATACCATTTCATATAGGAGCTGAAGTCCGGCGCGCGGCTCATTCAGCATCAGGGAGAGCAGACAGTAGGCAGGGACAGATAGTGTTTTTCTCTAAACTTACTGATTTCACTCCAAAATCCTTATTGAAAGACAGTCTAGAGTGTGTGTTTGACAGCAGTGCAGCACCTTTTATTTATTTTTTAAGAGGGTGTTTGCTTCAGCACTATCAGGGACAGGCGTCACCAGGAAGGGACAGATAGTGCAGGGCTTTAAAATCACTTTTATAACTTCTAAAAGCCAGAAAGATTTCCAATTAGTGACATCTACAATACACCATCATTAAGCAGTGTGTTGGGCAGATATTATCAAAAGGGGCTTATTCACTACAGTGTTCCTTGGTACAGAGATATACACTGCACCATCATAAAGCAGTGTATTGGGCAGACATTATAAAAAGGGGCTTATTCACAACAGTGTGCCTGGTACTGAGATATACACTGCACCATCAGAGAAATAATTTTTTCTGGGGAAATTAACCTAACTTGTGCCACATCTGTGTGTGCATTCAATCCGCAACCATTATCTTAATTACTCCAGCAGAAAGTGATTTATATTTTCACCATAGTTAACTAATTTTGGGCACATCTATGTGTGCATTTAGGCCACAACCGTATATACAGTATTCCTGCAGAGAATACATTTTATTTGGGACAAATTTGTATCCAATATAGAACGAAATCCGAATACAGTGTGTATTGTCAAAACTACATTATCTCTGGGCTAGTGCAGTGCTGAAAATTTGTATTTTTCTGTATTCAGTACACTACAGCAAGCCAATACAGTGTGTACTGTAAAACTTACATTATCTCTGGTCTGGTGTACTCCTGAAAATCTTGATTTTTCTGTAATGAGTACATTACAGCAAGCCAATATAGTGTGTACATTAAAAATTACATTATATGTGGGCTAGTGTAGTGCCGAAAATTTGTATTTCTATGTCTACAGTACATTACAGCAAGCCAATGCAGTGTGTACTGTAAAAATTTGATTATCTGTGGCCTACTGTAGTGACGAAAATTTGTATTTCTCTGTCTACAGTACATTACAGCAAGTCTATACAGTGTGTACTGTAAAAATTGCATTATCTCTGGTCTAGTGTACTCTTGAAAATATTTATTTTTCTGTATTCAGTACATTACAGCAAGCCGATACAGTGTGTACTGTAAAAATTACATTATCTCTGGTCTAGTGTACTCACGAAAATATTTACTTTTCTGTATTCAGTACATTACAGCTAGCCAATACAGTGTGTACTGTAAAAATTACATTATCTCTTGGCTAGTGTAGTGCCAAAAAATTGTATTTCTCTGTCTACAGTAAATTACAGCAAGCCAATGCAGTGTGTACTGTAAAAATTTCATTATCTCTGGGCTAGTGTAGTGCCGACAATTTGTATTTCTCTGTCTACAGTACATCACAGCAAGCCAATACAGTGTGTACTGTAAAAATTTCATTATCTGTGGCCTAGTGTAGTGCCGTAAATTTGTTTTTCTCTGTATCCAGTACTGTCCTGCATCAGAAAACTGTGTCTTTAGCGGACAGTAAAGCAATCTGCGCCACATCTACAGACAAAACCATTAACATGATGAAGGCGAGCATAAAGGGAGGGAGAAGTGGGCCTGATGCTGATAGTGCAAGCAGAGGCCGTGGCCCTGGGCGTAATGCTGATGGTGCAAGCAGAGGCAGTGGCCCTGGGCGCAATTGAACTGTGCCTGCAGCCAGTGCACCAGAAAAAAACAAAAAAGTCCACCTTACCTAGCTTCATGTCCAACTTAGCTGGGCGGCGCAGGACAACACTGTCCAAGTCGGACCAGTGCGAACAGGTGGTCGGTTGGATTGCAGAAGATAATGCTTCCAGTCAGTTAAGCACCACCCTCTCTTCCACGAAGTCCAGTCTCTGTAGCCAAGAGTTTGGTTAACCGAATCCTCACTCTGATCCTCCTTCCTCCCACCATGTCGTGTCTGGCCAAACAAGTGATCCCACACTTGGATATTCACATGACCTCTTTTCATCGCCTTGGTTTGGCTCTCTTGCCAAGCATGCTTGAAGAGGTACCTAAGATATTGTGTCTTGATTCCCAACCTCTTGAGCCTTCACAGTCTCAAAAAGATGACGGTGGTGAACAATCATTCGTTCACGAGGTGGATGATGATGAGACACAGTTGCCAGTCACTGAGGTCGTGGTTAGGTCAAGTCATGCGGATGAGCAGAGTGAGGAAGTGGAAGAGGAGGTGGTGGACGATGAGGTCACTGACCCAACATGGTTAGATGAAAAGCCAAGCGAGGACAGCAGTACAGAGGGGGATGGATCCGTAGCACCGCAACTGCCTGGATGAGGCATTGGGGTTGCAAAATGGAGACGTCGGCCCACACCAAACAGGCCCGCAACCCTTACACTCAGCACCCCAATGAGTAAATCTACCTTGCCAAGGGGTAGGTGTTCCGCAGTATGGCGCTTTTTTGAGGAAAACGCAGACGACAAAAGAGTGGTAGTTTGCAACCTGTGCCGTACCAAAATGAGCCTGGGCGTGAACACTAGCAACCTCACCACCACCAGCATGATCCACCACATCCAAGCACCCTAATAAGTGGGCCGAACGCCTGGGTCCACACTATGCGTCTTCGGGTCCCACCACTGCCTCCACTCCCCCTGTGTTATGCACTGCTGGCCCATACCCTGTTGAAGGTGCAGGCTTGTTGACAGATTGCTCCAAAATTTTCCATCTGACAATGCGGCCGCCAGAGTCCGTGCTTCCTTAGGCAACCAAGTAAGGGAGACAAGGGAAACACACAGTAGTTCCAACAGAGGCAGGGCAACACTTTCCAAGGCATGGGACACTTTAATGACACCCCGCCAGCAACCCTGAATCGCGGCCTAGTGGTACAAGGAAGGAAAAGTTTTGGAAGATGGTGAAGGAATACATTGCAGACCGTGTCAGCGTTCTAAATGATCCCTCAGTGCCTTACAACTACTGGGTGTCCAAGCTGGACACGTGGCACAAACTTGCACTCTACGCCTTGGAGGTGCTGGCCTGCCCTGCCGCCAGCATATTGTCTGAGCATGTATTTAGTGCTGCTGGCAGCATTATAACAGATAAGCATATCCGCTTGTCCACTGACAATGCTGACAGGTTGACTCAGATAAAAAATGAACAAGGCCTGGATTGCCCCTGACTTCTCCACTCCACCAGAGGAAGGCTGAGCTATTGAGGTACAAAAATGCTATTTAAATGTATGCTTTATAATGTATTCAATCTACAAGATTCAGATGCACCCTTTTCACCGCAAAAAAAGGGTATATGTCTGAATCTTGTTTTCTCATCCGCTTCCTCCTCCCCCTCCTGTTCCATACAGAATATACAGTATATGCCCTCACTACAATGTTTTGTAGGGTTCGCTCGGCTTCAGGCCCTCACCTCCAATGCTTTATACCGTCTGCTCACCTGTAGTCCATCACTGCAATGTTTTATGGGGTTCTCTAGGCTTCAGACCCTCACCTCCAATGCTTTATACCGTCTGCTCACCTGTAGGCTATCACTGCAATGTTTTATGGGGTTCACTAGGCTATAGGCCCTCACCTCCCGGCGCTAGAACCGTCATACAAGGGCAAGTGCTGGGGCCCACTGCTTCTGGGGGGGCCCACTGAGCTGCTATGAGCACTTTAATCAATACAGTTGGAAGAACTCATTGCTGGAGCTGCTAGTCTGGAGGTGGCGGAAGCATGAGGAGACCACAGAGAGGCACAATGACATAGTCTGGAGGTGGCGGCACCATGAGTAGGCCACAGAGTTGCACAATGACAGAGTCTGGAGGTGGTGGAAGCATGAGGAGACCACAGATCGGCACGATGACATAGTCTGGAGGTGGCGGAAACATGAGGAAACCACAGAGCTGCACAATGACAGAGTCTGGAGGTGGCAAAGCATGAGGAGACCACAGAGCAGCACAATGATAGAGTCTGGAGGCGGCAGCAGCATGAGGAGACCACAGAGCGCGTTAATGACAGAGTCTGGAGGTGGCAGCTGCATGAGGAGACTACAGAGCAGCACAATGACAGTCTGGAAGTGGCGGCAGCATGAGTAGGCCACAGAGTTGCACAATGACAGAGTCTGGAGGTGGTGGAAGCATGAGGAGACCACAGAGCGGCACGATGACATAGTCTGGAGGTGGCGGAAGCATGAGGAGACCACAGAGAGGCAAAATGACATAGTCTGAAGGTGGCGAAAGCATGAGGAGACCACAGAGAGGCACAATGACATAGTCTGGAGGTGGCGGCACCATGAGTAGGCCACAGAGTTGCACAATGACAGAGTCTGGAGGCGGCAGCAGCATGAGGAGACCACAGAGCGGCACAATGACAGAGTCTGGAGGTGGCAGTTGCATGAGGAGACTACAGAGCAGCACAATGACAGTCTGGATGTGGCGGCAGAATGAGTAGGTCCCAGAGTTGCGCAATGACAGAGTCTGGAGGCGGCGGCAGAATGAGGAGACCACAGAGCGGCACAATGACAGAGTCTGGAGGTGGCGGCATAATGAGTAGGCCACAGAGCGGCACAATGACAGAGTCTGAAGGTGGCAGCAGCATGAGGAGACGACAGAGCGACACAATGACAGTCTGGATGTGGCGGCAGAATGAGTAGGTCACAGAGTTGCACAATGACAGAGTCTGGAGGCGGCGGCAGCATGAGGAGACCACAGAGCGGCACAATGACAGAGTCTGGAGGCGGCGGCAGCATGAGGAGACCACAGAGCGGCACAATGACAGAGTCTGGAGGTGGCAGCAGCATCAAGAGGCCACAGAGTGGCAAGGTTACATACTGTGGAGGTGGGTGGCAATACCAGTACCCGCTAAAGATGGTGGGTGAAAGAAGGAGAACTTGGCATCAGATGTGTGGCATCAGGTGGGTAACAGCATCAGAAAAGTAGCTGAGGAAGGTAGCCAGAAGAAACCGGTCTATTTTGTCAAATTGTTGGTGTGGCACCATATATGATCTAGTCTGATGCATTAGGCATTGGTGTGTGGAAATCCTGGCTGATCTACGCCTGAATAATCTTGATGCAGTGTCCCACTATGTGCTATATGTGGGCACTTTAAACTTTTGCTAAATGTCATATCAAATGCATTGTGGTATCACTCTGTAATTCCCTTTATCCAGCTGGCAGTGTCATTTACCTTTATTCGCTCCTAGGTTGTGGCACCACTTATATATATAGCTGGGGGGGGGTAAAGTTAGTGTCTCCGATGTAGCGATGTCGTGAACATAAAATTTTCTGTTCGTGAACAGCGAACGCGATCTTCCACAAATGCTCGCGAACGGGCGAACCGCCATAGACTTCAATTGGCAGGCGAATTTTAAAACCCAGGGACTCTTTCTGGCCACAATAGTGATGGAAAAGTTGTTTCAAGGGGATTAACACCAGGACTGTGGCATGCCGGAGGGGGATCCATGGCAAAACTCCCATGGAAAATTGCATAGTTGACGCAGAGTCGGGTTTTAATCCATAAAGGGCATAAATCGCCTAACATTCCTAAATTGTTTGGAATAACTGGCTTTAAAACATCCAGTGTGTGTATACGATCAGGTATGATGTTGTATCAATCAGGTAGTGTAAGGGTTACGCCGCTTCACAGTGACAGACAAAACTCTGACAGACCAAACTCCCCATTTAACGCACCGCAAACAACCGCAAACAGTCCATTTGCACAACCACAAACTCCCCATTTGCACAAGGTTGGATACCAAGCTAGCCATGTCCCGTTCCTCGTCCTCACTGACGTCATTGAAGGTCTCTTCCTCCACCCAGCCACGTACAGCACCAAGGGTCCCCGAAAGGTGACAACAAGCCCACTGAGACGCCTGCTGTGGTTGGTCTTTCACCTCCTCAAAGCCACCTTCCTCCTCTGACTCCTCTTCTTCAGACTCCCTCTCTGCGTTGCCGCAGGTCCAGCAATCGATGACGACAAGGCTGCTTCTGGTGGTGACCACAACTCTTCCTCTTCATGCTCATCTACGACCTGATCCAGCACTCTTCACAGGGCACGCTCCAGAAAAAACTAATATGGGATGAGGTCAATGATGTTGCCTTGGATTTGACTGACCAGGTTTGTCACCTCCGCAAAAGGACGCATGAGCCTACAGCCATTGTGCATGAGCATTCAGTAACGTGGCCAAAAAATACCCAGCTCTGCAGAGGCTGTCCTCTTTTTTTTAAATTAAAAAAATCTGTTCTTACCAGTTTAATCTCTATTTTGTCCCCTATAAGGGGCCGGTGTATGGAATAGATTTTAGGAACCGGGAGATGGAAAAAGATGGTTGGTCGGTCCTCTTCCTTCCAATTTGGGGCACTGCGCGTGCGCCGTGCAACGTACTGTGCCACCCTATATGAGTGGTGTGTTAAGTAGTATTATTCCTATCAGTTTAATCCCTGTTACGTCCCCTATCAGCAAGGTACTGTGCCACCCAATATGAGTGGTGGGCACTGGCAGTGGGCACAGTACAGTCTGTGTGGGCGTGACACACACTGGCAGGCAACTGAAATTATATTAAAGGGTAAAAATGAAATGACTTTTTTATCTGCAAGGTACTGTGCCACCCAATATGAGTGGTGGGCACTAGCAATGGGCACAGTACAGTCTGTGTGGTCCTGACACACACTGGCAGGCAACTGAAATTATATTAAAGGGTAAAAATTAAATTACTTTTTTATCTGCAAGGTACTGTGCCACCCGATATGAGTGGTGGGCACTGGCAGTGGGCACAGTACAGTCTGTGTGGGCCTGACACACACTGGCAGGCAACTGAAATTATATTAAAGGATAAAAATTAAATGACTTTTTATATGCAAGGTACTGTGCCACCTGATATGAGTGGTGGGCACTGGCAGTGGGCACAGTACAGTCTGTGTGGGCCTGACACACACTGGCACACAACTGAAATTATAATAAAGGGTAAATATTTAATGACTTTTTCATCTGCGAGGTACTATGCCAACCTATATGAGTGGTGTGCACACAGTACAGTCTGTGGGCCTGCAGCCTCTCACACACGGGCAGGCAACTGCAATATAATATATATATATATATATATATATAAAGCAGACTGATGTACCAGCCCTAAAAAGAGCTTTTTGGGGTGCTATTGACGTCAATAAAGGTTTTTCAATATATAAGTGTAGCAGCAAATGGCAAATGTATATTTCTTTTTCTACTGATATACGTCACTAAAGGTTTTTCAAGATATAAGTGCAGGAGCGAATGGCGAATTTATATTTCTTTTTCTACTGCTATACTTCAATAAAGGTTTTTCAAGATATAAGTGCAGGAGTGAATGGCGAATGTATGTTTCTTTTTCTACTGCAATATACCAGTAAAGGTTTTACCAGATATAACTGCAACAGTGAACTGAGAATATATTTTTCTTGTAGTACTGAATTACGCCCCTATAGGCATTCACCAGAATTAACTGCAGAAGTGACCTGAGAATATATTTTTCTTGTTGGACTGAAATACGCCTCTATACGCTTTCACCAGATATAACTGCAGAAGTGACCTGAGAATATATTTCTTGTTGGACTGAAATAAGCCACTATACACTTTCACCAGAAATAACTACAACAGTGCAATGCGTATATATATATTTTTTTTTTACTGAAATACGCCTCTATACGCTTTCAACAGAAATAACTGCAGAAGTGACCTGAGAATATATATTTCTTATTTGACTGAAATAGGCCACTATATGCTTTCACCAGAAATAACTGCAGAAGTGACCTGAGAATATATATTTCCTGTTGGACTGAAATAAGCCACTATATGCATTCACCAGAAATAACTGCAACAGCGCAGTGCCTATATATTTTTCTTTTTTACTGAAATACGCCCCTATACGCTTTCAACAGAAATAACTGCAAAAGTGAAATGCGTATATCTTTCTCTTGTAGTACTGAATAAGATACTAAGAAATAAGCCTCTAAAGGATCCCCAAATAATCTTTCTCTTCACTTGTAAATCACTTTCCTATCAATGTCTCTAGCGCCTTCTGACGTCTCTCCCTGCACTAAGATGCTGTGAAATGATTTTCCACTTAGTGTCCCTAGCGCCTTCAGCGCCTGCACTTTGAATGCTAGAAAATGTCTGACTGTAAGATGGCCGCCGCATTTATAGGGCTGTGGCATCACAGAGCTGGCTGGCTACTGATTGGCTACATGCAGGCATGTCAATATGGTTGATACCGCCTTCCCAGAGTTCCTTGCCCCATGTCTTCAGTCCTCACACATGTAGCCGCCATTTTTGGAAAATTGCGATTCATTACCATGAAGCGCGAGGAAATTCGCATTCGTTGTGAATCAAATTTTTACTGAAATTCTATACGAATTCCACTTCATCAGCTTCGATTCGCTCATCTCTAGTAATAACTATTTTTGGAGGTATTACTATCTATTATAAAAGTTGAGAAATTGAAATTTGGAAATTTGCTAATGTTTCTAAATTTTTGGTAAATTTGGTATATTTTTTATAAATAAAAAGGAAATATTTTGACTCAAATTTACCACTGTCATGAAGTACAATATTTGACCAGAAAGCAATCTCAGAACGGCTTGGATAAGTAAAAGCGTTTTAAAGTGATCACCACATAGAGTGACTTAATGGCTTGGTCCTTAAGGGGAAATATGGCAGGGTCCTGAAGGGGTTAAGCTAAAAGTCCAGACAAAGAGGAAGTTTAAGAGCCAGGACAGGAAGTAGAATACATGGGGTGACTTAAAAAATGTATCTAATATATAAAGCTGAGTGTATGTATGAGTGTGTGTATGTATGTATGTCCGCCAAAGGAATCCGCACGGTCGAATTTACAATCACAAAATTTGGCACACAGGTATATCAGGTGCCCGGGTAGATTTTAGCTTTAGGTCTCAGCTCCCCAGCACGTACCGTTCCTGAGATATTCCCAAAAAATGCAAATATGGCACATCATATGACCTACATTAGCCAACAGAAGCCTGCAGGTCTTTCTCTTAATATCCCAACTGCCATACACTTGGTCACATGTCCCTTATCAGCCAATAAAAGCTCGCAGGACCTTAGTCTCCACATACACACAGTTCAGGGGGCAGGTAGGGTGGCCATTCAGGCCACCCTCAAAAGACGGACTTAAAACCCCACCCCCAGATCCGCTAAGCCACGTCCCATATCCAGTTATGCCATGCCTCCTCCCACTCCGCAGCCGACAGAGATTGAAAAAATGAAGGTAAAAATCTACTTCCGTCAGCTGCAGGGGTGGGAGGGATGGTGACTTTCTGCCTGTAGCTCACACTCAGACAGCACAGTGCTGCTGTCTGAGAATGAGCTGTTCAAAAGCTATTCAAAAAATGCATTGGCCAATAGAAGCCTGATCACTTGACCCTTATCAGCCAATAGAAGCTCGCAGGCCCTTAGTCTCCAAATACACACAGTTTTACACCAGGTTTCCATAAAAACCCAGCCATTTTTCTTCACTGCTGTAGATCAACTTTAAAGGGGCCAGGCGCTGTGGATGATACTGTTAAGGGAGCCGAGTGCTGTGGAGGTCATAGTTCAGGGGCAGGTAGGGTGGCCATTCAGGCCACAATCAAAAGACGGACTTAAAAACTCCCGACCCAGGTCCCGCCAAGCTACGCAACCTCCCACTCCACAGCCGGCGAGGATTGAAAAAATTAAGGTAAAAATCAACTTCTGTCAGCTGCAGGGGTGGGAGGAAGGGTGATTATCTCTCCGCAGCTCACGCTCAGACAGCACAGTGAGAGTAAGCTGTTCAAAAGAACATCCCTGTGTCCGTCCAGGCCCTGCGCCGGATGGTGGACAGGGAGTCTGAAAGCCAGACTGTCTAGTCTAAAACCGGATCTCTGGCCACCCTAGGGGCAGGCTGTTGTGGAGGTCACAGTTAAGGGGACAGTCCACTATAGAGGACAGTGTTAAGGGGCAGATTGCTGTAGAGGCCACTGTTAAGGAGACAGGCTGCTGTGGAGGTCACTGATAAGGGGAAGGGATGCTGGGGAGGTCATTGTTAAAGGGGCGGGCACTGTGGAGGCATCTGTTAAGGGGACAGGAACTGTGGGGGTCATAGTTAAGGGGACCGTCCACTATGGAAGTCAGTATTAAGGGGTGGGGTGCTGAAGAGGTCACTGTTAAGGGGGCAGGGTGTTTTGGAAGTCACATTTTTAGAGAATGGAGGTCTGTGGAGGTCACTGCTAAGGGCGAGGGTTATTGTGGAAATCACTGTTAACGAGATGGGGTACTGTGGAGATCACTAATAAAGGGGTGGCCACTGTGGAGGTCACTGTTAAAGTGGAGGGCGCTGTGGATGTTACTGTTAAGGGGGTCCATAAAAACCTTGGCAACAGTGACCACAATATAATTATGTTCCAACTAAACTGTAAAAATCTAACTCAGGTCAGTAGGGCAAAAACACTTAATTTTAAAAAGACACATTTATAGGGTTGAGGGCTGCATCTCAAGACATAGACTGGGAGCAACTATTGTCACATAATAACACTAATGCTAAATAAGAGTGCTTTAAATCTACTTTGGATAGTATATTTTTAAGTACATTAATCACGGTACCAAGTACAAGCAAATAAAATTAAACCTGACATGGCTTACAAATAGTGTAAAAAGGGCAATAAATGACAAAAAAGAGGGCCTTTAAAAATACAAATCTAAGGGGTCACTGTAGCTTTTAAAAAGTATAAAGAAGGGGGTAATAAAATCACCTAAAAAAGAGGAGGAGAAAGAAAGTAAGACCAACCCCAAAACATCATTCAAATGCATAAATGAAAAAAAAAAAACGAGAGGTTGGAACATGTAGGGCACCGAAATGATAGTAGGAAGAAGAGAAGGCAAAGCTCCAAAATGTTTTTATAGCTTTGTATACATACATGTACGGCACTGGTAGCAAAGGGGTTAAAGAAGAGCATGTTTTGGAGGGAAAAGCCAGACTTGTTTACAACCAAAACCAGACAGACTGACCTTTTGAATGTCTGGTTTTAGCTACGTTGTTATGTCTGGAAACTCGTTTTTGTCTGGAAAAACTGCTGTGTCATTGCCATTGAGTATTATTGAAGCTCTGATGTAAGTCTATGTCAGATGGGAGTGGTAACATTGTAATTGTTTGTGCTGAGTTTCTCCTCTACACCCCTCCCACTAGAAGCTTCCAGTGCTTGGAGGGGGAGATTCATGCCAGTCTTCATGAGTAACCAGAAGAAGACGTTGAGATGGGGACGCTGAGACACAGACCATGGGTCACCAACCCTGTGACCAAGGAGCCACCCAGACTACTGAGCTACAGACGGTGGGCCCTTGACCAGGGTACTTGCCTTCTGAGAAAGAGGGGGACAGCTAGCTCATGCCTTTCCTCAGCATCAAACCCTTCTTTTGCCAGGGAGAAGACTGGATAAGCCAACCCTATGCATTGCCTGTATTGTTTTGTACCTGGATTTCTCCAGTAAAGAAGCACATTGGTTTACTGCAGACACTGACTCTCTGGATTTATTTGGGATGCACCACTCCTTACCATCCCTTTAGGAGAGCAGAAACACAGTGACACCTCAACGGTGTCCAGGGGACTCAGCGCAGCGTTTCGGCCACCAAAAACCCGGCAATTGCATTTTGGCATTACGAACATGATATGGTCCAGTGCCACTGCAATTTAGTGTCATGAACAGGATACAGTCAAGCACCAGCAGAGTAAGTCAGCATGGATCCAGCTCCAGTGGATTAAGACAGCCAATGTCATCTACACAAACACCCCAGCCTTTATCTGAGGTGAACCAGCCCCATGAAAGCATCTGTGACTGTAAATGTTACCCTTATGGGGTCTGCCACAAGCAAGTGACTGTGCTAATAAGACATCACACATTGCTACTGTATCCTGCATTTCTACTGTATCCTGCATTACTAGCCAGAGATATGCTAGTGAAGAACGGCTGTTTAGAAAAGCCTTCTTAGAAAAATGTAGAAGGTCCTTCTAGGATGCTGTTCATTTTTGCTAATGATGCTGAAGATCTATGTATCCTTTAAAAGAAAAAAAATTGTCTTGCTGCGAGCTACAGTATGTAAAAGGCTATGAACTTCTCAAATTCAGTGAGGAAATCTGTTATATTGCCAGCTGTGATAAAATGCAAAAGCGTTATCGTCAGTGAAAAGGGTCAAAATGATGCTTGAAATAATGACCAAGTTAAGAAGGGGCTTTCTCATGTTTATTGTGTATGATGACTATGTTGATGGTACTGTTTGCCAGTCAAATAATTGGTTTGGTCAAGATACCAATGTCTTTTTGAGTCTCAAAAAGACTCAAAAGGACATTGGTATCTGGACCAAATAAATTATTTGACTGGCAAACAGTAACACCAACATAGTCATCATGCACAATATACACAGTGTACATGAAAAAGCCTCTTCTCAATGTGGTCATTATTTCAAGCATCATTTCGACCCTTTTTAACTTAACCCTCTATAGGGCTGACCATAACACATTTGCATTTTATCACAGCTTGCAATATACCAGACTTCCTCCCTGAATTGGACCAGTCACCGCCCTGGCAGAAGAAGGGTTTGATGCTAAGGAAAGGCCTGAGCTAGCTGTCCCTCTCTCTCTCTCCAAAAGGCTTGAACCCTGGCCAATGGCTGGAGGCCCACGGTCTGTAGCTCAGTAGTCCGGGTATCTCCTTGGACACAGGGCTGGTGATAACCCATGGTCTGCAGCTCAGTGTCCCCATCTCAGTGTCTTCTTCTGGTAACTCATGCAGACTGGCATTATTCTTCCCCTCCAAGCACTGATCCCAAAATCCAACTCTGACTGCCCTCCTTATATACCATTTCTAGCTAGACTGGAACCTTCTAGTGGGAGGGGTGGAGTGGAGAAACTCAGCACAAACAATTACAAAGTTACCACTCCCATCTGTCATAGACTTACATTAGAGCTTCAATGATACTCAAAGGCAATGACAGTGCAGTTTTTTCAAATACAAAACAAGTTTCCAGACATAACAACATAGCTAAACCAGACATTCAAAAGGTCAGTCTGTCTGGTTTTGGTGATAAAGTAGTCTGTCTTTTTCCCTCCAAGACATGCTATTCTTTAAACCTATGGCAGCTGTGGGAAATTACCAGGTTCTCATTCAAAGTCCCAAAAGTCTCTCAGTATTCATTAACCCTTTCCACAGAGCCTCACAAAAACAGTGCAAATGAACAGGATATATAAACGACAACATACATAGAAAAAGCAATTACATGACATTGAACAGTGCACGTTGACACTTTCAAGTGAAATAAAGTAAGAAGTCTATAACTTTGCATAGAGTAAATAGGCAAGTGTCCACAAAGGTCCAAACTTTTCAGTACCCCTGCTTCAGGGCACTGCATGTACAATACAGCTAAGTGCCTATTGGAAAAAACAATTGCCCCACCGGTGCTCTGCATGATCACCACAGTGGTGGGAATCACGTCTGTAACTAAGGGATTGCAAAGAAAATAGTGAAATAACAGGAACTTCAGTTGCTGGTGGAGATTGTCCAGAGAGGCAGGACCAGTGCAGTTGATTTATTGATACTACGATACCATACCAGACAATTATTTATTAAGAAATTTGCCACATCTTTCGCTAGCTTACTTTAGATTATGACAAGCATATGAGATATCAGGAATAGGATAAAAAAAATAGCATTGGCGTAAGATCCTCACCTGTCTCGCAATCCGGTGTAACCAAAATGGTTCCTCGTGGAGCTGCGGGACAGGTTACGCATGTCTCCACTGATACACCAGCTCCGACCCCTTTGCGAACCGACGAAGAGATGCGTTCGCATGTGCGCCAAAAGGGAAGACCGCATGGGTTTCGGGGACAGCTGGGTCAGGCTGGTGGCACTACGCCGCGGCCGAGCTTGTCTCCAGTGCCTATTGCAGATTCCATTCCAGTGTCCATGTCGATGCACTCGCGCACTCTCGCAGAGCCTGTCGTGCGTCTGCATGTAGGTTTGAAAACAGGTTCACAAGGGGATACGGCTTTCCGCATATGCGTTTCTTATGCGCTTCGCCGACCAGCAAAGGGAATAGCACCTGGCCACAAGTTCAAAGTAGATTAGGGGGCCGGCATTGGTCTAATTGACTAATGACCGACCAAAGCCTTGTACACAGGTGTAGGCAGGATCATGACCTATGGGGAGTGGACACTTAGCACCCTGGGATTTGTTAGCAGGCACGTAAAAGTCTGCCTCCCAGGTCGGTCATTGCCCACTGTTATTCTTCCTAATACAGGTGCAGGTCAGTACTGCCAGCTACTGAAAGAAGACTGCTTGGACTCCATCCGTTCAAGTGGGACCCTGGACCCGGGACTTTCCGTGACACATTCTTTCACCTGCCAACCTGCACAGGGACTAATGCACGGTTTGGGACTACTACTGTCTTTCCCACGGTTTTGTTTGCCTGTTATTTTGCTTTAGTGAAGTTTACCTGGACTTTTTTATTTTTATGAATAAACACCTTTGATTTCATCTTCACTGGTCTGTTTGTTGGTACCTTGCATTACAATTGGATGCAATTTGGAATTTAGTTTTTCCCCAATAATATTATTCAAAACTAAATGCATGGACAAATTCACAGACAATTTGTTCCTTGCCAGAAATACAAGGATTTATTTAATAAATTTATATATATTTAAAGATGTCAACAGATATGGAGACATGTAAGAAGCTTCGATGCCTATCATGAACGAATTTCCAAAAAATGTGATTTGGTGGGTTTGTCAAATTTTTCCCAAAAGATTTGATTTGGTCCGAATAAATTTATGGCGAATCACGTTAAAAAACTGTTATTTCCTGCCTGGAGAGAGCCTGTTTAGTGTTAAAGAACACTGTGCCCTGCAGCAACACGCATAGGGAGTCTGCTGTGGTAGTGAAACAATACTGTGAGTCAGTATGACAATCAGATGACAGGCGTCGCTCTTAGAATCACTGCACACTTCACTTCTTTGGGCAGTTATGGGGCCAAAACTCACCAAATAACTCAAGTATGAACTCAGCCTTACAGGTCGATGTTAGCGTCAGGTATAAAGAACCATGCAGATGCCCAAGATCCTACTATACAGTGAAAGAGCGCACTTCTTTTACACCATCGTCAGCTGATTCCACATAGATGTCTACAGAACCTGTTCTATTAAACGCTTATACAAGTAGAGTGCCCCCCCCCCCCCCCGACAGGGCGGAGAGAGTGTCAGCAGTAAGTTTGTGTTGACGTCACTGATTATTTTGCCCTTCCTTTGTTCCATCAGAACAATAACCCACAAAAAAAGGATCCTGTCTGTGGAGCATCCGACTTCACTCGGTCAACATTTGGTCAGTAATCCATAAAGCCGTAAAGCTGAAAAAAACAGGAGTGGATCCAAAACAGAGATGACACGTGAATAGAATATTTGCATATCTTTTGTGTTTTGTACCTACTCCTGCTTTTGGCTACCAAATCATAAGCCAATTCTGATGGGACCATACAGGTCTTACAGCTGCTACACAGACAGGATTAATTGTGTGTCTCATTTTTTCTTCCTTCTAACAGATCAGATCAGGCCAACAAGGTAAAATAGTGGCCCAGTCATGAAGTGGGGAGGGTGGGAACAGCATGAGAAGTCCATAGAGTGGCCCAATGACATAGTGTGGAGGTGGCAGCAGCATCAGGAGACCACAGAGTAGCAAGGTGTGATACAAATGTGATAAGAATGTATAAGAATGAGTGGAATAATGGTGATTTCAACTCAAGTAGTCATGAAATCTTAGTTAGTATAGCCATGCATAAAAGTGGAAAAGTACTGAGGGTATTGTAGTTCAGGAAAACAAAGAAGATTCTCAGGCATTGTCACAAGTCATGAAAACAAGTTATTGTGCATGAACACATGAAGTGTTCATAATTAGTGTTGAGCGAACCCGAACTGTAACGCCGCACATCAGCTCTTACTAGTGTAGGGATAGGATGCTGCTGCTGTGAGGGAGAGATTAGGAAAAAATCTGATATCAGAGATTGGTGTTAAGTCTGCGATCTACAGCGATATTTTTTTTGTGGGTGCAATGCAACATTTTTGTACTCTGCCCTGAGCACAGTGACACAGAAAAATAGGTTTTAATCCGTCTGTTAGGTGGGTGTCAGCGGCCATTTTGTGCAAGAGACAATATTGCCAGGGACAATAATTTAATCCTGTTCTTGAAGTTCAGTGGGCAACATATACCCAATTTTTAAGTGCACCTGAACTGCATATGTGCCAGGAGAAGGGAAAATAATATAGGTAATCCGTCTGTGAGTTTAGGGACCCAGGGGGTGACATATTTAAATTGTTTTCTGTAAAGTACCCCTGTGCTACATATGTGACAGTGTAATCAATTCAGTAAATCCATCTGTTGGATTCTGGGGGGACAAAAAATTATTTTTTGCTAAAAAAAAGTATTTTTGTGGCCTGCACTGTATTTCTGAGAGTGAAATATAACCAGTAAATACAACTAGGACATTGTTGATGAAAAAAATCATGGATTTTTTTAAAGTACATTTGCAGCCTGCACTACATTTCTGAGAGTGAATTTTAATCAGTAAATCCAGCTCTTAGATTGTGGGTGGACATTTCCACGGTTCTCAGACCAGTCATTCACAAGTGGCTTGAAGGGCGTGTTCCTCGGTGGCGTTTAGATTGTTGGGTGATCTGTACCCCTTGTTTCTTTCACACTACCCCTGCAATGCATACCTGACTGGGAAATATATTCTGTAAATTTGGCGGCGTTTACATTGTTGGGTGCTGTAGTTATATGCTGTAAAATCTCCATGATGTCTCCATGATTAATCATCAGTGTGGGGGCCCCGTGTGGCTTCTACACACTTTCAAAATAATCCTTCAGCGGGGTGAATAGATGCCGGGTGACGGGGATGCTCCATGACCTTTTTTCCTTTTCTCACTCTGATAGAAATATTATAGGAATTTTAATGATGTGCACGTTCATTAAAATTTCCCATAAAATTACTGTTTTAAACACTATTGACCCACTCAAAATTGGGTTTCAACTATATGCCAATTAGAGCAATTTATAATTACTGCAAATAAAATAAATTATACGTTACCTAGCTTTCCAAGATTTAGATCTCCAGTTTCTTTGTGAGTCTCGGGTGTGTTCCTGGAAGAATTCCTTAGGGTGGAGGGAGTTTTCTCTTAGGACTGGAAGTAGTGAAGATGATCTGTGACGTCATGTGATGTCCTGTGAAGTCTGTGAAGTGTGTGAAGTGTGTGAAGTGTTTTACTTCCAAAAACTGGATCAGATATTCAAATCAGATGTGTGGCATCAGGTGGGTGGCAGCATCAGAATAGTAGCTGAGGCAGGTAGCCAGAAGAAACCGGTCTCTTTTGTCAAGGTTTGGGTGAGGCAGCATGGATGATCTAATCTGATGCATTAGGCATTGGTGGGTGGAAATCCTCCTGGCTGATCCACGCCTGATTTATCTTGACAAAGGTCAGTCTCTCCACATTTTGGGTGGACAGGTGAGTTCTCATTGGATAACTATGGTCCCCGCCGCACTAAACACCTGCTCTGATGCCACACTACTGGCCAGGCAGGACAGCTTTTCCAGGGCATACTCGGACAGTTGCGGCCACAAATCCAGTTTGGCTGCCCAGTAGTATAGCAGATCTTCAATGATGGCTGGCAGGGTGCACTCCAAGTATGCCACCACCTGCTGGTTCAGGTTGTGAAATATGTCTATCTGCTGGTGAGTAGTTTCTTTACTATGCAGGTGAAGAAAGCTGCTCATCGGCGACTCTAGACTCAGGCTGCTTCTAATGGAGCTGGTACTGCTCCTGCCACCCCATCTTCCAGCAGCCGTGGCAGTGGAACGTGAGCGCAGAGGGCCCACCAGTCAGATCTGCGAGAGGATGGACGATGGCACGGATAGGCAGCGGCCAACTGACTATATAGTATGCCTCTATAGTAGTTTAGTTTGTCCTCTCTCTCAGCCGGTGTAAATAAGGCCCCCTTTTTGGACTGGTAGCGAGGGTATAACATGGTGAAGAGCCAGTAGACATCCCTCTGCCGAATGGTGACAATTGGGCTGTCATTATGTAAGCAAGTGAGCATGCATCGGGCCATTTGCGCAAGTGAATCGGAGAGACTCCCTGCCTCCATGTCCACTGCATATTGCCATGGTGTGTCTAGTTATCTGCCTGTTCTTCCTCATCTCCCTCTTGCTCCTCCGGCTGCTCCTGCTCCTGTCACCTGTGTTGAAAGACCACCCATTTCGCTACACATTGCTTATGCTCCAATGTCCTACTCCTCCTCCTCAGTTCAGCCCCCACAGGGCTTATGTGGCCGTGAGATGTAGGCACCACATCTCCAGTCCCCTGACCAGCCAGATTTACCAGCATTTTTTCCAGGATATGATTCAGTGGAATGATGTTTTTCATCCCGTAGTCCTGACGACTGACAAATAAACACAGGGGAGTGCCTCTGTCCGCCTGTATCATCAAGAAATCGTTTATGGCCTTTCTCTGTTCATACAGCCCTTTCTCTGTTCCTACAACATATGGAGGGCGGAAATCCAACAGGTGGAAACGTTGCATATTAGCCTATGTTGGGGGACGCCATTCTGCCGCTGTGCTTGGCTGTGTACGAGTGGCTGAACTGCATGCAAAGTTTCCTGCCCATTTTTAGGATGTCTTGCAGATGGGTGGAAGACTTCAGGAAACGCTTGACAACCAGATTGAACATGTGTGGCATGCAGGGCACATGGTTTAGCCCTCCTTGATGCAGCGTGGACACCATGTTCTTCCCGTTGTCGGTCACCATGGTTCCAATTTTGAGTTGTCACGGAGAAAGCCAGGATTTGATTTCTTGATGAAGGATGCAGAGCAATTCCTCCCCTGTGTGACTCCACCCAGGCAAACTAGGTGCAGAACAGCATGACACCGCTGTGCCCTGCACATGTGGTATGCTGGTGGGGCACTGTGAATTGTCCCTGCAGTGGAGACAAGGTGGAGAATGAGGAGGCAGAGGCGGACATTGTCGCAGGATCAACAGCGTGAGAACGTGGAGGCGGAAGCGGCGTCACCTGGCCAAGTTGCTGCTTTGGCTGGGCAGGAACCACATTTACCCAGTGGGTCATAAAGGACATACCCGTAAATTGTGCTTGACCGTAGTTACAGCTCCACACATCTGCACTGACAGGCTCAAGAACTTGCCCAACTTGTGTTCTACATATGTGTACAGGGCTGGTACAGCTTTTTTGGCAAAGAAATGACAGCTTGGGACTTTCCACCTTGGCTCGGCACAAGCCATCAGTTCTCTGAAAGGTACAGAGTCCACAACTTGGAAAGGGAGGGAATGCAGTGCCAGCAACTTGGCTAGGTCCAAGTTCAGCTTCTGCGCCGTTGGATGAGTGCACGCATAATGTTGTCTCTTGGCAATCACTTTGATGATCTATGCTGATGGAATGACTGACTAGGAGGAGGAGGAGCAGGAACATCAGGACTAGCAGATGATGGGAAGGACAGACACCTTCTTTTAGCTGAGGTGGTGGAGTGGAGCCTTGACTGCCTGAAATTGGGTGCGTGTCACTGGGTGATGCAGGGGTTGCTGTGGCAGGCTGGACCACCACATTGGAGCCACGATTATCCCAGGCCACTTTATGGTGATGCTGCATATGTTGATGCAGGGCCGTGGTGCCAACATTGGCATCCTGGCCACACTTCACCTTCTGCCCACAGATTCGACAAATGGCCATGTTCACCATCCCCGGTGGTTTAACAACAAACTGCCACACCGCTAAATAGGTGATTTTTATTGATGAGTGGCAGGGGCTATATTCGATTTTGCTATATTTTGCGAATATATGGGCGAATATTTGCTATATATTTGCGAATTCGTGGGAATTTTCTTGATGGCAAAAAATCAGCAATGTAAAATTTACGGAATGCGCGTGCAATAAAGGCCTGGGTCACTTTGGGTACATTTTTCAAGCTGCTAGAAGTTTACTCAGACTGGAGTTAATGGTTGGCATGGCAGAACATTACAATAGCTTTATACATGCAGGTAGAGTGCTTCAATATATATTCGCAATTACGAAAATCGGCAATAAATGATGCACATATTTTTGCGCAGTATGTGCAACTGGGTGACATCACAGCACTATGTATATATGGACAGCAGAACCCTACCTAAGGGTCATTTCACACTTGCGTTCTGAGGATCCGGCAGGCACTTCCGTCCCGCCGGATCCGTCAGAACGCAAGTCGCCTGAAAGCATTAGAAGACTGATCAGGATCCTGATCAGTCTTCAAAATGCTTTCCGGTTACTATGGCAGCCAGGACGCTATTAAAGTCTTGGTTGCCATAGTAGGAGCGGGAAGCGGGGGAGCAGTATACTTATAGTCCGTGCGGCTCCCAGGGCGCTCCAGAATGACATCAGAGCGCCCCACGTGCATGTGTAGGGCGCCCTGACGTCACTCTGGAGCGCCCCGGGAGCCGCACGGATGGTAAGTATACTGCTCCCCCGCTCCCCACTACACTTTACCATGGCAACCAGGACTTTAGCGTCCTGGCTGCCATGGTAACCATTGAGAAAAAGTTAAATGTCGGATCCGGCGATGCGCCAAAACGACGTTTAGCTTAAGGCCGGATCCGGATTAATGCCTTTCAATGGGCATTAATTCCGGATCCGGCCTTGCGGCAAGTGTTCCGGATTTTTGGACGGAACAAAAAGCGCAGCATGCTGCGGTATTTGCTGCGTCCAAAAAACGTTCCAGTCCTGAACTGAAGACATCCTGATGCATCCTGCATGGGGATGATCCTGATCAGGATTTTTCCAGCATAGAGCGCCGAGGACGGAACTCTATGCCAGAAAACAAAAACACCAGTGTGAAAGGACCCTAACACCGTGCACTCAAACCTATTAGCTACACTATAAATCAATGTAACCTACACTGACTATCTCCCCCTAACTATCTGAATTATACATCTAACTTAACTGTTTAATAATACAGCAAAGCACAGAGCACAGCAATCACACTGCTGTCTCTCTCAGAACTCCATTACACTACAGAAAATGGCTGCTGGGGAAGTTCCTTATATAGTAAGGGGTATACAACTTTCCTATTGTTTTCTATGGATGTTGCTAAGCTCAGACAAAGACATTGCAGCCTTCTGATTGGCCCCACAAGCAAGAGGAAGGTTACTGATAAAAAAAGAAAGTTGAATATTCAAAATGACGAATATATAGCACTATATTCTAAATATTTGCGAATTCTTGAAGTTGCCATATTCGTGATAAATGTTCCCAATTCAAATATTTGCACCCAACACTAGTGATTTTATCCCCAACACTCCGCACTCACTGACTACTACCGCCAATGCCTCCGTGAACCCCTGCACCACTACTTTCCGGGCAGGTAGGCTCCTGTGAAGCTGGTGGTCTACCCCAGACAAGTTTGGCTTCCGACCTCCCACTGCTGCCACCCTGCTGACTCCCGGCCACACAACTAATTTGCTGGCTCCGCCGCTGCCTGGCGCGCAAGCTGCCACCCTCTTCTCCCAATGATGATGCCGCCCCTTCGTCACCCGGCTCCCAATTGTGATTGGCTACATCATCATCGAGTACTGTCTACACGTCACTGAAGTCCTCCTCAATGGTCTCTGAGCAAGTATCCTGACCGCTCGCAACACCAGCTCCCACGTCACTCTCCTCATGACTACTTGCCTGCCTACTGGAGGAAGCGGCGAATGTCTCCTCCGGATCTTGGCTGGGCAGTAGCTGCTGACTGTCCTCTAGTAGCTCGTCCTCATTGTATAGTGGAGCTGAGCACATAGTACTTCTCTGGCTGAGGGAACAGAAAAGGACACAGGCAGGTTCAAAAGGGGTGAAGGCACAGGGCCTGCCCCGGGCCATGGAGCAGGCCCTGTGCCTTCACCTCTTTGAACCTGCCTGTGTCCTTTCTGTTCCCTCAGCCAGAGAAGTACTATGGGCTCAGCTCCACTATACAATGAGGACGAGCTACTAGAGGACAGTCAGCAGCTACTGCCCAGCCAAGATCCGGAGGGAGACATTCGCCGCCCTCCAGTAGGCAGCAGTAGTCATGAGGAGAGTGACGTGGGAGCTGGTGTTGCGAAGCGGTCAGGGTACTTACCAACTAAGGGTTGTGTCTGACAAACCTTGGCTGGGGTTCTCTGATGTCGCTTGCAACAAAGTCAAATATCGAGTCAACCATTCAAGAACCGCTGGTTGCTGGTCAAGACAAAACCACTAGTTGACAATGGGAGCTCAGGCCTCTGAAATGACCCCTGCTGCCACTGCCCCTTAGGCTATTTTCACACTAGCGTTTTGGCTTCCTGCTGGTGAGATCCGCTCAGGGCTCTCAAAAGAGGTCCAAAACGGATCAGTTTGTTCCTAATGCATTCTGAATGGAAAGGATCCACTCAGAATGCATCAGTTTGCCTCAGTTCAGTCACCATTCTGTTTTTGAGGCGGACACCAAAACGATGCCTGCAGCGTTTTGCTGTCCACCTGACGAAGCCGAGCCATCCTAACACACAATGTAAGTCAATGGGGACGGATCCGTTTCTCTGACACAATCTGGCACAATAGAAAATGGAGATGCATCCTGCATGGGGATGATCCTGATCAGGATTTTTCCAGCATAGAGCGCCGAGGACGGAACTCTATGCCAGAAAACAAAAACACCAGTGTGAAAGGACCCTAACACCGTGCACTCAAACCTATTAGCTACACTATAAATCAATGTAACCTACACTGACTATCTCCCCTAACTATCTGAATTATACATCTAACTTAACTGTTTAATAATACAGCAAAGCACAGAGCACAGCAATCACACTGCTGTCTCTCTCAGAACTCCATTACACTACAGAAAATGGCTGCTGGGGAAGTTCCTTATATAGTAAGGGGTATACAACTTTCCTATTGTTTTCTATGGATGTTGCTAAGCTCAGACAAAGACATTGCAGCCTTCTGATTGGCCCCACAAGCAAGAGGAAGGTTACTGATAAAAAAGAAAGTTGAATATTCAAAATGACGAATATATAGCACTATATTCTAAATATTTGCGAATTCTTGAAGTTGCCATATTCGTGATAAATGTTCCCAATTCAAATATTTGCACCCAACACTAGTGATTTTATCCCCAACACTCCGCACTCACTGACTACTACCGCCAATGCCTCCGTGAACCCCTGCACCACTACTTTCCGGGCAGGTAGGCTCCTGTGAAGCTGGTGGTCTACCCCAGACAAGTTTGGCTTCCGACCTCCCACTGCTGCCACCCTGCCGACTCCCGGCCACACAACTAATTTGCTGGCTCCGCCGCTGCCTGGCGCGCAAGCTGCCACCCTCTTCTCCCAATGATGATGCCGCCCCTTCGTCACCCGGCTCCCAATTGTGATTGGCTACATCATCATCGAGTACTGTCTACACGTCACTGAAGTCCTCCTCAATGGTCTCTGAGCAGTAGCCTGACCGCTCGCAGCACCAGCTCCACGTCACTCTCCCATGACTACTTGCCTGCCTACTGGAGGAAGCGGCGACTCCTCGGATCTTGGCTGGGCAGTAGCTGCGACTGTCCTCTAGTGCTCGTCCTCATTGTATAGTGGAGCTGGAGCACATAGTACTTCTCTGGCTGAGGAACAGAAAGGACACAGGCAGGTTCAAAGGGGTGAAGGCACAGGGCCTGCTCCCGGGCCATGGAGCAGGCCCTGTGCCTTCACCTCTTTTGAACCTGCCTGTGTCCTTTTCTGTTCCCTCAGCCAGAGAAGTACTATGGGCTCAGCTCCACTATACAATGAGGACGAGCTACTAGAGGACAGTCAGCAGCTACTGCCCAGCCAAGATCCGGAGGAGACATTCGCCGCTTCCTCCAGTAGGCAGGCAAGTAGTCATGAGGAGAGTGACGTGGGAGCTGGTGTTGCGAGCGGTCAGGGTACTTACCAACTAAGGGTTGTGTCTGACAAACCTTGGCTGGGGTTCTCTGATGTCGCTTGCAACAAAGTCAAATATCGAGTCAACCATTCAAGAACCGCTGGGTTGCTGGTCAAGACAAAACCACTAGTTGACAATGGGAGCTCAGGCCTCTCGAAATGACCCCTGCTGCCACTGCCCCTTAGGCTATTTTCACACTAGCGTTTTGGCTTTCCGTTGGTGAGATCCGTTCAGGGCTCTCAAAAGAGGTCCAAAACGGATCAGTTTTGCCCTAATGCATTCTGAATGGAAAAGGATCCACTCAGAATGCATCAGTTTGCCTCAGTTCAGTCACCATTCTGCTCTTGAGGCGGACACCAAAACGATGCCTGCAGCGTTTTGCTGTCCACCTGACGAAGCCGAGCCATCCTAACACACAATGTAAGTCAATGGGGACGGATCCGTTTTCTCTGACACAATCTGGCACAATAGAAAATGGATCCTTCCCCCATTGACTTTTAATGGTGTTCAAGACGAATCCGTCATGGCTATAGAAGACATAATACAACCGGATCCGTTCATGACAGATGCATGCGGTTGCATTATTGTAACTTAAGTGTTTTTGCAGATCCATGACGGATCCGCAAAAAACACTAGTGTGAAAGTAGCCTTACTCTGCTGCGACCTGTGACTGCGCCAGAAACATTTAGGCCTGTGCCCCTCCCCTGTGCAGGGCCTGTCACTTCTCTGTCTGACATACTGTTAGATCAAATAAGTAAATGAAAAGGAAATTAATACATGCCAAAAAGGGCTGTAATTTTCTCACTTCACCACACAACGGCTAATAAGCCCCTTTTTTTCCCCCACTAATACACGCCAAAAAAGGCTTTAGAACATATAACTGCGGCCGTGAATGGCAAATAAAGTTTTTTTTTGCCACTAATACACGCCAAAAAGGGCTGTTATTCTCCCACTTCACCACACAATTTTTGCAGATGACACTAAACTGTGTAAAGTAATTAACACTAGTGATGACCGGCAGGTGCCATATTCGATTTCGACGAAATTTGCGAATATTCGAATGAATATTCGTTTCATATTCGTCGAAATCGAATATTCGTCATTTTTTCTAGTTATCGCGATTAACATGCGATTTAAATAATCGCATATTGCGATTTGTACTTAAGGCTACTTTCCTATTGGTTTCATATCTAGAATTAGCGAGGATGACGAATATGACGAATGTATTCGTCTATTCCTCAAAACGAAGATAACGAAGTATTCTACATCTTCGTTTTAGCTACCTATTCGTCAACTTCGCTAATTCTAGCAATCAAATAGGAAGGTTGACTATAGAGACAGCTGTAGTTAAATTGCTATGCGATTTTTTTTTTAATAAATAGAATACTTATAATAATTTTATCAAGTAATATAATTATTGTATTAAAAAAAAAATCGCATAGCGAATTTAACACAGCTGTCTGGTAAGTCAACCTTCCTATTTGATTGCTAGAATTAGCGAATAGCGAAGTTGACGATGACGAGACGAATAGGTAGCTAAAACGAAGATGTAGAATACTTCGTTATCTTCGTTTGAGGAATATGACGAATACATTCGTCATATTCGCTATTCGCTAATTCTACCAAGCCAACCATAAACTTCCTTGCTCATGGAGCGTCCCCATCACCATGGGAACGTCTCCATATACTAAAATGTACTGTCGGATTTGAGGAATTACGTTGAAATCGCAATGCGATTAATTCAAGTTATATTAATCGCATTGCGATTTCAACTTAGAGCTGGGTTTATAATGGGTCAGCTTGCTAGAATTAACGAAGTTAACGAATATGGAATATAGCAGCAGTGCTAAGTTGAAATCGCAATGCGATTAATTTAACTTAAAGTATTCGCATTGCGATTTCAACTTAGCACTGCTAGTGCATAGCATTAGCTATACTCCATATTCGTTAATTCTAGCCTATGTAAGATAGCAGTGCTAAGTTGTAATCGCAATGCGATTAATATAACTTGAATTAATCGCATTGCGATTTCAACGTAATTCCTCAAATCCGACAGTACATTTTAGTATATGGAGATTCTCCCATGGATGGGGACGCTCCACATGAGCACGGAAGTCGGCAGAAGCGGCAACGGGCACTGACTAGAGCAGCCAGGAAGCCAGGAATCCTCAGGACAGGTAAGAACTACTTTTGGGAAGTAGGAAAGAAAAAAATATAACTAAAAAAAAAAAAAAAAAAAACGAATATTCGAAATAGCGAATTTATAGCGCTATATTCGAAATATTCGCGAATTAGCAAAGTGCCGATATTCGCTAAAAAAATTCGCTTTTCGAATATTCGCGCTCAACACTAATTAACACTGAAGAGGACAGTTTTCTGCTACAGAGGGATCTGGATAGATTGGAGGCTTGGGCAGAGAAATGGCAGATGAGGTTTAACACTGACAATGTAAAGTTATGCACATGGGAAGGAATAATGCAAGTACATACTAAATGGTAAAACACTCGGTAACACTGACATGGAAAAGGATCTAGGAATTTTAATAAACAGCTAACTAAGCTGTAAAAAAAAAAAGTGTCAGGCAGCTACTGCCAAGGCCAATAAGATAATGGGTTGCATCAAAAGGGGCATGGATGCCTGTGATGAGAACATAGTCCGACTCCTACTACTTTACAAATCACTAGTTAGACCACACATGGAGTACTGTGTACAGTTCTGGGCTCCTGTGAACAAGGCAGACATAACAGAGCTGAAGAGGGTTCAGAGGAGGGCAACTAAAGTAATAACTGGAATGGGGCAACTACAGTACCCTGAAAGGTTATCAAAATTAGGGTTATTCGCTAGAAAAAAGACGACTGAGGGGAGATCTAATAACTATATATAAATATATCAGGGGTCAGTACAGAGATCTCTCCCATCATCTATTTATCCCCAGGACTGTGACTGTGACGAGGGGACATCCTCTGCATCTGGAGGAAAGAAGGTTTGTACATAGAAAAGGATTATTCACGGTAAGAGCAGTAAGACTATGGAACTCTCTGCCTGAGAAGGTGGTGATGGTGAGTACAATAAAGGAATTCAAGAGGGAACTGGATGTAATCCTTGAGTGTAATAATATTACAGGCTATAGCTACTAGAGATGGGTCGTTGATCCAGGGAGTTATTCTGATTGCCTGATTGGAGTCGGGAAGGAATTTTTTTCTTTTAAGTGGGGAAAATTGGCTTTTGCCTCACAGGGTTTTTTTGCCTTCCTCTGGATCAACTTGTAGGAAACAGGCCAAACTTGATGGACAAATGTCTTTTTTCGGTCTTATATACTATGTTACTATGTTACACAATGGCTATTAAGCCTTTTTTCTTTTTCACCACTAATACACGCAAAAAAAGGCCTTAGAACATATAAATGCAGCCGTGGACAGCAAATAACCTTTTTTATTTTGCCACTAATACATGCCAAAATGGGTTGTAATTTTACCAATTCACCATACAACGGCTAATAGCCCTTTTTCTTTTTTCCCCCACTAATACATGCCAAAAAGAGGCTTTAGAACATATAACTGCGGCCGTAAATGGCAAATAATATATATTTTTTTGCCACTAATAAATGACAAAATGGGCTGTAATTTTCTCACTTCACCACACAACGGCTAATAGGCCCCTTTTGTTCCCCCACTAATACACACCAAAAAAAGGCTTTAGGACATATAATTGTGGCCGAGAACGGCAAATAAAGTTTTTTTGCAACTAATACACGCCAAAAAGGGCTTTAATTTTCTCACTTCACCACAAAATGGCTAATAAGCTCTTTTTCTTTTTCTCTACTAATACACACCAAAAAGAGGCTTTAGAATATATAACTGCGGCCGTGAATGGCAAAAAAAATTTTTTTTTGCCACTAATACATGCAAAAAAGGGCTGTAATTTTCTCACTTCCCCACACAACGGCTAATAAGCCCCTTTTTTCTCCCCACTAATACATGCCAAAAAAAAAAGCTTTAGAACATATATATAACTTCACCGCACAAGGGCTAATAAGATTCCAATAACAAGAACGGTTTGCTGGAATTACAGAGGTATTGCAAACCTGAAATAAGCAGCAGTATAGTGGCAATTTAGATCCCCGGTAAGTGCAGCAAGGTGTAATAGAATTGTTCCTATTACCCAGGCTGCACACTCCCCTATTGAACCCTGTTCTGCTTCAATACTGTGGAATAATTCCTCCCTATCCTTTCCCTATACTTCTAATGCTCTTTCCCTGAACTTCTATTGAGCAAAATATAAGTTTTCAAGTCGTTCCTTGCACTGTCCCTAGCGCCTGCTAACATCTCTCCCTGCACTAAGTACACTGGAAAATGGCTGATTTCAAGATGACTGGGGCTATTTATAGGGCTGTGACAGGGCTGGCTGTCTGCTGATTGGCTGCATGCATGGCATTGTGGGTGATCCCTCGTTCCCAGAGTTCCTTGCTCCTAACATGTGTAGCAGCCACGAAGCGTGAGGAAATTCAGATTCGGTGCGAATCGAATAATTCCTGAAATTTGGATCGAATTCCACTTTGTCAGCTTTGATTAGCTCATCGCTATATATATATATATATATATATATATATATACAGTACAGACCAAAAGAGTTTTCTTTATTTTCATGACTATGAAAATTGTAAATTCACGCTGAAGGCATCAAAACTATAAATTAACACATGTGGAATTATATACATAACAAAAAAGTGTGAAACAACTGAAAATATGTCATATTCTAGGTTCTTCAAAGTAGCCACCTTTTGCTTTGATTACTGCTTTGCACACTCTTAACATTCTCTTGATGAGTTTCAAGAGGTAGTCACCTAAAAAATGGTCTTCCAACAGTCTTGAAGGAGTTCCCAGAGATGCTTAGCACTTGTTGGCCCTTTTGCCTTCACTCTGCGGTCCAGCTCACCCCAAACCATCTCGATCGGGTTCAGGTCTGGTGACTGTGGAGGCCAGGTCATTTGGCGCAGCACCCCATCACTCTCCTTCATGGTCAAATAGCCCTTACACAGCCTGGAGGTGTGTTTGGGGTCATTTTCCTGTTGAAAAATAAATGATGGTCCAACTAAACGCAAACCGGATGGAATAGCATGCCGCTGCAAGATGCTGTGGTAGCCATGCTGGTTCAGTATGCCTTCAATTTTGAATAAATCCCCAACAGTGTCACCAGCAAAGCACCCCCACACCATCACACCTCCTCTTCCATGCTTCACGGTGGGAACCGGGCATGTAGAGTCCATCCGTTCACCTTTTCTGCGTCGCACAAAGACACAGTGGTTGAAACCAAAGATCTCAAATTTGGACTCATCAGACCAAAGCACCGATTTCCACTGGTCTGATGTCCATTCCTTGTGTTCTTTAGCCCAAAAAAGTCTCTTCTGCTTGTTGCCTGTCCTTAGCAGTGGTTTCCTAGCAGATATTCTACCATGAAGGCCTGATTCACACAGTCTCCTCTTAACAGTTGTTCTAGAGGTGTGTCTATTGCTAGAACTCTGTGTGGCATTGACCTGGTCTCTAATCTGAGCTGCTGTTAACCTGCGATTTCTGAGGCTGTTGACTTGGATGAACTTATCCTCCGCAGCAGAGGTGACTCTTGTTCTTCCTTTCCTGGGGCGGTCCGCATGTGAGCCAGTTTCTTTGTAGCGCTTGATGGTTTTTGTGACTGCACTTGGGGACACTTTCAAAGTTTTCCCAATTTTTCAGACTGACTGACCTTCATTTCTTAAAGTAATGATGGCCACTCGTTTTTCTTTACTTAGCATCTTTTTTTTTTGCATAATACAAATTCTAACAGTCTATTCAGTAGGACTATCAGCTGTGTATCCACCTGACTTCTCCACAACGCAACTGATGGTCCCAACCCCATTTATAAGTCAAGAAAACCCACTTATTAAACCTGACAGGGCACACCTGTGAAGTGAAAACCATTTCAGGTGACTACCTCTTGAAGCTCATCAAGAGCATGCCAAGAGTGTGCAAAGCAGTAATCAAAGCAAAAGGTGGCTACTTTGAAGAACCTAAAATATGACATATTTTCAGTTGTTTCACACTTTTTTGTTATGTATATAATTCCACATGTGTTAATTCATAGTTTTGATGACTTCAGTGTGAATCTACAAATTTCATAGTCATGAAAATACAGAAAACTCTTTGAATGAGAAGGTGTGTCCAAACTTTTGGTCTGTACTGTATATAGAAAAAATACAGCAGCACAGATTATAAAAAAAATGAGCGGGTGCAAGCTCCAGAGTTCAGGGTTAAAGCTTACCCAAATGTAGAGTCCAAAAAATCGAGCAGCACTCCAAGTAGTAGTGTAAATACGGTGTTCGTTTATTCACCCATAGGTGTTGCAACGTTTCAGTCCCAAAACCAGGACCTTTCTCAAGCATCCAACAAGGAAAAATACAGCAATATATAGGCCTAAGACTCATTACAGCCAAGTGTCACGTGACTCAAAGTGTTTAACCTTACATGTGCTGAAGACATATAAACATATAGAATAATCATAAAATAGACAATCATAAAACAATTTACACTTCAAAATAATATCAATAATGCATTACAGAACAATAAAGTGACTAGAGCCGTGAATAAATACATATGAAATAGTGCAATTTATCATAGTAATCACCAGTCATAGTGTATAAATGGCTAATCCCAATGTGAAAATTAATTATATCGTGTGTGGTACAGCTGCCCGAAAAAAAAACCGAGGTACCGTTGCATGCCGGTTTCTTGTCCAGGGTGCGTTCATCTCCAATAGTCGGCGTTGGATAGACTCAAATGCGCAGAATCAGGATTCGATCGCGTTATCATCATGTGATCATACTAAGTCGATCATCATGTGATAAGGACACGTGTAATAACAAACGCAATAATAAGAAATGCCTATTACATCAACACTGCAAGCAGACAATATGCCGCCCACACCATGATGTCTGTATATTCAACTCATGCATACACTAGATTCACATACTGGTCATTACATGGATCCATAAGTGAGAGGGTAAGTGCAATCAAGGGCATCTCCCCTACACTAAATACAGCTGTAGGATCAGACAGGGTGCCATACCACCGGTGCCCATACGTCCACACCGAGGGTCCACAGCTAGAGAGGGATTCTCCTCACAAATCATATTCACATAAAACGAAGGCATATAGGAATATTTTCCTATATATATATATATATATATATATATTTATGTATATTTTTTAATTGATTACAATTTTTATTTTATTTTTTCTAGATTGATGGGACACCTTCCCCGATTGATGAACCAGAGGTGCAGAATGACATGTTGGTGTTCGGTCCTGGAGTATCTTTTCATTCTCCCCTTTTGTTGCGCTTGGACTACACATAATGCTATTTTATATGTATGCCTCCGTTTTATGTGAATGTGATTTGTGAGGAGAATCCCTCTCTGGTTGTGGACCCACGGTGCGGACGACTGGGGCACCGATGGTACGGCACCCCGTCTTATCCTACAGCTGTATTTAGTGTAGGGGAGATGCGCTTGATTGCAATTACCCTCTCATTTATGGATCAATGTAATGACCAGTATGTGAATCTAGTGTATGCATGAGTTGAATATACGGACATCATGGTGTGGGCGGCATATAGGCTGCTTGCAGTGTTGATGTAATAGGCATTTCTTATGATTTTGTTTGTTATTACACGTGTCCTTATCACATGATGATTGATGCAGTATGATCACATGATGATGATGCGATCGAGTCCTGATTCTGCGCATTTGAGTCTATCCAACGCCGGCTATTGGAGATGAACGCGCCCTGGACAAGAAACCGCCATGCAACGGTACCTTGGGTTATTTTTCGGGCAGGTGTATCCCACACAATATAATGAATTTTCACATTGGGATTAACCATTTATACACTATGACTGGTGATTACTATGATGAATTGCACTATTTCATATGTAGTTATTCACTGATTTTGATGTGTATATTGTTTATGATTGTCTATATTATGATTATTCTATATGTTTATATGTCTTCAGCACATGTAAGGTTAAACACTTTGAGTCACGTGACACTTGGCTGTAATGAGTCTTAGGACTATATATTGCTGTATTTTTCCTTGTGGGATGCTTGAGAAAGGTCCTGGTTTTGAGACTGAAATGTTGCAACACCTATGGGTGAATAAACGAACAGCGTATTTACACTACTACTTGGAGTGCTGCTCTATTTTTTGGACACTATATACAGTATATATATATATATATGTATATATATATATATATAGATAGATAGATAGATAGATAGATAGATAGATAGATAGATATATATAGATATACAAAGATTCAGATTCATGCAAACTACCAGAAAGCTCTGAGCAATGCCAAATGGGTTTCAGCTCTCTATATAGCAATGGCAGCCTTTCTTTTTAAATAAAATCATGTATAGCACACAATTGTCATGCTACCTGTCATGGTCTAAGTTCATGTTACAAATCAAGATTAAATGCTTGATTTTGGTTTATTACATTATTATATCATTTCCTTTCCTTTTTAATATAGACTTCATCTGAAGAATGAGTTTCAAACTTGTTTCAAAGGGGAATAACACACAGACTCTTATGTCACTATCACGCACCCTTTTGGATCATTATTTTTGGTATTCATTGAATAAAAAGTCATTATTATCCAGCTTATAACAAACTGTATATTTATATCTATGATATTCATCTGCCAAAAATGGCTTCTTCACTGTGAGGTCTCAGGTGTAGGATTCATAAGCCAGTGTCACAGCTAGAACAGGTGCCTATCAATGTGTACATAGCAATTAGGCCTAAATGTAAAACTGTTTTTTTATTCTTTCATGTTTTTTTATACTAAATCCCTATCTGAGGAAAAGCCCAGGAATAAATAGTTGTTATAACGGCCAAGGGTATTGTGTAGCATTATAGTCTCCAGCTGGGCTATTACATAGACGGGTGAAGAATACAAGCACCTGACAGATGTGTTCTGTTAGCTTCATTAGGAAAGAAACAAAGAAACTCCTCGATTAATAGTGGTGTAGCTCAAAGGGGGAGGGAGTGCATGGAAAAGCTGGGAAGAATCTAGCCTGTTATTTGAAGAGACACAGAAAGCTTTTAAAGGGACAAACATATTTTATTCATTTTTTTTTCCAAAATGTGTTGGAAAGGAAACATTTTAAATAGCCGCAGTTCTATTTTTGGCAAAGCCATTCATAAGCAACCAAAGCGACTAAATCTTTTTCTTATCTGGAGGAAAAAAATGTGTAACTTTTCTATAGAGCATAAAAAGATCTTTTTTTCTACCAAATGCCGAAGGATTTTGGTAGCGAAACCTGTAAGAGCTATAAAAGACCATATTATTGCCTTGTCGAGTATATATTAAAGTAATATTTTCAGTCTAATACCTAGCAAGGCAAGAAAACAGCTGTCGTTCCAGTAGCTTAGCGTATGTCACTTCAACTTTACTTTGTTCTACTTCTGTATGGATGAAAACCAAAACTTGTGGAACCAACAGGAAATGTTTAGGGCTGAATGTCCTAGGTGGGTGACCATTTGGGGACCAGATTATGGACAATACAAGTAATGCAAACCTGATTCTAAAGGGGTTATCCACTATGAAAAGTAACTTTGTTTTAGAATTGCCGCCTCCCAGACAGAAGATGATAGGGAGGAGGATGGCAGTGGTAGGAGTGGCAGCTGAAGGTCTAACTGTGACTTTTTTCTGCTAAAACACTCCCTGGGCCCTGTACAATTAAAAGAGGGCTCATCTCTTGATGTTGATGCAGTTTGTGAGGTGCAAGGCAGAAACCATAGGCCAGAAATGGAATGAAATAGTGCAGTTCAACAAATAACAAGACTTTTACTGAAGAAAAACCTTGGTTCCTAAGTATAACCTTCCACATAAAAAGGGAGGTACGGTCCTTAAACATTGCAAACTTTCCTGAGGCCGATTTATATTTATGATTCCAGGAGTTCCCTGAGGCATTTTCAAATACAAAAAAGTATAACGTCTCAATTTAGCCAAAGGGGTTCAATTCTCTTTAAAGTTTTGTGTACAAAGTACAACTGCAGGTTGCAGACCTTATGATAGAAACACTATCTGTGCCATGGGTATGACTGGGAGCCTGAAGCCATAACCCTAAAAAAATAGTGTTCATCACTCAGAATGCTGCCTGGTCTGTCTTCTTGGATCCCCATGAAACTGTAACTACCACCATTGCTGGAACTAACTAACTTACTAACTAGACTAATGTCTCGGTCAAAGGGTTAGCGCCCACCCCTTCCTTTCAACCATATCTAGGAACAAAAAATGAACTCCATAAACCAGCCTTCTGGTTTTTAAACAGCATAAAACAGTCTGAAATTAGGTATAACCATAAAACAGTAGAAATGTATCAATCACATATTTAACACTATTTTTAATCCTTTAGCAGGGATCCACTTGATTACTGCAGAAGGTTTCCCTGATTATAATTCCCTAATACTGAACTTGAAAATGGCTTTCCTAAACCAGACAACTCATTTTATTTAAACTGGAAATGTACAGTATCAGGGGTGCCAACTGCAATGTTTCTCTTCTCTTAAAAAATGTATCCAAAAAGCAAAGTCCGTAATCTTTACGAATTGGAAAATTATAATAAATAATAAACATAAAGAATACAGGCCCATAGCTCAATATACTGATAACAACTCATTACCAGCTCTTACTGTGAGATGAAGTACCACCAGCTTAAATAAAGTCACCCACACATGCAGATCAAGTGGGGTTTGTGAAACAATGCCAAACAGTAGATGGCACGTGTCGCTTTCTTAACATTATCTCAGCAGTGACTGAAGGTCAAGCGGCTTCTCTGCTCCTATCATTAGATGCTGAGAAGGCATTCGACCAGATTCACTGGGGATATCTTAGGGCAGTTATGAGTAAATTTGGGCTGCCTCCAAGACTTGTATCCTCTATTTTAGCCTTATATACTTGTCCATCAGCACAGGTTTTCTCCTCGGGACCCCTCTTCTCTCCCTTCAACATTACAAACGGCACCAGTCAAGGGTGCCCTTTATCACCCTTTTTATTCGCCTTATTAATGGAACCCTTTGCTCAACACATTCGTATGTCTCCATGTATAAAAGGTATTCTAGTAGGAAACACAGAACATAAGATGGGCCTTTTTGCTGATGACGTTATTATCTCCATTACTGAGCCTGTGGCTTCTTTCAAGTCGATAGCGGAGATAATTACCCACTTCGGCCAGGTCAGCTACTACAAGATTAATTCTCACAAATCACTCATGCTGGGTATGTGCTTACCAGAAGAACTGAAACGAGCAATATCCTTGCAATCCCCTTTTAGGTGGGCAACGGACAGTATTCCCTACCTGGGTATTACTTTGACTTTCCCTCTTGGCAAATTACAAGCTACCAACTATGCCTCTCTTACCCACCAGCTTAAAAAGGATATCTCAGCATACTGTCACTATCCGCTCTCCTGAGTAGGCCGTGTAGCAGCAGTTAAAATGTTCTTCTTACCCAAGATTTTATACCTATTTAGAAATTTACCGATCAATGTTCCACGCCAAGTGATTGCCCCTGTCTCATGACCTACTAGAGAGCTACCATCTTAGATCAGTTAAAAAGCTGGTGGATTAATGACACTACAAAGAAATGGGTGCAAATGGAAGCTAGTTTGTTACAAACCCCTTCTCTGCAACAGGCAAGGAGTTATTTAAAAAAAAAAAACACGCTCTCCCTCTGTGGCCCATATGACATTTAATAATAACCTCCTCTTATTTTCGGAATTAAGACATTGCTTCCAAATACCTAGGTAGGGAAGACTTTTATAAATATCTTCAGCTTCGGCATCTATTATCATCCATGAAAAATATGCAAAACACATTATCCTCTTCATATACAGCCTACTTTCAAAATCTATGTGCACTTACAAAAGGCATTTCTATGGCGTACCCGGGAGTTGCAAACTTCTGTCACCCTAAAAAAAATTTCTATTTCAATACAAGTGGGAAAGGGATCTTAACGCGAATTTTACTCCAGCCCAATGGTCATTTGTATTTTCACTCAATTCTAAGACCTCGCATTGTGCTAGCCACTTAGAAGCATCAAGGAAACTGCTTTATAGATGGAACTATACCCCTTACAGATTGTCTATTATACAGTCATGTGAAAAAATTAGGACACCCTTTGAAAGCATGTGGTTTTTTGTAACATTTTTAATAAATGGTTATTTCATCTCCGTTTCAACAATACAGAGAGATTAAAGTAATCCAACTAAACAAAGAAAACTGAAGAAAAGTCTTTTCAAGATCTTCTGTAAATGTCATTCTACAAAAATGCCTATTCTAACTGAGGGAAAAAGATAGGACACCCTCACATGTATTCCCTCTTAAATTGGCTCAGATCTCACACAGGTATATCACACCAGGTGCACATAATTAGTAGATCGTTACTCTGCATGTTGAATGAGGCTTGCCCTATTTAAACCTCAGACATTTAGTTTGGTGTGCTCCTGACTGTTGAAGTGAGAGTGAGCACCATGGTGAGAACAAAGAGCTGTCAGAGGACTTCAGAAAAAAGATTGTAGCAGCCTATGAGTCTGGGAAGGGATTTAAAAAGATCTCCAAAGATTTTGAAATCAGCCATTCCACTGTCCGGAAGATAGTCTACAAGTGGAGGGCTTTCAAAACAACTGCCAACATGCCCAGGACTGGTCGCCCCAGCAAGTTCACCCCAAGAGCAGACCGCAAGATGCTAAAAGAGGTCTCCAAAAACCCTAAAGTGTCATCTCGAGAACTACAGCAGGCTCTGGCTACTGTTGATGTAGAAGTACATGCCTCTACAATCAGAAAGAGACTGTACAAGTTTAACTTGCATGGGAGGTGTGCAAGGAGGAAACCTTTGCTTTCCAAGAGAAACATCGAGGCCAGACTGACATTTGCCAGAGATAAAGTTGACAAAGACCAGGACTTCTGGAATAATGTTCTTTGGACAGATGAGTCCAAAATTGAATTATTTGGACACAACAGCAGAGGACATGTTTGGCGTAAACCAAACACAGCATTCCAAGAAAAGAACCTCATACCAACTGTGAAGCATGGAGGTGGAAGTGTCATGGTTTGGGGCTGCTTTGCTGCAGCAGGACCTGGTCAGCTCACCATCATAGAATCCACGATGAATTCTACTGTGTATCAGAAGGTGCTTGAAGAACATGTGAGACCATCAGTTAGAAAATTAAAGCTGAAGCGGAACTGGACCATGCAACATGACAATGACCCAAAACATACTAGTAAATCAACCAAAGATTGGCTGAAAAAGAAGAAATGGAGAGTCCTGGAATGGCCAAGTCAAAGTCCAGATTTGAATCCCATTGAGATGCTGTGGGGTGACTTGAAAAGGGCTGTACGTGCAAGAAACCCCTCAAACATCTCACAGCTGAAAAGTTCTGAGGGGGTAAAATCTCAGACCGATGTCGAGGAGTGGTGGTACAAGAACCGTTTCACTGCAGTTATTTCAGCCAAAGGATGATCGAAGACTGCGTAGATAGGCTAGCAAGAAGTCTAGCTTTTCTCAGCTTGCATCTATTATCATCCATGAAAGTATGCAAACACATTATCTCTTCATGACAGCCTACTTTCAAAATCTATGTTCACTTACAAAAGGCATTTCTATGGCATGCACGAGTTGCAAACTTCTGTCACCCTAAAAATTTCTATTTCAATACAAGTGGAATGGGATCTTAACGAATTTACTCCAGCCCAATGGTCATTTGTATTTTCACCAATTCAAGACCCATTGTGCTAGCCACTTAGAAGCATCAAGGAAACTGCTTTATAGATGGAACTATACCCCTTACAGATTGTCTATTATATACCCTACTTTGTTGAGCCTTTGCTGGCGATGCCTATCAGCTACGGGCACCCTTATGTATTGCCCCACCAGAAATGTGTTCTGGTCTCAGATTATATCCTTACTTGAATCTGTGGTAGGATTTGCTACCCTCACAGCCCAGAGGTAGCTTTATTATCTCTAGGCCTAGACAAACATCTCAAAAATGGTGGCTAAAGTGAACTACAACTATAATATGGAATTATTAATTGCCAAGAAACTAAACTAACTGCCTAGATACAACGCGAGATGGAAAACATGGTCTGTGTTTGTAAACGACAAATTCCCCTCCTTGCCAAAACCATAACTATAAGAAGTAGTCAGAAAAAATGCATATTGTGGATTTCTCTTGTACCTGGTGTAGCATTAACTTGTTGCACTACTGTTTTTGTTTTTATTTTCCTTTTAAATTTGTGTTAATGTTTTCATTCTATATATCTATGTATTCAATTGTACTCCAAGTCATATTATATATGCCCTTTGGCCTTTACTATTGTTACTTCATTGTGAAACTGAGATTTATGACAGTGTCGAAATATGGCGTTAATTTTTCAATAAAAAATTTGGAAATATAAAAAAAATCACCCACCATCAATTTTTTTCACAGACACAGAAAAAAGTCTATTTTTACAGACTGTTGTGAAATTTTTAGACAGTTGGCTACACTGTACATTGCCTAATGACTAAAAGTAATATAGAACAAGAAATGCTTGTTTCGACATTATGATAACCACAGCCTTTCCTAGAAGTATGTCATAGTGTGGTTGCTCACGTTTGTGCTCTGGCGTACTGGCTACAGGTGAATTCTGTGTAGGCTGGTTGCCAGGGATGACGTGTAGTAACGGCAGCCTGTGTGTCTACGTCTCTGTTGATGCATACTGCCCTCCATGTTTGGTTCTGATGCGGTTGATGTCTTGTTTTGGATGTGGACACTAGTTGCTTTATATTCATGTTTGCTTTGGGCCTGGCGGTCAGTCTGTCTCCAGTCTTGCTCGGTGCAGGAGCTATGCACCTGACCTGGGTTATTCCATCTTCCCTATCTGTGTGGCAACCTAGTAAGACATCAAGGTCATCTTGTCTGGCTTCATGTCTTGTCTGTGACCGCCATGGGTTACTGCACATGGGGTACAGACTTCTACCTGTCTGTGACTTGTGTACAGCTCTGTCTGTTCACCCATGGACTAACTCCGCATTGGGAACAGGCATCAGCTAGTCCGTGTCTACGCCTTCGGCGGGAGGGCTCCTGGGTTCTCCAGTGGGAAAGCATCTCTGTCTTATCTGTATTTGTTCAGTGTCTAGGTCTTTGTTAGCCTGACAGTGCTTAAGTGCTTCTTATCCTGTCTTGTGTATGTTCTCCCTTCGGTGAGAGGGTTTCTGGGTTCTCTGTTCTGTATGATGTCTGGGCATCTGCTTGTCTGCCTGTTTGGGCAGCTCTGCCTGAGACCATCATATGTTGATCAGCATGGGGTTCAGGCATCTATTTGTCTGCCTGTTTTGGCAGGTCTGTCTGTGACACCCATGCACCCATTCCGCATGGGGTCCAGGCAGCTACTTTTGCCATCCTCGAGGTGTGACCAGTGAGCCCTTGGCTAAGTTCATCCCCACCATCTAGGGCTCTGTGAAGAACGGGGCTCATTAAGTCTCTCCCCTCTGGGTTTGGCCCCAAGTCAAAACGGTGCACTTGGTCCAGTGGTATTTCCTGCCACTGGTCTTTTACCTGCTGATCTAGTCTTCTTCCATGTTTGTATCATGTTATTAAAGTATTCGGTTTTGCTCACTGTCATGTCTTTTTCTCTGCTTGCTTTGGTGTGCCTTTATGAGCCTTTCATGCGACTATCAAGCATCTTGTTCCTATTTTTTTTTTATGCACTGTCACTTTATATATTGTCACTCAATGTTCGTAATGAATTATTATACATATTTTTAATTGTTTATGAATGTATATCACAATCATGGTTTTTACTTATTACTTGGATATTTTTCATGTTCACATATATATTGTAATTATTTAATTTCATGTGATAATCATGTTTTTGATTTTTCATATTTCTATTATCAAGTTGCACATGTGTAGATGCACATCATAGGTGCATTGCGTTACATTGGCCGGGGCACGCTGGGTGGGCGTGCGTCCCGGTCACGTCAGTGTCACGTGGTCCGGAAACACGCTACAGCGTGGGCGCAGACCTGTGTGGCGCATCGCCATGCTGCTGCACTACTTTACATGTCACAGGTGAGCAAAATGGGGCTTTATTTGATACATCAGTTTGGGGGCTATAAATGCCTGACTATTTTAATCACACACACCTCCTGACGAAGCCAGCAGGTGAAACACGCGTCGAGGTGGACTTTCCAGTCTAGCAGTGTGACGTCACATTTTCATCATGTTGCAGGGTATGTGTTTTTGTAATTGATTTTGAGTCTAAGCTTACTCTTTATTACATTTGGGGATATTGCTCACACTCATATTTCCAAGAATAATTTGTCATTGTCAGCTTGCGTGTATTCATTATATTAGGATATGTGGTACACTATCTATCTGCTGCAATTGTACATCAGATTTTGGTAATATAGACTTCCACATATCACCTATTTTAGGTATAGTTTATATTTTCCACTTTTTCCATTTCTGCATTTTATTATAATTTTTATTTTTCATTTTTTCTTTATTTATATATATCTTTCTTATCACCACATTTTTTGATGGTTTATATATATATATATGTACGGAGGTGTATAAACTCCAATTTAAATGTGCCTGTTTTTCATCTTCAGGTCACATTTGGGTGCACCTGCTAGGCTTTGGGCTATATCAGTCAGTCTTGGGTAGGGCTCATAGACACCTCCCACCTCCCATTGCAAGCATGGCTACATGCTGGAGGTAACAGAGGAGATGTTTGTGAGTCGTCCTAATGCTCCTGTAATTGCCCACTGGCCCCTGATATCGCCCATATGGCGCAGGTAGGTGAGTGTTAGGGCCCACGGGCTACTTGAGAGACCTTGACGCTGGTGCCCGAGGCTTAAGACATGTCCTCCTAGTAGGATATGTCGAACTAACTCTCAATTTTTAACATCAGTGTGAGGGTTTAGTGTGACGGCAGTGTGCACCTATCTCTGGTTCTGTGTTTGTTCTGAATTCTTGCCACATCCACATAAATTTCATCTTATGTAGGATGTCCACTGTGGTACTTGTAGTCCGTTGCTGGCATCATCCATTGTATGCATTTTTGCTGGTGATTGCCATTAGCAACGGACCACAAGTGCAGGATGTGCTCCCTATAGAAATGCACAACTGCATATGGGTATGAGCGCATCCTGCTTTCTTATCACCACATTTTTGATGGTTTATATATAAATATATGTACGGAGGTGTATAAACTCCAATTTAAATGTGCCTGTTTTTCATCTTCAGGTCACATTTGGGTGCACCTGCTAGGCTTTGGGCTATATCAGTCAGTCTTGGGTAGGGCTCATAGACACCTCCCACCTCCCATTGCAAGCATGGCTACATGCTGGAGGTAACAGAGGAGATGTTTGTGAATCGTCCTAATGCTCCTGTAATTGCCCACTGGCCCCTGATATCGCCCATATGGCGCAGGTAGGTGAATGTTAGGGCCCACGGGCTACTTGAGAGACCTTGACGCTGGTGCCCGAGGCTTAAGACATGTCCTCCTAGTAGGATATGTCGAACTAACTCTCAATTTTTAACATCATGTTGCAGGTATGTGTTATTGTGACTGCATTTTGCAGCCTATCTCTGGTTCTGTGTTTGTTCTGATATTGCTTACCCACATCCACAATAAATTGTCATCGTTATGTAGGATGTTCACTGTAGTAGATATGTAGTCCGTTGTCTGGCATCATCCATTGTACATGCATATTTTGCAATGGTAGACTTGCCATATATCAACCGATTACAAGTATAGTATGTGTCTTCCACTATTGCCATAACTGCACATTACTGCATATGGGTATTTGTCATTTTGCTTTATCTATCTATGCTTTCTTATCACCACATTTTTGATGGTTTATATATAAATATATGTACGGAGGTGTATAAACTCCAATTTAAATGTGCCTGTTTTTCATCTTCAGGTCACATTTGGGTGCACCTGCTAGGCTTTGGGCTATATCAGTCAGTCTTGGGTAGGGCTCATAGACACCTCCCACCTCCCATTGCAAGCATGGCTACATGCTGGAGGTAACAGAGGAGATGTTTGTGAGTCGTCCTAATGCTCCTGTAATTGCCCACTGGCCCCTGATATCGCCCATATGGCGCAGGTAGGTGAGTGTTAGGGCCCACGGGCTACTTGAGAGACCTTGACGCTGGTGCCCGAGGCTTAAGACATGTCCTCCTAGTAGGATATGTCGAACTAACTCTCAATTTTTAACATCAGTGTGAGGGTTTAGTGTGACGGCAGTGTGCACCTATCTCTGGTTCTGTGTTTGTTCTGAATTCTTGCCACATCCACATAAATTTCATCTTATGTAGGATGTCCACTGTGGTACTTGTAGTCCGTTGCTGGCATCATCCATTGTATGCATTTTTTGCTGGTGATTGCCATTAGCAACGGACCACAAGAGCAGGATGTGCTCCCCTATAGAAATGCACAACTGCATATGGGTATGAGCGCATCCTGCTTTCTTATCACCACATTTTTTGATGGTTTATATATAAATATATGTACGGAGGTGTATAAACTCCAATTTAAATGTGCCTGTTTTTCATCTTCAGGTCACATTTGGGTGCACCTGCTAGGCTTTGGGCTATATCAGTCAGTCTTGGGTAGGGCTCATAGACACCTCCCACCTCCCATTGCAAGCATGGCTACATGCTGGAGGTAACAGAGGAGATGTTTGTGAGTCGTCCTAATGCTCCTGTAATTGCCCACTGGCCCCTGATATCGCCCATATGGCGCAGGTAGGTGAGTGTTAGGGCCCACGGGCTACTTGAGAGACCTTGACGCTGGTGCCCGAGGCTTAAGACATGTCCTCCTAGTAGGATATGTCGAACTAACTCTCAATTTTTAACATCAGTGTGAGGGTTTAGTGTGACGGCAGTGTGCACCTATCTCTGGTTCTGTGTTTATTTATATATATGCCCATTGGGGCATGATTTGTGGATCGCACCGCTAGTGCTCTGCATTGTTGGGGTTTTCTTCAACTATATACAGCAACACAATTTTTTTATTTGAGATTTTGTACTAATAAAAATTTGACATGTTATATATTATTACAATTAATATTACAGAATGTACTACAACCATTCATGTTCGGACGACATTGTTGATATATATGCCAATATGTTTTTTCTCGCAACTATATGTGAATATATTTACCATACTAAACAGTAATGCAATAATTACTTTAGTGATTTACGATGTTTGTATAAATTTGAGTGCAATGTCTGTTATAAACATTTTTGAAAACCAAATAAAAACTATTTGCAAAGAAAAACGTGACATTTTTACTTTTTGGCTCGCTCTTTTTTTCTGTGGCTCATGATAATTTGTAGAGCAAGGGTCTTTGTTAGATTAGTGTGGGCATATGTAGGTGTGCTTTGGTGTGTTTGCCTTAGATGTTCTAGCAGTCGGTAGGACCCTCGCAAGAATATGACAAAGTAAGTGTAAAAGCGCATTTACTGCCTGGAAAATGGGCAATTATTAGGAAGGAACTGTTGCTTTCCGATAACTGCCTGCTCATTAGGGGAGAAAAGAGCTCCATTTACATGCAGCAATTGTTCCACTTTATGGGGATGAGAGATGTCTACTGCAGTTGCTCATCTTCATACAAATTCATTGTTTTGGGCAGCAGATCGTTGTTTACACCACACGATCTGCCCAGAAACGATAATTTAATGGGCTGCATCAACTATTAATTTTCTCGATCAGCGGCACATCTACACGTATCTATTATTAGGAATGAGCAGTCATAGTTATGTTCATTCCCAATAATCGACCTGACAGTTCTGCGGTGTAAATTTGCCTTAACTATTACCTCAAAGGCAAGTCCACTATAAATGGAACTGCTAGTGAATATAACTACTGTAGTAAATTTTGTTATATTGGTGCACTGGGTGTGACTAACACATTCTAAACAACCTTCACAAACTCCAAATTGAGAAGTTATATAAGTTTACTTAGCAGAGAGATCAGCATTGCTTATTCACTGAATTCTGCCACCACACAGGTCTGTAGCATTGCAAACACTAAATGGGCAACATCAAAGAAAGATCTTGTGGAGTAGCACCTCATGTACTTGAGCATGTTTGGGACCCATGTCAACTGGCATGCATAGTCCCCTAGAATCCCTGGATTCTGTGAAACAGAACCTTAGAACTAAGTGGCCATTTCTCTGGATTTTGGGTAAGACCAGGTATAGTATTTATTCTTATGAGTGATTTAAAGAAAACCACTAATGCAGCGACAGGGGAGGAGGGGCACTCGTGACTGTGAGTGGCTGAATGGGTGTAGTAGTAGTTGTACTAACGGTTCTGAAACCCCCAGGGACCTGTGTGCAGTGGAGGGAAGAATACACCTTCTTCCCTTAAGGGCTTTTCTTGTTTGATGGTTGAGGTGCCCTTTATTGTGTAGGTTTTAAGTCAGGGTCTCGACTGTCATGGCACCAGCATTTTTCAGTGCAATGGTGGTACAGGAAACAATCATCATACAGTTGCACAGCAGAACACTTACTGTATTTTACTGAAGAATTCAAATGTAAACAGAGAAGGACAATTCTAGTTATGCTCAGACTGGCAAGATGGTACACAAGATACACTTTCACAGATGTTACAAGCTTGAAAGCTTCACAAGTACACTCTAGTAACAGGCCAAAAGGTAGTCTTTCTCAATCTGCACTTTGCTAGCTGACTCTCACATAAACATTCAGATTTGAGGTATATATTGGAGACAATATCTTGCAACCCAAAGGGCAGTCCCCTCAGCTGCAGGAAAAACTTTTCTGCGCCTTTTTAGAACAGGTTGCTAATTAACTCTTCACATTGGGATGTAGAGATTTTTCACAGCAGACCAAATTGTGATTTGGTGTGCACAGGCATTGGAAGCATTTCCCGAACACAGCCTTTTAAGGCTATTCATCTCTACTGTTCTTTCCCTACACTTCTATCTTGCATCTAGTCTGCTATCTGTAGATGTCCTGGCCCTACCCTGGGTAGATCCAAGTACAGGATGAGCCTGAGTGTCAGTGTGTACATTTAGCATGTGTCATGGTTGCTGAATGGACACTGACTAGACAGATTCCCTCTTTGGTTTAGACTAGATTTACTAATTAGAATATTCTGTCTCCTCTATTTATATAGAGAGTGACACCAGCCCCATCTAGTAGTGGCTAAGAATATCCCCTGTTATTACCATGTGCATCCAGAAAAAACAAAATAAGTATACATGACACAGTAATATATTCTTTGCACTTTCTTTAGCAGTTTGCAGTGTACCACAACATTGGAGTGGGATGCTGCACTAATATGGAGCTGGTACATTATACACACCGAGGATTAGACCTGGTTATAGTCAGGTTAGTCCATCAGTGACACTGGAGTGGGATTCTGCACTAATATGGAGCAGGTACATTATACACAAAGAGGTTTAGACCTGGTTATAGGCATGTTAGTACAACAGCTGCCTGTTGCTGATCCAGTGGGCACATGAAAAATAGCTTGAAAATTGGAAAACCTCTTGATTAGTAGGGTACATATGTACTTCTTTTACTTTTTGAGCATACTCACCTCTATTTTAGCCCAGCCTTCTGGTTAAACGGTAACATGCAGAATTTTAAAAATATTAGCCTGGGGCCTCTTAGTGCACACTTTTATTTTGTATGTCCACTGAGTGTTCATGTAGCAGGCATATGTCTCCATTACAATATTTCAGGGTGCAGTGCCCTTATGGGTGTCACTCCTGCATGTCTTTGAGGGATGTAGCCATCAGGTTCAAGACCCCCTGCACTCCTGGCTCCCTCTTTTGGAGGAGTCAAACCTAGATGCCTAATTTTGGTGTATGTATGAGCTTCAGCCCATGTCAGATCAGATGAGTTCTCAATAAGGGCTCATGCACACGAATGTATTTTTTTCCCTTGTCCGTTCCATTTTGTATCCTGAATGCGGAATCATTCACTTCAATGGGGTAGCAAAAAAAAAAAACTGAAATTACTCTGTGCTTATTCCATGTCTGTATGTCCACGTGGTTGTTCTGCAAAAAAATAGAACGTCCTAATATTCTCTGCATTATGGATAAGGATAGGTGTTCTGTTTCAGTATCTTAAATTGTGTATTGGTATGCTCCTCTCTTCTCCTCCCCCCTTTGTTTCTGCTTCTAGTTGGTTCAGTCTAGCCACTACCCTGTCATGCATTGCTGTTTTGTGTGCTCTAATTCTGAGGAGATTCTGAGGAGAATCTGAGGTGAATCTGTGTATCTCATGTTCTTATCAAGGAGAATATTAGTGGCATAATTCTTTTACCATCTGGATTCCCTGCATATCTTGTAATACAATCTCTGGATTAAAAGACTACTTGATTAACTCCTGGGTGTCTGATGCGTAAACTGTAAGTGGAGGATGTCTGATTCAACAAGTCACCTCACAGATGCTTGATTTGTATAAGGCTGACATTTCGAAACGCCACAATAGGACTGTTCTATTAGGGGTCGGGCATTCCGTTCCGCATCTGTTTTGCCGATCTACAATTTTCAGATTGTAAAAAAAACATCCAATGGTCAGTGCATGAGCCCTAAGGGATACCATTAGTTCCTAATTCTGGCAAAAAAAAAAATATTATATATATATACATATATATATATATATATATATATATATGTATATATATATATTTTCGTGAAAATAAGTCATGGATATAATTCTGCTTTGACTAGAAAAGACTTTTATCATAAATAAAATCTAGCTTTAACGTGAAAACTTTAAATAGTCGAAGATCCTCTTTAGCCTTCATAAATTTAATTTGTAAAGACTTTGCACTATAAAGATGGATGTTATTTATCTTTTAATTAACACTATGTAGCAACACATTTTACAAAGGACAGGTTCAACAAGGAGTCCTTTAAGTAGACCATCTGGAGTAGATTGCCTGTGGCAGTATCCTCAGGACAAGGCTGAGTAAAAGTTTCATGATCATGGCAATTGCACAGAGACAAGAAATAATTCTCTTCCACCTGCTCTGGATTGCACAGCTGTGTTTTTCCCTTTGGGTATGTCAGTAAATATATCAGTGGTATCAAATGTGATACACTGGAGTCCACACATTGCACTCTGCCAGTCTTAAAGTAAATAAGTTTTTGTCTAAGACACAATTACCGGAGCTTCTCTGTAAATGTACAAGCAATTAACGCTTCTTATCATCTGCATGGGTGTCTGTCAGCTTTGCCTCAGAAAATAATTTTCAAGTGAAATATGACAGACAATGCTCCTTCCACAATCAAACGGAATGTAAACAGAAAATGTTTCGCGTCTGGTTACTTTAGGAAATGAATTGGAAATTAATTAAGAGAAGGTTTGGTAATTTAGATATGATTGTCAATCAAATGTCTTAGGCAGATCACTAATAAAAAATAAAAAAATGAGGAAAATAGGAGCATATCTTGTCGTGTGAAGCCGCAGTGACATCTGTCACAACAAAACTCGAAAACTCCTTGTGAGGCAAATAAGGTGATAATGCAAATATTTAAAACTATACATAGGTAAGTCATTAATGATCCAAAGACAGTGCCAAGAAATTTTTAAAATAATTTTAATAAATGATGTTATACAGTACTTGCCTGTTTGGATGCTTTTCCAAAATGATGACCCAAAAGAGATAGGGTATAAGTGAGGGTTATTGTAACCAAGTGGATAATAGGTTATATTACTGTCATGCCTGAAAACATCATTTTTTTCCTACAGTCTAGTTATTGGAGAATAGGTTGGTTTACCTGCATGTCAAACTACACACACACACACACACACCACAAGGTAATGTGTAGCAAGGACTATAACGTAATATATATTAATTTCAAAGCGATTTTATTGCCAAAGGCTGGTTTTCAGGGACATCAAACCCCTTCGCTACCAGCGCCATACACGTTAGGGTCTTTAAACATGGCGCCCACTCGTTCATGCACCAGGCACCATAGCCAATGGGTCTCTGCTGTTTCAAACAGCAGAGGCCCACAGCTAATGTCCATGGCCGTCAATAATGCCGGTCACAGACATTACAGCCATTAGATGCCGTACAAGTGTGATCACTTCATCTAAAGGGTGAAAAACCCTGAAGCGCATGCTTACGGGTTAAGACTGGCATCCTCATATGGCGATTGGGGATGCCAGTCATTATTTCTAATAGGCTGGATCTCTCTGAAGAGACCCACCATATTAGAGCTGCCGTTCCCATGTTGACCAGCAGGTGGCAGGCGAACATAGGAGATGAGCAATTAGAGAATTACTACACTCATGGGAGGATAGTATTATTCTCAAAAAAAAACAAAAAACAGAGAGGCTACAAAAAATGTAAAAAAAGAAAAAAAGTGTAAAAAATATAAAACAATTAAAAATATAAACATTTAAATCACCCCCTTTCATTAGAATAAAAAAAATAAATGCATAACTAATAATATAAACCTCATGGCCATCACCGTATCTGAAAACGCCCGTACTATTAAAATATAAAAATATTTTTGCAATACGGTAATGGCGTAACAGAAAAAAGTATCAAAATGACGGATTCGCCATTTTTTCATTGCTTCTCTTACCCCAAAAAATTTAATTAAATGTGATAAAAATGACACACTCAACAAATAAGCTCATTTGACAAAGTTATAGGGGTCAGAATATGGTGATGTAAATTTTTTTTTTATTTTAATTTTTTTTTCCAGTATTTAAACATAAAAACCTATACATATGTGGTATCACAGTAATCATACTGACCCAGAAAATGAAAGGCACAGGTTAGTTTTGCCACATAGGGAACACGTAAAACTGTGGAGGAACTGCTTTTTTTTTCCAATTCCACCTGATTTGGATTTTTTTTTCCTGCTTCCCACTACATTGTATACCATATTAAATGGTGGCACTACAAAGTACAGCTTGTCCTGCAAAAAACAAGCCATCATATAGATATGTGAACGGAAAAATAAAAAAGTTATGGCTCCAGGAAGACAGGGAAGAAAAATGAAAACACATAAATAAGAAAACCCCTAGTATCCTAAGGGTTGAAGATATACACTAAAGACTAAATAAAACTAATATATAGAGACCCAACAATTTGTACAAAAAACTAGCATACATTTTTGCACTGCACTTATTGAGTGTTTTTCATACTTTTCATGTCTCGTTCAAAGGAGTTGTGGATTCACTAGAAAGAAGGCAATGCATAAAAGTGAGCCAACCTATAGGTGGTGTAAACTTAGACTAGGCAGTCTCAGTATCAGCCACTATTGTATATCTGATGCAGTTTAACCCCTTCCTGACAAGGTAATTTTTCCATTTTTGAATTTTCATTTTTCATTCTCTGCCTTCCTGGAATCACAACTTTTTTAAAAAATTTTCTGTTCACATAGATGTATGGTGGCTTTTTTTTGTGCAGGAAAAATTGCATTTTCTAAAGGCAACATTCAATATAGCATTCTGTGGTGTTTATTACTTTTTGATCAGTTTTTACTCAATTTTCTCCCCATTATTAAAGCAATCTCTGTATGGAATAATTTTTTATTATATTTTAATAGGGGATATGGGGTGAACTGAATTTTTTTATATTTTTAACCTTTTTTTTTCTACTTTTTGTGACACTTATTTTAATTCTCCCTAGGGAACTTTAATATGCAATTATTGGATTGCTTCTTTTATAGACTGCAATGATTTAACATTGCTGCCTGTGGGAGAATTGCTATGGCACCTAAGGAACATAGCTGCCATGGCAACCAAGTGGCTCCCTGAAGTACTGAGCAGGGGAGCCATTTGGGCCCTGGGAGTGCAGAACTCCTGGGGAAAGGCCTTTCAGATGCAGTGGCCTCTCAGACCACTGCATCTGATGGGTTAAATATCCATAATCGGCGCTATCTCCTATCGTAGACAGAAGGCACCTGGCGGCTAAGGCACTCGCGCCACTCTGGAGCGGGCACCATCTCTAACCCCTTCAAGACCTTGCAATTTTCCTTGTATACATTTTCTGTTTTTAATCTCTGTATTCTGTTCATAGACATATGTGGGCTTGTTTTTTGAGAGATAAGTTAAACTTTCTAATGGCACCATTTTATATTGCATAAATTGTAGTGGGAAGCTGGAAAAATTCTAAATGGGGTGGAATTGGAAAAAAACTAACAATTCTGTTACAGCTTTATGGGTTTCATTTTTATGGCTTTCCGTATGCAGAAAAACAGTAAAACTGACCTGTTATCTTCATTCTCTGGGTTAATATGATTACAGTGATAATACACTTTTATAATTTTTCTTGTGTTTTAATACATTAAAAAACAAATACTTAAAAAAAACCTGATTGTTTTCTTTGCATTGCCATATTCTGAACCCCATAACATTTTATAGTTATGTGTATAGAGCTGTCTGAGAGCTCATTGTTGGCATATGTATGACTTTTTGATCACTTTTTATTTAATTGTTTAGAAAGGTAAAGATAAAATAGCAAATCGGCAATTATTATTGTTTTTTTTTCATTATGGCATTCTCTGTACGGGATAAACACATTTATATTTTAATAGTTTGGGCATTTGGAATGTGTAAATACCTATTATCTCCATTTTTTTTGTTAATTTTTATTTTTAATATGGGGAAAGTGGGTGATTAGAATTTTTTAACTTTTTTACATATTTTTAAAAACGTTTTAGGGCTCCATAGGAACTACTGTATTGGTGTGGTAGACTCAGATCCTTCCTAAGGCTTGAGGCTACCACAGCAAATGAACAGCTTCCCTAATCTTAATGAGGGGAAGTATTTCTGGCCCTGGGAGCACAACATTCCTTCGGAAAAGCCTCTCAGATGCCGACCACGGCATCTAAGAATTAAATGGTTGTTTGCTGTTTGCTGTTTAAAACAGAAGAAACCCAGCATCTATGGTGCCCTGTCAGCTTCTTAGTGCAGCTTCATGTTTTAAATTCTGGACTTCCATAGTCCAGAGGTCTGGAAGGGCTTAATGAGCTGACATGCACTGTACATGTTTGAAGGGGTTAAGAAAGTCTAAGTTTAAACTGTCTTACTTTTAGAGTCTTTTCATATCTATACCCTTGATTTAGTCGGAACTATAACATTGTTTATATTTAATATGAAACAAATAAAGACAAGTCCCTATCTCCTTGTCTAATTTATTTAAATTTTCAGGAGACAAGATACATTTCCCAACAACATAATAATATACCAGTGTTACTATAAAGCCATGTTTGCATTACATGTTCACATTATATTTTTTTAATATATATTTTGCATATGTGCTGGGAAAGCTCCCAGTGTATACTCCAAATGTATCCACAGGGATGTTTCATCGATCCACAAGGGCGACGTTGCTACTGTATGCCTACACAGTGCTATACATCAAAGTAAGGCATGCACACGAACGTATGTGTTTTGCGGTCTGCAAATTGCGGATCCGCAAACAAAACGGATGACGTCCGTATGGCATCCATTTTAATAATAATACCTATCCTTGTCTGCAAAACGTGCAGTGCAGGACATGCTCTATTTTTTTTGTAGGGCTACGTAACGGACATACGCATGCGGATAGTTCACGGTGTGCTGTCAGCATTTTTTGCGGACCCATTGAAATGAATGGGTCCGCATCCTATGCGCAAAAAAACTGAATGGACACTGAAACAAAATACGTTTGTGTGCATGAGGTCTAATAGTGTAGTGTTGAGCGAACAGTTCGAGAATAGTTCGGGTTCGTACCGAATTTTGGGGTGTCCGTGACACGGACCCGAACCCGGACATTTTCAAAAAAGTTCGGGTTCGGGTCCGGTGTTCGTCGATTTCTTCCCGCTTTCTGAAGGGCTGCACAGCAGCCAATCAGTTAGCATTTTACTTCTTGCCCTAAGAGCCCATCACAGCCATGCCTACTAATGGCATGGCTGTGATTGGCCAAGTGCAGCATGTGACCCAGCCTCTATTTAAGCTGGAGTCACGTAGCGCCGCACGTCACACTGCTCTGATTAGTGTAGGGAGAGGACGCAGCTTCTATCAGGGCGAGATTAGGCAGGTTAAAGTCAGCAACAGCACCTAATGAACGGATCAATTTACAGCTGAGAATCATTGAACTTCTGCTAGTTACTTGCTCGCTGGTTTTTAGGCTGCACAGAGCGTTTTTCTGTCACTTATTTTCTGGGTTGATCGGCGGCCATTTTGTGACTTGTGGTGCGCCAGAAGAAGCTGCCACCAAGTCCATCAATCCATCAATACTAGTTTTTTTTTTTGCTATATCCTACATCAGGGGCTTGGCTGTGCTAATTGTCACCCCTAGAAACTCAGGAAAGAAATTTCTATATTTTATTAAGGGGTTAAATACAATTGCCCAAATACCAATCCCCTAAATCTGGTGTTCCAGCTTTGGCTAGACAAGTATATTACTGTCTGCTGTCTGGCAAAGGATAGATTATTTTCTGGGGTTAAATTCAATTGCCAAAATAGCAATACCATAAATCAGTGGTTTCAGCTGTGGCTGGCAAAATAGAATAGTGTCCGAGGTAACGCACACACGTACAGACGCACGTACACGATTCTTGAATAGTTGTATTATCACGATAATAAAACTAACAGTGTAAAGTTGACTGTATTGCTCTAAGTTATATTCGCGTACGAATGTAACTTCTATTACAGCACACCAATACTAAAACTGACTAAGAGACAGCTTTAAGTTCTATTCGAACGCGATTGCAACTTTAAAACTTAAAGTGGTGTACGATTTTAAAAGTTGAGTACTAAAAGTTGGAATCGCAATGCGATTCTTATGTATTTGCTTAATCGCATTGCGATTACAACTTTGAGCTACCGATCACCATGGGAACGCCTCCTCCAGTAGAATGTACTGTCGGATGTGAGAATTAAGTTGAAATCGCAATGCGATTATTATATATCTGTAATCGCATTGCCGTTTCAACTTAGCATTGCTAAATAATTCCATCCATATTCGTTAACTTACTGACTCAGTAAGTTAGCGATATGGATGGAATTATTTAGCAATGCTAAGTTGAAATCGCAATGCGATTAAGCAAATATATCCTGGAGGAGGCGTTCCCATGGTGATCGTTAGCTCAAAGTTGTAATCGCAATGCGTTTATTGCGGTATATTATCCCTCTGGGTGTCTTTTACAGCCTTTTTAGTGCCCAAAAGTTCGGGTCCCCATTGACTTCTATGGGGTTCGGGTTCGGGATGAAGTTCGGGTTGAGTTCGGATCACGAACCCGGACATTTTCCGGAAGTTCGGCCGAACCTCTCGAACCCGAACATCCAGGTGTTCGCTCATCTCTACTAATATGGAGTAACTTACTAACAGTTCAGTAGTCTGACAATACTGGTTCTACCTATAGATCTATTCTACCTGATCAGTTTTGTTAATTATATTTTTCATGTAGTTCTGGGAATGGAAAATTAATCATACCACCTAGTTACATTTAAATGCTTTCAGACACAACCAGATTTCAGATGTGGATTAATTGCCTTTTAACCACCTCAGCCCCCCTAGCTTAAACACCCTTAATGACCAGGCCACTTTTTACAATTCTGCACTACACTACTTTACCCGTTTATTGCTCCGTCATGCAACTTACCACCCAAATGAATTTTACCTCCTTTTCTTCTCACTAATAGAGCTTTCATTTGGTGCTATTTCATTGTTGCTGACATTTTTACTTTTTTTGCCATTAATACAAATTTAACGACATTTTTGCAAAAAAATGACATTTTTCACTTTCTGTTGTAAAATTTTTAAAAAAAAAACTACATTTCTATATAAATTTTTCTCTAAATTTATTGTTCTACATGTCTTTGATAAAAAAAGTCCAATAAGTGTATATTTATTGGTTTGGGTAAAAGTTATAGCGTTTACAAACTATGGTGCAAAAAGTGAATTTCCGCATTTTGAAGCAGCTCTGACTTTCTGAGCACCTGTCATGTTTCTTCAGGTGCTAGAATGTCAGGATAGTATAAATACCCCCCAAATGACACCATTTTAGAAAGAAGACACCCCAAAGTATTCGCGGAGGGGCATGGTGAGTTCATGTATCATTTCATTTTTTTTCACAAGTTAGCGGAAAATGACACTTTCTGAGAAAAAAAAAAGTTTCAATTTCTGCTAACTTCTGGCAAAAAAAAAAAAAATCTCAGACGGACTCACTATGCCCCTCAGTGAATACCTTGGGGTGTCTACTTTCAGAAATGGGGTCATTTGTGGGGTGTGTTTACTGTTCTGGCATTTTGGGCGGGGCTAAATTGTGAGCCGCCATGTAAAACTCGTTGGAATTTGGGCCCCTTTGCGCACCCAGGCTGCAAAAAAGTGTCACTTATGTGGTATTGCCGTACTCAGGAGAAGTAGGGCAATATGTTTTGGGGTGTATTTTTACATATACCCATGTTGGGTGAGAGAAATATCTCTGTAAATTGACAACTTTGTATAAAATTTTTTAAAAGTTGTCGTTTACATAGATATTTCTCACACAAAGTATGGGTATGTATAAAAATACACCCCTAAACACATTGCCCTACTTCTCCTGAGTACGGCGATACCACATGTGTGCCACTTTTTTGCAGCCTGGGTGTGCAAAGGGGCCCTAAAACCAATGAGTACCTTTAGGATTTCACAGGGCATTTTTACGCATTTGAATTCCAGACTTCTTCTCACACTTTAGGGGCCCCTAAAATGCCAGGACAGTATAAATACCCCACATGTGACCCCATTTTGGAAAGAAGACACCCCAAGGTATTCCGTGAGGGGTATGGTGAGTTCATGTAAAATTTTATTTTTTGTCACAAGTTAGTGGAATATGAGACTTTGTAAAAAACAAAATAAAAAAAAAATATATAAATTTCCGCTAACTTGTGCCAAAAAATAAAAATTCTGTGAACTCGCCATGCCCCTCACAGAATACCTTGGGGTGTCTTCTTTCCAAAATGGGGTCACTTGTGGGGTATTTGTACTGACCTGGCATTTTAGGGGCCCTAAAGCGTGAGAATCCAAATGCGTAAAAATGCCCTGTGAAATCCTAAAGGTACTCATTGGAATTTGGGCCCCTTTGCGCATCTTGGCTGCAATGTGTTTTGGGGTGTATTTTTACATATACCCATACTGTGTGTGAGAAATATCGCTGTAAACGACAACTTTTTACATTTTTTTATTCAAAGTTGTCAATTTACAGAGATATTTCTCTCACCCAGCATGGGTATATGTAAAAATACACCCCAAAACACATTGCCCTACTTCTCCTGAGTACGGCGATACCACATGTCTGACACTTTTTTGCAGCCAAGATGCGCAAAGGGGCCCAAACTCCAATGAGTACCTTTTAGGAGGGCATTTTTACTCATTTTTCTTCACACGCTTTAGGGCCCCTAAAATGCCAGGGCAGTATAAATACCCCACATGTGACCCCATTTTGGAAAGAAGACACCCCAAGGTATTCCATGAGGGGCATGGCGAGTTCATAGAAGACTTTTTTTTGGCACAAGTTAGTGGAAATTGATTTTTTATTGTTTTTTCTCACAAAGTCTCCCTTTCCGCTACCTTTTGACGAAAAGTTTAATTTTTCATGGACTCATTATGCCCCTCAGCGAATACCTTGGGGTGTCTTCTTTCCAAAATGGGGTCACATGTGGGGTATTTATACTGCCCTGGCATTTTAGGGGCCCTAAAGCGTGAGAAGAAAAATGCGTAAAAATGCCCTCCTAAAAGGTACTCATTAGAATTTGGGCCCCTTTGCGCAACGTGGCTGCAAAAAAGCGTCACTCTTGTGGTATAGCCGTACTCAGGAGAAGTAGGGCAATGTGTTTTGGGGTGTATTTTTACATATACCCATGCTGGGTGAGAGAAATATCTCTGTAAATTGACAACTTTGAATAAAAAAATTTAAAAAGTTGTTGTTTACAGCGATATTTCTCACACAAAGTATGAGTATATATAAAATCACACCCCAAAACACATTGCCCTACTTCTCCTGAGTACGGCGATACCACATGTGTGCCACTTTTTTGCAGCAAAGATGCGCAAAGGGGCCCTAAAACCAATGAGTACCTTTAGGATTTCACAGGGCATTTTTACGCATTTGGATTCTCACGCTTTAGGACCCCTAAAATGCCAGGACAGTATAAAAACCCCACAAGTGACCCCATTGTGGAAAGAAGACACCCCAAGGTATTCCGTAAGGGGCATGGCGAGTTCACAGAAAAAAAAAATTTGGCACAAGTTAGCGGAAATTTTTTTTTTTTTTTTTTACAGTCTCATATTCCACTAACTTGTGACAAAAAAATAAAATTTTGCATGAACTCACCATGTGGGGTGTTTGTACTGCCCTGGCATTTGAGGTTCTCCGCAATCATTACACGTATGGCCAGCGTTAGGAGTATCTGCGATTCTCCTTATATTGAGCATACGGGTAATGAGATTTTTTTTTTCCGTTCAGCCTCTGCGCTGGAAAAAAAAAAAAATGAACGGCACAGATTTTTTCATTCGCATATTTCAATGTGGATGAAAAAATCTCTGCAAAATCAGTGACTGCGGTGCGGTGGGCTGGGCGCTAGCTACCTAACAAGTAGCTAACTAACTGGCGGTGATAAGGGACCCTTATGCCCCATTCACACGTCCGCAATTCTGTTTGCGGAACGGAATTGTGGACCCATTCATTTCTATGGGGACAGACTTTGTCCCGCTCGGATCCGGAATTACGGATCCGCGCTTCCGGGTCTGCACTTCCGTTCCGCAAGAATATAGAACATGTCTTATTCTTGTCCGCAATTGCGGACAAGAAAAAGCATTTTCTATATAGTTCTGCCAATGTGCGGATCTGCAAAATGCGGAAAGCACATTGCCGGTGTCCGTGTTTTGAGGATCTGCGTATCTGCGGATCCGCGGATCCGAGAATCCACGGATCAGCAAAACACATATGGACGTCTGAATGGAGCCTTACAAGTGGTGTGATCAATGACAGGGGGGTGATCAGGGGGTCTAGATGGGGTGATCAAGGGGTTTACAAGGGGTTAATAGGTGAGGGGGGGTGGGGGGGGTTAGTGTAGTGTTTGGTGCAACTTTACATAATTACCTGGTCCTCTGGTGGTCGATCCCAGCAAATGGGACCACCAGAGGACCAGGTAGCAGCTATATCAGACGCTGTTCACAAAACAGCGTCTGATATAGCTCTTTGATGCGATTTAATTCGCATCTACAGCCTGCCAGCGATGGATCATCGCTGGCAGGCTGTAGCAGAACTCCTGAGACGCGCTTCACTGTGAACAGGAAGTCTCGGCTCTCGCGAGATGACGCGCCGATGCGTCGTCTCAGAACTACAGGACCGCCCGCAGGACGCATCCCTGCGTTAGGCGGTCCTGTAGTGGTTAATCATAAAGAGGGTCAATTTCTTTTCCTTACTTAAACAGAAACAGCACTGTATGTTTGGGCCTCATTTTGCAAATATATATATATATATATATATATATATATATTTATGCAACAGCAGCTGTTTTACCATGAAACACATACTGTAGGACTCCAAACACAATACATAGGATATCTCAAATCAAGAATATAAATAAAATTGGTGTAAAGATAAATATGCAGTACTATGTATGTGCAGCCAGTACATATTGATGACCTAAACGCAGGATAGGTCATCAATATCTGATCAGTGGCGGTCTAACTCATGGCATCCCCAGCCAATCAGCTGTTTGAAGAAGAGGCGGCACTAATAAGAGCACCACATCCTCTTCACCATTACACTGCAAGCAAGAGGACACACAATGTAATCTTGAAGAGGATAGGTCATTAAGTCTCTATAACTTTAGTAAAAGCTAACACATACTTGATGTTTACAACGAATTGAAAAAAGAAATGTAATGCCCTTTATTTTTGTTAACTCCCTTTACAAATGTAAGTTTTCTATACATTTTATATACAAAAACACAGGAACATGAAAGAAATGACCAATAACAGAAATATTTAAGAATAAAGCTTTGAAATTAACCAGGTATTATACCTGCTATGCATATAAATATATACATAGTATCGTTAATACCAAAAACATTTGTAATACTGCTATTCACTTTACACATGCATATTAGGCCAGTTTCACACTGGCATTTATCTTTTCTGGCAGGCTGTTCCGGCAGGAGAACAGCCTGCTGGATCCATACTACAGTGTGCACACGTGTGCTGCCGGAAGTCCACCCAGCCCCGTTCACTATAATCAAATATGACAAATATGCAAAGAGGGAGGTGGCTGGATAAAAAACGCTGTGCACCCTAATGCACTACCACATAAATATGTTCATACACATTCATACACATAACATACATATACATTTAATTTAGACACATAACACACAAATAAACACATACAGTATATACATATACAAATATATGCACACATACACATTACACACACATGCATACACATAAGTAGGTACACATCATACATACAGTACTTATTGCGCCAGAGGAGAAGAGCTGAGGACTCAGAGTAGAGCCATGGTGAATAGAAGACTGCAGTCTGTCTTCTTTCTATCCTCTCATAGCTGGAAGTTACAACAACCAGTACGGACCTCTGTCTGCTGTAAGTTAAAGGCTATGTAGACCTTTGTGGGCAATTATTTTTATTTATTATTGCATTATACTTATTTTGAGCTAAAAATCATATTTTCAATTGGTCTTTATTAACAATATGGAATCCTTTTTTCTGTACAGAGTTGATATGCTCTACTAGCTGTCTATGGATTATTTGTCCTTTCCGTCATCTGAGGAGAAGACGGACTTCTTATCTGTGCTCTCTCAAATCATAAACACTCAATAAAGCTCAATCCTTATATTACTGATAAGAATGTGGCTTTAAGCCTCTTTCACACGACCGTATGATTTTGCGGTCCCCAAAAAACGGATCCGCAAAAAAAACAGATAACATCCATGTGCATTCCGTTTTTTACGTAACATCTGGCCCCTAAAAGAACAGTACTATCCTTGTCCGTGATGTGGACAATAATAGGACAAGTTCTATCTTTGAACAGAACAGAAATACGGAAACGGAATGCATACGTAGTACATTCCGTTTTTATTTGTGGACTCATTGAAATGAATGGTTCCGCATACAGACCGTATATGGAACACAAACAACTGTACACTCGCAAAAAAAAAGTTCGTGTGAAAGAGGCCTAAATAAGTGTTTTTGACCTCTTAGTAGTTAAGAAGTAAAGATAATTAGATGACCGTACAAAGTGAAAGTTAAAGTACCAGTCACACAGTTAGAAAAAGAGTTAACCGTTTGTGACTGAACAGCTCAATATTTGCACACTTTACACAGGAGATGTGGCGCAGATAATTTAACTGTCCGCAGCGGACACCGTCTACGGAAAAAGTACACTGGATGTCATAGATATTTTTGGGATGCGCACACTTTACACAGGAGATGTGGCGCAGCTAATTGAACTGTACGCAGCGGACACCGTCTACGGAAAAAGTACACTGGATGTCACAGATATTTTTGGGATGCGCACACTTTACACAGGAGATGTGGAGCAGATAATTTAAACCATTAGAAAACGGGGTGTGGTGTTTAACAAGCAGGATATGCTCAACCCATATGCAGTTGTGCCTGTATATAGGGGAGCATATCCTGCACAAATATAGGGGAGCAAATCCTGCACTTGTAGTCCGTTGCTAGGGGCAATCAATAGCAAAAAATGCATACAATGGAAGATGCCAGCAACGGACTACAAGTACCACAATAACCATCCTACATACGATAACGATAATGTGGATGTGGAGAACAATCAAAAACATAACCATAGCAAAGGCAGGTACACTCTGCGGCAATACTTAACCCTCACACTGATGTTAAAATTGAGAGGTTATTTCGACACATCCTACTAGGAGGACATGTCTTAAGCTCAGAGACCACGTCAAGGTCTCTCAAGTAGCCCAAGACCCTACCTCTTAACCTACCTGTGCCGTATGGGCGATACCAGGGGCCGTTGGGCATTACGGGAGCGTAAGGCCTGACTCACAAACAGCTCACCAGTTACCTCCAGCATGTAACCATGCTTGCAATAGGAGGTGGGAGGTGCCTGTGAGCCCCACCCGAGACCGGCTGATATGGCCCAGAGCCTCCCAGGTGCACCTGAATGTAGCCTGTAGATGAAAAGCAGGCACATTTAAATTGGAGTTTATACACCTCCAAACATATAAACCATTAGAAAACGGGGTGTGGTGTTTAACAAGCAGGATATGCTCAACCCATATGCAGTTGTGCATGTATATAGGGGAGCACATCCTGCACTTGTAGTCCGTTGCTAGGGGCAATCAACAGCAAAAAATGAATACAATGGAAGATGCCAGCAACGCACTACAAGTACCACAATAACCATTCTATATACGATAACGATAATGTGGATGTGAAGAACAATCAAAAACATAACCATAGCAAAGGCAGGTACACTCTGCGGCAATACTAACCCTCACACTGATGTTAAAATTGAGAGGTTAGTTCGACACATCCTACTAGGAGGACATGTCTTAAGCTCGGACACCACGTCAAGGTCTCTCATGTAGCCCGAGACCCTACCACTTAACCTACCTGTGCCATATGGGTGATACCAGGGGCCGTTGGGCATTACGGGAGCGTAAGGCCTGACTCATAAACAGCTCACCAGTGACCTCCAGCATGTAACCATGCTTGCAATGGGAGGTGGGAGGTGCCTGTGAGCCCCACCCGAGACTGGCTGATATGGCCCAGAGCCTCCCAGGTGCACCTGAATGTAGCCTGTAAATGAAAAGCAGGCTCATTTAATTGGAGTTTATACACCTCCAAACATATAAACCATTAGAAAACGGGGTGTGGTGTTTAACAAGCAGGATATGCTCAACCCATATGCAGTTGTGCATGTATATAGGGGAGCACATCCTGCACTTGTAGTCCGTTCCTGGGCCATATCAGCCGGTCTCGGGTGGGGCTCACAGGCACCTCCCACCTCCTATTGCAAGCATGGTTACATGTTGGAGGTCACTGGTGAGCTGTTTGTGAGTCAGGCCTTACGCTCCCGTAATGCCCAACGGCCCCTGGTATCGCCCATACGGCACAGGTAGGTTAAGTGGTAGTGTCTCGGGCTACTTGAGAGACCTTGACGTGGTGTCCGATCTTAAGACATGTCCTCCTAGTAGGATGTGTCGAAATAACCTTTCAATTTTAACATCAGTATGAGGGTTTAGTATTGCCGCAGAGTGCACCTGCCTTTGCTATGGTTATGTAGCAGATAATTTAACTGTCCGCAGCGGACACCGTCTACGGAAAAAGTACACTGGATGTCACAGATATTTTTGGGATGCGCACACTTTACACAGGAGATGTGACGCAGCTAATTGAACTGTACGCAGCGGACACCGCCCATGGAAAAAGTACACTGGATGTCACAGTTATTTTTGGGATGCGCACACTTTACACAGGAGATGTGGCGCAGATAATTTAACTGTCTGCAGCAGCCTATTAGATGCTATTTAGCGCAGGGTGCGCTAAAAAAATATATTGCTGCTTTCACACACAATATAGTCCTGAAAAGGACTTTTGGGTCTGTAAAGTTTTATCAATTTAGCGCAGGTTACGCTACAAATATATATTGCTGCAGTCACACACAATAGTCCTTAAAAGGACTTTTGGGTCTCTGAAAATTTTTTCTAATAAAAATAGTCCAATATCACTCCCTACACTGTCTGTCCCTTCCTATGCACAGTTCTCCCTGACTAAGATTGAGCCGAACGCGCGCCATCGGGTGCTATATAGTATACCAACATGGCTACGGCATTACAGTGAGGGCAGTACTTGCCTGTAGGTTTTTTGGCTGCGTAGCAGCCAAGAAACATGCGGGGAGGAGACTCGAGCATTGCGTTCGAGCACATGCGGTAATCGTCCGAATACCGCCATGTGCCAAGCATAGTGATGCTCGAGTTGAACTGGTGTTCAGCTGAGCATGCTCGCTCAACATTAGATGTAATCTTTAACAAATACCTTAAAGGGGCTGTCTGGTTTCAGAGCTGAACCAGAACATATCCCCATTTTCACCCAGACAGCCCGCCCTGATATGAGAATTTCATGCTCTCCTTTGCCCTGCGTTGAATCAGGCAATGAAAAGGCTTCTTCTGGAGATCCAGTCACTTAATTTGCTCTCCATGAAGAAAGCTAGGTAGAGGCTTCCACCTAGCAGTGAGCCCGGTTGACTTTACTGGCACTAACGGGTGGGCTTTACTGCTGCCCTAGCCTATAAAAAGGCTAGGGCAGCGCTAAAGTGTGCCCATCAGAGCCGGCGATGTCAACAGCAACACTGCTAGATGGAAGCCTCCTCCTAGCAGTGTAAAAATATAAGCAAAGAAGCCCACAAGCAACATAAAATGTTCCAATGCTTATATCAGAGGGACTGCCTGGTTGAAAATGGGGATATGTCCGGGTTTAGCTCTGAACCTTGACAACCCCTCTAAACATTGTTGTATTCTTACAGAAGAGCAAGATAATAATCCACAATTGTTTACTGCAGAGTACACGAATAGGAAAGATAAACTAACGTAATTAGCATAGGATTAAGAGACTGAAAAAGAAACATGTTTATCGAACAGGAAAGTGAGAGACTGGAAAAATACTAATAAGAGGAAGTTAATTTCTTCGGCAGTAATCTAAAATAAGAATATCAATATAATTTAGTTAGATTTTGGTGACATTTGTTATCTAAAGTAAAGCATTAAATATGCAGAAAATGTTTCACAAACATTAGGCTTAAACGCCTTATATTCTTATTACATTTTTGTTTTTTCTTTGGTGTATGTTGCAACTTTTACCTCTTGACCATGAGTTCATCAGTTTCACCCTATAACCATGTCTCCTAATTGTAACAATTCAATCTCTGGACAAAAAAGTTAATCAAACCTTCACCTAGTAACTAGAAATAGTTGTGATTTCAAGCATAATTGCCTTATTTGTCTTTTTATTCCATAACCAAACTGTACATATTGATTCCCTAACCAGGTCTCCCTTTCCAATTTTATTTATTGATTTGTTCGTTCCTTCATTCGTTTATTCATTTTCACCTCATTCCTACCTTAAAAGCCCTCTTGCCAAAGTACAAATTATTCAAAGATTCCTAAGAAGAATCACCTCTTCTTACACTGGTGCTAGTTTTTGCATCTCCTCATCTCCAGTGTGTGAAACAACATATCCCACTGTGATATACTGAAGGGATCCGGGACGCTTTGTACTGTATCACATTAAAATTGGAAATCTGGAGCTATGGAGACCACGCACACACAGGTACATTGAGATTGTGCTTGTTTGTGTAATTTATAACACTGTGGCCGGATGTTTACTATGTTGCAAGAAATATTACTGCTGTGCGGCATTGAACTGTGTAGAGATCCACTCAAGATTCAATTTGGTTCAGGTTTGCAGAGTTTTTTTTTTAAAGTTTAGTTCAGACCTGAATTGATTCGGACCAAACCAAAGTGGCTCCAATTGCTTAAAAATTGGTATTTAAAACCCTCCAGTCACCTAGAATTTTTAGGAAAACGTATCTATTTTCGTTCTGATTGACAATTACAAACAAGGGTTGAAATAAGTATTGAACATGCCACAAAGTAAATATATTTCTAAAGGTGCTCTTGACCAGATGTCGGACATCTCACCAGATGTCGGTAACAACGCATCCCATCCACACAGGCAAAGAAATCAAACCATAGATGTATTCACTGAGAGAGTTTTTTTAGAAATTTACGTTTCAAATAATCAGTTGTGCTAACAGAGCTGTGAAACGTTGAGAAAAGGAAGATAAAAACTTCAAACTTTATTAAGGTAAGTATTAAAAATAGGAGGGACCTATATGTTCAACACACAAAACAAAAAGTCACAATAAACATACTTTTATAATACTGTAGGCCGCTGTATATATTTTAACAGCGCCGCTGTGGTGCTGCAACAAAGCGTGCCTACTTATAACTCACTTAGCCTCAATACTGTAGCGTATAAATAACGGCTATTTAAAAATTGCGCCACATACACAATGTTATTGCCAAGCCTATCTCAACTTGTGATGGGTGCGCCACATACACAATGTTATTGCCAAGCCTATCTCAACTTTTGATGGGGGGGGGGGGACGGACACAATTAAAACCCTGTAGGCATATGCTTAGACTGCCCAGTCATGGGGTAACTCTCTCATCTGTATCCCCTTCTTGGTCATGACAGCGGCATCGGCGCTAGGGTGGCCGTGATGCCGCCGCCTCAACAAACACGGTGGACGGCTTCGCTCCTGATGAGCTATTAAGATAGCAAAACGTGTCAAGCATGTAGGGAGAGCCGAGGTGCAGACAGTACCTTATTGTTGCAAAACATACTCATGGCATTGGATACAGAAGAATTTCTAAACTACTAAAGGTGCCAGGGAGCATTGTTGGGGCCATAATCCAGAAGTGGAAAGGACATCATTTCACCATAAACCGGCCACGACCAGGTACTCCCCACAAGATTTGAGACAGAGGAGTGAAAAAAATATATCAGAAGAGTTATCCAAGAGCCAAGGACCACCCGTGGAGAGCTACAGAAAGACCTGGAATCAGCAGGTACAATTGTTTCAAAGAAAACATTAAGTAATTTACTCATGGCCTGTATGCACGCTCACTATGCAAAACTCCATTGCTGATCAAAAATCATGCTCAAGCGCGTTAAAAAATTGCTCAACGATATTTAGACAAGCCTGTTAAATACTGGGAGAATATAGTCTGGTCAGATGAGACCAAAATTGGACACCATGTTTGGAGGTCAAAAGGCACTGCATATCACCCCAAGAACACCATGCCAACAGTGAAGTTTAGAGGTGGGAACATCATGGTGTGGGACTGTTTTTCAGCATATGGCAGTGGCAAACTTCATAAAATTGACGGAAGGATGAATGGACAAATGTACTAAAACATTCTTGATAAAAATCTGCTGCCATCTACCAGAATGATGAAGATGAAATGAAGGTGGACATTTCAGCAAGACAATGATCACACACACACAACCAAGGAAACTCTCAATTGGTTTCAGAGAAGAAAAATAAAGCCGCTAGAATGGCCCAGCCAATCACCTGACCTGAATCCAATAGAAAATCTATGGAAGGAACTAAAGCTTAGAGTTTATAAAAGGACCCACGGAATCTTCAGTATTTGAAGAGTGTTTGTGTGGAAGAATGGGCCAAAATCATACCTGAGCAGTGCATGCAACTAGATTCTCCATACAGGAGGCATTTTGAAGCTGTCATCACTAAGAAAGGCTTTTGTACGAAGTATTAAATAAATTTCAGTAGACGTGTTCAATACTTTTTCCCTGTGTCATTTCTAATTATTACACATAACTTAATTTATAGACATCTATGGTTTGATTTCTTTGCCTGTGTGGATTGAATGGGTTGTTACCGAAATCTGGTGAGAATTTAATGTCAATAGCACCTTTAGAAATATGTTTACTTAGAAAATGTCACCCGCTCGGTACATAGCTATGGGTAAACGCACGCTTAACAGCGTTAACAAACAGCATGTTTGAAAACACAACACGCCGTCACAAAAAAGAAGAAAGAGAGCGTGCTGTTCCAGTCTGCCTACCCAAAAATCCATGGCGTCAGGGAACACGGTATGCACCAGAGACTGGTCAGAGTGTACTGTAGGTGGGCCTGAACCTGGGCATTGAGGCAGGACATGTCAGCTTGCTGACTGGCCACAGTCTGGTGCGGCACATGGAAAAACTTTTCCATCATGTTGAGTAGACTGAAATGGTTGCTGCTGCGGCTTCTCGGCAGAAGGAGGTGACTCTGCGAGGGCGAAGAGGGGTCTCCCTTTCTGACTCGCTGGCAGCAGGCGTCTGCTTGCCAAAACCTGTGGCAAGATGCGTACGCAGTGTTTTCTGGTATTAATGTAATTTTTCCTCTCTTTCTGTGGGAGTAAAACATTCTTTGATAGTGAGGCCCTAAAAGTATGGCTATCCAGTCATCAGGCTGCTTGATCTTAACGATACGCCTCTTACTGCGTAAACAAGTGAGCATACAGCTTGCCATTCTGGCCAGCATGGCCAAAAAGCCAGTTCTTTTATGCTCCAACCCCCACTGAGAAAATTGGGCATCCTGGTGCGTGGCATCGTCATTATCTTCCACTTGCTCCTCATTCTCCTCTATGGCAGATTCTCTTTGTGGCTCCCCAACAGCTACAGGCCAGACAGCATGATGTGTTAGCTGTTCTTCTTCCGCCATTGTCCCCTGCTGCATGACCGACAGCGTCTGCCCTAAGATAAATATGAGGTGGATGACATCATTCCTGCCGCAGTTGTCCCTGCTGACAAACTTTAATGTTTTTTTGAAGGGCTTCAGCACTCAACAGGCATCTCGGATGAGCTGCCACAGCCTAACCTCAAAGCAACACATGATCCCTGCTGCTGAGGCACCTGGTGAATGACAAAATATTTCACAGATTTCCTCTGCTCGCGCAGATGCTCTAGCACAGGGATCAGCAACCTTCAGCACTCGAGCTTCTGTGAAACTACAACTCCCAGCATGCAAACATGCTCGATTGTTCTTAAAACTCCAATAGAAGTGAATGGAGAATTCTGGGAGTTGTAGTTTCAGAACATCTCGAGTGCCGGAGGTTACTGATACCCGATCGAGCATGTGCAATGAATTCCAGCTAGTTGGCACACTGCGGATCAAGTGGTCTAGTAGCAGGCCATTCTGTCTCTGCAAGTCCAGGAGAGTGTTCCTCGCCACGTAAGAATGGCTGAAGTACTTGAATAGCCTCCTGGGCATTGCCTGCACCTTGCGCCAGCAAGTGTACTTATTTAGGAAGCGTTGCATAACTAGGTTGATAACGTGTGTTATGCAGGGGGCATGTGTTAATTCCCCCATGTTCAGGGTATCCAGGATGTTGTGCCTATTGTCACTGACCACATTGCCCAATTGGAGTCGGCGAGATGTTTGCAGCTTGATGTACTTTAACAACTGCTTGCCTGTGTGACTATTTGCACCCAGGCCGATCAGCTCGAACACAGCATGGCAACGCTTCACTTGACACATTTGATAGGAAAGAGGAGTATTGTCAGTGACGCTGTGCCCTGCTGCTGTTGTGGACAGGCAAATGTCCATGGAAGAATAGGCGGGTAATTGACTGGTGTGAGAGCCAGGCAGACACAATCGTGGGGAGGGGGGTCAAAAAGACCTTGCCTCGTTGCGGGGTGCTGGCTTGCCGCTGCCTCAAAAAACACTGACTCAGTGGGCGTGAAAGACATGTAATGTTCCTGCCTGCTCCAGGTGTCTACCGTGGTGGGAACCTTGCTGCACAGTGAAAATCAAAGGGAGCAGCCAATGTTTTTCACTACGTGAGAGTACAAGGCAGGGATGGCTTTTTTGGAGAAATAATGGTGGCTAGGTATCTTCCAGTGAGGCTGAGCACACGCCATCAGCTCCCTAAAGGCAGCACACTCGACTAAATCGTACAGCAGCAATTGTACCTAAAGCAATTCAATGTATCCTCATTATGCATTTTCTTTTCAGTATTACTATAATACAAATATACCAATAAATAATCAAAGGAATTAATATAAAAATAATTCATTAGTTGACGTAAGAGTAATATTGATAGTTTGAAGTATTCATATGAAATAATATATATAAAAAACAAAACAAAAATGTAATATATATATATATATATATATTTTTATTTTTTTTTATTTTTTTTTAAAGCAAACTATTATTATTGGATATGTTTCCTAGGATAGGTCAATGGATATATCCATATGCAAATCCATAAAAAGATAATTAATAGAAATGATTTCATATGAATTTTTCAAACTATCAATATCACTCTTACGTCAACTAATGAATTATTTTTATACTAGACATTAAGCCCGTTACAATAACGGGCGCTAGAACAGTAGTGCTGGCACTGCGATGGGGGATCTGTGGATCACACTGTTATGGGGGTATCTGTGAATGGTACTGTTATGGGGGGGATCTGTCGATGGCACTGTTATGGGGGTATCTGTGAATGGTACTGTTATGGGGGGGATCTGTGGATGGCACTGTTATGGGGGTATCTGTGAATGGTACTGTTATGAGAGGATCTGTGGATGCCACTGTTATGGGGGGGGATCTGTGGATGACACTGTTATGGGGATCTGTGGATGGCACACTGTTATGGGGGGATCTGTGGATGGCACTGTTATGGGGGATCTGTGGATGGCACTGTTATGGGGGATCTGTGGATGGCATTGTTATGGGGGATCTGTGGATGGCACTGTTATGGGGGATCTGTGGATGGCACTGTTTTGGGGGATCTGTGGATGGCACTGTTATGGGGGATCTGTGGATGGCACTGTTATGGGGGGATCTGTGAATGGCACTGTTATGGGGGGGATCTGTGGATGACAGTGTTATAAGGAATCTGTGGATGACACTGTTATAGGGGATCTGTGGATGACACTGTTATGGGGGGGATATGTGAGTGGCACATATGGGGGGGATCTGTGGAGGACAGACTGCTATGGGGGTCTATGTATGACACTGTTATGGGGGATCTGTGGATGGCACTGGTATGGGGGGATCTGTGGATGGCACTTTTATGGGGGATCTGTGGATGACACTTTTATGGGGGGATCTGTGGATGGCACTGTTATGGGGGATTCTGTGGATGGCACTGTTTTGGGGGGATCTGTGGATGGCATTTTTATGTGGGGAACTGTGGATGACAGTGTTATATGTGATCTGTGGATGACATACTGTTATGGGGGATCTGTGGATGACACTGTTATGGGGGATCTGTGGATGGCACTGTTATGGGGGGGATCTGTGAGTGGCACTGTTATGGGGGGATCTGTGGAGGACAGACTGTTATGGGGGTCTATATCTGACACTGTTATGGGGGATCTGTGGATGGCACTGGTATGGGGGGATCTGTGGATGACACTGTTATGGGGGATCTGTGGATGGCACTGTTATGGGGGATCTTTGGATGGCACTGTTATGGGGGATCTGTGGCTGACACTTATGGGGGTCTGTTGCTGACACTTATTGGGGTCTGTGGCTGACACTGTTATGGGGTATCTGTGGATGACAGTGTTATGGGGAATCTGTGGATGGCACTGTTATGGGGGATCTGTGGATGGCACTGGTATAGGGGGGATCTGTGGATGGCACTCTTATGGGGGGATCTGTGGATGGCACTCTTATGAGGGCCCTGTGACTGACACTGTTATGGGGCTGGTCTGTGGCTGACACTTATGGGGCTGGTCTGTGGCTGACACTTATGGGGGTCATTGGCTGACACTTATGGGGGTCTGTGGCTGACACTTATGGGGGTCTGTGGCTGACACTTATGGGGGTCTGTGGCTGACACATATGGGGGTCTGTGGCTGACACTTATGGGGTCTGTGGCTGACACTTATGGGGTCTGTGGCTGACACTTAAGGGGATCTGTGGCTGACACTGTTATGGGGGTATCTGTGGATGACACATAGCATCTTATGCTATGTGTCATCCACAGATCCCCCCATAACAGTGTCGCTGTTTAGTGTGAATGTAATGGCAGCGGGGCCCGCTGCAGTCCCTGTATTGCACGGCCCCACTCAGAGTAGTAATACTATGAATAACTTCATTCATGCAGTGGGCAGAGCAGGGGCGTCACTTAGTGAGTTACGCTACCAGTGCCTGGCCGCCCGCCCGGCCTCCTGCCTCACCATATAGTAAGTGAACGGGGCTGGTGCAATACAGTGACTGCCCCCCGCTGCCATTACAATAGGATTCCACACATGTAGTGTCCGTGGAGTGTGTGCCGATGGAGCGGCGTCTGGCCGCACTGCGCGTGTGGGGAAGCGGGCGCATGCACAGTGTGGCATAATGAGTAAAATAGCCAGCTCTCAGTGTGGATGGCTCCCCGGGATCTGTGATGTCTGCGCCGCTGCACTGTCCCATGTGCTCCGGGCAGAGTATAACTCTGAAAGCCGCTGTGCCCGGCTCCCGGCGTCCTCCTCCCTGAGCGCTGCTATCCCGCTGCTGTTCACCCAAACCCGGCTCTGCGACCTGGATTGGCCTGTGTGTGTCCGTCCGCTGCACATGCACACTTCTATAATCAGCACACACACACGGACACCAGCCCTGAGCACGTACACAAGGCTTTTATTAGTATAGATTACACTCCAACCCCCATCATTGTACACATATTACACTCCAACCCCCATCATTACACTACAGCCCTCATTAGAGTGTAATGTGTGTGTAATGATGGGGGTTGGAGTGTAATATGGGTATAATGATGGGGATCCCGGGGTGTGATGCAACTGCAGAAGAAGCTGGAGGGGGAGGAGGAGACACGGCGGAGATGGGCACAGGTGCGTGCGCTGTGTGGAGCGCTGTGTGCAGTATAACAAATAGCATACACACACAGATTTTGTTATGTAGGATTACACTCCAGCCCCCATCATAGTACATAATAAAATCCCTGCGTGAGTGCCCTGTGTCCGTGTGCTGTTTGTTATACTGGGCATGCACGGCGCGGGGACTGGGCATGCACACAGCGCTCCACACGTCACCTGCACCTGCGCATCACCTGCCACCAGTATTAATCATTGGTGGCAGGGGCCCCCTTCCCCCCCACATCATTGGTGGCAGTACGCCCCCCTCCCTCCCCAATATTAATCAATGGTGGCAGGAGGGGCCCCCTTCCCCCCCACATCATTGGTGGCAGTACGCCCCCCCTCCCTCCCCAATATTAATCAATGGTGGCAGGAGGGACCCCCTTCCGCCCCACATCATTGGTGGTAGTACGCCCCCCCCTCCCTCCCCAATATTAATCATTGGTGGCAGGAAGGGCCCCCTTCCCCCCACATCATTGGTGGCAGTACGATGCCCCCACCCCCTCCCTCTCCTGTATTAATCATTGGTGGCAGGAGAGGCCCCTTCCCCACATCATTGGTGGCAGTACGCCCCCCTCCCTCCCCAGTATTAATCATTGTTGGCAGGAGGGTCCCCCTTCCCCCCCACATCATTGGTGGCAGTCCGCCCCCCCCCCTCCCCAGTATTAATCATTGGTGGCAGTGGGCAGTTCCGATCGGAGTCCCAGCAGTGTAATGCTGGGGCTCCGATCGTTTACCATTGCAGCCAGGAATACTGAAGTCCTGGCTGCCATGGTATGTCAGCAGCATTATACTCACGTGCGTCGTGGCCGCTGGTCGCTTCATCTTCTGTCTGTGCGGGGCATTGCTAATGCTTATACACCCTAAGAGACAATGATTTTAATAATTCACATAACTTATCATCTATCCAACGAAAAGCGATTAAAACTCTAAATTCAAATCAAAGTATTGTGATTAAGAATGCAGATAAAGGGGGGGGGCATAGTCTTTACGGACTCTACTTACTATAATGAAGAATCTATGTGGATTTTATCAGATGCCAATTACTATGAAAAACTCAAAGTAGATCCCTCAGAAACTTTTAAGAACGCTCATCTTGACCTCATTAAAAAAAGAAAAGATTTTAAAATCCTAACCAAGAACGAGAGTAAGTTTCTAAAATTTCAATTCCCATCATTACCCTATTTTTATTTACTTCCAAAATCCAAAAATCCCTTACCAATCCCCCTGGTCGCCCCATTATTTCTGGTATAGATTCCCTAACTTCCAACTCTCAGCTTACATAGACAACATTCTACAGAAATATATACTACATCTTCCATCTTACCTAAGAGACTCTAGCCATTTGATTACTTATTTAGAAGGGTTCATCTGTGAATCGGGCATGTACTGGGTAACCCTTGATGTTTCCTCATTTTATGGTAACATCATACATGATCTGGGTATATGAGCAGTAGAAAGATTCCTTCTAGAATACTTCTATTTCCTACCAATACAAAGAGAATTCATCTTAGATTACATCCTCCAACACAACTATTTCCAGGATGGAGAAGTTTTTTACATAGAGACTGCTGGCAGTATAAGTACATAGGGGATGCTAAGAGTAGTAGTCCTAGGTACTGCAACTCCTAGCATCTCCTATATATTTATACTACCTGCAGTCCCTATGTACTTTTGCATAGGGACTGTTGGTAGTATAAGTACATAGGGGATGCTAGGAGTAGTAGTACCTAGGTACAATAATATACCATTCCTCGAATTTATTGTTTAGAAGAAAAAAAAAAGCATGTTGCCCGCCTGTCATCCTGCCAGCCAGTCTGCCCTCTTGTCAGCCTGCCAGCGAGCCTTGAAAGTTTCCATAAATGAAAAGTAATATTTATATGGGTCTTCTTGTCGTGTGTAAAGTTCAAATATTATTTTTTTTTCTCTTTTTTTTTTAATAGACATATCTTTTTCACGTGAGGTGGGGAGCACTCCTCATCACCGACATGATACATTATGTCAAGTTGGATTATAGCAACCCCTAATGTAATATTTAGTAATTATTCTAATTATGTTTTTTATTTTTTTCTCGCAGTCATCATCTGTAGAGGAGGTGCGTTCCTTGCCAAAAAGGAACAGCAGAGGAGGAAAGTTTGGGTGGAGGACAGTAAATGGTAGGTGTTTACTTTTCTATTTTTTCCCCCAAAATTAAAGTTATTGTATGTTCTCAAATCATAATTTTTTTTTCTATTTTACAGCCATCTCGTCCCATTGCCTCTCAGAGAGGTTCTCGAGCCTCCGCCAGAGGAAGTCGGTGGTCGGGGTTATGTGAGTATTTGAAATCAAAATCTTTTAAATTCAAAAAGTTTCAAACAGTATTTTAATTAATTTTTTTTTATATTTTTAGGGTCCCAGAGTCTCCACCAGAATGGATGAGGAGGAGGTCAGTTTTTTTACACATAATTACCTCCTTATCCAAATGGTGGAGGCACGTCCAGCGTTGTGGGACCACACCGACCGCAGCCATGCAGACAACAACGCAACCTGGCTCCTCTGGCACGAAATCGGTGAGACAATTGTGCCGAATTGGGAGGACCTCGGAGACAGGCAACAGAAGCAGTGCCGTAAGTATACAGTATTTCATTTGTAGATTGCATACACGTATGTTTTATTGCTTAGAAGTGGTTTACCATCTAGTTGATGTGGGTCACTGCCACCGATAGTTTAACAACAAATGTATTTTTATTGTCTCATTCTGGATAGATCAATTAAATAGTAAACAATTTTTGATGTCATAAAATCATGTATATTAAAGACTAACTTCTTTTTTTTTTTTTTGCTTTCCAGGGGCAACAATCACGGTTCGGCAGGGGTCCACTATAAGAAATATTACAACAATATTACAACAAGGAACTTTAGGCCCGAGTGGTTCGGGAGCAACCTCAAGGCGGGAATATCGCTATCATTCTGCCTTGGGGTTCCTACAAAGAACTCTAGAGCTGCGAATGGTAAGGGATTATGTTATCCAATCTATGTGTATGGCCCAGGCAGACTGTCATTCGGCACTCGGTCTTGGACATCCACATAGTATTTTATGGAGTAGAGATGAGTGAAGCATGCTTCAGATTATACATCTGAAGTTGCTTTCCCAAATAAATTTCATACTGTACATAGATACTTCTCTGTACACTAACAGAATGTATGGGCTCTATCTATGTACATTACATGTATGAAATTTTTTCGCAATGCAACTTCCTATGTAGCATCAGAAGTTGCTTTGCTCACCTCTATTATAGAGGTTCTCCACTGACATCCGATTGCAAATTGTGTTTTTTTTCCTTTGCTTTACAGAACATCAAGAAGTACTTAAGCGCCTTAAGTTCCTCTGGAGCTGGTCCCTGATGAGCCGGCCACCATGGGCCCTCTCTTCCTAATCGTTTATGAGTCCTTGATGGGATTCACAAATAGAGTTGCCAGATTGGAGGATAATTTGCGTTGTCTTCAGGAGGGGGCGTTGCAATTGTATTTGAATTTGTTAGTCCCCGTGATCGAACAGTTTACGCCCCACCAATTGTTTGAGGCCAGAAAAAAAGTGAACTGCGCCTTGTGGCAGGTGCAACACCACCCCACATCCTTTCCCCCATCCCAGCCCTATCCACCATCCCAGCCGACCCATCCCTCTTCCCAGCTCCATCCCCCACCCCATTCCCACCACCATTTCCACGGCCAACCCCTATCCCATTCCCAAACCCCCGAGCTATTTTCTCACCCTTTTCTCCTTCTCCTCCTCATTACTATCCTCCAACCTCTTTCACTAGCTCGGCAAGGTCCATCTCCTGCCCCATCCACCACTTTACATACTCTCACTGTTGCACTTGCCCCCATGCACACTTATTTGTCCACAGTGGCAGAACAGCAACAGGACAGAGGGGTCCCAATCCGCGCAATGCCCTCCACCCGCCACTCTTTTAGTCCCCCCAGACTTTAAATTATTGTTTTCTATTTATTTTATTTTTTTCTGAAAAATGTTATATGTTTTTCAAAATCTATTTGTCTTTGTTTTGTTTTTTTGTTTTTTTTAATGGGTTTCTTAAGTTGGGGATCAAAAATGGGTTCTTTTTGAACCCTTAAATTTTCCTTGCACTGTCGGAATGATACAAGTATTTGTCGCTCCTCAATCATGGGGAGAGTATGTTAAAAAGAGAAGACTAGTGTGGAGAAGAGAGGCCTGACATAATCTCCCAACGCTGGCGGAGCGACACAAGTATTTGTCGCTCCTCCAGCATTGGGAGAGTATGTTAAAAAGAGAACACTAGTGTGGAGAAGAGGCCTGACATAATCTTCCAACGCTGGCGGAGAGACACAAGTATTTGTTGTTCCTCCAGCATGGGAGATCAATATATGCATAAAGACTCAGTATATGGTATAAAAAAAAAGTTTAATAAACTGAAACTAATTTTACAAAACAGGTTTTGAAAATCAATAAACACACTACTGTATTCACCAACCCACATAGTCGCACAACCAAACTGCATCTAGAATATATTCAAATTAGATTAATTTTTAATGAAAAAAAAACATTAAAAACATTAAAAAAAATTTTTTAATCATTTGGTACTGCCAGTCCACTCTTCCTACAGTGAAGCAGAAATATTCAGCAAAGGAGTCTCTCATCCTGGAAACTGCTACAGTGGTCCTTGGTCAAAAATTTTCAATACTGGCCAAATCGCTGTCTTCAGCGATCTGTTCGACATGTAGTGGTTCTTTAATAAGGAGGTAGATGTGTAACACTACACATGCTTTTACTAACTCATCAACAGTTTCCATTTTTAGTTTAATGGGTTTTGTGAAAATACACCATTTAGCCACCAGAATGCCGAATGCGCATTCCACCAGTCAGGCAGTAGTTAAATATGCGTTTGCTCCAGTTTAATCTGCGGCTGCAATAAGGTTTAATTAGATTGCCACACATCTGAAACACTTTATCACTAACCAACACGAAGGGCATGGGGGAAGAATCAGTACCTGGTAGAGGTTGAGGAGGGGGAAAATCAAATTGTCTATTGTATACCATTCGCCCCATGTCCGAATTTTTGAAGACCATTGAGTCATTGGTTCGGCCATGAGCCCCAACATCGATTTTCACAAATCGGTAATGGGCATCAGCAATGGCCATTAAAATAATAGAAAAATATTTTTTGTAATTAAAGTACTCAGAACCAGTGCATTGCGACTTGATAATACATATATGTTTCCTGTCCACTGCCCCAAGACAGTTGGGAAACTAGCACACCTCCAAAAAATTTAGCGTAAATAAAAATGAGCAAATATTTTTAAAAAAAGCCCCAAAAAACAATACAAGTTATATAATTTGCATGGCCTTGTTTGGGATCTTAAACTGGCCATACCACTGTTAAATGTTCAAATGCTTTTATTTATTCTGTGGTCATTCTTAAAAAATTCTTCGAAAATTGTGATATTTTGTGAATATTTGGTAGCATATTCAGCATGTATTTGCAAATTTGGGAATTCATGAATATTTTCTTGATTGCGAAAATCGGCAATGTAATATGCGCATATTGCACACACAATACAAGCGTGGATCACTTTTGCTACTTATTTAAAGCTGCTAGAAGTTTCCTGAGACTGGAGAAAATGGTTGGCACTGCAAAACATTACAATAGCTTTATATGCAGATAGAGTGCTCCAATATATTTGCGATTGCGCAAATCTTCACTAATGATGTGAATATTTTGGCGCAATACATGCTACTTCATATTTTAGCAGGTCTGACTACATATTACAGATTGGTGCACTAAGTATTTTTGTGACATCATGACATCACAGCACTATGTCTGTAGCATGTATGTATGGACAGCAGAATCTATCACACTACCTAACACCCTGCATTGGAACCTATCAGCTACACTATATCACAATCTAACCTACACTGACTATCTCCAACTAACTATCTGTATTATATATATAAGCTAACTAACTAACTAACTATCTAATGTATAATAACACTGCTGTCTCTCTTAGAACTGCAGAAAACTGCAGAAAATGGCTGCTGGGGAGTTTCTTATATAGTAAAAGGGTAGGCAACTTTCCTATTGGTTGCTAGGGATGTTGCTAAGCTCAGACAAAGACATTGCAGCCTTCTCATTGGCCCACAAGCAAGAAGCAGTGAGCGATCATGGGTTCAGATGAAAAAAAATCTAGAATATTCAAAAATACAAATATATATCACTATATTTTAAATATTCGTGAATTCTCGAAGTGGCGAAATTTGCGATTAAAATTCGAGTTTTGAATATTCGTGCCCAACACTAGTCATTCTCACAAGGCAAAGGAAATTTTTGGGAGATCCAGTGATGGAACGGGCTCTCCGTGGAGAATGATAGGTGTATGCTTTTGGCTAGCATTCCTCCCAGTGAAGTCAACGTCTCTAGTGGTCGAGATAGTGGTAAAGCCTGACCATAGGAGCAGGTGAACAATACTAATGCAAAGCCTTCAAAGCCCTTGGCCTGCGCAATCAAGTACAGCATCAAATACAGAAAATTTTCAAACCGTGGGGTAGGGAAATATGTCTGGGTTCAACCCGGAAAAGCTATATTAAAAAAGTATACAAAAATAACAGTTACTAGCAAAATATAAAAATTAAAAAAATGAATAATTACCTTATGGTAAGCATTAACCATTCTGCAGGTGAAATACTTTGACAGAAAATGGTGTCCTGTCTTTCGATGCAATGAGAGACCCTTTGTAGCAGATTGTCAAAACTGGAGATGCTCATTCGTAGGTAGTTAAGAAACTTGTCAGGATAATTCAGCATTTCGGGAAAAAGAACTTCAAATGCACCCCTTCTCATTTGGGCAGAAGTGATCGGATTAACCCAATAGCGACGGCACCATCTGGCTAGAAGACGTCTCCTCCAGAGGGAAACAAGGATTAGAGCCTGAAATGCTGAATGTGGTCCGGCATCATGTTTGCTATCAAATCGTCGCTGTCAAATGGATAAGGTAAAAAAAGATATCCGTTTGCATACAGTTTGCCGGATCCGGCAGGCAGTTCCGGCAACGGAAATGCCTGTTGGATTCTATCAATGCTAGTGTGAAAGTAGCCATACTGTGCAACATGTCTCAGAAGCAGAACTTCAGAATGCATGTTGGCGTAAAAGCCTTAGGGAAATTTAGTCTTATTTAATTTGAGTTGTCAAAGTTAGGTCTATATTCAGAGCAGAAGATCCTGATAACCTTCCAGGTGGCTCATCCCAAGGAGCAAGCTAAGTAAAAACCATGTTTGGTGTTTATAGATGTGTATATTAACTTATTGTAGTGTAGATACAGTACAGTTGTGTTCAAAATGATTCAACTTTTTAACATCAGTGTGAGGGTTTAGTGTGACGGCAGCGTGCACCCATCTCTGGTTCTGTGTTTGTTCTGAATTCTTGCCACATCCACATAAATTTCATCTTATGTAGGATGTCCATTGTGGTACTTGTAGTCCGTTGCTGGCATCATCCATTGTATGCATTTTTTGCTGGTGATTGCCATTAGCAACGCACTACAAGTGCAGGATGTGCTCCCCTACAGAAATGCACAACTGCATATGGGTATGAGCGCATCCTGCTTCCTTATCACCACGTTTTTTGATGGTTCAAAATGATTCAACCCCCAATGCTGTAAAGGGTTTTAGGGAATTTAGTGTACATTTGTAATTGTGTTCAGAATGAAATCTTACAAGGACTTTTTAAAGAACCAAATGCAACTAAAATGACATCAATTGTTTTTGTAATACAGTATTAAATGTTTTTTTTGTGATTTCTTCATTGACACAATTATTCAACCCCTTAAAGACGACCACTCTTAAGAACAGAGGTTCATTCAAGTGTTTTCGATCAGTTATTGAAAACACCAATGGATGTCAAGGAGCAGCAATCAAGCATAATAAGCACCAATTAGGCAGATTTAAAATGACTGTGATACTCAGCTCCTTCTAGACATTTACTGGTGTATTTACAAACATGGTGAAGTCAAGAGAATGGTCCAGGAAGACAAGAGAAGAGGTGATTTCTCTTCACAGGAAGGGCAATGGCTATAAGAAGATTGCAAAGATGTTAAACATACCAAGAGACACCATAGGAAGCATCATTCGCAAATTCAAGGCAAAGGACACTGTTGAAACACTACCTGGTCGTGGCAGAAAGAAGATGCTGACTTCGACTGCTGTGCGCTACCTGAAGCGCAAAGTGGAGAAAAGTCCCCGTGTGACTGCTGAGGAACTGAAAAAAGATTTGTCAGATACGGGTACTGAAGTTTCAGCTCAGATAATAAGGCGCACACTGCGTAATGAAGGCCTCCATGCCAGAACTCCCAGGCGCACCCCCTTGCTGTCTCCAAAGAATAAGAAGAGTCGACTGCAGTATGCCAAAAGTCATGTGGACAAACCACAAAAGTTTTAGGATAGTGTTCTGTGGACTGATGAAACAAAATTAGAACTGTTTGGGCCCATGGATCAATGCTATGTTTGGAGGAGGAAGAACAAGGCCTATGAAGAAAAGAACACCTTGCCTACTGTGAAGCATGGTGGGGGGTCAATCATGCTTTGGGGCTGTTTTGCTTCTACAGGTACAGGGAAGCTTCAGCGTGTGCAAGGTACCATGAATTCTCTTCAGTACCAGGAGATATTGGATGAAAATGTGATGCAGTCCATCACAAACCTGAGGCTTGGGAGATGTTGGACCTTTCAACAGGACAATGATCCCAAGCACACCTCCAAGTCCACTAGAGCATGGTTGCAGATTAAAGGCTGGAACATTTTGAAGTGGCCATCGTAGTCACCAGACTTAAATCCGATTGAGAACCTCTAGTGGGACTTAAAGAAAGCAGTTGCAGCGCTCAAGCCTAAGAATGTGACTGAACTGGAGGCTTTTGCCCATGAAGAATGGGCGAAGATACCCGTAGATCGCTGCAAGACACTTGTGTCAAGCTATGCTTCACGTTTAAAAGCTGTTATAACTGGAAAAGGATGTTGTACTAAGTACTAAGATTGAATGTCACTTGGGGGTTGAATAAAACTGATAATGATGTGAGCACAGAAAAGACATTTGTGGTTATTTCCTTATAAATGTTATGTTATATTTGTCTGACTTACAAGTGCCTCTTTGATTTAATTGTAAGCAAGATGACTGAAATGATCAAAACCAATGTCAAACTGGCCAAAACACTCAATTTCAGTGGGGGTTGAATAATTTTGAACACAACTGTATATCTTCAATATTAAATCAAATGAAGATAGATAGATAATCTTTTGGGACTTTATTAAAAATTTTCCACAGTTTTTGTTCTACATGATTAAGTTTAAGTCTATTTGCAGAGTATCTTGCTTTCAGTTCCACACTGAACCCTTCTTTTTTAAGCCATATTCTTATCCGTTTATCATCTTTATCAATGTTTAGTGGTGAGGCATTCAAAGATAAGGGCTATACATTAAGCCATTTGAACAGCAACCTGAAGGGTATAGTATGAAACTGAAAGTAAGATACTCTGCAAATAGACTGAAAGTTAACCCTGTAGAACAAAACTGTTGACAATTTTTTATAAAAACCTTTTGAAAAAATTATTTTTAGCTCAAAATGAGTAAAATGAAAATCAGAAAAATTTTGTGTTCATAGCTTTTAATTAATTATTACTTTATTACGTAATTATTACGTGTATGTCTCATAAATCAGCTAACGTAGGAGAAGTGAATGACTAGACAACTGAATCACAGCATCTTCAAATCAGAAAATTTTGTCGGATGTTCCTGGCATGCAGTGGTCAATACTAGAGTTGAGCAGACACCTGGAAGTTTGGGTTCGACGGGTTTGGCCGAACTCCACAAAAAAGTTCGGTTTCGGGACCCAAACTTGACCTGAACTTTACCCCGAACGCAATTGAAGTCAATGGGGACCCGAACTTGGGAGCACTAAAATGGCTCTAAAAAAGTCAGCTGTCCATCTCCCAATTAGAAAAAGAAATAGAAAGAGGAAGTACCCCCCTACCCACCTGCGATCCCTGGCCCTGAATGCCAGGATTTAAAAATTCCTGGTCCTGTGAAATGCTGAAATTCACACCTGACACCAGGGGCTCAGTGGAAGCACAGGGCTAAAGCAAAGGAGGAGGAGGAAGCCAACGCAGCTGGGTCACCGCCCGCACCTCAGAAGGCAGAGTTAGCATGGCTGAAATGTGGAAAAGCTTTGTCACCACGTCAAAACAACCAGCACCACCAGCAGATATGGAACGTCTTAGCAAGAGGCAGCATTTCCGCAAAATGGTGGAATAGTATCTGTGCACACGCCTACACGTACTGACTGATAGGCCTGCCCAGGGTCGTAGCTACAGGGGAAGCAGGGAAAGCGGCTTCTTTGGGGCCCTCACCAAGGAGGGGCCCATCCAGGAGGAGTAGGACTAAAAGACTTTGTCAGGGCCCCCTCAACAGTATTATACAATGAAATTATAGGCAGTATGGACAGTGTTGAAAATGGATGGAACAGCTGCCTGGTCTGAGAGAGCGATCTTTAGTAGCCACAGCAATGGGGGCAGCATGAAAGGAAGGGGTTGCGAAAAAATTACTGTGGGAGGGGGGCCCAATTCAAAAATTTGCTGTTGGGCCCAGTCATTTCTAACTATGTCACTGGGTCTGACGCATTCAACTTCTGGGTCTCCAAATTGTGGACATGGCCTCAGCTTCACCTTTATGCCTTGGAGGTGCTGGCCTGCCCTGCAGACAGTGTATTGTATGAACGTGTGTTTAGCACGGCTGGGGGCGTTATCACAGACAAGCCCAGCCACCTGTCCACAGCCAACTTGGACAATCTCACATTCATTAAAAAGTACCCGGCATGGATCCCACAGGACTTGTTCGTACCTTATGCAGAATAGACATGTATACCGGCCTTACCCAACCATTGTTATACTACAGTGCACTTACTCTTTGTTTTCTTTTGTTATATTTCCAAATGTTTTGCGGTTTAACGCAGTTTATAAAGAAAAAAAACATGAAAACAAAACTTTGTTGTTGGCGACTACCTTTGACTTCACAGCCAAAGAAGGCTTTATGTCAGGCAACAATGCAACCGCCAATTGTAATGAACTAAGTTCCCGGTCTGTTATGCAGTGCAGCAGTACTTTGAAAGAAAGAAGGGGTACAGATCAACAAACAATCTGAATGCCACCTAATTTAAAGCATATATTTCCCAGTCAGGTATGCAGGGCAGGGGGAGTTTGAAAGAAAAATGGGGTCATGGAGCGTCCCAGTCATCAGGCATCTATTTGCCCCGCTAAAGGATTATTTTAAAACTGTATAGATGCCACAAGAGCCCCCACGCGGCAGAGTTATCATGGAGACATCATGGAGATTTTACAGCATATAACTACAGCACCCAACAATGTAAACGCCGCCGAATTTACAGAATATAATTCCCAGTCAGGTATGCAGTGCAGGGGTACTTTGAAAGAAAGGAGTACAGATCACCTAACAATCTGAAGGCCACCTAATTTACTAAATATATTTCCAAGTCAGGTATGCAGTGCAGGGGTATTTTATGGCCCAAGAATGTAACATACAATTTTTAGAAATTTACCTCCTTGTCACCTATGCAGAGCAGGGGTTTGTTTATGGCATAACTGCCCAAAAAAAACACAGTTTTTTCAGCGTGGTATGCAAAAGTGCTCTGTGGCACAACAGTACGGGTTTATTCCCCCAACTACAGAAATGTAGTTTTTCACCGCAAAATTATAAAACAGGTTTTTCAGCGGTGTATGCAAACATGCTCTGTGTTATGACAGTATGGGTTTATTACAGCAAGTACAGAAATGCACTATGTCCCCGCAAAATTTTAAAATAGGTTTTTCAGCGGTGTATGCAAAAGTGCTCTGTGGTACGACAGTAAGGGTTTATTCCACCAACTGCAAAAATGCACTATCTCAGCGCAAAATTATAAAACAGGTTTTTCAGTGGTGTATGCAAACGTGCTCTGTGTTATGAAAGTAAGGGTTTATTACAGCAACTACAGAAATGCACTAAGTCCCTGTAAAATTTTAAAGTAGGTTTTTCAGCGGTGTATGCAAACCTGCTCGGTGGTACGACAATACGGGTTTATTACAGCAACGACAGAAATGCAGTTTTTCACCGCAAAATTATAAAACAGGTTTTTCAGCAGTGTATGCAAACGTGCTCTGTGGTACGACAGTACGGGTTTATTACATAAACTACAGAAATGCACTATGTCACCGCAAAATTATAAAACAGTTTTTTCAGCGTTGTATGCAAAAGTGCTCTGTGGTACGACAGTACGGGTTTATTACAGCAACGACAGAAATGCAGTTTTTCACCGCAAAATTATAAAACAGATTTTTCAGCGGTGTATGCAAACGTGCTCTGTGGTACGACAGTACGGGTTTATTACAGCAACGACAGAAATGCAGTTTTTCCCCGCAAAATTCTAAAACGGGTTTTTCAGCGGTGGAAGCAAACGTGCTCTGTGGTACGACAGTACGGGTTTATTACAGCAACTACAGAAATGCAATACGTGACCGCAAAATTTTAAAATAGGTTTGTCAGCGGTGTATGCAAACGTGCTCTGTGGTACGACAGTACGGGTTTATTACAGCAACGACAGAAATGCAGTTTTTCACCGCAAAATTATAAAACAGATTTTTCAGCGGTGTATGCAAACGTGCTCTGTGGTACGACAGTACGGGTTTATTACAGCAACGACAGAAATGCAGTTTTTCACCGCAAAATTATAAAACAGGTTTTTCAGCGGTGTATGCAAACGTGCTCTGTGGTACGACAGTACGGGTTTATTACAGCAACTACAGAAATGCACTACGTCACCGCAAAATTTTAAAATAGGTTTGTCAGCGGTGTATGCAAACGTGCTCTGTGGTACGACAGTACGGGTTTATTACAGCATCTACAGAAATGCGCTATGTCACTGCAAAATTTTAAAACTGTTTTTTCAGCATTTTATGCAAACGTGCTCTGTGGTACGACAGTACGGATTTATTACAGCAACGACAGAAATGCAGTTTTTCACCGCAAAATTATAAAACAGATTTTTCAGCGGTGTATGCAAACGTGCTCTGTGGTACGACAGTACGGGTTTATTACAGCAACGACAGAAATGCAGTTTTTCACCGCAAAATTATAAAACAGGTTTTTCAGCGGTGTATGCAAACGTGCTCTGTGGTACGACAGTACGGGTTTATTACAGCAAATACAGAAATGCACTACGTCACCGCAAAATTTTAAAATAGGTTTGTCAGCGGTGTATGCAAACGTGCTCTGTGGTACGACAGTACGGGTTTATTACAGCAACTACAGAAATGCACTATATCACCGCAAAATTTTAAAACCGTTTTTTCAGCATTTTATGCAAACGTGCTCTGTGGTACGACAGTACGGATTTATTACAGCAACGACAGAAATGCAGTTTTTCACCGCAAAATTATAAAACAGATTTTTCAGCGGTGTATGCAAGTGTGCTCTGTGGTATGACAGTACGGGTTTATTACAGCATCTACAGAAATGCACTATCTCTCCGCAAAATTTTAAAATAGGTTTTTCACTGGTGTATGCCAACGTGCTCTGTGGTACGACAGTACTGGTTTATTACAGCGACTACAGAAATGCACTATCTCTCTGCAAAATTTTAAAATAGGTTTTTCACTGGTGTATGCAAACGTGCTCTGTGGTACGACAGTACTGGTTTATTACAGCAACTACAGAAATGCACTATATCACCGCAAAATTTTAAAACAGTTTTTTCTGCGTTTTATGCAAATGTGCTCTGTGGTACGAAGGTACGGGTATATTCCACCAACTGCAGAAATGCACTGTCACCGCAAAATTATAAAACAGGTTTTTCAGCGGTGTATGCAAACGTGCTCTGTGGTACGACAGTATGGGTTTATTCCCCCAACTGCAGAAATGCACTATGTCACCCCAAAATTATAAAATAGTTAATGTAGGAGGACTTGATCTGCCAGAAAAAAGGAATTTTTCCTCCACTGAGCTACCAAAAAATAATTAGACTGATGTCCCTGGCAGGCTGGGGACACTGCAGTTGCTAAAATGGCCGCCGACCCCCACCTCAGTAGCAGATGGATTAAAAATTATTTTGCAGTATCACTGGGCTCAGTGCTGGGTACAAATATGTAGCATAGCACCCTCAATAATTGCTGTAGTTTGAAGATTTAACACCACCAAGCTCAAAATATTTCTTCCCTAATCTCTCCCTGAGAGCACCAGAAGCAACCTGTCCCTACACTAAGAGCAGCAGAGTAAAGTGTGGCGCTACGTGACTCCAGCTTATATAGCGGCTGGGTCACATGCTGCACTTAGCCAATCACAACCATGCCAATAGTAGGCATGGCTGTGTAGGCTTCTTAAGGCAAAGTAGTGAAAAGCTTGTTGATTGGCTGCCCTGCAGCCTTTCAAAAAGCGGGAAATAATCGCCGAACAACGAACACAAACACACTGGAACACAAACTTTTACAGAAATGTTCGGGTGCGGAAAACCGTAAAGTTCAGTACTTTACAGTTCGCGTTCGCTCAACTCTAGCCAATACCCATCCAAAATGGTCCAAGGAAAGGAACCCGGTGAATTGGTGACAGTGACATAGGCGCTAGGGTTGATCAAGCATCCAAGTGCTCGGGTGCTCGGGCCGAACACATCGGGATGCTCGGGTGCTCTACAGAGCACCCAAGTATAATGTAATTCAATGGGAGAACCCGAGCATTAATCTAAGCACCCCCTGTTCTGAAGAGGGGAGGGTGCCTGGTTCATAGGAAAAGGTCAGAAATTGATGGAAACACCACCAAAATGGTTAGGGAACAGCATGGGGAGGGTGTCGGGATGCATCTTGGACTCCCACGTCGCTGCTGGGAATGATGCTGTCCGAGTAGTACACCACTTTTACAGACTGACAATGAGGCGCGCAAAACCAAACAAAAAATCGATTTTAGAGGAAAAATTGTTAGGAACCAATCTTTGCTGTATAGTTACTTGTATAAAAAATGCAAGTGCTGCCAAAAATTACAAGCAAGAGGCAATCCGATACAACCTGTATATCATATAAAGGAGGGCCTCATTAACATTGTGGTACAATTGTTCATGTAGTAGGACTCCTGCACTCATAAAGCCTATGCAAGTGAAAGGGCTGCCAAAAATTACAAGGAACCGGCACTCCAATACACCCTTTGTTACACATAAAGGAGGTCATCATACACACCCTTAAAAAATGATGGCCTACTGGTGATCCTCAAAAACATTTGGAGCAAGAGCCTGCTGATCTGACCATCTAAAACATTAGGGGCGAGCACCTGCTGCTGAGCTGACCCGCTAAAACATTAGGGGTGAGGGTCTTCTGGTGAGCTGACCCTCTAAAAGATAGTAGGTAAGGGCCTGCTGGTGAGATGACCCTCTAAAAGGTTGTAGCTGAGGGTCTGCAGGTGAACTGACCCTGTAAAAGATTGTAGGTGAGGGCCTGCTGGTGAGCTGACCCTGTGAAAGGTTGTAGGTGAGGGCCTGCTGTTGAGCTTAACCTGTAAAACATTATATGCGAAGGCCTGCAGGTGAGGTGACCCAGTAAAACATTATATGCGAGGGCCTGCAGGTGACCTGACCCTGTAAAAGATTGTAGGTGAGGGCCTGCTGGTGAGCTGACCCTGTAAAACATTATATGCGAGGGCCTGCTGGTGAGCTAACCCTGTAAAAGGTTGTAGGTTAAGGCCCGCAGGTGAGCTGACCCTGTAAAACATTATATGCGAGGACCTGAAGGTGAGCTGTCCCTGTAAAAGATTGTAAGTGAGGGCTTGCTGGGGAGATGACCCTTTAAAAGGTTGTAGGTGAGGGCCTGCAGGTGAGCTGACCCTGTGAAACATTATATGCAAGGGCCTGTAGGTGTCATGGACAGGAGTACGGGAACCCCTCCACCGTACAATGTCAGCAAATACTAGGCCTGGAATCAGGCATAAGGGAGCAGGAAACAAACTAAGCATCCCTAAAACCTAGCCCTGCCCTCCTGACTGTATGAGCCACCCTCGATGGTAGGGGGCTCATATCCTTGAACCTGGGCCCTACTGACCCCAACGTTCCCTCCAATATGGAGTCAGATGATGGAGACAACCAATTCCTTCAAGACACGAAGGAACCAGAGTCTCCAACATGCCTAGCAACAAATACGACAAGTGGAACGACAGGTAAGTATCCAGTGGCTGGGATAACCACTGAACAAAGAACCCCGGAATGCATGGTAACTTACCTGCCGCAGCTGCTGAATGGCACAACAGAAGACCACACCAAGGTGAACTGGAACCCATGCAAACGTACTGACATCCGAACACCATGCCGGACTCAGTACATACTGACACACATAGGAAACAGCACTCCAGCAACTGCTCACTGACTTGCCTTCTGGTTCACACCTCCGGAAAACCATGGAGCCCACTTACGCAGGCACAACACACTGGGAAATGACTTGCATTCAAGCCGGTGTACCATGAAAAAACCTTAAATCATGAACAAACCCTTAAGTCAGCTGATTTCAGGGGGTGTGTTCGGGGTGTGTCCTTCGGCGCATGCGCATTATGCGCACTATGCCGAAACAGGTCTGAAGCCAGAGGCCCGGGGTTGGCATGGGTGTATGAATAAACCTGTGAGCCCCCCCCCCCCCCCCCATGTTGCGCAGAAAACCGCAGGTCTGAATTGACAGTCTCTGTCTGTGACCGCAGGGATCAGAGACCTAAATGTAAAAATTAACCAATTAATTAATTGTTCATGATTTAAGGCTTTTCATGGTACACCGGAACTAACACACCAACTAACCAGACAAGAAACAGCAACAAGACATTCACCACACCCTGAACATAAACCCCATACCAAACATAAACAAAGGTAAGGTAGAGGAACATAGAAGAAACATAAGAAAGACCATGCTGGATACATTCATGTCCCACAAGGTGACCCTCAAGGACTGGGCAGCTGGAAATGCCCATGACTGGAGCAGAGCTCCAGCACCAACCACAGCTGAAGTACAACTGATTACAGCCAGGGAGCCACAGATAATAAAACCCTAGTGGCCACACCCAGCCAGGAAGTAAACCCCTCAAGCACCAGACAGGGGAGGAACCAGTAAAAGGGGAGAAAAGCACATGCAAGCCACAACAATGCATTGCCCCTAGCAACCGGCACGCATGACAAACATGTCACGCGCACAACACCAAAGCCGTGACACTCCCTCCCCTCAAAGCCCTCCTAACTGAAAAAGGGGAAACTAAATGGAACACCCAAAACAACAGGGGGAGAAAAAAAATAGCAGAATCAGTGTCAGTGCCAGAGATTCTCCCCAAGACTGCCGCCAGCAACCCGGAACTACCAACTAGGAACCAGGTAGCCAACCAACAAACAGCCAGAACAGCCACCTCAGACACGGTTCACACCAGGTCACTGCCAGCATGCATCCCAAACCAGCAACACCAGAGCCAGTTCAACAAGGAATGCAGGCAGCAACCACAACACAAGCGACTGAACCATTGAGAAATGGACGAGAGGAGACACAAACACAAGTGATGGTTCCCACCTAATGCAACCCCTGTCACAGAGAACTGCACAGTTAACAGGATCTCCCTTTTCATCTCACCTCCGGAGGACAAGAAAGTATCCAAAAAATGAAAGGCAATACAAGCTGCGCCCACTTTCACAGGCATATCCAGAGTGGCCTTAGTGGGACATACTGTCACAGTGGGGAGTAGGGGACACCTCCACCGTACAATGTCAGCAAATACTAGGCCTGGAATCAGGGATAAGGGAACAGGAAACAAACTAAGCATCCCTAAAACCTATCCCTGACCTCCTGACTGTATGAGCCGCCCTCGATGGTAGGGGGGCTCATAACCTGGGCCCTTCTGACCCTCACGGTCCCTCCAATATGGAGTTAGAAGGTAAATACAACCAATTCCTCTAAGACACAGAGGACCCAGAGTCTCCAACAGGCCTAGCAAAAAATACGGGAATGAAAAGCCAGGTGGAATGACAGGTAAGTATCCAGTGGCGGGGATAACCACTGAACTAAGAACCCCAGAATGCATGGTAACTTACCTGCCGCAGCTGCTGGACGGCACAACAGAAGACCACACCAAAGTGAACTGGCATCTGAACAACATGCCAGACTCAGTACAAATTGACACACTAGGAACCAGCACTCCAGCAACTGCTCACTTACTTGCCTTCTCGTTCACCCCTCCGGGAAACCATGGAGCCCACTCCAGGAAACTAGTGGCCACACCTAGTCAGGAAGTTAACCCCTCAAGCACCAGACAGAGGAGGAACCAGGAGAAGGGGAACAAAGCAAATACAAGCCACAACCACACATTGCCCCTGGCAACCGGCATGCATGGCAGACATGTCACGCACACAACACCGAAGCCGTGACAGTAGGTGAGCTGACCCTGTAAAAGATTGTATGTGAGGGCCTGCTGGTGAGCTGGCCCTCTAAAAGGTTGTAGTTGAGGGCCTTGGCTACTGTGACTTGACTAAGTGGAAGACAAGGTGCTGCTTAACCGACTGGAAGCCTTATCTGCTGCAATCCAAGCGACCACCTGGTCACACTGGTCTGACTTCAAGAGTGGTGTCCTGCGCCGCCCTGCAAACTGGCACATGAAGCTAAGTATCGTGGATGATTGTTTTTATTGTGCTCTGGCAGCAGGCACAAGAGAGTTGGCCTTGGGCTCTGTGTGCACCATAAGCATCACGGCCACTTCCACTCCCTTACTGCTCGCCTTCTTCATTTTAATTATTATATATGCTTAAAAGTATGTAGCACGTACAGTAGCATAGCATTTGGAAGTGTATGTGCAAAATTCTTTTAAAAAGTATTTGGCATGTGGAAATTTCACACAGGAGATATCCTGCAGATAATGTCAATGCTGTCACCAGTGGCTAATAAAAATTACAGGGAATTCCACAGGTATTTGGGATGAGGAAACATTATACAGGAGATGTACCACAGGTAATGTCACTGTCCGTAGCGTCTACGTAAAAAGTACACTGTATGTCACAGATAAAAAATTTATGCGCACACGTTACACTGCAGGTGTGGCACTGATAATGTCACTGTCCGCAGCGAACACCGTCTATGGAAAAGTTCACTGGATGTCACAGATATTTTTGGGATGTGCACACTTTACACAGGAGATGTGGCGCAGATAATTTAACTGTCCGCAGCAGCCTATTAGACGCTATTTAGTGCAGCATGTCCTAAAAAAATATATTGCTGCAGCACACACAATAGTCCTTAAAAGGAATTTTGGGTATGTAAAGTTTTAGCAATTTAGCGCAGGTTGCGCTACAAATAGATATTGCTGCTGTCACACACAATAGTCCTTAAAAGGACTTTTGGGTCTCTGAAAAGTTTTTTTAATAAAAATAGTCCAATATCACTCCCTACACTGTCTGTCCCTTCCTATGCACAGCTCTCCCTGATGAAGACTGAGCCGAACACGTGCCATTGGGTGCTATATAGCACCCGATGACGCGTTCCGGCCAGCCAATCACTGTAATGCCAGTAACCAACATGGCTATGGCATTAAAGTTAGGGCAGTGCTTACCTGCACGTATACTGGCTGCGTAGCAGCCAAAAAACGTGCGGGGAGGAGACTTGAGCATTGCGCTCCAGCACACACGGTATTCGGCCGAATAACGCCATGTGCCCAGCATAGCGATGCTCGAGCCGAACTGTTGTTCGGCCGGGCATGCTCGCTCAACACTCTTGGGTGCCTAAAGCTCAGTGATGTGCATGGTTGCAAAAGCTTTCCCATGTGATCTAATCCCACAGAAGAGAACAAACTTTTTAAAAAGTTAATGCTAGCTATGATAGCAAAGTGTCAGAACACACATTGCATTGAAGATTGCTGTATAGCTGCAAACAAGACAGAATGCTCATGCTAAATAATGTCTGCCACAGGAAGTGCCTACAATGGGATGTAAGGACCAGAACTGCCCCACAAAGAATTGAAGGAGGTGGAATGGTCTCATGACTCACATTTTCTTTTATATCATATAGATGGCGCATGCATGTACATCACTTACCTGAGGAAGAGATAGCATCAAGATGTACTTTGGAAAGAAGACAAGCCTGTGTAGGCAATTTGACTCTCCAGGCCAGTGTTTCTCTACTCCAGTCCTCATGACTAGGCTTGATCAAATTGAGGTTTAGATCATAGCTCCAAAGTTGATTCATTAAAAAACTTTGTTTGCAATGCTGTTTCCATAGAGCATTAAAATGTATGGGATTTGTGTAGCAAAACTTTAGTACTGGCTGGTAACTCGGTACCAAAGCCGACTTCGGATTCCTATTTTTAAATGTTTTAAATACGCAGATAGGAATCAAAGTTTTGCTACCCAGAGCCCATACATTTTAATGCTGTACGGAAAGAGCATTACAGACAAAGTTCTTTAACGTATTTACTTCGGATCTATGATCCGAAGCTCGATTCGCTCAAGCCTAATCATGGCCCCCCAGCATGCCATGTTTTCAGGATTTCCTTAATATTGAGCATCTGATATTGTTATTGGCAATTCATTGGGACTTACCACAGATATTCATTCTGTGGGATATTCTCAAATCTGGACTACAGTTGAGAAACACAGGTCTGGTCAATGTTCTGCCAGGAAACATGTGTTCTGGCTTTCATGCGGATGTTACTTTGACATATACCACCTAACTAAACATTGTTTTTAACCAAGTTCACTCTTTCATGGCAATGGTATTCCGTAATGATGTTGGCATCTTTTAGCAGGATGCACTCTGCAGAGTTGGACTGCCCCACCAGAGTACCATAAGATCCTCCAGTGGGTCCAGGCTCTACGCAATAATGGAACCCTAATAAAACAAGGTCCCAAAGGACAAGTAGAAGCTTGAGTTGGCCTTGGAACCAATAAACAGATCTCCGATAAGCATCCTGTACCAGTGAAACTACTGCCGCGACCAGACCGCAGGGGTGATGTGAGTGTAGTGTATGGTGAGCCGATGGGGGTGGTAGTATTACTCACTTATCTGTAGCTCCCTGGGCCGGTGTGCAGTGAAGGGAAGGACAGCACGAAATTCTTCGGGGTACTCTCTAGTTGTCCAGGGATTCCCAGCCAAATGGTAGTTGAGGTGCCCTTGGTGGTGTAGGTGTTTTGAGTGCCTTGGTGGCAGAGTCCCTGGTGTTCGTGAGGCCAGCACCGTAAGGTACGTTAAGAGATGGTATGGAAAAGGAGAGAGGCAGTAGTTGAACCAAAAATAACTTTACTTGAAATATTTGCCTTGAGGTAAACAGCATCCACGCAGGTAATGCCTTGGTACATAAAAATGGAGGTAAGCTGCAACTCCTGACAACAGGCACGGGGTAGCAGGGGTAGATGGCTGGTTCCAACTAAATCTGAGAGAGAAATTCAGCATTTTGGGTACTTGAATCCTCCTCTAAACTAGAATTTAGCACTTGGCAACAAACAGGGCAGTCTCCCTAGCGACAGGCATCAGTCTTCTGCTCTATTTTTTGAACAGGTTGCTTCCACACTATTAATCCACTTAGTCTCTGACTCAGGACAGTGGCACTACAGGAAGGGATCCAGTAGTCCTTGGGCTTGGTTTTCTATCTTTCTTGCCCTTCTCCTGGGGGATACCCAGGGGCACACAGCTTAGGTTACTTGCTTTCCTCTCCTAACCTCCTCCCAACTCTCAACTCCCTTGCTATCGCTGAGCTGTCCTATATAAATGATGGGTCAGCACCGCCTAGTGGAAAATGTTTGTAAGTGTAGCCACCAGCCTGTTGTATGGAATCAGCAGCTTAATACTTAGCTATTTGAAAATGGAAATTGATGACCTATACAAAAGTATGAAGTGTCCCCTTTTCACACATAGTGGGACACTGCACTAGACAGTGCCTCAGTACAAAACATGGCTTACGACATCCCATCAATGCAATAACGCTTCCTAATGTCTAATTCATTGTTTTTCTTGCACAGGAGCCCTTTGCAGCCTACAGTATGTTCGGCTCTGAACCAATTACCCTCTTAAGGGGTTTCTCCAGGAATTAACAAAATAAAATTACTGAAAATACTTAAATATTACTGTATTATAAACATATTCCCAAATACCTCTCATTAGTTATAATGTCTCATTTTGTCTAGGGAGCAATCATCAGGAGAAATAAAATGGCCACCGTCCTATTAGTCCGCACAAAACCTGTCCAAATCACACAGCAGGACAAGTTACTTCAGAACACTGAGGTAAAGAGCTGCCTCATCCTCCTTTCCTTCTTGTCAGGGATTATGATCATGGATACAGCTAATAAGATCTTCATCTGAATCTCTGTAGTAATGAAGTTCATGAGGAAATAGCTGAAGTAATGGAAGAATGGACAGGACAGACTGTAGTAATGTGAGGCTGTGGTAATGGAGACTGCATACAAGAGCTGCTGCCCATTATCCACATCCCCACTCTCCTCTCTGTACTTCATGTCTCCTCATGAACTCCATTACCAGCTGAAAATTCAGCTGAAAATCTTATCATCTGTATTCAGCATCATAATCCCTGACAAGTGGAGAAAACTAATTTTTAAAGAATTTATGGCTGCTTTTCTGAATTTGTCATCACAGAGGGATAAAACTCCTATACAGATTAGTAATCTGTTGTTTAGTTTACTGGTGCTATAAAATGTTATCTGTTAGTAAAATAGTAGATTAGTAGAATTAGCATATCAATGTTATATATGACGCTCTGCTAAAAACGGCTGGCATCTGTGCTTGTACAGATGCCAGCCGTTTACCCCTCCCATGCCGCAGTCCGGACCGACCGCGGCATGGAAGGGGTTAACAGGGAGGGAGCTCCATCTCCCATCGGGGAGCTGCTGTGCCTTTGCGGCCCCCAGACAGGATGGGATCACAGATGGAGGGAGCCCCCCTCCCTCTCCATCACCTGCTGCTCAATTCTGGCAGTGGGTGATGGTTACCATGGCAACAGGACGCCTTCAGAGGCATCCACTTGCCATGGTAATAGTAACTCTGATCAGACTTCTGCTAAAGGCAGAAGTCTGACCAGACAGTGTAAAGTACAAAATATAGTACAGTACACTATATAGTGTACTGTACTGTATTATATAGACACCAGACCCAATAGATCATCAAGAGCCAAGTGGGTGTGGGTAAAAAAAAACTAAAAAAAAAAAAAAACACATATCACTGAATAAAAATTAAAAAAATTAAATACACGACACATATTATGTATCGCTGCGACGGTAAAAACCTGCTATATAAAAATATCACATGACCTAACCCCTCAAGTAAACACCGTAAAAAAAAATTGGTGTAAAAAAAGCCATTTTTTGTCACCTTACATCACAAAAAGTTTAATACCAAGCGATCAAAAAGGTGTATGCCTCCCAAAATAGTACCAATCAATCCGCCATCTCATCCCACAAAAAAATGAGCCCCTACATAGCAGAATCGCCCAAAAAAATAAAAAAATATGTCTCTCAGACTATGGAGACACTAAAACATTGTTTTTTCTAAAATGCTGTTATTGTGTTAAAGTAAAATACATAAAAAAACAGTATACATATTAGGTATCGGCGCGTCCGTAAAAACCTGCTCTATAAAAATATCACATGATCTAACCCCTCAGGTAAATACCGTAAAGAAAATTAAATAGAAACTATGTCAAAAAAATAATTTTTGTCACCTCACATTACAAAAACTGTAATAGCAAGGGATCAAAAAGTTATATGCACTCAAAGGTGCCAATTAAACCATCACCTTATCGCGCAAAAAATGATACCCTACATAGGACAGTCACCCCAAAAAATAAAAAAAATATGGCTCTTAGACTATGGAAACATTAAAACATGATTTTATTTGTTTCAAAAATGATATTATTGTGTAAAACTTAAATGAATAAATAAAAAGTATACATAATAAGCATTGCTGCGTTCGTAACAACCTGCTCTATAAAAATAACACATAACCTAACCCCTTAGGTGAACACAGAAAAAAAAAATGTAAATACCGTGTCAAAAGTCATTTTTGTCACCTTACATCACAAAAAGTGTAATAGCAAGCGACCAAAATGTCATATGCACCCCAAGATAGAGCCAATCAAACCGTCATCTCTTCCCGCAAAAAATGAGCCCCTACCTAAGACAGTCGCCCAAAAAATAAAAATGTAAAATATGGCTTTCAGAATGTGGAGACATTAAAAAATAATTTTTTTCAAAAATGCTTTGTTATGAAAAACTGAAACAAAAACTACAAAAAGTAGTAATATTTGGTATTGTCGCGTCTGTGACAACCTGCTCTATAGAAATAGCTCATGATCTAACCTGTCAGATCAACTATGTAAATAACAAAAAATTAAAATGGTCCCAAAACAGCAATTTTTTTTTTAAATTTTCCATTTTAAACCATTTTTCCAGTAACAAAGCAAGGGTTAACAGCCAAACAAAACTCTATATTTATTGCCCTGATTCTGTAGTTTGCAGAAACACCGCATATGTGGTCGTAAACTGCTGTATGGCCAAACGGCAGGGCATAGAAGGAAGGGATACGCCATATGGTTTTTGGAAGGCAGATTTTGCTGGACTGGTTTTTTTTACACCATGTCCCATTTGAAGCCCCCCGATGCACCCTTAGAGAAGAAACTCCAAAAAAGTGACCCGCAGTTTTGTTTGTACTATTTTAGGGCAAATATGATTTTGGTTGCTCTATATTACACTCTTTTTGAGGCAAGGTAACAAAAAAATAGAAATTCTGAAATTTTATCTCCATTTGCCAATTACTCTTGTGGAACACCAAAAGGGTTAACAAAGTTTGTAAAATCGGTTTTGAATACCTTGAGGGGTGTAGTTTCTTAGATGGAGTCACTTTTATGGAGTTTCTACTCTAGGGGTGCATCGGGGGGGTTTCAAATGGGACATGGTGTCAAAAAACCATCCGCCTTCCAAAAACCATATGGCATTCCCTTCATTCTGTGCCCTGCCATTTGGCCAAACAGCAGTTTACGACCACATATGGGGTGTTTCTGCAAACTACAGAATCAGGGCAATAAATATTTAATTTTGTTTGGCTGTTTACCCTTGATTTGTTACTGGAAAAAATGGATTAAAATGGAAAATTTTCCAAAGTATCGAAATTCTGAAATTTCATCTCCATTTGCCAATAACTCTTGTGGAAAACCTAAAGGGTTAATGACGTTTGTAAAATCAGTTTTGAATACCTTGAGGGGTGTAGTTTCTAGAATGGGGTCATTTTTGGGTGGTTTCTATTATGTAAGCCTCACAAAGTGACTTCAGACCTAAACTGGTCCCTAAAAAGTGGGTTTTTTAAAATTTCTAAGTAATTTCAAGATTTGCTTCTAAACTTCTAAGCCTTGTAACGTCCCCAAAAAATTAAATGGCATTCACAAAATGATCAATACATGAAGTAGACATATGGGGAATGTAAATCAATAACTTCCTTTGGTGGTATTACTATGTATTATAGAAGTAGAGAAATTGAAACTTGAGAAAATTGCAAATTTTTCAAAATTTTTGGTAAATTTGGTATTTTTTTATAAATAAAAATGAAATTTTTCGACTCCATTTTACCACTGTCATGAAGTACAATATGTGACAAAAAAATCAGTCTCAGAATGGCCTGCATAAGTAAACTCGTTTTAAAGTTATCACCACATAAATTGACACTGGTCAGATTTGCAAAAAATGGCCGGGTCCTTAAGGTGAAATAAGGCTGGGTCCTTATGGGGTTAGGAGTAAACTGGCATTTGCACTGTATACACAGAGGGTGGACAATTAGAATTATTATTATAGGCTAGAGTTGTTTTGACCGTATGTGGGGGATCCCACAGGTTTTAATGTTATGGCTGATCAATTTATAAACAATGCTTTAAAACTATATTAAACAGTTTGTTTTGCATTTGTTGATTTTATGTACATGTGGATCAAGATAATGATTAGCTAAAATTTCTCTGCTTTGGTTTTCATCTATCACGGTAGGTAAAAAGATCTTAAAATCTAATTAATTTCTTCCTGCCTGCAGTAGAGACCACCATGGACACAGACCACCCTGCAGATAGTAAAAAGACAAGATCATCAAATAATAATAGATAGCTTGAACATACTGGAAAATAATAGGGTCACCTCTGTTAAAAGAAGAGCAAAAGAGTGTGTGATGATTCTTTCCTTTTGCTTTCTTTCCTCAATGCACATTTCTTTTTGTTCGCTTTCTTTTCCTGATAAAAGAATGGACTCAGCAGCAGCCCGAGGGGAAGAGAGATGAATACAGAAATGCAGTATCAGCAGCCAGATTAGGCTGTCAGCCTCCAGAGCACTTCCCTGCACGAGAACTGATAAGAAGGAAAAGGTGAATGAGAACACTTGTCACAGCAGATGGTGGACTTGATTTGAAGGAGCAAAAGGGAGAAAGGAGGGGAGGACAGATCCGCTCATGATGTACCATACAACACAGAAAGGCCTTGTCCTTGACCCATCTCACTATGCTTATTTCATGTATACCAAAGGGAGGTAAAGAATGCCTCGTGAGTACTAACAATGCCTGTCATTTGTGTGGTGAAGTCTGAATATGTTGGAAGAGAGAACGAATTTCGGAAAAGTGAGTGATCCCAATCTATCCATTGGTCACAGGATTTCTCCTGTTTCTATTAGTTGACTCTACGTGGTTGTCCATTCATCCACTTCTTATACTTATTTCTGCCTAAATAAATGCCCCTGTTCTTGCGCTGTATTACCCCTCTATTGTTGACGGGGCCTGTCTAAAGGAAGCCATGAACATTCAATAGCTGTCGATTGAACGAACATTTTCCTCACAGTCATGTCTTTTGACTCCCTCCCTCAGATACATGCATGTTCGGCTCGGCCAAAGTGTATGTGTATTTAATGGGGATAGAGGAGAAAGCCACTGCCTGACACTTCTGGGGGAATCTTATCTTCTGGGAGAACAAATATTCATTTCGACTGATCCTTCTCTCCCCCAACATCATCTGTTGGGGAGAGTCAGGAGCTCTACATGCCCATTAAATTGTCCGTTAAAGCTGCCGTTCTCAGCAGGGTTGCCAAACATCCAGAAATTTCTGGACAGTCCGTAAAAACAGGCAACTTTGTTCCTGTGTCCATGATTTTTTTTAGGCTGGTGGTACCTGACTAGATGATTTTGGTGGTAATTATAATTTTACAGCTCACAGTAAATGCTGGTAATGTGATCTTATCAGTATATTGACCTATAAACATGTATAACTTATAATCTTTGTTAATCATTATAGTTGTCCACTTCGTTCATAAAATTTTTTGTCTGTCTGTGATTTTGGGATAAGTTGTCCAGGGAAAAGAAAAATTCTATTTGGCAACCCTGTTTCTCAGTGGGTTCACCAACAGTACACTAATGTATACAGTTAAAGAGGTTATCCAGGGATTTTTAAGTGACAGCCTATCCTCACTATAGGCCAAGACTAGCTGTTTGGCAGTGGTCTGACACCCCACACCGATCAGCTGGTCTATGTAGCTCCATCTACTGAATTCACAGCCAGAACTACACAGCACTGTCGACATTGTAGCGTCAGAAGCCTGCTACCACAGCTCTGCTCCCATTGACTTCAATTGGAGCAGTAGCACTGTATTAGCAAGCTCTCGCTGCTACAATACTGCTGGTGCTATGTAACTCCAGCGTTGACTTTCGTTGACGGAGCTACACAGACCAGCTGATTGGAAAGGTTGTGGAGTGTCAAAACCCAGACGATCAGTTAGTGATCATGAGGGGGGAAAAAACTCGGATAACCCCTTTAACACTAAGACATAATGATTCTGACTACCAAAATCATACACAGTGCTGAGCCCTTATTACGCTCCATATAAACTATGGATACCTACTGTATATATAGTGAAAAATGATGAACCCCTCCTCTCTTTCTTTGCATTTTTGTTGCAGTAACACGTTTATGATACCACACATAACACAACGGGCAGATTTACTATTCCTGTCTAAAATATAGACAGTGTAAGCTTAGGCAATGTAAGGCTGATTTTGTTCCACAAATTTCTGCAATTAAAAAATAAATTCCATTCATCTGAATTTGTTTGTTTTGGTGGTAAGCACATAAATATCTGCAAGTCCCTTTCTGCAACGAAATCTGCCGCGCATGATTTTACCCTATGCATGCTTTTACACATAGGTTCTTAGTGGTGTTTTTCTGCCCTCACATTTTTACTACCGTTTTTTGCACCTGCATTTCAATGTTTTGGCTGATTATCTAGAACGAGCGTTCCTACAATTGCTCGTTGACGATAATTGGCCTGTGTAAAGGTGCTTGTTCATCAACTTAAATGATCTGAAGTGCAAACTTCTCAATCATCATTCCTACTGTAGGCAGCAAATAGTTCTGTCTAAACAGCACTTTGCTGCCCAGAAAAAATGATTTTGTATGGGCACGAGCGATAGCAGCAGCCATCACTCATTCTCATATTGTGAAGGTGATCATTGCATGTAAATGCAGCGCTTCACCTCCACTTAACAAACAGCAAATTGTCGGGAAAGAACGCTTCCTTACCAACAATCGGCTGCTCATCACAGCATCTAAATTGCAAAAGTGATTGTGAGTAGAGTTGAGCGAACACCTGGATGTTCGAGTTCGAGAAGTTCGGCCAAACTACCCGAAAACGTTCAGGTTCGAGATCCGAACTCGACCCAAACTTCACCCCGAACCCCATTGAAGTCAATGTGAACCCAAACTTTTGGGCACTAAAAAGGCTGTAAAATAGCCTAGGAAAGGGATAGAGGGCTGCAAAAGGCAGCAAAATGTATGTAAATCCCTGCAAACAAATGTGGATAGGAAGATAAATTAAAATAAAATAAATAAAAATTAACCAATATCAATGGGAGAGAGTTCCCATAGCAGAGAATCAGGCTTCATGTCACCCACCAATGGAGAAGGCCAGTTTTACTTGTTTAGGACCCAGCACCCAGACAGAGGAGAGAGGTGGCATAGAAGAGAATCAGGCTTCATGTCACCCACCAATGGAACAGGCCACTTTCAGAAATTTAGGCCCCGGCACCAAGACAGAGGAAAGAGGTCGCATAGCAGAGAATCAGGCTTCACGTAACCCACCAATGGAACAGGCCATTTTCAGATATTTAGGCCCTGGCACCAAGACAGAGGAGAGAGGTCGCATAGCAGAGAATCAGGCTTCATGTCACCCACCATTGGAACAGGCCATTTTACAATATGTAGGCCCCTGGCACTTTGGGTTGCCCCGCAATATAATGGTAAAATGAAAAAAAGCAGGCGAACTCTCTTGCTGGCGGCTGTTCTGCTTTTGCCCCCTGCTCCCTCTTTTGCTACGCTGTTGGCTCGGTCTCACCACTGCCTCTTCCTCTGAACTATGAAAGTCAGTGGCACGACCTTCATTCCATGTGGGGTCTAGGACCTCATTGTCCCCTGCATCGTCTTCCACACAGTCTTCCTCCCTGACCTCCTGTTCGGTCTGCACACTGCAAATAGATGCAGCAGTTGGCACCTGTGTTTCGTCATTATCAGAGATGTGCGGACTCTGATGAGGTGGTATTCCCATGTCCTCATCATCAGGAAACATAAGTGGTTGTGCGTCAGTGCTTTCTATGTCTTCCACCACTGGGGAAGGGCTAGGTGGGTTCCCTTCGGAAACCCTGCCAGCAGAGTCTTCAAACAGCATAAGAGACTGCTGCATAACTTGAGGCTCAGACAGTTTCCCTGATATGCATGGGGGTGATGTGACAGACTGATGGGCTTGGTTTTCAGGCGCCACCTGTGCGCTTTCTGCAGAAGACTGGGTGGAAGATAATGTTGTGAACGTGCTGGATCCACTGTCGGCCACCCAATTGACTAGCGCCTGTACTTGCTCAGGCCTTACCATCCTTAGAACGGCATTGGGCCCCACCAAATATCGCTGTAAATTCTGGCGGGTACTGGAACCTGAGGTAGTTGGTTCACTAGGACGTGTGGCTGTGGCAGAACGGCCACGTCCTCTCCCAGAACCAGAGCATCCACTAACAACACCACGACCATGTCCGCGTCCGCGTCCCTTACTAGATATTTTCCTCATTGTTACCGTTCAGCACAATAAGAAAAAAATTATTTGGCCCAATGTATTGAATTCAAATTCAGGCCTTTTTTTAGAGGCACCTAACACTATCTGGCTATCTATTTATGTACCGTATTACACTAATCCAGGCACAGCAGTAACCACAGATTTAGGGGAATATCAATTGTAGGCCTAGTATTTAGGCCCTGGATGAAAGGTATCCTTTAATGGACAGATTTACACTTAGAGATGCACAGTAGCGTGTGAAAAAATATATAGGATTATGCTTTCACTTTGTGTAATATACCCGTTAACAGAAAGAAATACACTTAGAGATGCAAAACAGTGTGTGCAAATGTAGAGGATTATGCTGTATTTTAACACTTACTATAGTATACCCTTTAACCAAAAGAAATACACTTGGAGATGCACGCTGAGTGTAATATACCCTTTTACGGACAGATTTACACTTGGCCTGCAACAGCTGGAACACCAGATTTTGGGTATTGCTATTTTGGCAATTGAATTTCACCCCAGAACAAAATATATCCTTTGACGGCTACTATTAAACTATAACTAACCCCATAAAACAGTGCAGTGTTGGCCTACAGAAAAGCAAACCGTATAAAACATTGTAGGTGAGGGCCTGAAGGTGAGCGAACCCCATAAAACATTGCAGTAATGGCCTACAGGTGAGCAGACCGTATAAAACATTGGAGGTGAGGGCCTGAAGGTGAGCCAACCCCATCAAATATTGCAGTGATGGCCTACAGGTAAGCAGACCGTATAAAACATTGGAGGTTGCAGACTTGAAGCCGAGCAAACCCCATAAAACATTGCAGTGATGGCCTACAGGTAAGCAGACCGTATAAAACATTGGAGGTGAGGGCCTGAAGGTGAGCTAACCCCATAAAACACTGTAGTAATGGCCTACAGGTGAGCAGACTGTATAAAACATTGGAGGTGAGGGCCTGAAGGTGAGTGAACCCCATAAAACATTGCAGTGATGGCCTAAAGGTGGGCAGACCATATAAAACATTGGAGGTGAAGACCTGAAGCCGAGCGAACCCTACAAATCATTTTAGTGAGGGCATATATATTCTGTATGGAAGAGAAGGCGGATGAGAAAACAACATTCATATACTCTTTTTCTGCAGTAAGAAGAGTGCATCTGAATCTTGTGGATTAAGTACATTATAAAGCATACCTTTAAAATGCATTTTTGTTCCTGATTAGCTCAGCTTTCCTCTGGTGGAGTGGAGAAGTCAGGGGCAATCCAGGCCTTGTTCATTTTTATCTGAGTCAACCTGTTAGCATTGTCAGTGGACAAGTTGATATGCTTATCTGTTATGATGCCACCAGCAGCACTAAATACACACTCAGACAATACGGTGGCGGCAGGGCAGGCCAGCACCTCCAAGGCGTAGAGCGCAAGTTCGTGCCATGTGTCCAGCTTGGACACCCAGTAGTTGTAAGGCCCAGAGGGATCATTTAGGATGCTGACAGGGTCTGCAATGTATTCCTTCACCATCTTACAAAACTTTTCCCTCCTTGTAGCACTAGGCCGCGCTTCAGGGTGAAGTTGCTGGCGGGGTGCAATGAAAGTGTCCCATGCCTTGGAAAGTGTTGCCCTGCCTCTGTGGGAACTACTGTGTGTTCCCCTTGTCTCCCTTCAACGGTTGCCTCAGGAAGTACGGACTCTGCCGGCTGCATTGTCAGATGGAAAATTTTGGAGAAATTTGTCAACAAGTATCTTCTGGTAATGCACCGTTTTACTCGTCCTCTCCACCACTGGAATGAGAGATGAGAAGTTCTCTTTGTAGCGGGGGTTAAGAAGGGTGAACACCCAGTAATCTGTGTTACCTAAAATGCGTATAACGTGAGGGTCGCAGGAAAGGCAGCCTAACATGAAGTCAGCCATGTGTGCCAGAGTACCAACAGGCAAGACGTCAATGTCAACTTCAGGATGACTCTCCATACCCTCATCCTCCTCTTCTGCCCATCCATGCTGAACAGATGGAATTAAAGTTCCATGGGTACTAGCCTCTGTAGCAGAGGCAAGTATCTCAAGCTCCTCCTCCTCCTCTTCATGGCCCAATTCGCGCTGACAAGACAAACTGGGTTACAGCCATTGTCAGACACAACCATGCCTGGTTGTAGGTTGAGTGGCAAGAGCCACAGCTTGGTCTGGTCCCTTATACGTGCCACAGCTCTGCAGCGGTGTGCTGTTTGTCCCCTAAGCAGATCAGCTTCAGCACGGCCAGTTGACGCTCACCCACAGCAGTGCTACACTGCTTCCAGCTTGCGACTGCTGTTGGAGGTGAAAGTGGAGGAGGAGGTGGCGGAGGAGGAGAAGTGGGGATTGGAGCCCGTAACATAGCTGTTGGCAGAGACCCTGATTGACGTAGGGCCCACAATCCTGGTCGTAGTTAGCACCTGTGCCATCCCAGGGTACCACTGACTCCTGGCCTCCACAACATTCACCCAGTGTGAGGTCAGAGAAATGTAGCATCCCTGGCCACCAGCACATGTCCATGTGTCTGTGGTGAGGTGGACCTTCCCAGTAAGTGCGTTGGTAATGTTCTGGGACACATGCTGGTGTAAGGCAGGCACAGCACACCTTGAAAAATAGTGGCGGCTGGGGACTGCGTACCGAGGGACAGCCGCCGACATAAGGCTGTGGAAGGCCTCAGTGTCCACAAGCCTAAATGCCAACATTTCAAGGGCCTGTAATTTTGAAAGTTGCGCATTTAGTGCTATGGCCAGTGGGTGGGTGGTTGGTTATTTGCGCTTGCATTAAACTGCCTGTGTTATCGACATTTGGACGCTGCGCTGGAACAGGGAAGTGGATGTTGTTGCTGACGGTTCATGCAAAGGTCCAGGTGCAGGGCGAGGGGCATCCGGGCCTGCGCCTTCAACGGTATTGGCCAGCAGTGCGTAACATGAGGAAGAGGAGGCAGTGGTGGGACCCGCAGACTCAGAGTGTGGACCCAGGCATTCGGCCCCTTTATTAGGGTGCTTGGATGCCATGTGGCGGATCATGCTGGTGGTGGTAAGGTTGCTAGTGTTCACGTCCCGACTCATTTTGGTAAGGCACAGGTTGCAAACTACCAATCTTTTGTCGTCTGCACTTTCCACAAAAAAGCGCCATACTGCGGAACAACTACCCCTTGGCAAGGTAGATTTAAGCATGGGGGCGCTCAGTGTAACGGTTGAGAGCCTGTTTGGTGTGGGCCGACGTCTCCCTTTTGCAACCCCACTGCCTCTTCCAGACTGTTGCAGTGCTACGGATCCCTCCCCCTCTGTACTACTGTCCTCTCTCCGCATTTCACCTTCCCATGTTGGGTCAGTGACCTCATTGTCCACCACCTCCTCTTCCACTTCCTCACTCTGCTCATCCTCCTGACTTGATCTAACCACCACCTCAGTGATTGGCAACTGTGTCTCATCATCATCCACCTTGTGAAAGAATGATTGCCGTTCACCACCATCATCTTCTTGAGACTGTGAAGGCTCAAGAGGTTGGGAACCAGGGCACAATATCTCAGGTACCTTTTCAAGCATGCTTGGCGAGAGAGCCAAACCAAGTACTGGCGATGAAAAGAGGTCATGTGAATATCCAAGTGTGGGATCACTTGTTTGTCCAGATGCGACATAGTGGATGGAAGGAGGATCAGAGTGAGGATTCAGTTGACCAGACTCTTGGCTACAGAGACTGGACTTTGTGAAAGAGAGGGTGGTGCCTAACCGACTGGAAGCATTATCTTCTGCAATCCAACCGACCACCTGTTCGCACTGGTCCGACTTGGACAGTGTTGTCCTGCGCCGCCCAGCTAAGTTGGACATGAAGCTGGGTAAGCTGGATTTTTTTGTTTTTTCTGGTGCACTGGCAGCAGGCACAGTTTCATTGCGCCCAGGGCCACGGCCTCTGCTTGCACCATCAGCATCACGCCCAGGGCCACGGCCTCTGCTTGCACCATCAGCATCACGCCCAGGGCCACGGCCCTTTGTGCTTGCCTTCTTCATATTAATGGTTTTGTCTGTAAATGTGGCGCAGATTGTTTTACTGTCCGCTAAAGACACATTTTTCTGATGCAGGACAGTACTGGATACAGAAAAATACAGATTTGGGCACTACACTAGGCCAGAGATAATGTAATTTTGACGATACACACTCTATTGACTTGCTGTAAGGTACTGGATACTGAAAAATGCAGATTTTGGGCAATACAGTAGCCCAGAGATAATGTAATTTTTACAATACACACTCTATTGATTTCTAGTAAGGTACTGGATACAGAAAAATACAGATTTTGGGCAATACACTAGCCCAGAGATAATGTAATTTTTACAATACACACTGTATTAACTTCCAGTAAGGTACTTGATACAGAAAAATACTGATTTTGGGCACTACACTAGCCCAGAGATAATGTCATTTTGATGATACACACTGTATTGACTTACAGTAAGGTACTGGATACAGAAAAATACAGATTTTGGGCACTACACTAGGCCAGAAATAATGCAATTTTTAATATGCACACTGTATTTAGATGTAGTTCTATATTGGATACAAATTTGTCCCAAATAAAATGTATTCTTTGCTGGAATACTGTATATACGGTTGTGGCCTAAATGCACACACAGACTAGTTAACTATGGCCAAAATATAAATCACTCTCTGCTGGAGTAATTAATATAACGGTTGCGGATTGAACGCACATACAGATGTGGCACAAGTTAGGTTAATTTCCCCAAAAAAAATAATTTCTCTGATGCTGCAGTGTATATCTTAGTACCAGGCACACTGTAGTGAATAAGCCCCTTGTTATAATGTCTGCCTAATACACTGCTTTATGATAGTGCAGTGTATATCTCAGTACCAGGCACACCGTAGTGAATAATCCTCTTTTTATAATGTCTGCCCAACACACTGCTTTATGATGGTGCAGTGTATATCTCAGTACCAGGCACACTGTAGAGAATAAGCCCCATTTTATAATGTCTGCCCAACACACTGCTGTATGATGGTGCAGTGTATATCTCAGTACCAGGCACGCTGTCGTGAAAAAAGCCCTTTTTATAATATCTGCCCAGCATACTGCTTTATGATGGCGTATTATAGATGTCACTAATCTGAAATCTTTCTGTCTTTTAGAAGTTTGGGAACTTAAAAAGGGATTTTCAAGCCCTGTACTATCTGTCGCTTCATGGTGACGCCGGTCCCTGATAGTGCTGAAGCAAACCCCTTCTTAAAAAAATAAATTAAAAAAAAAGGTGCTGTACTGCTGTCAAACACACATTATAGTCCTTAAAAGGACTGTTAGGTCTTTTAACCACCTCAGCCTCCCTAGCTTAAACCCCCTTAATGACCAGGCCACTTTTTACAATTCTGCACTACACTACTTTCACCGTTTATTGTTCCGTCATGCAACTTACCACCCAAATGAATTTTACCTCCTTTTCTTCTCACTAATAGAGCTTTCATTTGGTGGTATTTCATTGTTGCTGCCATTTTTACTTTTTTTGCTATTAATAAAAATTTAACGACATTTTTGCAAAAAAAAATGACATTTTTCACTTTCTGTTGTAAAATTTTTCACAAAAGACTACATTTCTGTATAAATTTTTCTCTAAATTTATTGTTCTACATGTCTTTGATAAAAAAAAAATCCAATAAGTGTATATTTATTGGTTTGGGTAAAAGTTATAGCGTTCTTCAGGTGCTAGAATGCCTGGATAGTATAAATACCCTCCAAATGACACCGTTTTAGAAAGAAGACACCCCAAAGTATTCGCGGAGGGGCATGGTGAGTTCATGTATAATTTCATTTTTTTTCACAAGTTAGTGGAAAATGACACTTTCTGAGGAAAAAAAAAAAAAGTTTCCATTTCTGCTAACTTCTGGCAAAAAAAAAAAAAATCTCAGACGGACTCACTATGCCCCTCAGTGAATACCTTGGGGTGTCTACTTTCCGAAATGGAGTCATTTGTGGTGTGTGTTTACTGTTCTGGCATTTTGGGCAGGGCTAAATTGTGAGCAGCCATGTAAAACCTAAAGGTACCCAGGCTGCAAAAAAGTGTTACTCATGTGGTATCGCCGTACTCAGGAGAAGTAGGGCAATGTGTTTTGGGGTGTATTTTTACATATACCCATGTTGGGTGAGAGAAATAGCTCTGTAAATTGTCAACTTTGTATAAAAAAATTTAAAAAGTTGTCGTTTACAGAGATATTTCTCACACAAAGTATGGGTATATATTAAAATACACCCCAAAACACATTGCCTCACTTCTCCTGAGTACAACGATACCACATGAGTGACACTTTTTTGCAGCCTGGGTGCGCAAAGGGGCCCTAATTCCAATGACTACAGTACATTAAGGATTTCACAGGGCATTTTTACGCATTTAGATTCCAGACTTCTTCTCACGCTTTGGGGGCCCCTAAAATGCCAGGACAGTATAAATACCCCACATGTGACCCAATTTTAGAAAGAAGACACCCCAAGGTATTCCGTGAGGGGTATGGTGAGTTCATGTAAAATTTTATTTTTTGTCACAAGTTAGTGGAATATGAGACTTTGTAAAAAACAAAAAAAAATATCAATTTCTGCTAACTTCTGCCAAAAAAAAAATAATTCTGTGAACTCGACATACCCCTCACGGAATACCTTGGGGTGTCTTCTTTCCAAAATGGGGTCACTTGTTGGGTATTTATACTGCCCTGGCATTTTAGGGGCCCTAAAGCGTGAGAATCCAAATGCGTAAAAATGCCCTGTGAAATCCTAAAGGTACTCATTGGTTTTAGGGCCCCTTTGCGCATCTTGGCTGCAAAAAAGTGTCACTCATGTGGTATCGCCGTACTCAGGAGAAGTAGGGCAATGTGTTTTAAGGTGTATTTTTAAATATACCCATACTTTGTGTGAGAAATATCGCTGTAAACGACAACTTTTTTAATTTTTTTATACAAAGTTGTCAATTTACAGAGATATTTCTCTCACCCAGCATGGGTATATGTAAAAATACACCCCAAAACACATTGCCCTACTTCTCCTGAGTATGGCAATACCACATGAGTGACACTTTTTTGCAGCCAAAATGCGCAAAGGGGCCCAAATTCCAATGAGTACCTTTTAGGAGGGCATTTTTACGCATTTTTCTTCTCACGCTTTTGGGCCCCTAAAATGTCAGGGCAGTATAAATACCCCACATGTGAACCCATTTTGGAAAGAAGACACCCGAAGGTATTCCGTGAGGGGTATGGCGAGTTCATAGAAGATTTTTTTTTTGGCACAAGTTAGCGGAAATTGATTTTTTATTGTTTTTTCTCACAAAGTCTCCCTTTCCGCTAACTTTTGACAAAAAGTTTAATTTTTCATGGACTGAATATGCCCCTCAGCGAATACCTTGGGGTGTCTTCTTTCCAAAATGGGGTCATTTGTGGGGTGTTTGTACTGTTCTGGCATTTTGGGTGGGGCTAAATTGTGAGCAGCCATGTAAAACCTAAAGGTACTCGTTGGAATTTGGGCCCCTTTGCGCACCCAGGCTGCAAAAAAGTGTCACTAATGTGGTATCGCTGTACTCAGGAGAAGTAGGGCAATGTGTTTTGGGGTGGATTTTTACGTATACCTATCTTGGGTGAGAAAAATATCTCTGTAAATTGACAACTTTGTATAAAAAAATTTAAAAAGTTGTCGTTTACAGCGATATTTCTCACACAAAGTACGGGTATATATAAAAATACTCCCCAAAACTCATTTCCCTACTTCTCCTGAGTACGAAAAAAAGTGTCACTAATGTGGTATCGCTGTACTCAGGAGAAGTAGGGCAATGTGTTTTGGGGTGGATTTTTACATATACCTATCTTGGGTGAGAGAAATATCTCTGTAAATTGACAACTTTGTATAAAAAAATTTAAAAAGTTGTCGTTTACAGCGATATTTCTCACACAAAGTACGGGTATATATAAAAATACTCCCCAAAACTCATTTCCCTACTTCTCCTGAGTACGGCGATACCACATGTGTGCCACTTTTTTGCAACCAAGATGCACAAAGGGGCCCAAATTCCCATGAGTACCTTTAGGATTTCACAGGGCATTTTTACGCATTTGGATTCTCACGCTTTAGGACCCCTAAAATGCCAGGGCAGTATAAATACCCCACAAGTGACCCCATTTTGGAAAGAAGACACCCCAAGGTATTCCATGAGGGGCATGGCGAGATCACAGAAAAAAATTTTTTGGCACAAGTTAGCGGAAATTTATATATATATATTTTTTTTTTTACAAAGTCTCATATTCCACTAACTTGTGACAAAAAATAAAATTTTACATGAACTCACCATACCCCTCACGGAATACCTTGGGATGTCTTCTTTCTAAAATGGGGTCACATGTGAGGTTTTTGTACTGCTCTGGCATTTGAGGGTGTCCGCAATCATTACATGTATGGCCAGCATTAGGAGCTTCTGCGATTCTCCTTATATTGAGCATATGGGTAATGAGATCTTTTTTTTCCGTTTAGCCTCTGGGCTGAAAAAAAAAATAAATGAACGGCACAGATTTTTTCATTCGCATCGATCATCGTGGATGAAAAAATCTCTGCCAAAATCTGTTACTGCGGTGCGGTGCGGTGGGCTGGGCGCTAACTACCTAACAAGTAGCTAACTAACTGGCGGTGATAAGGGACCCTTATGCCCCATTCACACGTCCGCAATTCTGTTTGCGGAACGGAATTGCGGACCCATTCATTTCTTTGGGGACAGACTTTGTCTCGCTCGGATCCGGAATTACGGATCCGCGCTTCCGGGTCTGCACTTCCGTTCTGCAAAAATATAAAACTTGTCATTTTGTATATAGTTCTGGCTATGTGCGGAACTGCAAAATGTGGAAAGCACATTGCCGGTGTCCGTGTTTTGAGGATCCGTGGATCAGATCCGCGGATCCGTGGATCCACGGATCCGCAAAACACATATGGATGTCTGAATGGAGCCTTACAAGGGGTGTGATCAATGACAGGGGGGTGATCAGTGACAGGGGGGTGATCAGGGAATCTAGATGGGGTGATCAAGGGGTTAACAAGGGGTTAATAAGTGACGGGAGGGGGAGTAGTGTAGTGTTTGGTGCAACTTTATATAGCTACCTGGTCCTCTGGTGGTCGATCCCAGCAAATGGGACCACCAGAGGACCAGGTAGCAGGTATATCAGACGCTGTTAACAAAACAGCATCTGATAAACTTGTTTGATGCGATTTATTTCGCATCTACAGCCTGCCAGCGATTGATCATCACTGGCAGACTGCAGTATAACTAGTGAGACGCGCGGCACAGGAAATCTCGCGTCTCGCGAAATGACGCGCCGATGCATCCACTCAGAACTATAGGACCCCGCCGGACGCATCCGTGCGTTAGGCGGTCCTGTAGTGGTTAATATGGTTTTTGGAGTAAAATCAGTACGTTTAGAGCAAAACGCTATCTGTCCCTGCTTACTGTCTGCTCTCCCTGGCGCTGAGAGAGCCGAGCTCTGGACCTCAGCTCCTATATGAAATGGTATCACGTCTTCCGGCCAGCCAATCAGTGTAAGGCTTACAGCTAACATGGCTATGGCTTTACACTGAGGGGAATTACTTACCTTCATTGGCTGCTTAGAAGGCACCAAACATGTGGGGAGGAGACTCGAACAATGCAATGAATACACGTGGTGCTCGGCCGAGTAAAGCCGAGCACCGAGCCTAGCGATGCTCAAGCCGAACCAATACTCGGACGAGCATGCTCGCTCATCACTAGTCACCACCGCTTGCTGCTCTCCAAAAGGGATGGTAAGGCGTGGTGCACCCCAATGGGAAATAAGTCCAGAGAGTCAGGGTCTGCAGTAAACCAGGGTTAGTGATGAGCGAGCATGCTAAGCCGAACATCTGTTTGGCTCGAGCATCGATATGCTCGGCACATGGTGGTACTCGACCGAGTTCCGCATGTGCTCGAGAGCAATGCTCGAGTCTCCGCCCCGCACGTTTCACAGGTTTTAAGTGGCCAATAAAGGTGCAGGTAAGTACTACCCTCACTGTAATGCCTGTAGCCATGTTGGCTGCTGGCATTACAGTGATTGGCTGGCCAGAATGCATCATCGGGTGCTATATAGCACCCGATGATGCATGTTCGGCTCAAATATAGGCAGGAAGAGCAGAGCGTAGGAAAGTAAAGACAGAGTAGGGAGCGAATTTCATTTTTTTTTTTTCTGAGAAAACTTTTCCAAGACCCAAAAGTCTTTTTAGGGACCACTGTGTGTGTGCGTGTGTGTGTGTGTTTTCAAGCAGCAATCTATTTACCTCCTGCAGTCACAGGGACAAATAGTGCAGGTAGAGAAATTTGCTGTTTTTACTACCAAAAGCATTTCAAAGACCCCAAAGTCCTTTTAAGGACTACTCTGTGTGTTTGACAGCAGCAAGAAGCTGTGGCCCTGGGTGCAATGAAACTGTGCCTGCTGCCAGTGCACTAGAAAAAAAAACACCCACCATACCCAGCTTCATGTCCAACTTAGTTGGGCGGCGCAGGACAACACTGTTCAAGTCGGACCAGTGCAAACAGTTGGTTGTATTGTTGAAGATACTGCTTCCAGTCAGTTAAGCACCACCCTCTTTTCCACCAGGTCCAGTCTCTGTAGCCAAGAGTCACGTCAACTGAAACATCACTCTGATCATCCTTCCTCCCACCATGGAGAGGCTTGCCAAACAAGTGATCCAACACTCGGATATTTCGAGGAGTTCTTTTCAGCGCCACTATTAGATTCGGCCCTCTCGCCTAGCACACTTGAAGCTGTACTAAAGAGTAAAAGAGAAAATTTGATGCGCAGTCAGAACACAGGTTTCGGGGACCGCGCTAATGTCCAGCAGTTTGAGACACAGTTCACACTCCACAATCGATCGGATGTGTAGCAGTTTACAATACGCTCACTTATGTCCAGCGGATTGAGACGCCGTTCACACTCCACGATTGATCGGATATATGGCAATTCACAATGTGCTCCACTAAATCCCCGGTGGCACATCTGACCACCAACTGAAACTTCCAACCGAAAAACAGTTTTTCCTCAGCCCCTGATGAAGTCTAAGGTGAAACCCGGGTCGGACATTTTATATCTATATATGTCTTTTATCGAGTGGACTTTGTAAATAGAATAAAATCGCATATTCGTCTTAAACCGTGGGTATTGCGCCATGTGGTTCTCCTCTTTGTAAAGGTACCAAAGTCTAGTGTTCAAAGTTTCGGTTGGTGGTCAGACATGCGACCAGGAATTTAGTGGAGAACATTGTGAATTTCCATATATCTGATCAATCGTGGAGTGTGAACGGCGTCTCAAACCGCTGGACATAAGTGGAGCGTATTGTGAACTGCTTAACATCCGATCGATTGTGGAGTGTGAACTGTGTCTCAAACTGCTGGACTTCAGCGCGGTCCCCAAAACCTGTGTTACACTTGAAGCTTTACCGGATATATTGTGCCCTGATTCCCAACCTCTTGAGCCTTCACAGTCTCAAGAAGATGACGGTGGTGAACGGCAATCATTCGTTAGTGAGGTGGCTGATGATGAGACACAGTTGCCAATCGTGGTGGTTAGGTCAAGTCAGGAGGATGAGCAGAGTGAGGAAGTGGAAGAGGAGGTAGTGGACAATAAGGTCACTGACCCAACATGGGAAGGTAAAAAGCCAAACGAGGACAACAGTACAGAGGGGGGGGGGGGGGCGATCCTCGGCATCGCAACAGTATGGAAGAGGCAATGGGGTTGCAGAAGGGACAAGTTGGCCCACATCAAACAGGCCCGCAACCGTTACACTGAGCACCCTTATGTGTAAATCTACCATTTCAAGGGGTAGGTGTTCCGCAGTATGGCGCTTTTTTGAGGAAAGTTCAGATGACAAAAGAGTGGTAGTTTGCAACCTGTGCCTTACCAAAATGAGCTGCGGCGTGAAAACTAGCAACCTCACCACCACCAGCATGATCCGCCACATGGCATCCAAGCACCCTAATAAGTGGGCCAAATGCCTGGGTCCACAATCTGGGTCTGCGGGTCACACCACTGCCTCCTCTTCCCCTGTGTTACACACTGCTGGCCAATCCACTGTCAATGGCGCAGGCCCGGAAGCCCCTCGCTCTACACTTGGACCTTCTCATGAACCATCAGCAACAACATCCACCTCCCTGTCCCAGCGCAGCATCCAAATGTTGATAACACAGGCATTTGAAAGCAAGTGCAAACAACCACCCACCTCCCTACCGGCCATAGTAATAAATGAGCAACTTTCGAAATAACCGGCCCTTGAAATGTTACCATTTAGGCTTGTGGACGCTGAGGCCTTCCACAGCCTGATGCCCCGAGCCGCCACTATTTTTCACGGTGTGCCATGCCCGCCTTACACCAGCATGTGTCCCAGAACATCCCCCATGCACTGACCAACGCACCTACTCGGAAGGTCCACTTCACAACGGACACATGGACAAGTGCTGGAGGCCAGGGACACTACATTTCCCGGACCGCACACTGGGTGAATGTTGTGGAGGTCGGGAATGCGTCGTACCCTGGGATGGCACAGGTGTTACCCACACCCAGGATTGCGGGCCCTACGTCCATCAGGGTCTCCGCCAGCAGCTATGTTACTGGCTCCAATCCCCACTTCTCCTCCTCCGCCTCATCCTCCTCCACTTTCATCTTCAGCAGCAGTCAGCCATATGTCGCTAGCTGGAAGCAGTGTAGCACTGCTATGGGTAAGCATCAACAGCCCGTGCTGAAGCGGATCTGCCTAAGGGACAAACAGCACACCACCGCAGAGCTGCGGCAGGGTATAAGGAAGGGACTAGACCAAGCTGTGGCTTTCACCACTCACTCTATAACCAGGCATGGTTGTGTCTGCAACCATGGTGGCTGCTTTGGAGCTCGGCAATCCGACACACATCCCATGCCTAGTCCACATCTTAAACTTAATGGTTCAGCAGTTTATCAAAACCTACCCCAATTTGCAAGAGCTACTAGTGAAGACATGCCGCGTGTGTGCCCATTTCCACAAGTCGTGCACAGCTTCAGCCGGTCTGTCAACGATGCAGCAGAATTTGCTGCTTCCAGCTCACCAACTGTTGTGTGACGTGAGCATGCACTGGAACTCTACGTTATACATGTTGGCCAGGCTTTGTGAGCAGCAGAGGGCAGTTGTGGAATACCAGCTGCAACATGGTCATCGCCTTTCGAGTCAACTGTCACTTTTCACAAGCGAGGAGTGGGCATTGATGTCAGACCTCTGTGAGGTTTTAAAAAACTTTGATGAATCCACACAGATGGTTAGTGACGATAACGCTATTATTAGCGTAACATCCCACTGCTGTATCTACTTAAACGATCGCTGCTCACAATTAAGGAGGACGCCCTGAATGTGGCAGACAAGGAAATGAGGGAGGACATTACACAGGGTGATAGCCAGACCACCCACAGTTCTTTAATTCCATCGGTTCAGCGTGGGTGGCCATAAGAGGAGAATGAGGAGATGGAGAGTCATCCTGATGTCGACATCGACGTCTTGCCTGTTGGTACTTTGGCACACATGGCTGACTTCATGTTTAGGTTGCCTTTCCTACGACCCTCGCGTTATATGCATTTTAGATAACATGGTTACTGGGTGTTCACCCTTCTCGACCCCTGCTACAAAGAGAACTTCTCATCTCTCATTCCTGTGGTGGAGAGGACGAGTAAAACAATACCTGAAGGTATTTGTTGAGAGATTGCTCCAAAATTTTCCATATTACAACCCGGCCGGCAGAGTCCGTACTTCCTTAGGCAACCGTGGAAGGGAGACAAGGGGAACAGACAGCAGTTCCAACAAAGGCAACACTCTCCAAGGCATGGCACATTGGCAATGCTGACAGGTTGACTCAGATAGAAATGAGCAAGGCCTGGAGTGCCCCTGACTTCTCAACTCCACCAGAGGAGAGCTGAGCTGATGATGAACATAAAGACAATTTCAATCTATCATTTACAGTTGTGTTCAAAATTATTCAACCCCCAATGCTGTAAAGGGTTTTAGGGAATTTAGTGTACATTTGTAATTGTGTTCAGAATGAAATCTTACAAGGACTTTTTAACCACTTCAGCCCCCCTAGCTTAAACACCCTTAATGACCAGGCCACTTTTTACAATTCTGCACTACACTACTTTACCCGTTTATTTCTTTGCTGCTGACATTTTTACTTTTTTTGCTATTAATCAAAAATTACCGAAATTTTTGCAAAAAAATGACATTTTTCACTTTCTGTTGTAAAATTTTTCAAAAAAAACTACATTTCTATATAAATTTTTCTCTAAATTTATTGTTCTACATGTCTTTGATAAAAAAAAGTCCAATAAGTGTATATTTATTGGTTTGGGTAAAAGTTATAGCGTTTACAAACTATGGTGCAAAAAAGTGAATTTCGGTATTTTGAAGCAGCTCTGACTTTCTGAGCGCCTGTCATGTTTCTTCAGGTGCTAGAATGTCAGAAAAGTATAAATACCCCCCAAATGACACCATTTTAGAAAGAAGACACCCCAAAGTATTCACGGAGGGGCTTGGTGAGTTCATGTATCATTTCATTTTTTTTCACAAGTTAGCGGAAAATGACACTTTCTGAGAAAAAAAAAAAAAAAAGTTTCAATTTCTGCTAACTTCTGGCAAAAAAAATAAAAATCTCAGACGGACTCACTATGCCCCTCAGTGAATACCTTGGGGTGTCTACTTTCCGAAATGGGGTCATTTGTGGGGTGTGTTTACTGTTCTGGCATTTTGGGCGGGGCTAAATTGTGAGCCGCCATGTAAAAGCTAAAGGTACTCATTGGAATTTGGACCCCTTTGCACACCCAGGCTGCAAAAAAGTGTCACTTATGTGGTATCGCCATACTCAGGAGAAGTAGGGCAATGTGTTTTGGGGTGTATTTTTACATATATCCATGTTGGGTGAGAGAAATATCTCTGTAAATTGTCAACTTTGTATAAAAAATTTTAAAAGTTGTCGTTTACAGAGATATTTCTCACACAAAGTATGGGTATATATAAAAATACACCCCAAAACACATTGTCCTACTTCTCCTGAGTACGGCGATACCACATGTGTGCCACTTTTTGCAGCCTGGGTGCAAAGAGCCCTAAACCAATGAGTACCTTTAGAATTTCACAGGGCATTTTTACACATTTGGATTCCAGACTTCTTCTCACGCTTTAGGGGCCCTAAAATGCCAGGACAGTATAAATACCCCACATGTGACCCCATTTTGGAAAGAAGACACCCCAAGGTATTCCGTGAGGGGTATGGTGAGTTCATGTAAAATTTTATTTTTGTCACAAGTTAGTGGAATATGAGACTTTGTAAAAAAAAAAAAATATATCAATTTCCGCTAACTTGTGCCAAAAATAAAAATTCTGTGAACTCGTCATGCCCCTCACAGAATACCTTGGGGTGTCTTCTTTCAAAATGGGGTCACTTGTGGGGTATTTATACTGCCCTGGCATTTTAGGGGCCCCTAAGCGTGAGAATCCAAATGCGTAAAAATGGCCTGTGAAATCCTAAAGGTACTCATTGGTTTTAGGGCCCCTTTGCGCATCTTGGCTGCAAAAAATTGTCACACATGTGGTATCGCCGTACCTGGGAGAAGTAGGGCAATAAGTTTTGGGGTGTATTTTTATATATACCCATACTGTGTGTGAGAAATATCGCTGAAAACGACAACTTTTTACATTTTTTATTCAAAGTTGTCAATTTACAGAGATATTTCTCTCACCCAGCATGGGTATATGTAAAATACACCCCAAACACATTGCCCTACTTCTCCTGAGTACGGCGATACCACATGAGTGACACTTTTGCAGCCAAGATGCAAAGGGCCCAAATTCAATGAGTACCTTTAGGAGGGCATTTTACGCATTTTTCTTCTCACGCTTTAGAGCCCTAAAATGCCAGAGCAGTATAAATACCCACATGTGACCCCATTTTGGAAAGAAGACACCCCAAGGTAATCCGTGAGGGGCATGGCGAGTTCATAGAAGATTTTTTGGCACAAGTTAGTGGAAATTGATTTTTATTGTTTTTCTCACAAAGTCTCCCTTTCCGCTAACTTTTGACAAAAGTTTAATTTTTCATGGACTCATTATGCCCCTCAGCGAATACCTTGAGGTGTCTTCTTTCCAAAATGGAGTCACATGTGAGTATTTACTGCCCTGGCATTTTAGGGGCCCTAAAGCGTGAGAAGAAAAATGCGTAAAATGCCATCCTAAAAGGTACTAATTGGAATTTGGGCCCCTTTGCGCATCTTGGCTACAAAAAAGTGTCACTCATGTGGTATCGCTGTACTCAAGAGAAGTAGGGCAATGTGTTTTGGGGTGTATTTTTACATATACCCATGCTGGGTGAGAGAAATATCTCTGTAAATTGACAACTTTGAATAAAAAAAATTAAAAAGTTGTCGTTTACAGCGATATTTCTCACACAAAATATGGGTATATATAAAAATACACCCCAAAACACATTGCCCTACTTCTCCTGAGTACGGCGATACCACATGAGTGACACTTTTTTGCAGCCAAGATGCGCAAAGGGGCCCTAAAACCAATGAGTACCTTTAGGATTTCACAGGACATTTTTACGCATTTGGATTCTCACGCTTTAGGACCCCTAAAATGCCAGGGCAGTATAAATACCCCACATGTGACCCCCATGGTGGGTGGGGGGGGGGTGGTGATTGGTGCACTTTGATATTTTTTCTCTGGTGGTTCCAAGCAAAGGGACCACCAGAGAAGCGGGCAGCAAGCAGATCAGACGCTGTTCACAGAACATCGTCTGATCTGCGATTTTTTCTGCCATATACAGCCTGCCAGCGCACGATCGGCGCTGGCAGGCTGTAGTATAACTACATGCGAGCTCGCCGATGGCGCGCATTGCGCATGTGCGGGCGCGTCCTCGCGTCATCTCGCGTCTCGCGAGATGACGCCTAGATGCGTCCGATCAGAGCTACAGGGCCGCCGCCAGGACGCAATCCTGCGTGCGGCGGTCCTGTAGCAGTTAAAGAACCAAATGCAACTAAAATGACATCAATTGTTTTTGTAATACAGTATTAAATGTTTTTTTTAGTGATTTCTTCATTGACACAATTATTCAACCCCTTAAAAACTACTACTCTTAAGAACAGAGGTTCATGCAAGTGTTTTCGATCAGGTATTGAAAACACCTGTGGATGTCAAGGAGCAGCAATCAAGCATAATAGGCACCAATTAGGCAGATTTAAAGTGACTGTGATACTCAGCTTCTTCTAGACATTTACTGGTGTGTTTACAAACATGGTGAAGTCAAGAGAATGGTCCAGGAAGACAAGAGAAGAGGTGATTTCTCTTCACAGGAAGGGCAATGGCTATAAGAAGATTGCAAAGATGTTAAAGTATAACTGTCAAATTTTTTTTTTTTTTACTATTGGATTCTGGTGATTAATATTACCTTATTGGCCCTGTTTTAATTTCTGATTCTTAAATAAATAACCCCTAAAAGCCACCTAAAAGTCCCCAGTATTGGCTATATTTACCTGAGATAAAATCAGGTTGCTATGTTCCTTCCGTCTACTAGATAGAGGACGGAGCACGCTGCGTGCACTGGGAACTGATAGTGAGTCAGCATTGTAAGGGAATGTATAAAAAGCCAGGTTCTTCCTGACAGGAGATAACAGTGCTGGGCTGTGTGTGTGAACTTCTCCACATGTCTGTGCCTGGCAGACACTCCCTTAGCAGTTCTGGAGAATATACAGCTCAGAGAAGATATGGGGCTGCTCAGTGTATAAATGACAGCCTTATCTGATAAGAGGAGAGCTTGTAGGAGAACTACAGGCTTCAGCCAGACCTGGGAACTTCACTGCAAGACCCCCCTATACAGTGCTGGTCTTCACTAACTTCACTGCAGGTGTCCTATGGATTAGCCTCAGGGCTGAGGGCGGCCATTTTAACAGAATAGTGAAATTGCAGTTTTATGCAGACTGGTTGCTAAGGGCTGAATCTTATTAAATAAGGGGTAAGTAAGTCTAATAGTTATTGATTCAGGAATATTATCATATTAGTAACTACATATATGAAAACTGAAATTTGGGTCTAAATGTGACAGTTATCCTTTAAACATACCAAGAGACACCATAGGAAGCATCATTCGCAAATTCAAGGCAAAGGGCACTGTTGAAATACTAGCTGGTCGTGGCAGAAAGAAGATGCTGACTTCGACTGCTGTGCGCTACCTGGAGCGCAAAGTGGAGAAAAGTCCCCATGTGACTGCTGAGGAACTGAAAAAAGATTTGTCAGATGCGGGTACTGAAGTTTCAGCTCAGACAATAAGGCGCACACTGCGTAATGAAGGCCTCCATGCCAGAACTCCCAGGCGCACCCCCTTGCTGTCTCCAAAGAATAAGAAGAGTCAACTGCAGTATGCCAAAAGTCATGTGGACAAACCACAAAAGTTTTGGGATAGTGTTCTGTGGACTGATGAAACAAAATTAGAACTGTTTGGGCCCATGGATCAATGCTATGTTTGGAGGAGGAAGAACAAGGCCTATGAAGAAAAGAACACCTTGCCTACTGTGAAGCATGGCGGGGGTCAATCATGCTTTGGGGCTGTTTTGCTTCTACAGGTACAGGGAAGCTTCAGCGTGTGCAAGGTACCATGAATTCTCTTCAGTACCATAACTGGAAAAGGATGTTGTACTAAGTACTAAGATTGAATGTCACTTGGGGGGTTGAATAAAACTAATAATGATGTGAGCACAGAAAAGACATTTGTGGTTATTTCATTATAAATGTTATGTTATATTTGTCTGACTTACAAGTGCCTCTTTCAGGAGCGTAGCTAACGGCTCATGGGCCCTGGTGCAAAAGTTCAGCTTGGGCCCTCCTTCCCTCAGTGCTTTGTGTGTCTTCCTATGCGACACAAGGGTCTTTGGGCCCCCTTTTGCTCCTGGGCCCGGTAGCGACTGCTACCTCTGCACCCCCTATAGCTACGCCCATGGCCTCTTTGATTTAAAGTATAACTGTCAAATTTTTATTTTTTTTTTACTATTGGATTTTGGTGATTAATATTACCTTGTTGGCCCTGTTTTAATTTCTGATTGTTTAATAAATAACCCCTAAAAGCCACCTAAAAGTCCCCAGTATTGGCTATTGTTACCTGAGATAAAATCAGGTTGCTATGCTCCTTCCGTCTACCAGATAGAGGACGGAGCACGCTGCGTGCACTGGGAACTGATAGTGAGTCAGCATTGTAAGGGAATGTATAAAAAGCCAGGTTCTTCCTGACAGGAGATAACAGTGCTGGGCTGTGTGTGTGAACTTCTCCACATGCCTGTGCTTGGCAGACACTCCCTTAGCAGTGCAGGACAATATGGCTGCTCAGTGTATAAATGAAAGCCTTATCTGATAAGAGGAGAGCTTGTAGAAGGACTACAGGCTTCAGCCAGACCTGGGAACTTCACTGCAAGACCCCCCTATACAGAGCTGGTCTTCACTAACTTCACTGCAGGTGTCCTATGGATTAGCCTCAGGGCTGAGGGCGGCCATCTTAACAGAATAGTGAAATTGCAGTTTTATGCAGACTGGTTGCTAAGGGCTGAATCTTATTAAATAAGGGGTAAGTAAGTCTAATAGTTATTGATTCAGGAATATTATCATATTAGTAACTACATATATGAAAACTGAAATTAGGGTCTAAATGTGACAGTTATCCTTTAACTGTAAACAAAATCAATGTCAAACTGGCCAAAACACTAAATTTCAGTGGGGGTTGAATAATTTTGAACACAACTGTATAATGTACCCAATATACTGTAGTGTATTCCCATGCACCTTTTCCATGACAAAAATTAGTATATGGTTGAATTTTGTTTTCTCCTCCTCCTTATCCAGATTGTATATATTCCCTCCACTCAGGGTCAGCTCAACTGCAGGCACTCAATTAAATTTTTTTTTAGGGTCAGCTAAACACCATGCATTTGCATATAATGTTTTAGAGCATCAGATCACCTGCAGGCACTCGCATATAATGTTTTAGTGTGTCAGCTGAACAGCATTCACTATCATATAATGTTTAAGAGTGTAAGCTCGCCTATAGGCACTCACAAATAATGTTTTAGAGCATCAGCTGAACAGCATGCACTTGCATATAATGTTTTAGAGCGTCAGCTCGCCTGCAGGCACTCGCATATAATGTTTTAGAGCTTCAGCTCACCTGCAGGAACTAGCATATAATGTTTTAGAGTGTCAGCTCACCAGCAGGCACTCGCATGTAATGTTTTAGAGCAGGGGTGCACAACCTTTTCTGGTGGGGGGCCACATTGTCAGCCTGAACCAATTCCAATGGCCGAAAATAAAACTTAAATGGGTATTACCAACTGAAATACTGTATTTTTGGCATACTGAACATACAGTATATACTATAAATGTCTAGTTACAGTTCTAGGACTCCCATCTAATAGGAGAATATAAGAAAGATACATGTAATAAGCCATAAGATATAGACCTACATGTCTTTTACCAGATGTTTGCGGGCCGCACAGAATGGTATCGAGGGCCGCATGTGGCCCCCGGGCCGTAGGTTGTGCACCCCTGTTTTAGAGCATCAGCTCACCAGCAGGTCCTCGTCCCTAATGTTCTAGAGGGGCAGCTCAGCAGCAGACCCTCGCCCCTAATGTTTTAGAGGGTCACCATCAGGCCCTTGCTCCAAATGTTTTTGAGGGTCACCAGCACCTCACCAATCATAATATTTCAAGGGTGTGTATGATGCCTTCCTTTATGTGTAATGAGGGGTGTATTGTAGTACCGATTCCTTGTAAATTTTGGCAGTCCTTTCACTTAGTGCATAGACTTTATGAGTGTAGGAGTCCCACTACCTGAACAATTGTACCACAATATGAATATATACAGGCCGTTTCGGAGTGACTCTTGCTTGCAATTTTTGGCAGCACTTGCACTTTATATACAATTGTACATACAGGAAACAATATTTCCTAAACATTTTTCCTGTGAAACTTTTTTTTTTTGGGGGGGGGGCGGTTGTGCGTATTTTTGTCAGTCTGTAAAAGTGGCGTACAACTCGGACAATATGGTTCCCAGCAGCAACCTGGGGGTCCAAGATGTATCCAGACATTGTCCCCATGCTGTTCCTGATCCATTTCTGTCACTTTCTAACCTTTTGCAATGGACCAGGCACCCTCCCCTCTTCAGAGCAGGGGGCGTCTGGTTGTCTCCCATTGACTTCCATTATACTCGGGGGCTCAGCCGAGCACACAAATATAGCAATGTGTTCGGTCCGAACACCCGAATACTTTGGTGCTTAATCATCACTAACCAGGGTGCTTCTTTACTGGAGGAATTCAGGTGCAAAACAATTCAGGCGAGGCATAGGGCTGCATTCTCCAGTCTCCTCCCTGGAAAAAAAAAGGGTTTGATGCTGAGGAAAGGCCTAAGCTAGCTGTCCTCTCAGAAGGCTGGTACCCTGAACAAAGGCTAGTGATCCAGGGTCTGTGGCAGCGTATCCCCATTTTAGCTTCTTCTTCTGGTCACTCAGTAGTCTGGCAGAGTCTCCTCTTACAAGCAGTGTTCTCTAACTGCAGCACACTAGGGGCTTTATATACAGTTTTTGCTAGACTAGAACCTTCTAGTGGGAGGGGTGGAGTGGATAAGCTCAGCACAAACAGATACATTGTTTCAGCTCCCCTCTGGTATAGACTTACATTAGAGCTTCAATGATACTCAATGGTAATGACACATCAGGTTTTCAAGACAAAAACAAGTTTCCAGACATAACAACATAGCTAAAACCAGGCATTTAAAAGGTCAGGCTGTCTGATTTTTGGTGGTAAACAAGTCTGGGTTTTTCCCTCCAAAACATGGTGGTAAACAAGTTTGGGGTTTTCCCTCCAAAACATGGTCTTCTTTAAACCCTATGGCAGCTGTGGAAAATCACCAGCTTCTCAATCAAAGCCCTAACAGTCTCTCAGTATTTATTAACCCTTTTCACAGAGCCAGTATGCTGCCATACTTCAGCAGCATACTGCAGTGCAGAACAAAATACTACTCCAGCAGAACAAAATACCACAGTGCAACAAGATCTGCTTGGGCTTATTGTGCTGTCCTGTGGTATTTGATTCTCCTGGGGTAGTATATTTTGCTGCACTTTGGTATTTGGTTCTGCTGCAGAACCAATTACCAAAGCGTAGCACAATATAATGCCCCTCTATGGTATTGCTTGCCACATCTATGTTTTAGCCTCACCTACTTGAGTTCACCAGCCCACTTCTGTTAGCCCCACCCTATTATTAATTTGGGCCCTCATAGGGAGTATTCAGACTTGGTGCCTAGAGCGGCACCAGCTATAAGTGCAGCCCTGACTGTAGATCTGGCAAGATTTCCTGTGGGGATGGAGCCCTATGCTCTATTTAATATGTCACTGAAGGTGAGAATAGTGAAATGGGAACAAACCACAAATACAGGGAAAAGCAAATGTGTGCTAAAGGTAAATTCTGAAGCTGTGGCGGATATAGTATAGCAGTGTTCATGAAGGAGGGATCTTTTCTGGATGCCCTAACAGTAAACAAATTGTAGAATACTACAGTCAACCTAAGATAATTTCTTACAGAACACAGTCAACTGCAAGATGATAAATATCTCAAGTATACCTATCTATCCAATTGGTAAGCACAAACTCCGAGTAGGTATAAGTTCTGGGCCACAGAGCATCTGATATGGTCCATAGTTATAATTTATTGATGTTGCCATAGAGCAGGGGCAGACTGAGAACTTAAAGTTGCCCTGGAAAAACAAACTAAAAGTTGCCCCATGTTGTAGACAGGTCCAAATTGAAAGCAGGCGAGGCAACACAAATAGGTGCCGTCAGCAATACCATAGTGCAAAATACCATCCCAGCAAAACCAAATACCAAAGTGTAGCACAATATACTGCCCAAATGCTTTCTCTCTGTGGTGGACATTGATTGCTGCCATTTGCTGTCCTCCATCAACATTTGTCTCTGAATAAGATATGGAGAAGGGGGCTTAGGAGGTGAGATGACAGCCATAGCTCTTGAATTCAGGAGGGCACGTGCAGACGCTAGACGGGCACATGAGTACATACCTGATTCACACAGCGTTAATCACCGCCTACATCTCATTATGTACCTGGCCAGCAGCAGAGAGGAGGGCTTGTGCGGACCCCTAGTTGTTGGCCCACCAGGAAATTTCCCTGTAGCGTCGATGGCCAATCCACCATTGCCATAGAGTCTGAAAATTACTGCAGAATTGAAGGCCAAATATATCTCAGGAGAAACTTTACTGTCATCAGGAAAATCTGTCTTGGCGGCCTGGGCCAGATGGAGAAGAAAAGTGAATATCTACAATAAAAAATTTATTAGGTGAGTCATTGGATTTAACTTTACTGTAATCACACACAGTTTTCAGAATGTCACTAAATAGTTACCATGGTATGCTATCATGCAATACCATACCACAATCCTTATTTGCATAACCACACCTTTAATTTGCATAGTCACACCGACAAAAAAGGTGCTACCACATAACTTAGCTCATACTTATAGCTCCATATACACTACACTGTTGGGTGGAGGGGGCTACATGTTTTGTTCATAAACATATAATTTTTTAATTAACTTTGGAATGTACTTCATATACATATATAGATGTAAGCCGGAGCTTTGATATAGGAGTTTCCAAGGTAGCAGTCACACCCAGTTTGGTGTCTGAGGAGACCCAAGTGTTGCTTGGCCAATCTAGTATTAAAAGTGATGCTCTGGCCTGTACAGTGCTCAGCGTAGCCACATGGGAATCCATACTCCCATACACAAAGTGGTGTACGGGAGTACAGATTGCAAAGTGTGATAGGCACCTGAACTTGGGGCCTATTTTATTAGAAAAAGTAAAATAAAAAAAATTAAATTAAATGAAAGTATATTAGAAATATTATTTTCTGCCTATTTCCAATACGTTTTTTCATACGTTTAGGTATATTTTAAATGGCAAATGGTAACTGGTGGCTCCTGTCCCAAACTTTGAATTAGTATGCCACTGCTTGTAATGCTTTAGCATTACTCACTGCTCCCTGGTCTTCTTCATACGGCGTCAACACTCCACTGGATCCTGGTGACCTACAGCTTCAGAATGTAGTGCGTGTAGGTGCGCACTATGGGCCGACACTGTGTAACATCAGGCTGCAGTGCAGCGCTGGCATCAGGACACTGTGCTGTGCTGAAGAGCCAGAGTGGTGGTAGCACCCAAAGGAGGAGAAGAGAGGTATTTTTATATCTTCTCTGTGGTCTGCATTTAGGGGACAGAAGGGTTAAATCGTAGTTATAGCCGACAACAGCAATCTGATCTGGGGTCTGTGCAAATGTGAGCTCTGAGCTGGGGTCTGTATGAATGTAGGATCTGATCTGAGGTCTGTATAAATGTAGGGTCTAATTTGGGATCTAATCTGAGGTCTGTATAAATTTGGGGTCTGATCTGTGGTATGTGTAAATTTGGCATCTGATCCGGGGTATTTGAAAAGTTGGGGTCTGATTTGGGGTCTGAAATGAAATTTGGGTATGGTCTTGGGGGGATATGTATCAATTCTGGGATTTGATCTAGGAGTCTGTATTTATTTTCTTATCTTATGTGGGGTCTGTATTAAGAATGGGTTGTCCAGTCATGTGAGATCTTATTTTTGAAAACTGATTACAATGCCACAAAAGAGTAGTGATATCACTCTGGTCCCACTGTTCTCACTACAGTAGCTCTTTGCGTCCTTCCCAGGTATGGCTGGCTGAGGTGAATCTCAGGGGTGGTGCGTGTAACACAAGTATGTGCTGTATGCGTGATATGTAACACAGAAGAGCAGGGATTCTGTATGGGCTGTGAGTACTGCACATCACGGCAGTGTACACATCTATATTGTATCATATTTGAAACGACTGCAGCTCTTCAAGCGGAAATGTGTTCTATGTGCAGCCTATATATCAGGCCAATTTTGAGGCCATAAATTAGGTTATAAATTAATATGTGTAGTGTTTTTTGACATTTTTCTTTAACAGGGTTTTTCATGCCTTGTGACTTTAAAGATTTGTTTGCAAAGCTGCAGAACAACACAGAATTGCTTTTAAAAGCATTAGGTATAAGAAGACTATGAAATACAGTCAATACACAAGTAGGTACTCCTGACATTAACAAAAAAGCATTGCAGTTGTGACTACTTTACAAAATGTTTTGTAGTGTTAAAGGCGTTGTGTCCTCAAGTCAACCTCTTGTTATATAAGACTGGCCATCAATCAGATGAATGTTATGGTGCAGGCTTCTGGAACCTTTAGCAAATAGATCTTTAAAGGGAACCTGTCATAAATTTTATGCTGAACTCACCAAGGACAGAATAAAGTAGTGACAGACGTGCTGATTTCAGCAGTGTCTCACTCATGAGCTAAAAGTAAGAGTACTTTCACACTTGCGTTGGTGCAGATCTGTCTGTTTATTTGCACAGACGGATCCGCACCTATAATGCAAACGTTTGTATCCCTTCAGAACGGATCCATTTGCATTCGTTTTAAAGAAAAATGTCAAAGTGAAAACGGATTCCTTTTGAATTACATTGAAAGTCAATGGGTAACGGATACGTTTATAAATGCACCATATTGTGTAATTGAAAACGGATCCGTCCCCATTGACCTACATTGTAATTCAAAACGGATCCGTTCGGCTTCGCATCTTCAGACGGACACCAAAATGCTGCATGCTGTGTTTTGGTGTCCGCGTCCGCCGGATTAGAGGCGGAATGGAGCCGAACTGATGCATTCTGAACGGATCCTTATCAGAATGCCCTGGGGCTTAACTGATCCGTTTTGGACCGTTTGTGAGAGCCCTGAAACGGATCTCACAAACGGAATCCAAATGTGAGTGTGAAAGTACCTTAAGTGGTTGCCTTGAAAAGAGGCCTTGAAAAGAGTCAAATCTACCTGAGTACCTGAGAAGAGTCAGAGTTATTCATAAGCTCCTACTCTCCCTGCCAATCTACTGATGATTGACAGTTCTCTTCTAGGGAGAAAAGTAAGCAGAAGACTCAATCATCAGCAAATGGGCAGGGAGTACAGGCTCTTATGAATAACTCTGACTCTTCTCAGGTAGATCTGACTCTTTTCAAGGCCTGTGCTGCAATGACTATGATGCTGGTTCTCGGCAACCGCTTACTTTTAGCTCATTAATGACACACTGCTAAAATCAGCGCGTCTGTCACTACTCTATGCTGCCCTGAGTGAGGGCAGCATAAAGTTTATGATAGGTTCCCTTTAACCTGGAAGGTATTGTGGGTTCTCTTTGTTAGCAACTCCCTCATTGGGCTTACACAGTTGGGTCAAAAAATCGATTCAGCTGCTTCGCCAAATAAAAAAAATTGGCTTCATGACGAATTACTTCATGACTGAGCACATTTTTTTGTAAGTAGTGGGTGCAGTGACAGGGAGCAGCAATTGGACTGCTCCCCGTCATTGTACCCCTCAGATGCCGTGTTCATAGCTGATCGCATGCATCTGATAGTAATAACACAGTGTAAAATAGAAATAAAAAAATCATACTTGACTCATCCATTTGCTTGTGACTGGCCGGCCGCCACCATCTTGATTGAAGATCTAGCATGAAATCTCGCGTGGCTGACATCACATTGGTGAAGCATACGTAACCGCGCACTGGACGTTGTGGAGGATCTTCAATCAAGATGGCGGCCGGCCCATCGCAAGCAGATGTTTTTTTACACAATTCCAGGGAAAATCGATTCGCCACCACGAAGCACGAGGAAATTTGGCTTTGTGGCGATTTAAAATGCGGATCACTTTGATTCGCTCATCAATAATAATAATATTATTATTATTATTATTATTATTAATCCTACTAATATTCACTGTAACTGGCACAAAATGCTCACCATGTGGCAAATGACATTGTTCTTTAAGGAAATATGCAGACATTTATAATTACCATGCTTTAATGGAAGTAAAAGTTGCATGTGCAATGACAGGCTTATTTTTTTAGCAAAGCTTTTTTGTAATTTAAAATCACTAATTCAAAGAAAATTGTCTTTCTGAAAGGAGTCATTTTTTGTATGTAGTACTGCAGGATTTAATTATGCATATTCCAATTTTGAGCAAATAAATATAATACATCTGCATGACAGAAATAAAATGATAGGCCATCACATCAAATGAGTAGATAACACTTAATCAGCATGATATATATCGCTCGGCCTTCTATCAATGTCTCCAAACAGCACATTTGATGCAAAACAATGCCTCCTAATGGATTCTCCCTTCAATATACCTGCTGCCGTTTATTTGCATCATTATTTAAAAGCACTTTGAAAAATTGCTCTCACAGTTTATACCGGAGAAATCAAGCATACTTACAGCATGCAGAACTCAGTTCCACAGCACCTTGGAGAGCTCCTTTTCGGAAAGCTCATTATCGGCACCATGCTAATGCAAACCACTGTTCTTTGTGAATTTAATGGCATTCATTGCTTCAAATGTGCTTTTTTTTATACACTTTTAAGCAATATTTAATACAAATATAAGATCATGTACAGGTAACTACTATAAATGTATTTAGATGTTATAAAAACCATATAGGCATATATCTTTTGTCTTTGTAAAAGATCACATATATCATTAATATCTATGACCTTAGACGCTTAAATTTTTCAGTTACACTGCTTTTACAGAAATGCAGACAAATTATATAAAGGATAGTTTAGCAAAGGATTTTCCATGAACAGTGATTTCGATTTTGTACCTAAATACTTCTACCATTTAATACAATTGTACAATCATTGACAAATTATGATTGTATGGGTGCTTTCACACTAGTGTTTTGGATTCCGTTTCTGAGATCCGTTTCAGGGCTCTCACAAACGGTCCAAAACCGATCAGTTAAGCCCCAATGCATTCTGAATGGATAAGGATCCGTTCAGAATGCATCAGTTAGGCTCCGTTCCGCCTTTATTCCGTTTTGGAGACGGACACCAAAACGCAGCATGCAGCATTTTGGTGTCCGTCTGAAGAGGCGGTGCCTAACGGATCCGTTTTGAATTACAATGTAAGTCAATGGGGACAGATCCGTTTTTAATGACACAATATGGTGCATTTGAAAACTGATCCGTTCCCCATTGACTTTCAATGTAATTCAAAACGGATCAGTTTTTGACTTTGTCATTTTTCTTTAAAACTAACGCAAAAGGATCCGTTCTGAACGGATACAAACGTTTGCATTATAGGTGCGGATCGGTCTGTGCAAATAAACAGACGATCCGCACCAACGCAAGTGTGAAAGTACCCTAACGTCTACATTTTTAACATGTAGAATCACTTTTAGTTGCAATTATACCAATAATTACCAGGAGCACATTCACACACCATTACAATCAGGAATATAACAATATGGATGGCAGTGCATATGGCCAAAGCATAAACTTGGAGCTCCTGGGCCCCAGTGCAAAATCTGTAACAGGGTACATGCCATGTAATAGTTAAAATAATGATGTCTTCTTATGTTGCAGAGTGGTCTGTGGCTCAAGGAGGCCCAATAGGCTCCTTTGTCCCATAGGAGGAGACCATTAATGAATAAGACACCCAATAATTTGGGAACCTTTTATAAACCCTGCATTGCAGCTCAGAATCTCCAGGTTACAATAGTAAGATTCAATCAAAAATTGCTACATGTAAAGCTACCCTACAGGCACATTTACACATAGTGACTAAGCAGGCAGCTATGGAGAAGGGACCGTTCCTTTCGCAATAATTGCCTGCTCGTCGGTGGAGGTAAGAGCTGTATTTACATGAAGCAATCACCTCCAATTTATAGCTACTGTCATCACTCATCCTCATACAGATTCACTGTTTCTGGGTAGCAGATCCCTGTATACACAACACAATCTGCTGCCCATAAACGATCATCTAAAGAGGACCTGTCATCAGTTTTGACACAGGCTAACCTTGTGTATTGTACCGACCTGTAAACTCGCAACAGGGCGGAGACGCAGTCTTCTGCTGTGGGTGTCTTCTTTTCCCTGGGTTTGATCGCGATCCAATCAGAGCTCTGATTGGATCGCGATCAAAGTCAGGGAAAAGGAGACGCCCACAGCAGAAGACTGCGTCTCCTCCCTGTTGCGAGTTTATAGGTCAGTACAATACAGAACGGGCTCCACAGCGGACGAACTCCACAGCGGACGAACAGGAGGAGGGAGGGTTTGAAAAACCCCACTCACACATCGCATCAGTGGGGGCCGCACTACAAGGTTTTGACATAGCCTATGTCAAAACTGATAAAAGGTCCTCTTTAATGTGCTGCATAAACAATGAATTTAGGCAATGACTGAACATTTTCCTTGTTCATTGAGCGATCGGCGTAGGACAGAGGCCGATTTCAGTAACGGGCGTTCGTACTAACGTTCGTTATCAAAATCGGTTTAACAATTGTCCTGTGTAAAGCCGCCATTAGAATTCGTTGGATTGGTTGTGTTAATCAGAACTAAATTAAATAGAAAGTAAAAAAAGAAGAAAAAAAACAAGATGTCAGTGCACATTCAATCAGAGCTCTTGTTTCTGTTCTATTCACATTGCAGAAGAGAAAAGCAAAGCCCTGCAAATCCACAAATTATATTTGAAGTTGATTTAGGGTAATTAGTTAAGTTATGGATGCATTATCTGATTACTATAATTGCAGTCACAACACAGCACGCTGATGACTTTTGGGATTCTGCACTGCACTTTGAAAGTGTCCTAATTATATCTGAACATTCAAGTATGAAGAAGGTGGTCTGTATTTGGACTATTACGCTGAATCCATGTTCCAGAGCTCTGAGACTCTGCTTCATTATGGATTAGCACCACAGTGCGAGAAATAAATGACTCCTTTTCCACCTCTCATTCTTTCTAAACCTGGATGCAAGATGTTAAGCGCTTTTACCAATGACCTTATCAGTCGCTTGCTGCATGTCAATCACACATTAAAATGATGTCACTTTATTGTTGTTTTTTTTTGTGTCACAAAGGCATTTCAAGGTTTGACTTGCAGGAAAGCAAGTGCCCCTTAAACTGATAAGACTTTTCTGAACAGGTGAGTGACTTCTGTCGGAATGCACTGCCTGACCTCATTGTTTGCCACCCCTATCCTGCCTGCCTTCCTTTGTTCTTTCTAAATAAGGTTTTTTAATAAACTGAAAGGTCTTTGGCTTCAGCCTGAAGATAAAATGAAAGAAAGCAGTGAGGTATGGAACAACGTGGCAGCAATAGAAAAAAAAGAAGCTCATCAGAAAATAACAAAGGTGCAAGTTAAAGATAAGGCAGCTGTCAGAGATTAATCCTACCGGCCTGATTGTTTTCTTTAATACGAAGGCATGCACTAGCAAGTGATAAGTTTGCTGAGTAATTTGGTTTTTGGTGTGAAAATAAAATTCAGGTAGGCCTCATAATTGATTTCCTCTTCTTTCAATTTCTAAACATAAAAAGGAAATCTGCTTTGACTATTTTTTTCGTCTCACGGGGGACTTTTCTTATTGAAAAAGTTCCAGTCTTGAGAGATGAACAAAAGAAATCTCTGCGCATTTTACCATCTTCATTTCCATATTCCAAAGCCATTTAAAAAAAAAAATTAATCAAAGAGTGACATTTTTTTTAATTAAAAAAATAAATGAAACCACTTTTTCTAAATTCTAAACTATAGTTGCTTGCATGTTTCTTCAAGAAGTAAAATGACATCCATTGATGGTTATATATTGTGACAAAAAAAGTGCCCCCAAGATGCTCATCGGCAACTTAATTTTCCATCTTATCTTTTAGGAGAATAGGATGTGAAAAGTTATCTTCTGTTTTCTGAAGATATTCATTGAAAGATGCTCAGAAAAAAAATATTTTGAGGATAGTTGAGTCGGATCCAGACAAAGTGCTGCTTTCAGTTACGGTGGATTAATGCGTTCTGTCTCCCATTGATAGGAATAAGTAAACACGATGTCTTAGCAGCCACATTAATACATCTTATAATACAACACTGGCACTAGATTTGACACTTCATATTTTGTTTTTTGTTGCTAGAACATGAGTCACCCTGCGGGATGTCCCTCAAAGAAATGCTCTTCATTCTCATTATATTATTTGTCATTCACTTCCCAACCAGCGAAAAAGTCATGAAAAACATTATACTAGTTAAAGGGTGGTAAATACGAGTTATGGAGCTATAAATTAAGGCTACGGAATGTTTACTCCTGTAGAGATTTTCCAAAGTAATTTATCACCTAACATGTAAACAAGAATGGGCAAGATGTACTTTTATAAAATGTTTATCTATGTATTGTTACTATATACCAGTGATAGTGAACCTTTTATAGACCGAGTGTCCAAACTGCAACCAAACACCTACTTATTTATCGCAAAGTGTCAACACGGCAATTTTACCTGAATACCAATATAGTATATCTTCCATGTACTTTATCATTTAGCTATAATAGCCTGCCTTCATTCAGTGTGCTGCCTGTGCTGTTCATAGTGCAGCCTGCGCTGATGAATGGCAGGAAAAGTCTAAGACATATTGGTACACCATAGACTTTTCAAGGGTGCAGGTGCCATCATAGAGGGCCTTGAGTGCCGCCTCTGGCACCCGTACCATAGGTTCGACACCACTGCTATATACCATTTAACCGCTACAGGACCGCCTAACGCAGGGATGCGTCCTGCGGGCGGTCCTGTAGCTCTGAGATGACGCGTCGGCGCGTCATCTCGTGAGAGCCGAGACTTCCTGTGAACAGAGAAGCGCGTCTCGGCAGTTAGGCTACAGCCTGCCAGCGATGATCCATCGCTGGCAGGCTGTAGATGTGAATTAAATCAGCATCAAACAGCTATATCAGACGCTGTTTTGTGAACAGCGTCTGATATAGCTGCTACCTGGTCCTCTGGTGGTCCCATTTGCTGGGATCGACCACCAGAGGACCAGGTAACACTGTAAAGTTGCACCAAACACTACACTAACCCCCCACCCCCTCACCTATTAACCCCTTGATCACCCCATCTAGACCCCCTGATCACCCCCTGTCATTGATCACACCCCTTGTAAGGCTCCATTCAGACGTCCATATGTGTTTTGCGGATCCGATCCGCAGATCCTCAAAACACGGACACCGGCAATGTGCTTTCCGCATTTTGCAGATCCGCACATTGCCAGAACTATATAGAAAATGCTTTTCTTGTCCGCAACTGCGGACAAGAATAGGACATGTTCTATATTTTTGCGGAACGGAAGTGCAGACCCGGAAGCGCGGATCCGTAATTCCGGATCCGAGCGGGACAAAGTCTGTCCCCATAGAAATGAATGGGTCCGCAATTCCGTTCCGCAAACAGAATTTCGGACGTGTGAATGGGGCATAAGGGTCCCCTATCACCACCAGTTAGTTAGCTACTTGTTAGGTAGCTAGCGCCCAGCCCACCGCACCGCAGTCACTGATTTTGGCACAGATTTTTTCATCCACATTGACCGATGCGAATGAAAAAATCTGTGCCGTTCATTTTTTTTTTTTCAGCGCAGAGGCTGAACGGGAAAAAAAAAACTCATTACCCGTATGCTCAATATAAGGAGAATCGCAGATACTCCTAATGCTGGCCATACGTGTAATGATTGCGGAGACCCTCAAATGCCAGGACAGTATAAATACCCCACATGTGACCCCATTTTAGAAAGAAGACACCCCAAGGTATTTGCAGAGGGGTATGACGAGTTCATGCAAAATTTTATTTTTTGTCACAAGTTAGTGGAATATGAGACTGTAAAAAAAAAAAAAAAAAAATCAATTTCCGCTAACTTTTGCCAAATTTTTTTTTTCTGTGAACTCGCCATGCCCCTCACAGAATACCTTGGGGTGTCTTCTTTCCACAATGGGGTCACTTGTAGGTGACACTTTTGCAGCCAAGATGCACAAGGGGCCCAAATTCTAATGAGTACCTTTTAGGAGGGCATTTTACGCATTTTTCTTCTACGCTTTAGGGCCCTAAATGCCAGGGCAGTATAAATACCCACATGTGACCCCATTTTGGAAGAAGACACCCCAAGGTATTCGCTGAGGGGCATAATGAGTCCATGAAAAATTAAACTTTTTGTCAAAAGTTAGCGGAAAGGGAGACTTTGTGAGAAAAAACAATAGAAAATCAATTTCCACTAACTTGTGCCAAAAAAAAAATCTTCTATGAACTCGCCATTCCCCTCATGGAATACCTTGGGGTGTCGTCTTTCCAAAATGGGGTCACATGTGGGGTATTTCTACTGCCCTGGCATTTTAGGGGCCCTAAAGCGTGAGAAGAAAAATGCGTAAAAATGCCCTCCTAAAAGGTACTCATTGTAATTTGGGCCCCTTTGCGCATCTTGGCTGCAAAAAAGTGTCACTCATGTGGTATCGCCGTACTCAGGAGAAGTAGGGCAATGTGTTTTGGGGTGTATTTTTACATATAAACGTAAAAACAAAGGTGCAATGGCACACTGCAGCTAGAGCTCCGTCCTGCCAATATGCTGGATGTTAGATGAGGCATTAGTTTATATTTTGGCCAAATTATGTAAGCCACCCACCACTTCACGGTTGCCTCTCGAGTGGTCACTAACATTAATTCTTACCTTTTATGGGCCATATCAGCCACACAGTTGTGCTGACTGCAACCTCCATTTTTTTTCCTTTGTAGCATATATGGGAGGCGTGGTGACCTCCATGCAGTCATGCACACCTGACTAGTGAATCCGCCCTGTAGGCTGGTTTTAAAGTCAGTATAAAACTGAGTCTGCTTTATTGAACTTACCAGAAGCCATTTGGTTCCAGGAGAAGTACTAGTGGGCTCAGAATGCATGTTGGTATTTGCATCCCTTGATCTGATGAACGCTGTATGGCACCAGACGGGGTTACAAGCAGAGTGTATCTGGCATGCATGCTGCACCTGCACTCCCTAGGTTTTGTGTGGCTGATATGGCCCATAAAAGGTAAGAATTAATGTTAGGGACCACTCGAGAGGCAACCGTGAAGTGGTGGGTGGCTTACATAATTTGGCCAAAATATAAACTAATGCCTCTTCTAACATCCAGCATATTGGCAGGACGGAGCTCTAGCTGCAGTGTGCCATTGCACCTTTGTTTTTACGTTTGTATGTGTATTCCACCATAGCAACGTGCACCTGCTTATTGGGTTGTGCTGACTGCAACCTCCATTTTTTTCCTTTGTAGCATATATGGGAGGCGTGGTGACCTCCATGCAGTCATGCACACCTGACTAGTGAATCCGCCCTGTAGGCTGGTTTTAAAGTCAGTATAAAACTGAGTCTGCTTTATTGAACTTACCAGAAGCCATTTGGTTCCAGGAGAAGTACTAGTGGGCTCAGCATGCATGTTGGTATTTGCATCCCTTGATCTGATGAACGCTGTATGGCACCAGACGGGGTTACAAGCAGAGTGTATCTGGCATGCATGCTGCACCTGCACTCCCTAGGTTTTGTGTGGCTGATATGGCCCATAAAAGGTAAGAATTAATGTTAGGGACCACTCGAGAGGCAACCGTGAAGTGGTGGGTGGCTTACATAATTTGGCCAAAATATAAACTAATGCCTCATCTAACATCCAGCATATTGGCAGGACGGAGCTCTAGCTGCAGTGTGCCATTGCACCTTTGTTTTTACGTTTGTATGTGTATTCCACCATAGCAACGTGCACCTGCTTATTGGGTTGTGCTGACTGCAACCTCCATTTTTTTCCTTTGTAGCATATATGGGAGGCGTGGTGACCTCCATGCAGTCATGCACACCTGACTAGTGAATCCGCCCTGTAGGCTGGTTTTAAAGTCAGTATAAAACTGAGTCTGCTTTATTGAACTTACCAGAAGCCATTTGGTTCCAGGAGAAGTACTAGTGGGCTCAGCATGCATGTTGGTATTTGCATCCCTTGATCTGATGAACGCTGTATGGCACCAGACGGGGTTACAAGCAGAGTGTATCTGGCATGCATGCTGCACCTGCACTCCCTAGGTTTTGTGTGGCTGATATGGCCCATAAAAGGTAAGAATTAATGTTAGGGACCACTCGAGAGGCAACCGTGAAGTGGTGGGTGGCTTACATAATTTGGCCAAAATATAAACTAATGCCTCATCTAACATCCAGCATATTGGCAGGACGGAGCTCTAGCTGCAGTGTGCCATTGCACCTTTGTTTTTACGTTTGTATGTGTATTCCACCATAGCAACGTGCACCTGCTTATTGGGTTGTGCTGACTGCAACCTCCATATTTTTACATATACCCATGCTGGGTGAGAGAAATATCTCTGTAAATTGACAACTTTGAATAAATAAATGTAAAAAGTTGTCGTTTACAGCGATATTTCTCACACGCAGCATGGGTATATGTAAAAATACACCCCAAAACACATTGCCCTACTTCTCCTGAGTACGGGCATACCACATGAGTGACACTTTTTTGCAGCCTGGGTGCGCAAAGGGGCCCTAAAACCAATGAGTACCTTTAGGATTTCACAGGCCATTTTTATGCATTTGGATTCTCACGCTTTAGGGGCCCCTAAAATGCCAGGTGAGTATAAATACCCCACATGTGACCCCATTTTGGAAAGAAGACACCCCAAGGTATTCCGTGAGGGGCATGGCGAGTCCACAGAATTTTTAATTTTTGGCACAAGTTAGCGGAAATTGATATATTTTATTTTTTTAATTTTGTTTTTTACAAAGTCTCATATTCCACTAACTTGTGACAAAAAATAAAATTTTACATGAACTCACCATACCCCTCACGGAATACCTTGGGGTGTCTTCTTTCAAAATGGGGTCACATGTGGGAATTTATACTGTCCTGGCATTTTAGAGGCCCCTAAAGCGTGAGAAGAAGTCTGGAATCCAAATGCGTAAAAATGCCCTGTGAATCTTAAAGGTACTCATTAGTTTTAGATGCACTTCAGGCTGCAAAATGACACATATGTGTCGCCGTACTCAGGAGAAGTAGGTAATGTGTTTTGGCGTGTATTTTATATATACCCATACTTTGTGTGAAAAATATCTCTGTAAACGACAACTTTTAAAAATTTGTATACAAAGTTGACAATTTACAGAGATATTTCTCTCACCCAACATGGGTATATGTAAAAATGCACCCAAAACACATTTCCCTACTTCTCCTGAGTACGGCGATACCACATAAGTGACACTTTTTGCAGCCTGGGTGCGCAAAGGGCCCAAATTCCAACGAGTACCTTTAGGTTTTACATGGCGGCTCACAATTTAGCCCCGCCCAAAATGCCAGAACAGTAAACACACCCACAAATGACCCCATTTCGGAAAGTAGACACCCCAAGGTATTCACTGAGGGGCATAGTGAGTCCGTCTGAGATTTTTATTTTTTTGCCAGAAGTTAGCAGAAATTGAAACTTTTTTTTTTCTCAGAAAGTGTCATTTTCCGCTAACTTGTGAAAAAAAATGAAATGATACATGAACTCACCATGCCCCTCCGCGAATACTTTGGGTGTCTTCTATCTAAAATGGTGTGAGTTGGGGGGTATTTATACCTTCCTGACATTCTAGCACCTGAAGAAACATGACAGGCGCTCAGAAAGTCAGAGCTGCTTCAAAATGCCGAAATTCACTTTTTTGCACCATAGTTTGTAAACGCTATAACTTTTACCCAAACCAATAAATATACACTTATTGGACTTTTTTTTTTATCAAAGACATGTAGAACAATAAATTTAGAGAAAAATTTATATAGAAATGTAGTTTTTAAAAAAAAATTTACAACAGAAAGTGAAAAATGTCATTTTTTTCCAAAAATGTCGTTAAATTTGTATTAATGGAAAAAAAAGTAAAAATGTCAGCAACAATGAAATACCATCAAATGAAAGCTCTATTAGTGAGAAGAAAAGGAGGTAAAATTCATTTGGGTGGTAAGTTGCATGACGGAGCAATAAACGGTGAAAGTAGTGTAGTGCGGAATTGTAAAAAGTGGCCTGGTCATTAAGGGTGTTTAAGCTAGGGGGGCTGAAGCGGTTAACCTCCTTACAGTCACAAGAAAATTGAAAAAACTCTCCTGAATGATATGTAGCCAGATTATTGAGGGTGCCTTTCTTTCATGTATTCATGAATTCAAACAAGCTAATTCTTTTCTCTATAAAATATTATAAAATTAAACCTTGCCATGAAGCAGCAGCAGAAGCAGACAGTACATCCGCCAATATGGGTAGCACAATGGCTCAGTGGTTAGCACTGTTGCCTTGCAGCGCTAGAGTCCTAGGTTTGAATCTGACCAAAGACAGTATCTATATGGAGTATGTATGTTCTCCCTGTGTTTGTGTGGGTTTTCACCTAAACTCCAAAGACATACTGATAGGAAACTTAGATTGTGAGGCCTGTTGGGGACAGCAAGTGATGCTAATGTCTGTAAAATGCTGTGGAATATAGCAGCGCTATATAAGTGCATAAGATAAATAAAATAAATGGCACTTTACATGTTGAATTATTTTTTCTTGAATTGTTCATAAGACTCATAATGGAATGTTCTGTACTGTAAAAATACATAATGTTAAAGGGAGTCTTTCACCCCAAATGTGCACTATCTCACACTAACACCATTGCGTCGATAACAGTCCCCACATTAAAATCCTACTTACCATAAGGTTGTCAGTTGCATAGTTCGTCTAAAAAACACTTTATTGTATATGTAAATCAGGGTCTGAAGGAGCCCAGGGGCGGCGTTCCAACGGCCGGTGCCCAGGCCCCGTGCTGATTTCCATGCGCAACAACTCCCCTTTCACCCATTTGGCCCGCCCTTTCTCTGGCTGATTACCTCCTCTTCTTCTGAAATGCAGCGCCTGCGCCGATGACAGCCCTCTGATGCAGCATCGGCTGGAGCGTGACTTACTGGCCGGTGCATGCGCACTGGATACTCTGAGGCATCTGCCAGTAATGGGTAGTACATTACGCATGCGCCGGCCCATACGTCATGCTCCAGCCGACGCTGCATCAGAGGGCTGTCATCGGCGCAGGTGCTGGATTTCAAAAGAAGAGAAGGAGGTCAGCCAGAGAAAGGGCGGGCCAAATGGGTGAAAGGGGAGGGGTTGCACATGGAAATCAGCACAGGGCCTGGGCACCGGCCGTTGGAACGCCGCCCCTGGGCTCCTTCAGACCCTGATTTACATATACCATAAAGTGTTTTTTAGACGAACTATGCAACTGACAACCTTATGGTAAGTAGGATTTTAATGTGGGGACTGTTATCGACGCAATGGTGTTAGTGTGAGATAGTGCACATTTGGGGTGAAAGACTCCCTTTAAGTAATAGGTAAAATCCATAAAACCTTAGAGCATAATAATCGTTAACCACTTACAGCAGGCATGCTCAACCTGCGGCCCTCCAACTGTTGCAAAACTACAACTCACATCATTCCCTGACAGTCTACAGCTATCATTCTACAGAAGGGCATCGTGGGAGTTGTAGTTTTACAACAGCTGGAGGGCCGCAGGATAAGCATCCCTGACTTACAGGATATTAGCAGGACAGAAGGCTCGGACCGGCCTACAGGGGTACAGGTGACTCCCCCGGTGGGCCCATGAGCAAGGTGGGCCCCTAGTCTCCCACCCCCTGCACAAGTGTAACATAACACAGTTCTTACTGCACTACATACATATATTGAATATACAGCCTCTCCACCAGCTGATGTTCATATAAAAAAAACTTGATCGATTATTGAAGAAACTCCCCAGGCTAATATTACGGACATGATCAGAGCTGAGATGACTTCTAGAATTAGAGGAAAGCCACCAGTGTCCTCTTCTCCCTAGGACCTACCCTCTCAGAGTCACTGCAGGGACCGCCATAATCAATCATCTGGTAGCATCTGGCTGCTGTGTGACCAGGGAATATTTGAATGTCTCAATATGGTGGGACCCCAAAATAAATTTTACTAGTGGACCCTAGCCACCCCAGTCCGACAGATTTTTTTTTATTGTTTATTACTCTTTTGGCTCTGGCACATCACTTCCCAATGTCATATTTAAATTTTCCTACCACAGCTTCAATGTGTACTTCTGACAAGTGACGCCTGTATATTAGCATAAATCTGACATATTTTCTGGTCTGGAAAATAGCCACTTTGTGCTGTATTGTAGAAAATATGCAGCAACAGTAAATCACAAGCAGCACAAATTCTATACAATGTGAAGGTAAAGAATAAGCATTATGTGATTTTCTGGAATTTCCCTTTAAATATGAAAAGTCAAGTTTACAGAGGATCTGTTTCTACTCATGACATGTTTGTTTTAATGACTACTTGTGCTCCCCATAGCATCATTCTTCAGAATTCTGCATTATGTTGTTTCTCAGATATTCCTACTGAAAATGTATGAATAAAATGAAAACTTGTGGTACTAAATTGGGCTTGTGACCCTACACTATCTGACGTTGTCTTATAAGTGTTAATTTAGGAGAAAAGATGCTCCAGGATTATTTTATAAGGAATGCAAGCAAACTATATTTCTCTGCATTTCAAATTGTAAAAAACAAATGACTGAGATGAATTAAAGGGGTTGTCCCACAAAAAAATATTCTACAGTTTTTAAACTAGCATCTGGATCTGAATACTTTCTTAATTGCAAGTCATAAAAAATTTTGTATAACCAGTTAGCTATTCAATAAAACTTGTCTGTATAGCACCACCTGCTGTTTGTTTTTTTCTTATTTCTTTGTCCTACTTACTGAGTAGACCGCACATGATCAGTTTCAGTCTTCAATTGCCTTCTGAGCTTTGATAGGGAGTTACACGAGAAAGACACGTCCCCTGAGAAAGGACGCTCCTCTTGAGCTGCCAGCTTGAAACAAATCTAGCAGAGCAATTGCAGCAATGTGGAGATCTCTAGAACCATGTTAGGTACAGAGCTGGTTCCAGCTTTATTAGAAAGAGGTTCTCATGTACTAGATTATTTCCAATTTTCATTTTTAACCTAAATCATGGGATAACCCCTTTAATACAACTAAGATATCAGTGTAGAAAAACGCATCATATTTAGCTGCTTGTGACGCTCATAGAGTAATCCATAACATACTTTAACAATAGTTCATCCAGCTCACCTCCTTGGCATCCTGTATTCCCGGTGCCCGGAAACCAACAAGTAAGTCCTTGAGTGAATCCAATAGAGCAGAAGAAAGCGGTTCCAGCACCAAATTATCTTTCAATAAAATCTTTCTTTATTCAGCAAGAGGTGGCTACTTGGGGGATGGGTGATTTTTTGGGAGAAATGTTTCCACCACCAGGTGTTGGGGGAGGGTACAGAGATCCTTAAATTCCTCAGACCGCCAAATAGCAATGTTACGACTAAGGATAAGATTGTCCGAAACGCGTAAACTGCTGTCCACTATGTGATTTCGTCTGCACTTGTCTATGTAAAGAAAATAAAGGAAGATTTTATTGAAAGATAATTTGGTACTGGAACCGTTTTCTTCTGCTCTAAAGTAATCTATAACACCCTGAAGGAATTTCAGATGATATGTCTAATAAAAAAAAAAGAGAGAAAAGTATGAAATATCTCATATAGATTTGTCATAACCATCTCACTTAATGGAAAGAGATGCATCACATTCTAAAATACATTAGTATAGAAATATACAGTCAAAAGGAAGGTATTATGAAATCATCAGTACGAAGTGCTTATAAGCCCAAAATAAAATGCAGGTCTGAGTTTAATCTTTGATTCTTATGTAATAATATATACTTTCATGAATGAAATATTTTCTATTTAAAAGGGTTGCCCAAATTCAGAGCTGAACCCCGACATATGAACAATAAAAAGATGAATCCAGCACTGAAGAACAATTCAAAGCTGTGAGTTACTTTATTAACGTGGTAAAATCCATGCAGAATTAACAACATCCCATAGCGTCCATCCAAAGTCAACGCATTTCAAACATTGCTGTTCTTACTCATGACATAAAGGGGATCTGTCCACGGCCATATTTATAAAGTAAAAACTTGCAACAAGGCACCTCCCGAGTCCCAGGTGCAAAGGTGTCAGCTGCAACTGTTTAATTAATCAGCTTGTGAACAGAAATCCTAAAAGCTACAACAGGTGTTGTAATTAAACTGGTGCATACAGATTTACGATGCAAGGAATTGTGGGTAAGGAGGTGGTGTTTTCCTCTTCCCCCATAAATACCTGTCCAGTGTTTTAAGAATTTGTCATGAGTAAGGGCCTTGATGTGATATGGTCCGAAACGCGTAGACGAAGATGTATACCTCTATGTCAAGTTTTTATACTGGAGATATGAAATAAAGATTGAAGATATTTTATCCACAAGAAGGAGCTGGACTTCGTTTTTCACTTTGTATTGGGATCGGTTGGTCTATGATCCGTGTCCGTGCACCAATCTTGTGGAATACAAACAGGTGAGAGCTGCTAAATATCAAGTTTCTCTAAAAGCTATGTTACTAACATCCAAACATTAACACAAAATATATAAAACAAAGTGATAAAGTGGTTAAAAATGAAAAAAAAAACAGGGTGCAGACCAATGGTATATGTTTGTAAATGGGTGCATTTGATATCTTACCTACATGGGCAAATAAATCAAAGTGCTATACACTCCAACCAAACCACAAGGTCTGAACACTGGTTTATGCTAGAAACAAAGTCTAATATTCACATGGCAAAATTGAAAAATTCGGGAGGTCAAGACAGAGATTAGTTTCTTAAATAAACAAAAGAGCATTTAAAATCCTAGCTCAATAAAAAAGCATTATTTCTTTTCTCTGATTAAGACCAGCAGGAATTCTGGTCTTCAGTCTGAGTATCCAAAAAGCTTCTCTCTGTAATTAGAGATGTCCCAAACATAAAATTTTCTGTTTACGAACGGCGAATGCAAACTTCCGCAAATGTTCGCGAACGTGCGAACCGGGCGAACCGCCATAGACTACAATAGTCAGGCAAATTTTAAAACCCACAGGGACTCATTTTGGCCACAATAGTGATGGAAAAGTTGTTTCAAGGGGACTAACACCTGGACTGTGGCATGCCGGAGGGGGGTCCATGGCAAAACTCCCATGGAAAAGTACGTAGTTGACGCAGAGTCGGGTTTTAATCCATAAAGGGCATAAATCACCTAATATTCCTAAATTGTTTGAAATAACGTGCTTTAAAACATCCAGTGTGTGTATACGATCAGGTATGATGTTGTATCGATCAGGTAGGTCAATGAGGTCAATGATGTTGTCTTGGGTTTGACTGACCAGGTTTGTCACCTCCGCAAAAGGACGCATGAGCCTACAGTCATTGTGCATGAGGGTTCAGTAACGCGGCCAAAAAATACCCAGCTCCGCAGAGGCTGTCCTTTTTTTTTTAAATTAAAAAAATCTGTTCTTACCAGTTTAATTTCTGTTTTGTCCCCTATCAGTGGTTGGTGTATGGAAAAGATTTTAAGAACTGGGAGATGGAAAAAGATGGTTGGTCGGTCCTCTTCCTTCCAATATGGGGCACTGCGCGTGCACCGTGCAATGAACTGTGCCACCCAGTATGAGTGGTGTGTTAAGTAGTACTATTTCTATCAGTTTAATCCCTGTTACATCCCCTATCAGCAAATAATGGCGATTAAAGAGAGATAAAGGCGCTCATAGAGTAATAACGTCTAAGATAATGGGTAGAAAAAAATCAAAGGTAAAGGCTTGCTCACCTATTTTGGTTGTACCAAAATTTTGGCACAACCACAATGATTGTCTGAGTGCGCCCCTGGCTGTCCTGCGTCCGATTGGAGATCTGACGTCCTCTTCTCTCTATGACCCCTATCAGGGGATGTGTATCGAATAGATTTTAGGAACCGGGAGATGGAAAAGATGACTGGTCGTTCCTCTTACTTCCAATATGGGGCACTGCGCGTGCGCCGTGCAATGTACTGTGCCACCCTATATGAGTGGTGTGTTAAGTAGTACTATTTCTATCAGTTTAATCCCTGTTACGTCCCCTATCAGCAAAAAATGGCGATTAAAGAGAGATAAAGGCGCTCATAGGGTAATAACGTCAAAGATAATGGGTAGAAAAAAATCAAAGGTAAAGGCTTGCTCACCTATTTTGGTTGTACTGTGCCACCAATACAAATAGTGTGAACTACTATTCTTACCATTTTAATCTTTGTTAAGTCCCCTATCAGGGGACGTGTATGGAATTGAATTCTTGCATGGGGAGATAGAGAAAAAAGCTTGCTCTGTCCGCTTTCTTCTAATTTTGCAATGGAATTTGGCACCAATGCACCTAGTGTTAACTAAGTACTATTCCTATCAGTTTAATCTCTGTTTTGTTCTTTGGGCCAGTGCGGGTGTAGTGAATAGATTTATGGAACCAAGAGATGGAAAATGACCCATGCTCGGTCCACTTCGTTTGAATTTTAGGTCACTGCGCGTGCGCTGTGCAATATACTGTGCCACCCTATATGAGTGCTGGGCTGTGGGCACAGTACAGTCTGTGGGCCTGACACACACTGGCAGGCAACTGCAATTATATTAAAGGGTAAAAATTGAAAGACTTTTTTATCTGCAAGGTACAGTGCCACCCTATATAAGTGGTGGGCAGTGGGCACAGTACAGTCTGTGGGCCTGACACACACTGGCAGGCAACTGCAATTATATTAAAGGTTAAAAATTAAATGACTTTTTTATCTGCAAGGTACTGTGCCACCCGATATGAGTGGTGGGCCCTGGCAGTGTGCACAGTACAGTCTGTGGGCCTGACACACACTGGCAGGCAACTGCAATTATATTAAAGGGAAAAAATTTAATTACTTTTTTATTTGCAAGGTACTGTGCCATCCTATATAAGTGGTGGGCAGTGGGCACAGTACAGTCTGTGGGCCTGACACACACTGGCAGGCAACTGCAATTAAATTAAAGGGTAAAAATTAAATGACTTTTTTATCTGCAAGGTACTGTGCCACCCGATTATGAGTGGTGGGCCCTGGCAGTGTGCACAGTACAGTCTGTGGGCCTGACACACACTGGCAGGCAACTGCAATTATATTAAAGGTTAAAAATTAAATGACTTTTTTATCTGCAAGGTACTGTGCCACCCGATATGAGTGGTGGGCACTGGCAATGGGCACAGTACAGTCTGTGAGCCTGACACACACTGGCAGGCAACTGCAATTATATTAAAGGGAAAAAATTAAATGACTTTTTTATCTGCAAGGTACTGTGCCACCCGATATGAGTGGTGGGCCCTAGCAGTGTGCACAGTACAGTCTGTGGGCCTGACACACACTGGCAGGCAACTGCAATTATATTAAAGGGAAAAAATTAAATTACTTTTTTATCTGCAAGGTACTGTCCCACCCTATATAAGTGGTGGGCAGTGGGCACAGTACAGTCTGTGGGCCTGACACACACTGGCAGGCAACTGCAATTATATTAAAGGTTAAAAATTAAATGACTTTTTTATCTGCAAGGTACTGTGCCACCCGATATGAGTGGTGGGCCCTGGCAGTGGGCACAGTACAGTCTGTGGGCCTGACACACACTGGCAGGCAACTGCAATTATATTAAAGGGAAAAAATTTAATTACTTTTTTATTTGCAAGGTACTGTGCCATCCTATATAAGTGGTGGGCAGTGGGCACAGTACAGTCTGTGGGCCTGACACACACTGGCAGGCAACTGCAATTATATTAAAAGGTAAAAATTAAATGACTTTTTATCTGCAAGGTACTGTGCCACCCGATTATGAGTGGTGGGCCCTGGCAGTGTGCACAGTACAGTCTGTGGGCCTGACACACACTGGCAGGCAACTGCAATTATATTAAAGGTTAAAAATTAAATGACTTTTTTATCTGCAAGGTACTGTGCCACCCGATATGAGTGGTGGGCACTGGCAATGGGCACAGTACAGTCTGTGAGCCTGACACACACTGGCAGGCAACTGCAATTATATTAAAGGGAAAAAATTAAATTACTTTTTTATCTGCAAGGTACTGTGCCACCCGATATAAGTGGTGGGCCCTAGCAGTGTGCACAGTACAGTCTGTGGGCCTGACACACACTGGCAGGCAACTGCAATTATATTAAAGGGAAAAAATTAAATTACTTTTTTATCTGCAAGGTACTGTCCCACCCTATATAAGTGGTGGGCAGTGGGCACAGTACAGTCTGTGGGCCTGACACACACTGGCAGGCAACTGCAATTATATTAAAGGTTAAAAATTAAATGACTTTTTTATCTGCAAGGTACTGTGCCACCCGATATGAGTGGTGGGCCCTGGCAGTGGGCACAGTACAGTCTGTGGGCCTGACACACACTGGCAGGCAACTGCAATTATTTTAAAGGGAAAAAATTAAATGACTTTTTTATCTGCAAGGTACTGTGACACCCTATATGAGTGGTGGGCAGTGTGCACAGTACAGTCTGTGGGCCTGACACACACTGGCAGGCAACTGCAATTATATTAAAGGGTAAAAATTTAATTACTTTTTATCTGCAAGGTACTGTTCCACCCTATATGTGTGATGGTCAGTGTGCACAGTACAGTCTGTGGGCCTGACACACACTGGCGCGCAACTGCAATTATATTAAAGGGTAAAAATTAAATGACTTTTTTATCTGCAAGGTACTGTGCCACCCGATATGAGTAGTGGGCACTGGCAGTGGGCACAGTACAGTCTGTGGCCCTGACACACACTGGCAGGCAACTGCAATTATATTAAAGGTTAAAAATTAAATTACTTTTTTATCTGCAAGGTACTGTGCCACCCTATATGAGTGGTGTGCACACACTACAGTCTGTGGGCCTGCGGCCTCTCACACACAGGAAGGCAACTGCAATATATATATATAGAAAAAATAAATAAAAGCAGACTAATGTACCAGCCCTAAAAAGGGCTTTTTGGGGTGCTGTCAGGACGCTGCCCTTAAAGCAGATGGCCCCTTTCACACGAGCGAGTTTTCCACGTAAGTGCAATGCGTGACGCAGTGCAATGAATGCATAGCATCTGCACTGAATCCTGACCCATTTATTTCAATGGGTCTGTGTACATGAGCGTTTTTTTTTTTCACGTATCACTTGTGCGTTGCGTGAAAATCTCAGCATGTTCTATATTCTGCGTTTTTCACGCATTGCATCCGCAAGCAAGTGCGGGTGTGTTGCGTTTTTCACTGATGGTTGCTAGGAGATGTTGTTTGTAAACCTTCAGTTTTTTATCACGCGTGTGAAAAACGCACCAAAACGCATTGCACCCGCGCGGAAAAAACTGAACAACTGAATGCAACCGTAGGCAAAACTGAATGGCTTTGCCTGTGAAATCGCATAGTTTTCACTGAACGCATCCGCAACGCATCCGGACCTAAGGCCCCATTCACACATCAGCAATTTTTGTGGAATGGATGTTGACCCATTTATTGTGAATGAGGCCGGACGTGATGCGAAGAGCACACTATGTGCTCTCCACTTCCGCATTTGCGGAGCCGCGGCCCCGAACTTCCGGGTTTCGGCCCCGAAACATCCGGCCGCGGCTCCGCAAAAGATAGAGCATGTCCTATTGTTGTCCGCAGCCTGCGGACAAGAATAGGCATCTCTATGGGAAGTGTCAGCATGGTGTGTTGCGGATCCGCAATTTGTGTATTCGCAACACACTACGGACATGTGAATGGGGCCTTATCCGGACACGCTCGTGTAAAAGAGGCTGATGAGTCTTTAAGGACTGCAGTGGACACAGAACACTGGCGTAGCTAACGCTTTCCTTATTAATTCAGCAGCAGCACTCTCCCTGCTCTAACTAACACTGCAGCTTCAGAATGAATCTAAGATGGATGCTGTCCTTGCTTTTTGATAGGAGGTGGGAGGGTCTGGGAGGGAGGGTATGCTGATTGGCTGGAATGTGTCTGCTGACTGTGAGGTACAGGGTCAAAGTTTGCTCAATAATGACGTATAGGGGGCAAACCGAACATCGCATATGTTCGCCAGCGGGGCGAACGCGAACATGCGATGTTCGCCAGGAACTGTTTTCTGGCGAATAGTTCGGGACATCTCTATTTAATATAAGCTTTTTAAAATCACCCCTACGAAAAGGAGAAGACACTTTTTCAATACCATAGGCACGGAAAAACTTCAAACTTCTATTATGTTGTATGACAAAATGTCTGGCAGCACTATAAATGTTAGTATACATACTGTTGGTAACATAATTAAGGTGTTCCATAATTCTAGATTTTAGTTTTCTGGTAGTATTCCCTACATATAACAAATCACATTGTATGCATTTATCAATATATATAACTCCTGTGGTGTTACAATTGATGTACCATTTAACAGGGAAACTGAAAGTATAAAGTCAGAGTTGTAAAAGATTTTGTGGGAAGTGCGTAATTACACATTCTGCAAGGATGACTGCCACTCCTGAAAACATACCCGGACATACCCATAATTTCACCAAGGCAGCCCCCATGACTTGAGTATTGGAGCAGTTCATGCTCCAATGCTTTCCCTTGCCCTGGGAGTGCGCAGGGCAAAGGTTCTTTTATTTACTATAGCATACTGCAGGGCGGAGGCTTCTGCTCAGCAGTGTGTTTGGTGATGTCACCGGTTCTGATGGGCGGGCTTTTGCGCTGCCCTAGCCATTTTACAGGCTATGGCTGTGCTAAAGCCCGCTCATCATTGCCGGTGACGTCACTGGGCTCACTGCTGGGCGGAAGCCTCCGCCTGGCAGCCCTAAGGAGAGCCCTGTTTGTCACCAGAACTCCACAAAATGCCTTTGCCCTGTGCAACTCAGTGCAGGGCAAAGTAGAACATCGGAGCATGAACTGCTCCGATGCTCAAGTCAAGGGGGCTGCCTGGGCGAAAAGGGGGATATGTCTGGGTTCATCTCTGAACCCGGACAACCCCTTTAAATGTGATGATGGGCTTTGCTAGTCCACCGGTTTCCTTATCTTTCCAAGTGGTAAAAAATGGTCTGTCTAAATCTAATCAAACAGACTCTATTGAAGGTCAATCTTGTGCTCATTGCAGTAAAAATCTACCAAGAGCTAGGTATCAAATATTATTTGCAAAAGTAGTTTCTTGTGTATCCAATATAAGCTAATATATGTAATAAGGTAAAGGTGCTCATGTTGTTTAGGTCCTGAGAACAACACTTTAGTTCCTGCACATCTACTTAAATTACAGTGTTTCTGCATTACATACATCTTAATCCTGCTCATATTGCCTTAAATATGAGCCATGTTGAACTGCAAATAGATTTGACCCGATTATGTTGAAAGCAACAAGTTAAAGATATTCTTCCAACTGGACCCCCTCCTTCTCTGAAGAACATGCCATGGAGATCAGTCCAGAGTGAGATCTAGTTTTTGCAGTGTGTTTCTGCCAAGGCTAACAGAAGAGTGACCAATATGATCTTCATATTTCCTAGACTGAGGATTACTTCTCCATTATAAGGAAACTAAGCAATGGTGCCTTACTTAATATATTTAAACAAAACCATCCCCCCTTATTGATTGGTTACATTGGTCCATAAAACTGTAGGCATATTGTACCTTTATGTCACAAATTTTTATGTCATCAAAAATTGAGAAATAAAGAAATAAGGCTCAACATTACATGCATAATATCCGTTGGTATACAGAAGCAATACATCAATATGGGAATAATATTACAAACCTGATGATATTACAAAAAATTCTGGACAAACCTTTATTGCGGCTAAAGGTACCATAGAAATATAATTCAAAGGCCGTAGGAGGAGCCTTTGGAGAATGCGGAAGGGAATTTAAGAAAGACCGCAGTTGTAGGTATTCATAGAATCCTCTATTTGACAGATTAAAAGACTTAGTTATCGTAGTGAATGAAACCAAGTGGTCAGACTCTCAGAACATTGATATTTCTGTAATACCCTCTGCAATTCAGTCGGAGAGAGAAATGTCCAGGATGAACAATTCTATTGTAGACAAAGTAATACTGGGTATATTCCATGACATCAATTCCTTATTGCCTGCTATTTGTGACCATTTATGGTAGAAGGGAGGTGGGAATACGTTTTTTGACAAGAGTTGCTTTCAAGTGATCTACTACGGGCTCGGGCCCAGGACATCCTTCTCCATTTGGACCCACTGCGGGGTATTATCCTTTACCAACCAACATCTAGCTTTATCTAACAGAGCAGCCTGGTAATATAAGAGGAGGTTAGGGAAGGCTAGACCTCCTTGGTTTATCAGTTTATATAGAGTAGAAGAGGCTACTCTAGGACGTTTTTAGTGCAATATAAACCTATTCAGCGCTGATTGTAATTAAGCGATGTATTTTTTAGATAGAGTTATAGGAAGATTTCTAAAGTAATATAATATTTTGAGTAGGAGCATCATTTTAACTGTCGCAATTCTGCCTACTCACGATAAGTCTACCTTAGAATAGGCCGCTATGTCATTTTTGATCGTTTGAAGCAAAGGTACATAGTTATGCCAAAATAAATCCCTAGAAGGGAAAGTAAGTGATATACCTAAATAAGGAACTCCATCTCACGCCCACTTAAATGGGTATTTAGACATAAATGTAAAGGTATCTAGGGATGAAAGACCCATATTTAAAATGGGGGACTTAGTAGCATCATGCTTATAATAAGACACACACCCAAATTGTGACAAAAGATCCACAACGGCAGGCAAAGATTTCAAAGGGTTAGCCATAGCCACAATAACATCGTCCGCAAATAGACCTATCCTATGCTCCCCATTTTTAACAGGGATACCGGATATATCTTCTGAGGTTCTTATCGCTTCCGCTAGTGGCTCCATAGTAAAAATCAAGGGGGAAAGAAGGCACCCCTGTCTGGTGCCATTGGTGATAGGGAAAGGGTCTGATAGATAACCTGGAGCTAGTACTTGTGCCGAAGGGAAGGTATATAGCTTATATAGCTTGTTGAGCTGTTCCCACAATCCCAAATTTAGAAAGAACTGCGCCCAGAAATCCCCAGTGAACTCTATAAAACGCCTTCTCTGCATCCAGAGAAAGGAGCAGAGAAGGTGTTCCGCTAGTCTCCATCTCACACACTATATTCAGAAATCTACTTGTGCCATCTACTAATTGCCAACCTTCTATAAATCACAATTGATCACTATGAATCAACGTGGGAAGAATGTCCGCCAGTCTATTGGCCAAAATCTTTGCGTATAATTATAAATCTGTATTTAACAAAGATATTGGGTGGAAATTTTCAAGTTTGTCAGGTGATTTCACTGGCTTAGGTAGGGCAACTATAGTAGCTGCTAACATCTCTTTTGGGAAATGCCCCGTGTTGTACACCGAATTAAACAATCTAAGGAGGAAAGGTGCTAGAAGAGGGGAAAACTGCTTGTAATAGTTATTAGTTAGACTGCCTGGGCCAGGTGTTTTATTTGGTTTCAGCAATCTAATTGCCGCAGAAACCTCCTGAAAGGTAAACTCAGCTGAAAGACTCTCCAGCGCTGATTAGTCCACCCTTGGGAGCTGCACTGAGTTAAGATATTGATCTATAGCAGATTGCGTGGGCTGCAAGGTAGAGAAGTCATCTTTTAGGTTATATAGTGCAGAGTAAAATCGCGCTATAGATTTCGGTATGTCCTTAGGGTTGAAAATTCTTACCCCGCCCGGCCCCTGGAAATATTTTAGTTTTAGATTGGAGTGTTTTCAATATAGAGGCTAATAAGGCAGATGCCTTATTGTTATGCCCATAATATTTTGCCTTAGGTTTCCTCAAAGCAAGTTCGTATTTGTAAAGTTGGAGTAGAAGTAGTTGATGATGTAGATCTTTGAGTTCCTATTCTCTACATGAATCATAGGTTTGTTTGTTCAATTGGCTAAGTCGAATAATAGAATTAGTAAGGTGTAGGCATTGGGCCTCTCGTTCTTTTTTAACTGCAGAAGCGACACTAATATAGTGGCCACAGATAAAGGCTTCATGGGCACACCAAATAGGAGAAATACTAGTTTCCCCATTGTCGTTGAGATTAAAGAGAACTCAAGAATCGGCTGCGATTTAGGGAGGTACTTAGGAGAGTGTTATATCCTACCATTAATTCTCCAGTTAGATTTAGGAGGTAGGTTAAACAGTTCTGAGATCCTCACAGATACCGGGGCATGGTCTGACCATTCTATATGTCCGATATTGCAAGATATAATTTTCCGAAAGGTATTATGATCTGTTAGGAAGAGGTTAATCCTAGAATACTTTTTATGTGCCGATGAAAATAAACTATAGTCCCTTTCCATAGAGTGTTGCAGTCTCCAGACATCTAATAAACCCATTTTCTGGGTAAGATGGTAGAGCTTGGATGGCTGGGTGGATTTGACCAAGGCCGATTAATCTACTTCAGGACACATAAGAGAATTAAAGTCTCCCATATATAAGAGAGACCCCCTCCTAATCGATTCCACTAAGGCAAAAAGTTTCTTACAGAATGTAAGTTGTTTCCTATTCGGGGCATATACTGCAACCAAAGTGAACACAGCATTATTAATTTCACAAATTAGGACAATATATCTGCCACCCTCGTCAACATGCGAGCTTATTAAATTAAAAGCAATTGTATCTTTTATAACTATAGAGTCTCCTCTTTTTTCGCATCCATGGATGCTGAGATAACTGTAGGAAAGCATTTATGCTTGAGTCTGTGAAAGTCGCTCCTAGAAAGCAGATGAGTTTCCTGTGCACATAGAATATCAGTGTGAGTTTTAAAGGCTTCGCTCCATAGCTGGGACCTCTTAAAGGGATTATTCAGTCCCCTAGCATTTATTGTAGTGACCTTAAACACCATTGTACAGGGGGATATGATCTGCTAGTAACCGACTCTCATATACCCACACAATCAAATATAAGCGGAATAGCAGAAACCACAGAAGGTAGGCATCACAGAAGACAAAGGCTTTGGCATATGAAAGGGGGAACAAATAAAGAACTTGAACATTAAAAGGATTAAACCTGAATCCCATCACATTGGGACACAAACACCGAACTTTATCGCCCGTCACAGATGATCGGTGGCAATATGGAAGGGCAGAAAGAAACATAACAACAAAAACCCTCATTGAGGCCTATCAGGCCTGAGACAATAGGAAGGTGCTAATGCAAAAAGAAGAGAGCAAGGCACATCCAGTCTTGTAAGGTGGTTAATCATCTGGCGACCTCCGCTAGACCATTCTTTATCTACACGAACAGGTGTGGAACGTTTCACTGGATAAACGGAATCAGGAGGGCCACCCAGGTTCCATTCGGAGATCAGTTTCATAGCTCCCGCTGGATTGGTCACCACTATTGAAATGAGCATTATAGCAGGGAACCCCCACCGATAAGGGATTTTATGGTGTCTCAAAATCCTAGTTGCTTCCTGAAATTTTCTGCGCTTAGCAAGGGTAGCGGCTGAGAGGTCCGTGTATAGGGAAATAGATTTGAATCTCTCCGGAACATCTGGATTGAGTCTAGCAGCTGTCATTAAGTTCTCTTTAATATGAAAAAAGGTAATGCTCGTCCCTAGGCACTTCCAATGGCAGCCCTTTAGGTTTAGGCAGCCTATGGGCTCGATCAATAAAGAGCTCTGACGAGGGCACATCCGAAAGCAGGACAGTGAGGAAATCAATCAGGAAGTCATGCAGTTGATCCGGTTTGACGGATTCCGGAATCTCGCAAAATCTAATGTTATTGCGGCGGGAGCGGTCCTCCAAATCAATCACTTTTGCACGCAATGCCGCCAGCTCTTCATCTCTTTCATTTGTAGTGTCCACTAATTCATTGTGCGCCTTTGCGAACTTGACATCTTGTGTTCTAGATGGGAGGTGCGGTTCCCTATATCTTTCACTTCAGATTGCAGAGGAGCCAACATGGCATTGAAATCAGCTTGTATTGAGGCCCTGAGTTCCCCCATTAGCGCTCTTAAAAGGGATTCTGTAACTGGTCTATCCAGACCCTGGGAAGTAGCATTGGGAGAGCACTGCCTTTGAACTAGGTTGGAAGTATCTCCATAATCTAGAACTCCTGATGCAGCTGGCCTACACATATGCCCGCTCTGGTCTGGCTGGTTAGCATAGATGACCTGCGTCATAGTTCCTCTCCCTGATTCATTTTCAGGGGCATAATGGCTTGGTGCAGAAGGAGAGGGTGCCGGGCAAGGAGAAACAGGGCCCTGTATAGGTGGCAGAGGCGACAGGGTACCTGTATGGGAGAGGACCGTTACTGCTTGTCCCTCCGCGGGCTGCTGCATGCTGCTGCCGCCGCCGCCGCCATCTTGAGGCGCGCACACTGCTGGGAAGAATTCAGTCAGCTTCCCCGACGCTGCCTTCCTCCTGGTCTTCTTAATCGCAAGCTGTGCAGGAGTGTAGGGCCCTATGGTAGGTGCTGTGCTGAGGGTCAGAGCGCCAGAAATCGCCGCTTAGTGCTACTGTCTCAGGACTGATGCGCCAGAGCAGAGGTGATCCCACTACATGCGCTGCCGGCCACGCCCCTCTCGGCACATTGTACCTTTAACTAAATTCTTCCATTTAATTCAAATATATACTCCATAAACACTGACACATTTTATATTTTGTCTTAATTATCTAACATACAGTACCAGTCCAAGTCATGAGTAAGGATTAATATTGTCTCTGATCCGAAACGCGTAGACTGGAATGTAACTGGCTCTTAAATCGCACTGAAAAATAAAGGTAACATTTTTTAACCTAGCTGGACCCCTTTTGCTCTGTTCATTCCTAGTAACGCTGTGGTTCTCGGCGTGGTCCGTGCTGGGTGTGGCGGGATAGAGCACACCTACCATATATCTCTGCTTACCAGTACCAGTCCAAAGTTTGGACACACCTTTACACTTAACGGTTTTTATTTTATTTTTATTTTTTTAATTTATTTTAGATATCATATTGAAGACAATAAAAACGATGAAAGAACACATATCGAATTAAGTAGTAATCAAAAAAGTGGTAAATAAACCAAAATATGTTTTTATATTTCAGATTCTTCAAGGTAGCCCCCTCTTGCTTTGATGACAGCTTTGCACACTCTTGGCATTCTCTCAATCAGCTTCATGAGATAGTCACCTGGAATGGTTTTACAACAGTTTTGAAGGAGTTTCCAGAGGGGTTCAGCACATGTTTACTTTTCTTTCACTCTGCAGTCCAACTGTGGATCTGCTGTGCTACTTGAACAGATTTGGCTTGGAGCTACTCATGTGGCCATTATCTAAGTGCCCCCCCCCCTTGGTATTTACCATTTAACCCCTTAACAGGGATCTGGACTTTGCAACAGGGTAACTACTAGACTGCTACCTTTTGGAGTAGTCTCTGTTCAAATAGCAGCTGATCCATAGGGTCCAAACATTTCTGGATAGTCCATAAAAATCTACTTTTGTATTGTGTCCGTGAAAAAAATAGATGTGTCCATGATTTTTTTGAGGCTGGTGGTTCCTGACTATATTATTTTGGTTGTAATATAATCATTTTACAGCTCACACTAAATGCTAGTAGTGAGTTCTTATCAATATATTTATATAGACATGTATTTCTTATAATCTTTATCATTCATCATGGTTTTCCAATTTGGTTGGTCCCTCTGGGAAGGAGTAGAAGAGGGCATGCAGGGGAGCAGAAGAGGAGAGCAGTGCCTATGCCCACCAGGATGGGCAGAAGGGTGGTGGAAAGGGCCACTGTCATAACACAAATCATCCCAAACCATCTCAATTGTGTTAAGGTCAAGTGATTATTGAGGCCATGTCATCTGACGCAGTTTTCCAACACCCTCCTTCTTGGTCAAATAGCCCTTACATTGCTTGTATGTGTCTTTGGGGTCATTGTCGTATTGAAAAACAAATGATGGTCCATGGGGATCCCAATTATCATACTTCTGCCAATCAGTGAATGTTAGCCTATAGCACAAGTGATATACGTAGAGTAACATATGTTGGTGGTAGGATCAGATTATGGTGATCATAAAATATATAATGATCACTTTGTATTAAATATACCTTACATCATAAATAGAATGCATATTTAATCAGAAACACTCATAGAATAGGTATAAAAAGTCCTCAGCCTCACCTGGATAAGAGACAGCTAGCTAGTCAAATTTCAATACACATCTTTGATTGATCTTCTCTATTTTTAAGCCTTCTGTGTGTTCCTGCCAACAATACCTTACTGCCATGTGCTCTGGACAGCTGTCGTGGGTGACCTGTATTGGACAGTAAAGAAAGTGATATGCTAAATCAAAGCCAAAATGCTATACAATATATTAGAACTTAGCCAATTAACTTGACTTAAAGCTGGCCAAAAACAACAGTCTCATGGTTACATAACTATATAAATGAATCACAAAGATGTATAGTCACTAACATAAAAACAGGTAGCTATAGAGTACAATTACGGATAACTTCTAATTTGTGAGGATTTTTACTGCCTAACATTAAAGGAGTTTTCTATGATTACTATGATTTTTAACAGATATGCTCATGTAGTTTCTTACCTCATGTACATCTTCCCCATGATTTTTTTATTTATTTAGACTCTCCGGACGTGTTTTTACCTTGGTAACCAAACACTCTGATTTATTTCCTTACTTACATCCTGTATGTTGTACTTCCTGTTACTATATCTAACCAAACCCATGATGCACTTCTTTCTCTGCCAAAGCTCCAGCACCACCCCTAACAACACCCAGCTAGCTTATAGCTCCTCCTAACCAGCTAATTACACAGACAATCCCCTATCACTGCCCCTGTTTCTGCTTTTACATGCCCCTGGACATAACACCACAGGAAATAAGAAAGAGCTGTATGGTCATGTGACCCTAGCCCAGAACAGAAGATAGGAGAAACAAAGGTAAAAGAAATACATTACAAAATTATAGATATCTTTATAAATGATAATTTTAAATGCTATTAATATAATCCAGAAAACACCTTTAAAGGGGTTCAATAGGGATGAGCTGCAATTTAAAACAACGCCTTTAAAGTTTAAAGTGTACCTCTACTTTAAAAAAAAATTGAATATGTCGTAGTGACATATCAAATGTTTTGATCTATGTGGGTGCAAGTGCTGAGACCCCACTGATCAAAGAGAAAGAAGCGTTCAAACAGAGATGTTTCTCCTCACTGCTGAAGATGGATAGAAAGTCTTTGAGCCCATCTCCTGCAGCGAGGAAAGATAAGGCTATATGTGAGTGGTCTTTTTAGCGATCAATGGGGGCCTCAGCATTCTGACCTCCACCAGTCAAAACCTTTGACATGTCACCGAGTTTCAAGCTATGCTTCTGATGGATGGAGTGGTTCGTACCAGACTTTAGTTTTTTTTTAACCCGGACCCGGGTTCTATGTTCGACCATTTAATAAAGCTTGTTGAAAGGCTGCAGGACCTTTAAGATGTGTGCCCTTAGAAGCCATCACAGCAATGCCTACTAATGGAATGGCTGTGAATGGCCAGTGCAGCATGTGACCCAGCCTCTACTGTATATAAGCTGGAGTCACCTAGCGCCGCACGTCACGTCAGCTCTTACTAGTGTAGGGATAGGATGCTGCTGCTGTGAGGGAGAGATTAGGAAATAATCTGATATCAGAGCTTGGTGTTAAGTCTGCGATCTACAGCAATATTTTTTGTGGGTGAAATGCAACATTTTTGTACCCTGCCCTGAACCCAGTGACACAGAAAACTAAGTTTTAATCAGTCTGATAATAATTTAATCCTGTTCTTGTAGTTCAGTGGGCGACATATACCCATTTTTAAGTGAACCTGCACTGCATACTGTATGTGCCAGGGGAAGGGAAAATAATATAGGTAATCCGTCTGTGAGTTCAGTGATCCAGGGGGTGACATATTCACATTTTTTTCTGTAAAGTACCTCTGTGCTGCATATGTGACAGTGTAATAAATTCTGTAAATCCATCTGATTCTGGTCAGACAAATTAAAACATTTTTGTTGCTAAAAAAAGATGTCTGCAGCCTGTACTGCATTTCTTGAGGTGAAATATAATCAGTAAATACAACTGGCACATTTAGGGTGAAAAAAATCACCTCTTTTTTTTGCCATAAAGTACATTTGCGGCCTGCATACCATTTCTGAGAGTGACATATAATCAGTAAATACAACTGTGACTGTGGCGTTTCGAAATGTCAGCTTTATACAATCATGCATCTGTGAGGTGACTTGTTGAATCAGACATTCTCCACTTACAGTTTACGCATCAGACACCCAGGAGTTAATCAAGTAGTCTTTTACAGGGCTTTTCTTGTGGCGGAACACGCCGCAACAGCGTTCCACCACCTATTTGCGACATGAAAATAAACCCGCACCTGCTGAATGTGTTAAAAATTGAATTACCTATGCGCAGCACCGCAGCCTGTGTGTCACGTGTGGCCAGAGGTGCGTGCGGCTCAGGGCAGAGAGGCGTGACTTGCCAGTGGCGGGCGTCGCAGTGGACGGCAGCAGCAAGAAGTTGGTCAAGGCCCAGGGGGAGGCGCAGGAGCTGCAGTGCTGACTGTGTGTGTGGCCTGGCTGGGCTGTGAAAGCTGCCTCAGTGCCTCACCAGGCTGTAGTGGCACATCACATAGCAGCAGGAAGAGCAGGCACTGCTGAGGAGTGAGGAGTCGGGCGGGCTGACTGTAGACTGTGGCTGGAGACTGCAGAGCTGAGGACCTCACCCTGGGTAGGAATGGCTCTGCTGCTGCCTGCAAAACTGCAGGTTAAGAGAATACAATTCAGACATGAGGACACCCTGACCTAAATCAGGGGGGGGGGGAGAAATGTGCCGTGGCCAGGGGGATGACATGATGAAAGGATGGACAATGTTGGAGTCTGTGTCATGGGGGTGGGTGACATCATGGCACAGACTCCAACATTGTCGCCCATCATGTGCCATGGGGTTAGGGGGATGACATGATGAGGGGACAATGATGAAGGGATGGACAATGTTGGAGTCTGTATCATGGGGGTGGGTGACATCATGGTACAGACTCCAACATTGTCCCCCATCATGTGCCATGGGGGTAGGGGGATGACATGATGAGGGGACAATGATGAAGGGATGGACAATGTTGGAGTCTGTGTCATGGGGGTGGGTGACATCATGGCACAGACTCCAACATTGTCCCCCATCAAGTCACCCCCCCCCCCCGATGGTACAGACTCCAACATTGTCCATCCCTTCATTATTGTCCCCTCATCAAGGAAATGTCCCTGAGCTTACTTTTTCTAAGTATTCAAATTTTTTTGCACATTTTACTGCATTGCTTTTTATTCAATTTCATACATTTACTTTGATAGCCGCCCCAAATTTTACTTGCATCTCTGTTCTCTAAAGGGGCGGTTTTAGGGGCAGTCCTAGGGGGGAGGGGCGTGGCCAGGGGAGGGGGGGTGAGTTCCACCACCTTTTCTCTGAGAAAAAAAGCCCTGGTCTTTTAATCCGGAGATTGTATTACAAGTAGAGTTGAGCGAACACCTGGATGTTCGGGTTCGAGAAGTTCGGCCGAACTTCCCAAAAATGTTCGGGTTCGGGATCCGAACTCGACCCGAACTTCACCCCCCGAACCCGAACCCCATTGAAGTCAATGGGGACCCAAACTTTTGGACACTAAAAAGGCTGTAAAATAGTCCAGGAAAGGGCTAGAGGGCTGCAAAAGGCAGCAAAATGTAGGTAAATCTCCTGCAAACAAATGTGGATAGGGAAATCAATTAAAATTAAATAAATAAAAATTAACCAATATCAATTGGAGAGAGGTCCCATAGCAGAGAATCAGGCTTCATGTCACCCACCAATGGAGAAGGCCACTTTTACTTGTTTAAGCCCCAGCACCCAGACAGAGGAGAGAGGTCCCATAGCAGAGAATCAGGCTTCATGTCACCCACCAATGGAAAAGGCCACTTTCAGTTATTTAGGCCCCAGCACCCAGACAGAGGAGAGAGGTGGCATAGCAGAGAATCAGGCTTCATGTCACCCACCAATGGAAAGGCTAATTTAACTTATTCAGGCCCCAGCACCCAGACAGAGGAGAGAGGTCCCATAGCAGAGAATCAGGCTTCATGTCACCCACCAAAGGAGAAGGCCACTTTTACTTGTTTAGGCCCCGGCACCAAGACAGAGGAGAAAGGTCCCATAGCAGAGAATCAGGCTTTATGTCACCCACCACTGGAACAGGCCACTTTCAGATATTTAGGCCCCGGCACCAAGACAGAGGAGAGAGGTCACAGAGCAGAGAATAAGGCTTCATGTCACCCAACAATGGAACAGGCCACTTTCAGAAATTTAGGCCCCGGCACCAAGACAGAGGAGAGAGGTCGCATGGCAGAGAATCAGGCTTTATGTCACCCACCATTGGAACAGGCCACTTTACGATATTTAGGCCCCTGGTACACAGACGGAGGAGAGGTTCATTAAACTTTGGGTTGCCCCGCAATATTATGGTAAACATAAAAAAAGAGGATTGAATGAAGAAGTGCCCTGGAGTCCAAGAATATATGGTTAAGGGGAGGTAGTTATAAATGTCTAATCTGCACAAGGGATGGACAGGTCCTGTGGGATCCATGCCTGGTTCATTTTTATGAACGTCAGCTTGTCCACATTGGCTGTAGACAGGCAGCTGCGTTTGTCTGTAATGACAACCCCTGCCTTGCTGAATACACGTTCAGACAAAATGCTGGCCGCCGGGCAGGCCAGCACATCCAAGGCATAAAAGGCTAGCTCTTGCCACGTGGACAATTTGGAGACCCAGAAGTTGAATGGGGCCGAACCATCAGTCAGTACGTGGAGGGGTGTGCACACGTACTGTTCCACCATGTTAGTGAAATGCTGCCTCCTTCTAACACGTTCCGTATCAGGTGGTGGTGCAGTTAGCTGTGGCGCTGTGACAAACTTTTCCACATCTCTGCCATGCTAACCCTGCCCTCAGAGGAGCTGGCCAAGACACAGCTGCATTGGCGACCTCTCGCTCCTCCTCTGCCTTCGCCTTGGGCTTCCACTTGTTCCCCTGTGACATTTGGGAATGCTCTCAGTAGTGCGTATACCAACATGCGCTTGTACTCGCACATTTTCCTATCATGCTCCAGTGCAGGAAATAAGGTGGGCACATTGTCTTTGTACCGGGGATCCAGCATGGTGGCAACCCCGTAGTCTGCACACGTTAAAATGTAGGCAACTCTGCTGTCTTTGCGCAGGCATTGCAGCATGTAGTTGCTCATGTGTGCCAGGCTGCCCAGAGGTAAGGACAAACTGTGCTCTGTGGGAGGCGTATCGTCATCGTCCTCCGTTTCCCCCCAGCCAAGCACCAGTGATGGGCCCTTACTAGATGTTTTCCTCATTGTTACTGTTCACCACAATAAGAAAAAAATTATTTGGCTCAATGTATTAAATTCAAAACAGGAGATGCAAAACAGTGTGTGCAAATGTAGATGATTATGCTGTATTTTAACACTTACTGTAATATACCCTTTAACGGAAAGAAATACACTTGGAGATGCACGGTAGCGTGTGAAGTTATTGAGGATGACCCTATTAGCACTTGTATTTACACCTTGAGTGTAATATACCCTTATACGGACAAAAATACACTATGAGATGCACAATAGTGTGTGCAAATTTACAGGATTATGCTTTCAGCAATTGTAATTTAACACTTTGTGTAATATACCCTTTTACGGAAAGAAATACACTTGGAGATGCATTCTGAGTGTAATATACCCTTTTACGGACAGATTTACACTTGGCCTGCAACAGCTGGAACACCAGATTTTGGGAATTGCTATTTTAGCAATTGAATTTCACCCCAGAACAAAATATATCCGTTGACGGATACTATTAAACTACTTGTCCAGCCACAGATAGAACACCAGATTTATTGTATTTCTATTTTTGCAACTGAATTTCACCCCAGAAAATAATATATCCTTTGACGGACACTATGAAACTTGTCCAGTCACAGCTGGAACACCAGATTTACGGTATTGCTATTTTGGCAATTGAATTTCACCCCAGAACAAAATATATCCTTTGACTGATATAATTAAACTACTTGTCCAGCCACAGCTAGAACACCAGATTTACTGAATTTCTATTTTTGCAACTGAATTTCACCCCAGAAAATAATATATCCTTTGATGGACACTATGAAACTTGTCCAGTCACAGCTTGAACACCAGATTTACGGTATTGCTATTTTGGTTATTGAATTTCACCCCAGAACAAAATATATCCTTTGATGGATACTATTAAACGACTTGTCCAGCCACAGCTAGAACACCAGATTTACTGTATTTCTATTTTTGCAACTGAATTTAAGCCCAGAAAATAATATATCCTTTGACGGACACTATGAAACTTGTCCAGTCACAGCTGGAACACCAGATTTACTGTACGTTATTGCTATTTGGCAATTGAATTTCAGCCCAGAACAAAATATATGCTTTGACGGATACTATTAAACTACTTGTCCAGCCACAGCTAGAACACCAGATTTACTGAATTTCTATTTTTGCAACTGAATTTCACCCCAGAAAATAATATATCCTTTGACGGACACTATAAAACTTGTCCAGTCACAGCTGGAACACCAGATTTACGGTATTGCTATTTTGGTAATTGAATTTCAACCCAGAATAAAAGCTATACTTTTACGGACACTATGAAACTTGTCCAGCCACAGCTGAAACCACTGATTTAGAGTATTGCTATTTTGGCAATTGAATTTCACCCCAGAAAAAAAGCTATCCTTTGACGGACACTATAAAACTTGTCCTGCCACAGCAGAAACCACTGATTTAGGGTATTGCTATTTTGGAAATTGAATTTCACCCCAGACAAAAAAATATATTCTTTGCCAGACAGTATTACACTTCGCTAGCCACAGCTGGAACACCAGATTTAGGGGATTAGTATTTATTTAAGTGAATTTCACCTCTCAATAAAATATAGAAAATTCTATCCTGAGTTTCTAGGGGTGACAATAAGCACAGCCAAGCCCCTGATGTAGGATATAGCAAAAAATGAAAACCCTACAATTGATGGATTAATGGACTTGGTGGCAGCTTGTGCTGGCGCACCACAAGACACAAAATGGCCACCGATCACCCCAGAAAAAAGTGACAAAAAACGCTCTGGGCAGCCTAAAAAAACAGTGAGCAATTAACTAGCAGAAGTTGAATGATTCACAGCTGTAGATCGATCACTTGATTAAGTGTTTTTGCTTAGTTAATCCCTGCCTAATCTCACCCTAACAGCAGCTGCAGCCTATCCCTACACTAATTAGAGAAGAGTGACGTGCGGCGCGACGTGACTCCAGCTTAAATAGAGGCTGGGTCACATGCTGCACTTGGCCAATCACAGACATGCCAATAGTAGGCATGGCTGTGATGGCCTCTTGGGGCAAGTAGTATGACATTTGTTGATTGGCTGCTTTGCAGGCTTTCAAAATGCGCCATAGAAATCGCTGAACAACGAACCCAAACTTTTACGAATTTGTTCGGGTTCGGGTCCGTGTCATGAGCAACCCAAAATTTGGTACGAACCGGGTTTGCTCATCCCTAATTACAACATGTGCAGGGAATCCAGATAGTAAAAGAAGTATGCCAACAATATTCTACTTGATAAGAAGGTGAGATTCTCCTCAGATTCTCCTCAGAATTAGAGCACACAACAGCAATGCATGACTGGGAAAACAGTAAGTGGCTAGACTGAACCAACTAGAAGCTGAAACAGAGGGGGGAGGAGAAGAAAGGAGCATACCAATACACAATGCAAGATACTGAAACAGAACACTCCACATCTGGTATCGGTAGATACCACTATGTATATGCATACAATGGAATTGTATAAAATAACAATTAATAATGTCCATAAACCTGATGAATAAACAGATGAATAATGTCCATAAACCTGAGAAGGAAACATGCAATGAACATTTATTCAAACCAAAAAAGGATATGTCTTCAGTTTAGGCGATAGAGCTGATACTGGAAACAGTCTTAGAAGATGATGAGTATCTTTGGTAGAAGGAATCTCAACATGGAAGTTCTTTCCATCCGAACTGGAAATGACTTTAGTAATAAGTCCAGTAGGCCAGTCGAGGCGATCAACTTGTTTGTCTCTTAACAGAACAAAATCTTTTTCCTTTAAATTAGGCCTTAGTTCTTGCCACCTTCTGCATTCCTTGCAAGAGGTAGAGGTACTTTCTTCTCCACATTTTCCAGAACTGACTGGCGAGATGTTGTACCTGCTTCCACCGAAACTTATAAAGGTTGTGCTCTTTGAAAACACCAGATGGCACAGGAATATTTGTTATCTTTTCTGGTTTATTCTTGAGTGATGTTTTATGCACCTCAGATTTGGATTTCTTCTTTTTTACTACAGAAGATTGTCTGTTGCTTTCATTAAAAGCTGAGCGAGACTTGGTTCACCTTGATCTTGCCAAAGATTTAGAATGTGACTTCTCTGTCTGTGTCACCAATTTAGAGCGAGAGCGCTTATTTTGTGAGGCTGATTTAGATGAAGATTGCTTTCTGTCTATGAATCGTGAACGCAAATGCTCATGTCTGCTTTTCACTTCTGAAATGGGATCTGTCTTTGTACGTACCGAGTTGAGTTGTTGACATGCAATATTTGTCATGGACATTGGCGGTGAACTTTTCCCTGTGGTTTCCAGAAAAGGCTGAGCAATATGAAGGTGCTCATCCGTTGAAGACTGGGAAGAACTGTGATCCTCTTGGGTGCAATCAACAACTGCAGATGGAACGGAAGGTTCTTGCAAAGTATCTGAAATGAACTCTTCCTCTGTTGAAGGAACCTCCTTTATAGAAAGTTCAGAAGATACTTCCTTTACAGAATTGAACTCATTGTCAAACAGTTGACTGGAAGGCTCAAGTTTCTGCGGTGTATCATTAAAACTACATGAATCAGAAGGCTTGTTGTCAGTGAAGATATAGGATTCATTATGATAAACTGTGTGAGGACTGCAAAGCTGGGAAGGGCTTGAAGAGGGCTCCAATTGAGATCCTAAAGGCCTTTCTACAAGCTGCCCTTCTGTCCAGGAACATTCTTCTGCAGCTGACTCCTTGGGATTTAAGCTGCTTTCTGATGTTTTTAGAATATTTGGGCAAGGAACCTCTTGCACATAGTAGTGGTTAGGACACTGCCTGAAGTAAGAAGTTCGTCCCCCTATTAATACGTCAGTTCTGAAGGAGTGTACTTGGCAGGGTCTGCAGGCTCTGTCCAGACTAGCATCCCCCACGATGATTCAACCCACTGTAAGTTTCTGGGCATATGGAGCGTTGAAAGGGCCATTGCGAAGTTCAAGGACCTTGTGAGCCTCAAGAATGTCTCTACGTAGCAAGAGTAAGATCTCCGCATGGTTATCAAGGGGAGGAATTTCTCTGGCTATGTTCCTGAGATGAGGGTGATGCTGTGCGGCTTCAGCTGTGGGAATCTCATCCCTTGCGTCCAGCAATTTGTCACACTTTATGAGGGCTGGAAGAGAGAGTTTCTTATCTCCTTTGATGGGCTTCAAGGTGAAACCATTAGCTCTTCTTCCTGAGTTGTAACAAGACCAGAGCATGTTCCTAGGGTGTAGAGTGTAGTTTCTCCCTCTATCCTGAACAGATCAAATAACTAAGGGCTAGCTAGGCAACGATTACTTTGGTCATCTAGAATAGCATACATTCTTATGGTCTTCTCTGGTTGTGCAGTAGGAAACACATCCACGAGGCAAATCTTAGAACAGGATTTACCGCACACAAGTCCTTCTCCACATACCTTTGTGCATCTGGGCGTGACGGTTGTGGTTGGTTGGTCGGCACTCTCCCCACCATGACACTCCCCACCTTGATCGGAATGGGGCTTGTGCCAGCTAACTGGTTCTAGGTTCTGCCTGATTGGTCCCGGGTGAACAGCGGACACATGTAGATCACTATTATATTCAGAACACTTGACTGGAACCTTACAGTCTCTGGCGAAATGCTCAGCTGAGCAGATATCATGACTCCTTAGGAACTCCTTACGTTCCTCAAAGGTCTTTGCTATGAAGACACGGCATTTCCTTAAAGGATGTGGTTTATCATGGATAGGGCAATGATGATCGGGTTCTTCGGGGCTTTCATTTCCATTGTTAGTAGTGGGCACAGCCCCTGTCTTTTTTACTGAAATTAGACCTTTAGAGCCCCCCTGTCTGGGACTGAAAGTCTCGTGTCTCTGTTTAGTAGAGCCAAAGATGTTGGTTCCCAAGGTGTTGAAGCTCAGATCATTTTTAGCTCTAGCCAAGTCTTTGATGAACTTACAGAAGAATGAAAATGGTGGAAAGGGAACACGATGTTGCTCCTTGTATTTTGAACCTGTTGTTGCCCATTGGTCTTGAATATTGAGGGGTAATTTCTCCACGATCAGGCCCACAGCTGTGGGTCTCCCTTGACGATTTCAAACTCAAGAAGAAGGTCGCTTAATTCCTGGAACCCTCGGCGGTCTGTATTGGATAATTCAGGAAATTTAAATAAGGCACGTTCAACTACTTCCAAGCCACCGTATGTCTGCTCTAATCTTTCCCATGCGAGACGAAGGCCTTTGACTGGTTCGTAGATATGAACGGTTTTGAGTCTCTTAACACAGTTTAACGACTATGGACCAAGCCATCTAATTAGTAAATCAAGTTCTTGCATAGGAGGTACACCAAGGGTTTGAACTGTTGTCTTGAAGGTGGCCTTCCAACTTCTATAGTTCTCTGGGTGATCATCAAAGTTCGTAAGGCTAGTACTGATGTGGTCCCTGAGAGTGAGGTACTTATCGATTTCTGATGCGTTATTTCTTTCCTGCATCATGGCGATGGGAAATTCTCCCTTGCTTGTGTTGTTGGCACTATCTGATGCCCTATGTTTGGGGGTTGGAAGATGGAATAGAGTGGCAGCTGGGTTGAGCGTAAAGGAAGGCTTCACATCTGGTAATGTTGGCGCCAGCGTCTTGGTTGCTATGTAACTAGTCTCAGGAGGTTTTAATGTGATTTGATGAGCTTGAAGTGGCTTGGTCTCTAATGGCGCCTGAAATACTGTGTAAGGTGCCAGATGTTTGAAAGAAAGAGAAATATCCATTATTCTGGGGTCAACTGTATAGTTATCAGCTGCCTCTTTTTCTACTCGCATGAGTTCAGCAGGCTGGAGTGCAGAGCCCAAATCTTCTGGTGCAAATGCATTGACTTTGCTTTGGTCTAGGATGAATTGCAGGGTACGCCCTTCTGAGTCATTAGATATCTTGGAAATAGGATGATAAGCTTCTTCTTCTTCAGCAGCTTTTTCAAGAACTATGAGTTCAGCCATGGCTGCTGCTTCTTCCCTTTCCTTCTGAAGGACCTCCAACTCAACTTTGGCCTTGACTTTGGTCGCTTTCGCCTGAGCCTGTATAGCTGCTTGATTAGCTTGATATTGGGCTTGTGTCTCTGCGACTTGTGCCTTAATGGCTGCTTCTTTTCTAATGCAGTGAGCTTGTACCTTCGCTGCTTCCGCTTTTGCATGTGCCAACAGCAATGAGGTACTCAGCGAAGAGTGCGGTGAGCGAGACCTTAGCGATGAGGACTGAGCAATAGATTTCAAGGAACAGGATGAAGCCTTGGAATGCCTTGAAAGATTAGAATGGCGGGACGCAGTTTCATATTGTTGTGATATCTTGTCCTCTAGCATTGACTTGACTGCCATAAATCTGCTATATCGTTCATCATTAAGTGCAGTGTGGGTCTTTAATTCTAGGATGAATTCCTCTGAGTTGAGACTTGATAACAGAGAAGAATATTTTTCAGACATTCTCTTATAACTATCATAGGTCTTATTCAATTTAGTACACATGGCCTTCAATTGATCTTCGTTATAGCCTGATCCATGTGCTGCATCTATACATTGTTCAGTCTTTTTCCACAAACTAGATAAATTATTGCATACCTCCATTTTGTCGGTTAAAAGGGCCTCTTTCGTTTTTAATGAGGGCTTAAATCCTACTAGCTGTGTCCTGCATTTCCATCTGTAACACAACAGTGACCTCTAGTGTTGGTTCAGTCTTTTAATAGCTTACAGCAGGCAGACGATATTTACCTCAGAAAACAGGCTGAATACAGTTCCTAGCCTATATGAAACTGCAAATGCTAGAAGCTTCTGTGATCCTAGTGAATGCAGTACTGAGCAGTATAAGATATTACCCTCCACTTTAGCATAACAGGAGACAAATGATGATGGCTATTACTTGGAGGAGGAGAATATTCTTTTCTTAGCAGGAGAAGGAGAGTACTAAGACAATTATTTTACTGTGGCATTTCGAAATGTCAGCTTTATACAATCACGTATCTGTGAGGTGACTTGTTGAATCATACATTCTCCACTTACAGTTTACGCATCAGATACCCAGGAGTTAATCAAGTAGTCTTTTCATCTGGAGATTGTATAACAAGATGTGAAGGGAATCCAGATGGTAAAATAATTATGTCAACAATATTCTACTTGATAAGAAGATTAGATTCTCCTCAGATTCTCCTCAGAATTAGAGCACACACTAACAGCAATGCATGACTGGGAAAACAGGAAGTGGCTAGACTGAACCAACTAGAAGCTGAAACAGAGGGGGGAGGAAAAGAGAGGAGCAAACCAATACACAATGCAAGATACTGAAAGAACAGTGACATTGTGGGTGAAAAAATAAAATCATAATTTTTTTTGCCATAATGTAACTTTGCGGCCTGCACTGCATTTCTGGGAGTGAAATACAATCAGTAAATACAACTGTTACTTTGTGGGTGAAAAAAAATCACTCTTTTTTGCCATAAAGTACCTTTGGGGCCTGCACTGCATTTCTCAGTCATTCACAAGTGGCTTGGAGGGTGTGTTCCTGCTGCACTGCATACCTGACAGGGAAATATATTCTGTAAATTTGGAGGAGTGTAGATTGTTGGATGATCTGTACCCCTTTTTTCTTTCAAACTAACCCAGCACTGTATACCTGACTGGGAAATATATTCTGTAAATTCGGCGGCATTTAGATTGTTGGGTGATCTGTATCCTTTTTTTTCTTTCAAACTACCCCTGCACTACATACCTGACTGGGAAATATATTTTGTAAATTCGGCAGCGTTTAGATTGCTGGCTGGGTGATCTGTACCCGTTTTTTCTTTCAAACTACCCCTGCACTGCATACATGACTGGGAAATATATTCCGTAAATTCGGCAGCGTTTAGATTGTTGGGTGATCTATACACCTTTTTTGTTTCAAACTACCCCTGCACTGCATACCTGACTGGGAAATATATTTTGTAAATCCGTCAATTAGTTTGGTGGGTGAACACAAAGAATGAGGAGAGCATCAAATAAGGGACGTGGCCCTGGTGCTGCTAGTGGTGGTGGACCTCCTGTTGCAGGGAGAGGACGTGGTCGATCTGTGCCAGCTACACGGCCAAACTGTCTGAAAGCTCAGAATTGGCACCTGCAGCTCATGGGCATCTGTCTTTCACCTCACCCCTTTACAAATAAGCCAAGCAGTCTGAGCCCCAAGTCATGCATGACTCTGCTGGCAGGGTTTCTGTGGGCCATCCACATAGCCCGGCCCCAGAAGTGGAAGAGATTGAGTGCACCGATGCCCAACCACTTATGTTTCAGGATGTGGACATGGGAGGACCAACGCAGCAAGTTTCTGATGATAACGAAACACAGGTGCAAACTGCTGCACCTTTCTGCATTGTGCAGACAGACAAGGAGGGCAGGGGTGAAGAGTGGGTGGAAGATGATGTGGAGGATGATGAGGTCCTAGACCCCACATGGAATCAAGGTCATGCGAGGGACGTGTGCAGTTCGGAGGAAGAGGTAGTGGTTGCAACAAGCCACCAGCACAGCAAAAGAGGGAGCAGGGTGCAAAAGCAGAGCGGCAGTCCCCCAGACAGTACGCCTGCTACTGCCCACCGCACCCAGGGACTGAGCACACCAAAGCCAGCTCTCAGGAGTTCCCTGGTGTGGCAGTTCTTCAGACAATGTGCTGATAACAAGACACAAGTGGTTTGCACACTGTGCAATCAGAGCCTGAAGCGAGGAAAAAACGTTCTAAACCTGAGCACAACCTGCATGACCAGGCATCTAAATGCAAAGCACGAGCTGCAGTGGAGTAAACCTTTCAACAACCAAGAAAGATCTCAGGCTCCTCCTGCTCCCTCTTCTGCTGCAGTCACAGCCTCTTACTCCCCCTCTGGAGTGACAGTGGCAACTGCCACCCAGCAAACAGAGGATGTGGCAGCAACGCCGCCACGTCCGTCACCGTCACTAAGCATCTCCACAATGTCCCATGGAAGCGTTCAGCTGCCCATCTCCCAAACACTGGAGAGAAAGAGGAAGTACCCCCCTACCCACCCACGATCCCTGTCTCTGAATGCCAGCATTTCAAAATTCCTGCCCTTTGAAATGCTGTCATTCCGTCTGGTGAAGACAAACACTTTTAAAAACCTTATGACGATGGTTGTCCCACAGTACGTGGTTCCCAGCCGCCACTACCTTTCCAGGTGAGCCATCCCGTCCCTGCACAACCAAGTGGTGGACAAAATCTGGTGTGCACTGTGCAACACCATCTGTGGCAAGGTCCACATAACCACTGATATGTGGACCGGTAAGCACGGGCAGAGACATTATATCTCCCTAACAGCACACTGGGTAAATGCAGTGGCAGCTGGGCCTGAGGCGGATAGAAGTTTGGCGCATGACCTTCCACCACCAAGAATTTCAGTGCATTTCTCTTTGCTCCTGTTGCCTCCTCCTCCTACTCTGCTTCCTCCTCTACCACCTTCTCATCCACAACTTCAGAACAGCCAGGGTGAAACGACAGCAGGCTGTTTTGAAACTCATCTGTTTGGGGGAAAAAACCCACACCGTGCAGGAGCTGTGGACGGGCATGCAACAACAGACCGATGAGTGGTTGGTGCCAATGAGCCTCAAGCCCGGCCTGGTGGCGTGCGGTAATGGGCAAAATCTCGTAGCCGCTCTGGGCCTAGCCTCTTTGATGCACATCCCTTGCCTGGCATATGTGCTGAATTTGGTGGTGCAGAAATTCCTGAAAAACTACCCTGATATGTCAAAGCTGCTGCAGAAAGTGCGAGCCGTCTGTGCGTGCTTTCGTCGTGCTCACTCCGCTGCTGCTCGACTGTCTGTGCTGCAGTGTAACATCAGCCTTCCCGCTCACCGCCTCATATGCGACATGCCCACAAGGTGGAACTCCAGCTTGCACATGCACGGGTGAGTCGCTCTGTGGAACAGCACCACTTCACCACCAATGAGTGGGCCTCCATGCGAGACCTGTGTGCCATGTTACGCTGTTTCAAGTACTCCACCAACATGGCCAGTGCCGATAACGCCGTTATCAACGTTACTATTCCACTTCTATGTCTTCTTCAAAAAATGCTTCGGGCGATTATGGAAGAGGATGTGGCACAGGTGGAAGAGGGATCATTTCCATGGTTATTGGGCCAGTCATTCACAAGTGGCTCGGAGGCTGGGTTCCTGCACCAACATAGGCCAGGTACACAATTGTCCAGCCTGGCACACATGAGCGACTTCATGCTCCAGTGCCTGCACAGCGGCCGCCGTTGTGCCCACATTCTAACCAATGCTGATTACTGGGTGGCCACCCTGCTGGATTTCTGTTACAAGGACAACGTAATTCCCTTACTGGAGCATGATCGAAAGATGAACTGGTAGACGCACTGCTGATGGCATTAACACCTGACACCGGGGCCTCGGTGGAAGCACAAGGTGAAGGCAGAGGAGGAGGAAGAAGTCGCCAATGCAGCTAGGGAACCGCCAGCACCTCGGAAGGCAGGGTTAGCATGGCCGAAATGTGGAAAAGCTTTGTCACCATGCCACAAGAACCAACAACACCAGCTGATATGAAACGTCTTAGCAGGAGGCAGCATTTCAGCAATATGGTGAAACAGTATGTGTGCACACGCCTACACGTGCTGACTGATGCGTCTGCCCCATTCAACTTCTGGGTCTCCAAATTGGGCACATGGCCTGAGCTTGCCCTTTATGCCTTGGAGGTGCTGGCCTGCCCAGCAGCCAGTGTATTGTCTGAACGTGTGTTTAGCACAGCAGGGGGCATTATCACTGACAAGCGCAGCTGCCTGTCCACAGCCAATGTGGACAAGTTCACGTTCATTAAAATGAAGCAGGCATGGATCCCACAGGACTTGTCCATAACTTGTGCAGAATAGACATGTATACCGGCCTCACCCAGCCTTTGTTATACTCCAGCGCACTTTATCTTTGTTTTCTTTTCTATATTTCCCAATGTTTTGGGGTCTAGCCAAATTAAAGAAAAACTGTTGTTGGCGACTACCTCCTCCACCACCACTTCCACCTACACCGCCACGTACACCGCCTCCTCAACCTCCTACTCCATATGGACCTCCTCCTCCTAGTTCAAGATTATTATTTTTAATTTCTATGTATTTTATGTTATTTTAAGTCATTTCCCTATCCACATTTGTTTGCAGGGCAATTGAACAGCTCTTACCCCCATTTCCTTCCTTTTGCAGCCCTCTAGAACTTTTCATTACTTTTTTAGAGCCATTTTAGTGCCCCAAAGTTCGGGTCCCCATTGACTCCAATGGGCTTCGGATTCGGAGTCAAGTTCAGGTCCCAAACTCGAACTTTGCGGCAAAGTTTGGCGGAACCCAGTGAACCCGAACTTCCAGGTGTTCGCTTAACTCTAGTTATAAGGCATCTGCACACATTACAGCCAAGGAGTGCATATATAATCACTTCCATGCTCTCATTTGCAGACCCTAAATCCTAGATAGCAGATTTCCTGAGAGAGCAAGAATGGTAAGGAGTTAAATCAAACAATCTTAGGTCTGATCCCCATTATATGACCCCAAAATCCCAAACATCCTCAATTCTCCAATGTGCTTATACAGATACTAAGTTCTGCATTTTGATATGGTTCCCAGAGATTTTTATAATTTTCATGCAACTTCTGCTCTGTAGATATACACTAACTAAAAAGTACATTTTATACAATGCAGCTCCTTCTCTCGGCTCTCCATCTGCCAATGCCTATCCCATACCTAACATTTATTCATTTTTACATCTTTAGTTGTCACCTGAGAATTCTCACTCTTGTAGTCAGCAGTACGGAGTCAAGCATATGGCATGGGATAATCTTCTATCATAGCACTGAGGTAATTCATAAACCTTATACAGTACTATTTGAAGATAAAACACACAGGCTGTACATTTTTGGATTTTATCTCCATAATACACATGGGCTTATAAATTGTCCTTATTGTTAAGTGATCTTTGGTCATCCCCTGTCATGTCGTATATTCTATTTCCTGTTTTATTGTGCCTGGGCGCAAATGTAACATTTATTTACCAAGCATCTGCTACCATTTTTCATGGTATAATCATTGTTAGCGACTAATATATTCTCTTGAGAGGATTTAATTAAATGAAATCTTTTACTTTCTTAGCTTCCTGTTGCACCATTATCAGGAAATGTAAATTTAATGATATAACCTTCACATAGTGCAAAATATTCTTACATTATCCTAAAATGATTTGTACCAAATATAAAAACAGGATTTAAATGACAGATGTTTATTAAATGCTTCAATGTCTCCAGTGATGAGATGCAGGGGCAATATTCTAATTCACGATATTTTGCGAATATTTTGGTGAATATTCATCATATATTTGCAAATTCTAGAATTTGCGATTATTTCCTTGATTGTGAAAATCAGCAGTGTAATATCCGCGTATTGCGCGCGCAGTACAGGCGTGGGTAATTTTTGCTACATTTTTCAAGCAGCTAGAAGTTTCCTGAGACTGTAAAAAATGGTTGGCATGGCAGCACATTACAATAGCTTTACATGTAGATAGAGTGTTCCAATATGTTTGCGATTGCGCAAATCGGCAAATTGATGTGCATACTTTTGCGCAATACGGGCAACTTCACATTTTAGAAGGTCTGACTACATATTACTGATTGGTGCACTAAGTATTGTTGTAAACTTGTGACATCAGAGCACTGTAGCATGTATCTATTGACAGCAGAACCCTACCTAAAACCCTGCACTGGAACCTATCAGCTACACTATATCACTATGTAACCTACACTGACTATCTCACACTATCTTAATTATACATATATAAGCTAACTAACTAACTATCTAATGTAATGTGACAGCAAAACACAGAGCACAGCAATGACACTGTTGTCTCTCTCATACTGTAACTGTAAAAAAATGCAGAAAATGGCTGCTGGGGGGGTTCTTATATAGTAAAGGGGTAGGCAACTTTCCTATTAGTTGCTAGGGATGTTGCTAAGCTCAGACAAAGACATTGCTACCTTCTCATTGGCCCACAAGCAAGAAGCAGGGAGGAATCTAAATATTCTAAATATTCGCCAATGCTCGAAGTGCCGATATTCGCGATTCGACTATTCACACCCAACACTAGTTTCCAGTTGAAAATAAAAATCTAATAGGTTTATTCATACATGCGGTTGACTACATATCAATGTCACAGGGAGAAGTTTTGGTAAATTTTTTTACGTACCCCATTGAAATCAACTGCCATTAAAATGGGTATGCTAGTGAAAAATGACCTTTCAGGAGATAAAAAAAAAAATAATAATACCTCATCCACATGCATGTGACAAGAGATTTTGACACTTGCTCCTCACCCTCAACCTCTTACTCCATATGGACCTCCTCCTCCTAGTTCAAGATTATTCATTTTAATTCTTATGTATTTTATGTTATTTTAAGTCATTTCCTTATCCACATTTGTTTGCAGGGCAATTGTCCAGCTCTTACCCCCATTTTGCTTCATTTTGCAGCCCTCTAGAAATTTCCATTACTTTTTTAGAGCCATTTTAGTGCCCCAAAGTTCGGGTCCCCAATGACTTCAATGGGGTTCGGGGTCACCCACGTGCATGTGCCAAGACATTTGGACACTTGCTCCTCACTTGACGCTCCCAGTGTGGTGACGTCATTACGTTGGAAGTGTCTGGATCTTCTGCCTTCACTGAATAGTGAGTGTCCCCACATCTGCAAGTGGCTAAGGGATTTCGTTTTTTCAGCATAAAAAAATACTGGGGCCACTCTTGGGGACATTATTACTGCTGGGGCAACTATGGGGGACATTATTACTGCTGGGGGCAACCAAGGAGAACATTATTACTGCTAGGGGCCATTTTACATCTAACCTACAAAAGAATATGTGTATTGCCCAAATGTAATATCAATCATAGACATGAAATCAAATTAATCGTCAGTAAAATTATACCTTTATTAAATTAAGCATATTAAAAAATTACATATTAAAAAGTCAACTCATCATGACCCATTGGACACATGCAAAAACAGGGGCACTGGGAAGGGAGCTAACACAGCACAAAATGTTCAGACATAATCAACAAACAATAGTAGGTGTGCACACAATGTTCACATAACAGATTTAGCATGTAAATAAATGTATAATAGATAGCACACTCCCAAAAGGTGAGGATGGAGGCACATGCGCTCAGTATAGGTAAACAGTAAAAGGCCCAATGCCAGAAAAGGAATCAAAGAAGAGTAGCATGCGTATCCAGCATCACCAATGTCCCCTCACCTTACCCAACGCGTTTTGCCAACGGCTTCGTCAGGGAGGGGCCATTTTAGTAACATTCTGTATACTGCAGGGGATTTAAATTAAAAGAGCCAATGAAAATCATCAATTTTTAATGGTTATTTGTAACTGTCATTAAAAACAGCAATTTAAAGGCTGTTAAAAACTGCCAGGTGCAAAAATGGTTGAAAAATGGGCATGAAAAATTGACAGTGTGTCTTTCATGGCCTTTTTCTCACTGCCGTGAGAATGTAGCCTAAGTTCCTCTCAGGCTGCCAAAAAAGCATTTTCTCACCAAGGCACGGACTCCACAATACATCTGGCACCAAGACATTAGCATCACCAAGACATTTAAGTTCAGTTACTTGCAAAGTGGGTCCCCCAAGAATTACACTTGTTTTCCTTGCACATCTCAAATTTACTCTGTGTTAGATTTGGGTAGTTTGCACGCCAAGTCAACCACTCCTGAACAAGTTTTACAGTGTGGCAGGGTGTGTTTATCCTGCTGACAGAGGTCACTGCCATTACGGAACATCATTTCCATGAAGAGGTATACTCGGTATGCAACAATGCTTAGATAGGTGGTTCGTATCAAAGTATCATCCACATGAATTCCAGGGCCCAAGGTTTCCCAGCAGCACACTGCTCATTGTATCACACTGCCTCTGCTGGTTTGCCTTCTGCCAAAGTGCATCCTGGTAACATCTCTTCCCCAGGTAAGTGATGTACACAGCCAAGGTCATCCACATGATGTAAAAGAAAATGTGATTTATCTGACAAAGTGTTATGCTGGTAACCTGTGTCCGCCTCTGCTCCACTATCCAAGGTGTTTTGGGGCAAATATTCAATAAAACTACTATGTGGTACTGCAAAGGTTAATGTTCCTTTTTGCTTTCTGTTCAGATGTTGACTAAGGTGCTGATCAACCCTCTTATTTATTCTGGGTACTTTGTTCCACCCCTTTGCCTGAGCTTAGATATTCTAGTGTTTGCTAGTCCTAGTGAATGTGTGCTTTGCAGTTTCCTGTGTACAAAATCTGCCTGTTTACCAGTTCTGATCCTTGCTGCCTGACCTGACTTTGCTTTTCGTTTTACAGATACACACATACTCTGTCTCCTAACTACTAGTATTGTCTGTTCCTTCAGTGTTCCGTGGGTCAGATGCCAATAACACCAACCAGGCTGCTTTCTTCAGGAGGTTGTGGCCTGGTTGGTTTCCTGCAGTGAGGTCTGGATCCCTGTATAGGGTTGAATGGATGGATACCAGGGGACTGCCAGGATAATGCTCTTAGGTTCAGCCCTAAGTTAGTTGACACAGTGGGTGCATGTCCACTGCCCGTTTTACACCAGGTCACCTTCATCCATTAATCCATGGTCTATAGCTGATGCTCACATGCCCATTTTAGGTACTTTTGGCAGTGAGCAGGGGCTAGTGTAGGCACTACAATGACTGTGTGGCATGCTTCTAATATAGCCAGCATTAACGTCTTTGGTTGTCTCTGCTAGAGTAGCATCTTGGACTATGCAACCTAATCTTTGCTTACCCATACACATCAATAAGCCTTAGGCGCCTATGACTCTGTGGTTGATTAACCAGCCATCCTTTCACTTTTGATAGGTACTAACCAATGCGTGCCAGGAACATCCCGCAAAACCTGTTGTTTTGGAAATGCTCTTACCCAGCCATCTAGCCATCACAAATGGCTCTTGTCAAAGTTGCTCAGATTTTTCCACCTGTCTATTTTCCCTGCTGACAATTAATTTTCTGTCTACTTTGCCCCACCCTTTGGCATGTACTATTGTCACCATATAATCAATGTTATTTACTTCATCAATTGAGAAGTTTTTATTTGGTATGAACTGTGCTCAGAAGAGCTATTATACACCACTTTTATCCCTGATATTAAAATGTAACTTTTATTGTAATATAATATATTATATTATAGTAACTAGTGAGCTTTTGAATTAAAATTACTGCCTAGATTGCCACCAAGAACTTGTAACAGACAGGGCACTGAGCCACTGTGGGTGTGCACTCTCCACTAAAATGACTCACTACATGCCGTATATAAAGACTATTCCATATATCAGAATGCAAATGCCAACTGTAGTTCAACTGCTAAACACCAACATTCGTTAAATAGCTGTGCTGAAATAATTGCTCTTGGTTTATATCAGGCAGAGCTAAAAACATTAGGAGCCATCCCCCAACATGTTTCACCAGCTATCACTGGTGTCTTCAAACCATCCAAAGTACTGGTCCCATAGATTGTTCAATGCTGAATTTTGTTTTAATTTACCTGACAAGTCTTCTAATTTTTGTATGGCTTACCATTTGTACCAGTATTATTGGGGAATAAAGTGCAACATGAGGTGGGATCAACCAACACCTTACACCCACCACCTTTTTCTGCCAGTATCATGTCTAGCACCATCCTATTCTGGAATGTCATAATAGAATCAGCCTGCAATTGATCCGCTACCCCTTGTAAAGCATCTCTAGTATAGTTAACAAACCTTTGTTGATTATAGTAGATATAATTAATCCAATCTACATTTTTACTTACAGTGATAATAGAGATGATGGATTCAAAACCAGAGGCTACTTGATCCCTGGCCTTGAATTCATCGGGGACCCCTCTTGGGACCCCTATAGCGTCTATGTACACATGTGGGTCAAAGCTCCCTTTAAGTGTCCGTTTTGCCCTTAAGTTTACCCTTTTCTTGGGAAGTTCCGACTCTTCAAAGATATGCATGTTCATGATAGCTTTGGCTAAGGCACATTCCCCTTGCCAATTTCCTTCTAATCTGGATCATATCTTTCTATCTCCACATATCCAGTACACATCAGCAATTGAGAATACCTGATTTTGAGTTAGTGATTGATTGGTAGTACTATAATTTCCACAATACCCTTTGGTAAAATTTCCCAGCTGTCCACCAATGTTTCCACCTGTGTAACATGTGTAATTTCCTGGATATATGTATATACCAGCCCCAGGGTGAGGGGTCTTTGCTACAAGAGGGTATTTCTGTTTCCATTCTTCACAAATAGATTGGTTACTGGTGATGTTAGCAAATAGCTGGAGAAAACATTCCTCTATATTAGAAGGGAGTATAAGAGGGACAGTTCCTAAATGGGGTTTAGCAGCCCCACAGATGTAATAATTACTCTTATTTACAGAGGCTGCTGTATATTTCATCCATTCAAGCCATAAACTAGTATCAGAAAACCCAGTTTCTGCTACAAGAGCCTCCTCATATGTTGGGTCAGATATTGCCTACTGACACCCAGTATGTGCATCAATTACCCCAATAGAGATCAGTCACACAAATATAAGCTTGCCCATTCTTATAGTGGTTTCCGCATCTTGTGGCAGGACTGCACTTCATCAGGCTGCATAAACAGAAGGAGTAAGTGGCTACATGAGTATTAGAGGAATTGTACCAGAAAGTGGTGAATTCATCTTTCTGTGTGATAGCAACTTTAGCTTGGCTATGTATCAGAAAAGTTAATAAGATCTTTAGTGGCCCCATGGTCAGAATGGACCATCTGTGCCATTTCCCAGAATTGAGGGAGTGCATCCTGGTGGAGGTCAGAGCTGTCTGCTCCAGTTAGTACCTCACTTTGTCCGTTTTCGAGGTCAGGACTGTCTGCCCCCGTTATTACCTCCTTTTGGGGCGCCTCTTGTATCAACTTCACTCTGGTGGCCTGTATCCAGGTGGGTGTTTCATCTGTAAGAACTGCTGTATGGGTCATCAGGTCACTTGAGTTCAAGCAGTGCATTGAGTATGGGTGCTGGGCCTGAGGTGTGTGCGGCATACTTGATCTGTAGGAAGGGGTTGCTCAGGAGCAGGATCTCATACCCAGGCAACCTTTGGGCTAACATGTCCTGTGTGTGTATGCCTTTAAGAAGTCCTATAACATCATGTGTGGTGTACAGGATTGTATCACGTCCCATTGTCAGTGGGGTTGCAAGTTCAACCATCATTGCACAGGCTGCAAGAGATCTAAGACATGCTGACATTCCTTGGACAGAAGCCGGCATTACCTTTGAGAAAAATGCACAAGGACGCAACTTGCCTCCGTGATACTGGTTCAGCACACCCGCCATGGTTTTACAATTTTTTTGAGTAATATACGTGGAATGTGAGGTTGTAGTAAGGGAGGCCCAAACCTGGACTTGTCATTCAACATTTCCTTTGGCTATTTAATTAAGTCTGGCTGTTCGCTCGGTGTGGCTTGCCTCAGAACATTGTCTGCAGTAGTTTATCATACCAAGGAAAGATAGCATGTCTTTCCTGGTGTGCGGGGTGACCAGGCCCGCAACAGACTGGATTTTTTCTGTGCTGATTCTCCTTTCTCCCTTTGTGAGGACAAAGCCCAAGCACTCAACTTGCTTTTTACACCATTGCATTTTCTTACGTGACACCTTGTGTCCACATTCTGATAACCATTTTAACAAAGATACACCATCAGTAACATTGGCCTCCTCTGACATACTGTACAATAACAAATCATCCACGTATTGCAAGAGCACAGAACCCTAGGGGGTGGGGGCATGGTTTTAAACTGGCTTGGAGGACAATGCTGTACACTACAGGTGAATCAGCATATCCCTGGGGCATCCTGCACGGTGACTTGACGACCCTCAAAGGAAAAAGCAAAAAGGAGCCTAGTCTGCTTGTCAACCGGGATAGATAAGAAAGCATTTTTCAAATCTATCACGCTGAAACAGACAGCATCTGCAGGGATGGCTGAAAGCAACTGTGTCACATCCGGTATCAGTCCTACCCTGTTCTGTGTTTAATCTGTAAGTTGTCAGCACTGACTTGACCCAGAATGTGTGTCTATAACACCATCAATTATTAATTTCATATCCTCCTGTGTGTAATTTCTTCCTTTACAGGCTCTCTTGAGATATGTGATTGTGCCTAATGGTGCAGAGTTTGGCTTAGGACAATGTTTGATAATTCTGTTTATGTTCTCTATCTCTATGGGTTTCTTCATTAACTGATCCTCTATTGTCATGAAGGGGAATGTCTCATCATGGACATTATTCCTTAAACGTTGTGAGATGGGAGGAATTGCAAAACTAACACTCTGTGAGGGACCCTCTCCTCCCTCAGCTCCCAAATCTTCCCCCTGCACTAAGGTAGAAGTGGGTGACTCTGTTGGTGGGCTTGTTGCAGCTGCGACCCTAGGTGGACTATGTGGGGGTTGTACCTGCTGTTGTGGTATCAGTAGTGCGGGTGGTGCAGTGGGTTGTTGCTGCAGGCCAATATGAGCTGCATGGTTTTTTCCTGTGTAATATCAGTTTTCTTCTTTGCTGCTATGGTAGATCAGTAAAGAGAGTTGATGCAATAAGAGCCTCCGTGTCTTGTCATAAAATTCTTCTTCTGTAAAACTTTTCTTACCCACTGAACTGTCTGTATTGTTACAGGGGACTCTAGGAACTTGGTATGGAGGAGGTCTGACTGAAATTTGACTCTTTCTACCTTCTCTTAGGTCTGCCTCAAGATCATGTTTCTTTAATTTATCAGGCATTCTTTTAGGTGATTTAGTTTTCTTTGTACTCCTATCATACCAATGCGGCACAATTTCTAGTCACTGTTCCCCTCCCTTCTGCATATATGTTGTATCCCACTCAGGATCTGGTTCAAAGTGCGGCCAGGCAACCTTGTCCCCTAGGCACAACCCTTTGACCATATCAATGTGATAAGGACCATTGTCCCCGTCACGTGGAAGGACTACAGGCTTCCATTAATTCTGTCCAGCCCGCCAAATTATCTATCCATCGATTTATGAGGTAGTAATTTGTGGGGCTAACCCTAGCAACATATTCTTTATATATGTCTCTCCTACATTAGGGGGAGAGAAATCTAGCTTTGAACCTTGTCCACCCATAACAAGACACAATATAATGACAGTGGAGTATGTCTGTACACTTACCACCCAGACAGGATCTCCACACAATATAACAAATAATCTTATCACTCTATAACAATCAAAGTTATCTATGTGGGTCAAACCAAGGTAGATTAGTCTCCCTGAGACTTATGCTTTACTCACGTTAGTCTCCCTGAGACTTATGCTTTACTCACGTTAGTCTCCCTGAGACTTATGCCTTATTCATGTTAGTCTCCCTGAGACTTATGCCGTATTCACAGCATTACGTAGTACTCCAAGTACTGACTATAAACTCCCTGAGTCTATATTAAGGCTTTAACTATGTATCCCGGATACAAAAGTAAAACTTACGGATCGAGACGTGGCCAGTGCCCTCGGACCGGACAGGTGGACAAAAGGATGTCTTTCTTACTGGACGAGAGGATGACCTTCTCGATCCCGGATGAAGACCCCAAATTGAAAGGATTTGGACCTTCCTGGTTCCCTAGAATCACCTTGGTTTGAGCCTTACTGACGTCAGATGAGATATTTCTCAGCAGCAAATAAATGACAGACACATAACATATTTATAACAGACGCATAACATATAACAGACGCATAACATATTTATCACTGAGAAATACTCTAAATTTATTGAGGGTGGGGTAACATATATATAGCAAGGGGGAGGGGGGGAATCAACAACCAATAAAATGAAGACGCACATACTATATGAAAAGTTACTGTTACAAAGAAATTAACCTTTGCTACATTTCTTAGAAGTGAGGAACAAAAGGAAAATAATGGGATGTAGCCAGACTATCCACAGCTCTAGGCCTCAGACGCATAGTTTACAGTGTTAACCCTTCAGGCATGGCTGCTCCTCAATTCAAACCAGTGACCTTTCACTTGGGAATCAACCTAATAAGACACTGAGCTATTAGAGAATGTGAGAACAGATTGTAATTTGTAGTATACAAGAAAAAAAAAATCTTTGAAAAGAATCTGCATAACTAATCATATGCTAAATAGATGCAAGTCCAAGTTATGTATGAGATAGCCAAGATGATTGTCTATAACATGATGGTAGTCTGATGTTCGAAGCTGTAGTGGATGGTGAAAGTCTGAATGTCAAAAGTTCAAAACATTGTTACCCTTTTGCTCATCAGTGTAAATTAGGCTCATCCTCCAACAGTCTATGCACCTAAAGAGCTGCCGTAGATTTCTGGCTTCATTGGCCCAAAAATCTGGGGTAAATGAACATACATTTTTTAGTTTTTTGTGGTTGCTGGCCATGCCCCCTTCCTGCCCTTGCCTTACCTCCTTTAGGAAAGATGGCAAGGGTGGAATAAAACCGGGACATACTGTAGTTTGTGACTTTTTAACAGCACTTTTCAGGCACAAGGGAGGTGATATATCTCCCCCTTAGAGTAGAACATAAATGGACTAATTAAATGAGGCTTAAATACAGCTATCCAGGAATAAGGTAAGACTACCTGTGGTACTAAACATGGCAATACACATTAGTCTAAAGTTGATCAAAACAGACGATTTCAAACAAAACAATCATTCATCACATAAAATTTGGAAAGAACAATCATTTTGGGCTAGTTTCACATCTGCAACACAGCTCTCTGGCCAGCTTTTCCAGCAGAAAATGCCAGGAATAGGCAACACAAAAACTGTTGCATGCAGCAGTTTTTGTCCAGCCAAATACTGACATACTGTATTTGCCAGATCTCTGCTGGATCCCATTATAGTCAATGGGCTCTGGCGGGAAATCGGCACTATCAAGCAATTCCAGATCCAGAGAACTCTGGTAGGCTGTTCTCTGCAGAACACAGAGCGAAAAACTAACCTTGGCTGACCAATGACCAACAATCAAAGCCTAAGGGAATCCACTACAGCCTGCACTTTGGGTAAATGACTTTCCCAGTCGGTACTGTGGATGATGACATCATCTAAGTAGGCCGAGGCGTACCGATGAGGTCGCAGCACAATATCCATTAACCTTTGGAAAGTGGCAGGGGCGCCATTCAGGGTAATAAACTCAAAGGGTAATACCTTAAAATGATATAGGCTTTGCGGTGTAACAAAAGCAGTTTTTTCCTTGGCAGACTTCGTTAAGGGTACCTGCCAGTACCCTTTGGCGAGGTCTAACACAGAAAAATATCGGGCTTGGCCTAATTTCTCAATAAGCTCGTCTACCCGGGGCATAGGATACGCATCAAACTTGGAGACTTAGTTTAGCTTGCGAAAATCGTTAAAGAACAACAACGTTCCATCTGGCTTCGGTATTAAGACTATAGGACTGGCCCATTCACTTTTAGACTCGTCAATGACATCGAGTTTCAACCTTAACTGCACTTCCTCCGCGATGGCACGTCGTCGAGCCTCGGGTACCCAGTATGGTTTTATCATGTTGGATAAGGGAAGTGCGTCCAGGAAGGTCCGAGAACACATCCGTGTTCCGACTGATGAATTCCCTGGCTTACTGAACCTGTTTGGAGGAAAGGCTGTCTGAAATTTTTACTGTGGCTACTGCTTCACTTGCCTCAGACTGAGGGGCTGGACCCTTTTCCCCTAAAAACCCTGGCCGGGGGCTGTCATCATCGGAAGACTCCCGATCTTTCCATGGCTTTAGTAAATTCACATGGTACACCTGCTCTGGCTTTCGCCGCCCTGGCTGGTGTACTTTATAATTTACCTCCCTACTTTCTCGAGTACGTCGTAGGGCCCCTGCCACCTAGCTAGGTTCTTGCTGTCAAGGGTGGGTACCAGAACCAAAACCCAATCCCCCGGATTAAAGTCCCATACCCGAGCCTGACGATTATACACCCTACTCTGGACGTGTTGCGCTGCCTCCATATGTTCCCGGACCAGCGGCAGCACTCTTTCCATCCGTTCCTGCATCTGGGTGACGTACTCAATAACACTTTTGTGGGGGGTGGGTTGTTGTTCCCATGCTTCCTTGGTGATGTCCAACAGACCCCAATGGTGTCTGCCATAAAGCAGTTCGAAGGGCGAGAACCCAGTAGAGGCCTGGGGCACCTCTCGCACTGCGAACATGAGATAGGGCAGAAGCAGGTCCCAGTCCTTCCCATCTCTAGACACCACCCTTTTTAACATATTTTTTAAAGTTTGGTTAAATCTTTCCACAAGACCGTCTTTTTGCGGATGGTAAACGGATGTTCGTAACTGTTTTATATGCAACAATTTACAGAGTTCCCTCATTACCTTGGACATAAAAGGGGTCCCTTGGTCCTTCAGAACCTCTTTAGGCAGGCCCACCCGGGAAAACATCTCCATTAACTCCTTAGCTATGAGCTTAGCTGATATGTGTCACAGGGGCACCGCCTCCGGGTACCGAGTGGCGTAGTCGAGAATGACCAGAATGTGTTGGTGGCCCCTAGCAGACTTTGGTTTGGGCCCTATTAGATCCATAGCGATTTGCTCGAACGGGACCTCAATGATTGGAAGAGGTACCAGGGGACTACGGAAATGTGGCTGGGGGCTATTTATCTGACAGGTTGGACATGACTTACAATATTCTTCCACCTCTCTGAACACACTGGGCCAATAAAACCGCTGTAGTATGAGGTCCTGCGTTTTCTGCCACCCCAAATGTCCCCCAAGAACATGTTGGTGGGCAAGCTCCATAATGAGCTTGCGATACGCTGTGGGCACCACCAGCTGTTCAACAAGCTCAACCCGGATTTAGTTCACCCGTACAACATTTCCTGGTGAACAACAAAACGGGGAAATATTAACTCAGCCCCAGGTTTTTGGGGTTTACCATCAATGATCACAACATTCTCCCTGGCCCTGGTTAGGGTTTGGTCCCGTTGTTGCGTGGTCCCGAAATTTTCTCTAGAGACATGGAGGTCTGCCAATTCAGGTCCCGGTGGCAAGTCCTCCACGTCTCCCACCATTACACTCAGTGGGGTTGTCTCCCCCTCTATCACAGAAGTGGTGGTCACCCCTACCGCTGGCCCTTCGGACTCGGGCTCCCAGGATTCTGGCCTTCCACTGGAACCAGGCCACTCTGCTGGGGTTACCCCTGTCTAAGTCACTTTCACATCAGGCCACAGCGCCGGGAAACCTGGGAAGTCTCTCCCAATTATAAGTTCATACTGCAGTTTGGTGGAGACAGCCACCTCGTGGGTCCACTTGCCGGCCACTGTGGACAGAGACACCAGGGCGGTGGGAGAGTCCTTTAGTTCTCCGTGGATGCACACAACCCCAATTTTCGGCCCAGTATACTCGGCAGGCCGTACCAGAGCAGCTCTCACCAGGGACAGCAGACTCCCTGAGTCCAGCAGAGCCACCGCCAGAGTGCCCACCACTTCCACCTGACACAGGTGACTATTGTCTAACACCTCAGGTGTACCCGTTGCACACAGTTTTCTGGCGTACAATGAATGGCAGTAACCATAGTTCGTCTCCATGGGTTCTCCCCGATGTGGACAGTCGGCCATTATGTGGCCAGGCTCCTGACACCGCCAGCAGACTATCGGAGCCGGGTCCACAGGGGGTACATCCCAAGCAGGTTTTGCTGGTACCAGTCGTCGGGTCTGGGTTAGAGATCTCCTGGGTTTGACTGCCCCCCCCCCCCCAACAATCCATGCAGGTTTTTGGTGGCCTCATAGTGCTCCACCAGGTCGACCATCTCTAAGGCATTAGCAGGAGATACCTGGCCGATCCAGTGCTGGAGGGGGTATGGCAAAGCCCTCCAGAACATATCAGCCAACAGACGGTCCAGCATAGCAGTAGGACTTAGTACATCAGGCTGCAGCCATTTTTGCAATCTGTGCCACAGATCATAGTACTGCGGTCTGGCTGGTTCAGCTGCTTTAAAGTCCTACTTGTTGGAGACTGAACATTGTTTCATGCTATGTTATACATTGCTTGGTTCATTCATCTGTATAAATGATTGTAGTATTGAGTTTGACCACTAGATGTCGCTGTATACCAATACTCTATCATAGTGTTCTGTATGTTGACTATCTGTTAAAGCAGTTCCTGTTCTCTATTGTTCTTTATCCTCTATATCTGCTGTACTAATGTGAGCACCATGCTCTCTTCTGTAAGATTATTCAATACAAATGAATCCTGGTAAACTACAGCTATCCATGTATGTCTGATTACTCTCTGCATCATCTGCACCAGCCAACAAAGGTTATGGGCCCAGACAACGTGAATCATCAGACGGTCAGCACAGAGGCCTAGTCTTCATCTGCACAGTTTTTTTCGCTCAAGCTGCGGAAGAAATCTGCCCTGAGGTATCCAGGTGAGGTACATTAATCATGGCTAGCAACGCGGATCTTAAACTGGGGATCACTAAGCTAAATAGTGACAACTACCAGATGTGGAAGTTCAAGATGGAGATGTTGCTGAGCAAAGATGACACCTGGGATGTCCTCACCACAGACAGGCCGGATGTAGACAACCAGGAATGGGATAAGAAAAACAGGCAGGCAAGAGCCACAATAGCCCTACTGGTAGAAGATGACCAGCTCATTCACATAAAAGGGGAAGATACTGCCAAAGGTATGTGGAATGCGCTCCGCAGATTACATGAGAGCTCTAGCTTAAACAGCAAATTGTATTTACTAAGGAAGCTGTATCAGTCTAAGCTGGCTCCAGAAGGGGATATGCAAGAACATATAAGAGGCGTGCTAGAGATTGTTGCGCAACTCAGGGACCTCGGAGAGGAGATCAAAGATAACCATGTGACAGCAATACTTTTATGCAGCCTGCCAGAGTCATACAACCCTCTGATCAATGCATTAGAGACAAGATCTGAAACAGAACTCACATTACAGTTAGTCAAATCTCGACTTTCAGACGAATACAAACGCAGAAAGGAGCAAACTTCTCACAGGCAAGAGAGCGATGCAGGAGCAGCACTTAAAGCGACAGACACCAAGATGCCAAACTGGAAGGCCAAACTATGTTTCCGATGTAACAGAGCTGGGCATCTCAAGCGCGACTGTCCATTATGGAGGAATGAGCAGAGGGGAAAGATCCCAATCAGGCACTTATAACCATGATGAAAAGCAACGCACAAGCAGCATGGCACGGAACTTTTAAAGTGACAGATGCCGTCACCAACCACAAATGGTATATAGATTCCGGAGCAACAAGTCACATGACCAATGATAAAGAATTCTTCATAGAACTCAATCCAGAAAAGAAAGAAACCATATATCTTGCAGATGGGAGTTGTACAACTGCAGAAGGAACAGGGTATGGAATAGTCACTTGTAAAAATGAGGATGGGCAAGTGTTAAAAGTACCAATGATGGATGTATTGTATGTTCCCGGACTAAATGGGGGCCTTATATCAGTCAGGCGACTGGCAAGCAAAGGACTAACCACAACGTTCAAAGGTGACCAATGCACCATCCAAGATGGGGAAAGAGTAATAACAACAGCTAGAGCCGGTAAGCACCTTTATGAACTTGATGTTGTTGAGCAAGAAACAAAGCTCTGCACACATAAACACAAGAACTGTATTCATTTATGGCACAGACGTCTGGGCCACAGGCATCCTGACAGCATACAGGAGTTGGCCAGACGGGATTTAGTGAAAGGGTTCGAGTTAACAGGCTGCCCAAACACGCTAAGGTGTGAATGCTGCATCAAGGCAAAAGCCACCAGAGTAACCCCACCAAAGGCAAGTGAAAGCAGAGCAACAAGACCGATCGACCTAATACACACAGATGTATGCGGGCCCATGAGAACTACCACCCCAGGAGGAAATAAATACATATTAACTTTTATAGACGACTACTCAAGGTTCACAGTGACATACCTAATGAAACATAAGTCAGAAGTATTTGACAAGCTGAAAGACTATATTGCCAAAGTAAGCAATAAATTTCACAGAAAACCATTAGTACTCAGAAGTGATAATGGTGGCGAGTACACCGGGCTTCAAGTAGAGAATACACTCAGGGAACTAGGAATAGAACATCAAAAGACTGTCCCATATACTCCAGAGCAGAACGGGGTAGCAGAGAGGAAAAACAGATCCCTGACGGAAATGATCAGATGCATGTTGACTGATTCTGGACTCCCTGAAAAATATTGGGGAGAAGCGGCACAAACGGCCACCTACTTACAAAACAGATTACACTCCAAGGCAACAATCAAAACCCCATACGAGCTATGGCACAGTCGAAAACCGAGCATAGGACACCTCAAGGTATTTGGAAGCAAAGCTTTTGTTTACATTCCGGGAGACAAGCGCAGCAAGCTCCAAAATCGAGCAATTGAAGGTGTCTTTGTTGGTTATGCCGACAACACCAAAGGATACAGAATCCTAGACCCAAAGACTGATAAAGTGACAATCAGTAGCAGCGTAACATTTATTGAGGACCTGAGAAATGAAGTAATGGTGCCAGCCATGCCAAGAGCAGAAGAACCAAATAACGCTGAGCAGGTTTTCTTTCCTATGGAACAAACCCCTGAGAGCAACACAGTGTCACAGAAGAGACAGGAACAAACTGAACCAGCTAATGACCCTGAACCAAGACGCTCAATGAGGGAAAACAAAGGTAAACCCCTAACAGACTCTCGTACAAGGTAGAAACATCCTGCGTAAGAGAACCCACTTGTTGGAAAGACATAACACAACTCCCGGAGAGGGAAGCTAAGAGATGGATAAAAGCAGCTGAGGAAGAAATCACCTCACTACAGGACACACAAGCCTGGGTGCTAACGCAACTGCCGGCCACAAAGAGGGCAATTGGTTGTAAATGGACTTTCAAGATCAAGTACAACACTGATGGTACAGTTGAGAGATATAAGGCGAGACTCGTAGCCAAAGGATACTCCCAAAAATATGGAGAAGACTACGATGAGACATTTGCTCCGGTCGTCAAACACACCACAATCAGAGCTCTACTCACAGTTGCAACCACAAAACAAATGCTAGTAAAGCACTTTGATGTAAAAACCGCTTTCCTACACAGTGACTTAACAGAAGATATTTACATGGAGCAACCAGAGGGGTTTGTAGACCCACAAAAGCCCGAACAGGTGTGTAAACTTAAGAAGGGAATCTACGGGCTCAAGCAAGCAGCCAGAGCATGGAACATGAAGATTAATGAGGTGCTATTGAGAGAATCCTTTCAGAGGAGCAAGGCCGATCCCTGCCTGTACACCAAGAAGCTAAATGGTAGGTGGATCTTTGTACTCATTTATGTAGATGATCTGTTAGTATGTTATGAGCAAGAAGGGGATTGTTCCAGACTGCTGGAGGTCTTAAACATGGACTTTGAAACAAAAGATCTAGGTGATGTCAAACACTTCCTAGGCATGCAAATAGAAAGAGAAGAAGATGGTAGTTTTCTTATTAACCAGAGTCACAAAATACAGGAAGTAATTGAAACATTTGGGCTCAGTGACGCCAAACCAGCCAACACACCTATGGAGACAAATTATCTCAAGGAATTAAACAACTCAATTAACCCCTTGCAAAATGACTCACAATTCAGAAGGGCAATGGGGAAGTTACTATACATCGCTACAGTTGCAAGGCCTGACATAGCCACAGCAGTGGGATTCTTATGCAGAAAGGTATCCCAGCCTACCCAGATGGACTGGAACGCAGCAAAAAGGATCATACGCTATTTAAAGGGAACAATAGACTTTAAACTGAAACTTTCATCAACAGGGAAAAGTGGTCTGACTGGATATGTGGATGCAGACTGGGCAGGTGACCCCAGTGATCGGAAATCCACCAGTGGACACCTGTTTCTATTCAAAGACGGGCTCATCAGCTGGACCACCAGAAAACAGTCCACAGTAACACTGTCCTCCACCGAAGCAGAATACGTGGCAGCATCACAAGCAGGGCAAGAGGTAATCTGGTTGAGACAATTGCTGGAAGATCTGGATCAGAACCAGACAGAGTCCACGCCAATCTATGAGGACAATCAAGGATGTATAGCACTCGCACAGACAGAGCGGGTAAACCCGAGAACCAAACACATAGATGTGAGATATCACTTCTTAAGAGACCTGCAAGAGCAAGGACAGATGGATCTACAATATTGTCCCACTGAGGAAATGTTAGCAGACATCCTTACTAAGCCTTTGCCTGCAAAGAGACATATGGATCTAACAAGAAGAATCGGTTTGTCTAATTAAGCACTTCACAATGAGAAGGGGTGTTGGAGACTTAACATTGTTTCATGCTATGTTATACATTGCTTGGTTCATTCATCTGTATAAATGATTGTAGTATTGAGTTTGACCACTAGATGTCGCTGTATACCAATACTCTATCATAGTGTTCTGTATGTTGACTATCTGTTAAAGCAGTTCCTGTTCTCTATTGTTCTTTATCCTCTATATCTGCTGTACTAATGTGAGCACCATGCTCTCTTCTGTAAGATTATTCAATACAAATGAATCCTGGTAAACTACAGCTATCCATGTATGTCTGATTACTCTCTGCATCATCTGCACCAGCCAACACTACTGGTGCACTCGCTGAGCCCGGACCAACACGTTCAACCCTAGTCAGGGTAATCGGCAGCTTGGTCATCCGCTAGATCAAAAAACACCTGCTGCGGTCCGGATGCCAGGAATGGAGCGACCACCTCAGCCCACTGATCACGGGGTAGCTTCTCCCTCACGGCCACCTTTTCAAAGACCGCCAGATAGGTCTCAACGTCGTCCGAGGGGGTCATCTTTGGGATCGCCGCACAGACCGCTTTCCGGGCATCATGGACCTGGTGGGATGCTCCTGCTGCTTGTAAAGCCATCACGTGTTGCAATAGCAGCTGGTTGGTCTCCTGCTGCTGCTTGTTGGCCTCCCGCTGCTGCAAGTTAGCCTCCACAAGAGCTTTTACAACTGCTTCCATGTTGTCAGATAACACGGGTTGTAATTTTGCCGGCCTGATATAGGAAATACAGTCGTGCTCAGCAAAAACTAAAAACTTTCGGCGTTCACGCCAGCCTCACTGCGTATGACCGCATCCTCCACCAAATGTGGGAAATCGCTCTGGCAGACAGGCTTGCGGACGCAGTATAGAGGCAAAGTGCACAGTTCTTGAATCAAGCAGTAGTGTTTTATTCACACTCAGCAAAATAACAGTGTTGGTGCTTGTTCACACACAGCAAAACAAAAATACAGGAAAAGTTCACCTGTAGGATTTAGGTGTTAGTTCACACCCGGCTGACAGCTCAGCCACAGAAAAGTCCAGGTGCAGGCTTCCATGCAGTCTGTACGCCTGCTTGCAGACTTCCACTCCCAGCACTGAGAGCTCCACAGCGTCACTGGCAGATGGAGGATAATCCACACAGCTGCTAGTGCTGGTTGCCTTTTTAAAGCCTGCCAAAACCCAACCTGGAACGTAGGGACTAGTCACCAACCCAGCACTTTGACTACTCCCAGTAAGAGCCGGCCAGGATCTGCTTTACAGCCATACTAACTATCAAGGTATCAAACAGCACTATCTGCTGCTGACACACAAAACAGGCTCTTACCTCACTGAGGCCAGGAACCTCGGTGACACATAGCTTCCGTCAATGACGGATCCTTGCGCTTCCTACATTATCTATATTTATGTACCCTTTGCACTGTATGTGTGTACTGTGTGTACTGTACTGTACTGTATGTGTGGCATTCTCTTGTGGTAAGAGATGAAATTTTTGGATTTTATGCCACATTTATTTGTGTATACTTCTTATTGTTACATTAGTGGCCTGTGACCTCTGCTTCCCCGCTAATTTGGGTGGGAATGGGTACTGCTCCCCTCACCCTGTGTCCATTACAGGTCCAGTGCCCTGGCAGCGGGCCCATGCACCAGTGTCTTGTGTGTCTATTGGGGATAACCTTCATTGAACCTCACTTCATTCTGCAGTATTGCAAGGGTTAAGCCTTCCTTTTGTTCTGTGTGCAGCTGCTAGGACGCTCCTAATGTGTTAACCAGCTTCTGCCATATATGCTGTGGTGTTTGTCTCATTCCTTGCCTAAGTAATAAGTTAACTAGTCTGCTAATTCCTGTTAAGGTGTGCTGTATCTGATTGTCTGCCCATGTACTGATTTCTGCATGATTTCTGGATTCTGACCGTTTACTACCAGACATGATCCCTGCCAAACTACCATATTGACTCTTTGCTACCGGCCCTGACCTCAGACACATTTCTCGGATTTGCACATACTCTGCCGGCCCTGACCTTAGCCTTTTAATGGGTCAGCAGCCACAACATGGAGACTACTCCAATAGGTAGCAGCCTGGTGCATTCTCTTCAGAAAATACCAGGTCCCTGTATAGGGGTTATAGGTTGAAAACCAGGGAGCTGCCAGGATAATGCCCTCAGATTTTCCCAAAGCCAACAACTGCCTGTAACACTTATGAATTAGGTTATATTCATATATGAATGTCATATATACTTTTTCTTGTTGACAAGGATCATAGTAATAGATACTAATAATCTATTCTGACTTATTTGTATCTATTACTATGATCCTTGTAGTGGGTGTTGGAGCTACTTTTCTTCCATTGTTTTCCCTTTTTAAATCTTTATTTCAGTATTAAAAAGCAGAAACATACATGATAATTCCAAGAAATTTTAAAAGCAGTATCATAAAATACATATTTCCACATAAATGAAAAAACAATTATACCCCCAGCCACTCCACCAACCCCCCCCCCCCCCTAAAAAAAAAAAACTCTCTCTCACCCCTTCCTGCCGCCCCAAAGGACCCCCGCCACCCCAAATCAGACCACATTCACCTACCATCTCTTCCACCTTTTCACAAACACCTTAATTTGTCTACGGAACTAGGGATAGTTTCTCACAAAACAATACAGATTTTACTAAATTCTCCCACATCTTAATTGCTTCCATTTACTTGTACTTTTTCCTTGACTATTTAATTTGTGTGTCTTATCGGGGTATGTACTGCAATGAGACTGTTAACGTTTGAAATGGCTCCCTAGTTTGTGTTTTCAATTAATTTCAACTATGACCAAGTAATGGGGGTTGTTATTTTTTTATTTTTGGGAGGGAGGTGTATACTGTTATTTTGTGACTCCAAAAAATTAAAATATTATCTACAATATTGTACAATATTTTTTTCACATTGATATATACCAAAAACCCTGAATGTCGACATCTTTCTTTAGTATTTGTATAAATGGTTCTATTATGAGGAAGTATAACAAGGGTGACATCTATATAATCCTGAATTAAACTATAATGACGGCCCATACGTGTTTTTCATCGGAAGTACGGAAGTCACAAATGGACTTTAAGGCTGCATATACACCTTACTAAAGTGGTGCAGGTTTAGCCCAGCACAGGTGTTTGAAAAGTTTTTAAAGGGCCACCTCTTTGACTTCAGAGCCCAGAATGAGCAGGAATTTGAATATAAAAATTATACATTTTACTGAATCTTTTCCCATAAAATTATACATCAATCTGCTTAACTCCTGCTGTTCTACAACATGCTGCCCACAGGTTAGACAGCATATTCACAGTGACAGGTTCCCTTTAAATAGTACTAAAGCAATCACAGTGTTATATAGAATATGAATAAAATGTATGTATTCACAGCCTGACAGACGTATTTAAAATAAAATAATAATCTTTTATTTGTACTTCTTATTAAAAATCTGAGAATTAGTTCAAAACTGACGTGAACCAGGTGTACAGGCTACTAGGCTAGTGCTATGTGGATCGGGATTATTGTATGAACATACACACATGCACCTAGCCAGAAATGTATCATGTGTCTCATCACTTGTCCTTGATAATGAGACACACCATTGTGAGAACACCATAAAGTCTAGCCCGGTCAGTGAGAGGGGACCACAATTGTGCACTGTACTATCCCTTGTAGTTTAATATCCTTAGGGGGTAGGTGATTAGTATGCACAAGTAATATGCTAGACCAGTGAAAACTGTGTGCAAAACCAAATTCTTCAAGAACTGAAAAAAGAAGAGTTGAATGCTTTAGTAATATAAATCTAGGTTTCCTATGTTTTTTATTTTTAAAAAGCCTTCTCATAATAAAGGGGTTTCCCATCTGAGACATTGTCAGCATATCACTAGGATATACCATCAATCTTACATCTGATTTCAAACTGTTAATAGCATCTATGTCTAAGTATTTTTTTATTTAGTTTGCTTTAATATTAAAGAAAATCTTCTATAAATGTTAGGAAATTAATTAGTACAAAATTCTGGGCCAAAAAAACAAAACGATGTTCAGAGTTGGACATACACTTTAAGGATGCATCTTGTCATCCAGCTGCCCTCACTCTCTGTTCTATTTCCTCCATGCCCTGCTCACTATGTTTCTTTTATCAGATGCCATTTTTTAAAAACTAATAGCAAAGAAAATGCAAAACTCCAGAGAAAACGGTAAAGCTGTTTCTTGTAGTTTATATTCATGAAAAGGGCATCGGATTGCTGAATACTAATTCGGTGTATGATAAAGATATTTGTATAAACTTTGTTTCATGTTCTATGAGAGTCATAATGTATTTATGGAGTTTCTTGTTATCATTTAAAAGTTGGTTTTCGGATGCTTATTAGTAAGACTATCTTTCCATAAAAAGTTAATCCGATCCATTGTTTAGTACGAATTATAATATTCTATATACAGGGAAACTTTGTATTCAGAATGTAACCCTACAGATGTAAGGCCTATTCATCTGGCACTATTATATATAATAGCATGGCCTTGTCTATACAATACAGAACTATACAATGACATTATCACCAATAGACTAATTGCATGTTATGAAAACACTGGATTCCCATGCTGCTAATGCATGCACATGTTGTATGACAGCCATGGCAACAAACCTCACAAAATAACAATGAAAATACCATCTTGCTACAATGTATTCTCATTCTGTCACAGCTGCACACAAATGGATCCTATATGATACACTTTCAAAGTTATGATGGACAAAACATTTTACTATAATTATTTGCAGCCGCTCAAACTTACAGCTAGCTACAGCTAAAAGAAATGTGGAAATACTTATTTATTTATTTATCTGGCTAGTATGCATTTTCATTTTAGCATTTTAATATTTCTGGTTTAAAGGATCTTGCTGACCATGCAAACAGAACAGATTTAGGCAACTGTTGTCAGCTGAGAACTGGCCTTAGTTCAACCATTTTTTCCATATTTTATCAATTTTTTCTGCTCTCTCACTATGTCTCTCGGACTTTCCTTCTAGTTAAATCAAATTAGCAACTGCTTCTTGCCACTGTCCCACTGTAGGAGCATCTACATTTACCCATTTCCGAAGTATGAGAAGTATAGCTTAAAATAGTATTGTGCCTAAAACCAACTGTATCTCTTTTTTTAATGTTAAATGTTCTGTAGCTCCTAATACACAAACTACTGTATCTTCAAAAACTTGAACACCCAGAAATTCTAATACAAGTTCTGCAATTTCTTTCCAGTATCTAAAAAGTTTAGAACACCTCCAAAAACAGTGTATAAGATCCGCCTTCTCTCCTTTACATTTTGAGCACTTATCAGAAGTTCTCACACCTATTTTCTTTAACACCCAGGGAGATCGAGGTAACCTATGGACTATAAAAAACTGGGACATCTTGTGTGAGGCCCTTTCCGATACCATAATATAACTTCTAAGAGCATCATTCCATTTTTCTTCCGTAAGAAACGGGAGGTATTTTTCCCATTTTCCTCTGGCAAGTATTATAATCGTTTTTGTTTTTTTCTTCCATCAACATCCCATATCTTTTTGCCGTTATTCCTCTTTTTTCACTTCCATTGGTGAATTTATCTATTCTTCCTGATTGTTCCGTTCTATATTTATCTAGCTTTATCGATGTCCTCACTGCATTTTTAAGCTGAAAATATTTATAAATATCCTTCAGTTTATCTTCCTCAAATACTTGTCCTAGATATTTCACCCCCTTTTTATCCCAATCTATGTAAGGGCAATTCCTTTAAATTAATATTTTTCCACATAGGTGTATACTGCAAATAACCTTTAACATCTAGTGTTTTTTTAACTTCCACCCATATATATTCCATTAAATTCAATATTCTATTTTCTGTAGTGTTTTTCCCCAACATTTCTGACTACAAAACCTCTAAGTGATTCATTTCCCCTCTCCAACCCGTTTTCATTAATTCCTCCCTTCCCACCAACCCATTTAAACTTCCTTTTATCTGACTATATTGTATGATTAAATAATAAAAAAAAACGATTAGGAACTGCTAATCCACCCTCTTTTACTGGGAGCTGAAGCACTTCTCTCTTTAACCTAGGAATAGCACCTTTCCAAATAAAATCCCCCATTAAACTATCTAATAGCCTAAATATTTTCTTTGGCAACCTCATTGGGGCGTTTTGTAAGACATACAGTATTTTTGGAAGAAAAATCATTTTTATTAAATTCACCCGTCCCTGAATTGATAGTGGTCATTTTTTCTAGATATGTATTTTAGTTCTAAGTTCTTTTATTAAGGGGAGTACGTTTAACTTTTTATATTCTTCTATATTTCTGAAAATTTGTGTACCTAAATATTTAAAACTCTCGTGTTTCTCAAGCATGTGCACCCTAAATCCATTCTGTAATTGCCCCTTCCCTAATAGCATCATATGGGATTTCCCCCAGTTAATGTTTAAGCCTGAAAAAACCCAAAATCATCTATTATACCTATTACTCTATTAAATTCATCCCCTGTGTTGTGCATAAATAATAAAAAATCATCTGCATACATTGATAGTTTTTCATTTTCTTCCCCATACTGGAAACCTTTAATCTCCCTATCATTTCTTATTATACATGCCAGGGGTTCTATTTCGATGGCAAATAGTAATAGGGAGAGAGGACATCCCTGCCTGGTGCCCCTATAAAGGGCAAAAGGCAGGGACAGGCTCCCATCCACCATCACCCTAGCCCTCAGGTCAGAATATATAAGTTGAATCCATCTTATAAATCCCTCCCCTATGCCTACCTTCTTCATAACTGCCCATAAATAGTCCCACTCAATACAGTCGAATGCCTTTTGGGCATCTAATGAAAGTATGGCTTTCTCGCCAGTTTCTGTTTTATTGGCTTCAATATTGAGGTACAGCCTTCTTATATTTGAATATATCGTTCTTCCGGGTATAAAACGTGTCTGATCTTCATGAATTATATCTTTGATCACCTTAGAAAGCCTACCCACCAGAACCTTTGCTAGTATTTTTACGTCCGTATTTAGCAATGATATTGGTCTGTATGAGCCCGGATCTAGTTGTTCTTTACCCTTTTGTTGGAATTAAAGTAATGATTGCTTCTTTCATTGAGTCTGGTAAATCGCCTATTTTTTGGGCCTCACACAATGTCGCTCTTAATTCTGGTATTAACACCTGTGCAAAGGTCTTATATATTTCAAAGGGGAGTCCATCACACCCTGGTGCTTTTAGTGGTTTCACTGTACTCAAAACATCTTCTATTTCTGAAATAGATATTTATTTTTCCAAATATTCCTTTTGGGCCTTAGAGATCTCTCTCAACACAATCTGATCCAGATATTGGTCCAGATCTTTTTTTGTATACTGTACCCTAGACTTATACAATTCCTGAAAGTACCCCACAAAAACTTTTTTGATGCTATCGGGTGAACTAACTATTTAATCGTTTTTATCTCTAATCGCCCCTATCCATGATTTCCCTCTCAGAATTTTTACTATACCTGGTAAGATTTTCCCAACCTTTTCTCCCTCTGAGCCAAGCTGAAACCCTTGAAAGAGCAATTCTTTCCTAGTTCTCTCCATCTGGTATAACTTTACCTTTTCAAGTTATTCCTCCCATTTTTTCTTATTATTTCCAGTGGGGTGCCTTATGCATGCTACTCTTGCTTCTTCAAAAAAAAATTCCAATAAGTTACCTTTTTCTTTAGTAATTTTTTTCCAGTAATTCACCTATTTAAACAGAGATCCTCTTAAATATGCCTTGGCGGTATCCCAAGCTATCAATTTATTAGTGGAGTTATTGTTCTCCTGAAAGAAATTCTTTAACTCCACCAATATACTTTCTTTATCTAGTATTATCGATAGCCACTGGGGGTTAAATTTAAACAATGGCAAAAGTTGCTTTCTGTTCAAATCCAATTCCATTACCAGAGCACTATGATCGGATAAAGCCATAGGCAAATACTTTATCTTAATCCTATTTTGGGACATTAACTTTTTATTATTCAAGACCATATCAATTCTTGACCACGTTTGGTATGATTTAGAATAACAAGAATACATGCTTTCTTCCGGGTTCAAATAACGCCAGGCATCTACCCAGTCAAATTCCAAGGCCAGTTTAAACAAATCTACATTTTGTATATTAGCTTGTAACTTATTAACATCTTACTAATAAATAACAGTATACTTACTATTATAACAGCATACAATGTCAATCAGCTGCTTCTAAGGCTACCAGGATATTGGCATGTATTAAGCAAGGCATGGACTCGCGGAGCAGGGATTTAATATTACCACTTTATAAACCTCTGGTACAGTCGCATCTGGAATATGCAGTTTAGTTCTGAGTACCAGTCCATAGAAAGGATGCCCTGGAGCAGGAAAACGTAAAAAGGAGAGCAACTAAACTGATAATGGGCTGTTCTATATAAAATCACCTCAAAAGACACAGGGACACTGCCTTTGACTGGAGAAAAAGTTCAGTCTCCAGAGGCGTCAAAGCTTCTTTACTGCAAGAAATGACATGAATGCTTATGAAAATGCCAAAATCTGAATCTTACTTCCTTTCTGGGATCCACGTCCCTACCTATCCCTTGGTTGAACTTGATGGTCTTTTTACAACTGTATTAACTATGCATCTATATGTTTCAATGCTGTGGGATCTGCAGTATCCCAGCCAAATGTATGACAAAAGAGTATCTTTTTTGGAACAAATCAGTTAAAGTCTACGAGCAGGTAGATGTATATTAGCGTGTTTTATTTTGTAATGGAAAAAAAAAGTCTCAATGATGTAGAAGATATATATGCCAAATTTCAAGAAGATTGGATAATATTTAGAGGTTGCACACTTTGATCAGTTTTGTAAAAGTAGGCAAAAAATACGATCTTTCAATGTTAATTACTTTTATTGGTAAAACTAGAAATCACAAACTTAAAATAATATTAAAATTAGACATTAAGATTAATAGGTATTATGATAGGCGCAAACGTGTGTTATATTAATCAACTTTGAACGATGCAATCCCTTCTTTTGTTAGCTTGGTGACGACTTTTCTGTGATGCTCGACTACCCTCAACAAGAATTGTTTTTGTTGTTCGTCCCTGACCGATTCATTAAACTTATTTACCAGAACAATTCCTCTTTCTGTGGTATCATTGACCACCTTAAGAACGTTCACATGGCTTTTTAGAGAATCACTACAGTATTCTGTGGATGCCAAACAATTCAAAGAACGTCTTTGTTTTATTAGTAACAAAATGGCTCAGGTCTTTTACCCTCTAATTGTTTCATTTCCTTTTTCTTTGCAGGTTTAGTTTCTAAATTTTTAGTCATACTTTCCTTAACAGCCTGAGTAATACGTTCATCCAAAAAGACAATCCTACGTTTGTTTCTGACAGATACCAAAGGTGTCTCTTAGCAACTGTGAGAGCACTTTTTTTTGACGTCTGCATCTGGGTAAGTGCTCAGAAGCTGTAGCATATTGCCTCGTGTCATAAGCGAACATATATGAGGCTGACAAAATTTGCAACCCGTTTCATTCCTTTCAACTCTCGTTGAGGAATATTCAACTGTTTAGTGAATAGGACAATTTTAAGTGCATACAGTATATTGCCTTTTCCATCCACCTTGCTTTATGCAGAGCCACTGGGATCCTGAAACCTGAAGTAGTTTTTACACTAACCTCCTAGGTACAGGAGTGAGAGTTGTAATAAAAGTGATCAATCTTTGCAACCTCTAAATATTATCCAATCTTCTTGAAATTTGGCATATATATCTTTTACATCACTGAGACTCGGGGCGTAAGCAAAGTCATGTAAAAATCACATCTTTGGAAAAGTGAAACACCCTAATGTATATGTTTGGAAATTTTTCTTGTGTATATTCACACAGTGCAGTTTGGGTATATTTCGTGCTTGGCAACCATACAACGAGAACCACACATGATTATAACACTAATTGGTAAGCTATGACAGGGTAAGCTCATTAACATTTTAAAACAACACAATATAAGGTAAAACCGCATGAAGTTCTTGTTGTGCCATTCTCTGTTAGGTGGCAAGAACCAAACCTCAACGGTACCATGTGAATAGACCTTTAGAAAGCCTCATATTTATTTACCACGATGCCTTTGTGATTAGGACATGTCATTTTACTACAAGATGAAAGAGAACTAAGAATATCAGAATAATACTGAACAGGAACTTCTGTTATATTTATTAGACTATGTATCTAACCTTTTGATTTCCTGATGATTATTTCTAGAGATAAGCGAATCGAAGTTGACAAAATGGAATTCGATCCAAATTTCAGGAAAAGTAGAACTAGAAGTTCAGGGAAACGATAGAGATGAATCATTCCACAGTATTGAAGCAGATCAGGGTTCAGTAGGGGAGTTTACAGCCTGGGTAATAGGAACAATCCTATTACACCTTGCTGCACTGACTGCGGATCCAAATTGTCATTATACAGCTCTGTAATTCCAGCAAACCGTTCTTGTTATTGGCCTGCAAGTGTTGTTTGATACAGCCATTGACAGGGTTTATTATAAGGAAATATTTCTATGTCTTATTTGCCCTTGTGCGGTGCAGTTATATGTTCTAAAGCATTTTTTTGCTTGCATTAATGGGAAAAAAAGGGGCTTAATAGCCGTTGTGTGGTGAAGTGAAAAAATTACAGCCCTTTTTGGCATTAATTAGTGGCAAAAAAATATATGTTATTTGCCATTCAGCGGTGCAGTTATATGTTCTAGATCCCTATTTGGTGTGTATTAGTGGCACAAAAATATTTATTATTTGCCGTTCAGCGGTGCAGTTATATGTTCTAAAGCCCTTTTTTGGCGTGTATTAGTCACGCAAAAATATATATTTGCCATTCAGTGGTGCAGTTATATGTTCTGAAGCCGTTTCTGGCGTGTATTAGTGGCACAAAAATATATATTATTTGCCGTTCAGCGGTGCAGTTATATGTTCTAAAGCCCTATTTGGCGTGTATTAGTGGCAAAAATATACATATTATTTGCTGTATAGCGATGCAGTTAAATGTGCTAAAGCCTTTTGTAGCATGTATAAGTGGAAAAAAATAAGGGCCTATTTGCTGTTCAGCGGTGCAGTTATATGTCCTAAAACATAGTAACATAGTAAGATGGTACATAAGGCCGAAAAAAGACATCTGTCCATTCAATTCGGCCTGTCATCCTGCTAGTTGATCCAGAGGAAGGCAAAAAAACTGTGAGGTAGAAGACAATTTTCCCCACTTAAGGGGAATAAAAAATTCCTTCCCGACTCCAATTAGGCAATCAAAATAACTCCCTGGATCAACGACCCATCTCTAGTAGCTATAGCCTGTAATATTATTATACTCCAGAAATACATCCAGGCCCCTCTTGAATTTCTTTATTGTATTCAACATCACCACCTCCTGAGGAAGAGAGTTCCATAGTCTCACTGCTCTTACCGTAAAGAATCCTCTTCTATGTTTGTGTGCAAACCTTCTTTCCTCCAGCCGCAGAGGATGTCCCCTCGTCACAGTCGCAGTCCTGGGGATAAATAGATGATGGGAGAGATCTCTGTATTGACTGTACTGATATATTTATACATAGTTATTATTAGATCTCCCCTCAGTCGTGTTTTTTCTAAAGTAAATAACCCTAATTTTGATAATCTTGCAGAGTACTGTAGTTGCCCCATTCCCGTTATTACTTTAGTTGCCCTCCTCTGAACGCTCTCCAGCTCTCCTATGCCTGCCTTGTTTACAGAAGCCCAGAACTGTACACAGTACTCCATGTGTGGTCTGACTAGCGATTAGTAAAGTGGTATGTTCTCATCACGGGCATCAATGCCCCTTTTGATGCAACCCATTATCTTATTGGCCTTGGCGGCAGGTGTCTGACACAGTTTTTTGCAGCTTAGTTTGCTGTTTATTAAAATTCCTAGATCCTTTTCCATGTCAGTGTTAGTATGCACGGGTGACTTGCATTATTCCTTCCCATGTGCATAACTTTACATTTGTCAGTGTTAAACTTCATCTGCCACTTATCTGTCCAGGCCTCTAATCTATCCAGATCCCTCTGTAGCAGTATTTTGTCCTCTTCAGTGTTAATTACTTTACATAATTTAATGTCATCTGCAAAAATTAATATTTTACTATGCAATCCTTCTACAAGATCATTAATAAATATATTGAAAAGAATAAGGCCCAGTACTGACCCCTGAGGTAACCAATTAGTGACAGTGACCCAATCTGAGTGTGTACCGTTAATAACCACCCTCTGTTTTCCTTCACTCAGCCAGTTACTTACCCACTTACAGACATTTTCTCCCAGTCCGAGCATCCTCATTTTATATACTAACCTTTTATGTGGTACAGTGTCAAATGCTTTGGAGAAGTCCAGATATACGACATCCATTGATTCGCCGCTGTCAAGTCTAGAACTTACCTCATCATAGAAACTGATTAAATTTGTTTGGCATGACTAATCCCTCATGAAACCATGCCTTCAATCAGATTCCCCACAACATATGTTAAATTTACCGGCCTGTAATTTCCGGGCTCTGTTTTTGGACCCTTTTTTAATATTGGCACCACATTTGCTATGCGCCAATACTGTGGAACATTCCCTGTCAGTATAGAGTCCGCAAATCTCAGAAATAAGGGTCTGGCTATGACATTACTTAATTCTCTTAGGATACGGGGGTGTATGTCATCCGGTCCTGGTGATTTGTCTATTTTAATCGCAGTTGTACTTCTTCTTGGGTCAGACAGGACACTTTTAATGGGGAATTTATTTTTACATTCAGCATTTTATCTGACAGTTTATTTTTCTCAGTGAATACATTGGATAAAAAAATATTTAACAGCTTTGCTTTCTCCTCGTCGCTCTCTGCAACTCCCCCCTCATTACTCTTTAAAGGGCCGACACCTTCAAATTTATACTTTTTAACATTTATATAATTGAAGAACATTTTAGGGTTAGTTTTACTCTCTTTGGCAATTAATCTCCTGGTCTCTAGTTTGGCCGCTTTTATTTGTTTTTTACATGTTTTATTTTTTTCCTTATAGTTTCTCAGTGCTTCTTCGTTACCCTCCTGTTTTAGTGATTTATATGCTTTTGTGGCGTTTCAAAATGTCAGCTGTATACAATTACACATCTGTGAGGTGACTTGTTGAATCAGACATTCTCCACTTACAGTTTACGCATCAGACACCCAGGAGTTAATCAAGTAGTGTTTAATCTGGAGATTGTATTACAAGATATGCAGGGAATCCAGATGGTAAAATAATTATGCCAACAATATTCTCCTTGCTAAGAAGATGAGATACTACTCAGATTCTCCTCAGGTTCTCCTCAGATTCTCCTCAGAATCAGAGCACACAAAACAGCAATGCATGACAGGGAAAACAGGAAGTGGCTAGACTGAACCAACTAGAAGCTGAAACAGAGGGGGGAGGAGAAGAAAGGAGCATACCAATACACAATGCAAGATACTGAAACAGAACACTCCCCGTCTGGTATCGGTGGATACCACTATGTATATGCATACAATGGAATTGTATAAAATAACAATTAATAATGTCCATAAACCTGATGAATAAACAGATGAATAATGTCCATAAACCTGAAAAGTAAACATGCAATGTACATTTATTCAAACCAAAAGAGGATATTTCTTCATTTTAGGCCATAGAGCTAATACTGGAAACAGTCTTAGAAGATGATGAGTATCTTTGGTAGAAGGAATATTAACATGGAAGTTCTTTCCATCCGAACTGGAAACGACTTTAGTAATAAGTCCAGTAGGCCAGTCGAGACGATCAACTTGTTTGTCTCTTAACAGAACAAAATCTTCGTCCTTTAAATTAGGCCTTGGTTCTTGCCACCTTCTGTGTTCTTGCAAGAGGCAGAGCTACTTTCTTCTCCACTTTTCCCAGAACCGACTGGTGAGATGTTGTACCTGCTTCTATTGAAACTTATAAAAGTTGTGCTCTTTGAAAACGCCAGATGGCACAGGAATATTTCCTATCTTTTCTAGTTTATTCTTAAGTGATCTTTTATGCACCCCAGATGTGGATTTCTTCTTTTTTACTACAAGAGATTGTGGGGCGTGGCCTGACCTGCATGGCGTGAGGAAGCAAGGGTGAAGAGCTCCTCCAGGATCCTGTAGTTTTACCCTGTCTGTAGCCCTGTTTGATCGCCCAGTGGCTGGCCTGCTACACACTGACGACCGAGTGGCCCTGTCTGGCGGTTGTGAGGAGGAAGAGAGTGCGTGGACGCTGCGGACCGGTGCCGGGAGACCTGAGTGGCAAAGGCGGTGCGGTGTAGTGGCCGTCTGTAGATCGAGACGGGCGGAGTTGAAGAGAGCTCCAGGACAACGGGCGGATCGTTCACCTGAGATATACGGGTACTGGCTGCCCAGGACTGCGCTGTGCCCGGAGTGAGAGGCGGCTGAGAGGCGTTGAGGAGGACACGGCTGGAGCCCGGAGACACGTGGCGGGCGCCATCTTGAAAGGCAGAGCAAGGAGCTGCAGCGGAGGTAGGAGCGGCTCCCCACAGTGCGCGCTAATAGAAGGCCTGAACGGGAGCGGACAGTAAGCTCCGGGAGGTCGGACAGTACCCCTGCACTAAGTGGTGCTTTTGCTGTATAGTGTCCTGCTGCTACACCTTGTAGGACCCTGTTAAACCCCCCCCTGGACTCTGGGACGCTTACACTTGACACCCCTGTTGTCTCCACTTTATGCCGCACTAGATAGATATTGTGGACACTGCTGCTGTGATCTACAGCTTTGGAGCTAACAGTTGCCCGGTCTACACATCTTAAAATCTACGTCTCGTTCTCTGCTTTTGATTTTTATGGGTCGCAAAACCAGTACACTTCTCAGATAATGAAGGCAATTGCTACGTGTCAAGCAACACTTCTTGCGAAGATTGATCACGTGCAGTCAGACCTCAGCTGCCTCCGACATGATTTTGATAAGATCCGCGAGAGAGCGGCAGAGGTGGAAAGGAGAGTGAGCGACGTGGAAGACGTGGCCCGGGCTGGGGACGTCAATATTCGTCAATTGCAGCAACAAGTTAAACTTCTACAAGCCAGAGCAGAGGACGCAGAAAACAGAAGTAGAAGGAATAACGTACGCATATTGGGTTTATCCGAAAGAGCAGAGGGGAGTACTCCTGAATTATTTGCGGAACAGTTGATTAGGACTGTTTTACCATCGGCGGTCCTGTCTGATTGTTTTGTCATTGAAAGAGCCCACAGGGTTCCTACGAAACCACTGCCCGCGGGGGCGCCAGCCCGACCTTTCATCATGAAGGTCCTTAACTACCGCGACAGAGATGCCATCTTATCTGCAGCCCGTCAGAAGGGTAACGTCTCTTATGAGAATACCAGATTATCCTTCTATCCAGACTTCACGTCCGAAGTTCAGAAGAAGAGACGACAATTCACGGAAGTTCGGGCTCGCTTGAGAGGTCTCAACATAAAGTATGCCATGTTATACCCGTCCAGACTACGCGTCCAAGATGGAGAAACAGTTCGCTTCTTCGAGTCCCCTGAAGCGGCGGTGGATTGGATCGAGAGACTGCCAAATGCGAGACCTCATCGCTGACCGGAGGCGGACTACACCGTAGATATGAGGGACTTTCATTCTATCTCCCACTGATGGGGGGTAGTGTTTCTCTTCCATAGTGTTTAAGTGCTATGATTATGGGTCAGTTGCTGGGCGGTCCTAGTTGGAGTGAGGAGCTCAGCTGTTTGGGTTTAGTTCTTCTTTGTTAGTAAATTTATACTCTCTATCCAGTAGGGATAGGTACGCCACTAATGTAGTGTCTCTCCCGAAGAGTTGGGAGCCGCATTACATTCGAGTTTAGTTCTGGGCTAAAGCTCATCCAGGTTGGGGAGGATAGGGCAGGGAGGGGGGCTTAGTTGGGATGCACTTTATTCTTTTTTCTATGTGTGTCATGGTGTGTCTGAGTGTGTATGGTGGCTCCTCCACGGGTACTCGGGCATATACGCCTTTCTATGGTGGTGTGATGGCGTTAGTTAAATTACTTTCCTGGAATGTCAGGGGTCTAAATGACAAGCTCAAACGTTCTCTAGTCTTTAACTATCTCAAAAAGTACTGTCCAGATATTGTGTTATTACAAGAAACGCATTTATGTGGCCGGAAAGTTCTGGCTCTTAAGCGTCCATGGGTGGGTTCGGTATTTCATGCTGTGTATTCTAATCGGGCGAGAGGGGTGTCTGTTTTAATTGCTAAAAGCCTTCCTTTCAGTTTACTATCGGTTCACACTGATATTTCAGGGAGATATGTTTTGATACATGCCTGCATAAGAGGTATGCAGTACCTGCTCATAGGGATTTATGTGCCGCCTCCTTTCCATAGAGGGATTCTGGATGATATCTTGAGTAAAGTGGCGATGTTTCCAGTAATTCCGCTCATTATTATGGGCGACTTTAATGCCACGTTGGATCCCGTTAGGGATAGGATGCGGGCACAATCTACGCATAATAGGGCACTGGCGAATTGGGCAGAGGTGAATGGTCTAGTTGAAGCCTGGAGACAATTACACCCGACGTTTTCCCAGTTCTCGTGTTACTCGGCCTCCACTGGTACTCTCTCCGCATTGACTTAGCCTTTGTGAGTAGAGATTTATTACCTTATCTTAGGAAATCTGATTATTTGCCGCGTGGGCTTTCCGATCATGCTCCTATTCTTCTGATTGTGTCGCAGCCAATATCTCCGCCCGATAGGTGGTGGAGATTGAACCCGGTATGGCTCGATGTACTCCCAGTGGCGGCGAGTAATTACGACAACATGGTGAAGTACTGGTCAGATAATGAGGGGTCAGCAGGTCCATTGGTGGAGTGGGACGCCTTTAAATCAGTGATGAGAGGTGTGTTAACGCAGGCCATAGCGACGCATAGGAAGGAACTACGCATCACAAGAGCTAGACTGGAGACGGAGGTCGCGGTAAAAGAACAAAACTTCCTAAGGGACCCTAATGATTGCAATAAAGGATTGTGGCTGGAGGCGCAACGTCTTTATTGTCTGCACCTCACGGAGTATACACAAAAACGGATGTTAGCCCAGAAACAGACTATTTTTTCAGACGGGGACAAGAATGGCAGAGCTTTGGCGTTTTTGGCCCGTACTGAATCGTCGCAAACTGTAGTTGCAGGAATACGATCGATTTCGGGCGAGTTAGAGGTCGACCCCAGGGCGGTATGTCGCCACTTCGCCTCTTACTATCAAACTTTATACGCTTCCAAAACTAGCTGTACGTCAGCGGAGATAGCTCTTTTTCTTGATAACATACCAATCTCTAAATTGGCTAGGGAAGATGGTGAGTTGTTGGCTGCACACATTACGGAAATGGAAATGAGTACTGCTATTAAAGCACTCCCGACTAGAAAGGCTCCTGGTCCGGATGGTCTCCCGGCTGAATGGTACAAGCTGCACGTAAAGGAGTACAGCGCTAGGTTGGCGACGGTTTTCGCTTGTGCATTTGACCAGGGGGCACTACCCTCCTCTTTTTATGAAGCCACTATTGTGGTGCTCCATAAACCGGGTAGACCTCCGGAGCAGTGTAGTTCCTATAGGCCTATATCGTTATTAAATCTTGATGCTAAGATCCTAGCAAAGGTGCTTGCATTGCGTTTACGGGAGGTTATTCTCTCGGTAGTGGAAGTGGATCAATCAGGGTTTATGCCAGGGAGATCCACGGATATAAATCTAAGTAGATTATATACCAATCTCCAAATTCAACACGACAACAAAGGCAGGAGGGTCTTGGCGTCATTAGACAATGAGAAGGCGTTTGACTCCGTGGAGTGGAACTTTCTATGGGTCACTCTGCAGTACATGGGATTTCCTCAGAATTTTTTGAGATGGCTGCGGCTGTTGTACAAATTTCCGGTGGCGCGGGTGAAGGTCAATGGATATGTTTCGGACAGTTTTCCGCTTGGGAGGGGCACGAGGCAGGGTTGTCCCCTTTCACCTTTACTTTTTGCTTTAGTTATGGAACCTTTGTCGCTGCTCATCTCGTCCAAATCTGCTATTGAGGGTTGGGAGATAGCAGGGATATCAGAGAAAATTTCTTTATATGCCGATGATATGTTGGTATATTTGGCCAACCCAGAAGAGTCATTATCCGCCCTTCTGGCGACTGTGGATAAGTTTGGGCAGTTCTCCGGTTTACGGGTGAACTGGACAAAGTCAAGTCTATGCTTAATAGACGGGGATGATCCTGCCTCTGTCCATATTCAGACGGATTTGCAAATTGTCGAGCACTTTAAGTATCTGGGGATTATTGTTCATAAGGATGTTGACCAATTTTACCGACTAAACGTGGTTCCAACAATGGCCTATATTACAAAGAAATTAGAGGCATGGGAGAATCTGCCATTGACTTTAGTGGGCCGTATTAATGTTATTAAAATGGTTCTCCTACCGAAGCTGCTCTATTTGTACAGAGCAGCGCCGGTGGCGTTGAGTGGGGCTCACTTCTCGATGGCGGACAAGCTGTTCGCCTCCTTTCTATGGCACAATGGGCGCCCCAGAATCACTAGACGAACTTTGCAGGCGTCGTGTGGTAGAGGGGGCTTGGCGCTGCCTAACCTTAGAACCTATTATGAAGCTGTTCAACTGAGCTATGTGAGATGGTGGATAGCAGCGGATAGAAGTAATTCGGCTGTGGTGCTGGATGCGGCTCTGATGGGATCATATGAAGCCCTTACAAATCTGCCATATAGGAGGGGGGTGTTAGCGACAAAAAAGTGTACGTCGAACATGGTGGCGGCACTGGCAATTTGGAATAGGAGAGTTAAAGTGCATTCAAGGGTAGAGGGAGTGGAAAGTTGGTCACCCTACCTTCCCTTATGGAGGAATAAAGCCCTACCGGAGCTGCTCGGGCTCGCGGACTACGAATTCTGGCCCCGGAGGGGTGTGCGATATCTTGCACAGCTATATGATCAAGGTATGTTTAAAACTTTCAATAGCTTCAGGTCAGAATTTCAGATACCTCGACAAGCGTTATTTAGATACTTCCAGCTGCGTCACGCCTGCAATACTCAGTTTGGCAGAGATCCGGTGGTGCTGGATTGTGATCCGGTGGAGAGGGTGTTGAGGCGTACCCATTTAAACAAACCTGTCTCCACTTTGTATGAAGTGCTGATGTCAGGTTTGGACTCCCCATTGGACAAGGCCTTCAATATCTGGAGTAGGGATGTTGTAGACTTGGAGTCATGCCATGTGAAGGAACTGAGTCATACTTGGAGATCCACCGTTATTAGTGCCAGAGATCAACTCATTCAAGTAAAATGGCTTCATAGAGTCTACTACACGCCAGGTAGGCTTTTTAAAATGCGCCTATTGAGCAGCCCAAATTGTACGCGTTGCGGTTCTGGGGGTGGCTATTTCTTTCACATGGTATGGCAATGCCCAATCATTCAGTCTTTTTGGAATCAAGTTCATGAATATTTGAATTCTCGGGTGGGACTTCCAGAGATCTGCACGCCTAGGATTAGTTTATTGGGTCTAGTGAACGACGTTGTACCCACAAAATATGGCAGACGGCTGTATAGGATTCTTCTTTATTATGCAAGAAAGACTATTCTGTTAAATTGGAAGGCTCCTAAGGTGCCCACAAAGCAACATTGGATACAATTGGTGAATTCGGATTTAGAATTATACAAATTAGTTTTTGAGCAGAGAGGTTGTCCAGACAGATTTTTAAAAATCTGGGATCCCTGGATTAATGCACAAACAGTGTTACCCTAATGCTTTATTATTTGTTGTCTCGTGTGTGGTGGAGGAGCGGTGTGTCTGAGTGTATGAATGATGTGTCGTCAAACAATTGGGATATATATTGTGATGGTTCCGTCGCCATTGTGATGCTTGGCAGTTATTTCCAGATTTTTCAGTTCTATGGCATGTTTCTTGCTCTGATGGAATCTGTAACGGACTTTTGCTGTGGATGCTGTGTTGGTTTTCTATTCTGTTTTTCTTTTTATGTTTTAATCAAATGTCAATAAAAAGACGCTTTGAAAAAAAACAAGAGATTGTCTGTTGCTTTCATTAAAAGCTGAGCGAGACTTGGTTCTCCCTGATCTTGCCAAAGATTTAGAATGTGACTTCTCTGTCTGTGTCACCAATTTAGAGCGCAAGCGCTTATTTTGTGAAGCGGATTTAGATGTAGATTTCATTCTGTCTATGAATCGTGAACGCAAATGCTCATGTCTGCTTTTCCCTTCTGAAATGGGATCTGTCTTTGTACGTACGGACTTGGGTTGTTGACATGCAATATTTGTCATGGACATTGGCAGTGAACTTTTCCCTGTGGTTTCCAGAAAAGGCTGAGCAATATGAAGGTGCTCATCCGTTGAAGACTGGGAAGAACTGTAATCCTCTTGGTTGTAATCAACAACTGCAGATGGAACTGAAGGTTCTTCCAAAGTATCTGAAATTAACTCTTCCTCTGTTGAAGGACCCTCCTTTATAGAAAGTTCAGAAGATACTTCTTTTACAGAATTAAACTTATTGTCAAACAGTTAACTGGAAGGCTCACGTTTCTGCGGTGTCTCATCAGAACTACATGAATCAGAAGGCTTGTTGTCAGTGAAGATATAGGATTCATTATGATAAACTGTGTGAGGACTGCAAAGCTGGGAAGGGCTTGAAGAGAGCTCCAATTGAGATCCTAAAGGCCTTTCTACTAGCTGCCCTTCTGTCCTGGAACATTCTTCTGCAGCTGACTCCTTGGGATTTAAGCTGCTTTCTGATGATTTTAGAATATTTGGGCAAGGAACCTCTTGCACATAGTAGTGGTTAGGACACTGCCTGAAGTAAAAAGTTTGTCCCCCTATGAAAATGTCAGTTCTGAAGGAGTGTACTTGGCAGGGTCTGCGGGTTCTGTCCAGACATACATCCCCCACGATGATCCAACCCACTGTAAAGTTTCTGGGCATATGGAGCGTTGAAAGGGCCATTGCGAAGTTCAAGGACCTTATGAGCCTCAAGAATGTCTCTACCTAGCAAGAGTAAGATCTCGGCATGGTTATCAAGGGAAGGAATCTCACTGGCTATGTTCCTGAGATGAGGGTGATGCTGTGCGGCTTCAGGTGTGGGAATCTCATCCCTTGTGTCCTGCAATTTGTCACACTCAATGAGGGTTGGAAGATACAGTTTCTTATCTCCTTTGATGGGCTTTAAGGTAAAACCATTAGCTCTTCTTCCTGAGGTTGTCACAAGACCAGAGCATGTTCCTAGGATGTAGGGTGTAGTTTCTCACTGTATCCTGAACAGATCAAAGAACTTGGGGCTAGCTAGGGAACGATTACTTTGGTCATCTAGAATAGCATACATTCTTATTGTCTTCTCTGGTTGTGCAGCAGGAAACACATTCACGAGGCAAATCTTAGAACAAGACTTACCGCACACAAGTCCTTCTCCACATATCTTTGTGCATCTGGGCGTGATGGTTGTGGTTGGTCGGACGGCACTCTCGCCTCCATGATTCTCCCCACCTTGATCCGAATGGGACTTGTGCCAGCTAACTGATTCTAGGTTCCGCCTGATTGGTCCCGGGTGAACAGCGGACATATGTAGATCACTATTACATTCAGAACACTTGACTGGAACTTTACAGTCTCTGGCGAAGTGCTCAGTGGATGCACAGCATCTGAAGCACATATTATGAATCCTTAGGAACTCCTTACGTTCCTCAAAGGGGTTTGCTATGAAGACACGGCATTTCCTTAAAGGATGTGGTTTATCATGGATAGGGCAATGATGATCGGGTTCTTTGGGGCTTTCATTTCCATTGTTAGTAGTGGGCACAACCCCTGTCTTTTTTACTGAAATTAGAAGTTTAGGGTTTCTTTGTCTGGGACTGAATGTCTCGTGTCTCTGTTTAGTAGAGCCAAAGACGTTGGTTCCCAAGGTGTTGAAGCTCGGATCGTTTTTAGTTCTAGCCAAGTCCTTGATGAACTTACAGAAGAATGAAAATGGTGGAAAGGGAACACGAGGTTGCTCCTTGTATTTTGAACCTGTTGTTGCCCATTGGTATTGAATATTGAGGGGTAATTTCTCCACAATCAGGCCCACACCATGGGAGGTATCAAGAAAGCTGAGACCTGGTAGCTGCGGGTCTCCCTTGACGATTTCAAACTCAAGTAGAAGGTCGCTTAATTCCTGGAACAATTGGCGGTCTGTATTGGATAATCCAGGAAAGTCATATAGTCGTTTAATTAAGGCACGTTCAACTACTTCCGAGCCACCGTATGTCTGCTCTAATCTTTCCCATGCAAGATGAAGGCCTTTGACTGGTTCGTAGATATGAACGGTTTTGAGTCTCTTAACACAGTTTGACGACCATGGACCTAGCCATCTAATTAGTAAATCGAGTTCTTGCATAGGCGGTAAACCAAGGGTTTGAACTGTTGTCTTGAAGGTGGCCTTCCAACTTCTATAGTTCTCTGGGCGATCATCAAAGTTCGTAAGGCTAGTACTGATAAGGTTCCTGAGGGTGAGGTACTTAGAGATTTTTGATGCGTTATTTCTTTCCTGCATCATGGCGATGGGAAATTCTCCCTCGCTTGTGTTGTTGGCACCATCTGATGCCCTATGTTTGGGGGTTATGCAAAATAAATGTGGAGCCCCAGTTATGGGTCTACAACACAATGAAAGCCAAATATCCCTCAAAGGAAGGAAAACCGAGCAGTTTGGGGGCTGGAAGATGGAATGGAGTGGCAGCTGGGTTGAGTGTAAGTGAAGGCTTCACATCTGGTAATGTTGGCTCCAGCGTCTTGGTTGCTAAGTAACTAGTCTCAGGAGGTTTTAATGTGATTTGATGAGCTTGAAGCGGCTTGGTCCCTAATGGCGCCTGAAATACTGTGTAAGTTGCCAGAGGTTTGAAAGAAAGAGAAATGTCCACTGGACTGGGGTCAACTGTATAGTTATCAGCTGCCTCTTTTTCTACTCGCATGAGTTCAGCAGGCTGGCGTGCAGAGCCCAAATCTTCTAGGTCTAGAACGAATTGCAGGGTACGGCCTTCTGAGTCATTAGATATCTTGGACATAGGATGATAAGCTTCTTCTTCTTCAGCGGCTTCTTCAAGAACTCTGAGTTCAGCCATGGCTGCAACTTTTTCCCTTTCCTTCTGAAGGACATACAACTCAGCTTCGGCCTTGGCTTTGGTCGCTTGCGCCTGAGCCTGTATAGCTGCTTGATTAGTTTGAGATTGGACTTGTGTCTCTGCGACTTGTGCCTTAATGGCTGCTTCCTTTCTAATGCAGTGAGCTTGTACCTTTGCTGCTTCCGCTTTTGCATGTGCCAACACCAATGAGGTACTCAGAAAAGAGCGCTGTGAGCAAGACCTTAGCGATCAGGACTGAGCAATAGATTTCGAGGAACAGGATGAAGCCTGGAGTGCCTTGAAAGGTTCGAATGGCGGGACGTAGTTTCATATTGTTGTGATATCTTGTCCTCTAGCATTAACTTGACTGCCATAAATCTGCTATATCTTTAATCTTTAAGTGCAGTGTGGGTCTTTAATTCTAGGATAAATTCCTCTGAGTTGAGACTTGATAACAGAAGAATATTTTTCAGACAGGCTCTTATAACTATCATAGGTTTTATTCAATTTTGTACACATGGCCTTTAATTGATCTTCTTTATAGCCTGATCCATTTGCTGCATCTATACATTGTTCAGTCTTTTCCCACAAAATAGATAAATTATTGTATATTTCAATTTTGTTGGTTAGAAGGGCCTCTTTCATTTTTAATGAGGGCTTAGAAATCCTTCTAGCTGTGTCCTGCATTTCCATAAGCTGTGTCCTGCATAACACAACAGCGACCTCTAGTGGTGGTTCAGTCTTTTAATAACTTACAGCAAGGCAGATGATATTTACCTCAAAAAACAGGCTGAACACAGTTCCTAGCTTGTATGATACTGAAATTGCTAGAAGCTCTGCGATCCTAGTGAATGCAGTACTGAGCAGTATAAGATTATTATTATCCTCCACTTTTGCATAACAGGAGACAAATGATGATGGCTATTACTTGGAGGACGAGAATATTATTTTCTTAGCGTGAGAAGGAGAGTACTAAGACAATTCTTTTACTGTGGCGTTTCAAAATGTCAGCTTTATACAATCACGCATCTGTGAGGTGACTTGTTGAATCAGACATTCTCCACTTACAGTTTACGCATCAGACACCCAGGAGTTAATCAAGTAGTGTTTAATCCGGAGATTGTATTACAAGATACGCAGGGAATCCAGATGGTAAAAGAATTATGCCAACAATATTCTCCTTGGTAAGAAGAAGAGATACTACTCAGATTCTCCTCAGAATCAGAGCACACAAAACAGCAATGCATGACAGGGAAAACAGGAAGTGGCTAAACTGAACCAACTAGAAGCTGAAACAGAGGGGGGGGGGGGGAGAAGAGAGGAGCATTCCAATACACAAAGCAAGATACTGAAACAGAACAGCTTTATTTTTGTCATTTATTGCTTTCTTTACATTTCTATTTATCCACATTGGTTTCTTTTTGTTCCTCAAACTTTTATTCCCATAAGGTATGTACCTCTCACAATTAGATTTTAGGATGCTTTTAAAGATATCCTATTTTGTGGCTGTATTTTTGTTTTTGAGGACTTTGTCCCAGTTAGTTAGGCCTATGCCTCGCTTGGTTGGCTAAATTTAGCTGTTTTAAAGTTTGGTATTTTTGTTCCTCCCTGTAGAAATGCTCTTTTAAATGATAATTGGAAGGTTATTACTTTATGGTCACTAATTCCAAGGTGTCCCCCAACCTGCACATCTGTTGTTCTGTCAGTTACAAGTCTTAATACTAAGTCCACTATAGCCGTCCCTCTAGTCGGGTCCTGAGCCAGTTGGGAAAAGGTAATTGTCTTTGGTTATTGCCAAGAACCCGTTTCCTTTATGCGATGTACATCTTTCAGTTTCCCAGTCTATATCTGGGTAGTTGAATTCCCCCATAATAACCACCTCCTCGTCTATCTCATTTAGTAGCAGATTTTCTGTGGACTCTGGTATATTAGGTGGTTTATAGTAAACTCCTATTAATAATTTATTATTGTTTTTGGCTCCATGTATCTCTACCCACAGTGACTCCACATGTTCATGTCCCTCACTTATATCTTCTCGGACTGTGGGCTTTAGACAGGACTTTACATAAAGGCAGACCCCTCCCCCTCTGCGGTTTTGATGATCCTTTCTAAATAGACTGTAACCTTGTACATTAACTGCCAGTCATAACTATCATCCAGCCATGTCTCAGTTATTCCCACTATGTCATAGTCCTCCTCACACATCACTAATTCCAGTTCCCCAGTTTTGTTAGTCAGGCTTCTGGCATTAGTGTACATACAATTAAGAGGTTTTTGTATATTTTTGACCCTACCCTTTTCCTCCTGAACTGTATTAGTCCCTCCTTCCATTCCTCCCCCAGTCCCACTACCTTGTCCCGGTCTCTATCTGCACTATCTTCCCCTCCTATAATGTAAGTACCCTGCCCCCAGTCCCTAGTTTAAACACTCCTCCAACCTTCTAGCCATCTTACTCCCCAACACAGCTGCCCCTTCCCTATTGAGCTGCAGCCTGTCCCTACCATAGAGCCTGTAGCCGACAGTGAAGTCTGCCCAGTTCTCCAGGAACCCAAACCCCTCCTTCCTACACCAGTACTTGAGCCACTTGTTAATCTCCCGCTGCCTTTCTTGTGTGGCTCTTGGTACAAGCAGTATCTTGGAAAATACTATCTTTGAGGTCCTTGCCCTTAGCTTTTGACCTAAATCCCTGAAATCATTTTTAAGGACGCTCCACCTACCACTAAATTTGTCATTGGTTCCGATATGGACCATGACCGCTGGATCTTCTCCAGCCTCTCCCAGTAATCTGTCAACCCGAAGCCCTTATTGGCATGTATTAATGGGAAAAATATATATATATATATTATTTGCCGTTCAGCGGTGCAGTTATATGTTTTAAAGCCTTTTGTGGAGTGTATAAGTGGAAAAAAGTAAGGGCCTATTTGCCGTTCAGCAGTGCAGTTATATGTTCTAAAGCCCTTTTTGGTGTGTATTAGTGGCAAAAAATTATATAATATTTGCCATTCAGCAGTGCAATTATATGTTCCAAAGCACAAAAAAAGTATTTGCTGTTGTGTGGTGAAGTGGCAAAAAAATATATATTATTTGCCGTTCAGCGAAGCCGTTATACGTTCTGAAGCCTTTTGTGGAGTGTATAAGTGGAAAAAAATAAGAGTCTATTTGCCGTTCAGCGGTGCAGTTATATGTCCTAAAGCCCTTTTTGGTGTATATTAGTGGCTAAAAAAGATATATATATTATTTGCCGTCCAGCAGTGCAGTTATATGTTCTACAGCCCTTTTTGGCATGTATTAGAGGCACAAAAAAAAGTATTTGCCGTTGTGTGGTGAAGGGGCAAAGAATATATATATTATTTGCCGTTCAACGATGCAGTTATATGTTCTAAAGCCTTTTGTGGGCGTGTACAAGTGGAAAAAAATAAGGGCCTATTTGCTGTTCAGCGGTGCAGTTATATGTCCTAAAGCCCTTTTTTGCGTGTATTAGTGGCTAAAAATATATATATACATTATTTGCCGTTCAGCAGTGGAGCTATATGTTCTAAAGCCTTTTTGGTGTGTATTAGAGGCACAAAAAAAAGTATTTGCTTTTGTGTGGTGAAGTGGCAAAAAAATATATATTATTTGCTGTTCAGTGATGCAGCTATATGTTCTAAAGCTCTTTTTGGCATGTATTAGAGGCATAATGAAAAGCATTTGCCGTTGTGTGGTGAAGTGAGAAAATTACAGCCCTTTTTGGCGTGTATTAGTGGCAAAAAAAATATGTGGTGCAGTTACAGTATATGTTCTAAAGACCTTTTAAGCGTGTATTAGTGGCACAAAAAAAGTATTTGCCCTTTTTGGCATGCATTAGTGGCAAAAAATTTTATATGAGTTGCCATTCAGAGGTGCAGTTATATGATCTAAAGCCCTTTTTAGCATGTATTAGTGGCAAACAAATATATATTATTTCCTGTTTAGCGGTGCAGTTTTTGCCTTTGTGTAGTGAAGTGAGAAAATTACAGCCCTTTTTGGCGTGTATTAGTGCCAAAATATATATATTATTTGCCATTCGGCGGTAAAGTAATATGTTCTAAAGCCTTTAGCGGCGTGAATAAGTGAAAAAACATAAGGGCCTATTTGCCATTTAGCAGTGCAGTGATATGTTCTAAAGCCTTTTGTGGAGTATATAAGTGGAAAAAGTATGGCCCAATTTGCTGTTCAGCGGTGCATTTATGTGTTTTAGAGCCTTTTTGGCATGTATTAGTTGCATAAAAATATATATTTGCCATTCAGCGGTGCAGTTATATGTTCTAACGCCCTTTTTGGCGTGTATTAGTGGCAAAACAAAAAGTATTTGCCAATGCGTGATGAAGTGAGAAAATGACAGCCCTTTTTGGCGTGTATTAGTGGCAAACAAATATATATTATTTTCCGTTTAGCGGTGCAGTTATATGCACAGGGGAGTGGCAGAGGCGTAAATGTTTCTGGCACAGGCAAAAGTCACAGTAGAGTAAGGGGGCGTGGCAGCAGGAGTCGCAGAGAGAGTCCTGAGCTCCTGTTGTCATCTAGCGGTCGTGTCTTGACCAGCAACCCAGCGGTTCTTGAATGGTTGACTCGGTCATCTTCTTAGTCCCAAGTGACATCAGGCACTCCAGCCAAAAGTCTGTGGGTTCGTCAGACACAACCGTTAGTTAGCATGGCCCCGGAACAGGCTCTGTTCCCTCACCTGTCCTCAACCTGCCTCTGTCCTTTTCTGCTCCCTCAGCCAGAGAAGTATTATATACTGTGGGCTCAGCTCCACTATACAGCGATGACGAGCTACTAGAGGACAGTAAGCAGCTAATGGCCAGCCAAAATATGGAGGAGACATCTGCTGCTTCCTCCACTAGGCGAGCAAGTAGTGATGAGGAGAGTGACGTGGGAGCTGGTGTTGCGAGCGGTCAGGCTCCTGACCCAGAGACCCCTGAGGAGGACAACAGTGAGGTGCTCACAGTACTCGATGATGAAGATGTAGTTGATTGCATTTGGGAGCCGGGAGAATCATCATGGGGAGAAGAGGGTGACAGCTTGCCCGTGATGACAAAAAACCAAACAGAGGGCAGAACGGTGGCACTGCCAACCCCCAAAAACGACCAAGAAAGTCCAACTGCAGCGCGTTCAGCAAGCACAAAAAACCAGTGCGGGGGGAGCCGGGCAGAACGTGCATGTGACCGGCCAGTAAGTGGTGTTGCTCAGACTGAGTGTAATGAGTCCATCCATGTGAGAAGCAACAAGGAAACATCAAATAAATGGCGGCACTCACCCAGGTCCGGTGCGAGGAAGGGAATACCTTTATTGAAGAAATGGCAGATAAGTAACTGCACTGTAGGAGCGAAGGGGAGAGAGGGACAACCTCCCGTCGTGCGGTAGCGGTAACGGCCGTTTCGCGTGGCTTGCGCTTCTTCTGACCGCAGGTACGTGCTGGCGCAACTAGGCGCACTATTTAAATCACAGGCAGGAAGCTCAATCAAGCGCCGATACAGCTGTGGCCATAGCAACGCCCGACGCTCTCTGCAGGCAGCACAGTGAAATAAAATCAAACAGACAAGAGAAAGGAGGTGTAGCAAAAATACAATAAATGCACCGTCTAAACAATTAAAATAGCAGATAATTCATTCTGAGGTTAAGTACATAAATATATATGATGTTAATGGAGCTTACTTATATAAACCGACTGGTATATAGAAAAAATATATATATATAGACACAAAAAGACTACCATGTAGTTTTTATCATTGAGGCCAGAAGGGCCCATAGCCCTGGTTCTGATAATCCATCGTGCCTCTCTTTGAAGGAGTCGTCGATGCTGGTTACTGCCCCAAGGATCGGGACGGATCACTTCTAAGCCAGAAAAAGAAAGTAAATAAGGATTACTGTTGTGGACAAGGCGCATATGTTCCACCAATCTTGGGGCTCCCTTACCGGTACGAACAGAGTTGAAATGTTCACGTACCCTTTCAAAGAGAGGTCGGATGGTTTTATCTATATAGAACCGTTTACAAGGGAAATATACGGTATAAACGACATAGGGAGTGCGACATGTGATGAAGTCTTTCACAGTGTGCATAACACCTCCCAGGTTGAACCATTTGTTCTGTGGATTGTATCTGCAAAACGAGCAGAAACCACATCTGTGGTAACCAATTGGTTTGGCAGATGAAAGCCAATTAGGTTTTTGTGGATGGGTGTATGAAGACTGTACCAACTCGTCCCTCAAGGTGCGGCATTTTTTGAACGTGATGATCGGTCTGGTGGCAGCAAGATCACGAAGTGCAGTATCCCCCTTCAGTATATCCCAATTATTAAGTACTGTTTGTCTCAAAAGGGGAGCAATAGGGCTGTACTTAAAGGCAAAGGTGAAATGTCTGGGATCATCACTGCGTGTCTTATCCAATAGTAAGGTATGGCGCGGAATCGCTGCTGCGCGATGAAGGGCAGACACAACATCTCTCCGTGGGTAACCCCGCTGCACAAGGCGTGTGCATAACTCTTTGTAGGCGCACAAACTGCCCATAAGGGATGGCATTCTTAACGGCCACGGGATGAAAACTGGTCTGGTGTAGCAGTGAGTTGGTAGCCGTAGGCTTGCGGTAACCAGTGGTGTGGAGCATTCCATCTATCACTGTGATTTTCACATCCAAAAAGTCCAGAGACAATCCACCGTAGTTGAGAGTGAATCTCATATTCATGCGGTTATTGTCATTCAGGTATTGGACAAAAGCTCTACAGGATTCCTCACTGCCCGACCAGACCAGAAAGACATCATCAACATAACGTAAAAATAACTGAATGTGTTGCAGAAAGGGGTTGCCCACGGAGAAAATGTATGTGTCTTCAAATACCGCCAGGAACAGGTTGGCGAATGTGCACGACACCGGCGTGCCCATTGCCGTCCCTAATACCTGGCGGTACCACTGCTGGCCAAAAAGAAAAACATTATTGGATAAAACCAAGTCCAACGCCTCATGAATAAAATTACAGAAAGCTTCATCCTTGTCAGACCTAGAAAGTACTACCCGGATGGCCTGTAATCCTAAATCGTGCGGACTCCACATCCAAAGATACAAGACGAAAATCTTGCTGCCACTCAAAGACATCCAATGCCCGCAAAAAGTCACCCGTATCTTTAAGGTAAGTGGGAGTACCTAGAAGGAGAGGTCTCAAAAGCCAGTCTATATAGGTGGACAGTGGTTCAGTCGCCGACCCAATCCCGGCTACGATGGGGCGGCCTGGGGGATGGGTCAGGGACTTATGAATTTTGGGAACAAAATACCAGACAGGTGCTATCGGGAACTCTGCAACCAATTTCCTAAACATACCCGTAGGAAGAAAGCCCAGGTCAATATATTTCTGCACTAGTTCACGCAGTAAAAGTTGAATACCTGGAAGGGGACTATTACTAAGAGGGATATATATCTCTGTGTCACCCAACTGTTTAGTGGCCTCCTCGATATAGTCCTGCCTGGTCATCAAGACCACGTTCCCCCCCTTATCTGCTGGCTTTACGATGATGTCCTCTTGGGACTTAAGCCAATTTAAGGCATATCTTTTATCATCCATAAGGTTGGACGGTGCTTCTGGAAATACCAGCGCACTCATGTCCTGTAAAACCTTTTTGTGAAATGAATCAATTGCAGAGCCAGAGGGCATGGGGGGGAGGAACGTGGACCTGATACCCCCAAAAAATTTATCCAAAGCCGCGCGAAACGGCCGTCACCGCTACCGCACGACGGGAGGTTGTCCCTCTCTCCCCCTCGCTCCGACAGTGAAGTTAGTTATCTGCCATTTCTTCAATAAAGGTATTCCCTTCCTCGCACCGGACCTGGGTGAGTGCCGCCATTTCTTTGATGTTTCCTTGGTGCTTCTCACATGGATGGACTCATTACACTCAGGCTGAGCAACACCACTTACTGGCCGGTCACATGCACGTTCTGCCCGGCTCCCCCCGCACTGGTTTTTTGTGCTTGCTGAACGTGCTGCAGTTGGACTTTCTTGGTCGTTTTTGGGGGTTGGCAGTGCCACCGTTCTTCCCTCTGTTTGGTTTTTTGTCATCATGACTGATTTGGTTGAGCACGCCACAGACCCCATACCTGCAGCATCAGCTCTCACGGGAGAAATTTCGGGTGCAGAATGTATATTAGATAAGGGAAGAGAAGGGGCGGACACCTTCTTCACCGTGTGTGATGAGAAAGATGAGGTGGCTACGATGAGCACCAAAATGTTGGAAGCAAAAATATTCCAACTTGCAGACAAGGAGGTTAGACTCTTTTGGACTATTAAGTCCCTCAGATCGTATAAGGACTGCCATCGGGTCCCTAGAGGGCTGCGTATCTACAAGGACATTGCACAATATGAAGATGATCCAATGTTTGTAGAAAAATGGAAAGATATGCACCTACAGTTTTCTCTCCAACTTATGGAACTAGTCCTCCTTAGAGATGAAAAGGAGTACGATAAAGTTAATGGAGATATATGTAAGTCGCAGGATGAATTAAAGTCACGACTTCTGGAGACACAGTACTCGAACTTTGAAAAAAGGCTTAACAAAAAGTTACTGACAACTCAAACTGATATAAAGGAACGAAAACGCGACAAATTTCTCAGAGACAAAAATGACTATGATTATGATAGGGTCTTTGACTGGCAACGTAAGAAGATCCGGGCTAGACGTCCAGTCAGAGGTAGACGGAGTGAATTCTGGACCTCTGACTCTGATTCGTCGGTCTCTGAACCAGGTCCACTATAGACTGTAACTGCCGCTCCCCCTTTAGAAGGAGAATACGGAGGGGATGGTGACGGAATAAAAGGAAAAAATCGGACCATCCGGAAATCTACATGGACACGCCGCCAAGTCACTTGGAGGCAGTAGTCGACCACAGTGACTTTCACCCCCCTGACCATTATGTGGACTCTAATATTACTATTAATCTCACGGGGCGTGAACTTCCCCCGGGCTGCATCTCACTCCTCAATAAGGGGCTGGGATACAGCCAAGTGGAGCGTTTTTGCCCCGTGGACTTTGAAATTGATTTGTATAAAGCCATACGTAAGCTGTTCCTCAAGAAACATTTCAATGAATCTTCCAGTTCCCAGCAGACTGCACTGCCCGGTGCAGTCCCTGCCACTATAAGTTACACTGAGTTCCATTTAAGCTCCCGTTTCAATCAGGAGGAGATGGATTGTGTCAACTTTTTAGCCGGTATTGACACAGACTCTATGGTGGAGAAGCAAGATTTGGATACATTTTTGGGGGTATCAGGTCCACGTTCCTCCCCCCCATGCCCTCTGGCTCTGCGATTGATTTATTTCACAAAAAGGTTTTACAGGACATGAGTGCGCTGGTATTTCCAGAAGCACCGTCCAACCTTACGGATGATGAAAGATATGCCTTAAATTGGCTCAAATCCCAAGAGGACATCATCGTAAAGCCAGCAGATAAGGGGGGGGAACGTGGTCTTGATGACCAGGCAGTACTATATCGATATCCCTCTTAGCAATAGTCCCCTTCCAGGTATTCAATCTTCACTGCGCGAACTAGTGCAGAAATATATTGACCTGGGCTTTCTTCCTACGGGTATGTTTAGGAAATTGGTTGCAGAGTTCCCGATAGCACCTGTCTGGTATTTTGTTCCCAAAATTCATAAGTCCCTGACCCATCCCCCAGGCCGCCCCATCGTAGCCGGGATTGGGTCGGCGACTGAACCACTGTCCACCTATATAGACTGGCTTTTGAGACCTCTCCTTCTAGGTACTCCCACTTACCTTAAAGATACGGGTGACTTTTTGCGGGCATTGGATGTCTTTGAGTGGCAGCAAGATTTTCGTCTTGTATCTTTGGATGTGGAGTCCCTTTATACTAGGATTCCGCACGATTTAGGATTACAGGCCATCCGGGTAGTACTTTGTAGGTCTGACAAGGATGAAGCTTTCTGTAATTTTATTCACGAGGCGTTGGACTTGGTTTTATCCAATAATGTTTTTCTTTTTGGCCACTTTTTTAACTTATGCGCCTTGTCCACAACAGTAATCCTTATTTACTTTCTTTTTCTGGCTTAGAAGTGATCCGTCCCGATCCTCGGGGCGGTAACCAGCATCGACGACTCCTTCAAAGAGAGGCATTATCAGAACCAGGGCTATGGGCCCTTCTGGCCTCAATGATAAAAACGACATGGTAGTCTTTTTGTGACTCCTGAACTGTGTCTGTATATATATATTTTTTCTATATACCAGTCGGTTTATATAAGTAAGCTCCATTAACATCATATATATTTATGTACTTAACCTCAGAATGAATTATCTGCTATTTTAATTGTTTAGACAGTGCATTTATTGTATTTTTGCTACACCTCCTTTCTCTTGTCTGTTTGATTTTATTTCACTGTGCTGCCTGCAGAGAGCGTCGGGCGTTGCTATGGCCACGGCTGTATCGGCGCTTGAGGAAGCGAGGCGAAACGCGCGTCGGGGTGCCGCTCATCTCTCAGCTCCAGGTCCAGGTCCGTGGGTAAGGGTGACTCATTCTCCTATAGGTTTTTCAATGTGCATTTAGTCCCTAGTTGGGGAATAGATATGCCAGCCATAATAGAGTGTTTAGGAGTAGTGATTAAGGGTGTGTGGGAGTAATGATTTTTCTCTCCCTTATACCCTTCCTTCTCTCTCCTCTGACCAAGGGGGACCACTGACTTTTGGATATTAACATAATACTTTCATATCACTTCATAAAGTTTTTTATGTAAACTGTATTTTGGTGTTAATCCTGTGAGCTTGACAAGGTGTAGTGTTTTTTTCAGTCACATCATTCATGCTTTGTAATTTTAATATAAATATGTGTAATGGATTATTTATTGAATAAAGATGGTATTTGTTAAATTATTGCTATTTGCCAGTTTTTTGTTGGTTTTGCATATTGCATCCCAATGGGGCAATGTGGGGTTTCTTCTTGGTACAATTTCTCTGTGACAACTCAAAATAGGAACCATGGTGAACGACAACAGGAAGAACATGGTGCCGGCACTGCATTAAGGAGGGCTGAGCCATGCGCCCTGCATAGCACACATATTCAATCCGGTTGTCAAGTGGTTCCTGAAGTCTTCCACCCATCTGCAAGACAACTTTGCATGCACTTTAGCCACTCATACGGTGCAAAGCACGCACTCCTTGAGCTACAGCGGCAGAACGGCATCCCCCAACATAGCGTGATATGCGACGTTTCCACCCATTGGAATTCCACCCTCCATATATTGGACCGACTATACAAACAGAGAAAGGCCATGAACGATTTCTTGATGATCCAAGTGGACAGAAGTACTCCCCTGTGTGACTTCAATGTCAGCCAGTGGCAGCTTATGCATGACACCTGCCATTTTCTCAGGCACTTTAAGGAGGCCACGTTGTTTGTCAGTCGCCAGGACTACGGGATGAACAACGTCATTCCACTGCTTAATGTCCTGGAACAGATGCTGGTAAATCTGGCTAGTCAGGGGACTGGAGACATGGGGGAGGACCGGAGGAGGAGGAGGACATTGGAGCACAAGCAATGTGTAGCGAAATGGGAGGTTTTTCTACACAGGTGACAGGAGAGGAGGAGAAGGAGCAGCCAGGGGAGCTACAGGGCGATGAGGAAGACGAGGCAGAGAACCCAGACACACCGTGGCAGTATGAGGTGGAGTTGGAGACAGGGAGTCCCTCCGAGTCACTTGCACAAATGACCCAATGCATACTCACTTGCTTGTGTAGGGAAAGCAGAATTATCACCATTCGGCAGAGGGATAACTTCTGGCTCTGCACCTTATTGGACCCTCACTACCGGTACAAAATGGGGGCCTTTTTTACACCTGCTGAGAGGGAGGACTAACTGAACTACTATAGCGACATCCTATGTAGTCAATTGGCCGCTGCCTATCTGCACCATCGTCCATCCTTTCAAAGGTCTGGCCGGGGAGACCCTCTGCGCTCATGTTCCTCTGCCATGGCATCTCTATTAGCAGCAACTTGAGTCTAGAATTTCTGAAGAGCAGCTTTCTTCACCCGCCTACTGAAGAAACTACTCACCACCAGCAGCAGATAGACCTGTAGCAGGACCTGAACTAGCAGGTGGTGACTAGTGATGAGCGAGCATGCTCGGCCGAGTATCGGTTCGGCTCGAGCATCACTATGCTCGGCGCTCTGCTTTACTCGGCCGAGCACCACGTGTATTCGTCACATTGCACGAGTCTCCTCCCTGCAAGTTTGGAGCCTTCTAACCAGCCAATGAAGATCTAAGTAAGTAATTCCCCTCAGTGTAAGGCCATAGCAATGTTAGCTGTAAGCCTTACACTGATTGGCTGGCCGGAACACGTGATACCATTTCATATAGGGGCTGAGGTCCGGCGCTCGGCTCATTCAGCGTCAGTGAGAGCAGACAGTAGGCAGGGACAGATAGCGTTTTGCTCTAAACTTACTGATTTCACTCCAAAAACCTTATTGAAAGACCCAACAGTCCTTTTAAGGACTAGAGTGTGTGTTTGACAACAGTGTAGCACCTTTTATTTTATTTTTTTAAGAAGGGGTTTGCTTCAGCACGATCAGGGACATGCGTCATCAGTAAGGGACAGATAGTGCAGGGCTTGAAAATCGCTTTTATAACTTCTAAAAGACAGAAAGATTTTCGATTAGTGACATCTACAATACGCCATCATTAAGCAGAGTGTTGGGCAGACATGATAAAAAGGGGCTTATTCACTACAGTGTTCCTTGGTAGTGAGATATACACTGCACCATCATAAAGCAGTGTGTTTGGAAAACGTTATAAAAAGGGGCTTATTCACTACAGTTTTCCTGCTACCGAGATATACACTGCACCATCAGAGAAATTATTTTTTCTGGAGAAATTAATCTAACTTGTGCCACATCTGTATGTTCGTTCAATCTGCAACCGTTATATTAATTCCTCCAGTAGAGTTAACTAGTTTTGTGCACATCTTTGTGTGCGTTTAGGCCTCAATTGTATATACAGTATTTCCGCATAGAAAACATTTTATTTGGGACTAAATTTGTATCCAATATATAACTACATCCGAATACAGTGTGTATTGTAAAAATTACAATATCTGTGGCCTACTGTTGTGCCGAAAATTTGTATTTCTCTGTCTCCAGTACATAACAGCAAGCCAATACAGTGTGTCCTGTAAAATATTTCATTATCTGTGGGCAGATGTGCGTAGTGCCAAAAATCTGTATTTCTCTGTCTACAGTACATTACAGCAAGCCAATACAGTGTGTACTGTAAAAAAATCATTATCTGTGGCCTACTGTAGTGCCAAAAATTTGTACTTCTCTTTCTCCAGTACATTACAGCAAGTCAATACAGTGTGTACTGTAAAAATGTCATTATCTGTGGCCTACTGTAGTGCCAAAAACTTGTATTTCTCTGTCTTCAGTACATTACAGCAAGTCAATACAGTGGGTACTTTAAAATATTTCATTATCTGTGGCCTACTGTAGTGCCGACAATTTGTAATACTCTGTCTCAAGTACATTTCACCAAGCCAATACAGTGTGTACTGTAAAAATTTCATTATCTCTGGGCTAGTGTAGTGCCAAAAATGTGTATTTCTCTGTCTCCACTCTCCAGTACATTATAGCAAGCCAATACAGTGGGTACTGTAAAATATTTCATTATCTGTGGCCTACTGTAGTGCCGACAATTTGTATTTCTCTGTCTCAAGTACATTACAGCAAGGCAATACAGTGTGTTCTGTAAACATTTCATTATCTGTGGCCTATTGTGGTGCCGAAAACTTGTATTTCTCTGTCTCCAGTACATTAGAGCAAGTCAATTCAGTGTGTACTGTAAAAAATTAATTATCTCTGGGCTAGTGTAGAGCCAAAAATCTTTATTTTTCTGTATTCAGTACACTACAGCATGCCGATACAGTGCGTACTGTAAAAATGTCATTATCTGTGGCCTACTGTAGTACCTAAAATTTGTATTTCTCTGTCTCCAGTACATTACAGACAGCCAGTACAGTGTGTATTGAAAAAATTACATTATTTCTGGGGTTGTGTACTGCCAAATGGTGTAGTGCCAAATGGTGTAGTGCCAAATATTTGCATTTCTCTGTCTCCAGTACATTATAGCAAGCTAATACAGTGGGTACTGTAAAGAATTTCATTATCTCTGGGCTACTATAGTGTCAAAAATCTGCATTTTTCTGTATCCAGTACTGTCCTGCATCAGAAAACGGTGTCTTTAGCGGACAGTAAAACAATCTGCACCACATCTACAGACAAAACCATTAATATCAAATATAATAAACGGCGGCTCACCCTACACAACTAGTGGACCTAGGTGCTCTTGTGCCAGGACAGCCCCACAGTCCTTTGAGCGAATAATAGAATAATTAAGTGGGATGGAACAGGCATTCTATCACCTGAAGCTGCGGGGAGGGGTTACTATAGGTAATTAGAGTGTTTATAAAATGTGCACTGAGGCAGTGTATCATACGAAGGTATTTATTTGATACAAAGTATCCAATTCAAAATGTATTGGTAAAAAGAGGGGTAAAAATATGTTGGTAGGAAGATGATCAAAAATGTTCAAAAATGTTCAAAAATGATTAAAAATGTAATAATAACGTCTTAAAAAGATAGTTCATATAAAAAAGATAGTAGCCAAGAGTCTGGTCAACCGAATCCTCACTCTGATCCTCCTTCCTCCCACTATGTCGCAACTGGCCAAACAAGTGAACCCACACTCGGATATTCACATGACCTCCTTTCATCGCCAGTACTTGGTTTGGCTCTCTTGCCAAGCACGCTTGAAGAGGTACCTCAGATATTGTGCCCTGATTCCCAACCTCTTGAGCCTTCACAGTCTCAAGAAGATGACTGTGGTAAACGACAATCATTCGTTCACGAGGTGGATGATGATGAGACACAGTTGCCAATCACTGAGGTGGTGGTTAGGTCAAGTCAGGAGGATGAGCAGAGAGAGGAAGTGGAAGGAGAGGTGGTGGACGATGAGGTCACTGACCCAACATGGTAAGGTGAAAAGCCGAGCGAGGACAGTAGTACAGAGGGGGAGGGATCCGTAGCACCGCAACAGTCTGGATGAGGCAGTGGGGTTGCAAAAGGGAGATGTCGGCCCACACCAAACAGGCCCTCAACCGTTACACCGAGCACCCCTATGTGTAAATCTACCTTGCCAAGGGGTAGGTGTTCAGCAGTTTGGTGCTTTTTTGAGGAAAGAGCGGACGACAAAAGAGTGGTAGTTTCCAACCTGTGCCGTATCAAACTGAGTCGGGGCATGAACAAAGGCAACCGCACCAGCATGATCCGCCACATGGCATCCAAGCACCCTAATAAGTGGGCTGAACGCCTGGGTCCACACTCTGCTTCTGCAGGTCCCACCACTGCCTCTACTTCCCCTGTGTTACGCACTGCTGGCCAATCCCTTGTCGAAGTCGCAGGGCCGGATGCCCCTCGCCCTATACCTGGCATTTTGCATGAACCATCATCAACAACATCCACTTCCCTGTCCCAGCGTAGCGTCCAAATGTCAATGACACAGGCATTTGAACGCAAGCGCAAATACCCACCCACCCATGTTGCCATTTACGCTTGTGGACACTGAGGCCTTCCGCAGCCTGATGTCGGCGGCCGTCCCTCGGTACGCAGTCCCCAGCCCCAACTATTTTTCACGTTGTACCGTGCCCGCCTTATACCAGCATGTGTCCCAGAACATTACGGGTGCCCTGACCAACGCACTCACTGGGAAGGTCCACCTCACCACTGACACATGGACAAGTGCTGGTGGCCAGGGACACTACATTTCCCTGACCGCACACTGGGTGAATGTTGTGGAGGCCGGGAGTCAGTCGTACCCTGAGATGGCACAGGTGCTACCAACCCCCATGATTGTGCGCTTTACTTCCATCAGGGTCTCCGCCAGCTGCTATGTTACTAGCTCCAACCCCCACTTCTCCTCCTCCGTCGCCTCCTCCTCCACCTCCAACAGCAGTCAGCCATCAGTCGCTAGCTGGAAGCAGTGTAGCACTGCTCTGGGTGAGCGTCAACAGGCCGTGCTGAATCTGATCTGTTTAGGGGACAAACAGCACACTGCTGCAGAGCTGTGGCAGGGTATAAGGGACCAGACCAAGCTGTGGCTCTCGTCACTCAACCTAGAAACAGGCATGGTTGTGTCTGACAATGGCCATAACTTGGTGGCGGCTTTGGAGCTCGGCAACCTGACACACATTCTATGCCTAGCCCACGTCTTAAACTTAGTGGTTCAACGGTTTATAAAAACCTACCCCAATTTGCAGGAGCTACTAGTGAAGGCGCGCCGCTTGTGTGCTCATTTCGGCATGTCGTCCAAAGCTTCAATCGGCTTCAAGCTCACCGACTGTTGTGCAACGTGAGCATGCGGTGGACCTCTACGTTCTACATGTTGGCCAGGCTTTGTGATCAGCAGAAGGCAGTTGTGGAAAAACAGCTGCAACATGGTCGTCCCCTTTCGAGTCAACTGTCACTATTCACAAGCGAGGAGTGGGCATTGATCTCAGACCTAAGTAAGGTTTTAAAAAACTTTGATGAATCATCACAGATGATAAGTGCCGATAATGCTATTTTCAGTGGAACAATCCCACTGCTGTTTCTACTTAAACGATCGCTGCTCACAATTAAGGAGGATGCTTTTAATGTGGCAGACGAGGTAATAGGGGAGGAGATCACACAGGGTGATAGCCAGACCTCCCCCAGTTCATCTTCTCAGCGCAAATTGGGCCATGAAGAGGAGGAGGAGGAGGAGATGGAGACACTTGCCTCTGCTAAAGAGGCTAGTACCCATGGAACTTTAATTCCATCTGTTCAGAGTCAAACAAAACATTAGGTGATCTCATGGAGACCATCTACAGAAAACATCGCAGAGCCTCAGCAAAGCTCCCTGGGAAACAGTAATTACAAAATAAATGTGGAGCCCCAGTATTGTGTCTACAACACAATGAAAGCCAGATATCCCTCAAAGGAAGGAAGACCGAGCAAAGGGGTGTCTCCAGTACAGAGATCACCAAATCCACCATATTAAGTGGCCCCTATGTCAAGATCCTGCTTTTTTACAAGCTTTAAGGATGTGACGGGGAAAACCTAAGCCAGGCTCCGCGGTGTTTTCTGTAGCTGGTCTCCCTGAGATCAGCTATTGTTTTGTTTGAGTAGTCTCCAAGGCATTGCTCCCGGTTAGCCAGAATCCAACTCAACACTGATGAGGGGCAACACCCCAAAACAGCTGTCTGTGGATGGATAACTGGCTTAGGTTTTCCCCGTCACATCCTTAAAGCTTTTAAAAAAGCAGGTTCTTGACATAGGGGCCACTTAATATGGTAGATTTGGTGATCTCTGTAATGGAGACACCCCTTTGCTCGGTTTTCCTTCCTATGAGGAATATCTGGCTTTCATTGTGTTGTAGACCCAATACTGGGGCTCCACATCTGTTCAGAGTGGATGGGCAGAAGAGGAGGATGAGGGTATGGAGAGTCATTCTGAAGTTGACATCGACGTTTTGCCCGTTGGTACTCTGGCACACATGGCTGACTTCATGTTAGGCTACCTTTCCCGTGACCCTCGCGTTATATGCATTTTTGGTAACACAGATTACTGGGTGTTAACCCTTCTCGACCCCCGCTACAAAGAGAACTTCTCATCTCTCATTCCTGTGGTGGAGAGGACGAGTAAAATTGTGCAAAACCAGAAGGTACTTGTTGACAGATTGCTCCAAAATTTTCCATCTGACAATGCGGCCGCAGAGTCCGTACTTCCTTAGGCAACCGAAAAAGGGAGACAAAGGGAAAAGTAGTTCCAACAGAGGCAGGGCAACACTTTCCAAGGCATGGGACACTTTCATGACACCCCGCCAGCAACCTCACCCTGGATCGCGGCCTAGTGCTACAAGGAGGGAAAAGTTTTAGAAGATGGTGAAGGAATACATTGCAGACCCTGTCAGCATCATAAATGATCCCTCAGTGCCTTACAACTACTGGGTGTACAAGATGGATACGTGGCACGAACTTACGCTCTACGCCTTGGAGGTGCTGGCCTGTCCTGCCGCCAGCCTATTGTCTGAGCGTGTATTTAGTGCTGGTGGTGGCATTATAACAGATAAACGTATCCGCTTGTCCACTGACAATGCTGACAGGCTGACTCAGATAAAAATTAACAAGGCCTGGATTGCCCCTGACTTCTCCAATCCAACAGAGGAAAGCTGAGCTAATGAGGAACAAAAACGCAATTTAAAGGTATGCTTTATAATGTACTCAACCCACAAAATTCAGATGCACCAATTGCACTGCAAAAAAAGGGTATATGTCTGAATCTTGTTTTCTCATCCGCCTCCTCCTCTGCCTCCTGTTCCATACAGAATATATATGCCATCACTACAATGTTTAGTACGGTTTGCTAGGCTTCAGGCCCTCACCTCCAATGCTTTATAAGGTCTGCTCGCCTGTAGGCCATCACTGCAATGTTTAAGGGGTTATACTAGGTTTCAGGTCCTCACCTCCAGTGCTTTATAAGGGCTGCTCACCTGTAGCTCATCTCTGCAATGTTTTAGGGGGTTCACTAGGCTTCAGGCCCTCGACTCCAATGCTTTATACCGTCTGCTCACCTGTAGGCCATTACTGCAATGTTTTATGGGGTTCGCTAGGCTTCAGGCCCTCACCTCCAATGCGTTATACAGTCTGCTCACCTGTAGCCCATCACTGCAATGTTTTAGGGGGTTCACTAAGCTTCAGGCCCTAACCTCCAATGCTTTTTAAGGTCTGCTCACCTGTAGCCGATCATTGCAATGTTTTAGGGGGTTCACTAGGCTTTAGGCCCTGACCTCCAATGCTTTATACCGTCTGCTCACCTGTAGGCCATTACTGCAATGTTTTATAGAGTTCACTAGGCTTCAGGCACTCACCTCCAATGCTTTATACGGTCTGCTCGCCTGTAGGCCATCACTGCAATCTTTAAGGGGTGTGGGGGTTTGCTCTGGTAGGCAGGTGGTAGCGGTGGCAGTATAGAGGCTCAGGAGACAGGCTTTGTGTCCACACCGTGCTCTTTTATTCACGCCAGTGCATCACATCAAAACTGTACAATTCACACCACAGCAAAGTTCATAAACCCCACCTCCCACAACGAAGTCCCAAACGCAGCCGGCGTCTTGGTGCCTGTTCACACAGTCTCTCACATCCGTGATCAGTACTACACCTTGTCGTGGGGCGGGTTTGTCCAAGTTCGTACAAGTTAGACAGGCCACGTGTCGGCCTGGACAAGGGAATGGCTCCGGCCACAGGATCCCTTCTTTTGGCCCTTCCCGGAGCCTGCAGCAACTGGGCAGTCTTTGTTAGCAGAGCGGACTACAGAGCTCAGCCCGACCATGCGATCAGCCTCCCGTACAGCCTCCTGCAGTGAGACAGGAGAGCACACTTCATCACCCCACAGTCAGTGAGCATCAAACTTATATTCACAGCCCTGGGTGTAGCAGGAGGACCACACCCACCGAGCATAGTGAAGGATTAACTCCTTCCCTACCCAACTAAGGCCAGAGATAACCAACCTGCCAGGATCAGTGTAGACTGACACCAACAACCGAATCCCGTCCAGCCGTTAGTGGTCCGTGGGGAACAGACACCCACCCTGCTCTTTGCCTGTTCCCAGTAAGAGCCGGCCCGGACCGCTGTGTGACAGCACTCACTGCTGACAAAACACAAAAGACCCGGGTCTTACTCCACCGGGCCACGACCCCGGTGGCACGTATCTTCCACCCACTACCACTCCAGACACTCTCTTACATATCCTCCCTTTGTTCACCCCTGAAGGCTTGACGACCCTGTTCAATCCTATCGGGTGAACACACATATAGCAGTGTACCCGGGACAGGGCATCAGCGTTCCCTTGCAGGCGACCTGCCCTGTGCTCAACCCTGAACTTAAAATTCTGGAGGGATAAGAACCATCTGGTGACCCGAGCGCCCCTCCTTGGCCTGGCTCATCCACCGGAGAGGGAGTGGTCAGTCACCAGACGGAACCTTCTCCCCAACAGGTAATACCTGAGAGATTCAAGTGCCCACTTGATGGCGAGGCATTCTCTTTCTACCACGCTGTACCGGGTTTCCGCTGGGGTGAGCTTGCGGCTCAGGAAACTAACGGGGTGTTCTTCACCATTGATTTCCTGGGAGAGTACCGCCCGAGGCCTACTCCAGAGGCGTCCGTCTGAACTATAAACTCCCGTCCGAAGTCGGGCGTCACCAGAACTGGGGACCCGCACAGGGCCGACTTCAAACGGGAGAACGCCTCTTCCGCCTGCTCATCCCAGCGAAGCATTACTGACTTCCTACCTTTCAGGAGTCCTGTCAACGGGCAGCTATAGTGGCAAAATGTGGGATGAACCGCATATAATACCCTACCATCCCTAAAAATGATCGCAGTTGCCTGGTCGTAAGGGGTCTAGGCCAATTTCGGATCGCCTCGATCTTATTTATTTGGGGCTTAACGACTCCAGCGTCCAATGACATAACCCAAATACCACGCTTCCTCCAGGCCCACTGAGCACTTTTTTGGGTTGGCGGTCAATCCTGCCTTCCTGAGCGAGTCTATCACTGCTTGAACCTTCGACAAGTGACTTTCCCAGTCCTGGCTAAATATGATTATATCATCCAAATATGCTGAAGCATACCGGAGATGTGGTCTGAGGACGATATCCATCAGCCGTTGAAACGTGGCTGGAGCACCGTGCAACCCGAAGGGCAACACTCTATAATGAAACAGCCCTCTGGCGTAACAAAGGCGGTCTTCTCCTTTGCTGTCTCTGTTAAAGGTACCTGCCAGTACCCTTTGTGAGATCTATCACCGAGAAATACCTGGCTTTACCCATTCGCTCTATTAACTCATCTACTCGCGGCATGGGATAGGCGTCAAACTTTGAAATCTCGTTTAGCTTCCGGAAATCATTACAAAAACGTAATGATCCGTCGGGCTTTGGGATAAGAACGATCGGGCTAGCCCACTCGCTTCTAGACTCCTCGATGACCCCTAACTTCAGCATAAACTTTACTTCCTCTGAAATGGCTTGTCGCCGAGCCTCCGGTACCCGGTACGGTCGTGAACGTATTTTTCCTGGGGCTCTGTGACAATGTCATGTTGGACTAGATCGGTACGTCCCGGAAGGTCAGAGAACACGTCTTTATTCCTGCTAATGAACTCCTTCACTTCTTGAGTCTGCTTAGTCGACAAACCGCTACCTATCTTTACTGCAGGGATGTCCTCTGGTACCACTGTAGGGCCGGGACGTTCTCTGCAGCCAAGACAAAGCGCGGGTCATCCCCAAGGAGACTTTCTCTATCTTTCCAGGCTTTCAGTAAATTAACGTGGTACACCTGCTCGGGCTTCCGCCTTCCCGGCTGGTATACCCTGTAATTCACGGGGCCTAACTTCTCTCTTATCTCATACGGTCCTTGCCATCTGGCCAGAAACTTGCTGTCTATGGTGGGCACTAGTACTAACACTCGGTCGCCCGGGTTAAACTTCCTTACCTGGGCGGCCCGGTTGTACACGCGGCTCTGGGCCAGCTGGGCCGCTTCCATATGTTCACGGACTATGGGCAGAACTGTCCTAATCCGGTCCTGCATCTTCTCGATGTGCTCAACTATGCTTTTGTGAGGGCTAGGCTGCTGCTCCCACGCCTCTTTAGCGATATCTAACAGCCCTCGGGATGCCTACCATATAACAGCTCAAACGGTGAGAACCCTGTGGATGCCTGGGGCACTTCTCGCACCGCAAATAACACATAGGGCAGCAAGAGGTCCCAGTCCTTTCCGTCTTTTGCCACCGCTCTCTTGAGCATGGACTTTAGGGTCTTATTAAAGCTGCTCCACCAGCCCATCAGTTTGGGGGTGATAGACGGATGTACGCAAGTGCTTAATATTTAATATTTTGCAGAGCTCCTCATCACCTTGGACATGAAAGGGGTCCCTTGGTCTGTCAATATCTCCTTCGGGATCCCCACCGCGAGAACATCCCCATCAGCTCCTTGGCTATTAGCTTGGCCGACGTGTGGCGCAGGGGTATCGCCTCAGGGTAGCGAGTAGCGTAGTCTACTATGACCAGGATATGTTGGTGGCCTCTGGCTGACTTATTAATGGGGCCTACAAGGTCCATAGCGACCCTTTCGAAAGGTACTTCAATAATGGGCATGGGCACCAGGGGACTACGATAATGAGGCTGGGGGCTGGTCCTCTGACACTCGGGACAGGACTGGCAAAACCTCCTGACTTCCTCATATATCCCCGGCCAATAGAAACGCCGCAGTATACGTTCCTGAGTTTTCTGGACCCCCAGATGCCCTCCTAACACATGAGTATGCGCTAGGTCTAATACCATGCGGCGGTATGGTTGGGGTACCACCAACTGTTCTATTACCTCTTGCCGGACTTTGTCGACCCGGTACAGTAGGTCCTGGTTACAGGCCAGGTGGGGAAATTCCGAGTCTGCTCCCCGGGTGCTGAGCCACTCCATTGATGACAGTCACCCTTCTCTGGCCCGTGACAATGTAGGATCCTGGAGCTGGGCAGTCCCAAATGTGTCTCGGGATACTTCTAGTTCTGGAACAGATGGGGCTGCCACCGCTCACCAGCCAACCCTTCTAGGGACAAGCTATCAGGGTGACACTCTTCCCGCTTATTGGTGACCCCTACAGCTGGTAGACCCTCTTCAGGATCAACGGGCACTGGCTCTGCACCCCGTCCCTCCCAAAGAGACCAAAACAGGGGACAATCCCTACCTAGGATGGCAGCGTAAGGGATTTGTCGCCCCACCCCAACAACATGCTGTATCTCCTCCCGGGGTAGACAAGGTCACACAGGTTGTAGGATATTCTCGCCGGTCCCCATGAATACACACAACACTGATGGTTTGCTTGCCTGGGCCGCGACTGGCCACCAGGGACTCGTGGAACGAGGGTCACTAAGCTCCCGAGTCCAGCAATGCCTTAACTGGGTGTCCATTAATAGAGACGGCACACAAAGGAGGTGTATCAGCGGATAGCAGCGAAGCAGCAACACACACCGGTTGGCCGAAAAGGAGGATCGGCGTGCGAACCCGCAGTCCATGGGCTCTGCCGCCCTCGGGCAGTTGGCAGCAACGTGTCCCAGGCCCTGACAGTGCCAACATCTAATCCCCGGGTCTCTCGTCTCCCCAGGTTTGGCCTCCCAGGAGTGGAAATCACCTCCCCCTTAAGCGGTTGAGCCCCTTCTCTGGTCCCCTTTGTGGCAGGGAGAGTGAACGCGGCTTTTGCAGGAAGGCGGAGTCTCGGACCAAGTCCTGGGCTGCCATGTATCTCTCGACTAGGCCAACAACTTGCTCCAGGGTGCCTGGATCACCTTGTCCCACCCAGCGCTGTATTGCTCTTGGGAGGGTACGCACCAAACGATCGACCACCACCCGCTCCACCATCTGCGAGGGGCTCAATGTCTCAGGCTGCAGCCATTTTTTTACCAGGTGTAACAGGTCATAGGCCTGGGACCGGGCAGGCCGGGACTCGGAGAAGGCCCACTGGTAGACTCCGATGTGCACGCACATAGGTATTAACCCCAAGACGAGCCAACACCTCCCCTTCAGCCTCTCATAGCTCTTGGCTTCCTCCTGACTGAGGTCGAAGTAGGCCTTTTGTGCGTCTCCCACTAAAAATGGCGCCACTACTTCGGCCCACTGTTCTGCCGGTAACCTTTCCTGTTCCGCAGTGCGTCAAGACCATCAAGAACGCCTCGATATCATCCTCGGGCCCATCTTTCTTAATGCTGAGCGCACCTTATCCCGGGCAGCAGGTAGGATTGCGGTCCCCCCGGGACAGTTTGTTGTTGTAACACACGCATGGACTCCTGCATAGTCGCCAGTTGCTGGGCCAGTAGACTATTCAACTGCCGCTGGTCTCTCAGGGCTTCCTCATGTCTCCGAGTAGCCTCCTCATTGCTTTGCACCAAGTGTCTAATGGCCTCCTCCATCTTATCTGGAGCCACAAAACTTGCCGGCTTAATATATGACATACAGTCCAAATAACACAATTTTCGGCCTCACTGCCGCTTGCCCGCTGAAGCCACCAATTGTGGGGTTTGCTCTGGTAGGCAGATGGTAGCGGTGGCAGTATAGAGGCTCAGGAGACAGGCTTTGTGTCCACACCGTGCTCTTTATTCACGCCAGTGCATCACATCAAAACTGTGCAATTCACACCACAGCAAAGTTCATAAACCCCACCTCCCACAACGAAGTCCCAAACGCAGCCGGCGCCTTGGTGCCTGTTCACACAGTCTCTCACATCCGTGATCAGTACTACACCTTGTCGTGGGGCGGGTTTGTCCAAGTTCGTACAAGTTAGACAGGCCACGTGTCGGCCTGGACAAGGGAATGGCTCCGGCCACAGGATCCCTTCTTTTGGCCCTTCCCGGAGCCTGCAGCAACTGGGCAGTCTTTGTTAGCAGAGCGGACTACAGAGCTCAGCCCGACCATGCGATCAGCCTCCCGTACAGCCTCCTGCAGTGAGACAGGAGAGCACACTTCATCACCCCACAGTCAGTGAGCATCAAACTTATATTCACAGCCCTGGGTGTAGCAGGAGGACCACACCCACCGAGCATAGTGAAGGATTAACTCCTTCCCTACCCAACTAAGGCCAGAGATAACCAACCTGCCAGGATCAGTGTAGACTGACACCAACAACCGAATCCCGTCCAGCCGCTAGGTCCGTGGGGAACAGACACCCACCCTGCTCTTTGCCTGTTCCCAGTAAGAGCCGGCCCGGACCGCTGTGTGACAGCACTCACTGCTGAAAAAACACAAAAGACCCGGCTCTTACTCCACCGGGGCCACGACCCCCGGTGGCACGTATCTTCCACCCACTACCACTCCAGACACTCTCTTACAGGGGTTATACTAGACTTCAGGCCCTCACCTCCAATGCTTTATAAGGTCTGCTTACCTGTAGCCCATCACTGCAGTGTTTTAGGGGGTTCACTAGGCTTCAAGCCCTCACCTCCAATGCTTTAAACCGTCTGCTCACCTGTAGGTCATCACTGCAATCTTTTACGGGGTTCGCTAGGCTTCAGGCCCTCACCTCCAATGCTTTATAAGGGCTGCTCACCTGTAGCTCATCTCTGCAATGTTTTAGGGGGTTCACTAGGCTTCAGGCCCTCAACTCCAATGCTTTATACCGTCTGCTCACCTGTAGGCCATCACTGCAATGTTTAATGGGGTTCGCTGGGCTTCAAGCCCTCACCTCCAATGCTTTATACAGTCTGCTCACCTTTGGCCCATCACTGCAATGTTTTAGGGGGTTCACTAGGCTTCATGCCCTCACCTCCAATGCTTTATAAGGTCTGCTCACCTGTAGCCGATCATTGCAATGTTTTAGGGGGTTCACTGGGCTTCAGGCCCTGACTTCCAATGCTTTATACAGTCTGCTCACCTGTAGGCCATCACTGCAATGTTTTATAGAGTTCACTAGGCTTCAGGCACTCACCTCCAATGCTTTATATGGTCTGCTCACCTGTAGGCCATCACTGCAATGTTTAAGGGGTCATACTAGGCTTCAGGCCCTCACCTCCAATGCTTTATAAGGTCTGCTTACCTGTAGCCCATCACTGCAATGTTTTAGGGGGTTCACTAGGCGTCAGGCCCTCACCTCCAATGCTTTATAAGGTCTGCTCACGTGTAGCCCATCTCTGCAATGTTTTAGGGGGTTCACTAGGCATCAGGCCCTCAACTCCAATGCTTTATACCGTCTGCTCAACTGTAGGTCATCACTGCAATGTTTTATGGGGTTCTCTAGGCTTCAGGCCCTCACCTCCAATGCTTTATATGGTCTGCTCACCTGTAGGCCATAACTGAAATGTTTTAGGGGGTTCGCTAGGCTTCAGGCCCTTACCTTCAATGCTTTATACAGTCTGCTCACCTGTAGGCCATCACTGCAATGTTTTAGGGGGTTCACTAAGCTTCAGGTCCTCACCTCCAATGCTTTATAAGGTCTGCTCACCTGAAGCCCATCACTGCAATGTTTTAGGGGGTTAACTAGGCTTCAGGCCCTCACCTCCAATGTTTTATACCGTGTGCTCACCTGTAAGCCATCACTGCAATGTTTTGTGGGGTTCACTAGGCTTCAGGCCCTCACCTCCAATGCTTTATAAGGTATTCCCACCTGTAGCCTATCACTGCAATGTTTTAGGGGGTTCACTAGGCTTCAGGCCCTCAACTCCAATGCTTTATACGGTCTGCTCACCTGTAGGCCATCACTGCAATGTTTTATGGGGTTCGCTAGGCTACAGGCCCTCACCTCCAATGCTTTATAAGGTCTTCTCACCTGTAGCCCATCACTGCAATGTTTTAGGGGGTTAACAAGGCTCCAGGCCCTTACCTCCAATGCTTTATACATCCTGCTCACCTGTGGGCCATCACTGCAATGTTTTACGTGGTTCGCTCAACTTCAGGCCCTCACCTCTAATGTTTTATATGGTCTACTCACCTGTAGGCCATCACTGCAATGTTTTATGGGGTTTGCTCACCTTCAGGCCATCAACTATAATGTTTTAGTGGGTAACCAGCACGCCCTTGCTCCAATTGTTTTTTGAGGGTCACCAGCAGGCCATCAATCATAATTTTTCAACGGTGTGTATGATGTCCTCCTTTATGTGTAATAAAGGGTGTAGTGCCGATTCCTTGAAATTTTTGTCAGCACTTTCACTTAGTGCATAGGCTTTATGAGTGCAGCAGTGTACCTGAACAATTGTAGCACTGTGTGAATGAGGCCCTACTTTATGTGATGTACAGCCTGTATCGGAGTGCTTCTTCCTTGCAATTTTTGGCACCATTTGCACTGTTTATACAATTTAATATACAGGAAAGAATGTTTCCTAACAATTTTACCTCTAAAAATGTCTTCTTTTTCTTTAAGGGGGCGGGATTTTGGGCGTGATTTTGTCTCTATGTAAAAGTGGCAGACAACTGGGACAATATGTTTCCCAGTAGCGACATTGGAGTCCAAGATGCACCCAGACATGGTCCCCATGCTGTTCCAGATCCATTTCGGTGGTGTTTCTGTCACTTTTTGACCTTTTCTAATGGACTAGGCACACTCGCCTCATCCGAGCAGAGGTTGCCTGGTTGTCTCCCATTGACTTCCATTATACTCGGGTGCTTGGCCGAACGCACGAATATCGCTATGTGTTCAGACCGAGTACCTGAACATTTTGGTGCTCGCGCATCACTAGTGGTGACATACTTGGACAGCTCCCTGCCACCCTACATTGACGATCCACTGGACTTCTGGGCAGCCAAACTGGATTTGTTGCTGCAAATGGCAGAGTTTGCCCTGGAAAAGCTGTCCTGCCCGGCCAGTAATGTGGCATCAGAGCAGGTGTTTAGTGCAGCGGGGGCCATAGTTACCCCAAGAAGAACTCGCCTGTCCACCCAAAATGTGGAGAGACTGACCTTTGTCAAGACGAATCAGGCGTGGATCATCCAGGATTTCATCCCACCAATGCCTAATGCATCAGACTAGATTATCCATGGTGCCACACCAACACTTTGACAAAAGACACCAGTTTCACCTGGCTACCTGCCTCATCTACTATTCTGATGTTGCCACCTGCCTGATGCCACACATCTGATGCCAAGTGCTCCTTCTTTCACCCACCATCTTCAGCGTGTACTGATTTTGTCACCCACTTCCCCACTCGATCACGGGGTCACTCAGTGGTCTCCTGATGCTTCTGCCACCTCCACACTATGTCACCTTGCCACTCTGTGGTCTCCTGATGCTGCTGTCACCATCACACTATGTCAACTTGTCACTCTGTGGTCTCCTGATGCTGCTGCCACCTCCCAACTATGTCACCTTGCCACTCCATGGTCTCCTGATGCTGCTGCCATCTCCACACTACGTCACCTTGCCACTCTGTGGTCTCCTGATGCTGCTGCCACCTCCACACTATGTCACCTTGCCACTCTGTGGTCTCCTGATGCTGCTGCCACCTCCACACTATGTCACCCTGCCATTCTGTGGTCTCCTGATGCTGCTGCCACCTCCACACTATGTCACCTTGCCACTCTCTTGTCTCCTGATGCTGCTGCGACCTCCACACTATGTCAACTTGCCACTCTGTGGTATCCTGATGCTGCTGCTTCTACCTCCACACTGTAATTGTGCTACCTCTGGCTTCCCACTAATGCTGCTGCTGCCACCTCCACACTCTCTCATTGTGCCACTCTGTGGCCTCCTGATGCTGCTGCTGCCACCTCCACACTGTCATTGTGCCACCCTGTGGCCTCCTCCTGATTCTCAGCTGCTGTCTCCTCCACACTCTGGCATTGTGCCACTCTGTGGCCTCCTGATGCTGCTGCAACCTCCACATTGTCTTTGTGCCACCCTGTTTTCTCCTCCTGATGCTGCCGCCACCTCCACGCTCTGTCATTGTACCACTTTGTGGCCTCCTTATGCTGCTGTTGCCACCTCTGCACTGTCATTGTGCCACCCTGTGGCCTACTACTGATGCTGCTGCCGCCACCTCTACACTCTTTCATTGTGTCACTTTGTTGCCCCTTGATGATGCTGCTGCCACCTTTACACTCTTTTATTGTGCCACCGTGTGGCCTTTTCCTGATGCTACTGCTGCCACCTACACATTTTGTCATTGTGTCACTCTGTGGCCAACTCCTGATGCTGCCGCCGCCACCTCCACACTGTCATTGTGCCACCCTGTGGCCTCCTCCTGATGCCGCTGCTACCACCAGACTCAGTCATTGGTCCACTCTTTGGTCTCCTCATGCTGCTTCCACCTCACCACTATGTCATAGGGCCACTCTGTGGACATCTCATGCTGTTCCCACCCTTCCCATTTCATGACTGTGCCACTATTTTGTATTTCGGCCTGGCTGACATCGTCATTTATTTGACCCTTCTTCTGATCTGTAAGATGGAAGGGAAAATAGGATGCACAACAGATCCTGTCTATGTAACAGCTGTAAGGCCTGCATAGCATGGTCCCTATTTTGCATCAGAATTGGCTTATTATTTGGTAGCCAAAAGCAGGAGTGGGTACAAAACACACAAAACATGCAAATATTCCATTCACATGTCATCTCTGTTTTGGATCCACTCCTGTTTTTTTTTTGGCATTAGCAATACTGATGGATTACTGACCAAATGCTGACCGAGTGAATGTGGATGCTCCACAGACAGGATCTGTTTTTGGGGGGTTATTGTTCTGACGGATGAGAGGGCAAAATAATCAGTGACGTCAACACAAACTTACTGTTGACATCCTCTTCACTCTGTCGGGGGGCTCTACTTGTATAAGCGTTTAATAGAACAGGTTCTGTAGACATCTATGTGGAATCAGTGAAGAGTGCAGTGATTTTTAGAGCAATGCCTGTCATCTACATGTCATACTGACTCACAGTATTGTTTCAGTACCACAGCAGACTCCCTATGTGTGTTACTGCAAGGCACAGTGTTCTACACCACTATAAAGGCTCTCTGCAGCCAGAAAATAGCCGTTTTTTAACACAATTCACCACAAATAAAGTTGTATCGAATGAAATTTTTTCGAAAAATTGGTCAAACTGGCCAAAACTAATTTTTGAGAAATATGCTCATCTCTAATTATCTCAGTCATAACTATGAAATGTGTATCCCTTGTTTCTGTATGTTTCAATATTCAAACATTTGCGGAAACTTTTGCAATGAATATCTGTTCTATACATTTAAATAGGATTGTTTTCCAGGAGGTGCATTGATTTCAGCAAGCCCAATTTAGATAAAGTTTTACAATTTTATCACATGTGAATATACACTTAGGCTTCATGTGCACAACTATATTACTTCTCACATACACAATGGACCCAAAATGTATGTGGACATCCCTTCAAATTATTAACCATAGGTGTTGCAGCCACAACTATTGCAAATAGGTACATAAAATCAGGCACACAGCTATGCAATCTCCATTGATATCTTTCATAATTTCTGCAGACTATTTATATACCATATTTTTCGCTCTATAAGATGCACCTGCCCATAAGTAGTCTAAGTTGTTTAAACTTGGCAGTTTCTTATGGTGCCACCTTTGTCATAAATTTGAATGTGGAATTTGTGATCTGCCAGATCGGCCCAGAGCTAATATTGTGAAGTAGAAGCATTGACAAATGAAAACAGTTCAGCTAAGAAGCAATAAACCAATGCAAACTCACAAACTGTGGATATCAAGTGCAGAAGCGTGTGTAAAAATTGTCCATCGCTAACTATAGAGCTCTACCAACACAAGAACTGTGCCCCAGGAGCTTGATGAAACTGGTTTCCATGGTTGAGTAGCTGCACACAAGATAACCATGTACAAGGCAAAGCTTCAACTGGAATCATGTATCGCACACTTCCACTGGACTCTGGAGTAGAGATTAATGAATCAGTCGAGATTCATTTCGCGTCCGGTTAGCCAAATTTTTGATACAGTTCGGTACATATCCTATTCGGTTTGGGCATAACCGAAGTTGCTCCAATTGCCCTGAAAGTTGGTATATAACCCTCTCTTGCCTTCTAGGACTAGGAATTTTCAGGAAACCTTATCTTTTTTAGTTTATTTTTTTATTAATTTTTTTTCCTCCTCCCCTAGCTCTGGAGCGCACTGACAGCAATAGTATATGATGCCTGAGTGACACTGACATACATAGCTATGGGTAAACGCACTTTTGACCGTGGTAAGATACAGCGTGTTTAAAAACACACCATGCTGGCACATGTCTCATGCTTTTTCATATTCCAAAGCTTCCAAAAATTATCCCTTATTGGGGGCAGATGCTATTTAAACACACACAGTGTTATGAGATTAAACAAAAAAGACAATCCACTATAACAGTGACATCTACAGCACCCTGCCCCTTAACAGGGACCTCCACAGCCCCCACTCCTTAACACTGACCCCCCACAGTGCCCCGTCCTGTAAAATGGGATCTCCACAGCAGCCCACCCCCTTAACTTTGACCTTTACAGCAGCCTTCCCCTTTAACAGTGAGTGTTACAGCACACCACCCCCTTGACAGTGACCTCCACAGGGTCCCTCCCCCTTAACAGTGGCCTTTATAGCAATCTTCCCCTTGACACTGACCTCCATAGCGGACCATTCCCTTAACTGTGACCTCCACAGCAGCCTGCCCCTAGTGTGGCCAGGGGTCCAGAGCCTGGACGGACACAGGGATGTCCGTTTGAACAGCTCACTCTCAGACAGCAGCACTGTGCTGTTTGAGTGTGAGCTGCAAGGAGAAAGTCACCCTCACTCCCTCCTCTGCAGCTGACAGAAGTTTATTTTTAACTTTTGTTGGCTGCGTAGGGGGAGTGGGCATGGCCTTACCAGGTCAGGGTTGTGGCTTAGCGGGACCTAGAAGTTGATTTTTAACCTAATTTTTTCCATCCCTGTCAGCTGAAGAGTGGGCATGGCCTAACCAGATAGGGGGTGTGGCTTTATTAACAGCTCACCCTATGACAGCAGCACTATCCTGTCTGAGAGTGAGCTGCAGAGAGAAAGTCACCGTCCCTCCCACCTCTGCAGCTGAAAGAAGTTGATTTTTAACTTCATTTTTGCAATCCCCGTTGGCTGCGGAGGGGGAGGAGAAGTGGCCTTACCGGGTCAGGGGTGTGGCTTAGCTGGACCTAGAAGTTGATTTTTAACTTCATTTTTTCAATCCTTGTAGGCTGAGGAGTGAGGGGGGCGTGGCCTAACTGGATTGGGGTGTGTCCTTTTGAACAGCTCACCCTAAGACAGCAGCACTGTTCGGTCCAAATGTGAGCTGCAGGGAGAAAGTCACCGTCTCTCCTACCTCTGCAGCTGACAGAAGTTGATTTTCAACGTCATTTTTTTAAATTTGTCGGCTGAGGAGTGGTAGGGGGGCGTTGTCTAACCAAATCAGGGTGTGGATTAATGGGATCTAGAAGTTGATTTTTAACTTTTTTCAATCCCTGTTGGCTGAGTGGGAGTTGCATAACTGGATTTGGGGCATGTCCTTTTGAACAGCTCACTCTAAGACAGCAGTACTGTGCTGTCTAAATGTGAGCTGCATGGAGAAAGTCACCATCCCCCCCATCTCCGGAAGCTGACAGAAGTTGATTTTTAACTTCATTTTTTTAATCCCTGTCGGCTTAGGAGTGGGAGGTAGCTTGGCCTAACCGGAGTGGGGGCGTAGCTTAGCGTGACCTGGGGGTGGGGTTTTAAGGGTGACCTGAATGGCCACCCTACCTGCACCCTGAACTGTGACCTCCACAGCACTCTGCTCCCTTAACAGTGTCATCCACAGAGTTGTTATGGAAACCTCAGGAAATAAGGTACTAAGTGCTATTACACCATGGCTTTACTTCTATAGCAATTATACTGGTGACAGATTTCCTTTAAAACTCATCTACAGCAGTGAAGAAACATGGCTGGGTTGTTATGGTTACCTGGAGTCAAACTGTGTGTGTGTAGACGAACTGCAAGTGAGCTTCTATTGGCTGATAAGGGTCATGGGACCAGGCTTCTATTGGCTAATGCATTTTTTGGGAATATCCCAGAGAGCTGAGAACTGGTCTACAACCTTCCTGGACACCTGATGTACCTGTGTGCTAAATTTCGTGATTGTAAATGCGACAGTGCGGATTCCTTTAGCGGACATACATACATACACTTAGCTTTATATATTAGATGAGTTTCCCTTCTTGAGCTAAATTACTGAAATAATTAAACTTTTTAATATTCTAATTTATTGAGATGCACTAATATATACAGTACACACATGGACAAAATTGTTGGGTCCCCTCCGTTACAGAAATAACTTGAAACTAACAAAAATAATAATATTAAATAAAAATTTACTGAAAATCACATAATGAAAATGAGACATTGCTTTTGGATTGTGATTCAACAGAATAATTTATAAAACAAACTAATGAAATGATGGTACCCTTAATTTAATATTTTGTTGCACAACCTTTTGAGGCAATCATTGCAATGAAGTGATTTCTGTAACGCTCAATGAAACTTCTGCACCTGTCCACAGGCATTTTGACCTACTTCTCATGAGCAAACTGCTCCAGCTTTCTCAGGTTTGAAGGATATCTTCTCCAGCTCCTGCCACAGATGTTTAATAAGATGTAGATCAGGGCTCATAGAATCTAAATTCTGTGCTCTGTGGTTACTATCTGTATTAGGCTACATGCACACGACAGTTGTTTTTTGCTGTCCACAAATTGGGATCCGCAAAGAAAACTGACGATCCTTCCGTTCTTTTGTTTTCACAGATCCCTTGTAATAAATGCCTAGAAAAAAGTAGGACATGCACTACTTTTTTTGCTGAAGGGAAACACGGACAATGGATGCGGAACACAAACGGATGAACTGTCAGCATTGTTTTGCTAACCCTTTGAAATGAATGGGTTCCTATCCTATCCGTAAAAAAAACAGAAACGGAAGCCGAGAAAAACAACTGTCGTGTGCATGTAGCCTAATCCTTCTCTTCAATTTGTCAATTTTCCTACAGCGGCCATGTCCAGAGAGGTTGGCTACAGTCCCATAGACACTAAACTTATATAATAATATTTGCAACTGTAGTAACAGGAACATCAAGCTGTTTGGCGATGGTCTTATAGCATTTACCTTTAAGATGTTTATCTATAATTTTCTTTATCTCCTGAGACAACTCGCTGCTTTGCTTTCTTCGGTCCATGTTCAGTGTGATACCCACCATAATACCAAACAGCACTATTTTTCAACATTCAAATATTCAGACTGACTGATAACAAGTTTGAAGACACCTACAATGCTAATTATAGGACATACCTTAGTTTAGCATCTCCCTATGGTCAAATTAATTTTAATTTTTTGTCTAGGTCATTAGTTTGTTTGTTTTTTAATTATTCTTTGGAACCAAAATTTAAAAGCAATGTTGGATTTTCATTACCATATTTTTCGTAAAATGTTATTTATTATTACTTTTGTCAGTTTCAAGTTATTCAGTGACAATTTTGTCCATGTGTGTATATATACACATCACATAAATACACCCACCATATACATATTTTTACTATGGTTAAAGTGGCCTGCTGTGTAGGCTCCCTGCACATGGTACTACTGCATGCAAAAGGACTAATGCTGTGCTTGCTCTAATTTTATAGAAATATATGTTATAAATAGATAATTCCATTACATTACTTTATGTTGTAGCACAGCATACTCCTATAGAAATCTATATACCTTTTTATTATGTAAAATGGGGTAATTGGTATGGCCGGAGAACTTGCATCAGAGGAGGTTATAAAAGCTGCTATTTCCAGAAAAGAACAACCGCACTGCACAACATTTACACCATTTATATGTGAACCCCAGCTGTGCAAATCTGTGCGATAGCCACATTGAGAAATATCTTCAAATTAAGAATGCATATATTGTCATCAGCGAAGTGCCAGGTACAGTAAAAACTCATAGAAAGTCCTGTTCGATCTCTACCACATGCTGGTGAGAATAAGAGTCCTGGGTAGAGTGAATTAAATTGTATTATTTCAAATCTTTAAAAATGTAACGCTTCTGTGAATTTCAGCAACAAGGGAGGGGGGGGAGATGGTTAATACATAGCCATTATCTGGGTACTTGCTGTACATGTGAGGCTAACAGCCCCTTAGACTATATGACATCTTGCTATGCAGCTATCACAATAATTGGTCATTTGGCCAAACTCATTACGAATGGCTCCTATACACACCAACATCAAAACATTCAGGGAGGAATATAAAATGATGTTCAGCAATTACTGGTCACAGCTGCCACAGTTCTAAGGCGTATGCAAAGCGCAGGTGCAGCCATTATGGTTGTGAAGAGCGTGCATTAAAGGTAGCTTCCTTAAAATCACAGTATTATACAAAAGAATGAAATGGGGTCTTCACACAAACGTAAGGCACATGAAACAAACAAAAAAAATGTTCACTGACAGAATAATGCAAAAAAGAAAAGTTACTGTGTTATTAGCAAATATCTCCAAGAAAATGTTAGCTAAAGGTAGACATTCCCTTCATGTCCTTTAAAAACCCAGCTTGGTACCAAAATCATAACATTCTTTCAAGTTAACGGCCGAAAACTTTGCTTGGAATATGTGTCATTTAACGGAACACGCTTTTCTTTATTAATGATTTGCCTTGAAACTAAATTTAATGAGGTATTTTCAATGGATGGCTGTTCTTCAAGGAATATATAAAGGAATCTATCAATGAAACATGACTTGTTCATTAGGGAGAATTTATTTTGTAATGTGCTTAGTTATGCCATCATAATTTTGTGAGAGGCACTAGCTGCACCACTCAAAACTATTCAAACCGAAGATTAACTATGGGCAAGCCAGTATTAGGGCCGTGGCAACCTAAGAAACATCTACTACCTTTGTAGAAGGATATTTTGGCGTTATTCTGGGCCATCTTATTGCTGCTGTACTGTGATTTGCTGCAGTAGTCACATGTCCATGTCAAGAGGTACTAGGACAGGAGTCAGCAACCTTCGGCACTCCAGCTGCTGTGAAACTTATATACGTACCCTCCTGTTCCTGTAACTCCAATGGAAGTGAAAGGAGGATTCTGGGAGTTGTAGTTTCAGAACAGCTGGAGTGCCGGAGGTTGCTGATCCCTGTAATAGGAAGTACAGAGACCCACAGAGGAACTTTGAGGTGTCATAATGGGAACAGATCAGTAAGATGAGTATTACGTATTTTAGTATTTTAGACCATTCAGAGAATTTTTAAATTAAATAATCAGAAATCCTCTTTAAAGAGGACCTGTTATCTTGTAAAACTAGAGTAATCCAGTGTCTTTTTTTAACTGTCCCCCCCCCCCTGTTTATCTGGGATGTTTGTTCCTGCACCCAGTATGCAAAAGAGGCCCTGCTTATCCAAGAGGGCTGTCTCTTTTACTCATTCCAAGGGATGGCCCCCTTGGCTACAAACCCAGTTTTCCATATTGGGCACCATAAAAACCTGATACTGGAAACAGTGATCTGGAAATGACTGGTTTAAAACCTAACTTTTACTTCAATTTGATAAAAAATATATACCACAGGTATTCACAAACACCACAAACGTCTATAAATCCCTAGTACCGGGAACTAGACAAAACAGTCACCAGTTGGGACTTGGGGTATTTTTAGGGAACGCTTAGCCCTAGGGTAAGGTTCCGGACGGGGGCCCAGCTAGTGGGACACTCCGTGGGTAGGTCTTTAGGGCCAGACCCAGGGACAGGTTCCGGACGGGGACCCAACTAGTGGGACACTCCGTGGTTAGCCTCATTAGGGCAATCAGTTGATTGTAGGGTCAAATAGGGTCCATTCAGTATCCACCCTCCCCCCCCTTATCTCCACCTTACGGAACCCCCCAGGGCTGCTGCATATTAAAGAACATCCGAGCGGGCACACCACCAAACTCTCCTATCAACAGTACGGTAGGACAATCGGTTACGGTGCCGCGTGCACTTTCTATACCGTCATTTGTTTGCGGGTGGAACCACATATATCACACTGTGGCTTCTAAGTGCTTGTTTCTTTCAATCGATGCCCACTGTATACCAAAATCGTGTGCATAGCAGTTTTTTTTTTGTCTTCCCCACCTCCTGCACATTTAGGAGGCTGGAGGACATCCGTTTTGTTTTATATGTACAGTCACGTGCTCTTTCATTCGGTATTGACTGAGAGCGCTGGTGACTGTTTTGTCTAGTTCCCGGTACTAGGGATTTATAGACGTTTGTGGTGTTTGTGAATACCTGTGGTATATATTTTTTATCAAATTGAAGTAAAAGTTAGGTTTTAAACCAGTCATTTCCAGATCACTGTTTCCAGTATTAGATGCCCTAGCGAGTGATCAATTACATTGAAACACCCCCCTTTTTCAATTCCTTCTACAATTTTGAACCATAAAAACCTGCCCTTATAATTCAGGAATGCAGGGTACTACAGAGAAAGAAAAGCAGCACCAACTGAGGGAGGTAGGTAGATTTAAAAGTTTTACCAAGAGACAGTCCCTCTTTAATTTTTTCAATTTACAGATATCATATAGGACATGACAGACTGAGCGCTTAGAACCAGTGCTGTACATGGATCCAGAAATTTCCCTATTCATTGCTCCAATTGCTCTACTAGATTTATTTCAAACTGGCAGCTCAGGGGGGTGTGTCTTTGCTCAGGGTTTGTGTCCTTTCGGCTGCAGATGGTGACAGGTAAAGAATGGAGCCGAGCACGTGCTTCCATCTCAGTGAGCTGGACAAAGACTTTTAAAAAAAGAGCAAAAACGGCAGGTGGCGCTATACATAAAGATTTCATTGAATGAAAGTACTGAGATCAAGGCACTGGTTTGAAAAATGTCGAATATTTTTTATGGCACAACCCCTTTAATCATTAGTCCTCATAATTTTTGGCAATGAATCTGAGCCTGTTTTTTAGAGATTTGTAAATACACCTGAGTAATTACATGTATATATTTGCTTTGTATGCTGCTAGTACAGGGATTATGATTAATAAATCAAATGTGCCAGGCTATTTTATGTCAGTAATGTATAAATGATATTGATAGTAGCAAGTAACCCTAAATGAACTATTCACTTAACCTGATAAGTAACGGCAACAACAGCCTATCACACGAGAAGAACAGCAAATGAAATATGCAATAAAACTATAACAAACATTCATGTGGCTAAATAATGTATCAGTAGTATAGCAAACAGAACAAATACTCTGGAAATCTTCTGGGATTAACAAAGAATGCAGTTTAAATAATGGATTTGTGTTTGTTTAGAACAGACCGCAGGGTAAATTGTCATTAATCAATAAACTGAGAGATGTCTCTAAGAAAAATTCTCCATTGAGTCACAAGAAAAATATGGAAGGTTGGAATTACCTCGGGAAAAGTCTAATGTAATTATTCATATCATATAAATATATTACAGATTATTGCGACTTGCACTCTAGCAAACTCAAATGGCTAAATAATAATGTATGTCCCTTGTTTCTTACCTGTTATATACAGCAATACATGATAACAGTCAAATAGCTCCTCATAAAGACAAATGATCTGTGTTTACACAATTAGTACAGAAAAAAAGAAGCTCACAGCTATTGTATAATTAAGATTATTGAGATTATGATTATGCTTTTATTATTATTGTTGAGTGAAGCAAAGCATTCGAAGCGGAATTCGGTCCAAAGTTTAGGAAAACTTTGATTCACAAGTCCGGTTTTTCTCATGCTTCGTGGTAACAAATCAGGTTTTCCTTAAAAAAAAAAAATGAAAGTAAGAAACCCTGGAACATGAGATCACCCATAATACTGTGCAGCCAGCTAGTCCACCAATAGCCATCCCCATGTGATGTCACAACCCTATAAAAGCCTCATCCCGTGCAGTCCCTGGCATTGTCCTGAGCATAGGGACATAGCAAGTGGTCATGCGCTAGGGACAATGTTGCTGAAAACGATTAACAGAAGAATTCAGTACCAATGAGTAGAGATGTCCCGAACTATTCGCCGGTGAACAGTTCCGTGTGAGCATGTTCGCTGCGGCAGGCGAACCTATGCGATGTTCGATTCGCCCCCTATACATCATCATTGAGCAAACTTTGACCCTGTACCATACAGCCAGCAGACACATTCCAGCCAATCAGCATACCCTCCCTCGCAGGCCCTCCCACCTCCTATCAAAAAGCAAGGACAGCATCCATCTTAGATTCATTCTGAAGCTGCAGTGTTAGTTAGAGCAGGTAGAGTGCTGCTGCTGCTGAATTAATAGGGAAAGAGTTAGCTAGGCCAGTGTTCTGTGTCCACTCCAGTCCTCAAAGACTCATCAGCCTCTTTCACACGAGTGTGTCCGGATTAGGCCCTATTCACACGTCCGTTGTGTGTTGCGGAACCGAAAATTGCGGATCCGCAACACACCATGCCGGCACTCCCCATAGAGATAGAGATACCTATCCACAGGCTGCGGACAAGAATAGGACATGCTCTATCTGCGGAGACGTGGCCAGATGTTTCAGGGCCGAAACTGTGCTCTCAGCATCTCGTCCGGCCCCATTCACAATGAATGGGTCCGCATCCATTCCGCAGAACTGCGGAATAGATTCGGACAAAAATTGCGGATGTGTGAATGGGACCTTAGGTCCGGATGCGTTGCGGATGCGTTCAGTGAAAACTGTGCGATTTCACAGGCAAAGCCATTCAGTTTTGCCTGCGATTGTGTTCAGTTGTTCAGTTTTTTCTGCGCGGGTGCAATGCGTTTTGATGCGTTTTTCATGCGCGTGATAAAAAACTGAAGGTTTACAAACAACATCTGCTAGCAGCCATCAGTAAAAAATGCAACGCACCCTCACTTGCTTGCGGATGCAATGCGTTTTTTAAGCAGCCCCATTCACTGAAAAACGCAGAATATAGAACGTGCTGCGATTTTCACGCAACGCACAAGTGATGCGTGAAAAAAAAAGCTCATGTTCACAGACCCATTGAAATGAATGGGTCAGGATTCAGTGCGGATGCTATGCGTTCACGTCACGCATTGCACCCGCGCGGAAAACTCGCTCGTGTGAAAGGGGCCATCTGCTGTAAGGACAATGTCCTGACAGCACCCCAAAAAGCCCTTTTTAGGGCTGGTACATCAGTCTGCTTATAGATTGCGGTTGCCTGCCCTGTGTGTGAGAGGCCACGGGCCCACAGACTGTACTGTGTGCACACCACTCATATAGGGTGGCACAGTACCTTGCAGATAAAAAAGTCATTACATTTTTACCCTTTATTATAATTGCAGTTGCCTGCCAGTGTGTGTCAGGCCCACAGACTGCACTGTGCCTACTGCCCACCACTCATATAGGGTGGCACAGTACCTTGCAGATAAAAAAGTCATTTACATTTTTACCCTTTAATATAATTGCATTTGCCTGCAAGTGTGTGTCAGGCCCATAGACTGTACTGTGCCCACGGCCCACCACTCATATAGGGTGTCACAGTAAACTGCACAGCGCAGTCACTTAAAATTCAAACGAAGCGGACCGAGCATGGGTCTTTTTCCATCTCCCGGTTCCAGCTATTCACTACACCGGCCCTGGCCCTGATAAAGGACAAAACAGAGATTAAACTGATAGGAATAGTACTTAGTTAACACTAGTTGCATTGGTGGCAAATTCCATTGCAAGTGCCCAAAATTAGAAGGAAGCAGACAGAGCAAACTTTTTTCTCTATATCCCCATGCAAGGATTCAATTCAATACACGTCCTCTGATAGGGGACTTAACAAAGATTAAAATGGTAAGAATAGTAGTTCACACTATTTGTATTGGTGGCACAGTACATTGCGCGGCGCACGCGCAGTGCCCCAAATTGGAAGGAAGAGGACCGACCAACCATCTTTTTCCATCTCCGGGTTCCTAAAATCTATTCGATACACGTCCCCTGATAGGGGAGATAACAGGGATTAAACTGATAGGAATAGTACTGCTTAACACACCACTCATATAGGGTGGTACAGTTCATTGCACGGCGCACGCGCAGTGCCCCTAATTGGAAGGAAGAGGACTGACCAACCATCTTTTTCCATCTCCCGGTTCCTAAAATCTATTCCATACACTGGCCCCTGATAGGGGACAAAAAAGAGATTAAACTGGTAGGAACAGATTTTTTTTAATTAAAAAAAAAGAGGACAGCCTCTGCAGAGCTGGGTATTTTTTGGCCGCGTTACTGAACGCTCATGCACAATGGTCGTAGGCTCATCTGTCCTTTTGCAGAGGTGACAAACCTGGTCAGTCAAACTCAAGGCAACATCATCGACCTCATCCCATATGCGTTTTTTCTGGAGCGTGCCCTGCGAAGAGTGCTGGATTAGGTCGTAGATGAGAATGAAGAGGAAGAGTTGTGGTCACCATCACCACCAGAAGCAGCCTTGTCGTCGTCGATTGCTGGAGCTGCAGCAATGCAGAGAGAGGAGTCTGAAGAAGAGGAGTCAGAGGAGGAAGGTGGCTTTGAGGAGGTGGAAGACCAACCACAGCAGGCGTCCCAGGGGACTTGTTGTCACCTTTCGGGGACCCTTGGTGTTGTACGTGGCTGGGTGGAGGAAGAGACCTTCAATGATGTCAGTGAGGACAAGAAACGGGACATGGCTAGCTTGGTATCCAGCCTTGTGCAAATGGGGAGTTTGCAGCTGTGCAAATGGACTGTTTGCGGTTGTTTGCAGTGTGTTAAACGGGGAGTTTGGTCTGTCAGAGTTTGGTCTGTCACTGTGAAGCAGGCGTAACCCGTACACTACCTGATCGATACAACATTATACCTGATCGTATACGCACACTGGATGTTTTAAAGCACGTTATTCCAAACAATTTAAGAAGGTTAGGTGATTTATGCCCTTTATGGATTAAAACCCGATTCTGCGTCAACTACGTAATTTTCCATGGGAGTTTTGCCATGGATCCCCCTCCGGCATTCCACAGTCCAGGTGTCAGTCCCCAACTTTTTATCACTATTGTGGCCAGAAAGAGTCCCTGTGGGTTTTAAAATTCGCCTGCCTATTGAAGTCTATGGCGGTGTGCCCGGTTCGCAAACAGAAAATTTTATGTTCGCGACATCTCTACCAATAAGTTGGAAGCCGTTATTACTCCAATGCCAGCGTGCGAACCAACACCATTCAGTCTGCAACCCTTAGGGGGACCAATTCTTAATGATGACTATCCTCATCTTTTGCTTGCTTTACTTTTTCAAAATCATCCTTCAAAGTACTAATGTCCTAGAAAAGTCAGCAAGATGCAGAGAGAGGAGGAGCTGTATGTTCCTGATGACATATTCTAATCGATATTAGAATATGTGGAAAAGGATTAAAAGCAGATGGCAAAAGAGGGGCTCCCACTTGTAGGGCAGGAGAACGCTGGGGTTAGAGAAGTGGGTATGCCAGAGCTGATTGATAGTCTGTGTTTACTGTCAATAACATGAGATTGCAAACCAGAACAGCAATAATATGCACATTCCCCCCCACCTAACCAGCCAAACCACGTGAAGAAGGACTATAAAGTACGGTCTTCATTATTAAATGAAAGGCAGCTGCTGGCTATTTGACCGCTCAGTTGTTCACCGCAGCATGGCTGCAACCCGCCCGTAGCACAGCTGTTCCATGTGGCCGCACCCTAAGGCAGAGTGGCCTGGGTATACTTTATTTATAGCGATCCGTGACAGAATGAATCAAATTTCTTGGCTAACCGGTGAACTTGCCGAATCAAATTTTTCTAAACTTTGCTCATCTCAAATTACTATAATTTTTTGAAATCACTAATTAATCGAATGCCATTAATCTGTATTCATCTGTGTTCATTTGTTTTAGTCATTAATATACAAGCATAAACATATAACTCCAAGAGAAATGTACGCTGTAATATTACATACATGGCTGGCATTCAAGTAAAGTCCAGAGCGGGGGATCCCTTCTGTAATATCCATGTGCACTAGTAGGACTTAGACATGCCCTTTGATCCATGTCTTCTACATTAGTAATAGTAGAGTAAAATAAAGGGAGGAATTTATCATTCCACTAACACCAGTTTATTGGAGGAAAAAATAGCAAACCCAGTGTTTGTGACTCTTCAAACGCTGTTGTGACTAAAGTTAGGCACAAGTGGCATTTCTACTCAGCCTCACCACTTTCCTGAGATGGGGAGGTGTGTGAATTAGACATATCCTTCGGCAACACAGGGGATATTATAGACCGGTGTAAAACGCTGGTCTAGGATAAATCCCCCCCCCCAAAGTGTACATCCTGTTCTCTGTAGGCAGCAGGATAACTACCACCCTAGCTCCAACTGGCAATATTGCTGTTCAATAAGACAAGTTGCCTGTTGATGTAGGCTGTAATACTAAGATTACTCATTCTGCCACAATGTGACATATTGAACTATAATAGTAAGGCTACTTTCACACTAGCGTTTTGGCTTTCCGTTTGGGAGATCCGTTCAGGGCTCTCCCAAGCGGTCCAAAACGGATCAGTTTTTGCCCAATGCATTCTGAATGGATAAGGATCCTCTCAGAATGCATCAGTTTGCCTCCGTTCAGTCACCATTCCGCTCTGGAGGCGGACGCCAAAAACTGCTTGCAGCGTTTTTGTGTCCGCCTGACGATGCAGAGCCTAACGGATCCCTCCTCAAACACAGTTGAAGTCAATGGTGACGGATCCGTTTGTAAAGGCTCCGTCTGAGGCAGATCTGTTGCAATTATGTTTGCTCTACTGAGCATGCTCCATTATGTATGTCACCACCCCCAGCAGAGATAGCGGCCATCTTGGATGAAGTTGGTTTCAAACAGGTATGTGTAGAAAGTTCTGTCTGTCTATCTATCTCTCTTTCTCCCTCTTTCTCTCATCTATCTCTCCATATTCCAGTCTTTGGGGGCAGATGGCACAGGAATGCAGGTGTGGGGGTAATGGCAAGGTGGGGGGGTAAAGATGTCACATAGATGGATCATGGAACAGATGGAAGATTATTGCACTGTGGGGCACAGAATGGCACTGTGTGTGGGGCATATGGCAATGGGGGCTTTATTTGCATGTGGGCAGATTATGGTATGGGAGGGGGCAGATGGCACTGAGTGTGGGGGGCATACTGCAATGGTGGGCTGTTTGCATGTGGGCAGATTATGGTATGGGGGTAGGTTGATGGTACTGGGAGGGGGGCCGATGGCACTGAGTGGGGGGGGGGCATCAAGAACAATTTCTTACTAATGATGTTTTTTTTTTTTTTAGCATCTCCAAGCCAAATCATTGTCAGCAGTATCCTAAAGTAAGTTTTTATAAAAAATGTGTGATATATATGTCATTATTGGTTTATTGCGTGTGTAATCAACACTTAATTTTATGTCTCTACAGATGTCTGAAGCCGCAGAATATGTTGCTCGTAGGCCACCAAGAAGCGCCTGTCGTATACAAGTGGTAAGTACAAGCAATAAAAGTATATTTGAATCCAATAAAAGACTCATAGCATTAATCAGTATGTATCTTTGTTATAGTCTTCATCATCAACCAGCTCTGCCGCCGCACCACCCTCACCTGCTGGGGTGGGCTCGACGCGCACATCTGTATCACCAAGGGGAGGTGGACAAACCACGGACCAGGACCGGCGGCGAGTTAGTATATTTCTATATAGCTATATAAAAAAAATATTATTATGTTTTAATATTTTGTTTTTAATGGTTATTCAGGAACCTTCAACTAGAGTCGCCAGCCAAGATCCCCCTAGTCTCCTCCAGAGTTCGTGAGAGAAACCGTGGTGGTCGGGCACGTGTAAGTATGAAATAAATAGTTATAATTTTAAATTTTTTCGGGACGTTTAATAATTCTTTTCTATGGTTCCAGGGTCTCCACCAGCAAAGATATGGAGTTCGTTGTCCCTGATATAGACAACAAACTCCTTATCCAGCTGGTGGAGGTGCGTCCCACTGTTTGGGACCACACCGACTGCCACCATGCCGACCATCACCATACCCAGCCGCTCTGGAGGCAGATGAGTTCTGGAGTCGTTGTTTGCTGGCTAGGGGGATCTCAATGCGGCGGCTCAAAAAGAATGTGGTAAGTACATCTATATGGATTATTAAAACTCATGTATAATGTAAACCTAAAAATATAGTAATATATTTATTCTTTTTTATTCCACAGTTGATAAGGTTATGACTCGGTGGCGGTCAATCCGGGACCGCTTCATGAGAGATTACAATAAGGAAGTTTAGGCCCCGAGTGGATCTGGAGCAACCTCAAGGCAGCCATATGTGTACAGTGCAGCCTTGGGGTTCTTACGACACACGCTGGCGCTTAGAAGGTAACAATTAAAAAATAAAAATCTCAAAATAAATGTGAAATGATTTATATTTCAACTCAATACAAACCTCTGACAGGGGCTGTCTGAGACAGAGGTTTGTATTGACACCTCTGTCTCAAGCAGCCCCCTACGGTTTGAGGGACAATTGTTCTGTACCTCTGACAACAAGGGGCTGTCTGAGACAGAGGATTGCTTTTAGCATAACCTTGACGCAGTAATAAAAGGTCTTTTTTTTTCCTCTCAAAAGAACTGCCAGCAGCACTCGGGCGCCTGAACCAGCTCTTGAAGTGGCCACGGAACCGGCCGCCACCACTAGCCCTTCTGTCCCTCATACACCTGTTCAGGTAAATCCTGGTCCCCTGCCGGGTCCCTCTTTTCAACATACGTTCTCACATTGGAGACAAAATGTGAGAGCTATGGTGACTAGCAGGAGATCCGGTAGGAGCCATAGGGAGGATTATGGGAATCTTGTAGAGATCGTTTCCGATGCTCTGGAAGGTTTTGCCAATGAAATGAGGCGAGCGTTAAATGATTTGTCACGCCGGCTGTAGGGGGCGGAGGCGGCGGTTCAACTCACCCCTCACCAACATTACATGCAAACCTTAGTCCCCCATATGGAGCAAATGACTCCCGAGCAGGTGCATGAGTTAAAAATTTGGTGGAGAACGGGATGTGGGAAATTTTGCACCGCCCCCCCGTCCCAAACCTACCCCCCCATCCACCACCTACCCCCCATCCCACTCTTTTCAACCACCCCTTTACGCCAACCATCCTAAACCCGCCACCCGTCCCTTTACAACCCCCCCGAGCATGTGTACAATCTGCCATCTTTTTGTTCTACACCTTCTCCTCCTCACTATATCGCTCCAACTTCTTTTCAAACTCCTTCTACACATGCTCGGGAACCTTCCACTTCCGAACCTTCTACTGTACACAACCCTCAAACCCAACCTGCATCTTTTCCTGCGGCCCGTCGTTTTTACCCCTCCAGAGAAGACAGGGGGTCTATGCTGCCGGTTTAAGAGTGTCCACCCCAAAACGCTCCTTCTCCCCCTCCAGATTTCACGATTTATAGTTTATTGTTTTGATATTTCTGTTTCATATTTTATTGTTTTACTATTTATTGTTCAGTAAAAAGTTTTACTTTACTTTACTGTGTGTGCTTATTTTATTTCATAGTTTAACTGTGGCCAATACAACTGTGCGGAAAGTCACTGCAACGAAAAACAGTAAACTTATTACAAGGCTTGTTAAAAAAAGATATTTTTGGATTGCAGTTCTATTTTCAACACAAACGGAGTGCCAAACGTAGAAGAATATTTGACGTAGCATGATCAATAACAGACTTTTTTAAAGCTCCTTATTGAGCATATTCTAGCTGATTAGCACATGAACAAGCAAATGCTTGTTCATCAGCCAATCTGGGGCTAATCCACATGAACCCTTGTGGTAGTCATGGTACTTGGGAATCAGCCTCATCAACAATTTACTATAGAGCAAAATATTTATATTTTGCTCTTTAGCACAGATGAAGCTGTCACATAAAGTAGCGTCATTACCACAAGGGACAGGAAAGGAACATGATGCTGTTAAAGTTGTGGTCCAGGTTCGGAGCCAAATATGGACCTGCACCCAGCCAAAGAACTCTGCAGTTCAAGCTACAATGCTCTCCCTTGCCATGCATGATACTACGCATGAGGGATAGCATTCTACCTCTCTGCGTGATCCTATGCATGGCAAGGCAGAGCTAAAATTCTCTCACTTGTCATGCATAGGATCACGCAAAGAAAGGGCTGACAATAACACTCTGCAAAGCGGACGATTACGCAAAACAGTGTGTTCTTTGTGATTGATTATAAACAGTAGATGAAAGGTGTAACAAAAATATAATTTTTATTTAGGATTATAAAAAACTGTAAAAATCAATTACAAAACATTATCCTGCCAACTCACTCTGCCCGCATTAGAAACAAAATAATCAGAAAAACTGTCCCTCATTCGGGCAACGGCAACAGTTGAGCGAAATGACACATTTTGCAGCCTGGTGAGTGTGCAATCAACCTCTGGTGGTTCCTGAGATAAAATATAGTTATGTAGAACTACACAACTCTTGACTACATCATCTACGGTTTCTACTTTTAGATTAATGGCTTTTGTGAGAATACGCCATTTGGCAACTAAAATGCCAAAGGCGCACTCCACCAGTCGTCTAGCTCGTGTCAGTCTGTAGTTATACACGCGTTTGGTAGTGTTCAAGTCACGGCTAGATTACGGCTTGATGAGGTTCTCGCATATTTGAAAAGCTTCGTCCCCTACTACGACAAATGGCATTGGAGGTCCATCAGTACCTGGTAAAGGTCTCGGAGGTGGTAATCCAAATTGATTTGAATACCGGAGACGTCCAATAAATGAGTTTTTGAAAGCCATCGAGTCATTTGTCCGTCCATACGCATTGCGAAAAATCAATAATCAGCATCTGCAATGGCCATTAAGATAATGGAGAAATATTTCTTGTAGTTAAAAAATTCGGATCCACTTCCGGAAGGTTTAACAATCCTATGTTTGCCATCCACTGCTCCAACACATATAGAGAATTGGCTTGTTTCCATGAACTCGTCTGCTATTTGAAGCCACTGTTCGGTTGTTGGATGTGGTATAAAAACTTCATGCAATACCTCCCACAATGCACGACAAGTATCACGGACTACTCCCGAGATCGTCGAAATTCCAATACGAAATTGGTAATGTAAGGATGACAGACTTTCTCCACTAGCAAGAAACCTTTAAAAAATCAATACAAATATAAGTATAAAAAATATATATATATCCATATAAATATACATATAAAAATAATAATAATTTACCTTATTGTCACCATCAGCCGCTCTACTGGAGAAATGGCCCTTCTGTGGCGGGTATCCTGTCTTTCAATGCGTGATGAAATGCGTTGCAGCAGTTGGTCATACCTATCAATAGTCATGCGCATATAATTGAAACATTTTTCTGTATTAGCACGAAGCTCCAAATACAGGACTGAAAAAACACCTCTGGTCATCCGTTTGGAAGTTATAGGGTGCATCCAATAACAGCGTCTTCTTTGTTCCTGGTCACGTCTTCTCCATCTCGCTTTCAGGATTAGAAATCTCAATCGCAGACGCAAGTGTGCAGGCAACATGGTTCCAAAACACAATGAACCTGACTTGAGGTTTTACCTGGTTAAATACACTGTGGGCTGAGTCTTTGAGACACACCTTCTTCTTTAAAAAGGGATCTGAATCTTCGAGACACACCTTCTTCTTTAAGAACGGATCCGCTAAACGGTAGCCAAATCGGAAGCAAACGGTTACAACGGATCCGTTTTTACAGGCGGATCAGTTCAAACTGATCCATTAAATAGTCTGGGCTTTTACTCCGTTTAGCAATTGCTATGACTGATCTGTTTTAAACGGATCCGTGAAACACCAGTGTGAAAGTAGCCTAACATAGTTTGTAAAGCTGAAAAAAGACACCTGTCCATCCAGTTCAGCCTATTATCCTGCAAGTTGATCCAGATGAAGGCAAAAAAAAAAAAACTGTTAGATAGAAGTCAATTTTGCTAATTTTAGGGGAAAATTCCTTCCCGACTCCAGACAATCAGAATACTCCCTGGATCAATAACCCTTCCCCGGAAATCTAATAACTATAACCTGTAATATTATTAGACTACAGAAATACATCTAGGCCCCTCTTGAACTCTTTTAGTGAGTTCACCATCACCACCTCCTCAGGCAGAGAGTGTCATAGTCTCATTGCTCTTACTGTAAAGAATCCTCTTCTATGTTTGTGTAGAAACCTTCTTTCCTGTAGACACAAAGGATGTCCCCTCGTCACAGTCACAATCTTGGATATAAATGGATGATGGGGGAGATCTGTGTACTGACCAGGGCCAAGGCAAAGATCCATTTTGTCGCCCCCTCATGTCACTCACTCACTGACAGACACACACGCTTACACACATACACTCACTCACTGACAAACACACACAGAAGCTCACTGACAAACAAACAAACACATATACACTTACACAGACACTCACTGACAAACATACACACACTCAATGACAAACACACACATATACACTCACTGACAGACACACACACACATACAATCACACACACAGACACTCACTGACGACAGACACACACACATACACTCACTGACAGACACACACATACACTCACACAGACACTTACTGACAGACACACACACACATACACTCACTGACAGACACACACATACACTGACACAGACACTCACTGACAGACACACACTCACTGACAGACATACACTCACTCGCTGAAAAACACACACAGACACTTACTGACAGACATACACACTCACTGACATACACACGCTCACTCAATGACAAACAAACACTCACTGACATACACACACAGACACTCAATGACAGACACACATACACACAGACATTTACTGACAGACAGACATACACTTACTCACAGACATACATACACTCACTCACTGACAGACACACACAGGCAGACACTCACTCAGTCAAACACTTAAACACTCACCTTCCTGGGGTCCAGTGTGGTGCAGCTCCTCTGTCCTCCAGCACTACGTTTTGTATGCCGGGGCTGGAATGACGTCATATTCTGGCTTTCGGCATCACAGAGGGCATGCGAGGGAGGAGTGGGGAGCTGCTAGAACAGCCTCCCTTGCCGTCCTCCTCCGGTAATTTACTGGCAGAGCAGGCACCTGCCATCAGGGTAAGCAAGTGCCTGTTCTGCCATATTTAGGAAGGACCTCCACCTCCTGGCCCCCCCTGTAACGGCGCTGGGGGCAGATCAGGAGCCACTCACCCAGCGCTGCAGCCCCAGACTGGGGAGCCCAGCAGGGCACCCCCAGCAGGCCGGCGCCCTAGAGGAACGCCTAGTTCGCCTAACGGTGGTGCTGGCACCGGTACTGACCCCTGATATTTTTAAACATTGTTATTAGATCTACCCTTAGTTGTCTTTTCCTAAACTGAATAACCCTAATTTTGATAATTTTTCTGGGTACTGTAGTCCACCCATTCCAGTTACAACTTTAGTTGCCCTTCTCTGAACCCTCTCCAGCTCTGCTAAGTCTATCATGTTCACAGGAGCTCATAACTGTACACAATACTCAATGTGTGGACTGACTAGTGAGTTGTAAAGTGGCCGGGCTATGTTCTCATCACGTGCATCTATGCTCCTTTTGAAGCAACCCATCCATAATCGTATTGGCTTTGGCAGCAGCTGCCTGACACTTGTTTCTACAGTTTAGTTTGCTGTCCACTAAAATACCTAAGTCCTTTTCCATGTCAGTGTTAACCAGTGTTTTACCATTTTGTATGTATGGGTAACTTGCATTATTTCTTCCCATGTGCATAACCTTACATTTGTCAGTGTTAAACCTCATCTGCCACTTCTCTGCCCAAGCCTCCAATATATCCAGATTCATCTGTAGCAGAAAACTGTCCTCTTCAGTGTCAATTACTTTACACAGTTTAGTGTCATCTGCAAAAATTTATATTTTACTGTGCAAGCCTTCTACAAGATCATTCATAAATATATTGAACAGAATAGGGCCCAATACTCACCCCTGTGGTACCCCACTAGTGACAGTGACCAAATCTCAGTGTGTACCATTAATAACCTTTTATGTGGCACAGTATCAAATGCTTTGGAGAAGTCAAGATATATGACATCCATTGACCCACCCCTGTCAAGTCTAGAACTTACCACCTCATAGAAACTGATTAAATTAGTTTGACATTACCAATCCCTCATTAAGCCATACAGCATTATTTGCTTATTTTCTCCAAGATATCATCCCTTAGAAAACGTTCAAACAGTTTACCCGCTATTGATGTTAGACTTACCGGCCTATAGTTTCCGGGCTCTGTTTTTGACCCCTTTTGAATATTGACACTACATATGCTACTCGCCAATCCTGTGGAGTGCTCCCTGTCAATATAGAGTCCTTAAATATCAGAAAAAAGGGTCTGTCTATGACATTACGTAATCCTCTTAGGATATAGGGGTTTATCCATCTGGACCAGGCGAATTGTCTATTTTAATCTTTTTAAGATGCCGCTGTACTTCTTCGTGTGTGAGACCGGACACTTTTAGCAGGGGTTTACTTTTACATTCTGCATTTCATCTGACAGTTTATTTTCCTCAGTGAATTTAGTGGAGAAAAAATATTTAATAGCTTTGCTTTCTCCTCATCGTTCTCTGCAACTCCCCCCTCATCACTCTGTAAAGGGCCGACACCTTCAGATTTATACTTTTTATCATTTATATAATTGAAGAACATTTTGTAGCTGAAACAGACTCCACAAGGCATGGTGACTACTTTACAAAACATTCACATGACAGATGTCTCATCATGTCACATATGTCTCTGCAAGTATGTATGCAAATTAAAAGTTACCTTAACCCATAGTTTTCAAGGTCATTAAAATCAGGGCAAATGAGAACAGATTAGCATAGTCTCTGTCAGTAAAGTTAAAGAGGCCATGATTGATAAATAAAAAATTAAAATCATATAGCACATGACAATCTCTTTCTAACAAAGCTATAACCAGCCCTGTACCTCACATAGATTCAGAGATCTCCCTATTCATTGCTCCAAATGCTCCTTCTTTCTCAGGGGCATGTCCTTCCTGCTGTAGCTCTCTCCCTACACAGCTCAGGCAGGTCAGGGGAAGGTGTCTTTATTCAAGGAGATGTTGTATCACAGTGTAATCCCTCAGGCTGGTACAGCGAAAAGGTGTTGTAAACGAAGTGCAAAGAATAATCTGTGGTACCTTCAGCAATAATAAATACAAGGTGCAGTCTCTGTCACCAGATAATGAGGTATGGCGGCTGGTGAGATGGAACTTAGAGGTAAATTAGCTAACAAAGTCACTCTTTTCTGATTCTTACTTACTATGGCTAAATGGGGACCTGTAATTATAAGTGTCTACTGCATAATACATGCTTTTAGATTTGCCTATCCTGCTCTGGGGTGACAGGTGTCTTAATTAGTGGCAGGACGGAGCTCTAGCTGCAGTGTGCCATTGCACCTTTGTTTTTACGTTTGTATGTGTATTCCACCATAGCAACGTGCACCTGCGTATTGGGTTGTGCTGACTGCAATCTCCATTTTTTTTTTCTTAATTAGTTATCCCTCACCTTGCAGCTCTGTCTGTAAAGTTGTTTGTAGCTGGTCACTCGGCTGTCTGGAACACCTTAGCTTGATGGGTTTTCGCAGCCTTGGAGTTTCCTGTTCCTCTGGAGTAGTGTTCCTCACAGTGGAGATGGATTTCTGGTCTGGAGGCCCTAAGGAGCATGGGCTGATGGAACATGCTCCACGTCTCCTCACTAGCCTAGCTACAGTAGCTCTACCTCCTGACAAGAAGTTTGGCCAGCCCTTCTATCAAGACAGACGGGGCATTCACAGTGACACTCTTATGCCATAAGCTGGTGTAACATTATATGACATCAGTAAAACATCATGATAGCATTACAAATCAAACAATTTGCAAATACCCTGTCTGTTGTACTGCAGATACTGCTTTTGGCTGATCATGGATGAAACTGGACATGTGCAACCATGCTCATCCAGCTCAATAGGTAGATGTGCACATTATAATACAGATTAAACATCAGAGGATGCCATTATAATGAAGTAAAGTAAACACCTCGCAGCTGGAGCATCTTTGAAATATATTATAAATAACAAAATTTACTAGTTTTTCTTGCTGAGTTATATTAAAATAACATTTAAAAAGGTTAAAGACTTATATACTGATGACCTATCCTCAGGATAGTACACAGAAACACAAGGGAGGGTCAGTCAGCACGTCCCTGTATGCAGGTGCACGTAGCTATGGCAAAATACACAAACACAGAAATGCAACAGCACTCTGCAACCAGCACTCTGCCCTGCCTCTATGCTAGAAGCTATCAGAGGATGTTAGTGTACATTTTGATCAAAAAGTAATAAGCCACTTTCCGCGCCAAGGCCGCCTCTATGAGTGGTCCTAACGCTAAATCCTACCTGTTATGGGCCATGACAGCCACATAAAACTGAACTTGCATCCATAATACCTACTAATAGCCACCTGGCTCCAGGAAGAGTACACAGTGGGCCCAGCATGCATGTTGGTACCTGCATCCCTGGATTTAATGGAGGCTGTTATGGCACCAAAAAGGGTTAATAAGCATGGTGGATCCTAGCCTGCATGCTGGGCCCGCACTCCCTGGATTGTATGTGGTTGTCATGGCCCATACCAGGTAGGATTTAGCGTTAGGACCACTCATAGAGGCGGCCTTGGCGTGGCGAGTGGCTTATTACTTTTTGATCAAAATGTACACTAACGTCCTCTGATAGCTTCTAGCATAGAGGCAGGGCAGAGTGCTGGTTGCAGAGTGCTGTTGCATTTCTGTGTTTGTGTATTTTGCCATAGCTACGTGCACCTGCATACAGGGACATGCTGACTGACCCCCCCTTGTGTTTCTGTGTAGTATATGCTGGAGGTGTGGTGGCCTCCTTTCAGTTGTGCACACCTGACTAGTTTGTCTGCCCTAGAGGCTGGTTAGGCATTAACGGAAACTCTAGTTAGGACCACTCATAGAGGCGGCCTTGGCGTGGAGAGTGGCTTATTACTTTTTGATCAAAATGTACACTAACGTCCTCTGATAGCTTCTAGCATAGAGGCAGGGCAGAGTGCTGGTTGCAGAGTGTTCTTGCATTTGTGTGTTTGTCTATCCTCAGGATAGGTCATCAGTATCTGATCGGGGGAGAGGGGGACCTGACATCTGGGACCCCCGTCATCAGCTGTTTGAGAAGGCACCAGCGCTCATGTGAGTGCCGTGGCCTCCTCTCTGCTCACCAAGCAAAGCACCATACTTTGTATAGCGGTTGTGCTTGGTATTGCAGCTCAGCCCCATACACTTCTATTGGGCTGAGCTGCACCTATGCCATATAACCGATGAATGTGTCATAACTTGGCCTAGGGAAAGCTGCAAGAAGCTGCTTGTTTCTTGAAACAGCTGATTGGCAGGCAACCTGGGTGTCAGACTCCCAATGATCAGATACTGGTGACCTATCCAGAGGATAGGTTATCAGTATTTATATCTCGGAAAACCCCTTTAATGTTGGCATAACCCTTTTAAATATGACTATGGGCAGCATTAGTCATAGTAAGAGTAAATTTTAGTCCAACATTGGAGAACAGTAAACCACATAGTGGAATTATTCATCTCCCTTACAACAGTGTATCCCTCATAAATAGAATAATTCATAACCCAATATTCAACAGCAGCACCAATATAAGGACATAAAATAGATTTCTGAACGTTCTCAATATAAACCATAGCTCTCCTTATTATGCGACTGTATGAATGTTCTGAATATAAATGAACACAAGTGACTAATTGTATCTTTGCTCATGGTTTAGATTGCACACTATCGCCTTAATGGGGTGTTTTCAGTAATTTCATAACATTCACAGGATTATTGGACTAATTGGATTTTAATTCAGAATAACTGTGACAGCATAAAAATGAGTCTCCGCACATGCTAATGAGAAGATCTCTCGCATACGAGTTGGATATAAATACAGAGATGAGCTATAAATATTTCATATGCAATTAATTGAATCCTGCCCTAGTTGAATGTGACGTTGCTTTTCTAAAATGTCAATCAAATGGAGAGCGGAGTGGAAAAAAATAAGAACCCTTCTCTTGTCCTAGGATATGGTGCAAGTGCATTGCTGTGGAGTATACTGGCTGCAATATACACTGTCCATGTAAATAGGGGCTGCGGGATACTCTGATTCCAGCTACTTTCAGCTGCAAGAAAAATAGCACTGTTAATTAATTAGGTTTCAGCCTGACACAGTGGCTTTTGAAGAGAGGAATTTTTTTTTTCATTGAGCCTCTCACAAATAGATTTATAGATGTAATTGCTCCATTGAGTGACCCTTTGAAAGAAAAGGCTAATTAAAGCAGCCATCAGTCAGAAAGTGGGAGTGTGACAGTCACCAGCATGTGGCATTCTGTAAACAAAGCCCCTCTACCCTCAGTTAATGGCCATTTGGAAGTCCATTAGTCACTGAAATAAAAAAAAAAAAAATTTCCCCTAGGCTCTGCTTTTCATGATATTCTATATAAAAGGTAAAACATAGTCCATTATATTTACTGTATACTGATTTGCATTTGCATCAATAATACATTATTTGAGGAAAATATGAAAATTTTTGTCATTGGCATTAAAACATTTAGACCCACACACTCGTTAGCACCATAGGCATAGAGTCTGTGCAGTACTCCCGTGTAGCCATACAGGCTCTAATAGGTATTGTGTGCACAAAGATATTCCTCCATAAAAGCACTGTATATAAAATATCCGGTAGAGCATGTTCAAATCCAAAAGAAAAAAAGTAAAGTACAGTAAAGGCTGCATACACTAAAATAGGAACCCTATTAGGGTGGGTTCACACTAGCGTTAGGCATTCCGTTATTGCTTTCCGTTATTACATGGTTATAACGGAAAATAACGGAATGCCCAGACAGAATGCAAAACGGAAGCCATTAAAAGGCATTCCGTTTGCTTTTCGTCATAATACAGGTCTATGGGAAAGCATAACGGATCCGTCTGGGTCCCATTGTGCAAGACGGAAAACAAAGTCCTGTCCACAGGACTTTGTTTTCCGTCTTGCATAACGGGACCCAGACGGATCCGTTATGCTTTCCCATAGACTTGTATTATGACGGAAAGCAAACGAAATGCCTTTTAAAGGCTTCCGTTTTGCATTCCGTCATAATTGAAGTCTATGGGCAAAAGAACGGATCCGTCCTTCCGTCTTATGGATTCCGTTATGTTCCGTTATAACCACGTTATAACGGAAGGCCATAACGGAATGCATAACGCTAGTGTGAACCGACCCTTATATAAAAAGAGCCATAAGGGTACTTTCACACTAGCATTTTGGATTCCGTTTGTGAGATCCGTTTCAGGGCTCTCACAAACGGTCCAAAACGGATCAGTTAAGCCCCAATGCATTCTGAATGGATAAGGATCCGTTCGGCTCCGTTCCGCCTCTATTCCGTTTTGGAGGCGGAAACCAAAACACAGCATGCAGCATTTTGGTGTCCGTCTGAAGAGGAGGAGCCTAACGGATCCGTTTTCAATTACAATGTAAGTCAATGGGGACGGATCCGTGACACAATATGGTGCATTTGAAAACGGATCCGTTCCTCATTGACTTTCAATGTAATTCAAAACGGATCCGTTTTGGACTTTGTCATTTTTCTTTAAACCTAATGCAAACGGATCCGTTCTGAACGGATACAAACGTTTGCATTATAGGTGCGGATCCGTTTGTGCAAATAAACAGCTGACCCGCACCAACGCAAATGTGAAAGTACCCTAATATGTACATGAGTTCTGTAAGTGGTTGTGCAGTGGAATCATATTTGGAATGAATATCGAATCATCGATATTAGATCCTTGGGTGGTCAGTCCAACACCCTCGTGGATCAGCAATTTGGATGGGTCGCCACACAAGCCCTGCTTCTTCTTCAAAGTCTACCTGCACATCTTGAGGATAGGTCATCAATATTACTACACTGCACAACCCCTTTAACCCCTTCTATTTGAAAACATATGCGTAGTGAAAGATGAAATGGGCCCTTGGCAGAGCAGGAGAGCCTTCCTTCTTTAAATCCACTTTTCCACTGCATGGTACCCGCTCGACTCTGCTTCACTGAACTCTGTACTAGGCAGTTTGTTTTTCACTGTGGATATGGTGCCCCCTCAACGTATCTGGTAGCAGTGTAGTAAAGAGTCTCTTTGACCAATCACTAGTCAGCAGTGATTTCACATGACTTCATGGTACAGACTAGACTGTCTTGGAACCCTTTCAGATCAGAGGGGGTACTATTTTTGACTTTGACCTAGTGGGAAAAAAACAAAAACACAGGGTGGAGGAGGGTGCGTAGAGCTGGTTTCATGGAGTGCAATAGGGTCTAGTACAAAAAAATTCTAAATAAACCTACACATTTCTGCCTGAAGTGATACTTACACTGTGTTGGTTGAAATACTGCACTATAATGTAAAATGTTAATAATTAAATTACTGTATCCTGACAACATTCTGTGGAAGTTGTGTCAGCATCCAATTTTTTTACTACTGTACTACAGATTTTAACATTGCCAGGTAAAAAAATAAGGCTAGGGTGACATCTACAGGCGGTCCAAAAAAAAAAAAAAAAAAGGGCGGGATTAGTTGGGCACCAGAAGTATCTGGTATTCTGTTCTTATGTGAAACAGACTACTGGATTTGACCATAGATGTGCCTTCCTCTAAAACAATGGGGATGATTTTCTAACACCAGCTTTCTATATGCCAGTTTTAGTTTAAAGTGCAAGAAATTTATTAAGAGGCCCAGGCCTCAACTGCTATAATGTGCCATAGATTTAAGCACATATGGTGCGCAGAGAAGATATATGATTGGTATTGAAACTTCTCAGTTTCATCAATCGAAGACTGGAGTTAAAGGGGATGTCCCACGAAAAATATTCTACAGTTTTCAAAATGGCACTTGGATCTGAATACGTTTTTAATTGCATGTAATTAAAAATGTATTATAGCTCCATTTTTTACATGAATCATGGTTTTTCACGTCAATTATGGGTATGTTCAGATAGTTGAAACAGCTGATTGTTGGGGGTGCCAGGTATTGACCCCCACTGATCTGATATTGGTGACCTATTCTAAGTACAGATCCTCAATATCTATAATGTGGAAAACCCCTGTGGTCTAGTTCACATATCAGTGTTTTAGGCCTTTTGCACACGAACGTGTGCGCCCGTATTGCGGACCACATTTACGGATCTGCAATACACGGGCACCATTTTGTGGCCATTCCACATCACGGATGCTGACCCATTCATTTCACTGGGTCCGCAAATCCGGAGATGCGGAATGGTGCGGAACGGAATGACGGAATGGAACACTACGGAAGCACTACGGAGTGCTTTCGTGGTGTTCTGTTCCATACTTCCGTCCCGCAAAAAAATAGAATATGTCCTATCTTTTTGCGGAACTGGCAGATCGCGGACCCATTCAAGTGAATTGGTCCGCCATCCGCTGCGGCTGCCCCACGGTCGGTGCCCATGCATTGCGGGCTGCAATTTGCGGCCCGCAGCACGGGCACAGGGCGCACACGTTCGTGTGCAAGAGACCTTACTGAGTGATTTCCATCAGTGATTGTTAACTAAAATCAGGAGTGGTGGCTACACAGATGTAAGTTATAATTAGCATATCTTCAGGATTTTTGACCCACACCTGGTTCACAATCACGACAGAAATCACTGAAGAAACATAGGGACACATTTATTTATATAAAACACCCGTCTTAATAAAGCCTTAAGCTGGTGGTAGATCCGCCAGAGTTCTGAAGTGGTGCTGGCCTCTTCATAACTTCAGCGGATCCTCCGCCACTTCAAATGTAAGACAGCTTCCGAATTATGCCTAAATCATGCGTAGAAAATAGTAAATGAGGTTCCCATCTCCGCCCACAATTTTAGACCTGGCGTGGGCAGAGAGAAGTCTCAGATTGCCGCGCAAGTAACTGTTGTGCCACAATCTGCGCCTGAAAGACACCTAATTTAGGTATATTTCAGATTGATAAATGCCACCCATAGTCTGTGGGAATTAGGCCTTAATGTACTGAAACTTATTGTAATTTATCTTGTACTGATCTTGAGGTACTACTAATTTTATTGTCCATTTGCCTTTAAATTTTTTGCTCATTGCTCATTGAAATCCACACATATTGTGGAGCACTAAGCTGACAATCATTTACAGAGGTTGGCTAGTTTCCCATGACCTTTCTCAAAATGCCATAAACAGCGAGCTCCATACATGACTGTATATTGTCCCCAGCCTTCAGTGGAGTAAACCTGTAATCCTCAGATGATGGAAACCACTTCCTCTGGCTGTTACTGAATACCTGTAATCAGGGGTGGACCTAGTCTTTCTGCTGCCTGAGGCGAAAACTGAAACGGCGCCCCCCCCCCCTCCTACCCAATGCAAATTTCTTAATCTAACCCCTTCCCTTCAGCCCAAGGCCCTTCGCCTGCCCCCCTCTTGCCCCTACCTGATGCTGCCTGAGGCGATGGTGCACCCCTGCTTGTAGTTCTAAAATGTATTGCAGCTCCATAAAAGTTGGGGGTTTTCAGAAACCATAAAGATGGTTTCATGCATAGTTTTTTTTTTTTTTTGCATTTTCGTAACAAAAATAAAAACAAAAATTAGCTTCAAATGTTACATGGAAATCTATGCAGAATATTAAATGTAGGACAAACACACTTTTTAGAAATGTTATTTTTTCACCCTTGCGGTGCGTTTTTTTGTATCAGTGTGTACATATATGTATTGTATATATATAAGTATACAGTATATCTATAGGGGGTATTGCACACATATCCTATTACTTTAGTAAGTTAAGGGAAAATCCCGCGTTCACACCAGGCACCCTAACGTTAAATCTAGCTCCAGGCACACCAAAAGAAATTTGGATGAAAATGGCACAAAGCAGCACTGACTCTCTACTGACAGCTGTTGTCATCTTTCAGGGTAAAGTTAAGGTGATCTGAAAAAAAAGCTTTTTACATCGCAGCTGTGTTCATTATTTAATGTTCTTTTTTCACATAGCCAATATATGTAAGTTTCATAGACAACACATCTGTGAGTGTTAAAAGCCACCCTCTTCTCCTCCTAAAATGAAAGCATTCTGAATTCTTAGTACCTTGCTGTGAACACTTCATTGTCGTTGTAATTCCTTGGCTTCCTGGGAGAGTGTAAATTTATGCAGGACAATGTAAAATCATTTTGCATTGTGTCATTAAGATGTATGATCACCACTTGCGTTTGTTACACCCTTTTTAATAGATTTCATCTATGCCATCAAACAGGTGCATTTTCTGTGTTCTCGAAACTTGTGATTTATGTTGCTAACTGACGAGATGCTATCTGAGAAAAATAATAATGGTTCAAGTCCTTACTGTATGCATCACTCAGAAATAGCATGTACACCAGAGGTTACTTCCAACACCTGGGCTCATTATGGTTGCCTATGGTGATTAGGAATAGAAAAGTTCTCCTTATTTTATTCATTTTCAAAGATAAATAAACCAATTATGCTAACAATTTTGTGATCTATTTTTTCGAGATAATGGGCGTTCATGTCTTTAGAATCTCTCAGTGTATGTGAACTACATTTGATATACATTTTATAGCACTTTAGACACTATTAAGCTAATGTTTCAATAAAGGGGTTACCACACGTTCAGGTTCTTTGATTCTGTTTTTGAAGGTAAAAGCAGAAGTGGAATAAAAAAAAAGAGACGTAGCATCTGTTCTTAAAGGGGTTGTCCGGGCTTTTACTATTGATGACCTATCCTCAGGATAGGTCATCAATATCAGATTTGTGGGGGTCCGAGACCTGGCACCCCCGACGATCAGCTGGATGAGGAGATGGGATGAGATCCACAGTTCAGGTGGGAGAATCTGTCCACAGGACAACTATTAGTCCACAAATCTGGCCTTTATGGAAGAGTGACAAGAAGAAAGAAAACCATAAGAAGTCCTGTTTGCATTTGCCACAAGCCATGTAGGGGACACAGCAGACTTGTGGAAGAAGGTGCTCTGGTCAGATAAGACCAATTTAAAGGGGTTATCCAATTTCTCAAACAGCTCCCCATGTGCTGAGCCCCTCACAGGTAATATACTTACCCCACTCCCCGCGCTGCTCCTGGTCTCCGCACCTACGCTGCCTCTCCCTGTACACGGATAAAAACATGGCTGCTCCCCCTCCCCTAACAACGGATGTTTTCATCCGTGTACAGGGAGAAGCAGCATCGGCGGTGTGGGGACCAGGAGCGGGACAGGGAGCAGGGTAAGTATATTACCTGTGAGGGGCCCGGCAGATGGGGGGGCTGTTTGAGAAATTGGATAATCCCTTTAACTTCTTGGCCTAAATGCAAAACGCTATCTTTGGCGGAAATTAACACTGCACATCACTGTGAATACACCATCTACCCAGCTGGGACTGTCCCAGGAATGTCCCAGCTAGGACAGTGAACAGGACGTTTGATGAAGCTTCATTATTAATATTCAAAATACTTTTTCATCACTCACAAGTATCGCAAGCGGCAATTGGAATTAGCGCAAAACACTCTTCCGCTTTGAACCATCTGCTATCACGCAACTACGTCCCTGACCGTCGTGTGATTCATTTGTCACGTGGGACACCACGTCAGAAGCTAGTCACACGGGGGAAGCGGTGAGGACGGACGTCGGGATGAAGACCGGTAATGTACTGTATTAAGCAGACAGCATACTGAGTGTTGGCGCTTGTTGCAGAGAGACTGCAGTTATTCTGTATCCACTCACTCAGGAGAGAAGAGGGGAGTGGATGGTCAGTGATAGCGGAGGGTTGATTTGTCTCTAACTACGTGTTGAAGTGGTTGATAGTGAGCAGACAGAGCATAAAAACAATGTTACAGTTCGCCAAATAAATGCAGTGAATTGGATTGATTAATCCCGTGTGCACATCACTATACATCAGACCACGGGAGGTCATTAAGGATTGCATGACCAAGAGACTATTAGTAGAGAGTGCTGCATAATGCGATTCTGAATATTAGAAGCAGTGATCCAGGCTGCTGGTGTCCATTGCATGGTTTTTATTGGAGTGTTTTTTATGGAATGTATAAAAACACTGCAGAACGGGTGCGGACCTATTCATTTTGAATGGGGACGTGATGGATGCGGAGAGCACACACTGTTCCGGACGGCGGCTCCGCAAAAATATAGAGCATGTCCTATTCTTGCCCGCAATTGCGGAGAAGTATAGGCATCTCTATAGGGCTGGTGGCAAAGTGTTTTGCGGATCCGCAAACTTGCAGATCTTCAAAACACTACGGACGTGTGAATTAGGCCTTACTGTCTGACTCTGAAGCCATCACAGAGAAGCAGTGTTTGACTAGCAAAATGTGTGCCAGTACAAAAATGCTCCCTTATAATGTGTGCCAGTACAAAAAACAATCCCTTTTAGTGTTCCCAGTAGAACGGATGTCCCCTTAGTGGACTCCTTATATTGTGTGCCAGCAAAAAAATGCTCCTTTTTATAACCGCAATGTCCTTCTAGTGATTTCTCCAGTTACAAAATAATGACCCCCCCACCCCCACCCCATTGTTGCCCAACAATGTCCCCATAGTGCTTTCTCCAGTTACAAAATAATGACCCCCCACACCATTGTGGCCCAACAACATGCTGCTAAATAAAAATAATAAACTCAATTACTTACCTCAATTCTGTTTTCAGTAATGCAGTGCAAGACACCGAACTCTTCTAGTCTGTGCCCTGAGCTCTATGCAGCCTGGCTCAGGCAGCGTGATAATGATGACACTGGCCTCTGATAGGCCAACTAGGAATAAAACATATTAGAGGAAACGATGGGTCAAGGGACATCGCTCCTGTGTCCTGTTGAGGCATTCAACTGTATTGCTGTCCTGAGTACAGTGATGCAGTTGAATATGTAGAGGCAGGCGCATAGCTATACGGGTCACAGCGGTCGCAATTGCGACCGGGCCCTTAAGTCAGGAGGGCCCACGGGGCCCCCCAGCATAACGCCGACCGGCAGCAGGGCATAAGGAGACGAGCGCTTCTATTGTGGAAGCGCTCATCTCCATAGTCATCTGTAAAGCCGTCCTCAGGACAGCAATACAGATGGCTGTGCTGCGGGGCAGGGGAGAGGGAGATGCGTCTCCCTCCCCCGCTCCTTTGATAGGCTGAAGGCACTAGGCGTGCAGCCTATCAGATGCCGGTGCAGGCGACGCAATCATCGTGCCGACTGAGCCGTACAGCGCGGGACACAGGCCGGAAGAGGCCTGCATCACTGCCATGGAGGTAAGTATAAGTGTTTTTTATTTTTATATGGGACAATACTTGTTACTGGAACATGATTTGGGGGGGGGGGCTGGGGAGAGGCACTTGTTACTGGCATATGGTTTGGGGGGGATAGGCACTTGTTACTGGCACATGGTTTGGGGGGGGAGAGGCACTTGTTACTGGCACATGATTTTTTTTTGGGGGGAGGCACTTGTTACTGCTACATGATTTTTTTGGGGGGAAAGGCAGTTGTTACTGGCACATGATTGTGGGGGAGAGACACTTGTTACTGACACATAATTGGGAGGAGAGAGGCACTAGTTACTGGCACATGATTGGGGGGGAGGCACTGGTTACTGGCAAATGATTGGGGGGGAGGCACTTGTTACTGGCACATGATTGGTGGGGGGGGAGAAGCACTTGTTACTGGCACATGATTGGGGGGCACTATTGGGGCTTTTTTTACTGGCCCATAATTGGGGGGCACTATGGGGGCACTTCTTACTGGCACATTATTGGGGGGCACTATGGGTACTGAGGCCACAAAGAAGGGGTATTTTATATGGGGGCTCTTTGTGGTACTAGTATTATCAAAGGGTTTATCTGTTTCTGCAGTATAGTATTAGGGAGCACAGCGGCACAGTATTGGGGTTGTAGGATGATTTGTCCAGAAGATGGGAGGATGATGGAAAAGTAGAAAACTAAGATTTTTTTTTGTCAAACTGCAGAGACAAAAAATGGCTGAAAAATAGTCGTCTGGTCTGAAAGGAGAAGATGAGGAAAGAGAACATCTACATCAAAGGAGACATCACTGGATGTAAGAGGTATGGGGCACTGTATTACCCTGTATTTCTGTAGTGATGGGATCAGAGGCGTAACAATCACAGTCACAGAGGGTGCGACCGCAATGGGGGCCCAATTCAAAGTTTGCCCTGGGGCCCATAGAACTCTAGTTATGCCCCTGTGTAGAGGTGAGTGTTTCCACAATGGAAGCGCTTATTGTCCATGGCCCTTTCGCTGCCCCCCTCTTGCCCCTACTTGGTGCTGCCTGAGGCAATCACCTCACCTCGCCTCATTGGTGGTGCACCCTTGTCCAAAGTGCACATGCACGACCTAACAGTCTACCATGGTGCAACCAATCAAGTGCAGTCAGATCAATTTACACAATATTTTTCTATAATACATCATAGACCTCATTTACAGTATGTTTTACTAAATGTTTCAGAGGACTGTCCTGTTGTTTTGTATAGGCAAAAAATATGTCAAATATTGCAGTTCTGGAAAAGACATATACACAGCATACTCTTTTTTATGAATTTGGTGAAGTATACAAACTTATGGTATACTTTGAAATACATTTTTGCCATATTTATGTAATGCCCTGGAGCAAGGGAACTTTGGAATATGGACATTTGTGGACATTTGCCCCTATTGCTACTATGCAAAGCTTTCAACCCCATTACTTTAGTGCACTTGGAAGGGTTAACTTGCACAATGATTAATGCCATTATTTATACTTATACTGTTTTATATTGATGAACTGCATTTTATATGTTTATTGTAATATATCCTGTTCATTTGCACTGTAGGCAGGTAGCTCTGCCGGCATTCAGTTGTCAGGACAACGAGGCCGAGTTTCCAGACAATCAGAGATGTGGTGATGTCATCAGTCATGTGATGCTCAATGGGTCACATGACCAGGAAGTGCTGCCTATTTAAACAGGCAGCCTGCTGGCCACAGGTTGCCCGTGATTCTGTCACGGTGGGAGCAGTGTACCCTGAACTACCCATTTCCACTGTCCCTACCTAATTGCACAATGCCCTGGACGGCTGCCCACAACTGGTCGGCAGTCACTTCCTGAATAAGTGCAGGGGTCTATAAGGGAGGGAGGACCAGGAGGAAAAAACAATAAACTAGTGACAGATCGACAGCCACAAAAACAGGCGTATGACGGACTACCCCAAACCCAGCCACTGTATTTTTTTTTTAAATTCATGTACTGTTCAACAAGCAAAAAATAAATGGTATACTAGGTTGCTTACTAAAAGAATGATCACATGTAAAGTTATGCAGGCTTTCTAATATAAAATTATATGGAGACATTTATGTAGGCTGACAAGGCTTTTCATTTATAGGATGTATATTAATAAATATTAGAAGTATTAAATTGTATTATTATACAATTTGTGGTGTTTTGTGACCACATTCATTTGTATACTTATATATACTATAGTATAATATGTATACTATAGAAATATAACATTTTCAGTGCTGTTTTTGTTATTTTGATATATTTTCCTGTTTCTTTAATATTTAACAGATTTTTGGAGTATTGCCAACCCATTATCTATTTATCAGTGTCCCTGGTAGGCATAGCCTATTACTACGCAGGAAGTATACATTTTCTAATTTTAGGTAGAAAGATGTTTCACCTAATGATAATAATAAAATGTATTTATATAGCGCCACCATATTCCGCAGCGCTTTGCAAATTCATAGGGTTCATGTACAAAACAAAAGTAACTGGCTAATATGCAACTGAAACACTAGGAGTCAGGGCCCTGCTCGCAAGAGCTTACAATCTATGAGGAATTGGGGGTGACACATAAGGAAGTTGATTGTGATAAGTAGGATTTGAGCCATTATTAAACTGACAGGAGTGGTGCCGGCTGATCTGCTTCGGGTTTGGGACTACAAGAGGATCGAGTTTAGGCCAGAGGAGTTGGTGGGGGAGAGGTTTAGTCAGGGAAAAGTCATTGTAGGAAGCTTGATAAGCCGTTTGAAGGTGAAGAAGTTGTGAATTGACCTAATATTCTGGGGCAGAGTATTCCAGAGAGTAGGTGCAGCTCGAGAAAAGTCTTGAATACGGGAGAGAAAGGTACGAATTATTAATCTTAGGTCACAAACAGAACGGAGAGCACGAGTAGGGAGGTAGATGGAGATGAGGGAGGAGATATCAGGTGCAGCACTGTGTAGAGCTTTGTGGGTGAGGGTAAGAAGTTTGAACTGTATTCTGTGGGGGATGGGCAACCAGTGAAGTGACTGGCACAGACTAGTAGCATCAGTGTAGCGGTTGGTTGGATAGATAGATGAGTATGGATGCAGCATTTATAACAGACTGAAGGGGGGAGAGTTTAGTGAGAGGGAGACCGATTAGCAATGCTTTGCAGTAGTCAAGACGAGAATTAATCAAGGCAACAACAAGAGTTTTTGCCGTTTCCACCGTACGAAAAGGGCGGATTCCGGCAATATTCTTGAGGTGCAGACGACAAGAGTGAGTAAGTGATTGAATATGGGGAACAAAGGAAAGATCAGAGTTAAATGTGGCCCCAAGACAGTGGGCATGTTGCACAGGAGTTATCATAGTGCTGCAGACTAAAATTAAAATGTCAAGTTTAGATGGGTTAGTAGATGGGGGAAGTTCAGTTTTTGAGAGGTTCAGTTTTAGATACAGAGAGGACATGATGATAGAGATAGCTGTCAGACAATTACTGGTGTTTTGGAGTAAAGCAGGGGTGATGTCAGGGGATGAAGTGTATAGTTGGGTGTCGTTAGCATAGAGATGGTATTGAAAGCTACATCTACTAATAGTCTGCCTGATGGGGGCTGTATAGAGGGAGAATAGTAGAGGACCTAGTACTGAGCCCTGAGGAACGCCAACATCAAGTGGAAGAGGAGAAGAAGAAGTGCCAGCGAATGATACACTAAAGGAGCGGCCAGAGAGATAGGAAGAGAACCAAGAGAGAGCAGTGTCCTTAAGGCCAATTGAGTGGAGCATGGTGAGGAGAAGTTTATGGTCTACGGTATCAAATGCTGCAGAGAGATCCAGCAGAATCAGTAGAGAATAGTCACCATTTCTTTTTGCTGTTAGGAGATCGTTAGACACTTTAGTAAGGGCAATTTCTGTAGAGTGAAGAAGGGTAGTGGGGTTATAATAGAGTGTTTGAAAGAGGAGGGAAAGATACCAGAAGAGAGAGAGAGGTTAACAATTGTAGTTAGGTGAGTGATGACAGCCAGGGAGAGGGAATGGAGGAGCTGTGATGGAATAGGATCACTGCTACAGGTCGTGGGTCGAGAAGAAGAGAGAAGCCTGGAGACTTCTTTCTCTGTTATAGGGTCAAAAAAGAAGAGAGAGCATGGGGAGGAATTGGAGGAAGGAGGATTGAAATTTTTTGGGTACTGGGAGATTAATTCCTGCCAGATACTGCCAATCTTGTCTCTGAAGTAAGTGGCAATGCCATCAGCCCAGAGGTCAGAGACAGTTTCTGAAACTTTAGGGCTTAGGAGGGAATGAAAAGTGTCAAAGAGCCGTTTTGGGTTATTTGAGACTGAGTAGATGAGAGAGGTGAAGTACTTTTGTTTGGCAAAGTTGAGAGCCAAATTGTATGTTTTGAGCATAAATTAATAATGGAGGAAGTCTGCTGATATTCGCGATTTTCTCCATAAGCGTTCTGCACATCTGGAGCAGCGTTGGAGAAAACGTGTTTCAGGTGTGTGCCAGGGTTGCCGTGTTCTGTGTCGGGAGGGTCAGATTGATATTGGAGCAACTTTATCTAGGGTGGTTTTGAGGGTCTGGTTGTAATGATTGGCAGCCAAGTCTGGACAGGGGAGGGAAGTGATTGGGGTAAGAGCTAGTTGTAGGGTGTTAATAAGTTGCTGGTAGTTAATGGTGTGTAGGTTTCTGTAAGTGTGAAAAGTAGGATTGCCATGAGAAAAGTGAGAGGTCTTTATGGTAAATGAAATAAGATTGTGGTCAGAGAGTGGGAAGGATAAGTTACTGAAGTTTGAGTCTGAGCAGTGACGGAAGAAGACTAGATCAAGTATATTGCCCTGTTCATGCGTGGCAGAGGAAGTAAGTTGTGATAGGCCAAGAGAGGAAGTTAAAGGAAGAAAGTGAGAGGCTGATGGGGAGATAGGATCATTAATGGGGATATTGAAATCAGTGGCGTTGCGAGGGGGGTGCGGGCCGCACCGGGTGACACCACTGCTGGCTAATTTATTCACTGCACTGATCGCTGTAGAGGGAATCCCGGTCTGAGCTCTGACTCCATATATGGTTGTGTCCATATATGGAGTCAGTGCTATGAACATGAAGGGGGTATCCCCAAGCATTGTCAGTATGCTTGGGGATACCCAATGTATTTTAATCTAATTTAGCTTCTATTTCTGAAAAGTTGCCACCGGGATTCGAACTCACAACCTTTCATATCAGAGGCAAGAACACTAACCACTGAGCTATGGAGCTCAATGGTAAACTGTATTAGAAAAACCTCATAGTAGTTTATCAAGTATTAGGTATTCCTATACAGCAGAGTGATACATGATACACTATACAGCCGAAGTATAAATTACATATTTCTTTTTCATTGTAAAAGAAATGTATGACACAAAATACAGTAAAAATAAATGTGTAATTACTACATTTATATATAGTAATTACACATTTATTTTTTTATTTAGTTATACTTCTGCTATATAGGAATACCTAATACATGATACACTCCTAGGAGGTTTTTCCAACATAATTTATCATTGAGCTTCATAGCTCAGTGGCTAGGGTTTTTGCCTCTGATGTGAATGGTTGTGAGTTCTAGTCCTGGTGGCAACCTTTTAGAAATAGAGGCTAAATTATGCAATAATAGTAGTATAGCAGGTTAATATGAAGCTCTGATGGGGGATGTATGGTTGCCACTGATGGGGAGGATGTGTGGAGGACACTGATGGGGGTTGTGTGGATGACACTGATGGGGGTTGTGTGGATGACACTGATGGGGGTATGTGGAGGACACTGATGGGGGTTGTGTGGATGACACTGATGAGGTATGTGTGCAGGACACTGATGGGGGTGTGTGTGGAGGACACTAATGGGGGTGTGTGTGGATGACACTGATGGGGGGATCTAGGGAGGGGTGTGGGGATGTTGGGATGGGAGGGGGGTGGGGTATGTGTGGAGGACACTGATGGGGGGGGGTTGTGTGGATGACACTGATGAGGTATGTGTGCAGGACACTGATGGGGGTGTGTGGAGGACACTAATGGGGGTGTGTGTGGATGACACTGATGGGGGATCTAGGGAGGGGTGTGGGGATGTTGGGATGGGAGGTCCTGGAGGGGTATAATATGTATGCAAATATGTGTGTGTGGGGGGGGGGGGTTCCAAGCAGACAAAAGACAGATCGCCAGGGGTTGGGGGCCTGTTGGGGGTGCTAGAATTTAAACCCAAGCGATAACATGGATGGGGGTTTAGATAGTAAACAGACAGCTGACGTGGGGGCGGGGCTAAGCAGAGAGATCGCCGCCGATGGGAGGGGGGGTGTTGTGCTGGGGGGTGACACCATTTTCTACCGCACCAGGTGATACCAGCACTAGCAACGCCACTGATTGAAATCACCCATAATAAGAGTTGGTGATTCAGAAGATAGGAAGTGAGGCCAGCTGCAATGTGATCCAGAATTTGGTGGGAGGAGCCTGGGGGACGATAGACAACTGCAACTCTCAGGGGGAATGGATGGAAGAGTCTAATGGTGTAAACCTTAAAAGAGGGGAATGTGAGAGACGGTACAGAGGGAATGACCTGAAATGTGCACTGTGGAGAAAGTAGTATGCCTACTTCTCCACCGTTTCTGTCATCAGGTCTGGGGGTATGGGAGAAGTGAAGTCCACCATAGGATAGGGCAGCAGAGGAAGCAGTGTCAGAGGGTTGAAGCCAGGTTTCTGTAAGGACTAGCAAGTTCAGAGAGTGTGAGAGGAAGAAATCGTGGGATTGTGGGTAGTTTATTACGAACCGACCATGCGCTCCATAGTGCTCAGTTAAAAGAGACTGTAGAGGATGTACAATGAACATTAATCAGATTTTTTGGGGTTTATGTGTGTGGCAGAGGAGAAGTTAGCAACAGAGGGAGGGCCAGGATTCGGTGAAATATCCCCTGCAGCTAGTAGCAGGAGAACAGAAAGAGACAGCAAGTGGTTGAAAGATTTATATTGGTGTTTTTTATGCTTCACCATGAAGGAAGATAGTTCATGGTGATATATGAGGGTACAAAGTGTATGCGAACTGAACAAGTGTGAGGGAGGGAGGGACTGATGTGGAGAGAGGGGACAGAAGGTGGAAGGAGTGGTCGATTTGGAAGGTAGACAGCCATTGCAATAAGACCAGCCAGAGCCTTAGTGAAACAGAAAAAAAAAAATTAAACTTACTTAATCCACTTGTTTGCGCAGTCCGGTGTTCTGCCAGAGAGGAAAAGGACCTTTGATGACGTCACTGAGCTAATCACATGGTCCAATCACATGGTGCATCACCATGATTTGAACATGTGACGTAGTGATGTCATCAAAGGTCCTTTTCCTCTCTGGCAGAACACAAGTGTATTAGGTAAGTTTAATTTTTTGAATTTTTTTTTTTTCAACCCCTCCATCACCATTTTACTGAGCATTTTGTATTAAGAATGCTATTATTTTCCCTTATAACCATGTTATAAGGGAAAATAATAAAGATCGGGTCCCCATCCCGATCGTCTCTTAGCAACCTTGCGGGAAAATTGCACTTCATCTGCACTTGATTGGGGATACTTTCGAATTTCACGCAGCCCCATTCACTTCTATGGGGCCTGCGTTGCGTGAACAATGCACAATATAGACCCTGCTGCAATTTCCACGCAACGCAGAAGTGATGCATGAAAATCACCGCTCATGTGCAGAGCCCCATAGACATGAATGGGTCCAGATCCCGTGCGGGTGCAATGCGTTCACGTCACGCATTGCACCCGCGCACAAAACTCACCCATGTAAAAGGGGCCTTAGGCTTGGGGAAAGCTGGGTGGAGCAGTATTGTCCAAAATGCAGACATACCAGGGAAGATGGAAGCTGCACTATTAGGCTGGGTTCACACGAGCGTGTCCGGATTAGGTCCGGATGCGTTGCGGATGCGTTCAGTGAAAACTGTGCGATTTCACAGGCAAAGCCATTCAGTTTTGCCTGCGATTGCGTTCAGTTGTTCAGTTTTTTCCGCGCGGGTGCAATGCGTTTTGATGCGTTTTTCACGCGCGTGATAAAAAACTGAAGGTTTACAAACAACATCTCCTAGCAACCATCAGTGAAAAACGCAACGCACCCGCACTTGCTTGCGGATGCAATGCGTTTTTAACGCAGCCCCATTCACTTCTATGGGGCTGCGGATGCGTGAAAAACGCAGAATATAGAGCATGCTGCGATTTACACGCGTTGCAGAAGTGATGCGTGAAAAAAAACGCTCATGTACACAGCCCCATAGAAATGAATGGGTCAGGATTCAGTGCGGGTGCAATGCGTTCACATCACGCATTGCACCCGCGCGGAAATCACGCTCGTGTGAATGCAGCCTTAGGCTTGGAGAAAGCTGGGTGGAGCAGTATTGTCCAAATATATTGCCCTAATGTTGTATGAAACCAACTGAGGAAACAGTGAAGCTGATTCAATAGCCAATACTTGCCAGAATTGAAGTATACAGTGAAAGGCTACAGTACAAGGGTGACCACAGTGAGGATCCAACTACTTAATCCTAAACTAAAGTATTGTCTAGAATTCATTCAGTTTTAACAGATCTCTAACCATTAGGGCATGACTTTGGGATTCCCTCACCTGATGGTGTCTAGGGGTGCCCATGGTGTTAGCAATTGCCATAAGGTGCAAGGCAGGGTCTTGGATAGAAACAATGATAAGGTAAGTTTTTTAAGGAACCAAGGACCAGTCTTTACTGCAGCAGTTTATAGATGGTTCACAAAAGCACTGTACACACTGAATGCAGTCTTTACAGTTGAAATGTCCAGTTCCCAGGGCTGTATTTGGAAGATAGAGGGATGAGTCTATCTCTGTTCTGCACAATCTTCCCAAATCAACCGAAGGGATGGAACTGATCTTTCTTACTCTGGCTATGTAAAAGCTCTGTAGTATCCTTAGTGGAATACAGGTCTCTGGACAGTGGATCCTTTCTGTCCTTTTTGTTATAGTGCAGGGATGCCCAACCTTCCGCGCTCCAGCTGTTGTAAAACTACAACTCCTAGCATGCCCTGATAGCTATAATAATAAATAATAAAAGAATTGTTACATCATGCCATGAAAAATATTCTACAGGTTTTAAACCAGCATCTGGATCTGAACAGTTGTAATTGCATGTAATTAAAAATTTAGCATAGCCACTGAGTTATTCAATAAAATGAATGTGTATAGCGCCACCTGCTGTTTCTTCTTTTTCTCATTTCTTTGTCCTGCTCACTGAAATGGTCGCACGTGCTCAGTTTCATCCTTCAACTGCCTCCTGAGCAGAGATAGACAGAGTATGGATGGACAAACTTTCCCCCGTGCAGCAGAAAAGACACTCCACCTGGGTTTTCAGCTTGATATAAATCTAGCAGAGCAATGAATGAGGGGGATCTCTGGATCCATATGAGGTTCAGTGCGGGTTCTAGTTTTGTTAGAGATTGTCATGTACTATATGATGTCTGATTTTCATTTTTACATTAGTCATGGGATAACCCCTTTAACCTCTTAAGGACGCAGGGCGTACATGTACGCCCTAGCGTCCTGGTACTTAAGGACTCAGGGCGTACATGTACGCCCTGAGAAGTTCCGATCACCGCAGCGCTACGGGTGGTGATCGGAACAGGATGTCTGCTGAAATCATTCAGCAGGCATCCTGTGACAATGCCGAGGGGGGTCATGTGACCCCCCCCGTGTCGGCGATCGCAACAAACCGCAGGTCAATTCAGACCTGCGGTTTGTTGCGTTTCCGGGTACATCGCGTCACCTGTGACCCGATTACCTGGAAATGACGGTGATCGGATGGCGTGAGGACACCATCCAATCACCGTCATGCATGTCTGGAGGTGGTGGAGGAGAGGGGGCCCTGTGATTGGCTGCCGGGGGGCCCCTGTGATTGGCTGCCGGGAGGGAGGTGGCTGCTGCGGCGGCAAATTCAAATCTCCTCCTCTCTTCCAGCAGCTTCCTTTCGGTTCCTGCTCTTGGAGAGAGGAGACGTGCCGTGCAGCCCCCCGCAGCCCCGCGCAGCCCCCCGCGGCCCCAGCAGCCCCGATCCTCAGGGTAAGTCAGGGACAGGGTTTGGTCAGGCAGGGTCAGTTTAGGGACAGATCTTTTTTTTTTTTTTCCATTTCATTTCATTTCATTCATTTTTTTTTTGCAGTTAGTTGGTGTCTGGGGTCCACAGCACACTCAGCTGTGAGACCCTAGACCCTGCTGTAGCCCCCCCCCCCCCCCATTTAGTTGTGCAAGTTTTTTTTTTAGTTTTTTTTGTGTGCACTGATTTTGGTCGGCGCTCTTTAGTGTCCGGCCACTATTAGTGCATCGCACAACTGACCGCTGATCAGTTTTCTACTGATCAGTGAGTTTGACTTTTTTTTCACACCTCCCTTTTTTTAGTTAGGTTTTTTTTTTTTCTTTAGTGGTACATTTGTACGTGAACACCCGGCCCCACACACACGCACACTAAATAAAGTTTATTTTACACGCACACACACACACGCACAACACACATACCCATGGCCCGCTGGCTGTTCACGGTGGAGGAGGCATACGCCCAGATGCTCTCCGACACCGAGAGCGCCAGTGAGGATGAGGATGACCTCACCTTCCTCCTGCCATCCTCATCCTCATCATCTGATGATGATGAGCCCCCAAGGCGGCGGAGCCAGGGCCCTCACGCGCTAGGGACCCCGTGGCCCATCCCAGTACGAGCAGCACTGGGGTTCATACTTTGTTCCTGGAAAAAATTGATTATAATGGAAAATTTTCCAAAAAATCGAAATTCTGAAATTTCATCTCCATTTTCAATGAATTCTTGTGGAAGACCTAAAGGGTTAACAAAGTTTGTACAATCAGTTTTGAATACCCTGAGGGGTGTTCTTTCTAGAATGGTGTCATTTTTGGGTGGTTTCTATTCTGTAAGCCTCACAAAGTGACTTCAGACCTGTACTGGTCCATAAAAAGTGGGATTTGGAAAATTTCAGAAAAATTTCAAAATTTGCTCCTATACTTCAAAGCTATGTAACATCCCCAAAAAATAAAATGGCATTCCCAAAATGATGGAAACATGAAGCAGACATATGGGGAATGTAAAGTAATAACTATTTTTGGGGGTATTACTATGTATTAGAGAAGTAGAGAAATTGAAACTTTGAAATTTGCAAATTTTTCCAAATTTTTGTTAAATTTGGTATTTTTTTATGCAAAAAATTTAACTTTTTTGACCCGATTTTAGTAGTGTCATGAAGTACAAGATGTGACGAAAAAACAATCTCAGAACGGCCTGGGTAAGTAAAACCGTTTTAAAGTTATTCAGACATAAAGTGACAGTGGTCAGATTTGCAAAAAATGGCCAAGTCCTTTAGGTGAAATAGGGCTGAGTCCTTAAGGGGTTAAGAAGTAGTGTGTAGATACTGTGCTTGAGCGTGCATTTTATTTTATTAGCTGCAAAGCTCCTTTTAAATACACTAAAAAGGTGGATATTTCTTTTCCTTTGGCATCTACTAGAAAACAATTAATTCCATTTCAGAAATGATTCCTCAGCTCTGTTAAAAATTCCACAGATCTACGTGTTCCAACAATGGTGGAGCGGCGCAGCAGATTAGGAAAGGGAGTTGACAGAAATCACGTATCCAAAGATCCCTTTGAAAAAAAAGTAAAAAATGTGACTGGTTAATTATGCATTTTATTTCAGCATGCAACTTAAATGATGGCGATTTAATAAGGGATATTATTCACCTACTTATATATCACTTACATCTCTCATGGTGCTTTCCACTATACTAGTTGTATTATAAATAACATTTAAATAACCTGAAGGAGGTGTACCAAGCTTCTATGTACACAGTAGTGAGTTGTGTAATATGCTGAAATCTTCAGGAGCTCCAGTGCGCAGAGAGGTTTGTTGCGTAGTGATGTCATTAACATTATGAGAAATGCAGAGAGGAAGAAAGGGCTGAGAATATTTAGGCGTGCACCTTCTAGCCTTCTTAGAATTTTGCAGCATTATAATAGAAAAGACATTCATTGAACAAGCCTGTTGGCTTTCTGCAATATCTTAATAGAGTGTACAAGCAAACCTGACACAAGACCTGGGCAAGTCAAGAGACATTGTATATACACTCTCAGTTCTAGACCGCAACCTATGCTGCCACTGCACACAAATACTAAGGCCTCATGCACACGACCGTTGTTTGATTCCGTGTCCGTTGCTCCGTTTTTCGTGATTTTCTGCGGACCCATTGGTTTTCAATGGGTCCGTGGAAACCTCGGCAAATGCACCGTTTGTCCTCCGCGTCCGTGGTCCGTGATTCCAGTCCGTCAAAAAAATATAACCTGTCCTATTCTTGTCCGTGAAAAACGGTTCACGGACCCATTCAAGTCAATGGGTCCGTGAAAAATGCGGATGGCCATCCGTGTGTCATCCGTGTTCCGTGTCCGTTTTTTTTGCGGATCCCTTGGCAGGCACTTGGGAAACATTGTCAGCCTGTCTTTTGGTAAAATCTTTTGGGTCATGTCCGCTAAAAAAACGGAAGACACACGGAAACACAACGGAAGGCAAAAACGGACACGGATCACTGAACAACGGAACCCCTTTTTGCGGACACCATAAAAAAACGGTCGTGTGCATGAGGCCTAAAGCAGAGGCTTCCATTAGCAACAAATTTCAATAATCCTAAAAGCTGTACATGAGCTCTCTAACCACACCACCAATGACTTCACATTTATTTCTAATGATGCCATATTATATTACCAGTTAGGATCTATAGAGAAAATATTTGGGAATTGCCCTATTAACAGTAATAACCTAATATGCAATCAGTAGTGCAATCTGGGTGATAAAGTATCTTAGGAAAAATATGAAATTAAAATTCTTTATCTCGGCAGCTTACTGAATATGTCATTTTAATTGGAGCTGTATAAATTCCTATGCAGTGAGCTCCCTCAAGTGACAGCTACTGGCAGACTGAATCCTATAGTAGTTAGTTGGTGGTAATGCTGTCCATACAGTTTGGTAGCTGTCAGATGAACTTTTTTTTAGCCAGCTATCTCTATGACCCCTCCATATGCATGCATGTGCAGACCAGCCAAGCATGCATGCGTTCTGAAGATAGGGCAGATCGCCACTACCAAACTCCTCTGGCAGCGACTAATCTCCCAGAGAACAAAAGTATTCAATCTGGTTACCATCCTTTAGACTCATAGGATCATAGACTGAATTATAAAAATGTTTTTTGGGCAGTGAAAAAAAACACATTAAATGTCGGATTTTTGAAGTTTAAATAGCATTTAGATTAGTAGAAACCTATTAGGAAAATATTCCCTATAATTTACCTAAGGGACCTGCACATTTGACAAGTGAGAATTTTAAAACGTTTAAAATGTTGATTGTTTCTATACAAACTGAAAAGTGTCATTGCAGTTAACCCCTTAAGGACTCATGACGTACATGTACATCATATCTGGCTGTGATTTAAGAACCTGGGACGTACATGTACGTCATGCTGATCGGGCGGGTGCAGGAGCTGCTCCAGCCTGACCCGCGGCAGGGGTCTGGCAGCCAAGATGCCGGCGCATTAACCCTTGATGTGCCGCGGTCAGCGCTGAGCGCTGCATGCGCGATGTCTGTAGCTGCCATCGGGTCCCCGTGCTGCGGTGATGGGGAACCGATGTGTAACAAGACAGCGCGATGCCATGCAGGGGCTGCCCAATGCCCTGCATGGTATCGGGACCTGCCTTCTACAGTTGCTGAGGAGATCCAGCCTCAGGCTGGGTCTCCTAGGCAACCAGTTAGTGAATTACCCAGTGTAATCCACTAACAGTCAATGTATTGTAATGCATTGCAGAGGGGATCAGACCCCCAAAAGTTGAAGTCCCAGAGTGGGACAAAAAAAGTAAAAAAAGAACTTAAAAAATTAAAGTTTTACAAAAAATTTAACGTTTTAAGTAAAAGAAAAAAATCATCATTTTCCCAAAATAAAGTAAAAAAAAATTGTAAAAAATAGGGAAAAAAAGAAAAGTAGACATATTAGATATAGCCGCGTCGGTATCGACTGGCTCTATAAAAATATCACATGAACGTCCCAAAAATGTAATAAAAACGGTGCTAAGAAAACCATTTTTTGTCACCTTCCATCACTAAAAGTGCAACACCAAGCAATCCAAAGTATACATATTAGTTATTGCCACGTCCATAAGAGCCTGCTCACATGACCTAACCCCTCAGGTGAACACCGTAAAAAAAAAAAACGGTGTCAAAAGCCATTTTTTGTCACCTTACATCACAAAAAGTGTAATAGCAAACGAAAAAAAAGTCATATGCACCCCAAAATAGTGCCAAACTGTCATCTCATCCCGCAAAAATGATACCCTACCTAAGACAATCGACCAAAACATAAAAAAAACTATGGCTTTCAGAAAATGGAGACACTAAAACATGATTATTTTTTTTTGTTTCAAAAATGCTTTTTTTGTGTAAAAGTGAAATAAATAAAGAAAGTATACATATTAGGTATTGTTGCATCTGTAAGAACCTGCTGTATAAAAATATCACATGACCTAACCCCTCAGATGAACACCATAAAAAAAAACTGTGTAAAAAAAGCCATTTTTTGTCACCTTACTTCACAAAAAGTGTAATAGCAAGCAATCAAAAAGTCATATGCATCCCAAAATAGTGCCAATCAAACAGTCATCTCATCCTGCAAAAATAATACCATACCTGACATAATTACACAAAAAAATAAAAAAAAAATATGGCTCTCACACTATGGAGACATTAACATGATTTTTTTTGTTTCAAAATGTTTGCATTGTTAAATATAAAAAATAAAATAAAATAAAAAAGTAGATTTATTATGTATCGCCGCATCCGTAACAACCTGCTGTATAAAAATATCACATGACCTAACCCCTTATGTGAACACCATAAAAAAAACGGTGTACAAAAAGCCATTTTTTGCCACCTTACATCACAAAAAGTGTAACACCAAGATCAAAAAGTCATCTCATACCAAAAAAGATGAGCCCCTACATAAGACAGTCGCCCAAAAAAAATGTCCGCTGTCCGTATCCGTTGCTCCGTTCCGTGCCCCCGCAAAAAAATAGAGCATGTCCTATTCTTGTCTGTTTTGTGGACAAGAATAGGCATTTCTACAATGGTCCATGTTCCATTCTGCAAATTGCGGAACAGAACACGGAGCAGCTTCTGTGTTTTGCGGATCCGCGGTTTGCGGTCCGCAAAACACCAACGGTTGTGTGCATGAGGCCTTAACCCTTGCTTTGTTACCTGAAAAAATTGATTAAAATGGAAAATCTGCCAAAAAAGTGAAATTCTGAAATTTCATCTCCATTTTCCATTAATTCTTGTGGAAGACCTAAAGGCTTAACAAAGTTTGTAAAATCAGTTTTTAATACCTTGAGGGTGTAGTTTCTAAAATGGGGTCATTTTTGGGTGGTTTCTATTATGTAAGCCTCAAAAAACTGACATCAGACCTGAACTGGTTCTTAAAAAGTGGGTTTTGGAAATTTTCTGAAAAATTTCAAGATTTCCTTCTAAACTTGTAAGTCTTCTAACGTCCCCAAAAAATCAAATGGCATTCACAAAATGATCCAAACAGGAATTAGACATAGGGGAAATGTAAAGTAATGTCTATTTTTGGAGGTATCACTATCTGTTTTAAAAGTTTTTTGTAAATTTAGTATTTTTTTTAAATAAATAAAAAAAAGCCTGGATAAGTAAAAGCGTTTTAAAGTTATCACCACATAAAGTGACATGTCAGATTTGCTAAAAGTGGCCTGGTCCTTAAGGTGAAAAATGGCAGGGTCCCTAAAGGGTTAAAGGGTTTGTCTCATCATGGACAATGGGGGCATATCGCTAGGATATGCCCCCATTGTCTTATAGGTGCGGGTTACACTGCTGGGACCCGCACCTATATTAAGAACGGAGCTCCGCAAGGTGGTGTCTGGAGGCCTCCGGTCTGGCCCCCACCAAGCCGGCTCCCCATAGAAGTGAATGGAAGCGTACCGCGCATGCACGGCTCCCGCTCCCATTAATTTCTATGGGGCCGACGGAAATAGCCGTGCCAGCGCTCGGCTATTTTCACCTACCCCATAGAAATTGAATAGAGGGTGGCTGCGCTGCCCTCCTTTACTTGTGGGGCTTCGTTCTTGATATAGGTGCGGGTCCCAGCCGTGGGACCCGCACCTATAAGACAATGGGGGCATATACTATCAACATGCACCCATTGTACATAATGAGACAACCCCTTTAAACATGAAAATAACATATTCTAGATTACTAACATAACAATAAATGAAAATTACGGTAAAAAAAATATTCTTGAGCTGGTGTTTCTATAGACCCAAAACTCAATTTCTTTGTTATCTATACATAAAATGGTTTATGCCAGGAATTGAAAGGGAAAGTCTTATGGTTTTTTGGTTTGCATCTAAAATTATAATTAAAGATTATATTAAACACAAGGAACAATACTCGAGAGACTGAAGCTTATAGCCTACTGTACTTGTTTCTTTAATAGAATAGATTTGTTGTGCCCTCTACTGGTCAGTAGATGAAATGAATGCTATTGTAATAACATGGCATGACTTATAAAGTGAGTTAATATTTTTACTTTTTTATATACTATTTAAAAAACTAGACTTTTTCTAAGTAAACTTTGCCTAATGTTAAAACTATGTTCACTACTTCCTAACAAATTTTGAGGGTACAGCCACAGCGTGGGAACCAAAACCAGGAGTGATTTAAAAAAAGAGAAGTCGTTTCAGTGCTTATTTTTTAGGTTTTTATGACCCACTCCTGATTTTCGCTTCCATAACTGCAATAGGAAAACTGACTGTGTGGCTATACCCTTACAGTACTTACAAAGTGGATGAGATTTTAACAAATCTCATGTACTACACAGCAAGCAAAATCCGCACGGATATGGACAAGCGGTGTGGACTTTAAATCTATATATCATTGATTTCCACAGTGGATTTTACCCTTTGCAATGCATAAGGTTAAGCTGCAACAAAATCAACAATTAGGCTTCATGCACACAAACGTTGTTTGGGTCCACGTAAGAGCCGCACCTTTTGCAGCTTGGATACGGACCCATTCACTTCACTCAAGGCCACAAAAGATGTGGACTGCACTCCATGTGCTGTCCGCATCCGTACCTCCGTGGCCCCGCAAAATTTTTTATTGATAGGCCAAGGATAGGACTGGTCTATTGAGGGCCGAAAAGGTCCTAATATAGAACATAGTTGGCTTCTATTAGAGTGGAGAAAGACATCTCATTAATAAGTCATTTTCACATTGCAGAGCAAAATCTGAACATTTCACTGATCTCTAATACTGAACATGGTAACTAATGGGTAGGGATGAAGTGATGACTGATGTATTAGAGGCAGAATAAAACGGTATAGGTACACATTTTATGTTGTTTTTATTTTCATAGAAATATGCCCAAATGAAGTTCATTGTATGGTTTTTCCTATATCACTATACTCTGAAATGTGTTATCATGAACAATACATGTTTGCTCACCCTCTAGGCTGATAACACAGAACAATATAAGACCATATACTGTACAAATACATAGATTCATTTTATAGTGTATGACTGCCACCTAGTGGATTATTTATCTAATTACATAGCGTTACAGTGTTTCCAGAAATAGGATACTTTATTTATTTTATGCTCTTATATAGAGCTACTATGTTCAGCAGCGCTTTACAGACATTAGCAATGGGGCTAACAATCTAAGTTCCCTATCAGTATGTCTTTGGAGTTTGGGAGGAACATACACACTCCATGCAGATGTTGTCCATTGCCGTATTCCAAACCTAGGACCCCAGTGCTGCAAGGCACCAGTGCTGCCCATACTTTGTTCGGACCCCTGGATTGGCTGTTATTAGCAATGCTGACTCCAGGTTCATGTGGGCCCTTGGGCGATAAAGTCTCAGTGGGCCCCCTTACACAGTGATAACTCTCGGAGTACAGATAATATAGTAGATGTCCCCTGCAGTCCTAACACTAGTGCTGATAAAGTTGTAGTGTTACCTGCAGTCCTTTGTAAAACCACAGATAACACTAGTGCTGATAATGTGGTAGTGTTACCTGCAGTCCCATGTAAAACCACAGATAACACTAGTGCTGATAATGTGGTAGATGCCCCCTACAATCCTATGTAACAGCACAGATAACACTAGTGCTGATAATGTGGTAGTGTTACCAGTAGAGTTGAGCGGACACCTGGAAGTTCGGGTTCGACGGGTTCGGCCGAACTTCACAAAAAAGTTTGGGTTCGGTACCCGAACTTGACCTGAACTTTACCCCGAACCCTATTGAAGTCAATGGGGACCCAAACTTTGGGGCACTAAAATGGCTCTAAAAAAGTCCTGGAAAGAGATAGAGGGCTGGAAATTGAAGCAAAATGGGGGTAAGAGTAGAACAAGTGCCCTGCAAACAAATTTTGATAGGGAAATAACTTAAAATAATATAAAATACATGAAAATTAAAAATAAACATTCTAAACCTGAGCACAAGTGAGTGACAGTGTTACCTGCAAACCTGTAAACAGAGGATGTGGCAGCAACGCCACCACATCTTTCACCATCACCAAACAGAGGATGTGGCAGCAACGCCACCACATCTTTCACCATCACCAAGCATCTCCACAGTATCCCATGGAAGCGTTCAGCTGTCCATCTCCCAATTAGAAAAAGAAATAGAAAGAGGAAGTACCCTCCTACCCACCCGCGATCCCAGGCCCTGAATGCCAGGATTTCAAAATTCCTGGTCTTTGAAATGCTGTCATTCTGTCTGGTGGAGATGGATGGAGACTTTTAAAAAACTTATGGCGGTGGTTGTAGCACAGTATGTGGTTCCCAGCCGCCACTACTTTTCCAGGTGAGCTATCCCTTCCCTGCACAACCAAGTGGCGGACAAAATAAGGTGTGCACTGTGCAACGCCATCTGTGGCAAGGTCCGCATAGCCACCAATACGTGGACCGGTAAGCACGGGCAGGGAAGTTATATCTCCCTAACAGCACACTGGGTAAATGTAGTGGCGGCTGGGCAAGAGGTGGATAGCAGATTGGCGCTTGTCCTTCCGCCCCCGAGGATTGGAGGGCATTTCTATTTGCCTCCTGTTGCCTCCTCCTCCTACCCTGCTTCCTCCTCCTCTACCATCTCCTCCTCCTTTCAGCGTAACACCTTCACCACCAACATCAGCACAGCAAGGGGGAAACGACAGCAGGCTGTTCTGAAACTCATCTGTTTGGGGGCAAACCCCACACCGCGTAGGAGCTGTTGACAGGCATGGAACAACAGACCGATGAGTGGTTGGTGTCACTAAGCCTTAAGCCCGGCCTGGTGGTGTGCGATAATGGGCGAAATCTCGTAGCAGCTCTGGGTCTAGCCGGTTTGACACATATCCCTTGCCTGGCGTATGTGCTGAATTTGGGGGTGCAGAAATTCCTGAACACCTGACAGTGAAAATCAATTCAATTAATCCAGCTCTGAGATTCTAGTGGGACAAATTCACTTTTATTGGTGCTCAAGGACCCCTGCGGCCTGAGCCGCAGATGTGACAGGCAAATAATTTTATTAAATTTGTCGGTTACATTGTTGGGTAACATTTCCACGGTTATCAGGACTTTTTATTATAAATCGCAACAAAAACTATACAAGGAACATTTCAAAGAGAGAAAATTAACCCGACCAGACTCCCCCCCTACACCCCCCCCCCCCCGCCTCCCTTTCACTCATTAATGCCCATTCACAAACTATTTACAAATTTACCTATGAACATATTTAAGTAACTATAAGGGTCCATTCACACGTCCGCAATTCTGTTTCGCATTTTGCAGAACGGAATTGCGGACCTATTAATTTTAATGGGATCACACGATGTCCCGGCCGGGTCCGCAATTGCGGATCCGCACTTCCAGGTCCGCAATCGCGTTCCCGAAAAAAATAGAATATGTCCTATTCTTGTCTTCAATTGCGGACAAGAAAAGGCATTTTCTATGTAGTGCCGGCAATGTGCGGTCCGCAAATTGCGGAACGCACATCGCCGATGTCCGTGTTTTGTGGATCCGCAAAACACACACGGACGTGTGAATGGACCCTAAGTCAGATAAATGAAATAAACAAACAAAACTATATACATGCCTTACCCTTAACTTATAAGGCCAGTCATATACAAGTGGCTCGGAGGGTGGGTTACTGCACCAACATAGGCCAGGTACACAATGGTCCACCCAGGGCACAGTTCTGGAGGAGGAGGAGGAGAAGAAACCGTGTTCACAGAAGGGTGGAACCCAAAGCAGCCCACGGCCATGACTTGAGCATGGCTGGGGGGATACGGAGGACACAGATGATACACCTCCCACAGACGCCAGCTTGTCATTGTCTCTGGGCAGCCTGGCACACATGAGCGGCTACATGCTGCAGTGCCTGTGCAAGGACTGCCGAGTTGCCCACATTCTAACTTGTGCAGATTAGTGGGTGGCCACTCTGCTGGATCCCCGTTACAAGGACAACGTGCCGTCCTTAATTCCGTCACTGAAGCGTGATCGGAAGAATCCAACATTGGTAGACGTGCTGCTGACGGCATTTACCCCTTAAAACCGGGGGCTCAGTGGAAGCAGAGGGCTAAAGCAGAGGAGGAGGAGGAAAAAGTCACCAACGCAGCTGGGTCACGGCCCGCACCTGAGAAGGCAGGGTTAGCATGGCCGAAATGTGGAAAAGCTTTGTCACCACGTCACAACAACCAGCACCACCAGCAGATATGGAATGTCTTAGCAAGAGGCAGCATTTCCGCAAAATGGTGGAATAGTATCTGTGCACACGCCTACACGTACTGACTGATGGGCCTGCCCAGGGTCGTAGCTACAGGGGAAGCAGGGAAAGCGGCTCCTTTTGGGCCCTGCACAAAAAGGGGCCCATCTAGGAGGAGGACAACAAAAAGACTTTGTCAGGGCCCCCTCAACAGTATTATACAATAAATTTTATACAGTGGCAGTATAGACAGTGTTAAAAACGGATGGAACCGCTGCCTGGTCTGAGAGAGCGATCTTTAGTAGCCACAGGAATGGGGGCAGCATAAAAAGAAAGGAGTTGTGAAAAAATTACTCGGAAAGGGGGGCCCCCATTCAAAAATTTGCTGTTGGGCCCAGTCATTTCTATCTATGCCACTGGGTCTGCAGCATTCAACTTCTGGGTCTCCAAATTGGGGACATGGCCTCAGCTTTACCTTTACGCCTTGGAGTTGCTGGCCTGCCCTGCAGCAAGGATATTGTCTGAACGTGTGTTTAGCACGGCTGGGCGCGTTATCACAGACAAGCGCAGCCATCTGTCCATCATTCGAACGCGCTGTAAAATGCGCAAGTGTGAACTGAGGGTGAAAGAAAGAAGGGGTACAGATCACCTAACAATCTGAAGGCCACTTAATTTACTGAATATATTTCCAAGTCAGGTATCCAGTGCAGGGGTACTTTATGGCCCAAGAATGTAACATACGATTTTTAGAAATTTACCTCCCTGTTACCTATGCAGAGCAGGGCTTTGTAGACGGCAAAACTGGCAAAATGTCACCCACCAATGTAACAGATGATTTTTTGAAATTTACCTCTCTGTCACTTATGCAGAGCAGGAGTTTGTATACGGCATAACTGGCAAAAAAAAACAAAATGTTTTTTCAGCGTTGTATGGAAAAGTGCTCTGTGGCACAACAGTATGGGTTTATTCCCCCAACTACAGAAATTCAGTTTTTCACCGCAAAATTTTAAAACTGTTTTTTCAGCGTTGTATGCAAAAGTGCTCTGTGCTAAGACATTATGGGTTTTTTCCACCAACTACAGAAATGCACTATGTCACCGCAAAATTATAAAACAGGTTTTTCAGTGGTGTATGCAAACGTGCTCTGTGGTAGGACAGTACGAGTTTATTCCCCCAACTACAGAAATGCAGTATGTCACCGCAAAATTATAAAATAGGTAATGTAGGGGGACTTGACCTGCCAGAAAAAAGGAATTTTTCCTCCACTGAGCTACCAAAAAATAATTAGACTAATGTCCCTGGCAGGCTGGCATACATGCAGGTCACATGCAGTTCCAAGGACACTGCAGTTGCTAAAATGGCCGCCGACCCCCACCTCAGTAACAGATGGATTAAAAATTATTTTGCAGTATCACTGGGCTCAGGGCTGGATACAAATATGTAGCATAGCACCCACAATAATTGCTGTAGTTTGAAGATTTAACACCACCTAGTTGAACAGATTTCTTCCCTAATCTCTCCCTGAGAGCACCAGCAGCAACCTGTCCCTACACTAAGAGCAGCAGAGTGACGTGCGGCGCTATGTGACTCGAGCTTATATAGAGGCTGGGTCACATGCTGCACTTAGCCAATCACAGCCATGCCAATAGTAGGCATGGCTATGGTGGCTTCTTAGGGCAAAGTAGTGAAACGCTTGTTGATTGGTTGCCCTGCAGCCTTTCAAAAAGCGGAAAGAAATCGCCAAAGAAAGAACTGGAAACCCGAACTTTTACGAAAATTTTCGGGTCCGGGTGTGGAAAACCGTAAAGTTTGGTACGAACCTGAACTATACAGTTTGGGTTCGCTCAACTCTAGTTACCTGCAGTCCTATGTAAAATCACAGATAACAATAGTGTTGATAATGTGTTAGTGTTTCCACCAGTCCTATGTAAAACCACAGATAACACTAGTGCTGATAATGTGGTAGTGTTACGTTCTAGTGTTGAGCGAGCATGTTCGGCCAAACTGGTGTTCGACTTGAGCATACCTATGCTCGGCACATCGCGGGGTTTGGCCGAACACCGCGTGTGCTCGAGAGTGATACTCAAGTCTTCTCCCCGCACGTTTGTCATGCCATGTTGGTTACTGGCATTACAGTGATTGGCTCGCCAGAAGGCGTCATCGGGTGCTATATAGCAGCCGATGACACGTGGTTCGGCTCAGACTTAGTCAGGGCGAGCTGCAGCAGAAGGACAGAGAGTGCAGGGAGAGGAAAAGTGTTTTTTTTTAGGGAGTTTTGAGTGTTGCAACTTTGTTAGAGACCCAACAGTCCTTTTAAGGACTATTGTTTTATCTGGCTGCAAAATATATTAGCGCAACGTGCGCTAAATTGTGTGCAATTGTTTGGCTGCTAGTGAGAGCAGCGACATTACCTGCGCACCATCTCCTGTATAACGTTAGCCGCTGGTGACAGCAGCGACATTACCTGCGCTACATCTCCTGTATGACATTAGCCGCTGGTGACAGCAGCGACATTACCTGCACTACCATCTGCTATATAAAGTTCCAAAAAGCTGTGACATTCCCTGTAATTTTTTATTAGCCACTGGTAACAGCGACATTACCTGCACTACATCTCCTGTATAACATTTGTGCATCATAAATATTAGTGACATTCAGTTTCATTTTTTCGCTGCTGGTGACAGCGACATTACCTGCGCTACAAGAAAGAAAAGTACTTGTCAGATCCCTGTCTGCACAGCTCAGCACCATGGATTCCAGGGCTGGCTTACCTTATAAGAGACGCAGGCGTCCTCCAGCATATCGCCACATCCATCCTCACTACCAGGTGTCATCTGAGGCGCTATAGAGCATGCGCGTGCACATCTCCCTGTCTTATAGGGGATAAGCAGCTGGTCCTGATTATCCTCCCCACCCATAGGTGGGGCTTTGAGTATTTAGGGCAGCTTCACTCTGGAGGAGGTGCCCAAGCGTGGTTGTTGTACCTCTTGACTCCCGCTGAAGCGTCCATCTGTGTCTGTTGGATTTTCTGGATTCTGACCCCTGCTTTGCTGGACCCTGACTTTGCCTACCATCTACTTGCTGGATTGCCTGGACTATGGACCCCTGCTCGGTTTGACTACGTATCTGCCTGCCATCTGTTTGTTGAATCACCTGGATTATTGAACACTGCATCTTCTGTCTACGCTTCTGTCCATCGTCTCCTGTAAGTCTGCCTGGATTCCTGACCCTGCACTGCCTGACAACGAGACAGCTTTAATCTACACACTGCATTACTCTGAACTTTGTTTTGCCTTTATCTCAAGTGACTTTTGTATAACTGTCTGCCAGTAAAGACCTTCTGTTCCTTTATTCCGCATTTGTTGGACTATGTTCACATTGCTGCAGTTAGCTGCATTCTGGGTGACTGGTGCAAACACCAGTGTCCTGACTCTGTGAGTCAGCAGTCAGCAATATTGGGCAAATTCCTAGTCCTCTATCAGCTGACACAGAGGATCCACTTCCTCTGGTCGTAACAGTACTATTGGAGTACTATTACCTGCGCTACATCTTCTGTATAATGTTTGCACATCATAAATATCAGTGACATTAAGTTTAATTTTTTTTGGGTAAATGCATATACTGTAGGGGCGCATTTTTAGTACTACAATAAAAATATACAGTATACACTCTTCACTCTAATAGTTTTCTGTTGAAAGCGTATAGTGGCCTGCTTCAGTCCAACAAAAAAAATATATTCTCAGGTCACTTTTGCAGTAATTTCTGGTGAAAGCGTATAGGGGCGTATTTCAGTACTACAAGAAAAATATATTCTCAGTTCACTTCTGCAGTTATTTATGATGAAAGCGTATAGGGGCGTATTTCAGTCAAACAAGAAAAATATATTCTCTGGTCACTTCTGCAGTTATTTCTGGTGAAATCGTATAGGGGCGTATTTCAGTACTACAAGAAAAATATATTCTCAGTTCACTTCGGCAGTTATTTCTGTTGAAAGCGTATAGTGGCCTATTTCAATCCAACAAGAAAAATATATTCTCAGGTCACTTCTGCAGTTATTTCTGGTGAAAGCGTATATGGGCGAATTTCAGTACTACAAGAAAAATATATTCTCAGTTCACTGTTGCAATTATATCTGGTAAAGCCTTTAATGGTGTATTGCAGTAGAAAAAGAAATATACATTCGCCATTTGCTGGTGCACTTATATGTAGAAGAACCTTCAGTGGCGTATTGCAGTAGAAAAATAAATATACATTCACCATTTGCTGGTGCACTTATATCTAGAAAAACTTTTATTGACGTATATCAGTAGAAAAATAAAAATATATTCAGAGTTCACTGTTGCAGTTATATGTGGTAAAGCCTTTAGTGGCGTATTTCAGTAGAAAAATAAAGATATATCCAGCGTTCTGCACTGCAGTTATATGTGGGAAAGTTATTTTTGCAGTATGACATTGTGATGAAATTTTTCATTTATGTTTCACACAGTGTGTGCTTACATGACAACGTCTATAAGAGCGGCACACCAATACAGGTGAATACACTATGCACTTACCCTGCACAAAAATGCGAACTAATTCACACCAGCCCGTATCTATCTGCGGTATTGCTTACTAGACACTACAGGGACTTTTCTGCAGCACATAAACGGCATGATGACCGCGTCTTGCTCTTCCAGAGCAGATATACATCCTTCGCTACATCCCGTTTATTTCAGATCACTCCGACTCAGGCGCCGTTGTTTTTTTGAAACTGATAGCATATACCCCTCTGTTGAAAAGCCTTTAGTGGCGTATATACGTGGAAAAAGAAATATATACTCGGTGTTCACTGTTCCAGTTATATGTGGTAAAGCCTTTAGTGGCGTATATCAGTAGAAAAAGATATTTGGTGTTCAGTGCTGCAGTTATATGTGTAAAATCTTTTGTGACTTATTTTGTTGAAAAAAATCTTGTACTTCCGGTTCCGGCGCTCGCATGTAAGGCAGCAGGAGAAGAGCGCTCCGATACACAGAGCAGTTTAATAAGCCTCAAACTCTGAATTCGGGGACTTCTCCCCGCTCACCTGTATTACTTCTCTCCCAGAGTATATGGAGAGATTCCTGGTAAAAGGAGGCGAATTCACGGGCGACCAGCTACCTCACAAGAGCAAGCGGCGTCAGAACGGGGCAGGCAAGATGGCGACTCCTGCTGACCAAGCCAAACGCTCCATAAGATCCTCCTCGCAGCCCCCCACCAGAACTATGGATGCGACCTCTGAAGATATCTGAAGATGTCGAACCGGAGGTATTACAAAACTTGGGACTGTCGTGCAAAGCACTCGCATTGGAAGTAGCGAGATTACTTGCCCCTGATATAAAATCCACCCTGGAGGCTACAGTGGAGGCCACACTGACTCAGCTACAGGCAGAAGTCTCGGGGCATTCCTCCCAAATTGTGGAGCTGGAGCAGCGAGTGAGCACCCTGGAGAATGAGCTGGAACAGTCGCAGACGACACTCCGGACTGTGCTTAAATCTGCAGCGGCCTTGCAGGACAAGGTGGAGGATCTTGAGAATAGATCGCGACGGAGTAATATCCGGATCATAGGCCTACCTGAAGCGGTTCCCGCAAGCCAGCTACTGTCCATCTGTGCTGTGGAGATACCAGAGGCCTTAGGCCTACAAACCCCATGTGCTGTTGAACGGGCACACCGCATTGGTCCTCCGAGAACAACACAAGGAGAGGGACATGACAACAATGATAGGCCTCAACGGCCTCGTCCGACCATTGCTAAATACCTCAACTATGCGGATAAAGCAGATATTCTGAGTCACTTCAAGAGACGTGGTAAACCAATCGACATACGCGGATACAAGCTACTTCTCTTTGGAGACTACTCTGCCGAGGTTTCTAGGCGAAGACGTGCCTTTTCGGAACTCTGCACTAATCTGGTGAAATGTAAGAAAAAATTTGCTCTGCTTTTTCCGGCCACACTGGAAATCTTTAACGAAGACGGCACCTCGGTGCTATATGGGACTCCTGAAGAAGCTAGAGAGGCATTGCGACTTACCGTAAAGAGGGACATCGCAGATACGGTTTCGCACTCTTCTATGACACTGAAGAGGGGACACCCGGACAAGACTGGTTCCATTACATCTCAATCGTCCCAATCTCCGAGAAGGAGAAGAAATAGAGACTTGGAGACCCTAAGTGAATGTGGGGACTGACAGACTCCAGCTTATACCCAATCGCTTTGGGACACGTAAATACTAAGGCATATAGTTTGATGTTTAACTAATGTTTTCTTTTCTTTGTTAGCCATATTGGAGTCAGTATAATGGCGATTTATTCTCATATCTCAGGTTCCAAGTGAGATATCTGGAATGCCCAAGGGGGGAGCTTTGAGATAAGTCTATGGATGCTGGTCGCCCAGCATGTGTTTACCTGTTTTGCTTTTCTCATGTACAGGGCTCTGTATGTGGAGTGTTATCATTATACTCACATTAATGGTGATGATAGAGATGACGAAATCTCAAATAGTGCGAGAAAAAAGTGAAGTCCATGCTAGAATGTTTTCGTTTCTGTTAAATGTTCGGGGGAGGGGGGATAAAGTTACAACACCTGGAGATCTTTGGGATAGGAATACCGCCAAGATGATATCTTTTATTAGACGGAGATGGTACACGTAGTCACGTGGAATGTTAAGGGCCTGCGATCGCCACATAAGCGACTTATGGTTTTACGACACCTAAAAAAGCTGAAGGCGGATATAGCTTTATTACAGGAAACCCATTTAGAGGAAGCCGATTACTGCAGAATGCAACGGTTATGGGTGGGAGAAGTGGCTGGTTCCCCGTCTGATGGAAAGAAAGCGGGAGTCCTTATTTTATTGCGCAAAACACTGCAATATCGCATCTTGTCATCAGAAAATGATGGAAAGGGGAGATTAGTGAAATTACATTTAGCTACACCAGCCGGACAAATGGTACTATACAATGTTTATGCCCCAAATTCACAGGCTGCCCCATTTTTCTGTAATCTGGAAAAACTTTTGCTGCAGGACACGGAGGCATTAGTATTAGTTGGAGGAGATCTTAACACTGTAAATGAGATAGCTGAGGACAGAAAGCGCACGAGAACAGACATACCTATTCAAGCAGGGCACTCTTCCCTACTCTCCACTCTTTTAAACACCACTAAAATGATAGATGTTTGGAGACACCACAATCCTGTTGAAAGAGAATATACCCACTTCTCTCATTCACACTGTGCGTGGTCACGAATAGACTATTTCTTAGGTACCAATCGCATGTTGGCCAAGGTGCAGAGAGTGGAGATTGGGGATCTAGTTATTTCGGACCATGCCCCGGTGATCTTGCAGTTACGGGAGGACACCCCTAGAGGACAGGACTTCATTTGGAGGATGTCAGGATACTTAGCCTCTGATGAATCCTTTCGAAGCAGACTACTGGGGTAGTGGTGGGAGTATGCAGGAACTAATGCTCAGCATAGGGACAATCCTATGCTATTTTGGGATACTGCAAAGGCAGTACTGAGGGGTAGGATCATTTACTACACTTCTGCTATCAAGAAGGAAGCTAGGAAAAAGTTCTTAGAAGCTAATGACTCAGTGAGATCTCTGTACACTGCCTTTCTGCTCAACCCTACGGAAAGAAGTAGAACTGAGTGGGTAACCGCTAAACATAATTATGACCACTATTTAGAAAAATTGGAACGGATCCATGCAGATCACACCTCTGCGCTCTATTTTAAATATGGTAACAAGTCAGGTAAGCTGTTGGCGAGACTGGCCAGGGGGAGGCTATCGCAGATACCCCTGCCTAGACTCAAAACTGAGAAGGGAGACTTAGATAGTGATCCGAGGGTGACGTTATTTTGAAAAAATACTATGAACAGCTATACACCCAGGCCCCCCATAATATACAAAAAGGCAAGTCCTTCCTGGATGGGATACCTCTCCCGACAATAGGGGAGGATGACTTAACACGTCTAAATGCGCAGATCTCTGAACAGGAAATCCTGTCAGTGATAAAATCCTTACATAATGGGAAAGCCCCGGGGCCAGATGGCTACCCGGCAGAGTTTTATAAGTCTCTTGGGAAAGAGATATCGTCCAGTCTTTTGTCCCTATTCAACTCCGTAATTCAGCATGGGGAGATCATGCAGACAGGTAATATGGCACACATTAAGCTGATACCTAAGCAAGATAAAGATCTCACCCAGCCGGGTTCTTATAGACCGATATCACTAATAAATCAAGACCTTAAGATTTTGACTAAAATAATGGCAAATAGACTGGCGGATATCTTACCCAAGCTGATTGGACATCATCAAGTTGGCTTTGTGAAAGGCCGTTCGGCCACTACTAATATCAGAACAGTTATGGCGGTGCAAGATTGGCTAACTTCACTATCTAATCAGAGGCAGCAAAAAGGACAGGCCCTTCTAGCTATAGATGCAGAAAAGGCCTTTGATAACATTGATTGGGCTTGGTTGGGATTGGTGCTAGACAAACTGGGCATCAAAGGCAACTTTAGAAACTTGCTTAAAGCGATATATACTGCACCACAGGCAAGGATATGCCTTCCTGGCTTTCTGTCTGCTCCCTTTCGGCTTCAGAAAGGCACTAGACAGGGGTGCCTGCTCTCCCCGCTCTTGTTTGACATTGCTTTGGAGCCACTTGCCCTACATCTCATTCGCTCTGATACTTATGAGGGGATACGAGTTGGGAAAGTAGACGTGAAACTCACCTGCTTTGCGGATGATATGCTAGTGTTCTTAAATGACCCGGCTAGAGACTTGACTAAAGTTCTTTCGGTCTTGAATGGGGTGTGTGACTTTATGGGCTACAAGATTAAGGTCACCAAATGCCAGTTACTACAGATTGGGGAAGGACCCCGAATACGACAGGAGGTTGGCTCCATAAGAGTGGCGACGGATTACATTAAATACCTGGGGATTAAAATAGGCAAAACAGCTAGGATGCTATATAAACTGAATTACACCCCCTTAATAACCAAGATAACGCAAGAACTGCGCTGATGGAAGGACTTGCCTTTATCCCTCATAGGTAGGGCGCAACTAATAAAAATGACTAGTTTTGCACGATTATTATACCCGCTACAGACCATCCCACTTCTTCTAAAGCATAATGACATCCGGCAACTCCAGACTGCCTTTGTGGAATTTTTGTGGAAAAAAAGAGGCCCCGCATAGCATATAAGAAATTGTGCTTATTAAAATGGGAAGGAGGTCTCCAACTACCAAATATCAGGGGATATAATTTAGCGGCAATTTTTAGATATATAAAAGATTGGGTCTGGGGAACTTCACATTATTCAAATGGAGTTCTGGAGCAGGAATTGGCCGCGCCATACTCGCTCCCAGCTCTATTACATACTAAGACCACATTTCTCCCTACGATAACTAACCGAGCTGTACTAATTACTGACACGTTAGCGACATGGAAGCATATTAGCAAATTATACAAGCTCCCAATATATATATCACCGTACATGCCCTTATGGACGCTTCCGGCCTTTTCCCAAGGACGAATTAATAAGTTATTTGTAGTCTGGAAACAAAAGGGATTGAGATGCTGGGAGATTTACTGGATACCTCGAAACAACGATTACTATCTTGGGAAGATATCCAGGCGAAGCATCATATTGCCTCCAATCACTACTTACAATATTCACAGCTTAAAACATTCTGTGTAGCCCAATCGGTTTCCTTAGGTGACGATAATTATATAGCACGATTTACGGGCTTGATGGGCACTGGGGACAGATTGGACTCTATCTCTTCTATATACAGAAGGATTAATGACGTCAACCTAGAGGGAACGGCTAAAACGGTCTTCAACAAATGGGAAGTACTCCTACAAGACGATAAGCTGACTTTTAAGATTAGAGAGGGTTTGGATAGGGTAAGGTTAGCCATTAGTAGTGAACTGTGGAGGAAACCCAATTTAAAATTGCACACAGGGCAACTTATGCTTTTGATCTTGCATACACAGATGCGCCAGCACATTACCTAAGACATTGCCCTAAATGCAATCTACAGAAGGCAGATCTACTACATGGATTATGGGGCTGTGACCTGCTTAGACCGTACTGGAATGACGTCTGTGGGTATGCTAAATCTATTTGGGGTGTAGACATAAGAGACTCACCTCAACAATGTATCTTCCATTATATTCCAAGGGACCAAGAGGAAGAGGATTCGAATATTGTCAGCACTAAAGGCCCACATGTCCTGCTATTGGTGGCCAAAAAATGTATATTACGTAAATGGCTGCAACCTCAGCTACCATCATTAGAAGAGGCAATAGGAACTATGAAACACCTAATGTACATGGATAGGCTAGACACTGAGAGAAACAGGGAGAAAGCAACAGAGAGTATCTTCCACAAGTGGAGAAGCTTTATAGAAAAATCTCTTACACCGCATGAGATACAAGAGGTGATGAAACCATTCACCGACACGACATGGTATCTGAAGAAGCAGGCGGCGAATCAGTTAGGGGCGCTATCAGTATAATGTATGAGAAAAGGGATCTCCAGGTGGGGTTTTTGTTGGGAGGAGGGATGGGGAAGGGATGAAGGGAATGGGGTAGGGGAGAAAAGGTTGCAAAAATGGATTGTAAGATTGATTGTTTACCTTTTGATGCTTTGAGACAATGAACAAACTAGATACCTGATTTGTACATGATAAGTTTATTTTATCGTGTTTGTACATGTCTGCTTTCATGCTTGATATAATCCAAATAAAAGTATATTATAAAAAAAAAAAAATCTTGTATTTAGCATTCACTGTTGCACTTATAAGGGGTAAAATCTTTTTTGAATTATTTAGTTGAAAAGAAATCTTGTATTCTGCGTTAAGCGCTGCACTTATATGCAGTAAAATCTTTTGTAAATTATTTTGGTGGAATTAACTTCCTCATATCTTTATTCTCATCGGACACACTAACTTTCCACCCCCTCCCCCAGCTTTATATATAAGTGGTGCCTGCTCCACCTAGGGGTGAATAAAGGTAAATGAGACTGCCAGTCTGTTAAAGGGAATTACAGCATGATACCACAATAAATTTGATATGACATTTAGCAAGAGTTTAAAGTGCCCACATATAGCACATAGTGCTACACTGCATCAAGATGAATGAGGCGGGGATCAGCCAGGATTTACACACACCAATGCCTGATGCATCAGACTAGATCATCCATGGTGCCACACCAACAATTTGATAAAAGAGACCGGTTTCTTCTGGCTACCTGCCTCAGCTACTATTCTGATACTGTTAACCGCCTGATGCCACACATCTGATGCCAAGTGCTCCTTCTTTCACCCACCACCTTCACCGGGTACTGGTATTGCCACCCACCTCCACAGTGTCACCTTGCCACTCCGTAGTCTCCTAATGCTGCTGACACCTCCAGACTCTTTCATTGTGCCACTCTGTGGCCTACTCATGGTTCCACCACCTCCAGACTCTGTCTTGTGCTGCTCTGTGGCCTACTCATGCTGCTGCCACCTCCAGACTCAGTCATTGTGCCACTCTGTGAACTTCTACGGAGGCTGCTGCAGCCACCTCAAGACTCTATCATTGTGCCGCTCTGTGGTCTCCTCATGCTGCTGCCACCTCCAGGCTCTGTCATTGTGCCGCTCTGTGGTCTATTCATGCTGTTACCACCTCCAGACTGTCATTATGCAGCTCTGTGATCTCCTCATGCTGACGCCACCTCCAGACTTGGTCAGTCTGCCGCTCTGTGGTCTCCTCATGCTGATGCCACCTCCAGAGTTGGTCAGTCTGCCGCTCTGTGGTCTTCTCATGCTGCTGCAACCTCTAGACTCTGTCGTTATGCCGCTTTGTGTTCTCCTCATGCTGATGCCACCTCCAGACTTGGTCAGTCTGCCACTCTGTGGTCTCCCCATGCTGCTGCCACCTCCAGACTCTGTCATCATGCCACTCTGAGGCCTAACTATGCTGCCGCCACCTCTGGACTCGGTCATTGTGCCCCTCTGTGGCCTCCTCCTGATGCTGCTGCCACCACCTTCAGACTTTGTCATTGTGCCACTCTGTGGCCCCCTCCTGATGCTCCCGCCACCTACAGACTCTGTCATTGTTCCACTCTGTGGCCTCCTCACACTGCTTCCACATCCAGACCCTGTCATTGTGCCACTCTGTAGCCCACTCATGTTGCCACCACCTGCAGACTCTGTCATTGTGCAGCTCTGTGGTCTCCTTATTCTTCTGCCAGCTCCAGACTCTGTTATTGTGCTACTCTGCGGCCTACTTTTGCTGCCGCCTCCTCCGGACTCTGTGATTGTGCCACTCGGTGGTCTCCTCATGCTGCTGCCACCTCCAGACTTGGTCATTGTGACACTCTGTGGCCTCCACATGCTGCTGCCACCTTTAGACTCTGTCATTGTGCTGCTCTGTGGTCTCCTTATGCTGCTGCCACCTCCAGACTTGGGCTTTGTGACACGCTGTGGCATCCTCATGCTGATGCCACCTCCAGACTTGATCAGTCTGCTGCTCTATGGTCTTCTCATGCTGCTGCCACCTTCAGACTCTGTCATTGTGCCGCTCTGTGGTCTCCTCATGCTGCTGCCACCTTCAGACTCTGTGATTATGCCGCTCTGTGGTCTCCTTAAGCTGATGCCACCTGCAGACTTGGTCAGTCTGCCGCTCTGTGGTCTCTTTGTGCTGATGCCACCTCCAGACTTGGTCAGTCTGCCGCTCTGTAGCCTCTTCCTGATGCTGCTGCCACCACCTCCAGACTCTGTCATTGTGCCACTCTGTGGCCTCTTCCTGATGCTGCCGCCATCTACAGATTCTGTCTTTGTGCCACTCGGTTCCTTCCTCATAATGCTTCCACCTCCAGACTCTGTTATTGTGCCATTCTGTGGTCTCCTCATGCTGCTGCCACCTTCAGACTCTGTCATTGTGCCGCTCTGTGGTCTCTTTATGCTGCTGCCACCTGCAGACTTAGTCAGTGTGCCACTCGGTGGCCTCCGCATACTGCTGCCACCTGCAGACTCTGTCATTGTGCCACTCAGTGGCCTTCTCTTAATGCTGCTTCTGCTGCCACCTGCAGACTCTGTCATTGTGCCACTCTATGGTCTCCTTATGCTGCTTTTACCTCACCACTGTGTCATAGGTCTGCTCTGTGGACCTCTCATACTGTTCCTACCCTCCCCACTTCATGACTGGTCCACTATTTTGGCTTTCGGCCTGGATGACATCATAATTTTTTTAACACTTCTTCTGATCTGTCAGAAGGAAGGAAAAACGAGATGCACAGCAGCTTTAAGGCCTGTATGGTCCCATCAGAATTGGCTTATGATTTGGTAGCCAAAAGCAGGAGTGGGTAGAAAACACAAAAGACATGCAAATATTCTATTCACGTGTCATCTCTCTTTTAGATCCACTCACTTTATTTCTTGTCTTTACCAATACTGATGGATTATTGAGCAAATGCAGAACGAGTGAAGGCGTATGCTCCACAGACAGGATTTGTTTTTTCTGGGTAATTGTTCTGAAGTATCAGAGAATGGGAAAATTAATCAGTGACGTCAATACAAATTTACTGCTGACACCCTCTCCACTCTGTAGATTGGCGCTACTTGTATAAGCATTTAATATAACAGGTTCTGTAGACATCTATGTGGAATCAGTTCACTAGGGTGTAAAAGGAGTGCGATTCTTCTTGACGCTAACATATACCTGTAAGGCTGAGTTGATACTTGAGTTATTTGGTCAGTTTTGGCCCCGTAACTGACCAAATAAGTGAAGTATGTAGTGATTCTAAGAGCGACTCCTGTCATCTGCATGTCATACAGACTCACAGTATTATTTTACTACCAAAAGAGACTCCCTATGCGTGTACTGCAAGGCACAAGAGATGGCGAACTTCAAAAAGTTAGTTCGAGCGTTCGGGTTGGGGTAATCACCGCATCCCGTTATGGATTCCACTACCGCGGACTATCCCGGCATATGGAATCCATAAGGGGCGGCTTCCATGAACCTGAACTTTGGAAAAGCCGAAGGACCTGGGGTGACGTCACCGTCATGTGATCAGTGGAGGGGGTAGTTGTGAATGAACTTCTGCACCACCAAATTCAGCACATGTGCCAGGCAAGGGATGTGCGTCAAACCGGCTAGTCCCAGAGCTGCGACGAGATTTTGCCCATTATCGCACACCACCAGGCCGGGCTTGAGGCCCACCGGCAGAAACCACCCGTCGGTCTGTTGTTCAATACCCCGCCACAACTCCTGCGCGGTGTGGGCCTGTCCCCTAAACATATGAGTTTCAGAATGGCCTGCTGACGTTTACACCGGGCTGTGTGAAGTTGGTGGTGAAGGTGTGTGGCTGACTGGATGAGCTAGTGGAAGCAGAGGAGGAGGAAGCCGAGTAGGAGGCTACAGGAGGCAAAGAATGATGCCCTGCGATCCTTGGTGGCGGAAGGACGTGCGCCAAAGAACTCTCTGTCTGGGGCCCAGCCGCCACTACATTTACCCATTGTGCAGTTAGGGAGATATAGCGTCCCTGGCCGTGCTTACTGGTCCACGTATCAGTGGTTAGGTGGACCTTGCCACAGATGGCATTGCGCAGTGCACACTTGATTTTATCGGATACTTGGTTGTGCAGGGAAGGCACGGCTGTTCTTGAGAAGTAGTGGCGGCTGGGAACAACATACTGTGGGACAGCCATCGCCATCAGCTGTTTGAAGCTGTCGGTGTCCACCAGCCTGAATGACAGCATTTCAAAGGCCAGTAGTTTAGAAATGCTGGCATTCAGGCCCAGGGCTCGAGGGTGGCTAGGTGGGAATTTACGCTTTCTCTCCAAGGTTTGTGAGATGGAGAGCTGAGCGCTGCCGTGTGACATGGTGGAGATGCTTGGTGGCGCAGGTGGTGGTGTCGGTGGCACATCCTCTGTTTGGTGGGCGGCAGGTGCCAGCATTCCTCCCGAGGCGGAGGAAGAGGCCGAGGCAGCAGCAGAAGAGAGGAGCAGGGGAGCCTGAGTGAGTTCCTTGCTTTTAAGGTGTTTACTCCACTGCAGTTCATGCTTTGCATGTAGATGCCTGGTCATGCAGGTTGTGCTAAGGTTCAGAACGTTAATGCCTCGCTTTAGGCTCTGATGGCACAGCGTGCAAACCACTCGGGTCTTGTCGTCAGCACATTGTTTAAAGAAGTGCCATGCCAGCGAACTCCTTGAAGCTGCCTTTGGGGTGCTCGGTCCCTGGTGGCGGTGGCCAGTAGCAGGCGAACTCTCTTGACCTCGGCTGTTCTGCTTTTGCCCCCTGCTCCCTCTTTTGCTACGCTGTTGGCTCGGTCTCACCACTGCCTCTTACTCTGAACTATGAAAGTCAGTGACATGACCTTCATTCCATGTGGGGTCTAGGACCTCATCGTCCCCTGCATCGTCTTCCACACAGTCTTCCTCCCTGACCTCCTGTTCTATCTGCACACTGCAAAAAGACGCAGCAGTTGGCACCTGTGTTTCATCACCATCAGAGACGTGTGGACTCCAATGAGGTGGTATTCCCATGTCCTTATCATCAGGAAACATCAGTGGTTGTGCATCAGTGCATTCTATGTCTTCTACCACTGGGGAAGGGCTAGGTGGATTCCCTTGGGAAACCCTGCCAGCAAAGTCTTCAAACAGCATAAGAGACTGCTGCGTAACTTGAGGCTCTGACAGTTTCCCTGATATGCATGGGGGTGATGTGACAGACTGATGGGCTTGGTTTTCAGGCGCCTCCTGTGCGCTTTCTGCAGAAGACTGGGTAGGAGATAATGTTGTGAACGTGCTGGATCCACTGTCGCCCACCCAATTGACTAGTGCCTGTACCTGCTTAGGCCTTACCATCCTTAGAACGGCATTGGGCCCCACCAAATATCGCTGTAAATTCTGGCGGGAACTGGAACTTGAGGTAGTTGGTTCACTAGGACATGTGGCTGTGGCAGAATGGCCACGTCCTCTCCCAGCACCAGAGGGTCCACTAACACCGCGTCTGCGTCCCTTACAAGATGTTTTCCTCATTGTTACCGTTCACCAAGCACCACAATAAGAAAAAAAATATTTGGCCCAATGTATTGATTTCAAATTCAGGCTTTTTTTACAGGCACCTAACACTATCTGCCTATTTATTTATGTACCGTATTACACTAATCCAGGCACAGCATTAACCACTGATTTAGGGGAATATCAATTGTAGGCCTAGTATTTAGGCCCTGCATTAAAGGTATCCTTTTATGGACAGATTTAGCGTGTGAAAAAATATGTAGGATTATTCCTTCAGCAATTGTATTTTAACATTTTGTGTAATTTTCCCTTTTACGGACAGAAATACACTATGAGATGCACAATAGTGCGTGCAGATTTACAGGATTATGCTTTCAGCAATTGTAATGAAAATTTTTTGTAATATACCCTTTTACAGAAAGAAATATACTTGGAGATGCACGCTGAGTGTAATTTACCCTTTTACGGACAGATTAACAATTGCCCTGCAACAGCTGGAACACCAGATTCAGGGTATTGCTATATTGGCAAGTGAATTTCACCCCAGAACAAAATCTATCCTTTGACGGATATTATTAAACTGGTCCAGTTACAGCTGGAACACCAGATTTACTGTATTTCTATTTTTGCAACTGTATTTCACCCCAGAAAATAATATATCCTTTGACGGACACTAGGGAAATTGTCCAGTCACATTTGGAACACCAGATTCAGGGTATTGCTATTTTGGCAATTGAATTTCATCCCAGAACAAAATCTATCCTTTGACAGATACTATTAAACTTGTCCAGTCACAGCTGGAACACCAGATTTACTGTATTTCTATTGTGGCAACTGAATTTAACCGCAGAAAATAATAAATCCTTTGACGGACACTATTAAACTTGTCCAGCCACTGCTGGGACACCAGATTTACGGTATTGCTATTTTGGCAATTCAATTTCACCCCAGAAAAAAATATATCCTTTGCCGGACACTATATAACTTGGCCAGCCACAGCGGAAACCACTGATTTATGGTATTGCTACTTGGGCAATTGAATTTCACCCCAGAACAAAATATATCCTTTGCCGGACACTATTAAACTTTGCCAGCCACTGCTGGGACACCAGATTTACGGTACTGCTATTTTGGCAATTAAATTTCACCCCAGAAAAAAATATATTCTTTGCTGGACACTATTAAACTTGCTGGGACACCAGATTTACTGTATTTCTATTTTTGCAACTGTATTTCACCCCAGAAAATAATATATCCTTTGACGAACACTAGGGAAATTGTCCAATCACAGCTGGAACAACAGATTCAGGGTATTGCAATTTTGGCAATTTAATTTCACCCCAGAAAAAAATATACCCTTTTACGGTCAGATTTAAACTAGGTCTGCAACAGCTGGAACACCAGATTCAGGGTATTGCTATTTTGGCAATTAAATTTCACCCCAGAAAAAAATATACCCTTTTACGGACAGATTTAAACTAGGCCTGCAACAGCTGGAACACCAGATTTACTGTATTTCTATTTTTGCAACTGTATTTCACCCCAGAAAATAATATATCCTTTGACGGACACTAGGGAAATTGTCCAGTCACAGCTGGAACACCAGATTCAGGGTATTGCTATTTTGGCAATTAAATTTAACCCCAGAACAAAATCTATCCTTTGACGGATACTATTAAACTTGTCTAGTCACAGCTGGAACACCAGATTTACTGTATTTCTATTTTGGCAACTGAATTTCACCACAGAAAATAATATATCCTTTGACGGACACTAGGGAAATTGACCAGTCGGGGCTGGAACACCAGATTCAGGGTACTGCTATTTTGGCAATTAAATTTCACCCCAGAAAAAATATATACCCTTTTACGGACAGATTTAAACTAGGCCTGCAACAGCTGGAACACCAGATTTACTGTATTTCTATTTTTGCAACTGTATTTCACCCCAGAAAATAATATATCCTTTGACGGACACTAGGGAAATTGGTACAGCTGGAACAACAGATTCAGGGTATTGCTATTTTGGCAATTAAATTTCACCCCAGAACAAAATCTATCCGTTGACGGATACTATTAAACTTGTCCAGTCACAACTGGAACACCAGATTTACTGTATTTCTATTTTGGCAACTGAATTTTACCGCTGAAAATAATAAATCCTTTGACGGACACTATTAAACTTGTCCGGCCACTGCTGGGACACCAGATTTAGGGTATTGCTATTTTGGCAATTGAATTTCACCCCAGAAAACAATATATCCTTTGCCAGACACTATTAAACTTGGCCAGCCACAGCTGAAACCACTGATTTATGGTATTGCTATTTGGGCAATTGAATTTAACCCCAGTACAAAATATATCCTTTGCCGGACACTATTAAACTTGTCCAGCCACAGCTGGAACACCAGATTTACGGTATTGCTATTTTGGCAATTGAATTTCACCCCAGAAAAAAAAAAATATCCTTTGCCGGACACTATTAAACTTTGCCAGCCACTGCTGGGACACCAGATTTACGGTATTGCTATCTTGGCAATTGAATTTCACCCCAGAAAAAAATATATCCTTTGCCGGACACTATTAAACTTGTCTAGCCTCAGCTGGAACACCAGATTTACTGTATTTCTATTTTTGCAACTGTATTTCACCCCAGAAAATAATATATCCTTTGACGGACACTAGGGAAATTGTCCAGTCACAGCTGGAACACCAGATTCAGGGTACTGCTATTTTGGCAATTAAATTTCACCCCAGAACAAAATCTATCCTTTGATGGATAATATTAAACTTGTCCAGTCACAGCTGGAACACCAGATTTACTGTATTTCTATTGTGGCAACTGAATTTCACCGCAGAAAAAAATAAATCCTTGGATGGACACTAGGGAAATTGTCCAGCCGCAGCTGGGACACCAGATTTACGGTATTGCTATTTTGGCAATTGAATTTCACCCCAGAAAAAAATATATCCTTTGCCGGACACTATTAAACTTTGCCAGCCACTGCTGGGACGCCGATTTCTGGTATTGCTATTTTGGCAATTGAATTTCACCCCAGAAAAAATATATCCTTTGCCGGACACTATTAAGCTTGTCCAAATTGAATTTCACCCAGAAAAAATATATCCTTTGCCGGACACTATTAAACTTTGCCAGCCACTGCTTTGGGACACCCAGATTTACGGTATTGCTATTTTGGCAATTGAATTTCACCCAGAAAAAATATATCCTTTGCCGGACACTATTAAACTTGTCCAGCCACAGCTGGAACACCAGATTTACTGTATTTCTATTTTTGCAACTGTATTTCACCCAGAAAATAATATATCCTTTGGCGAACACTAGGGAAATTGTCCAATCACAGCTGGAACAACAGATTCAGGGTATTGCAATTTTGGCAATTTAATTTCACCCCAGAAAAAAATATACCCTTTTACGGTCAGATTTAAACTAGGTCTGCAACAGCTGGAACACCAGATTCAGGGTATTGCTATTTTGGCAATTAAATTTCACCCCAGAAAAAAATATACCCTTTTGCGGACAGATTTAAACTAGGCCTGCAACAGCTGGAACACCAGATTTACTGTATTTCTATTTTTGCAACTGTATTTCACCCCAGAAAATAATATATCCTTTGACGGACACTAGGAAATTGTCCAGTCACAGCTGGAACACCAGATTTACTGTATTTCTATTTTTGCAACTGTATTTCACCCAGAAAATAATATATCCTTTGACGAACACTAGGAAATTGTCCAATCACAGCTGAACAACAGATTCAGGGTATTGCAATTTTGGCAATTTAATTTCACCCCAGAAAAAAATATACCCTTTTACGGTCAGATTTAAACTAGGTCTGCAACAGCTGGAACACCAGATTCAGGGTATTGCTATTTTGGCAATTAAATTTCACCCCAGAAAAAAATATACCCTTTACGGACAGATTTAAACTAGGCCTGCAACAGCTGGAACACCAGATTTACTGTATTTCTATTTTTGCAACTGTATTTCACCCCAGAAAATAATATATCCTTTGACGGACACTAGGGAAATTGTCCAGTCACAGCTGGAACACCAGATTCAGGGTATTGCTATTTTGGCAATTAAATTTAACCCCAGAACAAAATCTATCCTTTGACGGATACTATTAAACTTGTCTAGTCACAGCTGGAACACCAGATTTACTGTATTTCTATTTTGGCAACTGAATTTCACCACAGAAAATAATATATCCTTTGACGGACACTAGGAAATTGACCAGTCGGGGCTGGAACACCAGATTCAGGGTACTGCTATTTTGGCAATTAAATTTCACCCAGAAAAATATATACCCTTTGACGGACAGATTTAAACTAGGCCTGCAACAGCTGGAACACCAGATTTACTGTATTTCTATTTTTGCAACTGTATTTCACCCCAGAAAATAATATATCCTTTGACGGACACTAGGGAAATTGGTACAGCTGGAACAACAGATTCAGGGTATTGCTATTTTGGCAATTAAATTTCACCCCAGAACAAAATCTATCCATTGACGGACACTATTAAACTTGTCTGGCCACTGCTGGGACACCAGATTTACGGTATTGCTATTTTGGCAATTGAATTTCACCCCAGAAAACAATATATCCTTTGCCAGACACTATTAAACTTGGCCAGCCACAGCTGAAACCACTGATTTATGGTATTGCTATTTGGGCAATTGAATTTAACCCCAGTACAAAATATATCCTTTGCCGGACACTATTAAACTTGTCCAGCCACAGCTGGAACACCAGATTTACGGTATTGCTATTTTGGCAATTGAATTTCACCCCAGAACAAAAAATATCCTTTGCCGGACACTATTAAACTTTGCCAGCCACTGCTGGGACACCAGATTTACGGTATTGCTATCTTGGCAATTGAATTTCACCCCAGAAAAAAATATATCCTTTGCCGGACACTATTAAACTTGTCTAGCCACAGCTGGAACACCAGATTTACTGTATTTCTATTTTTGCAACTGTATTTCACCCCAGAAAATAATATATCCTTTGACGGACACTAGGGAAATTGTCCAGTCACAGCTGGAACACCAGATTCAGGGTACTGCTATTTTGGCAATTAAATTTCACCCCAGAACAAAATCTATCCTTTGATGGATAATATTAAACTTGTCCAGTCACAGCTGGAACACCAGATTTACTGTATTTCTATTGTGGCAACTGAATTTCACCGCAGAAAAAAATAAATCCTTGGATGGACACTAGGGAAATTGTCCAGCCACAGCTGGGACACCAGATTTACGGTATTGCTATTTTGGCAATTGAATTTCACCCCAGAAAAAAATATATCCTTTGCCGGACACTATTAAACTTTGCCAGCCACTGCTGGGACACCAGATTTACGGTATTGCTATCTTGGCAATTGAATTTCACCCCAGAAAAAAATATATCCTTTGCCGGACACTATTAAACTTGTCTAGCCTACAGCTGGAACACCAGATTTACTGTATTTCTATTTTTGCAACTGTATTTCACCCCAGAAAATAATATATCCTTTGACGGACACTAGGGAAATTGTCCAGTCACAGCTGGAACACCAGATTCTGGGTACTGCTATTTTGGCAATTAAATTTCACCCCAGAACAAAATCTATCCTTTGATGGATAATATTAAACTTGTCCAGTCACAGCTGGAACACCAGATTTACTGTATTTCTATTGTGGCAACTGAATTTCACCGCAGAAAAAAATAAATCCTTGGATGGACACTAGGGAAATTGTCCAGCCACAGCTGGGACACCAGATTTACGGTATTGCTATTTTGGCAATTGAATTTCACCCCAGAAAAAAATATATCCTTTGCCGGACACTATTAAACTTTGCCAGCCACTGCTGGGACACCAGATTTATGGTATTGCTATTTTGGCAATTGAATTTCACCCCAGAAAAAAATATATCCTTTGCCGGACACTATTAAACTTGTCCAGCCACAGCTGGAACACCAGATTTACTGTATTTTTATTTTTGCAACTGTATTTCACCCCAGAAAATAATATATCCTTTGACGGATACTAGGGAAATTGTCCAGTCACAGCTGGAACACCAGATTCAGGGTATTGCTATTTTGGCAATTAAATTTCACCCCAGAACAAAATCTATCCTTTGATGGATAATATTAAACTTGTCCAGTCACAGATGGAACACCAGATTTACTGTATTTCTATTTTGGCAACTGAATTTCACCGCAGAAAAAAATAAATCCTTTGATGGACACTAGGGAAATTGTCCAGCCACAGCTGGGACACCAGATTTACGGTATTGCTATTTTGGCAATTGAATTTCACCCCAGAAAAAAAAATATCCTTTGCCGGACACTATTAAACTTTGCCAGCCACTGCTGGGACACCAGATTTACGGTATTGCTATCTTGGCAATTGAATTTCACCCCAGAAAAAAATATATCCTTTGCCGGACACTATTAAACTTTGCAAGCCACTGCTGAGACACCAGATTTATGGTATTGCTATTTTGGCAATTGAATTTCGCCCCAGAACAAAATATATGTTTTGCCGGAAACTAATATACTTTGCCATCCACAGCTGGAACACCAGATTTAGGGGATAGCTATTTTGGCAATTGAATTTAACCCCTTAATAAAATATAGAAATTTCTATCCTGAGTTTCTAGGGGTGACAATAAGTACATCCAAGCCCCTGATTTAGGATATAACAAAAAAAAAAACTAGTATTGATGGATTGATGGACCTGGTGGCAGCTGGTGCTGGTGCACCACAAGACACAAAATGGCTGCCGATCAGCCTAGAAAAAAGTGACAGAAAAACGCTCTGTGCAGCCTAAAAACCAGTGAGCAATTAACTAGCAGAAGTTGAATGATTCACAGCTGTAGATCAATCACTTCATTAGGTGTTTTTGCTGACTTTTCCCTGTCTAATCTTGCCTTCACAGAAGCTGCGTCCTCTCCCTACACTAATCAGAGCAGTGTGACGTGCGGCGCTACGTGACTCCAGCTTTAATAGAGGCTGGGTCACATGCTCCACTTGGCCAATCACAGCCATGCCATTAGTAGGCATGGCTGTGATGGCTTCTTAGGTCAAGAATTAAAACGCTAGCTGATTCGCTGCTGTGCAGCCCTTCAGAAAGCGGGAAAAAAATCGCCGAACAACGGGTCCTTGTCCCGAACACCCCAAAATTTGCTTCCCACGCTTTTTTTAAATGGTGAGGAAAAGGATGTGCTTAGAGGGAGAGCAGAGCCCATCGCTGCCCTCTGAATTTAATATAACATACGCCAGAAACTGGAGTAAGTTATAGCTCAAATCTAGATTTGACTTTCTGCTGTATGGAGTGCCAGAGGTGCACAAGATTTATTAAAACGGCACTTCTCTTTTAATAAATTAGGCACATCTTACTCCAGAGCACAGGAGATCAAGATTGGTATATGGTATATTGCATTTCCAAAGCTAATAAACATTGAATAATGTCCTCTATTATTGTACTTTACCTCCTTCCCTTCTTAGTTTCTAAGTCAGTCTTCTTGTCCTCTTCACTCCTCCCCCTACTTTTTCCCCTCATCCTCAAACTCTTGTGTTATCCATCGTCTTCTAAGCCTTCTATGTCTTACTATTCCTTCTCAGACCTTGTGTCCCTAAGTTCTTAAACAGAACAGATAAGCACAATACCTAACAGTGACAAACATTATTTATAGACAGAAAAATAAAATTAGCATAGATATGTATATATGACAATTAGAAAAAGAAAAACTGGCCTCCTGAGACCCCTTCATAGCCAGCCAACCCTCAGCTAGGCTCCTCATTGTTCATAACAACACTGTTAAAAACGAGAGGAAATCAAACTAAAATTAAGTTTAACCACCTCAGCCCCCCTAGCTTAAACCCCCTTAATGACCAGACCACTTTTTACAATTTTGCACTACACTACTTTCACGGTTTATTGCTCGGTCATACAACTTACCACCCAAATTAATTGTATCTCCTTTTCTTCTCACTAATAGAGCTTTCAGTTGGTAGTATTTCATTGCTGCTGACATTTTAACTTTTTTTGCTATTAATCAAAAATGACCGGAATTTTTGAAAAAAAATGACATTTTTCACTTTCTGTTGTAAAATTTTTCAAATAAAACTACATTTCTATATAAAATTTTATCTAAATGTATTGTTCTACATGTCTTTGATTAAAAAAAATGCAATAAGTGTATATTTATTGGTTTGGGTAAAAGTTATAGCGTTTACAAACTATGGTGCAAAAAAATTCTACGCACTGACTTTCTGACCTGTGATGTTTCCTGAGGTACAATGCCCAGACAGTAGAAGCACCCCACAAATGACCCCATTTCGGAAAGTAGACACCCTAAGGTATTTTTGCAAATCTGACCAGTGTCACTTCATGTGGTGATAACTTTAAAACGCTTTTTCTTATCCAGGCCATTCTGAGATTGTTTTTTCGTCACATATTGTACTTCATGACACTGGTAAAATGAAGTTGAAAAATTTAATTTTTAAAAAAATATCAAATTTACCAAAAATTTTGAAAAATTTGCAATTTTCCAAGTTTCAATTTCTCTACTTCTATAATACATAGTAATACCGCCCAAAAAAGTTATTGATTTACATTCCCCATATGTCTACTTCATGTATCGATCATTTTGGGAAAGCCATTTTATTTTTGGGGACGTTACAAGGCTTAGAAGTTTAGAAGCAAATCTTGAAATTTTTCAGAAATTTTCAAAAACCCACTTTTAGGGACCAGTTCAGGTCTGAAGTCACTTTGTGAGGCTTACATAATAGAAACCACCCAAAAATGACCCCATTCTAGAAACTACACCCCTCAAGGTATTCAAAACTGATTTTACAAACGTCATTAACCCTTTAGGTTTTCCACAAGAGTTAATGGCAAATGGAGATAAAATTTCAGAATTTCGATTTTTTGGAAAATTTTCCGTTTGAATCCATTTTTCCAGTAACAAAGCAAGGGTTAACAGCCAAACAAAACTCAATATTTATTGCCCCGATTCTGTAGTTTGCAGAAACACCCCATATGTGGGCGTAAACTGCTGTATGGCCAAACGGCAGGGCGTAGAAGGAAAGGAGCGCCGTATGGTTTTTGGAAGGTGGATTTTGCTGGACTGGATTTTTGACACCATGTCCCATTCGAAGCCCCCGATGCACCCCTAGAGTAGAAACTCCAAAAAAGTGACTCCATCTAAGAAACTACACCCCTGAAGGTATTCAAAACCGATTTTACAAACTTTGTTAACCCTTTAGGTGTTCCACAAGAGTTATTGGCAAATGGAGATGAAATTTCAGAATTTCTATTTTTGTTACCTTGCCTCAAAAAAGTGTAATATAGAGCAACCAAAAATCATATTTACCTTAAAATAATACAAACAAAACTGCCACCTTATCCCGTACTTTCCAAAATGGGGTCACTTTTTTGGAGTTTCTACTGTAGGGGTGCATCAGGGGGCTTCAAATGGGACATGGTGTCAAAAAACCAGTCCAGCAAAATCTGCCTTCCAAAAACCATATGGCGTTCCCTTCCTTCTACGCCCTGCCGTTTGGCCATACAGCAGTTTACGACCACATATGGGGTGTTTCTGCAAACTAGAGAATCGGGGCAATATATATTGAGTTTTGTTTGGCTGTTAACCCTTGCTTTGTTACTGGAAAAATTGATTAAAATGGAAAATTTGCAAAAAAATAGCTATTTTCGGACCGTTTTTATTTTTGTTATTTACATCGTTGAACTGACAGGTTAGATTGTGTGCTATTTCTATAGAGCAGGTTGCTACGGACGCGGCAATACCAAATATGGCTACTTTTTGGGGGTTTTGTTTCAGTTTTACATAATACAGCATTTTTGAAAAAATGATTTTTAGTGTCTTCACATTCTGAAAGCCATATTTTATTTTTATTTTTTGGGCGACTGTCTTATGTAGGGGCTCATTTTTGCGGGATGAGATGTCGGTTTGATTGGAACTATCTTGGGGTGCATATGACATTTTGGTCGCTTGCTATTACACTTTTGTGATGTAAGGTGACAAAAATGGCTTTTGACACCGTATTTTATTTTTTTTGTTGTGTTCACCTGAGGGGTTTGGTCATGTGTTTTTTATAGAGCAGGTTGCGACGGACGCGCCGATACCAAATATGTATACTTTTTATTTATTTATTTAAGTTTTACACAATATTATCATTTTTAAAACAAAACAAATCATGTTTTAGTGTCTCCATAGTCTGAGAGCCATATTTTTTATTTTTTGGGGTGATTGTCCTATGTGGGGTATCATTTTTGCGGGATGAGATGACGGTTTGATTGGCACTATTTTTGGGTGCATATAACTTTTTGATCGCTTGCTATTACAGTTTTGAGATGTGAGGTGACAAAAATGTTTTTTACATTGTTTTTATTTTATTTTTTAACGGTATTTACCTGAGGGGTTAGATAATGTGATATTTTTATAGAGCAGGTTTTTACGGACGCGCGATACATAATATGTATACTTTTTATTTATTTATTTTACTTTAACACAATAATAGCATTTTAGAAAAAAAAATTATGTTTTAGTGTCTCCATAGTCTGAGAGCCATATTTTTTATTTTTGGGCGATTGTCCTATGTAAGGACTCATTTTTGCGGGATGAGATGGCGGTTTTATTGGTACTATTTTGGGAGGAATACGCCTTTTTCATCACTTGGTATTACACTTTTTGTGATGCAAGGTGACAAAAAATGGCTTTTTTACACCATTTTTGGGGTTTTTTTTTACGGTATTTGCGTGAGGGGTTAGGTCATGTGATATTTTTATAGAGGAGATTTTTACGGACGCGGCGATACCTAATATGTGTAGTCTATTTGATTTTTTTAATTTTTATTCAGTGATATGTATTTTCTTATTTTACTTTTTTCACTTTTTGACATTTTTTTGACCCAGACCCACTTGGTTCTTGTAGATCCAGTGGATCTGGTGTCTATATAATACAGTAAGTACACTATATAGTGTACTTACTGTATTTTTACTTTACAAAGTCTGAATAGGCTTTTGCCTTTAGCAAAAGCCTATTCAGAGTTTCAGTGCCATGGAGAGCAGGACGCTTCTGAAAGCGTCCTGCTGCCATGGTAACCATCACCCGCTGCCATAACAGAGCAGCGGGTGATGGAAAGAGAGGAGCTCCCTCCCTCTGCTATCCTATCCTGTCGGGGGCTGCAAGGTACAGCAGCCCCCGATGGGAGAGGGAGGAGCTCCCTCCATGTTAACACCTTCCATACCGCGGTCCGTACGGACCGCGGTATAGAAGGGGTTAAACTGCTGACATCTGCAGCACAGATGTCAGCAGTTTATAGCAGGGGTCAGCAATGTGCTGACCCCTGCTATACCCACTAGACACCAGGGAAAGCATTTGAAAGGAGCGGGTGGGGATCGCAATTGCGATCCGCCTAAGCCTCCCGCGCCGCCCACCCGCAGCACTGCCCGCAATCCTCCCCCCCTGCACCGCCCGGGGGGACACAAACATGGCGAGGTGCAGGGGGGGTTAATATTTATAAGTTTGGGGCATATTTTAGTCTCTGATCCCCGCAGAGACTACATGGGGGGGTCACAGGACCCCCCTGGGCATTGTGTCAAGGTGCCTGCTGATTGATTTCAGCAGGCATCTTGTTCCGATCACCGCCACGTGCGCAGCGGTGATTGGATATTCGCAGGGTGTACATGTACGCCCTTGGTCCTTAAGTGCCAGGACACAAGGGCGTACATGTACGCCCTTCGTCCTTAAGGTGAAATATGGCCGTGTCCTTAAGGGGTTAAAGGGGCGGGCTGATGTGGAGGTCCCATTTTAAGGAGGCGGGGCAGTGTTAAGGGGTGGGGGCTGTAGAGGTCACTGTTAAGGGGGCAGGGTACTGTAGATCTCCCTGTTATGGGGCATACTGTCGATATCTTTTAATGACACACACAAACAATAAATGAAATAGATGTAATATACCAGTGTGAAGCTGGGTCCTTCTGCTAGTATGTATATATATATGGTAAGCAAAGCCTTATTCACACATCAGTGTTTCACGGACGTATGCTGTACGTGTTCTCCACGGACAGCACACATCTCCATTAATTTTAATGTGTGTATTTAGACATCAGTGTTTTATCATGGTCTGTGGGTCAGTGTTTTTAGCACGGATGCATGCTCTATTTTGTCCGTGTTCGCGGATCCATCACGTCCATTATAGTCTATGGGTCCGTGAAAACCACGGATGCAACCCGGATGCCATCCAATGGCATCCGTGTTTGTTTCACGGATCATTAAGAAGAGATGCTTTCAAAATTATTTTTCAGCTGTTCAGTGTCAGTGAAACACAGATGCAACACGGACAGCAAAAAACGGACACACGGACAAAACACGGATCCTTCATGGACAGCTTCACAGATGCATCACTGACCACCTGCTCACGGATTTGAGCATGGACACGGACGTGTGATTGAGGCTTAAGAAGGACATAAACTGTATGGGTAAGTATATAATGGGGGGTAAGGAAACCAAACATGGAGCACTCAAACAATCATCCAAACGGAACAAGCACATCGATGACCACAGGCCTCTCCCACATGTTACTATGCCTGCTTGTCACTTAGTCTCAATTTTGACTTTCTTTGACTCTGCTCATTTACAATGCAATATACTGTATTCTATGCTCATTACTCTATGGTACATGCCTCTGATGAGGCCCCTGCCTCGACATAGACTATAGGTTCACTCAGGATGTCATTACTCTACTCTACAATAATTATACTTCACAAGTGTATACCTTTACTTTGGCTTCATTATGTACTATAATTACCGAATATGGCCACAACTATGAAACCATCATTTATAATGAATACTTTACGTATAGAGCTAACAAAGTATTGACCTCTATATTTTCCCATCTGGACACCTTGTATTCCCTTCCTTACCCCCCATTATTTACTTACCCATACAGTTCATCTCCTCCTTACTTACCATGTATATATATATATATATATATATATATATATATACATATATTTATTTCAGATTCGGTTGACAAAGGTCACAAGATGATATTACATTATTAAAATGTGAAAATTACTTTAGATATGAATTGCTGTATGATACTTGACCCTTTTCTATGATTTAATGAATAAATAAGCATTGAAAGTTTATTCCAGGAGTGCCGCGGATTACTCTATACCTTGACTTTGCTATCTGACGTTCTTCACTTGTCAGAGTGATTTTTACATGCACTGTATTTGCTAGCTAGATCACATAGTAACAGAAAATCTTCCTATTCATAACAGTTAAGCCTGTGGCTTAATTACTAAGGCTTTGGTGTTACATGCAGCAGTTCTTGGGTTCAAGACCTGGCAGCAATTTGGAAAAAGAGGAATACATTTCTTTAGATACAATTGCTAGATCACAAATTCAAATGTTTAACATTTATATGTGACTGTCTTCACTAGTAAGAGTGATTTTTAGTTTTTACAGTATCTGTGACTCTGACCCTGACCAGTGAAGAAAGTTAGATATCAAAGTCAACCATCATTTGAATTTGTGATCTAGCTAGCTATCAAAGTCAGTTATCAGAGACACCTGATAATGTCTTAAAATTAACACTGTACTGCTAGGCATCTGTAGCTTTTTCTTTCCTGCGGGCCACAGCTGACTCTTAGAGGGCCAGCACATGTGCACTCTGATCTGTTCCAGCCTATGACTGGCCATTTGTGGGTACTTAAGGCAACTTTCCCTGTGGGAGGGTGCCTGAGCAATAGGTATATCAAGCTTACTAGTCCCTGCGTAAGGTATGCTGTTACCCATGTGCCAACCTCTGCTAGTTTACAGACTCTGACCCTCTGCTGCCTGACCTGACCCATGCTTGTTTACTGTGTTAACCCTTTGCTGCCGGCCCTGACCTCTGACTTGTTTCATAGATTTGCTCAAACTGTGCCTGCCTTGACCTTGGCTTGTCACTGAGTATGAGTATTGCCTGACCCCTTGGTGCCTCGCTCCAGCGTTTTTTAACCCCATGGGTCAGCTGTCAACCACACTGAGACTACTCAAAGAGGTAGCAGTTTGGTGGCTCCTTGCAGCAAAGTCCAGATCCCTGTATAAGGGTTAAAAGGAGAAAACCAGAGGATTGCCAGGATAACACCTTTAGGATTAGCCCTAAATCAAACGTGTGGATTGACACAGTGGTTTCATATCCACTGCTTGTGACAATAAGTGCCTGCCTGTATTTCTCAGCATTGGGGACACCATTAATCCTCAACTCCATTTGCTGAATACTTAGTGTAACAGATGAAAGACACATCATACATACTTCCCTTCCAAATCAGAATATTTCCAACAGTGCCATCAGCTCAGAACTGGCAGAAACCAATAGGACCCAGATACACCCATTTACTGTTTCGAGAAGTCTGCCCAGATGCAGTCTTCATGGAAGAATTTGCGGTCAAAAGGCCATTCCTTTGATGTGGAAACAAGGCCATGCGAGTATGCATGAAAACAAAGGAACTGGAGTACAGAAAGATGACAGCAGGTGCTCTGGACTCATGAGACAAAACTTTAAATATCTGGCTGTAACAGGAGGCAATTTGTACGTGGAAGGGCTGGAGAGCAGTAAAATAATGAGAGTCTATAGTCAACAGTGAAGCATGGTGGATGTTCCTTGCAAGTTTGGGGCTGCATTTCAGCAAATGAAGTTGGGGATTTGGTCAGGACTAATGGTGACCTGAATGCTGACAATGGTCGATAATACCAGTTCATACTTCCCTCTGTCCCACTGTATTATGTATCACTACATCTCACTGTCCAGGGTCAGCTAGATAAAACATCACAAATCTGTCAGTTTTTAATATTGCTGTATATAATCCATGTCACCTACTGTTAGATGAGGCTGCAGCTCACGACCCACACAGCTTCAATCAGTGATCATCCCTTCCATCTAAACAGGCTGGGTCTCCATTTCAGTGAACTGTGCAACTATCGATCAATCACCACTTTATTTTTTAGGAATGTGCTTACGGGCAGTGCAGTTTTCAGCCGCTGAGAAACAGTAGAGCAAATTAGTGACTGACAGGCTGCTCCACCAATCAACACTTTTAATTCGGAAGCAGGAAAGCACTGATAATGTAAGGCACTGATAATCCAGAGAAAAGATAAGGCAGAGCAGTGAACCATCCTAGCCCAAGGGCCCTGTACCAGGGCATGGTCTGCTTCCACTGGAGATATGCCATTGTTGAGAATAGAGATCATTTTAAAAAAAGAGCTTGGGAACTTTTGCCGCAGGACTTTAGGAAACCACAGAAACAGGTATACTCAAAAATATCATTCAATAAAAAATCAACTTATACAAGTCCAGTATTAAAACTTTACAATATATTACATAGTCTTTTAAATACAATAAAACCACATAAGAAATAGCTTGATTCATATTGTCCGATGCGGTGTCTTTGGTAGGTAGTAGCCACTGCACATTGTTCCATGTCATCTGGAATGAAATTTCATAGAGTCTACTTGTTTCTTTATAACATGGTTTGTGGTCGATGAAGCAGTCCTCTTTGAGAATGTTCCTTGATGGTCATTAGATGACTTTATTGACAGAAGAATAAGTACAACAAACACAACAATATTGAAGTAGAAATACATAGACCTGAAAAACAGAATCACAAATTTACTAAGTTGCAAGATCTTATTCAAAGCTGAAAACTTAAAGGCTATGGGCACCTTTGCACTGATTTATTTTTATTTTTCATTCGCAACTTTTTAAACCACCTTCATGAACTAAAATATCCTACCAGTTTTCTCCGGCTAAGTCCTTCATCTAGCTGCTGCACCTTCTAAGGCCTATTGCACACAAACGTTTTTTTGCGAGTGTACAGGCCGTTTTTGCGTTCTGTATATGGTCCATATATGGAACCATTCATTTCAATGGGTCCTCAAAAAAATGGAAGTGTCTCCGTGTGCATTCCGTTTCCGTATTTCCGTTCCGTTAAAAGATAGAACTTGTCCTATTCTTGTCCGCATTACGGACAAGGATAGCAATATTCTATTAGGGGCCAGATGTTCAGTTCCGCAAAAAAACGGAATGAACACGGATGTCATACGTTTTTTTTGCGGATCCGTTTTTTGTGGACCGCAAAATACTGAAAAAGCCATACGGTCATATTCAATAGGTCTAAATCTGTTAAAATTCATCTGAGCAGTGCTCCTATTTTTGACATATCTCTCTGCTCTCCTCCTCCCTTCTGTCAGTAATAGAGATAGCAGCAGGGAGGGCAGATAAGAGTGTGAAGAAGGGAAGAAAAAAGGAGGGCAGCTCACACAGGCTGTAGATAGGAAGGAACTTACACACAAGGTTGGCAGCAGCCTGCACACACAAATCCATTATGTATTACTGGAAGGTACAGAGCCACGTGAAGAAAGTCTGAAACTGTTAAAACCTTACCAAAGCAATTGGATGCCAATCTTTGCTGACACAATTACATATATTTAAACTAATGCAACATTATTAAAACTTTGACTTCGCAAGCATCCTCTCGGCATCTCCCTGTAATTAACATATTTATGTTTTAGGGCTGGGAGACCAGAGTAGAATTCATTTTTTGGAATTCTGCATTGTAAATGTGAAAATTTGTTTTATTTCTTAGTATATATATTCTACCCAAAATGTTCTTTTTTGCAGGGCATAGGCTTTCTTATTTTGCAAGGCTTCCTTATTATTTAAAATTAGTGCAGATATGAAATTATTTTGTAGTCTTATTTAAGGAATACCAGTAGTCGAATACAGGAAAAAAAGTTCCTAGTTTTTTCATGTTTTGTTTAAATGTTTTTTTCGGAAGTTAAATATTTATAACCTTTCCTCAGGATCTACAGCCCCTTCAGACAGCAGATACGTGAGGGTGCCAGGAATCGAAAACACCACCAAACTGATATTGGAGACTTGTTCCATGAGTATTTACCCCAAAAATGAAAATCTCAAGGCAGCATAAAGTAGTGACAGAGATGCTGATTTCAGTTACATTTTTTTTTTCCTAATTTTTTTTTTTTATTTGATTGGCGGTGGTCTGACTCCCTGCACCCCCTCCAATAAGCTGTGTGCAGGAGCTCTACAGCACCAGAAATGGTAAAAAACAGCAAGACAGCATGGGTGCAGGGAGTCAAAATCCAAACAAACAATCTGATACTGATGACCGATCCTAAAGGATAGTTCATCAATAAGAACTGGAATATACCTTCAATACAGCCTTATCTAGAAGTAGTTTACTTGTAGGTTAACCTATATAATATACAAATGGCTCATTCAAAAATATTGTGAAAAGCTGTTCCATGTTAAATCCCCACAAAAAAGGGGTCACTCCTTTCATTTAGAGAAAAAAAGGTTCAATCTCCTTAGAAAACAACGCTTCTTCATCATAACAACTGGGAATATGTAGAATGGTCTACCTTAGAACAAATGCTTATGTAAATGTATAGAGAATGCTTGTTTCCCACTCCCCTTCTTTTCATCCCTATCTTCTTCCATCCATTGGTTAAGCATGGTGGACATATGTTTTCTTCAACTATGTAACCACACATGGGGGACGTCACATGCCGGAGGCCCAGGCAGACAGGACACAGGCAAGATTCAGACCAGGGACCAACAGAATACTTTATTACAAATGTAATAAAAGAACATGGCAGTAACATATGCAGGTTAAGCAAATAGTGGTAGCACTACCACAGAAACAAGTGCACTGGCAGACCACAGGCAAAACCCATAGGGCGGAGAGCCAGTGAGCCCTGTTCTTCACAGAGCCCCTGGTGGTGGGGATGAACTGGGCCGAGGGCTCACTGGTCGCACCTCCACGAAGGTCCTGGTACACTTGGCCCCTACCTGCAAGGAACCACGCTGGTGCAAGCCAGACAACAGAACTGGAACCCAAGCAAACACAGGACATGGAACAAGACGACAAACGGGAACCAGCACAGAAGCAGATACCTGGACCCCAAGCAGAATGGAAGCATGGCGGTCTCAGGCAGAGCTGCACACAGACTAGAGATCCTGCCTCCGGAGAACCCAGGGGCCCTCTCATGAAGGCAAGACAAACACAGAAACAGAAACAGTAAGGCACTGCAGGACAGACATGGAACAGGCAGGATCAGAAGCAGTAGGCACTGCCAGGCGTGACATACGACAGGATCAGAAGCAGTTAGCACTGCCAAGCTGGACATTGTACAGGATCAGAAGCAGTTTAGCACTGCCGAGCTAGACATAGGACAGGATCAGAAGCAGTTTAGCACTGCCAGGCTATCAGACGCAGTTAGAGCACTGCTAGGCTAGACACAGAGCAGAGTGGATCCAGAGAACAGGTACAGAAGAACAGGCAAGGCATGGACAAGGATAACAACATCAACATCATCACAGGACAGGTACAGAAGATCAGATCAGGGAATAACATCAACAATGCTTTACCAGGTGACACCACAAACAAGGGCAGATGGCAAAATGCCCTGAGTGAGCAGCAAAGTGCAACACCCAGCAAGGGAGACAATAGACTGACCACAAGCCCCACAGCTCACAGATATATATAGCTGCCTAACAAGGGCACCAGATAAACCACACCCAGAAACAGATCAGAGGAGTAACCCAGAACCACAGAACACACAGGCTGCAGTACAGGACGTTGCCACTGGCTACCAGCATACACGGAGTCCACCGCAGCCAGTACGCCAGAGCACATACAACCCGTGTCATAGTGACAAACAGAAAAGTATCCATATTCAGACCCTGTTCACACACAAGGCCGCAGCCAGCACGCATCGCAGAACCAGCATACATAGGAACACCCACAGCCAGTACACAAAGCGCATGCAGCCAGCCTGCATGGCATCAGAGACAGGAGCCACAGAGATGCAGACATGGAAGCCACAAACACAGGCCACACACTCACACCACCGCAGCCAGTACGCAGCCCCAAGCAACCAGCATACACAGGTGTCAGCCTGCAGCCAGTACGCGAGAGAGTCTGCAGCCAGCCTACATGGAAACAGTGACAAGAACTGCACAAAGAAGCAGACACAGGGAGTGCACACATTCACAGGCAACAGTTCACACAAGACACTGCAGCCAGCACGCAGCCCCAAGAAACCAGTATGCACAGGTGTCAGCCTGCAGCCAGTACGCGAGGGAGCCTGCAGCCAGCCTGCACGGTAACAACTGTCACAGTGAACCGCACCGTGACAGGGGAAATGCTAATTATAACATCAGCTGGTTAGCTCTGAGGCCCAACAATAAAAGATGGTCAACCATTAAGGCCTCTTGCACACGAACATGGTTTGGTTCCGCATCAGAGCCGCATTTTTTGTGGCTTGGGTGTGGACCCTTTCACTTCAATGGGGCTGCAAAAGATGTGGACAGAACTCTGTGTGCTGTCCACATCCGTTGCTCCATTCCGTTGCCCCGCAAAAATTATAGATCATGTCCTATTCTTGTCCGTTTTGCGGACAGGAATATGCATTTCTATAATGGGCCCTCTGTTCCATTCCGCAAACTGCGGAAGGCACCCAGACGGCATCTGTGTTTTGCGGATCTTCAATTTGCGGATCGCAAAACACGGCACGTTCGTGTGCAAGAGGCCTAAGTGTGTCTAATTCAGTTACAGAGAATGTATTATAATCAGATTATTTTTCAGACAGCAACGCACAAAATGATATACATACTTGTAGAGCTTAATGGTAGGTTCAGTCGCCAACAGGAAAAAGGGTGCAACGGTGTAGGAAATAGCCAGTTGAGTTACAATCCATGTGATGATGTCATACACAAATTTTCTGATTTTTGAGGAAATGAAGTAATGGCGAAAAACATGTCTCATCTGTAACACAAAAAGTAAGTGTGCATTATTTTCAATTTCCTCTCATAAAAGTTTATATTTTAGGGAGGGAGTGAAGATGTGGTTAGAGTCCACAAAAGTTGCAGAAGTTAAAGGGTTTGTCCAGGCTACAGATATTGAGGACCTTTCCTCAGGATAGGTCATCAATATCAGATCAGTGCAGGTCCACCATTCCCACTGATAAGCTGTTTCGGGCAGATATGGCGCTAAAAACTATACTGTGTACGGAACACAGATCCTTACACAGTGTAGTGGCCATGCCAGGGTACTGCAAATAAACTCCTATTCAAGTAATGGGGAGCTGCTCTGCAGTATGCCGGTGCTGAAGACTACACAGTGTTCGGAGCCTTCTGCTTCCATTCTATACACTGTATAGTTTCCAGCACCACAGCTGCCTGAAACAGCTGATCAGTGGGGGTGCCGGGTTTTTTACAGTACCACACGGACCTGATATTGATGACGGATCCTGAGGAAGGTCATCAACATCTGTAGCCCAGACAACTCCTTTAAAGCTACCAACAATATAAAAATAGCCATATATTAGTAAAATGGACTATCGCCAAAGTTTGATAATGGCATCCAAGGGTCACTGAGTTTGATGTGTCATAGAGACTGCCAGAGGTCTGAGTGCTGGGACCCCCCACCAAGAAAAAGGAGAGAGAACCACTGGCATAGTGCACTCCCCTTGCTGCAGGAGAAAGTCCATTAGACTTTCTATTGACTGTGTCTCTCTTCCTCTCTTGGCACAAGGAGAGAGATTACAATGGTGGAGTGTTTCTCTGTCCTCATTCTAATGATCAGTGGGGGTTTCAGCACTCAGACCCCCACCAATCAGAACGTTTGATTCGTCTCTAGGGCATATGAAACATTTTCTAAAAACTCAGTGACCCTTTCAGTTATGGTAGTTATTTTTGCAAAACCGTCAACAGTGAAACATAGACGTGCAGTGCAGTCATATTGGTTGTAAATTATGAATTGACCTTTCAGAAACAGATAGTAAAACAGTCACTTTGAGTGTGGCCATGCTGACAGAAAGAAAGCTGGCTGTCAGTTTCTGACAAGCTAACTCAAGAGCAATAACCAACATGGCTGCACTTCCTGCTGTTGTTATCGCATAGCGGACGATACAACTTTTGGAGCAAATCACTGTAGAAATGACGTGATTTACATGGCGACTGTGTGGAGTACCTCTGATGGTATATTTCTTCTGTGTTGATTATGTGTAAAATGCACAACAGAGGTAAAAGTAGGCTGAGGAATCGTCGTACGGTGGGGTGCTTAGCCACTGACACCCCCAATGTCTCTTAAATATTCATCTCCCTTCATGTCACTGACAATAGCACTGGAGATCAGTCTAAAGCCTCATTCACACAACCATATTATTCTTCTGTGTTCAATCTGTATTCTTTTCAGATTGCACTTGGACCCATACATTTCTACAGGGGTTGCAAAAAAAAAGAAAAGAGACAGCACACGAACATCATCCATCTGCTGCACCATGCACACGGCCTGTATCCGTATTTTGCCGATCCACGGTTTGCAGAGCCCGAAATACATACAACCCTGTGAATGAGGCCTACATCACCCAGAGCAATATATGTATTTCTTTTTACTCTACTACTTACTCCTCTTGCAGCCCACATGACGGGAATGCCAGTAAGAAATGTGAAGTAGTATCCTGGATAAACGCCATGCCAAACAGCTGACAGAAGAAAGGTTAAACCTGTGCGATATTTTGGCGCCCTGTCATAGCAAACCCTGTAGGGGCACAACCAAAAAGTTTAATATAAAAAGAAGTATGTGATATCTGTTATGAGGAACCTGTCAACCCCTTTAAGCTGCCCTCCCTAAACAGCATAAAGTAGTAACAGACACGTCAACTACAGTGGTGTGCCATTCATGTGTGAACTACCTGCCTAATACTAATGTATTCATGATATAAAGGCTTTCCCACCCATTTGCTGATTGTCAGGATTCTCCCAATTAATGTGCATAGGGAGAAAGCTGCCAATCCCCGCCAGGTGGGCATTAGGAACCTGAATATCATGAATACGTTGGACTGCCGTCATTGTACTGGAATAAATAGGCGGAAAGTTTTCCAAAACTACTGCATATTCACCCTGTGTGTCTGTGACTACTTTACGTGGCCCTTAATGCAGAAAGGGGCTGAAAGGTTCCCCTTCAATATTTCATATGAATCAACTCATATCAAAATCAAGCTTCAATAGGAGGCCCACATATATCACAAATGGGGATTCAGTGTTTGACTTTCATTACTACAGCTGCAGAACATTCAGATTAATGATTTCCAAGTCCTTACGTTATCAGATTATTGCTATGAATAAAAATAGGTAATTAACATATTTGTATAGAAGAAAGTATGCAGCATATTTTAGCACAGATTTTTTTAACTAGATTAAAAGTTTAATAATTTACCTCTTTAACCAAGCAGCAGTCTGGATATTCCAATTGTCTATATACATTTTAAAGCTTGTCGCCCTCTAGAAGAATGGGAAATGACAAACACATTAATTACTGCCAGTAACTTAAGATTCAATGGGGGGGGGTTTCAGCGGCACATAACCATGCCTTAAGGCAGACTTCTCTAGATTGAATTAGTAGGCAAGGACATTCTTGGTTCTTATTCTTAACCTATGACAAACCATCCACTGAGCCAAATTTTTACGCTCCAGTTACGACATTAAATGAATAAAAGATTGGTATCGGAATAAAGCATTGCATTAATGTATACCATACAACAAACGTCTGAACTACGAAAAGTCAGGGTGCCCTTGTCAAATGTTCTAGTTTTTAACATATGTGGATATATTTTTTATTTTCATTCAAATATAAAGGAGATGTGATAAAAAAAAAAAAAAACACAAGCAGCACGTGGAGTCACTGGTTGCACCATAGCACGTGACTTTGGTGCAGCGCATGTAAACGCCGTACCGGTACAGGAACATGGACATGCGGGAAGCAGTGCAGAGGACAGTAGGGTTGCACTGGGAATCAAAGTCTCAATATTTTTCGATACTTTGATACTTGGCAAGATACGATACCAGGATTGGCATTTTTCCGATACTAAACTGCGCTATTGTGCAGCCTAGTATCAGTCACTATTAGAGAACATGGCGCGCACATCGCATAGGATGCCATGTTCTCATAAGTGGCAGAACAGTGAAGAAGGCCGGATACGTGGCATGTTCTCACTGCCACATAGCCGGCCACAACCACCAAAAAAAACGCCAAAGGGTCCAATGGGGGAGTGTCAGGGAGAGAAGGAGAGGGGAGAATAGGAAGGGAGGGGAGAGAGAAACTCACTGCGTCCGCACGGTGATGGAAGCTGATAAGTTAAAGGACCGTTGATGAATTGTTACTGCTCACATGGCAATGACATCAAAGGTCCTTTAACTTTTCAGCATCCAGGAAGATCTTGCTGCAGGAGGTTTCCTGCAGTTTTATAGGTATGTGGCTCATGTACATGTATTAATGTGAGGCACATGGTTTTATTACATTAGTACCTCCATGTGCCTCACATTAATAGTAACAGTGACCCTATCATATACCTCATATAATGGGCAACATGGGGTAATGATGGTGTCACTATTAAAATGAGGCACATGGAGGTTTAAAATTAATAACACCATGTTAACCAACATTGCTGTACATGTAAGACATTATGCGCAGGGAATTGTATTGAGCGGTCTGCTGTGGTGAACTAGTTCCATACGCAGCAGGTGCAGGCTGTATAAGACAGCGGGCACCCGGCCACAATCACAGGGAACAGCAATCACACTGAAACTGGTCAATTAACCTCTCAGATGCTACATTCAACAGAGACTGCAGCATTTATGAGGTTAGAACTCCCGCAGTGAAGTTACGGGCCTCCAATCGATTGCCATGACAGCCTGGACGCTGCTGAAGGTTCCCAGGCCTGCCATGGTAAGCTTCCTGCTAAACTGTGCACGAGGCAGAGCTCAGCAAGGAGTGTGTCAAAATCCTGTAAAATATCACCGCAAAAGATCTCTATTAGGGTGAATGGGACAAGGATTCAAAAGATTAAAAAAAAACACACAAATATTAAAAGTTAAAATCACCCTCCTTTCCCAATTCTACATATAAAAAATATGAACAATAAAAAAAAATAAACCTATCATCGTATCAACGCATCTGAACTGCTAAAGTATTAAAAAATGTTCCTGCAGGGTGTACGTCGTAATGGAAAAAATAAAAATAAAAACAAGCAGTTTCCATTTTTTTAGTCACCTTGTCCCCCCCAAAAAAGTTGGACAGTGATCAAAAAGTTGTAAGAACCCCAAAAACAGTGCCAACAAAAATTACAGTTTGTCCTTCAAAAACAAGCCCTCATACAGCTCTGTAGACAAAAAAAAAAAGTTATATGTGAGTATTTTTTGCAACTCTTTATTTTAATTTTTTTGCATGGTATCGAATAGTATCGATTATCTCAATACTTTTTCTTGCTATCGAACCAAAAACAAAATTTTGGTATCCCAGCTGGGCTCTATTTACCCAGCTGCAGCAGCGACGTCACACTAACACGTGACCACTGCAACCAACAATTGGACTCAGCAGAGCACTTGACAAGGCCAGTGATTCGCTGCAGCCATCACATGTTGTCGACATGACACCACTGCTGCAGCCGAATATGTAGAGCCTGGTAAGGAGAACTGGAGCAGCTGCGTGGGATCCGCCAGGTAAGTACTTGTTCTTTACATCAGGCAGATCCCAGTGGTTGTCTGGTTTCCTTATATATATTTATATATAGTGTGTTTTATCACCTGACATTTTTAATGCTGTTTCTGTATGACTTTATTTTATATGAACCTCCCTGTAATATCACTCTGCAGAGCCCAAAAAAAGGCATACAAAAATGGTGTTCAAAATACAATTCACCCAATAAAACACAAAAACACCTTAAGGGTGAAAAATGGCACTACAAAACAAAGGAAACAAAAAACACTTTTTTTCCCTACATTTAATACTTGCTATGGCCTTCCATCAAACATCTGGAGCTGGCACTCAAATATAATAGCTGAAAAACTTTCCTTGAGGTGTAGGAAAAAATTTGACACTGCCAGTGGTTTGCTTGCTAACTGTTTGGCGATCGTTTATCACCTTCATGACATACTGTTTTAATGAAGATCAAATATTTGTACGCCCTTACATTACTATGTAAAACCATGACACATTTACTAAAACCAAGATAATACTGTGCATTTGTACTTTTCACAAACCCTAAAAGGGTACCTGCACACGATGTAGATTATGCACAGTTTTTCATGCTTAAAAACCGCAGTGTAATTGCAGAGTACGAGCAAAGTGTATGAGATTAAACAAATCTAATTTCACCTTTTCTTCTGTGCGGAAACTTGCCTGACATACAAATTAAAAAATCTGCAGCATGCTACGCGATTTTAAATGGAAGATATGGTAAGATAAAAGCGCATTAAATCTACCCCTAAAAATATGGAAACGCAAAGAAATCCACAGGTAAAACCGCACAGATTTTCTGTTTTTAAATCTGAACTTATATGTAGGTAGTAGAGTTGTTTCGATACCAAAATTTTGATTCGGTATCGATACCATAAAAAAGTATTGCGATACTCGATACTATTTGATACCACGTGAAGAAAAAAAAAACTCCCCCAAAAAAAAAAATTTGTGAATTGCGTATTTTTTTTTTTACTTTTCTGTTACGACGTTCACAGCATAGGTTTTTTTTATTTTTAACAGTTTGGAGTCGGACTTTAGATATGGCAATATGTTTATCTATATATTTTAGATGTGAAATTGGAAAAGGCGGCGATTTATACTTAATATTTAGGTGGGTGTGTTTTTTTTTTAATTATTATTTATTTTTTTTATTTAATTTTTATTTACCATTTCCCCCCTTAGGGGTGTGGGGAGTCGCTCTGGTAGGTAGCAGTGCGGGTGCAGTACAGAGGCAAAACAAGAAGTCCAGAAAGTGCAATAAACAGTGTTTTATTCACACTTGCACAAAATAAACGATAAACAGTCTCTTGGTGTTAATTCACACTCAGCAAACACAAAAAAGCAAAACCAAAGAGTCCAAAACCAGGTTCAATCACCTGTGAGATGGTTAGGTGTGCGTTCGCACCTGGCGGTCGGCCCAGCCGCACGGTAATCCACCTTCAGGCTTCCAGGACGACTGCACGACTCCTTGCTGAGCTCATCCTTCCAGCCCAGAGAGCAACACAACACTAGCAGCAGCTCCAGGACAATCACAGCCACACCTGCTGATGTGGCTGCCTTTAAAAAGCCCGGCAAAATCCGGCCTGGACCGTGGGGAGTAGGCACCCACCCAACTCTTTGCCTACTCCCAGTAAGAGCCGGCCCGGATTGGCTTTGCAGCCAAACTAACTATCAATGTCAAGCAGCACTAGCTGCTGCTGACACATAAAACCCGGCTCTCACCTCACCGAGGCCAGGAACCTCGGTGACACGTATCTTCCGTCCATGACGGCACCTTGCGCCCTCTTACATACCTCCCCCCTTTGTTCAACCCCGACAGGGTGAACACACGCCAAACACTGTACTCGAGACAGTGCATCCGCATTTCCTTGCAAGCGGCCTGCCCTGTGTTCCACTGTGAACTTGAAGTTCTGCAGAGACAAGAACCATCTGGTGACCCGAGCATTCCTGTCTTTCGCCTGGCACATCCACTTTAGAGGGAATGGTCGGTCACCAGACGGAACTTTCTCCCTAGCAGATAATAGCGGAGAGACTCTAGTGCCCACTTGATGGCCAGGCACTCTCTCTCCACTATACTGTACCTGGTTTCGGCTGGGGTGAGTTTGCGACTCAGGAAAACCACGGGATGCTCCTCCCCATTGATTTCCTGAGAGAGTACAGCCCGAGGCCCACTTCAGAGGCATCGGTCTGTACCACAAACTCTCTCCTGAAGTCGGGCGTCACCAAAACCGGGGACCCACACAGGGCCGACTTCAGAGCAGAGAAAGCCTTATCCGCCTGCTCATTCCACTGGATCGACACTGACCTGCGTCCCTTTAAAAGGCTTGTCAATGGAGCAGCAATTGTAGCGAAGTTGGGAATAAACCTCATGTAGTATCCCACCATGCCCAGGAATGATTTTACTTGCCGCGTAGTGACAGGTCGGGGCCAATTCTTAATTGCCTCAATTTTGTTTACCTGAGGTTTGACCACCCCCGCCCAATGACATACCCTAGGTATTTGGTCTCTTCTAACCCTACCACACACTTTTTGGGTTAGCAGTTAAGCCAGCTTTCCTAAGGGAGTCCACTACGGCCTGTACCTTCGGTAGGTGACTCTCCCAGTCGGTGCTATGGACAATGATATCATCCAGATACGCTGAGGCGTACCGTCGATGTGGACGAAGCACAATATCCATAAGCCTTTGAAACGTGGCGGGCGCCATGTAGACCAAAGGGTAATACCTTGTACTGATACAACCCCTCCGGTGTGATAAAAGCAGTTTTTTCCTTGGCAGCCTCCGTTAAGGGTACCTGCCAGTACCCTTTGGTGAGGTCCAAGACAGAAAAATACCTGGCTTGGCCCAATTTTTCAATGAGCTCATCCACCCTCGGCATGGGATATGCGTCAAACTTGGACACCTCATTCAGCTTGCGGAAATCGTTACAGAACCTCAATGTCCCGTCCGGCTTGGGTATTAAGACTATCGGACTGGCCCAATCACTTTTTGACTCCTCGATGACACCTAACTGGAGCATCAGCTGCACTTCCTTCACAATGGCTTGTCGCCGAGCCTCGGGTACCCGATACGGCTTTAACCGGACTTTGGCCTGAGGCTCAGTGATAATGTCATGCTGGATTAGGGATGTGCGCCCAGGGAGGTCCGAGAACACATCCGTGTTCCGACTAATGAACTCCTTAACTTCCTGGACCTGTTTGGAGGATAGGCTATCTGAAATTTTTACGGTGGCTGCTGCTTCCCGGACTTCGAGGTGAGGGGCTGGATCCTTCTCACCTAGAAGCCCTGGCCGAGGGCTGTCATCGCTGGACGAGTTCCTATCCTTCCATGGCTTCAGCAAATTCACATGATACACCTGCTCCGGCTTCCGCCGCCCTGGCTGGTGCACCTTGTAATTTACTTCCCCCACTTTTTCGAGCACTTCATAGGGCCCCTGCCACCTAGCTAGAAATTTGCTGTCAAGGGTGGGTACCAGAACTAAAACTCGGTCTCCGGGATTAAAGTCTCGTACCCGAGCCTGACGATTATAGACTCTACTTTGGGCCTGTTGTGCTGCCTCCATATGCTCCCGGACCAGCGGTAACACCCTCTCCATACGTTCCTGCATCTGGGTAACATATTCAATTACGCTTTTGTGGGGACGGGCTGTTGTTCCCACGCTTCCTTAGCGATGTCCAACAGGCCCCGTGGGCGTCTGCCATAAAGCAGTTCGAAGGGCGAGAACCCAGTAGAGGCCTGGGGCACTTCTCGCACTGCAAACATGAGATAGGGCAGAAGCAGATCCCAGTCCTTCCCATCTCGGGACACCACCCTTTTAGCATATTTTTTAAAGTTTGGTTAAATCTTTCCACAAGGCCGTCCGTTTGCGGATGGTAAACGGACGTCCGCAATTGCTTTATATGCAACAGTTTACACAATTCCCTCATAATCTTAGACATAAAAGGGGTCCCTTGGTCCGTCAGAACCTCCTTAGGTAGGCCCACCCGGGTAAACATCTCCATTAACTCCTTTGCAATGAGCCTAGCCGATGTGTGTCGCAGAGGCACCGCCTCTGGATATCGAGTAGCATAGTCCAGAATCACCAGGATATGTTGGTGACCCCTAGCAGACTTCGGTGCGGGTCCGACCAGATCCATGGCAATACGCTCGAATGGGACCTCAATTATTGGGAGAGGGACCAGGGGACTTCTGTAATGCGGCTGGGGGCTATTTACCTGACAGGTCGGACAGGACTTACAGAACTCCTCTACTTCCTTAAACAAACCGGGCCAGTAAAATCGCTGTAGTACGCGGTCCTGCGTTTTCTGCCACCCCATGTGTCCCCCAAGAACATGTTGGTGGGCAAGCTCCATAACAAGCTTGCGATATGCGGTGGGCACCACCAACTGTTCAACTGGCTCACCTCGGATTTGGTTCACCCGATACAACATATCCTGAAGAATAATAAATCGTGGAAACATTAATTCAGCCCCAGGTTTCTGGGGTTTACCGTCAATCATTACAACACTTTCCCAGGCCCTGGTTAGGGTTTGGTCCCGGTGTTGTGCGGTCCCAAAATTTTCCCCGGAGACATTGAGGTCTGCCAACTCAGGTCCCGGTGGCAAGTCCTCCGTGTCTCCCACCATTACACTCAGTGGGGTTGTCTCCCCCTCTACCGCTGGAGCAGTGGTCACCCCTACTGCTGGCCCTTCAGATTCGGGCTCCCAGGGTTCTGGCCTTCCAGTGGTATCAGGCCACTCTACTAGGGTTACCCCTGTCTCGGGCCCATCAGACACTTTTATAGCCGGCCACAGCGCCGGGAAACCTGGGAAGTCCCTCCCAAGTATCAGTTCATGTGGGAGTTTGGTAGCGACAGCCACCTCGTGGGTCCACTTACCAGCAGCTGTGGACAAAGTCACTAATGCAGTGGGGTAGTCTTTTAAGTCTCCGTGGATGCATAGGACCCCGACTTTACGGCCGGTATACTCCGCCCAGGCCGTACTAGGGCAGCTCTTACCAGGGAGACTAAACTCCCGGAGTCCAGCAGGGCCACCGCCAGAGAATCTCCCACCTCTACCTGACACAGGTGGTTATTGTCCTGCCCCTCACGGGTGCCAGTTGCACACAGCTTCCGGGCATACAGGGAGTGGCGATACCCGTAGTTCACATCCATCGGCTCACCCTGATGCGGACAGTCGGCCCTGATGTGGCCTGGCTCCTGACACCTCCAGCATACCACGGGAGGCGGATCCGCAGGGGATACATTCCGTGCAGGTCTCTCTGTCGCCGGTCGTCGGAACTGGGGTGGAGGCCTCCGGGGTTTGACTGGCCCCTTCCCAGCAAGACCCCCTGCAGGTTTCTGGTGGCCTCGTAACGCTCCACCAGGTCGACCATCTCCAGGGCACTTACCGGAGACGCCTGGCCGACCCAGTGCTGGAGGGGATAAGGCAGGGCCCTCCAAAAGATGTCCGCCAACAGTCGATCCAGCATGGCAGTGGGACTTAGTAGATCAGGCTGCAGCCACTTTTGCAGCCTGTGCAGCAGATCGTAGTACTGCGGCCTAGCAGGTTCAGTCGTTTTAAAGTCCCACTGGTGGACTCTTTGAGCGCGGACCAGCACGTTCACCCCCAGTCTGGCTAGGATCTCTCCTTTCACGGTGTCATAATCGGCCGCTTGGTCGTCCGACAAGTCGAAAAACACCTGCTGGGGTCCGGAAGCCAGGAACGGAGCGACCACCTCAGCCCACTGGTCATGGGGCAGCTTCTCCCTCACGGCCACTTTTTCGAAGACTGCCAGGTAGGTCTCGGCATCATCCTCGGGGTCATCTTGGGAATTGCTGCACGGACCGCTTTCCGGGCATCATGGGCACGGTGAGAGGCTCCAGTCGCTTGCAAAGCCATTACATGTTGCAACAGCAGCTGGTTTGTCTCCTGCTGCTGCTTGTTGGCCTCCCGCTGCTGTAAATTGGCCTCCACGAGAGCCTTTACAACTGCCTCCATCTTATCAGAGTTCACGTGTTGAAACTTTGCCGGCTTGACATATGATATTCACTTTGGGAAAAACTTCGGCGTTTACGCCAGCCTCACTGCGCATGCCCGCATCCGACACCAAATGTGGGGAGTCGCTCTGGTAGGTAGCAGTGCGGGTGCAGTACAGAGGCAAAACAAGAAGTCCAGAAAGTGCAATAAACAGTGTTTTATTCACACTTGCACAAAATAAACGATAAACAGTCTCTTGGTGTTAATTCACACTCAGCAAACACAAAAAGCAAAACCAAAGAGTCCAAAACCAGGTTCAATCACCTGTGAGATGGTTAGGTGCGCGTTCGCACCTGGCGGTCGGCCCAGCCGCAGGGTAATCCACCTTCAGGCTTCCAGGACGACTGCACGACTCCTTGCTGAGCTCATCCTTCCAGCCCAGAGAGCAACACAACACTAGCAGCAGCTCCAGGACAATCACAGCCACACCTGCTGATGTGGCTGCCTTTAAAAAGCCCGGCAAAGTCCGGCCTGGACCGTGGGGAGTAGGCACCCACCCAACTCTTTGCCTACTCCCAGTAAGAGCCGGCCCGGATTGGCTTTGCAGCCAAACTAACTATCAATGTCAAGCAGCACTAGCTGCTGCTGACACATAAAACCCGGCTCTCACCTCACCGAGGCCAGGAACCTCGGTGACACGTATCTTCCGTCCATGACGGCACCTTGCGCCCTCTTACAGGGGTTAGAACCTGGGATCTTTTCATCCCTTGTCCTATTCACCCTAATAGATCTCTATCAGGGTGAATAGGACTTCACATTTCCCTCTGCTCTGTGCACACAGCAGCAGGGAGCACCCATGGCAGCCTGGGCTTCAGTAGCGTCCTGGCTGCCATGGTAACCGAACGCAATGTAGGGCTCCGATCGGTTACCATGGCAGCCAGGACGCTACTGAAGCCCTGGCTGCCATGGGGAACTGCCACCAATGGAGGGGACCCTGTGGCCACTGCCACCAATAAACTAAATACTTTAATACTGGGAGGGGGTGTGGGATTGAGGGCACCCTGCCCACCCATTGAGTTTAGTACGGGGGGGGGGTCGCACTGCCCACACAATAATTAGCCTTTAATACAGATACAGGCGGCGGATACCGCCGGCATCCACCTCCTGTATCTGTATTAAAGGTTAACAATCATTGTGTGGGCAGGACCGGGGCCAGAGCGGCAGGACATGTATTTCTTGCAGGCGGAGGAGGGCACAGGACACTGAGGAGGAGGCTGCTCCCGTTCGCACAGCGCAGCAGTTCTCTCCTCCCATGTCCCTCCTCCTGCACTAATCACTGGCGGCCGCGTCATAGGAGGGAGGGATTCCCTACCTCCCTCCTTCTCCACTATGTACGGCCTCAGGGAACACAGCGTGTGCCGAGCACTGCACACACAGTGTCCTCCCATAACAGGAGATACTAGACTGCGCAGTAGCGCGGTCTAGTATCGAAAAAACGAACATCCCGGTACCGAATCGATACTGGCATAAAAGTATCGATTGGGTATCGAAAGTTCAATACCCGAAACAACCCTAGTAGGTACCCTTAGGGAATTCTGAAATAACAAGAGGTTGGGGTCACCTGTTCAGAATCCTCATCTTTTGGCCTGAGTGGACTGCAGTTACAAAGAGCATCTCTTTCTCTGGAGGTTCTGCCCTGTCCTGCTTTTCAGACATCCCACTAATGTGAATAGGCCCACTGTGTAGTTCTTCCCTTCCCCTATGGTAGCAATGCAGGGAAACTGATGCCTTATGCAGACAACCGTAGTTTTGGTCTGCGTCCAATATGCATTTTTTGCGGATCACACGGGGACCCATTCATTTCTATGTTCGCTTTGTGGACAAGAATAGGCATTTTTACAGATGGGAGTTAGAAAATTGCACTTTGCGATCATCTAATTGTTAAGACAACTTTGTAACAATTAGGCTGAATTCTCACGTCCGTTTAACACGGACGTGAACTGTCCATGGTAACCTGGACTGGATTCCTGCTTAGAGCAGGAGCACACAGTGTCATTGGTTGCTATGACGCCGTGCGCTCCCTGCCGCCGCTGCAGTACAGTAATACACTCATATAGATCATACCAGTGTATTACTGTACAGCAGCGGCGGCAGGAAGCGCACGGCATCATAGCAACCAATGACACTGTGCACTCCTGCTCTAAGCAGGAATTCAGCGCAGGTTACCACGGACAGTTCACGTCCGTGTTAATCCAGCCTTAGGGAGCCAAACGTGAAGGCCCCCTTTAAGAATCAATGTTTTTGTAAATTACAGCTGTACCTTCAGAACAAGTCATTTTACTGTAAACTCACCTCTATATTCCATATATTAAGATTACTAATTAGATCCCATCGATAGTTTCCATTTTCATCAATTCCATTAAATCCATATCCAGCTGCATTGTTTACTGCATCAGCTACACAAATGAAACACAATTCAAGGACTATCTTTAATACCATTAAATATCAAGTATAATATATAATACATGGTACAAACATTTCACAGGAATGCTCTAGCCTCATTTATTTGCACTTTATCTCCTATTGACTTGAAGGATTAGACAATACATTCAGAATTGCAAAGTTAAACTTTGCACCAGTACAAATTACTGCCATTTCATATTTTTCAAGCTAATTTTTTGTTTTTTAAGTGTAATTTAGTGATAATAGACAGTTATTGTAAATAAGTAGTGTAATCAACATTTATATGGTTAGGGTATGGCAACACTGGTCGCGGCCAGGTTCAGAGAGGTGATTCCATGGGAATGATTGGGATCTCCGGGCCAGTGACAAGAAATTCAGCCATGTTGTATTTCTTGCCACTCACGTAGCAATCCCATTCATTTATATTTGCTACTTTGCGACACTGGCCACGATCAGTGTCGCTGTGTAGCTTTACCCTTAAAGGGGTTGTCCCATCTTGGACATTGGGAGCATATTGCTAGGATATGCCCCCAATGTCTGATAAGGGTGGGTCTCACCTCTGGGATCTGCACCTATCCTTAGAACAAGGCCCGCAAAGTGAATGAGGGCACAGTGCGCATGTGCGGCCGCCCTGCATTAATTTCTATGGTCCTCATGACCTTTGTGGACATTGACATGACATAGATCTTCACATGCATGTAGTGACACTCAATGTGGCTAATCTGCATGCGGCTACCTGGGAATGGTTTCTATGTGGAAAGCATGGCAAGAAATGACATTCCGATTTTTTTTCCCTGTGAAGTAGATTTTAAATCCGAACACAGAAAAATCTGAGCTGTAATAACAATGCAGATTTTAAAGGGGTTCTCTCCTGCACAGACTTGCGAAGGGAAAGCATACTAAGGCTCAGTTCACACTTCACTTATTTGGTCAGTTATTTAAATCAGTTATTGTGAGTCAAGATCAAGTACGAGTCGAAAACACAGAACAGGTGTAAATATTTACAGTACACCTGATCTCCGAGTAGGCTTCATTACTGGTTTTGGCTAATAAGGGCTCATTTAGACGGCCGTATACTGTCCGCAAAAATGCAGATCCGTTTTTTTTCTACATTTTTCTACAAAAATCTTCATGTCATGCAGTGGAAGCAGGTCACATCCTAGGAGTGCAGCGGAGCAGCCAAGGCCATGGAATGAAGGAACTGTAAGCCAGTGTCGGGCAGCAGGTAAGTATTCTTCCCTTTGCAGGTCTTCTCAGGAAATGGAGGGGGTGTGGGGTATTGTCAAAATGCCCCCTCCCCCCAAAGTTGCACACCCCCTTTAAGCAGATTCCATGGAAAATCTTCCAAGTGAACACTAGCAATACACTGTGTTAACTTACTCACCTATTATGTACTGTCTACTAGAGGGACTCGTAACTAACTTTGGTACAGAGTAACGAATAGTCTAAGTAATACAGGACTGACAGAACAAAATACCTATGACAACGCACACAAAGAAGTATCTTCTGTTGTCCTGGATCACGCATTTAGGCTACATGCACACGACCGTATGAGTTTTGCATCCACAAATTGCGGATCCGCAAAAAAAAAAAGGATGACATCCGTGAATGGGTCTGCAGCCTAGCTGCAAAAACATATTGAACATGGAAATAAAATACGTTCGTGTGCATGAGACCTTGAGAAGTACCTGTATCCTCTCCTGACAGGTCTGTTTTAGCATCTCCTTGCATCGCCTTTATTAACAATTCTGAAGCATCTATTCTTATGGCTCTATGACATGCTATTTCTTTATTATTCCTGCTAGAAATTCTGAACAAATTACTAGCAGTTTTCAATTTATGTTCAGGTGGATGTTACCGTTTGGGGGGGATGTCTCTGCACAGGCTGACACTATCCAATCATTTCCGCCAGACTCTCCAGGGACTCATTCCCAACTGATAACACCCATCTGGACCTTCGGTGCAAATGGCTAGCAATTCATTCCTTAATTCTAAGCATCAAAAATAGAGGAATGGCACAATACAGAGTTATATAAAAATGCTCTATAATTGTTATTACATAGAGAAAGCAATCAGTTACTAAAACAGACCTGAGAAATTACAAGTAAGATTGACACTGAAAACCCAAAGGTAACTTACCTAACGTCCAAGCAAAGTAATATTTAGGTTTACACGCCATTGTTGCAATATAGAGATAAATGAGTTTCCAAAGCAAAGGAGATTCATCAATAAACTTATCCTCCAACATGTGTAAGAGTGGAAAAGCTTTGGATACGGTTAGGAAGAGAATAAGCGAAACCACACAAATTAGGAGTTTGGTTATTACCGCTTTCTGGGGGGGAAAAACAACAATTAGGTCAATGCTTTACAGGGTGGAATATGTGGAATCTATGGACTACTGTATGGGAACTACTGCTAAGGCTGCTACTATTTTATAAGCACTAATATATGGTATCTCGGCAATGAGGAGGTTACTCTATGGTACTATTATGGTAAAGCTGTATTTTGTGAGCAGTGCAGTATTTGCTATGCAGTAATATATGTCTAACAATAATAGTTCCATATAAAACTGTATTGGATGTGTGACTTATGGATTCATACGCCAGACCCAAATAATACACACTACAGTGGTCCCTCAAGTTACGATATTAATTGGTTTCAGAGCAACCATTGTATGTTGAAACCATTTTAACTTGAGTAATTGGTTCAAAAGCACCAAAATTGCATCTAAAATAAGAGAAAATGATGATTTAAGAAAAATAAGCAGATATCTAAGACAGATAAAACATATAACATTCAGGAATAGCTTCTAACTAGCAACTAATAGTTATTTTACCAGATAATTAGTCTTGATTGGTTGGATATGAGGCTGAGACGTTGTATGTTGAGCCTAGTTTCAGCTTACGATGGGTCAGAAAAGACCATTGTATGTTGAAAATATTGTATCCCGAGGCCATTGTATCTTGAGGGACCACTGTATTTATGGTTTAGTGCTGGCAATTACCTATACTTCTCATGGTTTATATTCCAAAAAGGTAACAGAATGTAACAGAAACAAATAAAGTTACCAGTTAATAATACTTTCATATTTTCATGAAAAAAATCTAAGAACAAGAACACTGTATATAATACAATGCTTACATTAGGAGAAGGATCTGGAAATGTGGTGTCTTTTCTTTTTTCTATAAGTAACTTTGACTGTATATGTCGTCCTTCAATAAATCCAACGTACTCACTGAAACTGCTACATGGCCCAGCCAAGATACTCATGAAATTCAGGTGGTAACTAATATACTCCAGAAACGTTGGTTTAACCCTGCAAATAAAATCATACCATATTCAAAGTCATAGTAGTTTTGTTTGAGTTTGTAAAGTTGTCCCCAAGATAACTAGCACAAGCTGATAAGTAGTGGACAAGAATATATATATATATATTTATATTACAGGCAAAGTATGAACTCAGACATTGTATAAAATGCCTAGTCATTCTATAGAATTATAGTATTCAGGAAAAGTATAAGGCCTATGGAGCCAGCAGTCATTCTGGTAACATCTAAGAACCGCCTGCCGGAACAATGCCGGCAGTGTGAAACAAGCCTAAAACGCTTAATATTTCACATACTGCCTTGGCATTCTATAAAAAGCCTGAATGCAAACCAGCAAAGTATAAAATACTCCCTTCCAGAGGTTGTTGCACAGTGACAGCACCATAACACAAGTCAGGGCAATACTGGTCTCTCTCTCTTGTTTTTCAGTAAAAAAAGTTCTGTTCTTTTGCTATTTTATAACAAGTGTAGCTCATTTTGCATTTCATTTTTTCCTATTCACATCAGTAAAGGCTTCTTAGGGCACTTTCACACTAGCGTTTTTCTTTTCCGGCATTGAGTTCCCTCAAATGGACTCAATACCGGAAAAGAACTGATCAGTTATATGCTAATGCATCCTGAATGGAGAGAAATCCGCTCAAGATGCATCAGGATGTCTTCAGTTCAGTCACTGAACGGCGTTTTGGACGGAGATAATACCGCAGCATGCAGCGGTATTATCTCCGTCCAAAATGCCGGATCAGTTGCCAGAATGCCAGCATTAATTTATATTGAAATGTATTAGTGCCAGATCTGGCATTAGAAATACCTGAAGGACGGATCCGTCCTTCCTGTCTGCGCATGCGCAGACCTTTACCCTCAGTTCACACTTGCGCGTTTTACAGCGCGTTCGAACGCGCTGTAAAGCGCATAACTGATGCAAACCAATGCTTTCCTATGGGACTGGTTCACATTTTCACGTTTTACAGCGCGTTCGAACGCGCTGAAAAACGCCCGACGCATAAACAAGTACTTGAGCTTTTTTTGGGGCGTTTGTCGCGCATTTCGGCCCACAGACTTCAATGGGAACGCGCAACGCTTGTATTTTGCGCGTTTTTGACACTGAAAACGCGCATTCGAACGCGCGTTTATGAATTTGCAACATGCTGGAAAGGCCAAACCCCAGGTGCTAGGCACAGTTTGGAGAGAAGCCAACACTGCAGTCAATCACACAAACGTGCGTAAAACGCGCGTTTACTATTGCCAAAAACGCGCTTAAAAACGCGCGTAAAACACGCGACAAAAACGCGCGTCTCAGAAACGCCCAGGTGTGAACCCAGCGTTACCCTCAGTTCACACTTGCGCGTTTTACAGCGCGTTCGAACGCGCTATAAAACGCTCAACAGGAGAAAACTCGTGTTTCCCTATGGGCATGGTTCTCACCTGAGCGTTTTACAGCGCGTTTGAACGAGCTGTAAAACGCCCTACGCTCAAAAAAGTTCTTGAGCTTCATTGGGGCGTTTTGTCGCGAGTTTGCACCCATAGACTTCAATGGGAACACGCGTAAAACGCACGTTTAACACGCGCTAAAGTGTAGATATGCCTTTTTCAATTGGTCACGAACGCGCGTATGATGCGCGTTTCCTACTTGCAAAAACGTAAAACGCGCGTCTCAGAAACGCTCAGGTGTGAACCCAGGGTTAACCTCTTAAGGACACAGGACGTACCCGTACGTCCTGTGTCCTGTTCCTAAAGATGGCGCCTGCTCCTGCTTCATGCCGCATGGTTCTTGTAGCAGACACCCGCGGCTAATGTCCACGACCGGCAGCAATGCTGATTGCGGACATTTAACCCCTCAGATGCCGTGGTCAATCCTGACGGAACGCGGAGCAGCTTCCGTGTTTTGCGGATCCGTGGTTTGCGGACGACAAAACACCAACGGTCGTGTGCATGAGGCTTTAGGGTGAGTAGGAGAGGGGATTAAATGATCCCATGTACAAGGATCCTAAAGGGGGTTAATAGTTATGAAAAAACTAAATGAAAAAAAGTTTAAAAATATATAAACAATAAAAGAAATAAACATATTGGGTATCGCCGCATCCAAAAGTGTCTGAAATATTAAAATATAGAAAATAATCCGGTGCGGTAAATGCTGTAATGGAAAAAAAAATGAAAAACATGCGATTTGCCATTTTTTGTCATCTTGTCCCCCCAAAAACATTGAATAATGGTGATTATGCTACAAAAATTGTACCAATAAAAACTACAGTTTTTACGCAAAAAATAAGCCTTCATACAAATATGTAGACGTAATATAGAAAAGTTATGGCTGTCAGAATATAGCAATGCAAAAAATTTTAAGTAGTAAAACAAAAAACAAAGTTTGGTATCGCCGCATTGAGCTAAAGAATAAGGATGTCAGGTCATTTTTAGTACATTGTGAATGCTGTGATGTCAAAACCCCAAAAACCTAGGCGGAATTCTTTTTTTTTTCCCGTTTTCTAATACAAGACATGGTAAATGAAATGGTGACATTAAAAAATGTATCTTGTCTTGCAAAAAATAAGCCCTCATATAGCTATGTGAACTGAAAAATAAAAAAATTATGGCTACTGGAATGTGGGGAGGAAAAATCCAAAATGGAAACAGACCAGGTCAACACTCCTGACATGCCTGTTTTAATAGCTTTATACATTCCCCATGTAATAACAATTCTGGAACAGCTATTCTTATGACTGTAAGTTGTGCCATTCCTTTATTATTTCCACTAGAAGTTATGAATGAATTGGTATTAGCCTGCAATAAGGGTACAGAGGGGTAATTACCAGTTGGTAATTACCAGTTAGCACAGACTAACTCTATCCAATCAGTGCTGTCATTTTCAGACTGTGCAGGGACACCCCCCCCCCAACTTGTTACCACCCCTCTGTACCCTTACTGAAGGCTAATAGCAATTCATTCATAACTTCTAGCAGGAATAAAAAAGGAATGGAACATCATACAGACATAAGAATAGACACCCCAGAATTGTTATTACATGGGGAATGCATGAAGCTTTAAAGGGATTCTGTCACCTCATTTTACCCTATAGAGCTGCAGACATGCATGGCTAGATTGCCGCTAGCATGTCCGCAATATACCTGTCCCATAGTTCTGTGTGCTTTTATTTTGTTTAAAAAATGATTTTATTGATATGTAAATTCACTTGTGAAGGTGCCCAAGGGGCTGTACTAACCGTTCTGGTGCCCAGCCACGCCCCCCTGTTAAGGAGCCCAGCACCGCCTGCATCCGAATCTCCTCCTTGCTCTCAGTGAGATCACCGTAAATCTCGCGATGCGCGAGATCACACATGCGCAGTTCCGACATAGTTTCCTTCCCTGTGCTAGCATCAGCCTCAGGGAAGGAACTGTTCAGAACGGTTAGTACAGAACGGTTAGTATAGCCCCTTGGGCACCTTCACAAGTGAATTTACATATCAATAAAATCATTTTTCAAACAAAATAAAAGCACACAGAACTATGGGACAGGTAAATTGCGGACATGCTAGCGGCGATCTAGCGGTGCATGTCCACAGCTCTATAGTGTAAAATAAGGTGACAGAATCCCTTTAAAACAGGCATGTCAGGAGCGGTGAATGGTCCTCTTTAAAGGGTTAATACTTCCATACTTTGCCTAAAGATTACTCATCTTTCTATATATTATTATTGCCTAGGCAATGTATATAAAAGGCTGAAATAACACAGAGATTTCATAGTTTGCCTAAATAGTTTAGGCATTCTATAGAATGCCAAGGCATTTTATACATTGCGTGTGTGTATATATATATATATATATATCCCTATTAATATCACACCATGTTATTCCTGCTCGGTGTTTGAGTGTTGGTATTTTCCCTGCCTCTATCAGACATACAATATTAATTTTAAAAACTTCCTTGGATTACTTTGATTTCACGAATATTGTAAAAGACAAGGGAAACTCTTACTTTATGGACTCTTTTAACTGTTGCTTGCTGAGTATGTCTGGATTTTTGCACATTCCTACAAAGAATACAAGAAGATAAATCAGAAAACGTGTTTTATTAAATCAGTGCTTGGCCATTTTCTAACTTCGCTGTAAATGCTCCAGATTTCGTCCATCCTGAAGCATAATATGTGCCAATCCTAACAGTTTCCCAAAAGATATTTCCTGTATTTTCACTGGTCCCTCTGTTGACAGACATTGATGGCATTCCACTGGTAAACCTGCTTCTCTCACTTGTTACCATGTTATCCCAAAGCTTCACTGAAAAGGCCACATTGCCAAAATTATATATTTGACTTATTTCTATTATATAGCATGAACATAATCATTTATGAAGTATACTGATGAATACGTGTAGACTTAAATTCCAGCACCCTTCTAAATACTTATTTTCAGATTTTTTTTGTTGAGGATAATGCTCAACGGAAAATATGCAGGTGAACGTTTTTGGCTGCTAGTTATTCGACCTTTATCAGACCATTTGCCTACAAAGAAGAAGTGTAGGTTCACACATGTAGGATATCATATAGGACATGACAATCTCTTTCTAACAAAGCTAGAACCAGCCCTCACATGGGTCCAGAGATCTCTCCATTCATTGCTCTGCTATATGTCAAGCTGGCTGCACAAGGGGAATGTCTTTTCTGCTGCAGTTCAGGGGGTGTGTCTAATGTGCTACAGCTCTCTCCCTATCACAGCTCAGGGGGCAGTTGAAAGATGAAACTGAGCATGTGTGACCATCTCAGTGAGCAGGTCAAAGAAATAAGAAAAAAAAAAAAAAAAGCAGGTGGCGCTATACAGATACATTTTATTGAATAACTCAGTGGTTATAAAAAAAAATTAATTACATGCAATTACTAAAGTATTTAGATCCAGGTGCTGGTTTGAAAACTATTGAATATTTTTCATGGATTTTAGCCAAAGTCCAAAGTGGGTCCAGAATAAGTCCTTCCTTTCCGATTCCTTTTGAATCCACTTCTGTCTCTGGCTGAAAAACCCAAAGGGCAATCTGCCTCAAAACCTCCTCCAAAAAAACTCAACGTGAAATTACCCTAACAGATAACTAGCAAATCTATATCTATATACAAGTCATAGCAGATCAAAATAAATCTTTACAAAATACTTTCAACGAGAGATGACAATAATCAAGCAGAGAGACGTCAGATGTTTAATCTATGGAGAGTTTTTTGGCAATATGCAGTCAAAAGAAAACATATGCCTCAACTGTATGGGCAAAATATAGTGTGAACCTAGCTAAACGTATACAACCCTTAAGGGGTCCGCGGCATGTAAGGGGTTAAACATCACGGATTGGCAGGAGGGTGGATCTCATGTGATGTTGGAATCTGATTGGTTGCTATAAATCTCCCCCAGCAAGTCATAAAATAGAACCAATACTCCAAATTTATTACTCTAATTCTGCAGTTTTTATAAATATCCAATATGTGGCCCTAGAGTGCCACTTATCTCAAATACTGGCTCAGTACTGAAGAAGCACCTTGAACATTTGAGGGATCTCCATTTTTTAGGATTTTTTTCAGGCACCATTTCAGGCTGCAGATGCCTTGAGGTCCTAAATCATAAACACCTACAAAAGGTCCCATTTCGGACACTACAATTAACATATTGGTGCAGTGAGAATTTCGAACCCACAGGTGTCTCATAGGACGTATTAAAATTTGGGCGTGAAAATCAAAGAATACATGTTAATATGTAGTTTTAGCTCAAAATGTTTGCTTTTTACAAGGGTTAAAAAGGGCAGCCCAGAGAACAGCAATACTCCATATGTGGTCATAACTTGCTGTATGGGCACACAGCAGAGCTCAGAAGGGAAGACAAGTAATTTGGCTTTTGAAGCGCAGATTGTACTGGAATGGGTTTGGATGCCATGTCGAACGTTCAACACCACTGGAGTACCAGAATAGTGGAAACCCTAATAAATAACCCCATTTTTTAAACTAAACTCCCCAGAAAGATATAATTCTAGTGATATCAGATTTGTTCAGTTTTTTCATGTTTTACCACTTTTGCATCATAAAATCACTTTTCTTATTAAAAATAAGTATTTTGCATCGCCATATACTACCATCCATAACATTTTTATTTTTCCATCAACGTAGCTGTTCAAGGGCTTGATTTTGGTGGAACAGGCTGTTGTTTTAAATGGTACTATTTTGTAATACATATGACTTTTTGATCACTTTTTATGTCATATTTTGGGAAGTGAGATCGGCAAAAATTGCAATTCTAGGTTTTATTATTTTTTTATGGGTTCACATGCGGTATATATGATAAAACTATTCTTAGGGTTGATACGAATAAGGCAATATTTTCTTTGAATTGACACATCCCAAAAAATTTTGTTGAGTCAGTTGTGTGAGGGCATTTTTTTGAAGGATGGCCTGTAGTTTTTACTTGTACCATTTTGGGGTACTTGTAACTTTTTGATCGCTTTTTATAGCATTTTTTTGGGAGTCGAGGTGACAAAAACAGCAATTCCATCTTTTTATATTTTTACAGCATTCATCGCATGGGATAAGTAATAGGATCCTTTTATAGGTCAGCCATTTTTTTTTACTTTAAATTTTTATTTTATTTTAATTATTTTTAAGTGTTACATGGGGACTTGAACATACAGTTGTCCGATCATTGGTAAAATATACTGCAATAGTCATCTAACTCTTCTGTCTAGCTGCTCAGATACCGAAGTTGCTATTGATGGTGGCGTCTGAGGGGTTATATGTCTGGGATCAGAGTTATCTCCGATCCCGGCCACAGCAGGCAGGTGTCTGTTAAGTAACACAGCTGCTGTGCATGGAGCTGGTTTAGATTGTAAGCCTGCTTCATACAGTTCCCTTTCACCATGGACGTACAGTTTTGTCCAGGTGTGCAAAAGGGTTAATGCAATATGGTTATGGAAAAATGTTCTATATTACAAAATAAATCGGTCATGTCTCCCAAGTCTGTATAATTTTGGCTCATTTTAAAGGTTTCTTGCTTGCATGATTGAAGGGTTGTTAAAGACAGTACATATTGATGACCTATCCACAGGAGATACAAGATGTTTGAAGGGGGCTGAGATGCCACCAATGGAAAGAAGTGCTTTAGCCCCTTCCAACAGCTAATCGGTGGGGGTGCTGGGAGTTGATTCCCCAACAATCAGATATTGATGACCTATCCTGAGGATAGGTTATCAATACTTAAGTCTCAAACAGCCCTTTTAACTAATAATATATTTAAAAACACAAGCATGTACTGTAACTTTTTAGAAAACTTCGTACACAGATACTTTATCATATTCCACAGTTGAAATCTACAGAATGTTTTTAAAATATTTTTTCATGATTTAAAGAGGGCCCAGCAACTCCCCTGACATGTCTGTTTTTTAATAAATACTTGTATTCCACATGAAATAACATTGCTGGAGAATGTTTCTAAAAAAAACTCTTAGTTCCTGGAATGTATGAATAAATTGACAATTGAGTGTTACCATTCAACTTGTACATGGTCTGACAAGGGGATGGAAACACCAAATCGCCAATTTATTCATACTGTACATTTTCAGTAGGGATAACACAACTGCACAACAATGATTTCTAATCAAAGATGCTCCGGAATTGTTTTTTCACAACATATACAAACATTTCATTAACCCTTTCAGGACCAAGCCATTTTTCCCCTCAAGTACCAGGCCATTTTTAGCAAACCTGACATGTGTCCCACTTTATGTGGTAATAACTTTAAAACTCTTTTACTTATCCAGGCCAATGTACTTCATGACAGTGGTAACATTGAGTCAAAAAATGTCATTTTTATTTATAAAAAAAAATACCACATTTACTAAAAATTTTGTAAAATTTGCAAATTTCAAAATTTCTATTTCTCTACTTTTATAATAGATAGTAATAACTCCAAAAATAGTTATTACTTTACATTCCCCACATGTCTACTTCATGTTTGGGTCAGTTTGTGAATGCCATTTTATTTTTTGGGGACATTAAAAGGCTTAGAAGTTTAGAAGCAAATCTTAAAATATTTCAGAAAATTTCCAAAACCCACTTTTTAAGGACCAGTTCAGAGCTGAAGTCACTTTGTGAGGCTTACATAATAGAACCGACCCAAAAATGACCCCATTTTAGAAACTACACCCTCAAGGTATTCAAAACTGATTTTACAAACTTTGTTAACCCTTTAGGTGTTCCACAAGAATTAATGGAAATGGAGATGAAATTTCAGAAATTCACTTTTTTTTACAGATTTTCCATTTTAATCCATTTTTTTCAGTAACAAAGCAAGGGTTAACAGACAAACTAAACTCAAAATGTATTGCCCTGATTCTGTAGTTTACAGACACACCCCATATGTGGTCGTAAACTGCTGTACGGGCACACAGCAGGGCGCAGAAGAAAAGGAACGCCATATGGTTTTTGGAAGGCAGATTTTACTGGGATAATTTTAAGCTGCCATGTCACATTTGAAGACCCCCTGATGCACCCCTAGAGTAGAAACTCCAAAAAAAAAGTGACCCCATTTTAGAAACTACACCCCTCAAGGTATTCAAAACGGATTTTACAAACTTTATTAACCCTTTAGGTGACCCCATTTTGGAAACTACGCGATAAGATGGCAGTTTTGTTGGTACTATTTTAGGGTAGATTTTTGGTTTCTCTATATTACACTTTTTGTGAGGCAAGGTAACAAAAAATAGCTGTTTTGGTTACCGTTTTTATTGTTTGTTATTCACAATGTTCATCTGACAGGTTAGATCATGTGGTATTTTTATAGAGCAGGTTGTTACGGATGCGACAATACCAAATAGGTATATTTTTTTTAGTTGTTTGTTTCAGTTTTACATAATAAAGCATTTTTTTAAAGCATGTTTTAGTGTCTGCATATTCTAAGAGCCATAGTTATTTTTTTTTTTGGGCGATTGTCTTAGGTAGAGTCTCATTTTTTGCGGTACGAGATGACGGTTTAATTGGTACTATTTAACGGTGCAAATGACTTTTTGATCGTTTGGTATTACACTTTTTGTATTGTAAGGTGACCAAAAATGCCTTTTTTGACACTATTTTTATTTTTTTACGGTGTTCACATGAGGAGATAGGCCATGTGATATTTTTATACAGCAGGTTCTGATGGATGCAGCGATACATAATATGTATACTTTTTTTATTTATTTAGGTTTTACACAATGATATCATATTTTTTTTTTTTAATCATGTTTTAGTGTCTCTATGGTCTGAGAGCCATAGTTTTTTTTATTTTTTGGGCGATTGTCACAGGTAGGGGCTCATTTTTTGCAGGATAAGGTGACGGTTAGATTGGTACTATTTTGGGGGAAATACGCCTTTTTGATCGCTTGGTATTGTACCTTTAGTAATATAAGGTGATCATCTGAGGGGTTAGGTCATGTGGTATTTTTATAGAGCAGGTCTTATGGACATGGCAATACCTAATATGTATACTTTTTTTATTTATTTAAGTTTTACACAACAATATCATTTTTGAAACAAAAAAAATCATGTTTTAGTGTTTCCATAGTCTGAGAGCCATAGTTTTTTTTATTTTTTGGACAATTGTGTTAGGTAGAGTAGCATTTTTGCGGTATGAGATGACGGTTTGATTGGCACTATTTTGGGGTGCATATGACTTTTTGATCGCTTGCTATTACACTTTTTGTGATGTAAGGTGACAAAAAATGGCTTTTTAACACCTTTTTATTTATTTTTTTTGACTGTGTTCACCTGGAAGGATTAGGTCATGTGGTATTTTTACAGGGCAGGTTGTTACGGACATGGCAATACCTAATATGTATACTTTTTTTTATTTGCTTAAGTTTTACACAACAATATCATTTTTGAAACAAAAAAAAAACATGTTTTAGTGTCTGCATAGTCTGAGAGACAGTTTTTTTATTTTTTGGGCGATTATTTTAGGTAGGGTATCATTTTTGCGGGATGAGATGACGGTTTGATGCCACTATAATTTTTGTGATGTAAGGTGACAAAAAAAAATTATTTTTTTTACACCGTTTTTATTTTATTATTTTGACGGTGTTACCCTGAGGGTTAGGACATGTGGTATTTTTCTAGAGCAGGTTGTTCCGGGCGCGGCGATACCTAATACTTTTTTTTACATTTAACACAATAAAAGCATTTTTGAAACAAGAAAATCATGTTTTAGTGTCTTCATAGTCTGACAGCCATAGTTTTTTTTATTTTTTGGCCGATTGTCTTAGGTAGGGGCTCATTGTTTGGGGAATGAGGTGACGGTTAGATTGGTATGATTTTAGGGGACATAGGTCTTTTTGATCGCTTGGTGTTGCACTTATAGTGATGTAAGGTGACAAAAAAATGTTTGTTTGTTTTTTAGCACAGTTTTTATTTAATTTTTTGACAGTGTTCACCTGAGGGGTTAGGTCATGTGATATTTTTATAGAGCCGGTCGATACGGAATATGTCTACTTTCGTTTTTTCTCCTATTTTTTTACCATTTTTTTTAACTTTATTTTGGGAAAAGGATGTTTTTTTTTTACTTGAAACTTTGAATTTTTTTTGTAAAACTTAATTTTTTTTACTTCTTTTTTCACTTTATTTTTTTGTCCCACTCTGAGACTGCAACTTTTGGTGTTCTGATCCCCTTTACAATGCTTTACAATACTTCATCACGGACCATGTGATTGGACCATGTGATGTGACGTCATCACAGGTCCTTTAGACTGCAGCTAATGCTTGAAGAGAGAAGAGAGATCGCCAACTACGCGATCAAGTGGCTAAGGTGAGTTAAGTTTTTTATTTTTAACCCCTTAATCCACATTCTACAATGCATTCTTAAGTGAGAATGCTATTATTTTCCCTTATAACCATGTTATAAGGGAAAATAATAAAATCTCCAGAATACTCAACCCGAAACCGGACTTCAGTGATGAAGTCGGGCTTCGGGTCTGGGTACCAAACATGCAGATTTTTCACACGCGCGTGCAAAACGCATTACAAAAGTTTGAACACGCGCGGAAAAAATTGCGCATTTTCCCGCAACGCACCCGCATCCTATCCTGGCGTCAAACGTGATGCCCGTGTGAAAGAGGCCTTAGAGTCTGTGTTGGCGTACTTTATGCCACATTTATCTTATCCTTAAACCTAACACTTTTGCCTAGAAAAGCTACTCCAGTTTTCCTACATCATCCACCTACTGGAGCGAGATTGTGACTTTGTTTTGCGACTTGTCGCAATGATAAATGTGGAGTGAAACTCATTGACATAGCTAACCACACCAACTTTTCAACCACATTGAAAAAATGTAGTGAGTGGTGTAAACATGCAAAAAGTCACAAAACTTTTTGCATAAGCAATTGTAATAAGTTGCAAAAGCCTTATTTTGTGACTTTTTGAAGCCAGAATTCTGGAGTGAAGGCATTATAAATCTACCCCATACTGTGTATGGACACGTCCCTTTGACAAGGGACCGGTGATACCAAGTTGTCAAATAATTTATACTTTTTTAGGAGGAATTTACACAGGAACAGTATAATGCTAAAAAGTTCTAAAAAAATAAAAAATAAAACAACCTGCTGTAGAATTGTTATTTCATGGGGGATACAAGTAATTCCTAAAACAGACTAGTCAGGGGTGCTGACAGATTCTTTTTAACAAGGTACATAATGCATTTACCATGAAAAGCAAGCATGTAAAGGTTAGAAAAAATTATAGGAGATTTATACTGGATGCACTACGCTCTTTAAATAAAACATCTTACCATCATGTAGCTGGAAGGCCAAAGTGGTGATTTTCTGTGTGACAATCATCAAGGGGCTGTAATTAAGAAATATGATGCTATTAGACAGAAATCTTCTACAGCTATGTCACATTCAAAATGAATGGCAAAAAATATTTCAATGGCTACATGCTGGTTCTTTCAATCGTGGACAATAATAGGCGCAAGGAACACACAAGGCCGGTATCCGTGTTTTGAGGATCAACAACTTGCGGACTGCAACACATTACGGCCGCCTGAATGAGCCCTAAATGTCATATAGCAATGAGCTTCCTAAACGCAGAGTAGGAAGGAAGGAATGCATGAACAGTACACTATGAGAAAACAAAAAAAAAGTCACATCCACACCTAGAAGAACTAAAACTTAGCGCATGCCAGATCCGTGATGCACATTTGGAGTATTGGAGTATACACTAGGAAAATCTCCCATGACATATGCTAACCTGCCCTTAGACTTTAACAGCCAAACATACAAAAACGCAATTCAGTACAACTGTATACAAAAAAGACATGCTGCACAGTATACGTTTTTGTGGCATCATGCAGAATTTGAAGTGCACTAATGCCTAAAAACTCTAATACGCCACTTCCATCTTTGTTGCTCAAACATTTTAAAACACAAGGGCCCAGCATTACTGATGTGCGTGCCCAGAAATATGTCTAAAGGGGGCACAGATTGGCAAATCTAGAGTTTCTACACTTTTTCAGACATGTTTGACAAGGGGTGGGGCTTTGTTGGAAAGGGGAGGGGCCTAGCAAGCAGCAAATTCTGGTGTAAAATTATTTCTTAAAGTAAGCCAACCAGTGGCTGGTAGAGAGTCAGAGTAAAGTAAAGCCTGAGACCCTGATAAATCTGGTACAGGTGTAGACAGTCTGTCTAAGGCTGGGTTCACACGAGCGTGTCCGGATGCGTTGCGGATGCGTTCAGTGAAAACTGAGCGTTTTCACAGGCAAAGCCATTCAGTTTTGCCTGCGATTGCGTTCAGTTGTTCAGTTTTTTCCGCGCGGGTGCAATGCGTTTTGATGCGTTTTTCACGCGCGTGATAAAAAACTGAAGGTTTACAAACAACATCTCCTAGCAACCATCAGTGAAAAGCGCAACGCACCCGCGCCTTTGCGGATGCAATGCGTTTTTAACGCAGCCCCATTCACTTCTATGGGGCTGCGGATGCGTGAAAAACGCAGAATATAGAGCATGCTGCGATTTTCACGCGTTGCAGAAGTGATGCGTGAAAAAAAACGCTCATGTACACAGCCCCATAGAAATGAATGGGTCAGGATTCAGTGCGGGTGCAATGCGTTCACATCACGCATTGCACCCGCGCGGAAATCACGCTCGTGTGAATGCAGCCTAAGACTACACCATCTTTAGGAATAGTAAATCTGGGGAGAAGGGACTGCAAAAGTTATCTGAGTATATTTTAGTATATATATATATATATATAGATACCTGTATATCACATAATATAGTTAGGGCCTAGCAACTTGAGGATAGTTTCACTACTTTAACACATTCCAATGAGCTTCGTAAATCAGAAGAAGCAATGGCAAAAAACTAAGTTGTAGAGAAACACGACTTTCTACCGGGTGGTTGGGTTATCAAGGCGTCCAACGCCCAGAGAATATCATGTGCACATTCCATTATTTAGTATAAGACTGGTGTACAGTACTTGCTGGGACAATAGGAGTCCCAGTGCTCAGACCCCAACATTCACTTATGGCTTTTTAAAGGACATGGACATCTTATTATTGCATTGTGCTTATTTTGGCCAAAAAACAAATAAACATTTTTTCTACTTAGTCTGTATTAAGGCCTCTTTAACACTTGCGTTGTGAGGATCCAGCGTGCACTTCCGTCGCCGGAAATGCCCGCCGGATCCGTCACAACGCAAGACGACTGAAAGCATTTGAAGACATATGTCTCAAGCAGATATGTAAATGATTAGACACTGGAGTGCGTAAAAGTGCTTCTCCGCTGCCCTATAAAAGGCTCTCAGAGGCTACTTTTATATAGTGTACCTAATAGTGAGTGATCAATGACTCTATGACACACTCAAAGACATTTTTCCCTGTTGAGAGACTTTGAGAGGGGGAACATCAATGGAGTGAGAGAAGCAGGATGGTTGTTTCGATTAATTTTTCATCATCTAGGCCGCTCTGACCTAAATATTTGGAGTAGAGATGAACAAATCGATTCTAGCAAAGTGATTTGTATCATTAGACAGACTTCCTCAACTGTGGGTGCTATGCCTAAAGGTGAAGAAGTGTCCACTTGCTGTATAATTGACAGGTCAGGAAATCCCACCCAGCCCTGTAAGTCTCCTGCCTGTGCCGCTGCTCAAATTCAGCTTGGGGAGAAGCTACTGTGCAAGTGCTGCTAGGTAGAGGAGCATGTGCAGTAGCAGCATAGGCAGGGGATTTGGGGGAGCAATCTACGAGCCCAGCTACAATATCTGAGGACAAATGTGCTGCAGTATACCACACAGGACCTGTATGCCTCCATGCCCAACCGAACTTCATCTCGTATCAAGGCTAGAGGCGGCCCAACAGGGTCCTAGAGCCTTCATTCAATTGTACAGCTTTCTACACTAAACATATCCTTTGCCTCTAATATTGTTATCACTTTATACAGCATATCATTACATTCGATTCCAGTAACTCCATCTTGGTGTGATATTAATTTTGCCAGTGAGTCTATATCTCTTATATTATAAAAATGAATTTCTGTCTGTCTGTCTGCTCTTTATGCGCGACCAAACGACTGGACTGATCTTCATCAAATTTGGCACACAGGTACATCAGGTGTCCTGGATAGAGATGAGCGAACATTTAAAAAAAGTCCGTTGTTCGGGGTTCGGGTGGTGGTTAATTGCGCATCCCGTTATGGATTCCACAATAGCGCATATGGAATCCATAAGGGGCGGCTGCCACCAACCCGAACTGTAGAACAGCTGAAGGACCTGGCGTGACGTCACTGTCATGTGATCAGTGCAGGGGGCGTGGCTCAGCACGGGATTTGATCCCGTGCTGAGCCACGCCCCCTGCACTGATCACATGACAGTGACGTCACGCCAGGTCCTTCAGCTGTTCTACAGTTCGGGTTGGTGGCAGCCGCCCCTTATGGATTCCATATGCGCTATTGTGGAATCCATAACGGGATGCGCAATTAACCACCACCCGAACCCCGAACAACGGACTTTTTTTAAATGTTCGCTCATCTCTAGTCCTGGAAGGTTTTAGACCGGGTCTCAGCTCTCTAGGACGTACCGTTCCTGAGACATTCCCAAAAAATGACCTGCATTAGCCAATACAAGCCTGCAAGTCTTTCTCTTCATATTCTAACTGCCATACACACGGTCACATGTCCCTTATCAGCCAATAGAAGCTCGCAGGCCCTTAGTCTCCACATACACACAGTTTGACTCCAGGTTTCCATAAGAACCCAGCCATTTTTCTTCACTGCTGTAGGTCAGCTATAGGCTAGGTCTACACAATGACAATAAGTCGCACGAGACATAGGGCAGGACTACGCTGCTACATGCATCTATCTTGGATCAATTTTTTGCGACTGTCCTGTCGCAGTCGCAGCATGTCGCAGTGCGGCACCATGGCCTATCATTGTAAAAACTGTTGAGACAAAATTTGGCGCGACACATGTCGTCGTGTAGCCCTATCAATAAAGGGGCAGGGCGCTGTGGAGGTCACTGTTAAAGAGGCGAGAACTGTGGAGGTCACTGTTAAAAAGGCGGGCACTGTGGAGGTCACTGTTAAAGGGGCGGGCGCTGTGGAGGTCACTGTTAAAGGGGCGGGCGCTGTGAAGGTCACTGTTAAAATGGTGGGCTCTGTGGAGGTCACTGTTAAAGGGGCTGTAGAAGTCACTGTTATGGGGGATACTGTCGATATATTTTAACGACACACACAAACATTAAATGAAATAGATGAAATATACCCGTGTGAAGCCGGGTCCTTCTGTTAGTAATATATATGCTTGAGCAGACAGCTTATACTTACCCAGAAAAATCTGTCGTGAGAATCCCATAGTTGAATATATACACTCTGTTAATCTGGCATAGCGTTAGGTATCCCAGTGCAAGTATAAAGGAGTAACTGAAACACATAGCAGATTGCACACTGAGCATTACATACTTCATTAGTATTTATTCTCAATATTATTTCACAACTCTTCAGAAGGAACATCAAAGAATTCAGTAATTTCAGATAATTGTGTTACAGTTATTTGTAGTTATATTTTAGGATAAACCCTACCCAAACCACCAAAAGGGAAATAGTGAGCCAAAATACAGATCCATTCGGTTTCTATTGGATGCAGTTACTTTATTTTAATATATGCATTAAAGGAATGGCGTCCATGCGTATGCACAAACAGGAAGAGGAGCATGCCATGGATATGGCGGATGATCTCAAAGATCAACCAACCTGGAAGAGATAGCACTCACCAATATATGCAAACAATGGCGTCTTTATTCACCTGCACTGAAACCACACAGGCATAAAGACGTCACTGATTGCATATACTCCATCTTCTTTCTTAAATGAGTTGTATCACAGCATTATCTACATTTTTCAAGGCAGCACCTGGATCTAAATATTTGCATGTAATTAAAAATGTAAAATAGCCAGTGAGCTATTCAATAAATGTATCTGCATAGCGCCACCTGCTGTTTGTTCTTATTCATATTTTTTGTCCGTCTCACTGAGTTGGTCAAAAGTGATCAGGTTAAAAATTCAACTGACACCAGCCGTATGTTCTGTTAGAAACTGCGGCAGTTATAGGGAGAGAACTGCAGCATACGGGACACCCCCCCCTGAGCTGCCAGGCTGAAGATAATCTAGGAGAGCAATCGGAGCAGTAAATGTGGAGATCTCTGGACCCATGTGAGGTACAGGGCTGGTTGTAGCTTTGTTAGAGAGTAGTGTCATGTACTATATGTTGTCAATTTTCATTTTGCACACCAATCATGGCACAAACCCTTTAAGACAGACCTTTTAAGGTAGCAAACAGGAAACGATTGCTTTATGCTCCCTCCTTACCTGTGAACTTTTTCAATACTTGCATAGACCATGATGCAGTAGCTCAAAAGAACCAAAGAAAATATGTGCAGGGAGTACCTAAAATATAAAAGGCAAAACATCACAATAGATTTATAAGCTTGAGATATTAGAATCAGGGTATGGCACTCAACTTATCTGGAAATATGCAGACAGTAGGCACTATTCAAATATATGTAACATTTATTAACACACATAATAGAACAGATATGAAAAAAAAAAATTATAAAATTTTTTTTTGAAAAAGAAAAAGAAAAAAATAAAAACTAAAAAAGTAATAAAAAATGAAGTGAGTTCATGAAGAATCCATTAGCTCAATTGTGCTAAAAAGTCCATCTTGCAATAATTCGTTAATGTGTACAGACTTGGCTATGGAGCCACTCCAGATAGTTAAAACACTAGAGGATATGAAGTATGTCCGTACTTGGTTGGACCAATTCACCGTTAGTGTATTTTCCAAATATTTGCTAGATAGGTGGTGGCGTCCCACCACAAATCTTACCTCCGTGGATTAGTCAGTGTCGGTACCAGTATTCACTTTCTTTGCGATAAGCCGGCTCAAATCGACGATTATTTGGAGACGATTCAGCATGGACACTTTGCTTTAAAACAGCAACCTTTCCCGGGCGTTGATTTGTAAGAGACCACTTAGCTTGTGATATCAAGCGGTATACTCTACCGTAAATGACGTCAAACCTTAATTCGCCCGAGGTCTGTTTGTCCTTTAGACTCCGGGATACGTATTTCTCCACTTCAAATAGTATTACCACTGAGGAAGAGGTCAGCATTACTGAGACCTCGAAACGCGTTTGGTGACTACACTTACTTAAAACCTCCTTGCAGTGCTGCTATTTGAAGTGGAGAAATACGTATCCCCGGAGTCTAAAAGGACAAACAGACCTCCGGGCGAATTAAAGGTTTGACGTCATTTACGGTAGAGTATACCGCTTGATATCACAAGCTAAGTGGTCTCTTACAAATCAACGCCCGGGAAAGGTTGCTGTTTTAAAGCAAAGTGTCCATGCTGAATCGTCTCCAAATAATCGTCGATTTGAGCCGGCTTATCGCAAAGAAAGTGAGTACTGGTACCGACACTGACTAATCCACGGAGGTAAGATTTGTGGTGGGACGCCACCACCTATCTAGCAAATATTTGAAAAATACACTAACGGTGAATTGGTCCAACCAAGTACGGACATACTTCATATCCTCTAGTGTTTTAACTATCTGGAGTGGCTCCATAGCCAAGTCTGTACACATTAACGAATTATTGCAAGATGGACTTTTTAGCACAATTGAGCTAATGGATTCTTCATGAACTCACTTCATTTTTTATTACTTTTTTAGTTTTAATTTTTTTCTTTTTATTTTTCAAAAAACTTTTTTATAAAAAAAAAATTTCATATCTGTTCTATTATGTGTTTTAATAAATGTTACATATATTTGAATAGTGCCTACTGTCTGCATATTTCCAGATAAGTTGAGTGCCATACCCTGATTCTAATATCTCACTTTTATTTTTTGTGGTGTTTGGAAGCTTACACCATTTGAGTATTGAGCACCATAGTCCAATCACAGATCGGTGGAGCCGTCTCTAAACCACTTCAGTCGATTTATAAGCTTGTATATCTTGCTCCTGAGGAAGGGGATTTACATATTTACTTCCCCGAAACGCGTCAAGCTCATTTTAATTGGAATAAAGCAACCTTCTGATGCTACATCCTGTTTTACTACTCTGGGATAAGGAATCCATTACATCTGTCAAGCGATCTAGGCGAGGAAGGAGAGGGTATGAGTGTATTGAGTTTATCTCGTACTCCCCTTCCTGGTAAAGTAAGTGGTTAATATACTGTTTCAAAACCAGTACCTACCGCACTCAGAAGTATGTATCTTTTTTATCTTTTACTTTGTAATTCTTCACTAACTAACACACTTAGGATTGGCATTTCTTTGGAGCCACCACACTTCATATGCACTCTGTGTATATTCCTTTTTTAAGTTTTATCTTGCTCTATATTCACAGTTAACCCGTTTGGGTTGAATTGAATTCGTAGGGCGCGGCCTAAGTGTCCAATTAAACAATACTCCATCGTTTAGAGTATTCCCCTGGCGCTTTGTAATCCTCTATCCCTCTTATACATTTTTCCCTTTTTCCTACCTGAATTCTGGTTACACTTTACAACTCCTTTTTTTTGTTAACTCTTGGAGCGACAGATCGTTACTTAGCTGGCTACTGGCCGTGATGAGGTCTCAGGTGGCCCCCTGGGCATCAGCCCACCGGGAAATTTCCCTTTAGAGTCTAGGGCCAATCAGCCCCTGCCTCAGCCAAGGAGGAAGATGAGGCAACTACTGTAGCCAAGAAGAGCAGCTTAAAACTAGCAGGGGGAAGTGGGGTTAGCTTTATCCCCAACATGATTAGATGCAATAGCATGTCCGAGGTGGGAGAACCGGTGGTGGCGGGGAGCAGACAGCACACAGGTAAACTGCACAGGAGAGCCCCGCGTCTGTCCTAGTAGAGAATATGGGCTGGCGTGACTGTGGGAGGTGGAATGGAGGCTGCTGGAGTCCAAAACAGTAGGGCTACGCAAGCTGAGCACTCTGTATGCCAAAAGGACACTCTTTTCATATAGGCTGGGTACATGAATGTCTGCAGGCAAGTGTGAGTTTACATCATGTAATACCCCTGGTGTACACAGCCAAAGTGTCTAAAAAATGTGAACTGGACATTATGCTTTCTACTCTACCCAGTAAAAATAAAAAAACCTAACAAACCCATTGTAAGTCCACAAGATGCCTCATATCCATTGTGGAAACTAGAAAACTAAAGACATGATGAACATATGAATGTATCACTATGAGCCCACCTTGAAGTGGACACTAAAGAGGGACCTTTTTCTCCACACAACAGTGGGACATTCCATATGTCTCTATTCCAGCCTCAGGATAGGTCATCAATATCAGATTGCTGGTGCTCTGACTCCCGACACACCCACCGCGATGCTCATCCGAGGGCTGCATCCTCTTTAATGTTTACCCGCATGCCATCTCCCTTGTAGCAGCGGTGCAGTGTAATTACATCTTTTCATCCCATTCGCTTAAATGGGAGTAGCAATAATTACACTGTAACACCACTACAAAGCAGGCTGTGTGCAGGTGAACATTGAAAATGACGCAGTGCTCGCACGAAAGCGGTGCCCCATTTAAAAAGCTGATCAGCAGGTGTGCCGGGAGTCAGACCATCCCTGATTTGATACTAATTAGCTATTCTGAGGATGGATCATCAATATCACGAATCCAGATAACCCCTTTAAGCTCCAGCCCAGTTACGTAAAAAGAATAATAGGTGGACCAGCACATATAACTGCATTTACAACTTACCATCCAAAGCAAAATACTGCCAGGTAGACACCAATCATTGTGGCGATGCCATGGCGGATAGAGGCATGGGCTTTTCTTGGACTCAGGTAGGTACGGAACCACACAGCAATGACAAGAGCAAAAAGCTGACACGTCACAAAGTTAACCTGAAATAAGAAAGATGTTCTGAGAGCATGGTAAAGCCATTCCATACAACGTAGCTTTAAAGGCTATGTACACCTTCGAAGGCAATTTTTTTTATGATTGCAATTTACTCATTTTGGACTAAATATCATTTTTTCAATTGGTCTTTATTAAAAATATTCAGTTGTTCTGTCACAAAGGGTTAACTGTTTGTCTAGCTGCGTGAATTGTACTTTTTACTTTAACTGGTCATCTAATAACCCTTATCTTTATTATATTAAGAGGTAAAACACTTATTTAAAGCGGCTCTGTCACCAGGATCAACCCTATTAAACCAGATATACTGTCTGGTAGGGCTCATCATGCTGATTAAAACTATACCTTTCTTTTGTTTGTATGTTAAACGGCTGCAGAGATATCTGCATTTTTATTCATATGCAGATTAAAGCACTAAGAGGTGGGGCTGAATCATCTAAGCACTGCTATGTATCACCCCCTGTGCTCTGCACCCCCCGCCCTCCCCTTAGTTGAGAGGGCAAGACATCAGGCTTAGGCTCCATTCACACGACCGTGTGTGTTTTGCGGATCCGCAAAACACGGACACCGGCAATGTGCATTCTGCATTTTGCGGACCGCACATCGCCACACTCTCATAGAAAGTGCCCTTTCTTGTCCGCTATTTTTTTGCGGAACGGAAAAGTGGACCCGGAAGTGCTAATCCGCAATTCCGGATCTGAGCGGGACATAGTGTGTCCCCATAGAAATGAATGGGTCCGCAATTCTGTTCCGCAAAATGCGGAACAGAATTGTGGACGTGTGAATGGAGCCTAAGGGAAAAGATGTGTCCTGGCTTATACATATCTACTGTATATGTGTGTATTATACATACTCTGTACTATAGCTAAACCACACTGAGATCTGCTTAGAAAGCTAATCCACATATCACTGCTTTATTCACAGGCATGGGCGTAGGAAGCCCCAAAAATCTGGGGGGACAGCCATGGGGCCCCTTATGGGGCCCAGCCTCAAGCCACACCCACATATATCTCCCCCCCCCCCCAAGTGCCAAAATCTATTCCCCCCCCCCCCTTATGGGCCAGTGGGTCTGGTTTAAAAAAAAAAAAAAACACACACACAAGACACTTATACTTACCTCCATCCATCACAGCGATGCGGTGCAGGCCTCTTCCGGTGCAGGCCTAGTGCCGGCAGCATATCAGAGGAGCAGGGAAGGGAGACGCCTCTCCCTCTTCCGCTCCGCAGCACAGCCATCTGTATCGCTGTCCTGAGGACGGAGATACAGATGACTATGGAGATGAACGTTTCCACAATGGAAGCGTTCATCTCCCTGTGCCCCGCCACCGCCGCACTCATTGTCCCGCTGCCGCTGGGGGGGATTTTAGCATAACTGTCCCCCCCCGCATTATTTCCTGGGGGGGATCCGAACCCCCCGTCCCCCCTGCTTCCTACGCCCGTGTTCACAGGCATAATATATGATCATATAGACACCAGTAGGGTTGCACCAGGTATCGAATTATCGATACCCAATCGATACTTTTGTAGTCAGATCGAATCGATACCGGGATTTGCCATTTACCGATACCGCTACTGCGCAGCCTTGTATCAGAGAACATGGCGCGCGCTCCTCTCAGCGCATTCCATGTTCTCCTCAGCAGTACAGTGCAGGAGAGAGTCTCTACCTCCCTCCCCACTGTGCTGCTGCTACCAATGACAAGAAAGAGGGGAGGGGCTGTGGCCAATGTGCCACCAATGAAGATGACTTATCCATTAATACAAATAGAGGTGGGGGGTGCCAGCTGCATAATCATAGCCGGCACCCGGCCTCTATGACAGGGCCTCTATGACAGGGCATGGCAGTTTACCCCTCAGGTGTCTTAAGTCTACAGTAACTTGTACACTGCAATCCAATAATAATGTCTTTATTTCTGCATTCTCCATCACATATACCAGCCTTTACATTTTTAAGAATCTATAAAACATTTGCATGAAACATGACTCTTGCCAGCAAACCCTTTATTTAACTGGATACATAGGAAATCATTTCTATAACACATAGGACCTGGATGAACGGAACTGGCATATGCTTGATCTTCACAACTGTGTTTTATCTTTTTACTTTCAAACGTGCAACATATTTTAAAAAAACACAGTGATTTTCCCGCTGCAAAACTTTTCCGTCCTAATATGGGGTAGTTGGCATCTAGCTTATGGGGAATTTTTGCATTCTTGTGGATCAGAAGACTAAGATTATAAATTGGATTTACAGTAATGCCTTAAAGGGAACCTGTCATCAACTTTATGCTGTCCATACTAACAGCAGCATAAAGTAGAGACAAATGAATTGATTTCAATGGTCTGTTACTTCTAAGTTACAAGTAAGTGGTTGCGGAGAACCAACATCAGAAACATTGCAGAATAGGCCTGGAAAAGAGTCAACTCTACATGAGAAGAGTCATTGTTATTCATGAATTCCTGTTCTCCCTGCCCACCTTGCTGTAATCATACTGACCCAGAGAGTAAAGTTATCATCATTATTTATGTCGCAAAATGAATGTTGCAACATTAACAACGTAAAAACGAAATTATGGTATTGCTGGTTCTTTCCCATCCCCCCATAAAGAATTAAAGTGGTATTCCCATCTTGTGAATCAGTTGTCATAAGTATCTGAATGGTGGGTTCCGACACCCAGAACCCCCGCCCATCAGCTGTTTGAGAAGGCAGCGGCACTCCTGTGAGCACAGTGGCCCTCTCTCAGCTTTTCTTAGGCCAGTGATGACACGTTCATCGCTCACGTGGCCTAGGTGTAGCTCAGCCTAATTCAAGTGAAAGGGCCTGAGCCTGATACCAAGCACAGTCGCTATACAATGTACGGGGCTGCTCGTATGCTAGGTAATAATGAAATCACAGACGTCCATGCAAGCGCCGTGGCCCAACTAGTGGCCTGAAAAAAGGTGAAGAAGCCTCGACGTCAATATCGTCAAAAGAAGCGCCAGCTCAAGTCTGCAAAAAAAGTACGAACAGTATAAGATTGAAAACGAGTGATTTGGAGCGATGAAACGAGTCAGTAGATTGGGCTCTGATGGATGCAAATGAGTCTAGAAGAAACAAGGGAAAAGGGCTTGAAGATTTAAATTGAAGGAACTGTCAAGTCCGTTACAGAAAGCCTGATTATATGGTGTTGTTTCACAGCCAAAGGCATTGGATACCTAACCAGGATCAATGGTGGTCTCAATGCTGAGCTATACGTGAGTGTCCTACAAGACACGTTACTTGGTATACTAAAGTACTATTAGTATGAAAAGGATGACATAGTGTTCCAGCAGGATAACAACCCGAAGCATACATTGAGACTGGCGAAGAAATGGTTTAATGACAATGAAGCAGAGGTGCTGGATTGGCCCTCACAGTCCCCAGACCTCAACCTAATCGAACACTTGTGGGTAGAGTTGAAAAAAAAATCTGATGGTCTATAAAATTATGGTAGTCTCACGTTTGAAGCTGTAGTGGATGGTGAGATATGGAGCCTGAAAGTCAAAAGTTCAAAACATTGTTACCCTTTTCTGAGAGTGAGAAAGAGAGAGAGAGAGAGAGAGAAACGACCAAAACTTGAAAGACTCTTGGCTGGCTACAAAAATGCGTTTACAAGCTCTGATACTTGCCAAACGGGGTGCTACTAGGTACTGACCATGCAGGGTGCCCAAACTTTTGCTTCAGGCCTTCTTCCTTTTTTGTTATTTTGAAAATGTAAAAGATAACAATAAAAAATAGTTTTTACTTAAAATACAGAAAGGAATGTGTCTTTATGTATCTATATGCCTTTTGGAGATCATTTCATCTTCACTTTGCTTAACTATTTACAGTAAAAGTAATTTTGAACAGGGGTGCCCAAACCTTTGCATGACACAACACTGTATATATATATTTCATGTATTTTATCATAGGTTAGTAAACCTTTTATGCACCTAAGCCATGTCAAGCTTATTTTATTCCCGGATCTTAGAATTCACGATAATACAGTCCCAATAGCAAAACTTAGTATGGGCGCTCCTGCCGCATGCAGTTTCCCAGTATGCCAGCATCAAACACCCCCAGGCAACATGGAACGCAAAGTGCTACTCCCCATATTTTTGACAAATTTCCCATTTTTTATTAAAAAAGTAATAAAAACTTTATCTGACTTCTACGTTGGAAAAAGTGTAACAGATGTCTCAAATATGTTGCGCGTTCTGAACACCATATTTATCAATGCATTTACACTACTGGCATACATACATTGACCAATTCTTTGTTTTCCTTCACACAATGATCCGGATTTATTAATTTAAACAACACTAATCAAAGATTCTCATTAAAACCAAATTTTATTCATTATTTACCATAAAACACATATCAAATAAATAAAAGCTACACACACTCCTCCTAAAGAAGCTGAATACGCGAAACGTGCGTCGAGGAGCGTCCGTACTCTCCCCTGCCACACTATTTTGTTAGGTAAGGTGAATAACCTCTAACCTTTGGATGTTTGGTTATTTAATGTTATGGCCTTGTAGTTAGATATTGCCGTTAGCCACGCATTGTTTTGTGGGCATTAATAGAAGGCTAACGCAGTGTTAGTCATGTATGATATATCAGATTTGTCTGAACATGAATTAACTAACCACTGTGACGTGCCTTTGTGGATTACTGCGGTGTATATATTTAGCATGGGCTACAGCATATCTGGTTGAGACCTTCACTGTCTTCATTAATGTGTATGGCTTGTAATATTGTGGGAGGGTATCGTGTACCTGTTCTTGTCCCATAGCTTTTATTTATTTGATATATGTGTTTTATGGTAAATAATGAATAAAATTTGGTTTTAATGAGAATCTTTGATTAGTGTTGTTTATGTAAGATTGGAGAGCACCTAAATCTGGTTTAGGGTGCGTTACACTCCTGTAGGGACCGTTATTGTGAGGATTTATTAATTTGGCGGAGCCTAAAGTCTGTCTAAAAACTGTAGAAATTTGGCACAGTTAGGGGTTCTCCAATTCTCCAACCAAATTTATTATCCAGCCCGAATGCAGTGAATCTGTGTAAGAACAGGGAAAGAAGTTCAGCGTCAGGCCCCCTCCCCTTGGGTCCCACAGCAGTCACGTGGTCTGCCTCCTTGGTAGGCACGGCCCTAGCTAAAATAAAATACTTGGTATTACTGGCTGTCTACAATCTGCTCTAAATGTAGTCTACATACTACAAAGCCAAATATACTTTTCAGCTTAACACTGAAGTGACAGAATGGAAAATGTTACAAAAATATTTTTTCCATTGCCGCACAGACCGGTAAAGATGTAATGCCGGTAAATGTTATAATAAAAGCTGCAGTTTAACCAAAAGTCCAATAATTATAGTCTCTTTGGTTGTACAATTCTAGGAGCTGGCAGTTTGTAGCTCTAATTATTCTGAAAAAGGAATCACCTTGTTGGTTTGGGCTACGTTCTACAAGCTTGGCAGATGTCTACAGATCTCCCTCCAAGAAATACAGAATGATTCTGCTTAGCCCACTCTCTAATATCGACTAGTCATCTTTGTCAATCCTCAGCCTCCCAAATGCTTGGCAGATGGCAAGCCACATACACGTCCTTCCTCGCTGAAGTGGATGATGAAAGCAGGTTGGCTGTTTCCTCTTGGTAGTTTGTGGTCAGCAACAGTCAGCAGCACATAAAGTTCAATTTAGTTCCTCCCTTATATGAAATAAAGACATGAAGATGAAGTTCAATTTGATCGACTCATTCACTCATCTTCTCCAAACCTCATGTGCTATGTAGGTTAACTCTTTAAGCACACAACAATCAGTGGGACTTTTTTTTTTTTTAAATAACATCATCTGTTAAAAACACATTAACACACAGCAATTTGGGACTACTGCTGGCCACGCACATTAGATTACTGCAAGCTCAACCCACCAATTTCCACGGTACTGGACAACAATGTGTACCACCTGATTCTTTCTTGACAGCAGATGTTGGGGGAAGAGAATGCCTGGTCAATGGCGTTTCAACAAGACCAAACCTTTGGTTGTCTGGGACATAACCTGCCGCCAGTGGTGTCAGGCATCGGCCTATACCCCTGCCCCCATTCAAAAGTAAAAGAGCCTTCCCACTTTGACAGAAACCGACCAGGTGCAGAGAAATGGCCATTGAGAATAGCAGGGATTCTGCCTATGATCTTTATCCCACCAAAATCAATCTCTCGCAAATACGTTAAATCCCTAATTACTATGAATTGTTGAGGGGTCTGTTCAGGGTGGATTTGATTTAAATCAAACTGATTTAAATCACGATTTAGATCACTAGTCAGTAAGGCTTGATTTAAATCACAGTTTTCTACATAAAGACTAATTCTTGCTGGTATAACTTATAATATAAAATAAAACATTGTGAATGGATTAATGGAATTTATTCACGGTACCCAAAAAATTTAACATATACAGCCTTATTCTACATAATTAAAAAAACGAATCTTTATTTCATAATGGAATAACCTTTGGATGGTAATCTATTTTCCTAAATATATATAAGGTTAGAGGGGATGCTAAAAGAACAAAAAAAAGTTTTATTCAAAATGCACAATTTAGGAGTAAGTGAGTAAAAGAAATGTCCACTATAGTACAGCCACATGTGCAGCGACAGATCGGCACTTGAGAAAAAGCAGGTCCACGCACAGCGGACATATGTGGGCTAAAGGCAATCTGTGAATGCCCCTGATACGTCCAGCAGAACAGCGTATGGTGCGGCAAAACGGGGACAGCTGATATAAACCTGCTGTCAGCCCCTGTACTATATTAGAAAATGGCAAGGTGCCTCAGGGATCGCTGCCAGGCAGATTAGTGATCACTAGCAATCTGCCAATGTGCAGAGAGGGATAGTGCTACCTGAGAGTCACCCCTTATACGTGACCTCCACAAAAATGTTTGAGTGCACTAATCCCTAATGATCACACAACTGACAAATGGAGCCCTGCAGGACCTACATAAGTCTGCCTAACCAGACTGGCCATTATAGTGTCGGAGCGCTGCCCCTGTATGAGAGGGGTAGCGCATATTTATCGCCTACATTTACCTTTATCCATGCCATATAATAAGAGGGCTCCTGAGGAGGCATCAATCAGATGAAGAAACGCGTAGAGTCCATTGTATTAGCGAGCTAGGCATCTATAGGTTATCGAGTTAGGCAGACTTATGTAGGTCCTGCAGGGCTCCATTTGTCAGGGAAAACTTCTTCAAAATATAGGATTTTACAAATGTTACTGTACAAAGAACATGAGCAGTCAACACCTTAGCCGTCTTCCATTTTTCTCCTCTTGCTCCTCACTGACTTGTCTCAGCACTCCCAGTTATGGTAAGGGTACTCACTTTAGAGATTATAAAACTGCCATGCAGATCACCTCAATGAGAATGTGATCTCATGATTCAGTAGAAGCACTGCGGCTCAGCTCAAATAGTGACTACCTGATGGCTGTAGGTTTGGCATCTCCAACCCCTGGCGATCAACTGTTGTCACCATGTATTATGGCTATACATTACATTCTAACCATTCAAATGGCTGTCCGTGTAATGAATGGATTCCCCAGGCCCACCTGAATACTTAAAAATGGTACATAACAGAGTAACCCCCTGCTATGACATCTAAATGCCCTGGAGGGGTTGTGATTGTGAGACACCCCCTTTAAATATGTAGAAATAGAGAAGAAAAGGCAGAAAAAAAAGTTGTGTTCACTGCTCATATTAATAGTCAAGGTGGCCATGTAACCTCAGGATCCTAGCACCCATAGCTTTTTTATCATGCATGAGTCTCAGTCAGCATCCAAAATTAGGCTGTCCTCTCCTTGACTTACAAAACCTGTTCTTCAAGTACAGAGTAAGAATCCACCTTATCAACAAATAGGACGACATTCCAGACAACTAAATTCTTGACAAATACAGATGGGGTCCCCTCAAACACACACTCGTATATTTGTATACAACCATGATGAGGACCAACTTAGTAGCAGCTTAGGGGTTGTCCAGGATTAGAAAAACATGACCACTTTCTTTCAGAAACAGACCCACACCAGTCCATAGGTTGCGTTTGGGACTGCATCTCAGCGCCATTGAAGTGAATGGGGCTGAGCTGAAAAACCAAATACAACCTATGGACAGGTGTGGGGCTGTTTTTGGAAGAAAGCAGCTATGTTTTTCTAAGCGTGAACAACTTCTTTAAGGTACTTCATGAGAAAAAGGTGGAAAGGTGGCATCAGTAGTTTCCCTTACTCTATTGCATTGATACTTGATCCAGAGTGGGGGGCATGTCCGGAAACTGAGCTGTGAGGATGTGCTTTAGCACAGCTCCACCAAAGATCACCTAATCCATCGACATCTATACTCTAATACTGCTTTTAACAGCACCACTCCGCCCCAGAACTGCTGGAAATACTACCAGCTACATTTTGAGGCGTCTATTGAAAGTCCGGACCTTCCAGACCCGAAAATACAATCAGGGCCTACAGACCGCATAAAGCCGCGGACTAACGTTAGGGCGTGCGCCCAGCCCAAAGCGGCTCGGAATACCTGTACGGCCGCTCATCCCGCCTCAAAAGACCCCACAAATCACTCTGGGAGGCGGACAGAGGAAAAGTCACCAGCTTAGAGACAAACTGCAGCTTTGGGCTATCGCAAGAATAAAACCCAGAAACACAGAGGAGACACCATTTGCCCTAAGGTGACACATGAACATTGCAGAGACCAGGCCGTCACACCAACTATTGAACTGAACCGCCACCCTCTAGGTCCCTCTTGAAGAGGACTTTCACTAAGATTTAGGTAGAGAAATACTTACACTACCTTCCTGGGTGGCCCCCGCTGACATCCAGGCAACATTTTTTTTTTTTCAAAATAACCTCCCATTCGTGCGCTTCGGTCCCCGTTAGTTTTACATGCGGTGACTTCTTGTACTAGACGGAGACTTGTCTTTTGCCTGGGGAGTAGTTTTCCTCTCCCTGGCTGCGAGGCGAGCACTATGATTGGGCTGCACTCCCAATCTCCCCAGGCAAAAGACAAGTCCCCGCCTCATACAAGAAATCACTGCATGCGAAAACTAACGGAGACCAGAGTGCACGAACGGGGGGTTATTTTGAAAAGAAAAATGTTGCCTGGACGTCAGTGGGGCCACCCAGGAAGGTAGTGTACGTATTTCACTACCTAAATCTTAGTGAAAGGTCCTCTTTAAAGACCAATTGTAAACCTGCCGAAACAACCTTGCGGTTTACCTGCTCCGTGAAGAGGCCGCCTTTCCTGACAAGAGATACGTGGACTCAACGACAGCACACACCAGCTAAGTGAGTAGCCCATCAACTCACACACAAACCCCCGGGCTAAGGGGATCATGGACCTGTACTTGGTGGATATCAGTCCACTGAGCCAATCCTCCACAATCTTACTTGACTGCCATCCCCCCTTATAACATATACCCTTACCCTCCATACTGCTATATAAGATCCTCTATAGGACCAACAAGGCCCAACCAAATTTTTCAGGACCATGCCTGCCAACAAAGGTCTTCTTCTCTGTTCAAGACTGACTTAAAGGGCCTATGCCCAAATTTTTCAGACCGCATGGTCCACTATATAAAATCCTATATAGGACTAGCGGGACTCAGACGAAGTTTTTCTGGACCTTGCCTTGTAAACGAGATCTGCTTCTTTGATTAGACTGTCTTAAAAGGCCATTGACCCAATTTTTCAGGCCGTACTGTCGACCGCTTTCCTTTTCAATGTAACCTAATACCCTACTACTCTTTATCTACTACTATGTGAAGCGCTAAAAAACAGTGGATGTGAGAACTGTACCTTCCACAGTTTTTCACCACTAATCTAAACCTGAACATGCGTTAGTACACGCTATTCACAGAGGGGGTGGATTTCAGCTTCAGCAGAGACCCAAGATCGGCAGATACAAAAGCTTAAGCCAAGACTCCCAAAAACCTTCAAGGAGCTCTTCTCTCTCACAATCCGACTTAGATAATAAATACGTGATGAAGAAAAAGTACAAATGGGAGCTCCGGCCTCAACGCCTAAAGGATCATCACAACGCCAGACACTCACGCAAAGTGAAAAAGACAGTGATGAAGAGGACCATACAGATATCTGCTTCGGATCTCCCTATATCCAGATCATTTATCTCCCAGGCCCAATCAAAGGCACTCAATCCAGTCTTAGAGGAATTGTCAGAAATCAAACGGGAGATGCGACAAATTGGCCAGAGACTGGTAACCTTTTAATCCAGTCAGCTTTGATGGGATATACAAAACAGACCACCAGTACACTTGCCATATATCAACAGCTCATCAATTATATCTGTACGATTACACTGAAGACCAACACAACAGAGGCAGACGAAACAACATTCGCCTAAGAGGGATCCCAGAATCAGTAGCCCCAGAGGCAATACCCAAAGCTGTCTCTGAAAACTGTCAAATGTTACTGGGTGCTTCACGCCCCAAACCGAAACCCAGCAACCCACCAAGAGATATAATATGCAAACTCCTCAATTTCGCACAGAAAAGAACAGGTCATGAAAAATGCCAGAGAACATAAGACGACTGAATACGAGGGATCGCCTATTCTCCTATTTCAAGATCTTGCCGCTGTAACTTCAAACAGGAGACGCATTCTCAAACCTCTGACAGACTATCTGAGACACAAACACACCGCCTTCCGTTGGCTATTTCCATTTGGGATGCTGATAACTTGGAAGGACAAGAATTACGTAATTAGATCTCCAAATGACCTTCCGAAGGGTTTTCGCAGCCCTGAAAATAGAGGATGTGGACATTCCAGATTGGTCAGCCACCAATGATGTATGCATCCCCCAGAAATCGCTCCATCAACACCTTGGGAGACGATGTTGTCCGCTAAAGCACAAAGGAGCAAGAAGAAACAGGGCAGACTGACCCCCACGCCGTATTATCACAGAAGATGACTGAGGTCCTCAGTGTTCCATGAGCTTTTTGTGACCATGGTATTGGTAGACCTCTAGTGTTATCAGTGTGGCAATTTTCACTCTTTGACAGACTTGGGGATGCCTGTGCCCTCCCAGTTACCTTTAGATTATACACCATCATTCAACTTATTCTTGGTCTTAGCTGGGGGTCTCTCAAGTATTAGCTCATTATTCAGTCTTTGATTTCCCTTTGACTCTCAGTAGTCCTGTCAGCAATACTGATACATTGGTAAAAGTTTGTGTATATATACCACCCCTTCATAATATATGTTCTCCAAGATGCCACCTGAGATGTCAGTAGGTGGCCAACTTCTGGCCTCGGTCAGAGGGTTAGACCAAATCTGGTCTTATGTAGGGTTATCTAAACTCCCTATGGTTCTTCTCATTTGGAGTATTGTTTTCATTAATGTTTTCATTAATGTTTTTCTTTGTTCTTATACCATGTGTTATAGATCTTCCCCACCCCCTCTTTCTTTTCCCTGTTTCCCTCGGCGACCGTCCACCAGATCTACCATATCAGATCACCTCAGAAAAGGGTATGTACATGGCTCGCTTTACACACAGAACACCTCCCCATGGCTGATCTCAGAATAGTAACATATAATGTACGAGCCTTTAAGACCCCTGCAAAGAGAGCCCAAATCCTCCAACACTTCCATAAGGAAAGAGTCCACGTAATATTCACCTGGAAAACATATTTCAATCATAATAATCTTTCAAGATCATACTATAACTTATGGTTTCATAGCTCCTCGGAACACTCAAACAGGTTGGGTGTGAGTATAGGAATCCACAAACACTTCAATTTCTCGCTTATCGACCAGAAAGCAGACAGAACAGGACGATTCCTTTTTGTCAATCTCTATGCGCCTAACACTGCACATAGACAGTGGTACATGGAAGTGTGGCAACAGTTTGAGGAATTCAGAGAAGGACTATTCAAAAAGATGATAAATCAATTAGAAAAGATCACACCAGCATAGCAGCGGCTTTTCAAAACTTCTACTCCAATCTCTGTAATAAAACCAAGTTAATATAACTAGTTAACAAAAACTTTTTTGAAGAATTTGCACCTCCCAACTATAACTACAGAACAAGCTCTAAGTCTATGCGAACCCAGCTTAAGCGAATTATCGAAAACACTGAAACAAATAGCTAAAGGGAAGTCCCCAGGCCCTGGCGGTTTTCCTATGCTATACTACAAAACTTTTAAAGACACCCTTATTCCACCTATGTGCTAGGCCTTTAATCCCACAAACCCTTAATGCCCCTATTACCTTGATTTATAAACCCCAAAAAGACCCAACCTTATGTTCCAGCTACAGACCTATTTCTTTGTTGAACTTGTACCTAAAAATCTCTGCCAGAATACTGTCCTTGAGAATGAAACCCCTACTAAAGGATTTGATAGATCCTGACCAGACAGGATTTATACCTGGCCGAGAAGGAAAAGATAACACATATAAAATACTAAACTCCATTGCTTTAATGAAAAAAAGAAACCAATCCATGGTTATCTTAGGAACGGATGCTGAAAAGGTCTTCGATAGAGTGGCTTGGCCTTTCATTCGGTGCACTCTGTCTAGAATGGGCTTCCATCCTTCCTTAATTGAAGCAATATTTACCATGTATGAATCCCCTAAGGCTTACATTAAGGTAAATTACCAAATTTCCCAGGCGGTAAATATAAATAATGGGACCAGACAAGGCTGCCCCTTATCTCCTATCTTATTCATACTCACAGTAGAACCTCTATTACAGCACATTAGACAATCCCAGAAGATAAGAGGCCTGATTTGCAGAGATTTGGAGGTCAAACAAGCTGCCTATGCAGATGACCTGTTACTGATGGGGTCTCAAACCCTTCACAAGATTTCCCAGCCATTATTGAAACCTTTGATTCCTTCGGATATCTTTCCAACTTTAAGATTAATATATCTAAATCCCAAGCCATGGGAATAAACATACCATCCATAAAATCAGGAGAGCTGCAATTGAACTCACCTTTTGAATGGACTACCACATCGCTCAAGTTTCTGGGAATTAATATCTCCCCAGAACCCAATAACCTATACGCCCTCAACTATCTTCCTTTATTGAAATCCATACCAGAGATACTTAGTTCATGGTCTCCAACATTTATTTTGTGGCTGGGATGCAGAAACATATTTAATGCATTAGTTGTTGTGAAAGTTATGTATTTACTACAAGTACTACCTATAAAACTCCCCGCAGCTTTTTTGATTCTTTCCGAAAACTCTGCTCCTCTTACGTGTGGGTAAATAAGAAACCTAGGATTTCTAATAAGATTCTCCTTCTCCTATTTCATAAGGGGGCGCTTGGTTTAGCATCGAGGGAACCCCCTCGGACACCGCCATACTACCGATCGTGAACTGATCTCCCGAGAAGCGCTTCTCCGTTTGACCAGGTAATCGGCTTCCTTGGACTTCCTCTATCTGATCACGTGGGACGCACTACATCGCCGGGAATATTGCTGCAGCATACACATCCCACCTTGATCCAAACTTACACGCTCTTGTGAGGCGCCGCATTGGAAACCGTGCCGGATACCACTGCTGATATCTACTACATCCATCAGAGGTAACTGCCCACCCGACCGCAAAGGTAAGCAGTGAACAACGTGTTCTCAAGAGGTGGGACGCCACAGTGAACTACCGCGATGCCTGGGTAAGTGGATCAAAGACCCTCTATTTTGAGCTAATATAGTACTGAGATAGCTCTTGCAGTGATCCCCCCAAAACAGGGGAATAATTCACCAGTGGATCACACACAGTCTCCACTGAATTTTGAATAAGGAAAGTGTGACATCGATCCTTATAATCAGAAACTTTGCAATATATGACCTGGAACCTTCAAGTAGTCAGACGGACTATTGTTAAACATATATTCGACACAAAAGTTACGCCACGGATTAAGCACTGAGACTGATTTACTACATCTCTAATTACTGCTATCTAGCAGGGGACATCATTCTACTACAAAAGTAGTATTTTATTTTATATATGATCTTTTTATCCATAATTATTGTTTTTTCATTACTTCTTTTGCAATGCGATTTTGCTTTTTTACTTTATTGATTTATTTTTGTTATTATTATTGTTATTAGATACTTATTAAATATTTATTTTTAATATTGGCCACAATTCTCTGGTTATACCCTTGCTCTCCGCGTACATTCCAGGCTGAGTGTGCCGGTTATTCCTGATTGAATTTTCTTGCCTATTACTCTGGCTGGGTACCAGATATCTAACCAGAGCACCCATTATCCATTTCACCTGTGGGTTGAGCAGTCTTCTATTTAATTCTAAGATATTATAAGGCTATCCACCTTAATAGAGTGATTGATTGGATAAGAAATAATGAAATAAAGAAATAATGCGGGGGGACAGGTATGGTGAAATCCCCCCCCAGCGGCAGCGGGACAATGTGTGTGGCAGCGGCGGCGGGGCACTGAGATGAGTGCTTGTGGAAGCGCTCGGTTCATCTCCATAGTGATCTGTTTGTATCGCCGTCCTCAGGACAGCAATGCAAACAGAACGCTGTGCGGAGGAGCAGGAGAGAGGTGTGTCCCTTTCCTGTTCCTCTGATAGGCTGCCGGTCCGCCATACAGCGCGGGATACTGGTCGGAAGAGACCTGCATCGCATCGCTTGGCAGAGGTAAGTATAAGTGTTAATTTTTTTTAATACAATACTTTTACTGGAACATGATTGGGGGGGCCGGGCCCTGTTATTACTGGCACATTATGGGGTGGGGCCCTGGTATTACTGGCACATTATGGGGGGGGGCCCTAATATTACTGGCACATGATTGGAGGGGGGGGGGCGTTATTACTGGCACGTGATTTGGGGGCCCTGTTATTACTGGCACATGATTGGGGGGCTGTTATTACTGGCTGATCAGAGGCGCTGGGGGGGCTGATGAGAGGCACTGGGGGCTGCTGGAGAGGCACTGGGGGCTGATATGAGGCATGGGACTCTTATCTGAGGTTTGATTGGGGGTCATTCATATTGGGGTCTGAGATGAGGTGTAATCTGAGGTCTTATTAACATTGGGGATCTTATTAGGACTGTTAGCTGAGGTCTGATTAACATTGGGGGTCTGACCTGAGGTGTAATGAAAAATATATTTTTCTTATTGTGCCCACTTCCAGCCCGGAGCCCAGCTGCCCAGAGCACTGATCCGGAGCAGCTTGGAGAAAAAGGCCTCACAGTCTCCCACACTCCTTCTGCCCGGCCAAGCCAGCACCCCTGAGGCCAAGCCAGCCAGCACCCCTGAGGCCAAGCCAGCCAGCACCCCTGAGGCCAAGCCATCCAGCACCCCTGAGGCACCCCTGAGGCCAAGCCATCCAGCACCCCTGAGGCCAAGCCAGCCAGCACCCCTGAGGCCAAGCCAACCAGCACCCCTGAGGCCAAGCCAACCAGCACCCCTGAGGCCAAGCCAGCCAGCACCCCTGAGGCCAAGCCAGCCAGCACCCCTGAGGCCAAGCCAGCCAGCACCCCTGAGGCCAAGCCAGCCAGCACCCCTGAGGCCAAGGCATCCAGCACCCCTGAGACCAAGCCAGCCAGCACCCCTGAGGCCAAGCCAGCCAGCACCCCTGAGGCCAAGCCAGCCAGCACCCCTGAGGCCAAGCCAGCCAGCACCCCTGAGGCCAAGCCAACCAGCACCCCTGAGGCCAAGCCAACCAGCACACCTGAGTCTTCAGAACTGTAAGTAAATTATATATAAGATATTTTTCACACACACACACACACACACTTAAAATTTAAGAATATAAACAACTCGCAGTTTACTGAATAAGAATATCCCGGCGAGCAAAAATGCTGTCCCCCACAGATTTTTGGGTGTTCCTACACCCATGCCCATAGAAGTGAATGGGGCTGCGGGAAAATCGCAAGCATCCGCAAGCAAGTGCGGAAGCGGTGCGATTTTCCCGCATGGTTGCTAGGAGACTATCGGGATGGGGACCCGATCTTTATTATTTTCCCTTATAACATGGTTATAAGGGAAAATAATAGCAATTTAAATACAGAATGCTAAGTAAAATGGGTGATTGAGGGTTAAAAATAAAAACAAAAGTAACTCACCTCCTTCAATTGAGCGTGTAGCTGCCGGTCTCCTGTTCTGTCTTCAGCTGGGGGGGTAAAGGACCTTCCGTGACATCACTGGGTCACATGGTCCAATCACATGCTTCCATAACCATTGTCCGGCTTCGGGTCTGGGTACCAAACATGCCGATTTTTCTCATGCGCGTGCAAAACGCATTACAACTGTTTGCACATGCGCAGAAAAATCACGCATTTTCCCGCAACGCACCCGCCTCTTATCCAGGCGTCAAACATGAAGCCCGTGTGAATGAAGCCTTAGACCCATTTGTTGGAAGGCACTGCAGTGAGTAACTGGCTTTCTCCTTTGAGTGTCCTCTATGTTAACCCTATAGAGGTACTTTCACATGTGCCGTACCAATACTGCTGCAGCAGGAAGCCATAAAGTGACCCGTAGTAAAATGAATACAAATTCATGTGGTTTAGGCCTCATGTACACGACCAAGCTCGGGCGCGGACCCATTCACTTCAATGGGGCTGCAAAAGATGCGGACAGCACTCCATGTGCTGTCCGCATCAGTTGCTCCGTTCCGTGGCCCCGGTTTGCGGACCGCAAAAAAAAAAAAAAAGGATGACATTCCGTATTGCATCCGTTTTTTTTTTGCGGATCAGTTATTTTTGCGGATCCATTGTAATAATGCCTATCCTTGTTCGCAAACTAGAAAAAATATGACATGCTCTATTTTTTTGCGGAATGGAAAAACGGACATACTGAAACGGAATGCACACGGAGTACCTTCTGTTTTTTTTTGCGGACCCATTGAAATGAATGGTTCCGCATATGGTCCACAAAAGAACGGAACGGACACGGTAAGAAAATACGTTCGTGTGCGTGGAGCCTTACTAAGTTAAAGTTTAAAGAAAATGTTTTTACGACTGCTTATATGGAACAGACTTGCTGTAGCGCGATTTCTTTACATGCAGGTTTCTAATACCGCATCCTCTGCACTGAAGGCTGTGGAGAAAAGCGTAGCAGAGACAGAAGAAGTGCACAGAGTCATGCTGAGCGGAAATACTTTCTGGCAGGAATGGACGGTCAGGCTGGAGTGTGACTAACATCTATACACAGCGTGAGCCGCTCTCGGACTGTATACAGAACGCCTTCCATCTACATTCCTGGAGTCAGTGCTGGCCAGGTGCGGGATAAGAAAGGTTTCTCTCTATTCCTAGGGCTAGGTGGTGCCAGCGCGGCACAGGCACCCACTGCTACAGGCAGAGGACTGACTGCAGATCCCACTACTCAGCTTCTGAACATCTGCTGTAAAATAAGTATTTCATCATAAGGAGAAATTTACAGGAGAATTTAATAACAAATACCAGTTTGTTCTCTCAAAAAAGGAACTAAACTTCTCTGAACTTTGGAAGCAAAAGAAGGAAGTGTGTTCATAATATGGTGCTGACCGTACCCCTCCTTACCGACTGCTCCGCTCACCTCACCCCCTCCTTACTGACTGCTCCCCTCACCCCATCCTTACTGACTGCTCCCTCACCTCACCCCCTCCTTACTGACTGCTCCCCTCACCCCATCCTTACTGACTGCTCCCCTCACCCCATCCTTACTGACTGCTCCCCTTCCCCCCTCCTTACCAACTGCTCCGCTTACCTCACCCCCTCCTTACTGACTGCTTCCCTCACCCCTCCTTACTGACTGCTTCCCTCACCCCATCCTTACTGACTGCTCCCCTCCTCTCACCCCCTCCTTACTGACTGATCCCCTCACGCCCTCCTTTCTGACTGCTCCCCTCCCCTCACCCCCTCCTTACCAACTGCTCCGCTCACCTCACCCCCTCCTTACTGACTGCTTCCCTCACCCCCTCCTTACCGACTGCTCCGCTCACCTCACCCCCTCCTTACTGACTGCTCCCCTCACCCCTCCTTACTGACTGCTTCCCTCACTCCATCCTTACTGACTGCTCCCCTCCTCTCACCGCCTCTTTACTGACTGATCCCCTCACCCCCTCCTTTCTGACTGCTCCCCTCCCCTCACCCCCTCCTCACTGACTGCTCCCCTCACCTCACCCCCTCCTCACTGACTGCTCCCCTCACCTCTCCCCCTCCTTTCTGACTGCTTCCCTCACCCCCTCCTTACTGACTGCTCCCCTCACCCCATCCTTACTGACTGCTCCCCTCCCCCCATCCTTACTGACTGCTCACCTCCCCTCACCCCCTCCTTACCGACTGCTCCGCTCACCTCACCCCCTCCTTACCGACTGCTCCGCTCACCTCACCCCCTCCTTACTGACTGCTCCCCTGACCCCATCCTTACTGACTGCTCCCCTCCCCCCTCCTTACCAACTGCTCCGCTCACCTCACCCCCTCCTTACTGACTGCTTCCCTCACCCCTCCTTACTGACTGCTTCCCTCACCCCATCCTTACTGACTGCTCCCCTCACCCCCTCCTTACTGACTGCTCCCCTCCCCTCACCCCCTCCTTACTGACTGATCCCCTCACACCCTCCTTTCTGACTGCCCTCCCTCATCCCCTCCTTACCAACTGCTCCGCTCACCTCACCCCCTCCTTACTGACTGCTTCCCTCACCCCCTCCTTACCGACTGCTCCGCTCACCTCACCCCCTCCTTACTGACTGCTCCCCTCACCCCTCCTTACTGACTGCTTCCCTCACTCCATCCTTACTGACTGCTCCCCTCCTCTCACCGCCTCCTTACTGACTGATCCCCTCACCCCCTCCTTTCTGACTGCTCCCCTCCCCTCACCCCCTCCTCACTGACTGCTCCCCTCACCTCACCCCCTCCTCGCTGACTGCTCCCCTCACCTCTCCTGCTCCTTTCTGACTGCTTCCCTCACCACCCCCTCCTTACTGACTGCTCCCCTCACCCCCTCCTTACTGACTGCTCCCCTCACCCCCTCCTTACTGACTGCTCCCACTCACCCCCTCCTTGCTGACTGCTCCCCTCACCTAAACCCCCTCGTTACCGACTGCTCACCTCATCCCCTCCTTACTGACTGCTCACCTCATCCCCTCCTTACTGACTGCTCACCTCACCCCCTCCTTACTGAATGCTCCCCTCACCTCCTCCTTACTAAGTGCCCCCATCAGACCCTCCTTACTGACTGCTCACCTCACCCCCTCCTTACTGACTGCTGCCATACTCATGAGTGACAGTCATGTCATCTGGATATATGCACCGGCACTCGCTGGGATTGATGCAATATTTTTTTTCTTCCTGTATGTGACTAGAATAAAAGAAAAGAATATTGCATCCAGCCCAGCAAGTGCCGGTCTCTTCTGTAACTGTATTCATAGGACGCTGACCCTAGACGCGCGCACCGCACGCTACACTACGGAGTGCCGGCTGTTTCATCCCATCTGGATATAAGCAGTGATATAAAGTGGCTGAGCAGAATACTGATCTCCTTAAAGCCTCATGCACGCGGCCATTGTGCGGCCGTTCTGTGCATTGGGGACTGCAATTTGCGGTCCCCAATGCACGGGCAACGTCCATGCGACGGATCAAGATCCATTCAAGGTGAAAGCGTCCGTGATCCGCCCGCACTGCAACAAAATAGAACATGTATTTTTTTGGGGTGCGGAGGCACGGACAGACACACCATGGAAGCACTCCATGATGCTTTCGTGCCTCCGTTCCGCACCGCAGCTCTGGATTGCGGACCCACTCAAGTGAATGGGTCCGCATCTGTGATTCAGGGAGCACATGAGCGGTGCCCGCATATTGCAGACCCGCTGTTCGCGGGCCGCAATACGGCCATGGCCGGGCCACAGCCATTTTCATAAGGCCTAAGGGCTCTTTCACACTGGCGTTTTTCTTTTCCGTCCTAGAGTTCCGTCGTCGGGGCTCTAAGACGGAAAAAGACTGATCAGGATTATCCCAATGCATTCTGAATGGAGAGAAATCCGTTCAGGATGCATCAGGATGTCTTCAGTTCAGTATTGTAACGTTTTTTGAACATTGACAAAATCACAGCATGCTGCAGATTTGTCTCCGCCCAAAAATCCGGAAGACATGCCGTAACGCCGGATCCGGAATTAATGCCCATTGAAGTGTATTAATCCGGATCCGGAATTAAGCTAAACGTCATTTCGGTGCATCGCCGGATCCGACGTTTAGCTCTGCGTATGCGCAGCAGCAGTTTCGATCGGGGCCCCAGTGTAAGCTGGGGCTCCAATGGGTTACCATGGCAGCCAGGATGCTACTGAAGTCCTGGTTGCCATGGTAAGTACTCCGCAGCAGTGTACTTACCTGCGCTGCATCCTCCGGGCGCTCCTTCATGACATCACAGGTCCGGGCGGCACATCGATCTATGCGCCGCAGGGACCTGTGACGTCATAAAGGAGCGTCCGGCGGCCGCAGCGCAGGTAAGTACACTGCTGCGGAGTACCATGGCAGCCAGGACTTCAGTAGCATCCTGGCTGCCATGGTAACCTGAAAGCATTTCGAAGACTGATCAGGATCCTGATCAGTCTTCAAATGCTTTCAGGCGACTTGCGTTCTGACGGATCCGGCGGGACGGAAGTGCCCGCTGTATCCTCAGAACGCAAGTGTGAAAGAGGCCTAAGACAGATGATCAATATCTGATCGGGGGGGGAGTGTGTGACTCCTGACAACCAATCAGCTTTTGGAAGGCACGGTAGAGCTCCAGCAATTGCTACAGCCTCCTATTCCTCGGCCTGCGATGTCATTTCCATCCGTCACATGGGAGTGATTGGCAACACCAAGCGCAATCGCTATACAGTATACCGAGCGGTGCTCAGTGTATCATGAAGAGGCCGCAGCCCTTGTCCGGGGTCTGTTTCACACTTGCATTCTAGTATTCTGGTTTTGAGATCCGGCAGAGAACCTCATACCGGGCCAAAACGGTTCCCTATTGTCCCCACAGCAAAATCAATGTCGGATCCTTCACCCATTGACTTACAATGACTTTAGTGCCGGATCCGGTTTTCTCCGTATCAATATAACACAACAGCATCCTAACGGAACATCCTCTGCCGCATGTCAAAATCGGACACCAAAACGCAAGTGTGAAACAGGCCTTAGTCATCAATATGATTTCCCAGATCTAACATGATGGTGAGCAGCACTGGGGACGGTGATACTACTGGTTCATAGCTACAACATATTCTGTAGCGCTGGACGCAGAATGTCACCCTTCACCCTAGTCCCTGTCCTCTGAAGGAAACCTCTCAGTATGTCCATGGGGTATGAGAAGAAACTGGTACAGCTGGAAAAAAACAACAACTTAGGGCTCACGCACACGGCCGTAGCCATTTTTGCGGATCTGCAAAACACGGACACCAGCAAAATGCGGAACGGAATATCCTGCCCATAACAGAACAGTCCTACCCTTGTCCATAATGTGCACATGAATAGGACATATTCTATTTTTTTGCGCGGCCACAGAACAGACATACTGATGCGGACAGCACGCGGCGCGCTGTCCACATCCTTTGCGGCCCCATTAAAGTGAATGGATCCACATCCAACCCGCAAATAAATGCAGATCAGATACGGATCAAAAATAGATAAAACATTGCCTTGGGTCAGATTTGAACCCAGGACCCAAGGACAACAGTTCTCCTCGGGCTTCAATGGTCTGTATCGGCCTACAAAAGTAGGAGGCGGTTTATAATGTTTTCTTTTTTTATCCTAATTGATTCCAATGGGTAAAAAAGGGAAAAGTTTACAATTGTAGTTATCCACTGGCACTTACAATCCCCTGTTTGAACAGGCACCTACAATCCGCTGCGTGAACAGGCACCTACAATCCCCTGTGTGAACAGGCACTTACAATCCCCAGTGTGAACAGGCACTTACAATCCCCTGTGTGAACAGGCACTTACAATCCCCTGTGTGAACAGGCACTTACAATCCCCTGTGTGAACAGGCACTTACAATCCCCTGTGTGAACAGGCACTTACAATCCCCTGTGTGAACAGGCACTTACAATCCCCTGTGAACAATTCGCTGTGTGAACTGATACTTAAAGGGCTATCTATAGAAAGCTGATGTCAGAAAGGATAAAATATAATAAAATTCTCCATATCGTTATCTTTCGGCAGCTCGCACGGCTTTACTTTTTAGGTACCCCGCCGGCATGTTGTCCGTAGTGACATCACTACAGTGGGCACATGGGTGGCAGCAGTGGGTGGCACTCGAGCATATTGAGGAATTACTTTTGCATCTTACTGCTTCCCATCAGTTTCATATAGATGGAAAAGCTGGAGACTGGTGTCCAGGAAAGAGAGCAGAAATACCATACTACATGTCACTGGTGAGTGAAGAAGAACGAGGGCAGGAGTAGCAGAGCGCAGTCGGTAACAAGCTCCTCTCACCTGCTCCAGGGGCATGTGCAGGGCATCGCTGAGCGGCTGCAGGACGGTGGAGCCTGTGGTCCGGGAATACCTGTTGCCAGGAGTCTCCATCACTTCCTCAGCACCGCCGTGCCTCACCCTGACAGGAGAGCGGGCACCCGGGACATGTGTACACACCACACACCCAGGAAACCAAACAGCCCGTATCTGTGGCAGCGGCGAGGCCTCGCCCACCCGCCGTGGACCAATCGCAAGTAGCTCGTGCGGCCCGGGTGGGGCAGCTCACACCCGGCGCCCTCCGACCTCTCCCCGGGGCTTGCTAAACCGGGTGAGTGAGTCATTCCGCAAATGACTGGATTTTGTGATGAGGAAGGGGTGTGTGGAGAACACAGCGCCCGGGGGGTCCTCTGCAGTGACATCAGTCCTCCGTCACCCCCTGATGTATTAGAGGCCCCCAGAAGGGACGTCCCTCCGGTGCCCCCAGTAGTTGTGCCCCCTTATAGTAATCCCTGGCCCAGTTACCCCGATGAGTGGTGCACACCCTGCTCTCCTCAGCAGCAGGCGCCATCTCAACCTTCATGGCTTATTGCCATGCCTCCCAAGTGTCCCCTGGAAAATAAATGTGCATTATTAAATGTACTAAATAGGTTTTTTTTCCACTAAACTATCTGTATGGTTTCTACCTGTATATTAGACCTCAACTCATTATTTGGTGCAAATTGGACAGTAAAATTGATAATCAGATTATTTATATACTAATATTTTAAGCAATATTAAAGTGCAAGAAGAAAACTGTCCCAGGGGCTGCACATGCTGTAAAAAAAAGAAAGAATTAATGCTCACCTCACCGAATCCCCAACTGCTGCAGTTCTGGGGGCGTCACCTCACAAATGGCTGTGAATGGTGCCCAGTCAGGGTGGAAGCAGTGACCCGCCTCAGCTAGCAGTTTCATCTTTCACAAAATGAGCTGTGACTATACTTTCTGATATGTATTGCTGGGGCAACAGCCAACATCTCAGAGGCCCGAACTCAGCACAGCAGCCGCTTCTTTTTCCACTGATCCCCGCCTCCAACACCCACATGCCTAATCCTGCCCCCACACAGTAAGAATAGCCCCCTTAGTGCCCCCCCCCCACAGAGTAATGATGTATTCAGAGCCCTTAATGTCTCCTCACACAATATGATTGCCGCCCCCCCCCCCCCCCAGGTGCTCCTCTCACAATAGAATTTCCCCTAAGTGCCCCCTCACAGTAGAAAATGACCCCCAACACAGAGGGATCCCTCATATGTGCTCCCATACATAGTGATACCCTCTTATGTGCCCTCATACCTAGTAATGCCCCATTAAGTGCCCCCATACATAGTGATGCTCCCATAAGTGTCTCCATACATAGTGATGCTCCCATAAGTGCCCCCATACAAAAATATGCTCCTATAAGTGCCCCCATACATAAACATGCTCCTATAAGTGCTCCCATACATAGTGATGCTCCCATAAGTGTCCCCATACATAGTGGTGCCACCATAAGTGTCCCCATACATAGTGATACCCCCATAAGTGTCCCCATACATAGTGATGCTCCCATAAGTGTCCCCATACATAGTGATGCTCCCATAAGTGTCCCCATACATAGTGGTGCCACCATAAGTGTCCCCATATATAGTGATGCCCCCATAAGTGTCCCCATACATAGTGATGCTCCCATAAGTGCCCCCATACATAGTGATGCTCCCATAAGTGTCCCCATACATAGTGGTGCCACCATAAGTGTCCCCATACATAGTGATGCCCCCATAAGTGTCCCAATACATAGTGATGCCCCCATAAGTGTCCCCATACATAGTGATGCCCCCATAAGTGTCCCTATACATAGTGATGCTCCCATAAGTGCCCCCATACATAGTGATGCTCCCATAAGTGTCCCCATACATAGTGGTGCCACCATAAGTGTCCCCATACATAGTGATGCCCCCATAAGTGTCCCCATACATAGTGATGCCCCCATAAGTGCCCCCATACATAGTGATGCTCCCATAAGTGCCCCCATACATAGTGATGCTCCCATAAGTGTCCCCATACATAGTGATGCCCCCATAAGTGTCCCCATACATAGTGATGCTCACCATAAGTGTCCCCATACATAGTGATGCTCCCATAAGTGCCCCATACATAGTGGTTCCCCCATAATTGCCCCGATATACAGTGATGTCCTCATAGGTGCCCTCTCGTATACAGTGAAGTCCTCATAGGTTTAATAAGGCAGGACGGCATCCCTGTAAGCTCCCAGTAATGCCGGATACAGAGACATCCTGCAGATTGTTCCCTGCCAGATCTAAGAAACGCTAGTGTGAAACTAGGAAGTCGGTTTCCATATTTATTCCTATGAGACTGATCTCGAGGCTGTCATAGGAAAGAATAGAGAACTGACTTCTTGCCCACACATAAGACACTGTGTCAGCTGAAGAGTCGCTGTTGGTCACATGACACAGCTGAGGAACAGAAAGGAGGGGATAACACAACTACAGTCACCAGTAAAAAGATTACCCTAACTCCAATTTACATCGTGTACCTCTGTAACAGGCCAGAGATTAAAAGCTTCTTCTATTTATGGATAGGTCATACATTCATTTGTCTTAGAAAACCCCTTTAATATCAGCAATAAACTGGAGAAACTCCATCCAAATATCACATAGATTGCCTGGAAAGGGCAGCAGCTAGCCACAGTCCAATAAAGGTGAACCTTGTAACAGTAAGGTACAGTATAGTGGTTTCACCAGGTGTAACATAGTTTAGTTTATAAAGCTGAAAAAAGACATCTGTCCATCCAGTTCGGCCTGTTATCCTGCAAGTTGATCCAGGGGAAGGCAAAAAAAACCCTGTGAGATAAAAGCCAATTTTCATCACTTTAGAAGAAAAAAACCTTCCCGACTCCAATCAGGCAATCAGAATAACTCCCTGGATCAACGACCCCTCTCTAGTAGCTGTAGCCTGTAATATTATTACTCTCCAGAAATACATCCAGGCCCCTCTTGAACTCTTTTAGGCCTCTTTCACACGAGCGTGACGGATTAGGTCCGGATGCGTTCAGGGTGCGTTCAGTGAAACTCGCATCATTTTGCAAGCGAGTTCAGTCAGTTTTGTCTGCGATTGCGTTCAGTTGTTCAGTTTTTTCCGCGCAGGTGCAATGCGTTTTTCACGCGCGTAATAAAAAACTGAAGGTTTACAAACAACATCTCTTAGCAACCATCAGGGAAAAACGCATTGCACCCGCACTTGCTTGCGGATGCAATGCTTTTTTACTGAAGCCCCATTCACTTCTATGGGGCCAGGGCTGCTTGAAAAACGCAGAATATAGAACATGCTGCGATTTTCACGCAACGCAGAACTGATGCGTGAAAAAAAATGGGTCAGGATTCAGTGTGGGTGCGATGCGTTCACGTCACGCATTGCACCCGTGCGGAAAACTCGCCCGTGTGAAAGGGGCCTTAGTGAACTGACCATCACCACCTCCTCAGGCAGAGAGTGCCATAGTCTCACTGCTCTTACAGTGAAGAATCCTTTTCTATGTTTGTGTACAAACCTTCTTTCCTCCAGACGCAGAGGATGTCCCCTTGTCACAGTCACAGTCCTGGGGATAAATAGATGATGGGACAGATCTCTGTACTGACCCCTGATATATTTATACATAGTTATTAGATCTCCCCTCAGTCGTCTTTTTTCTAAAGTGAATAACCCTAATTTTGATAACCTTTCAGGGTACTGTAGATCCCTCATTCCAGTTATTACTTTAGTTGCCCTCCTCTGAACCCTCTCCAGCTCTGCTATGTCTGTCTTGTTCACAGGAGCCCAGAACTGTACACAGTACTCCATGTGTAGTCTGACCAGTGATTTGTAAAGTGGTAGGACTATGTTCTCATCATGGCATCTATGCCCCTTTTGATGCAACCCATTATCTTATTGGCCTTGGCGGCAGCTGCCTGATTTCTACAGCTTAGTTTGCGGTTCACCAAAATTCCTATATCCTTTTCCATGTCAGTGTTACCCAGTGTTTTACCATTTAGTATGTACGGGTGACTTGCATTATTCCTTCCCATGTGCATAACTTTACATTTGTCAGTGTTAAACCTCATCTGCCATTTCTCTGCCCAAGCCTCCAATCTATCCAGATCCATCTGTAGCAGAAAACTGTCCTCTTCAGTGTTAATTACTTTACACAGTTTAGTGTCATCTGCAAAAATTGATATTTTACTGTGCAAGCCTTCTACAAGATCATTAATAAATATATTGAAGAGGATAGGGCCCAATACTGACCCCTGGTGTGACGGGTCTCCTCTTGCTTAGAAGGTTTATTCCTGACATTACTATTTCATACTTTGGCTCTGTGACTTTTTTCTTATTAAAAAGTTAAACGTTATTGGGCAGTGACTGAGTGTTGCCCTGGAACTTACAGCAATTAACATTAGTCTATTATATTTATATTATAATTTTGGGGAACATACAATATGTACTTTCTCTGTAAGTACACAGTGTCATTGTCAGGCTACTGGTTTTCTATTGACACAGTTTTTAATAATCAGTTTTAGTAGTTACTAACTACTGTATACTATGAATGTCCTAAAAGGGACACTACCGACACATATTAACAGCCTATAAGAGATTTTTTATTTTTTTTTACAGATAACGGATGATTTTCTGGTTACAATTTTTGAAGTCACCCCATGTATCCTACTTCTTGTCCTGGCTCTTAAAGAGGTTATGCCATGACTGATGTAAAAAATGAAAATCAGACACCATATAGTACAGGATAATGTCTTTCTAAGGGCTCATGCACACGAAAGTTTTTTGGGTTCCGTATACGGGCCGTTTTTTGGGTTCTGTATACGGCCTTGACAAAGACCGAAAGGTTGAAACGTTGCTGCTACACTTTGGTGCTAATAAAAGAAGAATTTTGCTACTAATTTGAGTGCTGCGGTGGATCGTATTGTCCGTATACGGTACCATTCATTTCAATGGGTCCACAAGAAAAAGGGAACGTACTCTGTGTGCATTCTGTTCCGTTCAAAGATAGAACATGTCCTATTATTGAATAACGGACAGGGATAGTACTGTTCTATCAGGGGACAGCTGTTCCGTTCTCCAAAAAATGGAATGCACACGGACATCATCCGTATTTTTGCGGACCGCAAAATACATACGGTCGTGTGCATGAGCCCTAAGAAAGTTAGAACCAGCCCTGTACCCCACATGGAATCAGCGCTCCAATTTATTGCTCCAGTTGTTCTTCTATATTTATTTCAGGCTGTCAACTCAGGGGTTGTGTCCTTTCTGCTGTAGTTCTTTCCCTGTAGCTGCCAATGCTATTAAGGCCTAATTCACACGTCCGTTGTGTTTTGCGGATCCGCAACTTTGCGGATCCGCAAAACACCTTGCCACCAGCCCTATAGAGATGCCTATACTTGTCTGCAATTGCGGGCAAGAATAGGACATGCTCTACTTTTTTGCGGAGCCGCCGTCCAGAAGATCGGCGGCGCGCTCCGCAAATGCGGATGCGGAGAGCACAGTGTGTGCTCTCCGCATCCATCACGTCCCCATTCAAAATGAATGGGTCCGCACCCGTTCCGCAAATTTGCGGAACAGGTGCGGACGAACATTGCGGACGTGTGAATAAGGCCTAAGGGTACGACCACATGGAGCAGTCATGTGGCAGTTATAACATGACCATGCTGTGGTCGAGTACCGCTGCGGTTGTATGCAGCTGCCTCTAATTAAACTAAAGAGGCCGCACTGTTCACTGGGTCTGGGAGGCATTAAGGGTGCCGCGCGGGCATTAACAATACAGACCCACTGAACACTGTGGTGTACAAGAAATAAGGGTAATAAAAAACAGCAGGGGACCATACTAAATTTTTAACTACATAGAATTGCGAAAGTATTCAAATCCAGGTGCTGGTTTGATAAATGTAGAATATGGCACAACCCCGTTAACGTCCTCCCTTGGTTGGACTTTTAGCACAGCAAACAGCCTCAATTGACTTTCTTACTCAGACCATTCACTCTCGCCAGAATGATGAGTGAGTCAAGTAAAGCACACATTACACTGATACATGCAGTGCTCTTCTGGGGACATCGTTATCTAGGCCTATCAAGGGAACAGCAGAGCTATACATACTGTCATCATAAATTCATTTTTTCCATCACAGCAGCAGTAATCTAACAATGGGATCCCTATCTATATTGGAGTTTTATATCCTTGTGATGACTGCTACAGAAGGACAGTATTTTGTCTTTCATTTTCAGTGGCATGGTACTGCCGAAATGAAAAAGAAAAATAGCCAAAGCTTCTTTAAAAATAGTTTTCTATTAATACTCGGTTTTAAAAAAATACCCCTTTCTGACAGAAGTTTTCCTTTAGGCTACATGCACACGACCGCATGTGTTTTGCGGATCCGCAAAACGCGGATCCGCAAAACACGGAAGCCACTCCGTGTGCCTTCCGCAATTTGCGGAATGGAACGGGCAGCTCATTATAGAGAAGCCTATTCTTGTCCGCAAAACGGACAAGAATAGGACATGCTCTATTTTTTTTACGGGGCCATGGAATGGAGCAACGGATGCGGACAGCACACGGAGTGCTGTCCGCATCTTTTGTGGCCCCATTAAAGTGAAAGGGGTCCGTGCCCGAGCGCAAAATATGCGGCTCGGACGCGGACCAAACATACGGTCGTGTGCATGTAGCCTTAGGCCTCTTTCACACTTGCGTTGTTAGGATCCGTAACAACGCAAGTGAACTGAAAGCATTTAAAGACTGATCAGTCTTCAAATGCTTTCAGTGTTACTATGGCAGCCAGGACGCTATTAAAGTCCTGGTTGCCATAGTAGTAGTGGGGAGCGGGGGAGCAGTATACTTACAGTCCGTGCGGCTCCCAGGGCGCTCCAGAATGACGTCAGAGCGCCCCATGCGCATGGATCACGTGATCCATGCGCGTGGGGCGCCCTGAAGTCACTCTGGAGCGCCCGAGCCGCACGGGCGGTAAGTATACTGCTCCCCCGCTCCCCACTACACTTTACCATGGCAACCAGGACTTTAGCATCCTGGCTGCCATGGTAACCATTCAGAAAAAGCTAAACATCGTTTAGCTTAAGGCCGGATCCGGATTAATGCCTTTCAATGGGCATTAATTCCGGATCCGGCCTTGCGGCAAGTGTTCAGGATTTTTGGCCGGAGCAAAAAGCGCAGCATGCTGCGGTATTTTCTCCGGCCAAAAAACCTTCCGGTCCTGAACTGAAGACATCCTGATGCATCCTGAACGGATTTCTCTCCATTCAGAATGCATGGGGATAAAACTGATCAGGATTTTTCCGGCATAGAGCCCCGACGACGGAACTCTATGCCGGAAAAGAAATACGCAAGTGTGAAAGAGCCCTTAAACTAAGCAAAAAAGCAGGCACAAACAGCACTTCAAAGTGACAAAACAATACTAGTTTATTAAATGCACTTGTCAGAGTCGGTGGGATCCTTACACTAGCACATTTGTTCTGCTTCCAACACATCAGCTTTTACTAGTTAGGCTACTTTCACATTAGCGTTTTTTGCGGATTCGTCATGGATCTGCAAAAACGCTTCCATTACAATAATACAACCGCATGCATCCGTCATGAACGGATCCGGTTGTATTATGTCTTCTATAGCCATGACGGATCCGAATGGGGGACGGATCTGTTTTCTATTGTGTCAGATCTGCCCCCATTGATTTACATTGTGTGTCAGGACGGATCCGTTTTCTCTGACATAGAAAACGGACTTTCGGATCCATCTTGCTCCGCACCACATCGCAGACAGAAAAACGGTGAAGCGCTTTCTTCCACTATTGAGATCCTATGACGGATTCTAATAGCGAATTGAAAACGCTAATATGAAAGTAATCTTAGATTGTCTATGTTAATTCTGTTTGGTGTTGGGCACCAACTGTAAACTAGTTTTCTGGGTGTCTGCATATCAGTAAAGCCTCATTCACACGTCCGTGTTTAAATCCTTAAGCAGGTGGTCAGTGATACATTCGTGAAGCTGTCCGTGAAGGATCCGTATTGGGTCCGTGTATCCATTATTTGCTGTCCGTGTTGCATCCGTGTTTCACTGACACTGAACAGCTGAAAAATAATTTTTAAAGCATCTCTTCCTAATAATCCATGAAACACGGATGCAACACGGATGGCATCCGTGGTTTTCACGAACCCATAGACTATAATGGATGTGATGGATCCAAAATAGAGCATGCATCCGTGCTAAAAACACTGACCCACGGACCGTGCTAAAACACTGATGTCTGAATACACACATTAAAATGAATGGGAATGTGTGCTGTCCGTGGAGAACACGTACAGCACACGTCCGTGGAACACTGCATTATATTTTAACATTTGTGAGTGCCTATTTTCATTGTTTTGTATGAATTTCCCATTTGCTAGTATAAATGACCAAAATGTGTCCTGACCTTTTTTTACATTTTTGTAGCAAACTGTAATACTTTTACATTTTTGTGCTTATAATTTAAAGGAGTATTCTCATCATAGACGTATGCATATTCTGTGGATATGCCATAAATATCTGATAGCTGTGTCTCACCTCTAGAAAACAACTAATTGAAAGGCAGGTAATGTGGAAAAATGTAACAGACCCAGATATATCCTGCCCATAACTACCTGCTCCATCCAAACTAGTTGAACTGTTTTCATTATCTCTAACTTCAAAGCCAAGCTTGGTATTTTAATACACTACAGTATTTTTTAATACCTTGTAATTACATGTATGTGGCAGTATATTATGCCAGTCAGCATATGGAGCACGCTGCTTTCCCCAAGGTGAGTAGTCCCGGTGTGTAGGATGGTATACTGTGGCCTAATGTTTGTGTTACAGTGCTGATGGTTTTCCAGCTGGTGGCATATGTTCTGACAGATTCCTTTAGAAAGAATGAAACTATTTCTTTCTGCCCTCCCACCAATGCAGAGGTTTTCAGGAAGTTAGTTGAGTGAGAAAGTCTAAAGAGACCAGACAAGATTCAATGAGGCAAGCATTTTCCCCTCCGGCTGCAAGAGCTTTGGGAAAGCAGCTCGTAGAGCAGAACCACTGCTGATATTAATAGGACTTTGTATCTTAGAGGGGGTCAACGGGTTCAAGACACCCCACTCTGTTTGAGACAGTAACCAAAACTTGAAGCTAAAGGTAGCATTACGGGATAAACAGTCAAGTCCAACTGCCAGAACTGTTGCTCCAATCAAAAGAGTCTATGCAATGGGTTAAAGTGCTTGAACGTTACAAAAATATCTCAAGGAGCGCAGGTGGCATTTGAGTCTATTCCTTGGCTTAGAAGGTTGCATAACAGATCTCAGGTGTGTCTTCTTTGCTTAACCTTAGAGGATAAGGCACAATAAACGCCAACTTAAAATAGATGAAGGGAGTCCCTTTTGTAGGTAAGAGGCAGGAGGGTGGCTGTGTAGGGCCCAAACATTAAAAAAGACAAACAGGGACCAGTCTCAGGTATCTCACCCTCCTGAAGCTCATCGGGCTTCTAGGTCTTCCAGCTTTATTGAAGAACTTCAGGCCTGGTAAGAACACATGGCCTCTTTAGCAGCAACTGGATCCGGAGATGTGAAATCCTCATTGCTATCATTGCTGGCTATGGTGTTCTCTGAAGCTGTAACTTCAGTAGAAGCTTTATCTGTAATCCTCTAGTGACCTCCTGTGGTGGAACTTAGAACTGCAGGATCACCTTCTTCTGGAAGATTCTTTGTAGGCCTTGGCCTTTTCCTTGTAGGCCAACAAGGAACAGCAGTAAAGGATAGTTCCTAGGTTTTTCATCGAAAGAATCGCTGCGTTTAGTTGTGGATCCAGAGTTCACAGTGCAGTATCAGTTATCTTATCACTGGTGGACAGGTCACTTTCTCTTCCAGGTGCAGCCTGTCCGTGCAACGGAGCTGACGCTTTAACTGCATCCACCGCACCAGCTGGTGTGGTGCGCAATGAAATCACTGGGAGATTGTGGCTTCTCCTTGGCAGGCTGTATTTTTCTTAACTTGAGGAGCATTTTGTGTTTGTACCATATCATGGCTCTCCAATCTGGGTTGCGCAGCTTTTCCACCATTTTGCTGATGCTCCTCCCAACTAGTTAGGTCAGCAGAAGGCAGTAAAGAAATTTAGGAGCATGTTGCTATGGGCAACGGCAGCAGAAAGTGCTACAGGTGCAGCCAAAAAACCTTATATACTGCAATAAAGTCACTTGTAGGAGCTTTACAGACGTTGCCGACCTTCAGTAGTAAGGCACAGAAATATATATCCTGTTTTTGACGCCAAATGCAGTGCGCTTCCCCCCAGGGGAGTAGTTCCGCTGTGTAGGATGCAAGTGGTATACTGCAGACTGTCGCTTCCTGGGGGTCAGTCTCGGTTGCAAAGATTGAGTTGGAAGTAGGAACGAAATGAACTCCAGACTTTGTGAAGTTTAGCTTTTCTTTACATGAAAAAGACTTGCAGTAACAGAAAGGTACTTGATATTTCCTTTCTTGGTTCCAGCAGTATGCACGGTTCTGGCAGTTGGCCTTGACTGTTTATTCTGTAATGCTATCTTTAGCTTCTTGTATTGGTTACTGTCTCAAACAGAGTGGGGTGTCTTGGACCCGTTGTCCCCCAAAGTCCTATTAATATCAGGATTGGGGCCGCTCTACAAGCTGCTTTCTCAAAGCTCATGCAGTCGAAGGGGAAAACACTTCCCTGATTGTGCCTCTGATCTCTTTGGACTTTCTCACTCAACTTCTCTAACTTCCTGAAAACTAGGGATGTAGCGATACCAGTATTGGTATCGGGACTGATACCGGACATTTGCCGAGTACTTGTACTCGTGCAAATGTCCCCGATACTGCTGCCGATACAGGAAGGCAGTGCAGCGGCGGCGGCACTCTCAGCTGATCAGCGTGGGGACGGCAGCGTGTCCCAGCTGATCGCATGGGGGCGGGACCTCTGTGTGGCGGCTCCATTCTGTGCTCTGTGATTCACATTCCCGGCACCCGACCTCTGAAAAGGGCTTTGATCCGCGCAATTAACCCCTCAGGTTTAGGGGTTAATTGCGCGGATCGAAGCCCTTTCAGAGGCCGAGTGTCGGGAATGTTTCAATTTGCATTGGTGGCGCAGTGCGCCCCCAACCCCCCCTCTCTCCCTAGTATAAATCATTGGTGGCAGTGGCTACAGGGTCCCCCCCAATCATTGTTGCCAGTGCGCCCCCCCCCCCCCCCATCATTGGTGGCAGTGATCGGAGTCCCAGCAGTGTAATCCTGGGGCGCCGATCGGTTACCATGGCAGCCAGGACGCTACTTTAGTCCTGGCTGCCATGGTCAGTTAGTGAGCATTATTATACTCACGTGCGCCGTGGCCGCCCGCTCTCCTTCTTCTGTCTGTGAGGCGCATTGCTTATAGCATTAGCAATGCGCCGCACAAACAAAGGGAGAGCTTGGCGGCCACAGCTCACATGAGTATAATAATGCTCACTAACTGACCATGGCAGCCAAAACTAGCAAATAAATAAAAAAATATGAAAGTTACACTTTAAGTTTATTAGTAAGTTCTTCATTATAGCATTATATTCAGCATTAGTATCATTGTGCAAAGTGAGACAACACCTTTAGTAGCTGCCGTAAATACGCATATTTTTGGTCATTAAAGAAATAGGAGAATTAGGTAGAAAGAAAAAAAAAAGGGGTAAGTACTTTCTATATAAAAGTGTATTACACCTGGTCAGGGGCGTAGCTAAAGGCTCATGGGCCCTGGTGCAAGAGTTCAGCTTGGGCACAACTCCCTCAGCTCTGGTGCACCTAGCTTTTCTGCTGCCCGAGGCAAAAATTGAAACGCCCCCCTTCCCCCCGTGCCAAATTCTAAACCTAACCACTTCCCTCCAGTACCATACCTCTCAACTTTGTAAACGTACAAAGAGGGACACACTGTGTGGAGCAAATGCAGTACATTTTTTCCACACTAGGCCACGCCTTTAACTCCGCCCAAAACATAACTATACACCTAACTTAAACTAGTCCCCACATAGTAATTATTCCCCCTTCATGCCACCTCACAGAATTATGCCCAGCTGTGCCCCCAGTAATATTCCCATTTATGTGCCCCCAGAAATATGCCCAGTTGTGCCCCCAGAAATATGCCCAGTTGGGCTCCCAGTAATATGCCCAGCTGTGCCTCCAGTAATTTGCCCACATTGTGCCCCTCACAAAAAGTAAAAAAATTAAACACCACATACTTACCTTGTTCCTAGCAGCAGCAGCAGGACATCACCTGCTCTAGTCTGTGAAGGAGGCAGAGCTGAGGCTAACTGCTGGCCCCACCCCCTGCACTGACCAGAGGTGTGGAGAGTCGGCAGGAATGATGAAGCAGCGAGCCGAAGCCGGCGACGGCTCTCTGCTTCATTATGGCAACTGTCTCTGCTTCCTATGGATGCAGGGACAGCTGCCAGAAAGCAGGACATACCTCCCCAGTACTGGAACAAAGGGACAGCCAATGTAATCTGGGCCTGTCTGCGGAACCTGCACATCCTGAATTTTATGGTGGCCATTATGGCACATAACAGATAGTCTTTAGTGTTAGGTTCCCATCTTATAGAGATCGCTTGACATTTGGCAGTCGGGCCCAAATATATTTTGTACAAAATAAATTTGCCAAGAATTTCTAATTTGCAAAATAAGCTTAGCATTAGCACCAGAATGTTCTCTATAATTATGGCATTATTGTACTTTATTTGTGTTAGCAGAGTGCTGTTGTATTATCTTTTTTTCTCTATCCTCAGGATAGGTCATCAATATCAGATCAGCGAGGGTCTCCTGGCACCCCCACCGATCAGCTGTTTGAAGAGAGGGCAGCGCTCATACGAGAGCTGCTTTCTCTGCTCTGTTCACATGCTCGCCGCAGCACAGGCAGTGGTGAGCAGGTAAACAGAGCAGAGAAGGCAGCGCTCATACGAAGAAAGAAAAGCGGACAACCCCTTTAAAGACATACTTGGAAAACATTACATACAGTGCTACAGAACATGCAGGGTCATACAGCTCCACATATGTACCTATTACATCCAGTGACTTATCTTCTCTGATGTAGATATTCTCTTTCCTTTTCTTCTCCTGTCAGACCAGACCGCCATGGTGACTTCTTTTATCCGCGCCTCGTCTCTGCAGCGTTTACCAAACAGACATCTTACTTTCCTACTTTTCCATCATCCTCCTCACCTTCTCAATATCCCACCCTGCCACCCCAATACTGTGTCCACTGTGCCCCCCAATACTATCCTGCAGAAACAGTCCCCCTGAAAATATTGGTACCACAGTCAGTACAAAAACACCTCTTTGTGTTGTGCGCCAGTACAGAAAAAATACCCCCTTCCTTTCACATCAGACCCCCATATAAAACCCTAAATGAGACCCCCCCCCATCTCAGATTAGACCCCCTTTAGACCTCTATGTCAGACCCCTATATAAGACCCCAGTTTTAGACTTCAGATCACACAGGAATGTCAGATCCCAACCCAATATTAGACCTCAGATAAGACCCCCATTAGACCTCCAGACCTCCATTGGACATTCAGACCTCCATACCTCCTTATCAGACCTCAGACCAGACCCCCATATCAGACCTCAGACCAGACCCCCATATTAGACCTCAGACCCCCATATCAGACCTCAGACCAGACCCCATATAAGACCAGACCTCCAGATCAGACCTCAGACCCCGATATCAGACCTCCAGACCCCCATATCAGACCTCCAGACCCCCATATCAGACCTCAAGACCTCCATATCAGACCCCCATATCAGACCTTAGATTAGTCCCCCATATAAGACCTCAGACCAGACCTCTAGAGCCCCATTATACCTCAGACCAGACGCCCATTAGACCTCCAGACTCCCACTAGTCCTCCAGACCCCCATATCTGACCCCATTAGACCTCCAGACCCAATCAGACCCCCATTAGACTTCCAGACCCCCAATCAGACCTCTAGACCCCCAATCAGACCTCCATACCCCCCACTAGACCTCTCTAGACCCCCAGTCAGACCTCCAGACCCCCCATTAGACCTCTCCAGACCATCAGTCAGACCTCCAGACTGCCATTAGATCTCTCTAGACCCCCAGTCAGACCTCTAGACCCCCTCCCATTAGACCCTTCAGACCCCCATGTCACACCTCAGATCAAATATTGACTCAGTAGAAAAAAAATGCAACCTTGTATCCAGGGTCATGTTTTTTTTTTTTTTTTTATATGTTTCTTGCAGGGTTTCTGCCACCAAGAATGCTGTCATCTAAGAGGCAGGTCAGTAGACTGATCTGCCAGTGGTTTTTCTCATCCATATTTTGTCCGTGTATTTTGCACACACTGGATGTATTTTGTGATTTGCAAATCGCAGATCTACAAAATATGAAGCGATTCTTGTGCCGTCTGCATTTTTGTGGACCATTTAACTTCTGCATTTTGCAACCAAGTAAAGGGCATGTTCTATCTTTTTGTGGAACAGAAAATGGATGCATCCATGTCGTGTGCATGAGGACTAAGCAATAGGGGAAGCACAGAAATGCACAGTTGTTCTTTTATTAGAGGTTTCAAAACAAAACACTGACTCTTATGTAAAATTGAGCTACACCTTTATTCAGTATAATACAAAATTCATAAAAATTCTCTATACCAAGGTATTTACAGATCAAAAACGGTGAGGTATATGATAGTGGAAAAACCTAACTGCGGGAGGTCCAGGTTCCTGAATATCAAAAAAAGGTCTATTTGATTTAAATTTTAAGTTAGCTTGACCCAGATGTGTAGCCAATATTGGCCATAAGCATGGTATAAAAAATATATCACGTATAGTTAGGGGATTTCACCCGTAAAAGACAATCAGGGATCAATCAATCCAAACCATGACTATAGCCAATATTCACATAATGGACACAGGCATCAACCATACAAAGCCCCAGTTCAAGGTGGCTATGGTATGCGGTATAGACATTATTAGTGATCTAATAACAAGATCTAGTGGAGTAGTACATACCCATATCAATGACACACAGGGCCCGGAACCCCCACAGTGCAGCACCTCGACACGTGTTTCGCTATGAAAAGCTTTGTTAAAGAAAGCGTAGCGCTCGTACAAGCGCTATGTTCTTTTCTCTGTTTACCTGCTCACCATCGACATTGCAGCGACAAGCAGTGTAGTTACAGCTCCGCTGTCCCATTCACTTCAATGGCATGGCTCTGTCTTATTCAAGTGAACAGGATGGAGCCATTCCATCGAAGTGAATGGGATGGCGGAGTTGTAAATTCACTCGATTGCAGCTACAATGTCGACCATGAGTAGGTAAACATAGAATCACTGTGTACTCTTCAAACAGCTTATCGGGAGGGGTGTCGAGAGTCTACCACTGGCGATCTGATATTGATGGCTTATCCTGAAGATAAGTCATCAATATAGCAAAAGCGGAGAACCCCTTTAAGGACCATGCTGATTTTTGCAAATCTGACATGTGCCATTTTATGTGGTAATAACTACAGATGAGCGAATCGAAGTTGACGAAATGGAATTCGATCCGAATTTCAGGGAAAATGTGATAAGTCCCGAAGCCGACTTTCCGCTTTCTTCGTGGTAACTAATCGTATTTTTTCTAAAATGGCAGCTGCACATGTTAGAAAAAGGAAGTAAGAACGAGGGAACCCAGGGAAAGAGGGAACACACATAATGCCATGCAGGTAGCCAGTCAGCAGCTAGGTAACCCCTGTTATGTTACAGCCCTATAAAAAGCCTCAGCCATCTTGGTTTCTGCCATTTAGTGCAGGGAGAGATGTGACAATGGACAGTGTTTAGGAAACAATTTATTCACAAAAAATAACTATTGAGCAGTTCAGGGAAAGATTATTCATAGTGTAGGGAAAGGATTTGGGGGCATTATCCACACTGTAGGGAGAGAGAAGGGACTAATAGGAGAGTGTAAAGTATGGGTAATAGATGCTATTCTATTACACCTTGCTGCACTAATTCGGGTTACAAAGTGCTCTAATCAGGGGCGTCGTTAGGTCAAAACATTCGGGACTTGAGCCCCGGATGTTTTGTCCAGTGCCTCGAATGTTATGCTGGCTTGGTAGCATTTTTTTTTTATTTGGCTATTCCCCACCCCCCTTGTACTTTTTTCCCTTCTTGCAGGCAAAGCGGGCATGAGTTCAATCACTTCAGTGCGCAATCTCGTCCTGTGGCGCGTGATCCCGTGAGATCCGCCGGACAGGATTGCGCACCAAAGTGACTGAACTCATGCCTACGCAGCCCGCAAGTAGCGGATCAGCGAAACAAGTACAAGAGGGGTGGGGGGATGATCTGTGGCCCAGACGGCTAGGCCCTTCACAGTAATTATTAACCCCTTTCAGCAGTCCCCCATTCACTGAAGGGCGGACTGCTGAAAGGGGTTAATAACTACTGTGAAGGGGGGACTGCTGAAAGGGGTTAAATAACTACTGTGAAAGGCCTCCCCCCCCCCCCCGGTGGCAATGAGGGAGTGGCTTCACAGGGTGGAGGTGTGGCTTCACGGAAGCGTGGTACAGTGGGCATGTGCCCCGGATGTTTTCAGACCCTAGCAACACCCCTGGCTTTAATACTACTGATTTTAGGTTGTTTGCATTCTTTGATACATCAGTAATTCCAGTAATCCTTGATTCTGTTATTGGGGTGAAATTGCCATCTGACTAGTTTTGGGGTGTTAATTTTGTATTTATAAGTACATCCATCTGTGATTCTGTAGTGAAAGTGCGGTCTGTTACAACCTGTTTTGGGGTGTATTTAGTTTATATATAAGTACTTCCATCCATCCTTGATTCTGTAGTGAAAGTGCGGTCTGATACAACCAGTTTTAGGCTGTATTTAGTTTATATATAAGTACATCCATCCATCCTTGATTCTGTAGTAAAAGTGTGGTCTGATACAACCAGTTTTGGGGTGTATTTAGTTTATATATAAGTACAAAGTACTCCTGATTCTGTAGTAAAAGTGAGTTCTGATACTACACATTTTACGGGTGTTCAAATTCTTTTACACTTAATTCAATACGTCAATCAGTAGTTGCGGAGGTGGTGCGAAATTGCGGCCTGATACTACACATTTTAGAGTGTTAAATTTTTTTTACACTTAAATCGATCTGCCAATTTCAATCAGTAGTTGCGGAGTTGGTATTGCTCTTTTACCTTTGCAGTTAATGTTAAGAGTCATGTTGGAGCTGGTGTTGCAAGCGGTCAGGCAAGTGGCCCTGAGACTTGTGAGGGTGACATCAGTGACGTGCAGACAGTAGTGGATAATGATGTAGCCGATCGCACGTGGGAGCCGGGTGAAGAGGGGGCTTCATCATGATCAGGAGAAGAGGGCGGCAGATTGTGAGTGAGGCAGCGGCTGAGCCAGCAGGGTGGTAGTATAGCCGTGAGTCAGCAGGGTGGCATCAGTGTGAGATATGTAGCCAAACTTGCCCGGGGTAGACCGCCTGCTATGCAGGAGCCTACCTATCTGGAAAGAAGTAGCGGTGCACGGGTTCACGGAGGCAGCGGTAGCAGGCAGTCAGCGCAGATTTTTTTGGGGAAAATGCCATATTGGGCGGTATGGGAATTTTTCATCAAGCCACCAAAGGACGTCAGCATGGCCCACTCTGTGAGTGGGTCACTGTGCTGACTCCTCATGCGATTCCTAATGCGATTCCCACCCTCACCACTCTGTGACTGACCACTATGTTTACTCCTCATGCGATTCCCACCCTCACCATTCTGTGACTGACCACTATGTTGACTCCTCATGCGATTCCCACCCTCACCACTCTGTGACTGGGCCACTGTGTTGACTCTTCATGTGATTCCTCATGCGATTCCTACCCTCACCACTCTGTGACTGGGCCACTGTGTTGACTCCTCATGCGATTCCCTCCCTCACTACTCTGTGACTGACCACTCTGTTGACTCCTCATGCGATTCCTTATGCGATTCCCATCCTCACCACTCTGTGACTGACTGACTCCTCATGCGGTTGCCACCCTCCCCATAATGTAACTGGGCCACTGTGTTGACTCCTCAAGCGGTTGCCACCCTCCGCACTCTATGAGGGGGCCACTATTGTCCCTGTTTGGCCTTGTTGACATCACCATTTATTTTACCCTTCTTCTGATCTGTCAGAAAGACGGAAAATAAGAAACACAATGGACCCTGACTTTGGAGCAGCCGTAAGGCCTGTATCACACAGTCCCTATTTTGCATCAGGATACGCTCATGAATTGGAAGTCAAAAGCAGGAGTGGGTACAAAACACAGAAGACATGCAAACTTTCCAATCATGTGTCATCCCTGTTTTGGACCCCCTCCTTTTTTTTTTTTGGCCTTAGCAATACTGATGGATTACTGACCAAAAGCTGACCATGTGAAGGCGGATGCTCAAAAGACAGGATCCTTTTTTTGGGGGTTGTTCTTATGACAGATCAGAAAAAGGGCAAAATAAACAGTGACGTCAACACAAACGTACTGCTGACACCCTGTCCACTCGGTCATGGGGGCAGTACTTGTTTCAGCGTGTAACAGAACAGGTTCTTTAGAAACCTATGTGGAATCAGCTGATGACTGTGTAAAAGGAATGCGCTCTTTCACTCTATAATAGAATCTTGTGCCACTGCACGGTTTTTCATAACTGGTGCCAACATTGACCTATAAGGCTAAGTTCACACTTGAGTTATTTGGTCAGTTTTTAACTGACCAAATAATTGAAGTGTGAAGTGATTTTAAGGCCTCTTGCACACGAACGTGTGCTGGCCATGCCCGTGCTGCGGATCGCAAATTGCGGTTCACAATGCACGGGTACGGACTGTGGGCCAGCCACATGCGGATCGCGGACCCATTCACTTGAATGGGGTCTGCAATCCGTCCGTTCTGCAAAAAGATAAAACAAGTTCTATATTTTTGCAGAATGTAAGCACGGAACACTACGGAAGCTCTCCATAGTGCTTTTCGTTCCGTGGTTCTGTTCTTTCTGCACCGCATCTCCGGATTTGCGGACCTATTCAAGTGAATGGGTCCACATCCTTGATGAGAAATGCACATGGCCGGTGCCCCGTGTATTCCACACCCGCCGTATGCGGACCGCAATATGGCCACATCGTGACAACGGCCATGTGCAAAAGACCTAAGAGTGACGCCTGTTATCTGCATTTCATACTGACTAACAGTACTGTTTCGCTACCACAGCCAACTCCCTATGCATGTTTCTGCAATGCACAGTGTGCTACACCAATATACAGGCTTTCTGAAGCCGGGAAATAGCTGTTTTTTAACGTCATTCGTCATGAATAAATTTGTATCAAATCGTTTCTTTTTCAGAAATTCAGCGAACCATCCGAATAAAATTTTTGAAAAATTTGCTTATCTCTAGTAATAACTTTGGAACACTCTTACTTATCCAAGCCATTCTGAGAATGTTTTCTCCTGACATATTGTACTTCATGATAGTGGTGAATTTGAATCAAAATGTTTCACCCTTATTTATGAAAAAATAAAATTTAAATTTTCAAAATGTTAATTTCTCGGCTTAGTGATACCTCATAAAATAGTTATTACTTAACACTCCCCATATGTCTAATTTATGTTGCCATCATTTTGTAAATGTAATTTTTTCAAGACGTTAGAAGGCTTAAAATTTAGAAGCAATTTTTTTAATTTTTAAGAAAATTTCCAAAAAACACCAATTCAGTTATGTAGTCACTTTGTGGGGCTTATATAGTAAACACCAACCATAAGTGAAACAACACACCTCAAGTTATTGAAAACTGATTTTTAAAAGTTTATTAACCCTTTAGGTGTTCCACAAGGATTAAATTAAATGGACGTGAACTTTCAAAATTTTAATCCATTTATTCGGCAAACGGGAACAAAAAATATTTTGTGTCATATTATGCATAAAATCTAGTTTTATTTTTTTTTCATCACATTTTTGTTCACTTTTCTCGCCATATTCTGTTTTTACACTCATATATTTATTACACTTTGATATTATGGCTAGTGATGATCGAGCACCAAAGTATTCGGGTGTTCGGCCCGAACACATTGCTATGTTCGTGCGCTCGGCCGAGCACCCGAGTATAATGTAACTCAATAGGAGACAACCAGGCACCCCCTGCTCTGAAGAGGGGAGGGTGCCTGGTCCATTGGAAAAGGTTCAGAAAGTGACAGAAAAACCACCGAAATGGATCTGGAACAGCATGGCGACGATGTCTGGATACATCTTGGACTCCTAGGTCGCTGTGGGAACCATGTTGTCCAAGTTGTATGCCACTTTTACAGACTGACAAAAATACGTACAAAACCCCCAAAAAATCAATTTCACAGGTAAAATTGTTATGAAACATTCTTTCCTGTATATTCAATTGTATATAAAGTGCAAGTGCTGCCAAAAAATAAAAGCAAGAGGCACTCCGAAACAGCCTATATATCACATATGGAGGGCCTCATTCACATTGTGGTACAATTGTTCTGGTAGTGGGACTCCTACACTCATAAAGCCTATGCACTAAGTGAAAGGGCTGCCAAAAATTATAAGGAACCGGCACTACAATACAGCCTTTATTACACATAAAGGAGGGCATCATACACACCCTTGAAAAATTATGATTGGTGGCCTGCTGGTGACCCTCAAAAATATTTGGAGCAAGAGCCTGCTGGTGACCCTCTAAAACATTAGGAGTAAGGGCCTGCTGTTGAGCTGACCCTCTAAAACATTAGGGGAGAGGGGCTGCTGGTAAGCTGATGCTCTAAAACATTATATGCGAGTGCCTGCTGGTGAGCTGATGCTCTAAAACATTATATGCTAGTGCCTGCAGGTGAGCTGACGCACTAAAACATGCATGCTGTTCGGACACGCCAGTCCATAGCATCAATGCCTTCATCATGCAGGAACTGCTGACACATTTCAGCCACATAACAGTACAATACACTATTCACAAAAAGTTATGGATATATGGCTTGTGGGTAAAATTTCAGGATTAACCTAAAATGCGCTCTGACCTTCATAGGTGAACTTAATGTGACCTTCTCTAAACTTTTGAATGCACATGTCCAACTGTTCAATGTTTCAGTACTTTTTGCACAACTTGCTGTTCTCTTACAAGGAGTTTATCGGCAAAATTCACAACAGGTGTTTGATCCATGAATCACCCAATTAATTTCTTGGTTCAATTATAATTGGTTTTAAAACAGTCCTCCTCATCATGCTGTTCAATAGTTGATCAACCGTACCTCGAATTGCGAGGCTTCAAGCAGGATGTTCTCAGACAGAAGTGGCCACTGAGCTTAGAGTGTCATCAGCAGGTTGCAATAAAGATACAGAGAGACTGGAAGAGTCACAGAAAGGTATGGAAGTGGATGTCCTTTGGCCATGTCCCACACTGATGACTGCTTCATTGTGAATAATGTCCTGCGGAAACAGATAATGAATGCCACACAACTCCAGGCACAGTTGAGAGAGGTGAGAGGCACCCAAGTGTCAGACTGAACGTCAGACCATTCAAAGTCATTTACAGCAGTGTGGTCTGCGTGCTAGATTACCTGAACCACACCAGGCACAGGCATCATCATCTTGAATGGGCCAGGCAGCATCTACACTGGACGAGGGAACAGTGGGCCTCAGTGCTGTTCACTGATGAAAGTTGATTCTCTCCATTCCCCTTACTAATTAATTTTCTCTCCTTTGTACTTTTCCAGGTCTAGGGTATCATTATATGGACTGTTGCCCAGAACTGAACTGCATATTCAAGATGAAGCTGCACCAAAGCTTCCAAAGCTTTGTAAAGTGGTAATATTACGTTCCTGTCATGCAAGTCCATACCTAGTTTAATACATGACAGTATTCTGCTGGCCTTAGAAGCAGCTGATTGAAGAAGCATCTAAGAGGACACATGATTAACCATTACAAATATATAATGTAAATGGTCCGTAGAAAAAATATTGTAAAAGCAATTCTATGTTAAATCCCCTGAAAAGACAAGTGAACACTCCCTCCTTCTGGAAAAAAAAGTTCAGTCTCCAGAAGCGACAAGGCTTCTTTACCCTGAGAACTGTAAATCTGTAAAATAGTCTTCCTCAGGACGTGGTCACATCATGAACAGTGGACGGTGTTAAAAAAGGCTTAGATGAATTCTTTTAACTACTGGTAAATAAGATTAATTCTTATGTAAACGTGTAGAAGTCTAGTTCTCACTCCCCTTTCCTAAAATTCACATCCCTATCTATCTCTTGGTTGAACTTGGTGGACTTGTTGTTCATGTCTGTTCTCAGCCGTAATATGTAACTATATGTTGCGATCTGTTTTACAAAGTGCATTTTGGTGCAGGTACCCCTGCTGTATGCTCCAGCATTGGTGAAATCACCGATGCCAGCGCATTAACCCTTGCACAGCCGCAGTAAGTGCTGACCGCAGCACGTGCTGCTGTGACAGGGACCCCATGGCAGGGAAGGCAGCCCGATGCCTTCCATAGGCATTGTGGCTGCCTTCTGGGAGAGCCTGTGAGATCCAGCCCATGCAATGTAAAGGGGATCAGACCCCAAAAGAAAAAAAAAGAAAAAACTTCATTTTCCCAAAGTAAAGTAAAAAATAATAACAAAGAAATAGGAAAAAAAAGAAAAGTAGACATATTAGGTATCACCGCGTCCGTATCGACCGGCTCAATAAAAATATCACATGACCCACTAACTATGGCTCTCATAATATGGAGACACTAAAACATAAAAAAATTTTTGTTTCAATGTGTTATTGTGTAAAACTTAGATAAATTAAAAAATGGAGACATATTAGGTATAACCTGCTGTATAAAAATATCACATGACCCAACGCCTCAGGTGAACACCGTAAAAAAAAAAAAAAAAAGTGTGTCAAAAAAGCCTTTTTTTGTCACCTAACATCACAAAAAGTGTAATACCATGCGATCAAAAAGTCCTATGCACCCTAAAATAGTTCCCCCGTCCGCCTCCTCTGTAATAATCGTTAGTGGCAAAGTGGTATAGCAGAGTGTCAGCACATTGCTGATACTCTGCTATAAACTGCTGACATCTGTGCTGGTGCAGATGTCAGCAGTTTAACCTCTTCTATGCCGCGGTCCGTACGGATCGCTGTATGGAAGGGGTTAACAGGGAGGGAGCTCCCTCCCTCTCTCATCGGGGGCTGCTGTGCCTTTGCAGCCCCCCGACAGGATGGGAACACAGAGGGAGGGAGCTCCCCTCCCTCCCCATCACCCGCTGCTCTGTTCTGGCAGCGGGTGATGGTTACCATGGCAGCAGGACGCTTTCAGAGGCGTCCTGCTTGCCATGGTAGTGTAAGTCTGATCAGACTGTGTAAAGTAAAGAATACAGTACAGTACACTATATAGTGTACTGTACTGTATTATACAGACATCAGACCCACTGGATCTTCAAGAGCCAAGTGAGTCTAGGTCAAATTTTTTTTTTTTAAGTGAAAAAAAGTAAAAATAAAAAATACATTTATCACTGAATAAAAATTCAATAAAAAAAATACACTACACCTATTATGTATCGCGTGGTCCGTAAAAACCTGCTCTATACAAATATCATATGACCTAACCCCTCAGATTAATACCATTAAAAAAAATGGTGTAAAAAAGCCATTTTTGTCACCTTACATCACAAAAAGTGTAATAGCAAGTGACCAAAATGTCATATGCACCCCAATATAGTGCCAATCAAACCGCCATTTCATCCCTCAAAAAATAAACCCCTACATAAGAAAGTCGCCCAAAAAATAAAAATAAACTGAATGTGAAGACACTAAAAAATCATTAAAAAAAAAAATTCTTTATTATGTAAAACTGAAACAAAACCCCCCCAAAAATAGTCATATTTGGTATTGTCGCGTCCGTAACAACCTGCTCTATAGAAATAGCACGCGATCTTTGAAAACAGCTATTTTCCATTTTAATCAAATTCTCCAGTAATAAAGCAAGGGTTAACAGCCAAACAAAACTCAATATTTATTGCCCTGATTCTGTAGTTTGCAGAAACAACCCATATGTGGTTGTAAACTGCTGTATGGCCAAACGGCAGGGCATAGAAGGAAGGGAACGCCATATGGTTTTTGGAAGGCAGATTTTGCTGGACTGGTTTTTGGACACCATGTCCCATTTGAAGCCTCCCTGATGCACCCCTTGAGTAGAAACTCCAAAACGTGACTCCATCTAAGAAACTACACCCCTCAAGGTATTCAAAACAGATTTTACAAACTTTGTTAACCCTTTAGGTGTTCCACAAGAGTTATTGGCAAATGGAGATGAAATTGCAGAATTTCTATTTTTTGTTACCTTGCCTCAAAAAAAGTGTAATATAGAGCAACCAAAATCATATTTACCCTAAAATAGTACCAACAAAACTGCCACCTTATACCGTAGTTTCTAAAATGGGGTAACTTTTTTGGAGTTTCTACTGTAGGGACTGCATCAGGGGGGCTTCAAATGGGACATGGTGTCTAAAAACCAGTCCAGCAAAATCTGCCTTCCAAAAACCATATGGCGTTCCCTTCCTTCTATGCCCTGCCATTTGGCCATACAGCAGTTTACGACCACATATGGGGTGTTTCTGCAAACTACAGTATCATTGAGTTTTGTTTGACTTTTAACCCTTGCTTTGTTACTGGAAAAATGGGAAAAAAAGGAAAATTTGCAAAAATATTGAAATTCTGAAATTTTATCTCCATTTGCATTAACTCTTGTGGAACACCTAAATGGTTAATGACGTTTATAAAATCGGTTTTGAATACCTTAAGGGGTGTAGTTTCTAGAATGGGTTCATTTTTGGGTGGTTTCTATTGTGTAATCCTCACAAAGTGACTTCAGACCTGAACTGGTCCCTAAAAAGTGCATTTTTGAAAATTTCTGAAAATTTTCAGTTTTTGCTTCTAAACTTTTAAGCCGTGTAACATCCCCAAAAAAAATTGGCATTACCAAAATGATCCAAACATGAAGTAGACATATGGGGAATTTAAATTAATAACTTTTTTTGGTGGTATTATTATGTATTATAGAAGTAGAGAAATGCAAACTTGGAAATTTGCAAATTTTTCCAAATTTTTGGTAAATTTGGTATTTTTTATAAATAAAAATTAATTTTTTTTTACTCCATTTTACTAGTGTTATGAAGTACAATATGTGACGAAAAAACAATCTCAGAATGGCCTGGATAATTAAAAGCGTTTTAAAGTTATTCACACATAAAGTGACACTGGTCAGATTTGCAAAAAATGGCCTGGTCCTTAAGGTGAAATATGGCCATGTCCTTAAGGGGTTAATTCTTGTGGAACACCTAAACGGTTAAAGAAAAGTTTGTAAAATCAGTTTTGAATACCTTGAGGGGTGTAGTTTCTAAAATGAGGTCATTTTTGGGTGTTCTCTATTATGTAAGCCTCATAAAGTGACTTCAGACTTGAACTGGTCCTTAATAAGTGGGTTTGGGAAATTTAATGAAAAAAGATTTGCTTCTAAACTTCTAAGCCTTCTAACGTCCCCAAAAAATAAAATGGCATTCACAAAATGATCCAAACATGAAGTAGATATATGGGGAAGGTAAAGTAATAAGTATTTTTGGAGGTATTACTATCTATTATAAAAGTAAAAATTTGGAAATTTGCTAATTTTTCAACATTTTTGGTAAACTTGGTATTTTTTGTATAAATAAAAATGAAATATTTTGACTCAGATTTACCACTGTCATGAAGTACAATATGTGACGAGAAAACTATCTCAGAATGGCTTGGATAAGTAAAAGCGTTTTAAAGTTATCACCACATAAAGTGACACGTCAGATTTGCAAAACATGTCCTGGTCCTTCAGGGGTTAAAGCGGGATTTGTAAGAATGTTGGCGACCATGGTGGAAAGGCAATCCCTAGTCATACTCGCTTTTCAACTGTACATTTCTATTTTGTCATAGGGTGATTTAGGGGTTAGTGGTTAGTAGTATTCTTGTAATGTTTCTGGTGACGTTATTAATTTAGAGGTAACATTCAGTATCTATCGTGGTCTAGGGTGTGATGAGATAATGGTGATATTTATTAAACATGGTCGTATAGGGTGCTTAACCCATAAGATACCAGAGTAGAGATGAGCGGACTTTAAAAAAAAGTCCGGTGTTCGGCCGGGTTGTGGTAAGTCGCGCATCCCGTTATGGATTCCACTATAGCGGCATATGGAATCCATTAGGGACGGCTGCCACCAACCCGAACTGTTGAACAGCCGAAGGACCTGGGGTGACGTCACTGTCATGTGATTAGTGCAGGGGGCGTGGCTCAGCACCGGACTTTTTTTTAAAGTTCGCTCATCTCTATACCAGAGCCGTATATGTACGTATATGTACAGCGCTGGGATTTCTGACCCAGTTTCCAGCGCCGTACAGCTAGGGCGTGCTGAACGGGCATGCGCAGGAGCTGTGCCCGTCCGATCAGCTGCAAGCATCCGACAGTCACTGATAGCCAGACCCCTGCTGTATGCGCCGACATCGGTGAAAACACAGATGCTGGCGCATTAAGCCTCGCACTGCTGCGGTCAGCGCTGACTGCGGCATGTGTGTTATTCTGACGGGTCCTGGTGTCCATCGGGTTACCCGCGCTTCTGTGACGGGGACCCGATGGCTTGGACGGCAGCCCAATGCCTTCCTTAGGCATGTATTGTAATGCATTGTAAAGAGGATCAGACCCCCAAAAGTCGAAGTCCCAGAGTGGGCCAAAAAATGAAAGTTAAAAAAGATGTAAAAATTTTTACAAAAAAAAAATACATTTAAAGTTAAAAAAAAGCATCCTTTTTCAAAATAAAAGTTAAAAAAAAATTAAAAATAAGAAAAAAATTAGACACATTAGTATCGCCGCGTCCGTATCGACCTGCTCTATAAAAATATCACTTGACCTTCCCCGCTAGGTGAACGCCGTAAAAAAAATAAAAACACTGCCAAAACAGCCATTTTCTAGTCACCGTGCCTCACAAAAAGTGTAATACCAAGCGATGAGAAAGGCATATTTAGCTCAAAATGGTACCAATCAAACCGTCATCTCATCACGCAAAAAATGAGACCCAACTTAAGACAAAAATAAAATGTCTCAGAAAATGGCAACACAAAAACAAGATTGTATTCTGTTTAAAAAGGCTTTCACTGTGTAAAACTTAACAAAAATAATAGCCACATTGGATGTCGCTGCATCTGATACAACCTGCTCTGTAAAAATATTACATGAGATGGCCACTCAGGTGAATGCTGTAAAAATAAAAAAACTATGCCAAAACATTTTTTCACCTTGCCTCACAAAAAGTGTAATACCAAGTGATCAAAAAGTCTTATGTACCCCAAAATTATACCAATCAAACGGTCATCTCATCCCGAAAAAATAGAACCCTACATAAGACAATAGTCCAAAAAATAAAAAAAATATGGCTCTCAGAAAATGCTAACACAAAAACAAGATTTTATTCTGTCCAAAAAGGCTTTCATTCTCACCGCTGCCACGGGCCTATGGGTGTCTTGAGTTTATCCCATAGACTATCTCCCCTCGTGAAATGAGTCATAACACAGATTTTCTTGGTTTTACCTTGTTTTTATCCTTTGAAATGTTTTAAGGTGTTATCCGATACCCACTATGCATTTGGATTCTTACTAGACATTACTTTATTCTCTTACTAATTTTTATTCGTACACTATGCTACAGGATTGGCGCCCTTGAGTCTGGCTGGGTCCACTTTTTCTCTCTTTTTCCAAATATACGTTATTTCCACTAGCAGTGGCCTTCCGCTGCAGTTCCAGCCACGCTCAGGAAGCCTCCCACCACCCTAGTCCCCATTCTATACTAGTACATCTCCTTTTGTTGGTGCCTGGTATTTTTTCAAAGACTCTTCTTTTGAAAGTCTGTGATTAACACTCTTTTCTGGGGCGGGGGTCTCCACCTTTTGTCCCCCCCCCCTTCTGTCCTCTCCTGCACGTGCCCATAGAGTAGCTTACCACCACATATGGGGTATTTCAGAATCAGAGAAATATATATTAAGGTTTATTTTGCTATTAACCCTTGCTGTGTTGCAAGAAAAAAATGATTACCAAAAAATCTACCAAAAAAGTTACATTTAGACATTTCACCTCCATTTTCCCCAAGAGTTAACAAAGTTTGTAACATCAGTTTTGAATAATTTAAGCGGTGTCGTTTCTAAAATGGGGTCATTTATGGGTGGTTTCCATTAGGTAAGCCCCTCAAAATCACTGTATAACTGAATTGGTGCTTAAAAAAATGGTTTCAGAATTTTTTGGGAAAATTTGATAAAATACTTCTAAACTTCTAATATCCCTGATCATCTAAGCTTGTTATGGTTTAATATCTAATAACCTTGGAGTTTTAGGACATTTAGCCCGGCCCTAACAGTTTCCTGCCTGTGTTGCTGCTCTGATTAGTAGATCAAGGGCACAGTCTCTGCTTCGGTGCAGCATCTGCACAGAAACCATACCTGCAAATCCCTAAAATAGATGTAATATACTAGAAGAACGATCTGGATTCACACGGGTCTATTTCATTTGTTGTTTGTGTGTCCTTAAAAGATATCCACAGTGCCCCCCCATAAAAGTGACATCCACAATGTTCTCTTAACAGTGACATCCACAGCGCTCCCATAACAGTAACATCCACAACACTCCCATCACAGTTGCATACACAAAGGCCCCATAACAGTGACATTCACAGAGCCCACTAGTAGTGACATTCACAGTGAATTATAACAAGTACCTACACAAAGGCGGGACAAAAACATATAACCAAACACGACCCCAATGTTATAATCACCAAAACAGGCCGTTCTGAATATCATAATAATGTATATTTATTAAACATCTCATATATAAAACACATAAAACATACAAATTAGGTGGTAAAAACTACATGCAGGGCTATAAAACAGCCCATAAGAGAAGTGACACATGCACAGTTAAAGGGATTCTGTCACAGCCTTTGACCTTATAGAGCTGCAGACATGCACGGCTAGATCGCCGCTAGCATGTCCGCAATATAGCAGTAGAATAGCTCTGGGTGCTTTTATTTTCTTGAAAAAATGATTTTATTGATATGCAAATTAACTTCCTGGTGCCCAGCACCGCCTGCATCTGCCGTATCTCCTCCTTGCTTCAGTGAGATCGCCGTAAATCTCGCGATGCGTGAGATTACACATGCGCAGTTCCTTCCCTGAGGCTGGTGCCAGCACAGGGAAGGAACACTATGATGCAACTGCGCATGCGCAATCTTGCACATCGCGAGATTTAAGGCGATCTCACTGAAGCAAGGAGGAGATTCGGCGGACGCAGGCGCACACCTATATATACCCACAATAACCCTTAAAAAATGCCTCCACCTGAGAGGCCAGTGACGTTCACCTCCCGAGCCGGAAGTAGCGCATGTCATCCACATTATTATCAGCACATGCCGTCACATCACAATGACGTAGAATGCCACGGCAAGTTCGTCCGATCATGTGATCCCCTACCTCATGTCATGTGATCGAGAGGAGATATTTGTTGTCCTAATGGTTCCTTCGCGAACATTAGACAGAGCTAACCTGTTCCGCCCGAACATAAAGCTTTCGCTAGAATTATGACAATATAATTGCAAATCATATCCACCATACTAAAAGATAATATATTTGCTGACTAGTGTGAAACAGGAGGGGCCCAAACAGGGGTGAAGAGCGGTGCAATAGCCAATTAAAGTGCAATGTGCATCGAAAGTGCCAAGTGAAACACGTAAAAGGAGGGGGGAGAAGGTGAAGGGGAGGGAAGTGCATTGTTAAATAATGGTGATATGATATACACTAAACAGAAACACAAATGGGGGGTCAGTCAGCACGTCCCTGTCTGCAGGTGCACGTTACTGTGGCACATATATATACAAACAAAAAATTTTTAACAGCACTCTGCAACCAGAACTCTGCCCTGCCTCTATGACAGAAGCTGTAAGAGGTAGGTAGTGTACATTTTGAGCAAAAGGTAATAAGCCAGTCGCCACGCCAAGGCCCCCTCGTGAGTGGTCCTAACACTAAATCCTACCTGTTATGGGCCATGACAGCCACATAAAATCCAGGGAGTATATACACTGATATGATCATAACTTGAATTAACCCAACTATCCATAATTCATATAAGACTTAATCATGTAATCTTGTGATATATACCAATACATATTAAACGGTATACAAAAAAACATAAAAATACATAAAAACCACTATTGTGACAAAATACATACAAAGTGAACATGACCCTCATAGCCCAGGCTGAGGCTATGTTTAAGGTTGGTGGTGATATTAATCCAGAGCAAAAAACAACTTGTGACTTAAAGATCACTCTTAAAAATCTACTACACAGACGTACACGTGTCTGGTGGAATTGTGCATCCATGGAGCAATATCTGTCCCAGGGCCTAATACCTCGGGGATTACACATACAAGTATATCCATCATTTGGCCTGGAGTCGGAGAAACTGAGAAACAAGTGGGAGATAACATGTAATAACTGTTCAAGGACCTTTTTGCAAATACTTATAGCTGAGAATCAGAGTACATTGGCGGCCATTGAAGGGGACATCAGTGAAAAAATTGGAGAGTGTCATGACCCCAACAGAAAAGGAATCATTTAATAAAGACTTGGAGGAGGCGCACAATGGTTGGGCAAAGTTAATTGGTGAATGCAAACAGAAGAAATATCAGAGAGATAGACACGATATGGAAACAGGCCAGATGTATAGATGGCAAAAAATGGGACCCAGAACATGAAGCAGGTCTTCATCTGTATCATCACAGTCTTCGATAGGAGCGGAACCCAGTGGTTCGGATATCGAACGGAGAACGTAACCTACCCGCAACTGGAGGGGTAGGAATGATCATGGAAAGAGATCCAACAAACGACCTCGCACACAAAATCAAGAACTGCAGGTTGTAAATTTGTCGAATGACTCGAATTACATTCTTGCAGAGACACAGAAGGAGGTTCTAGGCCTGGGGCTAACGTTCATCCCAGAGTCTAATTTTGATTTATTTACAGCTGTAAAGGATGTTTATCTGTTCGCCCGCCACTTGATGTTTAAGAAGTTTTACCATAGGAAAACGGATCTATCTTTGAATATACCTGAGGAGTTGAAGACCTTACTGGTTTTAGAGGAATTATTGGATGAACAAGATAGAGGGGAAAGTAAGTTGCCACAACAATTACTCCCTAAGTCTAAGAGATTTCAACCCCCCACCCCCGTCGACTTTTCCTAATATTGACATGTTTGTGAGATTGGTGACTGAGGAGTTGAGAAAGATACCTCGTAAAATCCAACAGGACAACCTCACATACGAGCAATGTCAGGCCCTTGAAAAAATTAGAAGGAGTGGGTATTAAACCTTCTGACAAGGGGGGTAACTTGGTCATTTGGCTAACGACCATGTATGAGAAGGAAGTGTTTAGACAGCAGAGAAATAGTGGGTGTTATAGGCGACTCACATACAACCCCCTAACATCATTTCAATCCCTTTTGCAGTCCATCTTACAAAGGGTGGTGGAATGTGGCATTATCACGGAGAAAGAAATGATATGTTTAATCGAAAAGAACCCTACCATACCCACCTTTTATTTATTGCCCAAAGTTCATAAAAATTAAAAAATTCCTCTGGGTCAGCCTATTGTTTCTAGCATTAATGGGATGTGTGTGCCTATTTGTAAATATATAGATTATGTTTTGAGTCCCTTGGCTCACAGCCTTCCCTCCTATCTTAGGGACACAGGAGATGTCCTGAAAACGGTTGATGGTATCCATTTGGAGGAGAATATGATACTTGTCACTTGTGATGTAGAATCATTATATATATCAATCTTCATCACCACTTCACAGTGGAAAGGTGAGTTGGGTGATCTGGTAGTGGAATTGCTGGAATTTGTCCTTCACCACAACATTTTTGTTTTTAAGGAGACCTTCTACCTACAGCTCCATGGGACAGCCATGGGGGCGGCCTGTGTGCCCTCATATGCTAATCTGTTCCTGGGGCTGTGGGAGAGGAGGATCTTCTTTACGGACCCTGTCAGACTAAGTGAACGAGTACAATTTTGGTACCGTTATATTGATGATGTTATGTTTGTCTGGCAGGGATCCGACCTGGAGTTGAAAATATTTATGGAAACTCTAAATACCAACAGCTTGAACACCCGGTTAACCTATAAGGCGGGCAGAACAGGTATGGATTTTTTAGATCTTTTGCTGAACGTTGATCAGGAGGGTGATATGCAGACTGATTTATTCCGCAAAAAAACCTCGGTGAATAATTTACTGAGGGCTAATTTGGCACATCCCAAGAAACTGATCTCTGGTATCCCCATTGGTGAGTTTCTTCGCATCCGGAAAATTTGCTCTAGGGAAGATGATTTCCTCAAGCAGGTTAGAGAACTGGAGGACAGGTTTAGAAGCAGAGGATATGGTGGGCATTCCATAGGACGGGGCCTCCAGCGGGCTAAGGAGGTCAAGCGAGACCAGCTCATCTATGATCCTAGTAACAAACTTTTAAAGGTTGAGACTAATCTGGTTAGATTCATCACCACTTTTTTCCAAAAGGAGATTAGGGGATTAGGGATGCCCTAAATAAATACTGGAATGTTCTCCTTATGGATACGTCTCTCCATAGTTACTTACCTATGAAACCTATGATAACATTCAGGAAGAACAAGAACCTCAAGAATTTATTGGTGAAAAGCCATTATGTTGGTACGAAACCGAAAAAGGCATTTGGGTCCAAAGGACCAATATGGGGAAGCCGACCCTGTGGAAGCTGTGTGGCGTGCCTTAATGTGTTGAGGACTACTACTTTTACCAATTCTATTGGTGATAAACAATATAAAATCACTCAAACAATCACATGCAATACCGTAGGGGTAATTTACATGGCTAGTTGCCCCTGCAGACTATTGTATGTGGGCCTCACAACCAGGGAAATGAAGAGGGTACGGGAGCATGTCCTGGGCATTGAGGCAGCGAGGGAGGAACAGGATGTGATTGTATTAAAAACCATCCCGAGGCATTTTAAGCAATATCATGGAAGCAATGGATCCCTACTACAGATAAGGGGAATTGACAGAGTACATTTTAGCTTGCGCAGGGGGGATTGGAAAAGCCTCCTCGCACAACGAGAGGCACTGTGGATATTTATTTTGAATACCGTGCCCCCCCCCCCCCATAGATTGAATGAGAGCCTTAGTTTTGCCCCATTTGCCTAATTTTGGGTGATAATTGCTCCATGCGACTGACCTGGGTTTGCTTTTTGTCTTCTGCTTTGTTTGTTTTTTTGCTCTGGATTAACTGCATATATGGTAATTGTAGCTCCTGGTTTGTTATTATTTTATGTTTTTAATGTTGAATGGGCATTGAGAGACCATTAATTTTTGTGTTTCCATTTTTTATGCAGAATTATGCTACTTTGAAATTGAATGCACAAGGTGTGATGGATCCGAACGTGTGGGATTATTTTATGTTCCAGCCTTATAGCAATATGGATAGAATTGGCATATGTGGCCTATCATATCAACAAGAAAATTGACATTCACTACTCCACTTGAAATCTTGCACTTAGGTTATACTATATGGGATGTGTGTAGATATTTAGATGCATGGATATTATGTAAATTAGGTGTACACTCAGATTTAATATGCGTACATAACAGTATGAGGGTCATGTTCACTTTGCATGTATAGTGGTTTTTATATATTTTTATGTTTTTTTGTATACGGTCCTGAATTATTTAATATGTATTGGTATAAGATCACAGGTTTACATGAGTAAGTCTTATATCAATTATCAATGGTTGGGTTAATTTAAGTTATGTTATGATCATATCAGTGTATATCATATCACCATTATTTAACAATGCACTTCCCTCCCCTTCACCTTCTTCCCTCCCCCCTTCTTTCACGTGTTTCACTTGGCACTTTTGATCCACATTGCACTTTAATTGGCTATTGCACCGCTCTTCACCCCTGTTTGGGCCCCTCCTGTTTCACACTAATCAGCAGATATATAATTTTTTTGTATGGTGAATATGATTTGCAATTATATTGTCATAATTCTAGCAAATGGTTTATGTTCAGACGGAATAGGTTAGCTCTGTCCAATGTTGGAACGGAAACATTAGGACAAGACATATCTCCTCCCGATCACATGACATGAGGTAGGGGATCACATGATTGGACGAACTGGCCGTGGCATTCTACATCATTGTGATGCGGCGACATGTGCCGATAATAATGTGGATGACGTGCGAAACTTCCGCCTTGGGAAGTGAACGTTACTGGTCTTTTTAACCACTTAAGGACCGGGCTCATTTTCACCTTAGGACCAGGCCATTTTTTGAAAATCTGACCAGTGTCACTTTATGTGGTGATAACTTTAAAACGCTTTTTCTTATCCAGGCCATTCTGAGATTGTTTTTTCGTCACATATTGTACTTCATGACACTGTTAAATTAAGTCGAAAAATTTCATTTTTATTTATAAAAAATATCAAATTTACCAAAAATTTTGAAAAATTAGCAATTTTCCAAGTTTCAATTTCTCTACTTCTATAATACATAGTAATACCGCCCAAAAAACTTATTGATTTACATTCGCCATATGTCTACTTCATGTATCGATCATTTTGGGAATGCCATTTTATTTTTTGGGGACGTTACAAGGCTTAGAAGTTTAGAAGCAAATCTTGAAATTTTTCAGAAATTTTCAAAAACCCACTTTTTAGGGACCAGTTCAGGTCTGAAGTCACTTTGTGAGGCTTACATAATAAAAACCATCCAAAAATGACCCCATTCTAGAAACTACACCCCTCAAGGTATTCAAAACATTGATTTTACAAACGTCATTAACCCTTTAGGTTTTCCACAAGAGTTAATGGCAAATGGAGATAAAATTTCTGAATTTCGATTTTTGGGAAAATTTTCCGTTTGAATCCATTTTTTCCAGTAACAAAGCAAGGGTTAACAGCCAAACAAAACTCAATTTTTATTGCCCCGATTCTGTAGTTTTCAGAAACACCCCATATTTGGGCGTAAACTGCTGTATGGCCAAACGGCAGGGCGCAGAAGGAAAGGAACGCCATATGGTTTTTGGAAGGCGGATTTTGCTGGTCTGGATTTTTGACACCATGTCCCATTTAAAGCCCCCCGATGCACCCCTAGAGTAGAAACTCCATAAAAGTGACTCCATCTAAGAAACTACACCCCTCAAGGTATTCAAAACTGATTTTACAAACTTTGTTAACCCTTTAGGTGTTCCACAAGAGTTATTGGCAAATGGAGATGAAATTTCGAATTTCTATTTTTGTTACCTTGCCTCAAAAAAAGTGTAATATAGAGCAACCAAAAATCATATTTATCCTAAAATAATACAAACAAAACTGCCACCTTATCCTGTACTTTCCAAAATGGGGTCGCTTTTTTGGAGTTTCCACTGTAGGGGTGCATCAGGGGGGCTTCAAATGGGACATGGTGTCAAATAACCAGTCCAGCAAAATCTGCCTTCCAAAAACCATATGGCGCTCCCTTCCTTCTACGCCCTGCCGTTTGGCCATACAGCAGTTTACGACCACATATGGGGTGTTTCTGCAAACTACAGAATCAGGGCAATAAATATTGAGTTTTGTTTGGCTGTTAACCCTTGCTTTGTTACTGGAAAAATGGATTAAAATGGATAATTTGCAAAAAAATAGCTGTTTTGGGACAGTTTTGTATTTTTTGTTATTTACATCGTTGAACTGACAGGTTAGATTGTGTGCTATTTCTATAGAGCAGGTTGTTACGGACGCGACAATACAAAATATGTCTACTTTTTAGGGTTTTTTGTTTCAGTTTTACATAATAAAGCATTTTTGAAAAAAATGATTTTTTATTGTCTCCACATGCTGAAAGCCATAGTTTTGTTTTGTTTTTTTGGCAATTGTCCTATGTAGGGGCTCATTTTTTGCGGGATGAGATGGCGGTTTGAATGGTACTATCTTGGGGTGCATATGACTTTTTGATCACTTGCTATTACAATTTTTGTGATGTATGGTGACAAAAAAATGACTTTTTTTACAACGTTTTTATTTTTTATGTTTACGGCGTTCACCTGAGGGGTTAGGTCATGTTATATTTTTATAGAGCAGGTCGTTACGAACGCGACGATACCCAATATGTATACTTTTTTTTATTTATTTTGGTTTTACACAATAATATCCTTTTTGAAACAAAAAAAAATATGTTTTAGTGTCTCCATAGTCTGAGAGCCATATTTTTTTCAGTTTTTAGGCGATTGTCTCAGGTTGGGTATAATTTTTGCGGGATGAGGTGGCGGTTAGATTGGCACTATTTGGGGGGTCATATGACTTTTTGATCGCTTGCTATTACACTTTTTCTGATGTAAGGTGACAAAAAAATGGCTTTTTGACAAAGTTTTTATTTTATTTTTTTAAAGTGTTTACTTGAGGGGTTAGGTCATGTGATATTTTTATAGAGCAGATTCTTACGGACGTGGAGATACCCAATATGTCTACTTTTTTTATTTTTTACATTTAACACTGAAAAGCATTTTTGAAACAAAAAAAATCATGTTTTAGTCTGAGAGGCATAGTTTTTTTATTTTTTGGGCAATTGTTTTATGAAGGGGCTCATTTTTTGCGGGATGAGATGGCGGTTAGATTGGTACTATTTTGGGAGGCATACGCCATTTTGATCGCTTTGTATTACACTTTTAGTGATGTAAGGTGCCAAAAATGGCTTATTTACACCATTTTTTTTTTTTTTATGGCGTTCACGTGAGGGGTTCAGTCATGTGATATTTTTATAGAGCTGTTTTTTACGGACGCGCGATACCTAATATGTGTAGTGTATTTTATTTTTTTACTTTTTATTCAGTGATTTGTGTTTTTTTATTTTTACTTTTTTTCACTTTTTTACATTTTTTTGGACCCAGACCCACTTGGTTCTTGTAGATCCAGTGGATCTGGTGTCTATATAATACAGTACAGTACACTATATAGAGTACTGCACTGTATTTTTACTTTTCACAGTCTGGTCAGACTTCTGCCTTTAGCAGAAGTCTGACCAGAGTTACTATACCATGGCAAGCAGGACGCTTCTGAAAGCGCCCTGCTGCCATGGTAACCATCACCCACTGCCATTAGAGAGCAGTGGGTGATGGATGGGGAGGAGGGAGCTCCCTCCCTCTGCGATCCCATCCTGGGGGGCTGCATAGGCACAGCAGCCCCCGATGGGAGAGGGAGGGAGCTCCTCCCTGTTAACACCTTCCATACCGCGGTCCGTCCGGACCGCAGTAAGGAAGGGTTAAACGGCTGGCATCTGCAGCACAGATGCCAGCCGTTTCTATCAGAGTGCCAGCAATGTGCTGGCACTCTGATAGAACCACTAGACACCAGGGAATTATTACAAGGGAGGCCTCCCGCACCGCCTCCCGCCTCCGCAAACCACCCCCACCGCCATAACAAGATTGGGGGCTGCAGGGGGGGTTAAAATAAAGATCTTTGCCGCAATTAACTCTCTGATCGGCCGCGGGGATCAGAGATAGCTTAAACCGCTGCAAACCGCAGGTCTGAATTGACCTGCGGTTTGCAGCGATCGCCGATACGGGGGGGTCACATGACCCCCCTCGGCATTAGAACATGGTTCCTGCTGATCTACATCAGCAGGAACCATGTTGCTACTGCGCCCACATCGGGTGCAGTAGCAGTTTAAACACAGGGCGTACATGTACGCCCTTGGTCCTTAAGTACCAGGACGCAAGGGCGTACATGTACGCCCTTCGTCCTTAAGGGGTTAAGGGTTATTGTGGGTATATATAGGTGTGGGGCATACATAAGATTTCAGCATTTCCCTGATGAAGCAAAAGGAGGCGAAACGCGCGTCGGGATTCAGGAGTGACGGCACAATTCAAGCACTTTATGTGAGTGGGATTACTTATAGTCTATTGCATGCATGTATGACCATTTATGAAATGCGATGCTGTTAATACTATGACTGATGCACTTTGCACTTTATTTATCGTTGCTATAGTGTGATGTCTGGTCTACTCGTGACCAGATTGATACTTTGACATCACTACTCTCTATTATTAACTGTGCATGTGTCGCTTCTCTTATGGGCTGTTTTATGGCCCTGTATGTAGTTTTCACCACCTAATTTGTATGTTTTATGTGTTTTATATACAAACCGGATTCCAAAAAAGTTGGGACACTATACAAATCGTAAATAAAAACTGAATGCAATGATGTGGAGGTGCCAACTTCTAATATTTTATTCAGAATAGAACATAAATCACGGAACAAAAGTTTAAACTGACAAAATGTACCATTTTAAGGGAAAAATATGTTGATTCAGAATTTCATGGTGTCAACAAATCGCAAAAGAGTTGGGACAAGGCCATTTTCACCACTGTGTGGCATCTCCCCTTCTTCTTACAACACTCAACAGACGTCTGGGGACCGAGGAGACCAGTTTCTCAAGTTTAGAAATAGGAATGCTCTCCCATTCTTGTCTAATACAGGCCTCTAACTGTTCAATCGTCTTGGGCCTTCTTTGTTGCACCTTCCTCTTTATGATGCGCCAAATGTTCTCTATAGGTGAAAGATCTGGACTGCAGACTGGCTATTTCAGTACCCAGATCCTTCTCCTACGCAGCCATGATGTTGTGATTGATGCAGAATGTGGTCTGGCATTATCTTGTTGAAAAATGCAGGGTCTTCCCTGAAAGAGATGACGTCTGGATGGGAGCATATGTTGTTCTAGAACCTGAATATATTTTTCTGCATTGATGGTGCCTTTCCAGACATGCAAGCTGCCCATGCCACACGCACTCATGCAACCCCATACCATCAGAGATGCAGGCTTCTGAACTGAGCATTGATAACAACTTGGGTTGTCCTTGTCCTCTTTGGTCCGGATGACATGGCGTCCCAGATTTCCAAAAAGAACTTTGAATCGTGACTCATCTGACTACAGAACAGTCTTCCATTTTGCCACACTCCATTTTAAATGATCCCTGGCCCAGTGAAAATGCCTGAGCTTGTGGATCTTGCTTAGAAATGGCTTCTTCTTTGCACTGTAGAGTTTCAGCACGGATGGCACGGTGGATTGTGTTCACTGACAATGGTTTCTGGAAGTATTCCTGAGCCCATTCTGTGATTTCCTTTACAGTAGCATTCCTGTTTGCGGTGCAGTGTCGTTTAAGGGCCCGGAGATCACGGGCATCCAGTATGGTTTTACGGCCTTGACCCTTACGCACAGAGATTGTTCCAGATTCTCTGAATCTTTGGATGATGTTATGCACAGTTGATGATGATAGATGCAAAGTCTTTGCAATTTTTCGCTGGGTAACACCTTTCTGATAATGCTCCACTATCTTTCTGCGCAACATTGTGGGAATTGGTGATCCTCTACCCATCTTGGCTTCTGAGAGACACTGCCACTCTGAGAAGCTCTTTTTATACCCAATCATGTTGCCAATTGACCTAATTAGTGTTAATTGGTCTTCCAGCTCTTCGTTATGCTCAAATTTACTTTTTCCAGTCTCTTATTGCTACTTGTCCCAACTTTTTTGGGACTTGTTGACACCGTGAAATTTTGAATCAACATATTTTTCCTTTAAAATGATACATTTACTCGGATTAAACGTTTAATCTGTCATCTACGTTCTATTACAAATAAAATATTGACATTTGCCATCTCCACATCATTGCATTCAGTTTTTATTCACAATTTGTTTATTGTCCCAACTTTTTTGGAATCCGGTTTGTAAGAGATGTTTAATGAAGATACATTATTATGATATTCAGAACGGTCTGTTTTGGAGTGAGCCATAACAGTAGTGACAATAGTGACATTCAGAGTGCCCCCATAACAGTGACATCCACAGTGACCACATAACCGTGACAAATTGTGAAAAAAAAATGGCTGGGTTTTTATGGACACATGGTGTAAAACTGTGAGTATGTCAGTGAGGCAAAGAATAAGGGATTTGAGAGCTTCTATTGGCTAATAGGGGTCATGTCATGGTGCCAAATTTGCTTTTGTATTATGATTTTTGTGTGTGGGAATATTTCAAGAACAGTAGGTACCAGAGAGCTAAAACCTTTGAATAGCACCTGATTTGCCTGTGTGGCAAATATGGTGCAGAGTGGTCCAGTTGTTTGGCCGTGAATAAAGAATGGACAAAAGAAATTTATTTTAATATATATGAAGATCTATATATATACATTTGGGAAAATATGTATTTAAAACACTGACAATTTTGCAAGTTTTCCCACCTACAAATAAAATTGTATGATTTTTAAATAATGGATTTTCATTTTATTGCATGAAATAAGTTTTTGTTACAATAGAAAAACAGAACTTAATATTTGGTACAGAAACCTTTTTTTTGACTGAGTTTGCACACAATGTAGCAGGGATTTTGGTCCACTCCTCCATACAGATCTTATCCAGATGTTTCAGGTTTCGGGGATGTCGCTGGGCTACATTGAGTTTCAGCTCCCTCCAAAGATTTTCGATTGGGTTCAGGTCTGGAGACTGGCTAGGCCAATCCGGGACCTTAAAATGCTTCTTACGGAGCTACTCCTTAGTTGCCCAGGCTGTTTTCTTCGGGTCATTGTCATGCTGGAAGACCCAGCCTCGACCCATCTTCAATGCTCTTATGAAGGAAGGAGGTTGTTGGTCAAAATCTCACGATGCATGGCCTCATCCATCCTTCCTTCAATATTGTGCAGTCATCCGGTCCCCTATGTAGAAAAGCACCCCCAGAGTATGAAGTTTCCACCACCATGCTTTACGGTTGGGACAGTGTTCTTGGGGTTTTTCAAATCCTTCTTCTTCCTCCACGGCGAGTGGAGTTGATACCAGCAAGTCTTATTTAGGTCTCATCTGCCACATGACCTTCTCCCATACATCCTCAGGATAATTCAGATGGTCATTGGTAAACTTCAAATGAGCCTGAACATGCGCTGGCATGAGCAGGGGCACCTTGCATGCCCTGCAGGATTTTAATTCATGAAAGCGTAGTATGTTACTAACAGTAATCTTTGAGACTGTGGTCCCAGCTCTCCTCAGGTCATTGACCAGGTCCCCTCGTGTAGTTCTGGGCTAATTCCTGACTTTTCGAAGAATCATCCTTACCCCACAAGGCGAGATCTTGCATGGAGCCCCAGACCGAGGAAGATGGACAGAAATTTTGTGTTTCCTTCATTTTCCAATAATTGCGCCAATGGTTGTTGCCTTCTCACCAAGCTACTTGCCTATTGTCTTGTAGCCCATCCCAGCCTTGTGCAGGTCTACAATTTTGTCTTTGGTATCCTAACACTGCTCTTTGGCCTTGGCCATGGTGAAGAAGTTGGAGTGTGATTTAATGAGTGTATTTTATATAGGTAACAAGTTCAAACAGGTGCAATGAATACAGGTAATAAGTGCAGAGTATGAGAGCTTCTTAAAGTGAGAACCAGAATTCTTGCTGGTTGGTAGGTGATCAAATACTTATTTCATGCAATAAAGTGCAAATTAATTATTTAAAAATCATACAATGTGATTTTCTGGATTTTTTTTTTAGACTCTGTCTCTCACATTTGAAGTGTACCTACGATAAAAAATTACAGAACTCTCCATTTTTTATAGGTGGGAAAACTTGCAAAATTGCCAGTGTATCAAATACTTATTTTCCCCAGTGTAATTATATAAATATATATATACACAGACACACATTCACTCATTGACAAAAAAAAATAATTCACCCAGATAGAAATCAGATTTCACCTTTAATTTTTCAGAGCTCCTTTGGAAAATGTTGTGTGGTCTAGGATGTTTGTTAAAGGCTTTCAACCAAAGGAGGCTGGCATCCAATAACCTGTTGGGCATTCTTCACCACCCACTGTATCGTAATCTGATCACGAACTGAACGGTTACAGCACCAGCCTATAATACAGTGTGTCATGATGCTTTCAATAGTACAGCGGTAATAATCCTCTAGTATCCTCCTACACAGCTGCACTTTTTTAAACTTATCAGGATGTACCAGCACTGCTGAGCTTACATGACCACTGCATCAATATTCACTGACCAGGTCAGATGTCGGGATATGTGAACTCTCATCAGCATTCCTGGCAGCAATCTTCCTTCCTTTGGACAGGATCAGGGTCTTGGACACGATCAGCTTCACTCAGCTGCAGCTCTCGTCACAAAAGGATGCTCCCACACCCGGATGTCAATGGATTCTCTCCTCACACAGGTCCTCAGTGTCTCTCTCAGCTTCACTCTAAGATGCAGGATCCTTCACCTCCTTTCCAGGCTTGTAACTCCACCCCTGAGTTTCAAACATCACATGAAATGCAGTCTGTTGCTGTGCTTAGGAAACAGTGGCATCTTGTGGCCAAACAGTAGAATGTCAGTCGAGATCATTTAAAGGGGTTTTACCATCACGTACAATGGGGGCCACACCTACAACAAGAATGGAGCAGGGAAATGAATAGAGGGCACACTGCGCAGCTGTCCTCCATTCATTTCACTGGGGCTGCCAAAAATTTCCGTCTGCCCCGTAAAAATGAATGGGAACAGGGGCTGCGCATGCACTTGTTGGTGGATGGACCCCGAGGTCCTCCAGCCACAGCTCTCCCCGCTCCGTTCTCCTTGCGGGTTCCAGAGGTGGGACACGCACCTATCAGACAAAGGGGGAATATTCTAGCGATATGACCCCATTGTATGCGATGGTATGTATGGGAGGCCTGGAGGTTTTAATCTTTTTCACCCCCAATTTTATGCTTCCACTTCCATTACTTCTTTTATCCTTTTTTTTTGGTCTTTCTTTTCTTTAGCTTTTGCTGTCTGTATTGGGATGATAGAGGGTTGTAAGATGCATCGCAAGAGTAGGGAGGGGTGGGAAATGGGTGGAATGGGGAACTTAAAATAATAATTTTATATTGTAACTTTGTATGAAAATGATAATGGTTTGTGTGTGTTTTTCTCTAAAAAAGATTATTTAAAAAAATTAAAAAAGATAGAACCGCACTGCTCTCTCTTTCTTTTTTTTATTTATTCATTTTCATATACATTATAAAAATAAAAACAATACAACACTCCAATACAAATTTTTATCTAGACGACACCCAACCCACCCACAACCCATAAGGAGAGAGAGAGGGGGGAAAAAATAAAGGGACCTATATACCAGTATACCATATCTCTATATTCCATGCTCTCTCTTTCTTAGAACGGACAAAGAAGACAGGTGGGACTTGTGGATAGCCCTCAATTTTCTTCAAGTATAGTCAATCGCTGCTTCATAGGCTCATTGTGTTATATCCTCCAAATCCCTTGCTCCCACTTTCCCTGTAGTATTAACAAAAAGGGGGCATATGGCAAACAATATTTGGGTTCAGATAGAAATAGAACCATATCATCAGCATACATAACATTGTGATCTTCTCTTCTGCCCAAAGAGATACCTCGATAATTAACATCCTAATACTGTAGTACCAAGGGCTCAAGCGCTACTGTAAAGAGTAAGGGAGATAATGAGCATTCCTGTCTAGCTCCCCTACACAAGCCAAAGGAAGGGGTCAAAAAATCACTCACCATCACTCTCGCAGATGGCTTCCTATATATGATAGCTATCCAATTAATCCCTTAGCGCTATTTGACGTGTATACTCGTCGTGGAGCACTTTTACTTGGCGCTCCATGACGAGAATACACGTCATAGCATTAAACTGTCACCATGTCTGCAGACATGGTGACAGTGCTGAGACCCCGGATGGCCAATCAGAGGATTCTAATGCAGGCTGACAGGTTCTGATGCCCACAGTCCATGACTGTGGGCATCAGAACCTTTTTATATATGTATACATATATATAAAGTTATTTAAACCCCCTTCCCCGCAGCTCCTGATGTGCCCCAAGATGGTTGAGCGGGTGGGCGGGCAATCCCCCGCACCCCCTCCCCCATTTTCAGGATGGCCAGAGAAGTTAGCAGAGTGTCAGCACACAGCTCACACTCTACTTGAAACGACTCACATCGGTGCTGGCATAGGGACCGCTGTATGGTACGGGTTAACCGGGAGAGAGCTCCCTCCCTCTCCCATGGGGCCACTGCTGTGTCGTTACAGTGACCCCATGCTTGATGGGTTCACAGAGGGAGAGGGCTCCCTCTCTCCATCATCGGGCACTGCACTGCTGTGGCAGCGGTTCCGATGGTTACCATGGCAACTGGACGCCTTCACAGGCTTCCGGCTTGCCATGGTATAGCTAAGCCTGATCAGCCTCCTGCTAAAGGCAGGAGGCTGATCAAGCTGTGTAAAGTCACAATACACTGCAGTACACTATACAGTGTACTGCAGTGTATCATAGAGGCATCAGACCCACTGGATCTGCAAGAACCAAGTGGGTCTGGGACAAAAAAAAAAATTAAAAAGAGGGAAAAAAGGAAAAAAAAATCTAATTTCTTCTTATAGCCGCACATTAATAACTGATTAAACATTTAAAAAATAAAATATACTATACATGTTTTGTTTAATATCACCGCGTTCATAACAACCTGATCTATGAAAGTGTCATGTTACATTGCCCGCAGGGTGAACGCCATAAAAAAAATAGAAAAACTATGATGGAATTGACATTTTGCCCACCTCACTTCCCAAAAAAAGGTATTAAAAGCGATCAAAAAAGTTGCATGTACCCCACAATGGTATCAATCAAACCGTCACCTCATCCTGCAAAACATGAGCCCCTACATGAGACAATCGCCCAAAAAATTAAAAGAATATGGCTTTTAGAAAATGGAGACACAAAAACATGTTTGTTTTTTTCCAAATTGCTGTTATTGTGTTAAAGTGAAATAAATAAAAAAAAGTATACATGTTATGTATCGTCACGTCCGTAACAACCAGCTCTATAAAAATATCACATGGCCTAACTAAAAGTCCTGCATGTCCGACTTTTAGTCCGGCGATCTCCGGCCGTGCAGTGCTGTGCTGCGCCGTAGCTCCGCCCCCCCCCCACCCCATTATAGTCAATGAGGACGGAGCGACAGCACGGCAGTGCACGGCCACTTGCGGCAGGACGGATCCGGGAGCCTGCCGGATCCGTCCTGCCGCAAGTGTAAAAGTACCCTTAGGTGAACAACGTAAAAAAAAAAAAAAAAAGTGTGTCAAAAAAGCCATTTTTTGTCACCTTACATCACAAAAGGTGTAATTCCAAGCGATCAAAAAGTAATACGCACCCCAAAATCATACCAATCATATATATGGCTTTCAGAATATGGAGACACTAAAACATGATTTTTTTTGTTTAAAAAATGCTGTTATTGTGTAAAATTATTAATAATAAATTTAAAAAGTATACATATTAGGTGTTGCCGCATCTGTAAGAAACTGCTGTATAGAAATATCACATGGCCTAACCCCTCAGGTGAACACCATAAAAAAAAAAAACTTTTTGTGACTCTACATCACATAAAGTGTAATACCAAGCAATCAAAATTTCATATGCACCCAAAAATAGTACCAATCAAACCGTCATCTCATACTGAAAGAAATGAGCCCGTACATAAGACAATCGCCCAAAAAATGAAAAAAAAACTATGGCTTTCAGAATATAGAGACACTAAAAAATAATTTTTTCAAAAATGCTTTATTATGTAAAACTGAAACAAACTAAAAAAAAGTATTCATATTTGGTATTGTCACATCTGTAACAACCTGCTCTATAAAAATACCACATGATCTAACCTGTCAGATGAACACTGTACATAACAAAAAATAAAAACGGTACCAAAACAGCTATTTTTTGTTACCTTGCCTCACAAAAAGTGTAATATAGAGCAACCAAAAATTATATATACCCTAAAATAGTACCAACAAAACTGCCACCTTATTCCGTAGTTTCCAAAATGGGGTTATTTTTTGGGAGTTTCTACTCTAGGGGTGTATCAGGGGGTCTTCAAATGTGACATGGCAGCTTAAAATAATCCCAGTGAAATCTGCCCTCCAAAAACCATATGGCGTTCCTTTCCTTCTGCGCCCTGCCGTGCCCCCGTACAGCAGTTTACGACCACATATAGGGTGTTTCTGTAAACTACAGAATCAAGGGAATAAATATTGAGTTTTGTTTGGCTGTTAACCCTTGCTTTGTTACTGGAAAAAAATGGATTGAAACGGAAAATCTGCCAAAAAGAGTGAAATTCTGAAATTTCATCTACATTTTCCATAATTCTTGTCAAACTCCTAAAGGCTTAACAAAGTTTATAAAATCAGTTTTGAATACCTTAAGGGAGTAGTTTCTAAAATGGGGTCATTTTTGGGTGGTTTCTATTATGTAAACCTCACAAAGTGACTTCAGATCTGAACTGGTCCTTAAAAAGTGGATTTTGGAAATATTTTTAAAAATTTCACGATTTTCATCTAAACTTCTAAGCCTTTTAATGTCCAAAAAAAAGGTCATTTACAAAATGATCCAAACATGAATTAGACATATGGGGGATGTAAAGTAATAACTATTTTTGGAAGTATTACTATCTATTTTTTAAGTAGAGAAATTTAAATGTGCAAATTTGCTAATTTTTCCCAATTTTAGGTAAATCTGGTATTTTTTTATAAATAAAAATGAAATATTTTGACTCAGATTTACCACTGTCATGAAGTACAAAGAAGTGATGATAATTCATGAAGCAGCTGCCGGAAGTAGAAGCACTGCGCCCAGTGAGCCGGCGGCTGCTTCATGAATTATTATCACAGGGATCGCAGGTCAGTGAATGTAACGGAGCATTAGATTGCATAGAAAGGGGGAATATAAATGTGATTTTAACTCCTTAGACTCCTGTGCCCAGTCTTCTGCCTCCCAGGGAAGCATGGGAGGCAGAAGCACAGCGCCTGCACAGCCCGTCTCCCCTTTTCTAATAGGAGACGGATGGCCCTTAGCAACGCTCATTTGAGAGAGTGCTGCTAAGGGCCATTTCAGCCCCAGTTTTCTATCAAAAATAAATGTTTTGGCTAAATAAAGTCTATTGCAAAAATGTTACCTATCACTTGCCCTATACTTTAGCAAAAAAAAAAAAAAAAAAATAAGAGTTATCATTTATTAAAGGCTTGGCCAAATCCAAAGCACTGTAATACTGCCAAGAGATATGGCCATTCCACAGAATCGAATGAGGACTTTGTAATCAATATTAAAGTAACGTGGCGGTATCTGGTTTGAGCAGACGATAGTGGCGTCTTTCAATAAATTTGGAAGGCATACCGGGCATATATCTGATTTTATAGAGAGAGCAGCCGGGGACCAATGATATCTTTATATTGGACATAGATTTCTATAGGGAGACCATCAGGGCCAGGCGACTTGCCTTTGCTGACAGAGGGAATTTCATCAATAGATATAGGAGAGTCCAGGAAGTCCCTATGCCAGGAAGTCCCTATGGGGCGCCCTGACGTCACTCTGGAGCGCCCCGGGAGCCGCATGGGCGGTAAGTATACTGCTCCCCCGCTCCCCACTACACTTTACCATGGTAACCATTCAGAAAAAGCTGAACGACGGATCCAGCGATGCGCCGAAACGACGTTTAGCTTAAAGGGGTATTCCCACTTTAATGATTACTGTTAAATCTGTTAATGATTTAACAGTGATCATTTTTCTAAATATAATGAATTAACTAATTCCCACCCCTTAGAAGATAATTAACATATACTTACCTGATTGTTGTTTTCCGTCTCCCCTGGTTACGGCCACCGCTCCTCTCCGGAATCGCGGTGGCCGCGCTTGCGCAGATGACTTCTTTTCTCCTGGCCAGGTCGCGCGCGTACTCCCGAAAGCGCACGCCAGCGCCGCGCATGCGCTATGATGACTTCTTCCTGGCCAGTATAGTATACTTGCCAAGAAGAAGTCACCAGGGCGCATGCGCGGCGGCATGCGCGTTCAGTCCAGCGCGCGGCCCGGCAGGGAGAAGACTTCAATCAAGAAGGATCCCGCCCCCTGCCGAAACCAGGAAGTGGACGGCGCGCCGGGAGCAGGTAAGTATGAAATACGCAAATGGGAATACCCCTTTAAGGCCAGATCCGGATTAATGCCTTTCAATGGGCATTAATTCTGGATCCGGCCTTGCGGCAAGTGTTCAGGATTCTTGGCCGGAGCAAAAAGCGCAGCATGCTGCGGTATTTTCTCCGGCCAAAAAACGTTCCGATCCTGAACTGAAGATATCCTGAACGGATTTCTCTCTATTCAGAATGCATTGGGACAATCCTGATCAGGATTTTTCCGGCATAGAGCCCTGACGACGGAACTCTATGCCGGAAAATAAATACGCAAGTGTGAAAGAGCCCTAAAACAGATTTACCATTAGGCAGTTTGATTTGGAGATATTGGAGGTGGGCTACTTATTTGTGGACCACCCTGTATATGAATCACCATAAAACTGCGGAATGGTTAGAATAATGTTGTCTGCAGATTTGAGTCTAAGTATCGTGGTGGTGTCAAGCCAGCTGCCTGTTTAAATAGCTTGACCCCAGGAAGCATGTCAAACCGGTGCCAAGCCTGATTGGTTCAGCGTCCCTGCTAGGTCGACCAGCCTCACTGCTGGAAATGCCGCAGACACAGAGAGGTAAGTATGTGACACTAGGTCTTGTCACAAGAGGGTGAAAAAGTGCTTTCCTTTGCTGCCCTATAAAAAGGCTCTCAGAGGCTACTTTTAGGTAGTCTACTTGATGAGAGATCATTGATTGCTAGACATGCCTCAATAACGCACTCAAACACATTTTGCCTAGTTGACATACTTTGATAAGGGGCGTATCTTTGGACTGGGAGAAGCAGTATGGTAAATACTAGGAGCACTACTGGGGGCATTAAACATACTGGGGGCACTACTGGGCACATGACATACTGGGGCCACTACAGTTAACCATTATAAATACTGAGTGCACTACTGGGGGACATTAAACATACTGGAGGCACTACAGGGGCCATATAAATACTGGGGGCACTAAATTAAGCCATTATAAATACTTGGGCCACTACAGGGGGGCATTATAAATATGGGGGGCACAAAAGAGAGCCATTACAAATACTGTAAGCACTGCAGCGCGCCATTTCATTATAAATACTGGAGGCACTACAGGGGGCCATTATAAATACAGGGCTATTATAACTGCATTATTACTACTGAGGGTACTGTGGGGACATTTTTATTATTTGGCAATTGTAAAAACGGACAAGATAGAACATGTTCTATTTTTTGCTTTCCGTTATTTACTGACAAAAAAAAACGTTTGTGAATAACGCCATAGACTACCATTGGTCTTAAAATGGACGTGTGATGGCTGTTACAAAAATGTACATCACATGTCCGTGTGCATGTAGCCTGAAAGGGTTTTTTGGAATTTTATTAGTGATGACCTATCCTCAGGATAGGTGACAACATCTAATTCATACCTCCCAACCGTCCCGGCACACGACTGAGCATATCACTGTGAGGGATCACAGCACTGGGCATATCACTGTGAGGGGGCATAGCACTGGGCATATCACTGTGAGGGATCACAGCACTGGGCATATCACTGTGAGGGGGCACAGCACTGGGCATATCACTGTGAGGGGGCACATCACTGGGCATATCACTGTGAGGGGGCACAGCACTGGGCATATCACTGTGAGGGGGCACAGCACTGGGCATATCACTGTGAGGGGGCACAGCACTGGGCATATCACTGTGAGGGGGCACAGCACTGGGCATATCACTGTGAGGGGGCACAGCACTGGGCATATCACTGTGAGGGGGCACATCAATGGGCATATCACTGTGAGGGGGCACATTACTGGGCATATCACTGTGAGGGGGCACATCACTGGGCATATCACTGTGAGGGGGCACATCACTGGGCATATCACTGTGAGGGGGCACAGCACTGGGCATATCACTGTGAGGAATCACAGCACTGGGCATATCACTGTGAGGGGGCACAGCACTGGGCATATCACTGTGAGGGGGCACAGCACTGGGCATATCACTGTGAGGGATCACAGCACTGGGCATATCACTGTGAGGGGGCACATCACTGGGCATATCACTGTGAGGGGGCACATCACTGGGCATATCACTGTGAGGGGGCACAGCACTGGGCATATCACTGTGAGGGGGCACAGCACTGGGCATATCACTGTGAGGGGGCACATCACTGGGCATATCACTGTGAGGGGGCACATCACTGGAAATATCACTGTGAGGGGGAACATCACTGGGCATATCACTGTGAGGGGGCACATCACTGGGCATATCACTGTAAGGGGGCACAGCACTGGAAATATCACTGTGAGGGGGCACAGCACTGGGCATATCACTGTGAGGGGCACATCACTGGGCATATCACTGTGAGGGGGCACAGCACTGGGCATATCACTGTGAGGGGCACAGCACTGGGCATATCACTGTGAGGGGCACAGCACTGGGCATATCACTGTGAGGGGCACAGCACTGGGCATTTCACTGTGAGGGGCACAGCACTGGGCATATCACTGTGAGGGGCCCAGCACTGGGCATATCACTGTAAGGGGCACAGCACTGGGCATATCACTGTGAGGGGCACAGCACTGGGCATATCACTGTGAGGGGCACAGCACTGGGCATATCACTGTGAGGGGGCACAGCACTGGGCATATCACTGTGAGGGGGCACAGCACTGGGCATATCACTGTGAGGGGGCCCAGCACTGGGCATATCACTGTGAGGGGGCACAGCACTGGGCATATCACTGTGAGGGGGCCCAGCACTGGGCATATCACTGTGAGGGGGCACATCACTGGAAATATCACTGTGAGGGGGCACAGCACTGGGCATATCACTGTGAGGGATCACAGTACTGGGCATATCACTGTGAGGGAGCACAGCACTGGGCAGATCACTGTGAGGGATCACAGCACTGGGCATATCACTGTGAGGGGGAACATCACTGGGCATATCACTGTGAGGGGGCACAGCACTGGGCATATCACTGTGAGGGGGCACAGCACTGGGCATATCACTGTGAGGGGGCACAGCACTGGGCATATCACTGTAAGGGGCACATCACTGGGCATATCACTGTGAAGGGGCACAGCACTGGGCATATCACTGTGAGGGATCACAGTACTGGGCATATCACCGTGAGGAGGCACAGCACTGGGCATATCACTGTGAGGGGGCACATCACTGGGCATATCACTGTGAGGGGGCACAGCACTGGGCATATCACTGTGAGGGGGCACAGCACTGGGCATATCACTGTGAGGGGGCACAGCACTGGGCATATCACTGTGATGGGGCACAGCACTGGGCATATACCCGTGAGGTATCACAGTACTGGGCATATCACTGTGAGGGGGCGCAGCACTGGGCATATCACTGTGAGGGATCACAGTACTGGGCATATCACTGTGAGGGGGCGCAGCACTGGGCATATCACTGTGAAGGGGCACATCACTGGGCATATCACTGTGAGGGGGCACAGCACTGGGCATATCACTGTGAGGGGGCACAGCACTGGGCATATCACTGTGAGAGGGCACAGCACTGGGCATATCACTGTGAGGGATCATAGTACTGGGCATATCACTGTGAGGGGGCACAGCACTGGGCATATCACTGTGAGTGGGCACATCACTGGGCATATCACTGTGAGGGGGCACAGCACTGGGCATATCACTGTGAGGGGGCACAGTACTGGGCATATCACTGTGAGAGGGCACAGCACTGGGCATATCACTGTGAGGGAGCACAGCACTGGGCATATCACTGTGAGGGAGCACAGCACTGGGCATATCACTGTGAGGGGGCATAGCACTGGGCATATCACTGTGAGGGGACACAGCACTGAGCATATCATTGTGAGGGGGCGCAGCACTAGGCATATCACTGTGAGGGGGCACAGCACTGGGCATATCACTATGATGGGGCACAGCACTGGGCATATCACTGTGAGGGGGAACATCACTGGGCATATCACTGTGAGGGGGCACAGCACTGGGCATATCACTGTGAGGGGGAACATCACTGGGCATATCACTGTGAGGGGGAACATCACTGGGCATATCACTGTGAGGGTGCGCAGCACAGTTATACTACAGCCTGCCAGCGATGATCAATCGCTGGCAGGCTGTAAATGTAAAATAAATTAGATCAAACAGGTATATCAGACGCTGTTTTGTTAACAGCGTCTGATATAGCTGCTACCTGGTCCTCTGGTGGTCCCATTTACTAGGATCGACCACCAGAGGACCAGGTAACAATTTAAAGTTGCACCAAACACTACACTAACCCCCCCACACTTTATATCCACTATTAACCCTTTGTTAACCCCTGATCACCCCATATAGACTCCCTGATCACCCCCCTGTAAGGCTCTATTCACATGTCCATATGTGTTTTGCGGATCCACAGATCCGTGCCACAGATCCGTGGCGCGGATCCGCAAAACACGGACACCGTCAATGTGCTTTCCGCATTTTGCAGATCCGCACATTGCCAGAACTATATAGAAAATGCTTTTTCTTGTCCGCAATTGCGGACAAGAAAAGGACATGTTCTATATTTTTGCGGAACGGAAGTGCAGGCCCGTAAGTGCGGATCCGCAATTCCGGATCCGAGCGGGACAAAGTCTGTCCCCATAGAAATGAATGGGTCCGCAATTCCGTTCCGCAAACAGAATTTCGGACGTGTGAATGGGGCATAAGGGTCCCTTATCACCGCCAGTTAGTTAGCTACTTGTTAGGTAGTTAGCGCTCAGCCCACCGCACCGCAGTCACTGATTTTGGCAGAGATTTTTTCATCCACAATCATTGATGCGAATGAAGAAATCTGTGCCGTTCATTTTTTTTCTTTTTTCAGCCCAGAGGCTGAACGGAAAAAAAAATATCTCATTACCCGTATGCTCAATATAAGGAGAATCGCAGAAACTCCTAATGCTGGCCATACGTGTAATGATTGCGGAGACCCTCAAATGCCAGGGCAGTACAAACAACTCACGTGTGACCCCATTTTAGAAAGAAGACACCCCAAGGTATTCCGTGAGGGGTATGGTGAGTTCATGCAAAATTTTATTTTTTGTCACAAGTTAGTGGAATATGAGACTTTGTAAAAAAAAATAAAAAAAAATATCAATTTCCGCTAACTTGTGCCAAATTAATTTTTTTTCTGTGAACTCGTCATGCCCCTCACGTAATACCTTGGGGTGTCTTCTTTCCAAAATGGGGTCACATGTGGGGTATTTATACTGCCCTGGTATTTTAGGAGCCCTAAAGCGTGAGAATCCAAATGCGTAAAAATGCCCAGTGAAATCCTAAAGGTACTCATTGGTTTTAGGGCCCCTTTGCGCATCTTGGCTGCAAAAAAGTGGCACACATGTGGTATCGCCGTACTCAGGAGAAGTAGGGCAATGTGTTTTGGGGTGTATTTTTACATATACCCATGCTGGGTGAGAGAAATATCTCTGTAAATTGACAACTTTTTAAATTTTTTTTATACAAAGTTGTCAATTTACAGAGATATTTCTCTCACCCAGCATGGGTATATGTAAAAATACACCCCAAAACACATTGCCCTACTTCACCTGAGTATGGCGATACCACATGTGTGACACTTTTTTGCAGCCTGGGTGAGCAAAGGGCCCAAATTCCAACGAGTACCTTTAGCTTACATGGCTGCTCACAATTTAGCCCCGCCCAAAATGCCAGAACAGTACAAACACCCCACAAATGACCCCATTTTGGAAAGAAGACACCCCAAGGTATTCGCTGAGGGGCATAGTGAGTCCGTGAAAAATTTAACTTTTTGTCAAAAGTTAGCAGAAAGGGAGACTTTATGAGAAAAAACAATAAAAAATCAATTTCTGCTAACTTGTGCCAAAAAAAAATCTTCTGTGAACTCGCCATGCCCCTCACGGAATACCTTGGGGTGTCTTCTTTCCAAAATGGTGTCACATGTGGGGTATTTATACTGCCCTGGCAATTTAGGGGCCCTAAAGCGTGAGAAGAAAAATGCGTAAAAATGCCATCCTAAAAGGTACTCATTGGTTTTAGGGCCCCTTTGCGCATCATGGCTGCAAAAAAGTGTCACTCATGTGGTATCGCCGTACTCAGGAGAAGTAGGGCAATAAGTTTTGGCGTGTATTTTTACATATACCCATGCTGGGTGAGAGAAATATCTCTGTAAATTGACAACTTTGTATACATTTTTTTTTAAAGTTGTCATTTACAGAGATATTTCTCACACCCAGCAGGGTATATGTAAAAATACACCCCAAACACATTGCCCTACTTCTCCTGAGTACGGCGATACCACATGTGTGACACTTTTTGCAGCCAAGATGCAAAGGGGCCCTAATTCCAATGAGTACCTTTAGGAGGGCATTTTACGCATTTGGATTCTCACGCTTTAGGCCCTAAAATGCCAGGTCAGTATAAATACCCCACATGTGACCCCATTTTGGAAAGAAGACACCCCAAGGTATTCCGTGAGGGGCATGGCGAGTTCACAGAATTTTTATTTTTTGGCACAAGTTAGCGGAAATTGATATTTTTTTTTTTTGTTTTTTTACAAAGTCTCTTATTTCACTAACTTGTGACAAAAAATAAAATTTTACATGAACTCACCATGCCCCTCACGGAATACCTTGGGGTGTCTTCTTTCTAAAATGGGGTCACATGTGGGGTATTTATACTGTCCTGGCATTTTAGGGGCCCCTAAAGCGTGAGAAGAAGTCTGGAATCCAAATGCGTAAAAATGCCCTGTGAAATCCTAAAGGTACTCATTGGTTTTAGGGCCCCTTTGCACATCATGGCTGCAAAAAAGTGTCACACATGAGGTATTGCCGTACTCAGGAGAAGTAGGGCAATAAGTTTTGGGGTGTATTTTTATATATACCCATACTTTGTGTGAGAAATATCGCTGTAAACGACAACTTTTTAAAATTTTTTATACAAAGTTGTCAGTTTACAGAGATATTTCTCTCACCCAACATGGGTATATGTAAAAATACACCCCAAAACACATTGCCCTACTTCTCCTGAGTACGGCGATACCACATGAGTGACACTTTTTGCAGCCTGGGTGCGCAAACGGGACCTAAATTCCAACGAGTACCTTTAGCTTTACAGGGCTGCTCACAATTTAGCCCCGCCCAAAATGCCAGAACAGTAAACACACCCCACAAGTGACCCCATTTCGGAAAGTAGACACCCTGAGGTATTCACTGAGGGGCATAGTGAGTCCGTGGGAGATTTTATTTTTTTTTGCCAGAAGTTAGCAGAAATGGAAACTTTATTATTTTTATTTTTTTCCTCAGAAAGTGTCATTTTCCGCTAACTTGTGAAAAAAATGAAATGATCCATGAACTCACCATGCCCCTCCGCGAATACTTTGGGGTGTCTTCTTTCTAAAATGGTGTCATTTGGGGGGTATTTATACTTTCCTGACATTCTAGCACCTGAAGAAACATGACAGGTGCTCAGAAAGTCAGAGCTGCTTCAAAATGCCGAAATTCACTTTTTTGCACCATAGTTTGTAAACGCTATAACTTTTACCCAAACCAATAAATATACACTTATTGGATTTTTTTTTATCAAAGACATGTAGAACAATAAATTTAGAGAAAAATGTATATAGAAATGTATTTTTTTTTAAAAAAAATTACAACAGAAAGTGAAAAATGTCATTTTTTTGCAAAAATGTCGTTAAATTTTTATTAATAGCAAAAAAAGTTAAAATGTCAGCAGCAATGAAATACCACCAAATGAAAGCTCTTTTAGTGAGAAGAAAAGGAGGCAAAATTCATTTGGGTGGTAAGTTGTATGACGGAGCAATAAACGGTGAAAGTAGTGTAGTGTGGAATTGTAAAAAGTGGCCTGGTCATTAAGGGGGTTTAAAGCTAACCTGTCACCTGCTTTTCACTTATTAAACTATTCACAGTACCTTATAGATCATCCTCATTGTGTTTCCAAACTGTTTTTTCCGGTTTTTCTGGCCTGTAGATTCATGAAAAAAATCACTTTATAAACTCCTGCTCTCCTGCTTCACAAGTCACGATACAAGTCAAGGAGGCAGACCCTCCTTGACTCCAGGATGTGCCTCCCCCGCCCTAACCCCGCCTCTCAGCCCTTTAATTGACACTTGTCCTCCTGGCCGGGACCGCGCTTGTATCGGCGGCGCACGCGCCGTCGCCCTCCTTTGCAGCGCGATCCCGACCATCACGCAGAGTGAAGCGCGATCCATTCGCTTAATCGCGCATGCGCTGTCCACTCTGCGCGATGGTCGGGATCGCGCTGCAAAGAAGGTTAGGGGTTAGGGCAGGGGAGGCACATCCTGGAGTCAAGGAGGGTCTGCCTCCTTGACTTGTATCGTGACTTGTGACGCAGGAGAGCAGGAGTTTATAAAGTGATTTTTTCATGAATCTACAGGCCAGAAAAACCGGAAAAAACTGTTTGGAAACACAATGAGGATGATCTATAAGGTACTGTGAATAGTTTAATAAGTGAAAAGCAGGTGACAGGTTCGCTTTAAGCTAGGGGGGTTGAAGTGGTTAATATGCGATTTAAATAATCGCGTATTGCGATTTTAACTTAAGGCTACTTTCCTATTGGTTTCATATCTAGAATCATAGAGAAGATGACGAATATGACGAATGTATTCGTCATATTCCTCAAAACGAAGATAACGAAGTATTCCCCATCTTCGTTTTAGCAACCTATTCGTCAACTTCGCTAATTCTAGCAATCAAATAGGAAGGTTGACTATAGAGACAACTGTGTTTAATTCGCTATGCGATTATATAATTTTTTTTTTATTAAATAGAATAATTATAATAATTATATCAAGTAATATAATTATTCTATTAAAAAAAAAAAAAAAATCGCATAGCGAATTAAACACAGCTGTCTCTATAGTCAACCCTCCTATTTGATTGCTAGAATTAGCGAAGTTGACGAATAGGTAGCTAAAACGAAGATGTAAAATACTTCGTTATCTTCGTTTTGAGAAATATGACGAATACATTCATCATATTCGCTATTCGCTAATTCTACCAAGCCAACCATAAACTTCCGTGCTCATGGAGCGTCCCCATCACCATGGGAACGTCTCCATATACTAAAATGTACTGTCGGATTTGAGGAATTACGTTGAAATCGCAATGCGATTAATTCAAGTTATATTAATCGCATTGCGATTTCAACTTAGAGCTGGGTTTATAATGGGTCAGCTTGCTAGAATGAACGAAGTTAACGAATATGGAATATAGCAGCAGTGCTAAGTTGAATTCGCAATGCGATTAATTTAACTTGAATTAATACAGTACATTTTAGTATATAGAGACGTTCCCATGGTGATGGGGACGCTCCATGAGCACGGAAGTCGGCAGAAGCGGCAACGGGCACTGACTAGAGCAGCCAGGAATCCTCAGGACAGGTAAGAACTAATTTTGGGAAGTGGGAAAGAAAAAAATATAACAAAAAAAAAACAAGAAAAAAACGAATATTCGAAATAGCGAGTTTATAGCGCTATATTCAAAATATTCGCGAATTAGCGAAGTGCCGATATTCGCTAAAAAAATTCGCTATTCGAATATTCGCGCTCAACACTACACAGCACTAGGCATATCATTGTGAGGGGGCACAGCACTGGGCATATCACTGTGAGGGGGCACAGCACTGGGCATATCACTGTGAGGGGGCCCAGCACTGGGCATATCACTGTGAGGGGGCACAGCACTGGGCATATCACTGTGAGGGGGCCCAGCACTGGGCATATCACTGTGAGGGGGCACAGCACTGGGCATACCACTGTGAGGGGGCACAGCACTGGGCATATCACTGTGAGGGGGCACAGCACTGGGCATATCACTGTGAGGGGCACAGCACTGGGCATATCACTGTGAGGGGCACAGCACTGGGCATATCACTGTGAGGGGGCACAGCACTGGGCATATCACTGTGAGGGGGCACCGCTGGGCATATCACTGTGAGGGGGCCCAGCACTGGGCATATCACTGTGAGGGGGCACAGCACTGGGCATATCACTGTGAGGGGGCACAGCACTGGGCATATCACTGTGAGGGGGCCCAGCACTGGGCATATCACTGTGAGGGGCCCAGCACTGGGCATATCACTGTGAGGGGGCACAGCACTGGGCATATCACTGTGAGGGGGCCCAGCACTGGGCATATCACTGTGAGGGGGCACAGCACTGGGCATATCACTGTGAGGGGGCACAGCACTGGGCATATCACTGTGAGGGGGCACAGCACTGGGCATATCACTGTGAGGGGCACAGCACTGGGCATATCACTGTGAGGGGGCACAGCACTGGGCATATCACTGTGAGGGGGCACAGCACTGGGCATATCACTGTGAGGGGGCACAGCACTGGGCATATCACTGTGAGGGGGCACAGCACTGGGCATATCACTGTGAGGGGGCACAGCACTGGGCATATCACTGTGAGGGGGCACAGCACTGGGCATATCACTGTGAGGGGCACAGCACTGGGCATATCACTGTGAGGGGGCACAGCACTGGGCATATCACTGTGAGGGGGCACATCACTGGGCATATCACTGTGAGGGGGCACAGTACTGGGCATATCACTGTGAGGGGGCGCAGCTATTAAAAGTTAGCGGGATTGTGTTACCATAACTGTGACATGACAACTTGCCTCCCAGGGGTCCCTCTTTTGCATAAATGTGCATTAATAAGTTTACTAGATTGCTCCTTACTAAACTATCTGTATGGTTTCTACCTGTATATTAGACCAGAACTTCATTATTTGGTGCAATTTCTACCTTAAAATATCTATTATCTGATGATTTATGTGCTAATATTTAAATGGATATTGAAGTGCAAAAAAAAATTAAGGACTTAGGCTAGGTCTACACGATGACATTTGTTGCGTGACATTTTGTCGCGTGACAATTTTTATAATGGTAGTTTATGGTGTCACATTGCGACATGCTGCGACTGCGATACGGCAGTCGCAAAAAATCCATTCAAGATGCATTTTTCTGCGACTATCATGTCGCAATGCGACACCATAGACTACCATTATAAAAATTGGCGCGCGACACCAATGCAAAATCAATGTCGCGCGACACATATTGCAGTGTAGTTATACCCTATTTGTCGCACGCCAAATGTCATCATGTAGACCTAGCCTTACACTCACCTAACCGATCCCTGGCTGCTGCAGTTGTGACAGGGGTCAGTAATTATGCTTTGGGCGGAGTTATAGGCGTGGCCTAGTATGAAAAAAAAATTGTCGCCGCACATATTGTCCCTCTGCGATTTTCAAAAGTTCGGAGGCATGTGACAAGTCTCAAAAAATCCATCCATTTGGGATTTCTTGCATTGTTCAGGTCACAGCAAATTGCAACACTACACCATTCACTTTAAATTATTTCAATGCATCTCCATTACAGCCAAAATCACTGTGTACCCCTACAGGAATGGTAACTAAAACTGCTTTTTTTCAGGAACTTTGAGTTTTCAGGTGATACATCATTCAGAGGAAAAGTCTCATCCCCTCAGCAATAGTATAGTTTACTAATAGTCCACTATGGTACTAAGAAAAGCGCATGCACGTGCGCTGTCATTAGATCATCTATAGGGTACAAATCACACCTTTATAGGAAAGCGGCTGAGAAGCCTCACGACGCCCCGCCCACTCAGTCGCACAGACCAATGATGCGCTGTGGGCTATGACAGCCAATAACCGGCGGGAAAGCTAAGGCGACGCTGCGTTCCGAATGCGAGCGTCGTTTCATCCAATCACAGGCCCGAAATACGTATTGGGCGGGGATATGCAAATCCAGTTTGAAAAAGACGGCGGGAAATCTGAGTTTCGCGGGAGGACCTTCGCGCGTAAACCGCATCCCTTCATTCATTGTCAGCTTCCTGGAGCCATTTTTCAGCCGCGGCAGGGAGGTCGGAGCCGGGGCCCTATCACACATAGCCGTACAATCCGCTTCCATCGGCCTCTCCCGGTGCTCGATAACCCTCGGACGAGCTCACCCCATGCACCGAGGGGACCTGCTCTAACCACAGCCCCGACTATTTCCAGGGTACAGGCCGGGCCCAACGGATTGCGAGGGTCAGAAGGAAGAGAGCGAGTGTACCCGGGCAAAGAGCGGCGCGCAGGGAGGAGGCTGCTCCGTACGATGAGGAAAGGAAGCCACCCCGGGCACGACAAGCTGCTGCTCCCCGGTCTGCAGGGCTCGGACAAGAGCTCCACATTCCCGGGGGGGTTTGTGGCCGGGGGCGGCGCTGCCGGTGTGCTCGGTGCGGGAGGCGGCGGCGGATACCTGCACATCCTGTCTTCCCCCGGCCCGGTCCACCATCCTCAGCACGGACTATGTGCTCCCGAGCAGCAGCACCAGGCGGCGGCCAGCTTCATCTACTCCACCCCGCACGGACCCGCAGCTAGAGCCGGCCTGCTGCAGCCTACAGTAGGGCGCCCTCCGGTAATGGCAGTGACACCCCCTCCCCCACCTCATCCCATCCCCCACTGTCCACCTCCATAACATATGTGTCTTGTCTGGTGACTATATATAGGCTAGTGTGTGCTCCCTGGTACATGTATGGGGGGGATCATGTGTCGTGCCAAAGGTCAGGCTCTGTTCAGGTGTAGGTAAGGCTTTGTACATGGCCCTAGGTAAGTGGCCCCACAGGCCTTATCCAGGGGGCTTTCTCCTGCAGCACAACCCCCCATGGAGGGGGTAGGGAGGTCACCTGTGCATTGGCTGTTTTTACATCTGTCACTATGGGGAGGGGGAGGTGGGGGGCGATCACAGGGCTGTGGGGGGGCTGCAGCTTAGTTACACTTTAGGGATCTTGTGCTGGAGAGGGCAGATCTACCTGTAGTCACCCAGCTCCTGGTTGCCACCCCTCCCCCATGGCTTATGCAATGAGGGGCTCCTCCATTGCTGGGGTTAGGAGATCTCAAAGGACAAGGCCCCAAGACCACCCCACCCCCTATATCTTAGGCCTGTGGCCTGCTAGTGTCTGCCCAGAGACGATGCAAAGGTATTTATTGCTGGAGGAGCCTGGCTCTACACTAGAGAAATGGTGGACAGTGGGACCCTTGCCCCCATACATAACGTGCTGCAATCTATAGCAATCCCATGCTGTCAGGACTGGGGTGGATGTAGCGCACGTCGGGCTTGTTAGCCATACATCGGTAAGTCCAATGTCCTCGTATCTGTATTTTAAGGCCTAGGCCGCATGGCGGATTTGATCCAACGTTCTGACGTTTTGACAGTGTATACACAAATGGCAGCCCCCATCTGTATACCTTATTAGGGCCTATGGAAGTCAGAGAGGGGTCTCCCACTTGCCACCCCCAGCTCTTTGTAAGAATAGTTCTGGCTATGGCTGACCCGGTGTGTCATTAGAGCCTTTTGGGCCGAACCCTCCCTGGTGTGGCTGGGCCTACTGAGGGAATCAGAGATACCTATTCCCCACTGCTGGATTCTGGCTCCTTTACCCCCCCCCCCCGCCACTTTGGATCTCTGGTGTCACCAAATCAACATCCAATTTGATGCAAGGGGGACACATCACCGCAGCAGCCAGGCATGGACTGCAGACACCGTGTGTCCCGTACAAAACCTGATGTTGATGTGGTAAAGCAAACTATCTAGAAGCCAGCAGTGGGGATCAGGGACGTGTGATTCCTTCCACAGGTCCAGCTTGGTTTGGGGGGAGGGGTTCTGCCCCATCATCCCCGTTGAGTGTACATGAGGGGTTTCTGTATCGCCAGGCTAACGTATGATATTTAAAGGGGTTGTCAAGGATTAGAGAAAACACAGCTGCTCTCTTCCATAGAAAGCAGTGCCACACATGTCCTCAGCTTGTTTGATTGCAGCTCGGCCTAGTCAAGTCAACGTGGCTGAGCTGCAGTACCAGGCACAAACCGTGGACAGGTGTGGCGCTGTTTATGGAGGAAAGAAGCTGTGTTTTTCTAGTTCTAATCTTCATAAGGTAACCCAAAGTTTTATCGGGTTGTAGATATTGATGACTTAGGGCTGATTCACATGTAATTATCATGGAAATGATGACCTTTCCTCAGCATAGGTCATCAGTCACATCGGCAAGGGTCCCAATCCCAGCACCCCCACCTATAATCTGTTTCAGAGAGCTGGAACTCTGGGGACCTTGCAGTTTACAGGCACAGCGCTATACGTAGCATAGTGGCTGTGCTTGGTATTGCAGCTCAGCGCCATTGAATGGGGTTGAGCAGCAACTAGACCATGTGGTCGATGTATGGAGTTGTCCCTGGCCTAGGGAGAAGCTGTGAGCGCCTGGCTTCTTCTTACAGCTGATCAGTGGGATTCTGGGAGTTGGACACCCGCGAATCTGATATTGATGACCTATTCCAAGGATGGCCCATTAATCTTTTCCCAGATAATGGTCTATCATTAGGATAAGGGCTGATTCACACCTGTATTTAACTCATCCGGCAGGCTGTTCCAGCAGAGGCAGCCTGCCGAAGTTCACCAGATTCGGCATAGCTGAAAACTGCCATGCACCGTTAGACCCCATTGGCTATGGTGGTAAGCCGGCACTTATGCCAGAAAGTGGTTAGATCCCATTATGGTCAATGGGTCTCGGCGCTGCGCGGCTGTGTCTCTATGCTGATCTGGTGAACTTTGGCAGGCTGTTCCTCTGCTAGAACAGCCTGCGGGCTGAGTTAAATACAGGTGTGAATCAGCCCTTATCCTAATGATAGACCATTAATATTGGTTGCTGGAAAAAAAAACTGGTGGTCAGAGACGCGAGTGACTTCCGTGTGAAGTGGTCTTGACAAGTTGCTGTCTCAGCTTCCATTCCCTTGCAGTAATCCAAAATGGCTGCTTCAGTGGACAGAGCTGGGATTCTGGCTACGTCCAATGTTCTTTCCGAGGCCGAGCTGCTGCTGAGAACTGCTGATTGCTGGGGGTGTTGGCTGCCCACAATCTGACGGACCTATTCTCAGGATAGGTCGTCAGTATCTAGAACCCAGAAAACGCCTTTCAGTGAGTGCTATTGGTCCCTTCTGAACAATCTCCTTTTGTGGTACTATGAGAATTATGGCATCAGCTGACCTGATTGGCAGAGAGGCATCACATGACCAGAATGCTTCAAAGGTCACAGAAGACTAAATGGGTTCTCTTGGAGAATCCAGGATAGGAGGTGCTGTAAGTGGCCTGCACCAAGTGTTTGAACCTTTTAGAGGCCGAGTGCCCAAGCTGCAACCCAAAACCCACATATTTATCGCAAAGTGCCAACACTGCAATGTAACCTGAATCCTTCAGTCCAATACAGTATATCTTCCATCTACTTTATCATTTAGCTATAATAGCCTGCCGACATTCAGTGCGCTGCCTGTGCTGTTCATAATGTGCCCTGTGCTGATGAATGGCAGAAAGTCTAAGGTATATCGGTACACCATAGACTTTTTCAAGGGTGTGGGTGCCACAGAGAGGGCTCTGAGTGTTGCCTGTGGCATCCGTGCCATAGGTTTGCCACCGCTGGCCTAGTTGGTCGTTCATGGGGCTGTTCAGCAAGTGCTAATATGGGGGGAGTGGACTGCCAATCCCTAGGTGGTCATGTGCCAGAAATCTCTAGTATAGGCTTTTTAAAACCCTTTTTTACGGGATGAAGTTCTGAATATCCATACAGATCTGGCCAAACCTGTGAGAAGTCATAGCGCCTGTGCTGCTTCTGAGTAGTGCAAGTGCAGAGCCTCTACTGCCGTGCATGCGCCACCACACTGGGTAGCAGCACATGCACAGTTGCTGCTGCGGTAGTAGCGGCGCAGGCGTGAGATTCTCAGGTCCGGATGAGATGTAGACAAGTGGCGGGGGCAGCCCCTGAACGTTCTAGGACTTGGATGAACGAAGCGGTTTGCTCCTCTCTAGTCCGGACACGTAGCTGTTCGGCGGACAACTATTGGATGTGTACGGCCAGCCTTAGACAGTTTCATAAATGTCGTCTTGTGGTGTATGACATTTTCCATCCAGGTGGCCACAACTGAGCGCTCTGGAAACTAGTAGTGTCTGCACCAGGACTGTCCCTCTATCTTTTCATCTGTCACTTGGTCCTCAGTGCTATACAGGGTGCACTAAAAGGGTGCAGACCTTGGCTTTTACATGAAGGGTTAAGGTTTGTGCCGTTTTCAGTGAGCGCGTCTCCATATTGTGCAGTTTATATGCAGACAGGCTGCGCCCACTCTCTGTGAGCCAACTGTTCATACTTGTCATAACATGAGTGTGGCGCATGGGTCTGGCCAGTGAACAGTTTCTGGAACCTGCCTGGAAATGGAGCCATTTACTAAAGGGTCAGATCTGTCCTCATTTCTGAGCACATCTGGAAACTATTCATAGCCAGCTTAAAAAAGTTATCCCTTGACTAATGGAAATTGGATGTCATATTATACATGACAATCTCCTAGGCATCATGCACACCACCATGGTTTGGGTCCACCTTCGAACCCTTTTTTTTTTTTTTTTTCTTTGCGGACCCACTCACTGCGGCCACTAACAGCAGGTGGCGCTATACAGATACATTTTATTGAATAACTCAGTGGCTATGCAAGATTTCTAATTTCCTGCAATTACAAAAGAATTCAGATCTAGGTGCTGGTATGAAAACTGTAGAATATTTTTTGTGGGACAACCTCTTTAAGGCCTGTCTGGAGTGCACCAGCGAAAATTATTTATGCATATCCCGTGATGGGTGCCTTCACGTTAATGGGCCAAACGGAGTTCACAGGATTGATCTTCACACTCGGTTTCCCCTGCTTTGTTTCATTCCGCTGTGTTTTTACCAGACAGGTGAGCGTAGAAACATCCATAAAGCGGTCACCAGCGACCTCCTTATCCAGCTGTTGGCATAGACATAGCTGTGCTTCACCTGATTAAAACACCTTTTCTCTTGTTCTTGGGTTTCTTTCCTGAGTTAGGCACCTTTCACACGGGCGAGTTTTCCACACAGGTGCAATGCGTGAGGTTATCGCATTGTACCCGTACTGAATCCGGAACCATTCATTTCTTATGGGGCTGTGCACATGAGCAGTGATTTTCACGCAACGCAGGCCCCATAGAAGGGAATAGGGCTGCGTAAAAATCACAACCGGATGCGGTGCGATTTTCCGGCATGGTTGCTAGGAGATGATCGGGATGGAGGACCCATCTTTATTATTTTCCCTTATAACATGGTTATAAAGGAAAATAATAGCCTTCTTTAATGCAGAATGCTTAGTTAAAAAAAAAAATATGTAACTTGCCTTCTCCAATTGATCGCGTAGGTGCTGGTTTTCTGGCAGATTCCTATACCCTGGCAGAATGCTATACCTGGAAGTGACACGTGGCACCAGAATCAGCTGGAGGAGGGTGTGTGCCTGTGCTGCGCAAGTGCATATCCTCTGGATTAGTAAGTTATTGCACCGCTACTGGAGAACCAACCACTATATGCGCATGGGTGAAACCATACATCGCGCGTGCGCACTCGGGTAGGTGGATTTTTCAGTGCAAAATGTTCCATCAGATCTCCCTACCCCTGAGTGCGCACATCATCGGGAGCAGTTCAGCCACACCACATAGCGTGCACACTCAAGGGTAGGGAGATCTGATGGAACATTTCACACTGAAAAATCGATCTACCCCGAGTGTGCATGCGCGATGTACGGTATCGCGCATGCACATATAGTGGTTGCTTCTCCCAAAGCGTTGCAATAATTTTTACTAATCCGGTGGATGTGCGCCAGCGCAGGCAGACACCCTCCTCCAGCAGATTCTGGTGCCGTGCATTACTTTCGCTGCAGCCGCGTCACTTCCAGGTATAGCATTCTGCCAGGCTATAGGAATCTGGCAGAACACCGGTCTCCTGTTCTTTCTTCAGCTGTGGGTGAAGGACCTATGGTGATGTCACTGAGCTCATCACCACAGGTCCTTTACCCACAGCTGAAGAGTGATCAGGAGACTGGCACCTACACGATCAATTGGAGGAGGTGAGTAAAAAAATTTTTAACCCTCAATTGTCCTTTTACTAAGCATTCTGTATTAAAGAATGCTATTATTTTCCTTTATAACTGTTATAAGGGAAAATAATAAAATCGACATAACAACTAACCCGAACTTCAGTGAAGTCTGGGTACCAAACATGACCGTATAAAAGGCTTTATACGTTTTCTTAATATGTAAATGAGTTATTTAGTGCAATGAGGGCGTCTACTCTTGTTCTTATTGCACCCAGGCTCCACTCCTTTCTGTGGCCAGCTCCTCCCTGGTTGTCCATAAAGGTAACCAGAGAGGGGTTTGTCACAGAACTGAGTGGAGCTTGGGTGCAAAAGAGCAATAGTGATGCCTTGTTTCAGCAAAAGACTCATTTACACATTAAGGCTATATGCATACGAACGTGTTTTTTTTTTTTTTTTTTTTTTGTCCCATTTTTATTTATTTTTTTTGCGGCTAGGGTGCGGACCCATTCATTTCAATGGGTCCACAAAAAATGCTGACAGCACACCGTGTCCATTCTGTAGCCCCTGAAAAAATGAGTGTCCTATTCTTGTCCGTCTTGCGGACAAGGATAGGCATTATTACAAAAAAATGCCATACGGACGCTTTTTTTTTTTTTTTTTTTTTGCGGACCACAAAACATACTTTCGTGTGAATGTAGCCTAAGGGGGAGGGGAAGTATGGAAATTCGGGAATGAAGCCTCAAATCAGCAAAAGAAAACCGGCGTTTAATCAGGTGATGCACGGCTGTGTCTGTAAACCGTGTGATAGGAAGGTCAGTGGTGATGGATTACCGATTAGATTTTTTTTGCAAATATCCCCTTTGTTTTGCATATATTGAAATCAGGTCAAACTTTTTTGAGTAAAATGTGAGGGTTTGCTGCTGATTTGTCCCAAAATCTCCCAATTTTTTTTCCCATCACGTGGACTTTTGCCTTTTACATTCATGGACTGTCCTCCAGATGGGGCATCAATTCAGGAGGGGCAGGGATCAGACACCCCCTCTGGTCAGCTGTTTGGGATTACTCGCAAAGGGACGCCACATCTCGATATCTCATCCCCTGTAGTAGATGGAGCTGTGGAACCAGCGCTGCACTGACTGCTCCGTCCACTAGAGGACAGAGCTGTACAGCTCCAGTGCTGGAACTACTCCCGACAGCTGATGTGCAGGGTGTCTGATACCTGCCGATTACATATTGATTACTTATCTGAGTAATTTATTAACAGGCATTGATGCATAGGTGATCAAGAGTGACATACGAGAGTGGCAGTCTTGATAAATGCCCCCCCCCATTGTCTTAAAAGCTTGAATGGAGGTGTATAATTTTCATCTGCGTTACATTTTGGACTGTACTGGGGCTGAAATTGCCCCTGTAGTATAGCAAGTATCTTCACAGTGCAAGTAACGCATCGTATCTATCTTTGTGTGACTATTGTATCTTCTACGTTATATGTAATGTCTATACTGTTCATGTTTTTCAGGCCAAGCGACGATTAGAACTTGGAGACGGAAGTCATCATTATCTCTCTGAAGGATTAAAAACGCCAAAAGGCAAAGGAAGAGCCAATGTTCTCTGCCCAGATAGTCCAAAAAGTGGGTTTCAATGCAGTTCTTGATCTGTTGTTCCTAAAGAGTTCTTTACTGATGAATAAAGCTCATCTTTGTCGGTAATGTTCTACCTTTTCTCTTTAGCGCCAAAATCTCCATTAGAGAAAACCCGTTATGACACCTCCCTTGGCCTTTTGACTAAAAAGTTCATTCAGCTTCTTAGTCAATCCTCTGATGGTGTTGTGGACTTGAATAGAGCTGCTGAAGTCCTCAAGGTGCAAAAAAGAAGAATCTATGATATCACAAATGTATTAGAAGGGATTCATCTCATAAAAAAGAAATCTAAAAACAACATTCAGTGGATGTAAGTATGAACCCACCTTGGATTATCTGAATGGGTTACTAAACTTCTATAAAACTTTGATTTGATAAATGTGGGTTAAAGTGCTGAGATGCGGACTATGGCTAAAACGAACAGGAGAAAGCTCATCCGAGAGCTCTGTCCCTTCGGCTTGGTTGGAGGCTGCTTGGCTGAGCATGTGGTGTGTAGACCACATACACTTCCTATGGATCTGTGTACCACGTGTCTTGTGCTAAGGACAGCAAAGCATAGTCAATGAAAGAAAAGGGCTGCAATGCTCAGTAACGAGTCAATCCCTTCATTTTAGCTATTGGTCAGGGCCTTGTGACCTGAGCCGCCATCCATCCAAACTTGCAGTCTGTGCAAGTTTAATACACCCTCCAACAACAGTCCCATTCACTTGAATGACAAACGGAGTTAAAACCTGCTGCATGTTCTCTACATGGATGAATGGATGGTCTAGGCAGAAATTTCTTCTGAATGTACCTGTTTAATTGAATAGGTTAATATTCAGTCTGGGTGCTGTTTGTTCTAAACTTGGACAGCACTCAGATGGTAAGATAGCCCATCGATGCTGGCGATCACTTTAGATGCCATGGTTTATAGCGACCGCTGCATCTGTGCAGTTAGACACGGGGAGGGGGCTCTCTCTGTCCTATTGGAGAAGCTGTGACAAAAGAAAGCTGAACTGTTCATTTAATCCAGGTCAGAAAATCAGGATTGATTAGCCGAGTGTTGCTACAGTGTTGGAAGTCTTTAATGAGTGTCAAAAACGTGCAGTAGAAGATAGTGGCACAGCTGCCATGCCATTCTTGAGTAGGAAGTAGCCAGAAGAGGCTGTGGTGCAAGGAAAGCCAATGGTGGTGTGCCAGGGCTCAGGCTGACACTTGGCACTGCTAGAACATTTAAAGGAGCTTTTCAATCAGGACATTTATGGCTTACCTGTGGCCATAAATATTTGGTATGTTTCCCATATCTGGGCCTACTCTGAATGGAGTTCATGTTGGACATGCATGATGTCCTCCATTCACTGTTATGGGACTGGCTTGGCTATTTTTAGAAGTCCCAATGGAGAAACTTGAACAGCACATTCTCAATTCATGGTGGAGCCCCCTTCTTGTGTAGGAGTGGGTCCTAGAGTTGGAACACTCGCCTGGCAGGCATCTATGCAATATCCTATTAATGTTATAATTGTTCATATGGGACAACTGTTTTAGGCTGCAGCACCAGCTGTGGCTGCATGAAGTCTGTTGTGTTGCCATCTAATCATTTGATGACACAGCGACTTATCTTCACATTTTTCTGTCAGTCGCCCTACTAAAGGGCAGCTGCTACTGACAGCCACCGGTCCGAGGAAATAGTATGGTGGTTTGACAGCTATACAATAAACGAGCAGCTTATTGCTTTCCTATTGATAGAAGACTAGATGCTTTTCTTATACTGTTTCCATCCTCAAGTGAACACCTAGGGCCGGTTGGGTTCCAGGAAAGTTTACTGACCTGGATTCCGTCTTGGCCTGCGCTAGCTCTTGGTACACATCTTAAAATATTCCTTTTCTTGTAAATTGCAGTGGTAAAATATTTAGAAGTTAAAATTTTAATTGCATATGTTTGTGCTTAATTTACATCAATTTTCTTATCTTTTTAAACCTAGGGGCTGCACACTTCCTGATGACGGCTATAATATGGCTCGATGCCAAGGGCTTTCCAAAGAACTCTCGGAGCTCAGTCAAGAAGAGAAGAAACTGGATGACTTGATACAAAGTTGTACCTTAGATCTGAAACTTTTAACTGAAGATTCAGAGAACCAAAGATATCCTTTACATAAGTGCATTCAGTGTCCTCCTTGTGGCTAATGTCCGACCCTAATATTTGTGATTGTATGCAGTGCTTGCACTGTATTCTCTTTTTATATTGTGCAGGCATATCTAGATTTCAGTGATATTAAGGCTGGGATCACATTTAATGCCTCTGTTTGACGTATACGTTACAAAAAAGATCTAAAAACACAGCACATTCTTGAGTCCGGTAAAGTGTAGAGAAAAAAATATATATGTATAGAGATATTGGCTTGAGAAAGGCTCTAGGTTCAGAGCCGAAACGTTGCACCGCACGGGTCAATAAATGAACTACTTTTGATTTATTTTTTGGAGTGCAGTTCGTTTTTCTATATTAGTTTTTCGGCTTATGGTCAGTCCCCATTGAACATTGCACCCGCCTAAGTATTTGGTCCAGTGCCGCCATTTTTTATATATATATTTATTTTACAATGGAACTCTGGTGAACGGATACCACTCTGGCATCTGTTTAACGTATGTTTTTTGTATACCTTAAACGGATGGTAAGGGGATATAAAGCCAGCCAAAGATGGCTGTTCACATTTGTATATAGATAAACACTCAGCCATTTTATAGCAATGTACAATAACTGTTAACTTAAGTGTCCACAATTATAGGGCAATGTATGGCATACTGCAGCTACGCCTGCCTGGTTGTCCTTCATTGTACTTATCTAAGGGGTTTTCCTGCTCCGTTACCCAGTGAGGTGCTGTTTGGGGGACCTGAAATTTAATTTGGGCAAATTTGTTGCTTAAAATAACTTGAACTCTTGTGACTGCATTTTAATTACAACCCATCATTGGGTTATCAAACTTCAGATGTCAGAATTTACTTGTTAACGTCCTTAACTTAATTTACGTTGGCTTATGTAACCTATCAAGATATCCGGAAAATTAGTGGCCTTAAGGATCAAACTGTTATAGTTGTGAGAGCTCCTCCTGAGACTAGACTTGAAGTGCCTGACCCAGTTGAGGTATGTGTAATGATGAATTTCTAGCCTGCTGGAACTTCTTTGTCCCTTCTAGTGTATGGTCTTCATCTAGAAGACTGAAATACATTGAAGCATGGTGTATTTGTCAACGCCTGCTTCAAGCTGGTTGTTTCCACTTGTTTGCTATTGCAGCCATGCTCCTTTCTTGAATAGTCTTGGATCCAACCAGTGAGCAAGATTAGTGCTGTCTTCCAGTACCATACTTAAAGGGACTCTTTCACCCATTTAGTGCTGCCCTATCTAAGGGCACCATAAATTGGTGACTGACCAAGAGAAAAAAGCTAGGTTACTTTGGCCCAGCTCTTATGCTGAAATCTGTATTGAACAGCTCCATCACAATCTGAACACTGGAGCTGTTCAATACACAGTGTCCGCTAGGGAGTCACAACTCCCAAAATGAGCACTTGCTTGGCTGTTCTTAGAACTCCATAGAAATGAATAGAGCATGCTGGGAGTTGTGGTTTCAACACAGCTGGAGTGCAGGAGGTTAGCCATCACTGTCCTAGGTCATGCTCTGATTTGAGTGGCCTGCTGCGCTCAGCTCGACTTGCTGCTGCTCAATACAGATTTTTTAGTGAAATGGCTGGTTCATTTCCCCATACACATCACATGGCCAGGATGAAATTCTAATCTTTGGCCACCTCAAGACATAATCTGATGCACATTTGCAGTCTGTAGCCATGGATGTTAGTATTGCATGCAGTGTATCAGCGAGCCTGAAGGGGGGGGGGGATTCACTTGTGATATTTGTGTTTTTGACAGTGCTACAGACCAATATTTGGTCACTTCAAGGACCCGCACATATTGGATATGCTCTAAATGGCCAAACTGGAATACCCCTTTAAATATAATGGTGGATGACTTTACAACCCCTTTGTTGCGCTGAATGACCAGTAAAATGTCTTGTATGGCATGGATCATGGTGAGACCTGTGTCAACCTTGCCTAACCGATTTTATCATTTCATTTGTATTTGCAGAGTTTACAGATACACTTATCTAGCACTCAAGGAGCTATTGAAGTTTACTTATGCCCTGAAGATAGTGAATCCAGTAGTCCGGTTAAGCAAAGTAATCCTGATCAGAATGGGAACCTTCCAAAGCCGAATTCCAAAGGTAATCCGCTACCTATGATTGGCAGAACATAACCCTGTGGCCTTCCGTCACATCTTCCATATAGACGACATGAAAGTAATAGGTGGCCGCGCATCTCCCCATGTAAGCAGGAAGGGGTTTGAGCGAATGGTCATTCGTCCATAAGCCTGGTAATTAACTGATTAGTGATCAGTGACATCCTGTTTTGGGCCTTAGTGAAATTTTATTATTTTTTTTTAACCCCTTAAGGTCGGGGGTTTTGGGATTTTTGCGTTTTTGTTTCGCGCTCCCTGCCTTCCAAAAGCCATAACATTTTTATATTTCCGCTCACATAGCCATATGACGGCTTGTTTTTTGCGGGACAAGTTGTACTTTTTAACGCTACCATTTATTTTTGCATGTGATGTAGTGGGAAACGGGGAAAAAATTCCAAATGGGGTGAAATTGAAAAAAAAAAAAGCAATTTCACCACAGTTTTACGGATTTTTAAATTACAACGTTCGATTTGCGATAAAACTGACTGGTTAATTTTATTCTTCGGGTCAGTACGAATCCGGCAATACCTAATATGTATAGTTTTTCTTGCGTTTTGATAGTGAAAAAAAAATTAAAAGTGGGAATTTTTTTTTTATTTTTTTGTCGCCATGTTTTGACCCCTATAACTTTTTTGTAATTATGCGTACGGAGCAGTGTAGGGGCTCATTTTTTGCGGGGCAATCTGAACTTTTAATTGATACCATTATGGGGTGCGTATGATGTTTTGATCACTTTTATTCATTTTTTTTTAGGAAATGAAGCGTCCAAAAATGGCGAATTAGCCATTTGGACGCTCTTTTTTTCGTTTTTATGTTTACCGTATGGTGAATATTTTTTAATATTATAGTATGGGCGTTTTCGCACATTGCGACACCCATTATGTGTAATTTTTTTATTTATTTTTTCATTTTGGGGAAAGGGGGTGATTTGAATTTTTATATATATATTTTTTTTTTTTTTAATTTTTTTTTTTTTTACCACTTTCTTATAGTTCCCATAGGGAACTATAAGATGCAATCATCAGATTGTTATTCTCATATATTCCAATGCAATAGCATTGGAATATATGAGAAAATCACATATTTCCTATGGAGCCTATTACAGTCATAGGCTCCATAGGAATACTATGTAGTAACCTAGGTTTCATTCACAGAAACCTAGGCTACTACTTGCATGCTCCGGCTCCCCCTTGTGGCCATCAGGGGAGCTGGAGCACAAACCGAAAGTGAAACTTTCGGTTTGTGCTCCATCAGATGCCGTGGTCAGGATTGACCACGGCATCTGAGGGGTTAAATGTCCGCGATCGGCATTGCTGCCGGTCACGGACATGAGCTGCGGGTGTCAGCTTGATGAATCGATGGCGGGCGCCATCTTTAAAGTGCGGACGAAGGGCGTACATGTACGCCCTTCGTCCTTAAGGGGTTAATCTCATGCTAAGAGCTGTAACTAGTGTTGAGCGAACTTGTTTTTTAAGTTCTGCATCAAAAGTTCAGGTTATTGAAGAATCCTGCTATGGATTCCAAATTCCGTTATGGTCCGTGGTAGCGGAATCTATAACTGGATTCTTCGATAACCCAAACTTTGGACACAGAACTTAAAACACAAGTTCGCTCAACACTAGCCATAACTTAATTTTTCTGTCGATACAGCTGTAGTATGAGGGCTTGTTTTTTTGCAAGTTGTAGTTATTAATGGCTCAATTTTAGAGTACATATAATTGACACCGGGGAGCAGCAGAAAACAATATTTTGTAATCACTTTTAAGTCTTCCTTCTCTGCATAAGTGCAATTAGTGATACCAAATACATTTATAATTTTTTTTACTTTTATTTTACTGCTGTTACAGAAAATGTTTATTAAATGTTTGCATTGCCGCATAAAGATGGAGAGTATACCGCACAATGTGCTTTCCTTCACTTTGGTAGGGCCCTGCTCTGGAGATGGGAACAGATACCATCTCTAAGGCCCATTTCACATGGGTGTGATTTCCGCGCGGTGCAATGCGTGATGTGAACGCATTGCACCCGCACTGAATCCGGACCAATTTACTTCTATGGGGCTGTGCACATGAGCGGTGATTTTCACGCATCACTTCTGCGTTGCGTGAAAATCGCAGCATGCTCTATATTTTGCGTTTTTCATGCAACACAGGCCCCATAGAAGTGAATGGGGCTGCGGGAAAATCGCAAGCATCCGCAAGGAAGTGCGGATGCAGTGCTATTTTCCCGCATGGTTGCTAAGCGATGGGACCAGATCTTTATTATTTTCCCTTATAACATGGTTATAAGGGAAAATAATAGCATTCTTAATAAAGAATGCTTTGTAGAATGTTGATTAAGGGGTTAAAAATAAAAAACTTACCTTAGCCACTTGATCGCGTAGTTGGCGATCTGTCTTCTCTACAAGCTTTAGCTGCAGTCTAAATCTACAGTGATGAAGTCCGGCTTCGGGTCTGGGTACCAAACATGGCGATTTTTCCTACGCGCGTGCAAAACGTATTACATAAGTTTGCACGCGCGGAAAAATCGTGCATATTCCCGCAACGCACCCGTATTCTATCCAGGCATCAAACATGACGCCCGTGTGAAAGAGGCCTAAGATGAGACAACCCCTTAAAGACCAGGCCTATTTTTTCCTCCCCATGTTCTATTTTAGTTTTTTCACATTCACACAGCCATATGAGGGCTTATTTTATTTTTTATTCCACTATTTAATTTACCCTTTCTTGTATTAGAAAACGGGGAAATTTTTTTTGGGGGTAAAATTGAAAACCCACAATTTTGCCAATGTTTTGATATCGCAGCATTCATTGTGTCAAAAATGACGTCCTTATTCTACAGCTCAATACAATTATGGCGATAGCCATAACTTTTTTTTTTTTTTTTTTTTTTTTTTTTTTTTGTGGCGTTCACCACACAGGAAATTTTTTTACACAGGGAACCTGTTATCAACTTTATGCTGAACGTACTAAGGGCAGTATAAAGTAGTAACAGAAATGCTGATATTTCACTTGAGCTAAAAGTGGTTGCAGAGAACCAGCATCACAATCATTTCAGCACAAGCCGAGAAGAGTCCTGGTTATTCCTAATCTCCTGCTCTCCTGCCCATCCGCTGACGATTGGCAGTTCTCTCCTAGAGAGAAAGGGAGAAAACTAGGTAGAATCATCAGCAGGTAGGCAGGGAGAGCAGGAATTCATGAATATCCAGGACTCTTCTCAGGTGGCTGTGACTCTTTTCAAGGCCTGTGCTGTAATAATTGATTTTGGTTTTCTGCAACCACTTGCCTTTAGCTGATGTGTGACACACCGCTGAAATCGGCATTTCTGTCAGTATTGTCAGCATATCAGCATAAAGTTAATGACAGGTTCCCCTTTATAGTTCAGACATTTTTGGACATGGCGATACCTAATGTTAAACTGAATATTTTAGTGTTTTTTTTTTTTTTTTTTTTTTACTTTTTTATTAACTATTAGCCTTCTTAGGGGGCTAAAACCTGGGATCCTTTGATCCCTTGTCCTATTCACCCTATTAGAGATCTATTAGGATCCTGACACCCTCCCTGCAGAGTTGTGCTACCTGGGAAGCTTCAGAAGAGTCCAGGCTGCCATGGTAACCAATCGGAGTGCCGCAGTGGAATAGGTTGCGGTCGGAAGGCGCACTGCAGCAACCCACTCCATACAATGGCGTACATGTACGGCATTGTATGTTGATGGGTTAAGGATGTTTACTTAACTATATTTAATCCAATCTATGGTCTTAACCCCATGTATTCTCTTCTGCAGAGTTTCTGTCGCCCAACGTAGAAAATGTAAACTGTAAAGTGGAACCCATCTCTCCCTTAACATCTCCAACCAACCTGCTACAGCAAACTGAGGATCAAATACCTTTGAACCTTGACAGTCCTTTTGTGAACTTGCTCCCTCCTCTCATTCATGAGGACTATTTGCTAAGCCTTGGCGAAGAGGAGGGCATCAGTGATCTCTTTGATGCCTATGAATTGGAGAAATTGCCATCCCTAGACGACTTCATGTGCAGCTGATCCATCTTACAATCTGCCCACCATGGATTGTCTAATACGGAATGCAGTTGGAATCCGAGTTGGCGTCCTCTACTTGACACCCTGTTTGCCTCTCCCTTTAAAAGGCATGTATTAACCGGTGCAGCAATAGCTGCAAAAAGTGCAGTTATTTGATGAAATATACTTGAGGCTATGCAAACGTACAAGACTAGGATGATGCTCCGGGGTTGCTGAAGGCACAAATGAATAACTTGAATCAGTTTAGCTTTCTCAGTCTTATCTCGGTACTTGGTCTGGTGAAGTCGGTCTGTGCCTTCCTGTACTTTGCGTTCTCCCCAGCCTATGTGGACAAACTCCACAATAAATATGAACAGTTTTTTGTTTTTGCATATGCTGTGTGCATTTTTTTTTTTCATTATCTTTTAGGCCACCTCTTAATCTATAAGTACAAGAGCCCAAAGAAGGAACCTTGCATGTTACATGTACAAATACCTTGTATGTGGAGGGTTGCACGTGGTGTACCCCTTCATGGTGCCCTGGCTCCACAATATCTTACAGTGCTTGCTCTGAACTGGGGTTTAAAGTGCCTATTTAATGCATTATGTACTATGAGGGGAAGTTTCTAATTCATCTATTCTAATACACTGTTTTCCACGTTTGTGTTAATTCCGATGTACGTTACAATAAGCATATTGTAATACGGTGTGACCAATCTTCCCATATAATCATGGGCAAATTAAGTTGTTTACACAAGAATTCCCAAGGGGAGTCCGTCGTGACCCGCTCTAGTCATTTTCATTTTTTTTTTGTGTGTGTATAGCAAGCCTGTTTCAGAATTACTGAATTATGTCTTGCAATAAATATGCTTTAATCAAATCATGTGACCTACAATATGCAGCTTTGAAAGGGTGTAATGGTGCATTCACTTGTCAGTTTTGTGACTGGCTCTTCTGTTGGTCATTAAATTGTATACTTTTTTTTTTTTTTTGGGCATTATGTATCAGTGACGGCCTGGTTTTAAGGGTATGCTTCCACATGGCAAGTCTACTTCAGATTTTCTGCATTGGAGAAAATCCACAGCACATGTGGCTAAAATCTTCCAGAAATGGCTTCGGTTTTATTGCAGAAATGCTACTCATTTGCCTCAAATGTCACGCTCTACATTGCAAAGGGTGAAATCCATGGCAAATATCTGCAATGCAAATTGATATGCAGGTTTCTAATCGGTGTGTCACATTATGCTCGGCACACTTTCCGCAACATTATGGATGAGATTTTTGAAAAACCTCATCCACTTTGCTGCTACTGTACCATGCCGCACAAATCTTTATGCCATGTGGGACATGCCCTATAGATTGTGTCCCTATGCATTACTCGCATGGTTTTCCCAATGGTTGTTCAATGGGGGTTCCTAAAACCAGACCTAGGATGAATGTATGACTGCTGGGAAAGCTGCTGGCTGCAAACTTTGTTTCTGCAGGGAAAATATTTTATTACATGACTGCCATTTAAAAGAAGGCCTGACCTTGCTATACATAGGCTGGGGAGAGGGGTCCAAAGCTAACATTCTCCTTAATGTCAATTGCCTTGATGGTAGTATATGGAAGGAGGCGGACTATACGTTTGATGTGCACTGAATCGTCTGGACTCCACCTGTTTGTCACCGCAAAGCACAGTTGAGGTAAACCGTACACCCTTAAGACCCTTTTAGAAGGCATGATATTTGGGCAGGAGGAGCGCCGATGGATGATGAACACTGCAAAGTGAATATGGGGATGAATGATTGCTACCGCAAGTCGTTCCTTCCTCATTCGGTTCGATTATCGAGAGCAACATGGCTGATTACACCGGGCGATGTGCTGCTGAAAATTGCGCATCTTTCATCCTGATGATCGGCTACTCTATTATATGGACCAATTATTATCATATCCTATGAACGTTTGTTTCTGCTAATTAGCCCAAATATCGTTTGGTCTAACCGGACCTGTAGATTGCTGATGACTAGGATGAGCGAATCGACTTCATGATTCGCATAAAACTTTGTTACAATACTGTACGGAGCGAGCTTTAGAACTGTATTCAAATGTATTGGCTTAGATGATCCGAAGTTATTACTTTGCAAAGTCTCATGAGACTTTGCATAATTTCGGAAATCAATTTATACCGTAAAATAAAAATCTCCCTGAAGTCGATTCGCTCATCCCTACTGATGACCCCCCCCCTCCGAGCGCTCTGAGGAGAGGTGAATAAGCTGCTAGTCTCCAGTGAGAACAGAGGATTGGGCATGCTGAATCCCAATATGCCTGATCTTTATCTGTTGCGTGAGTCGCTACAGCCCCACGTACATTGAGTAGCTAGCTGGTACTTTCAGACGCAGCAGATGTTCTAAGCCTGGGATGGACAACCTGTGGCTCTGCAGCTGTTGTAAAACTAAATTCCCTCCATGCCCTGCTGATGGCTGTGGGCATGCTGGGAGATGTAGTCTTGCAACAGCTGGAGAGCCGCAGGTTGGCCATACCTGTTCTAAGCTGTATGAGCGCCTTCTCTTTTTAGAGGCGCTGAGAGTGAATGCACCATTGTTCAGATCTGTCTCACACGCTTGCTGGCATTTTAGCTGCTATCCAGGTTTTACAAATCCTCCGAAAATGAAAACATTTGGGAGCATATGTGAACTAGTACAATGTGAACAGTGTTACTCGCATGTGTGTGTGGTACTGTGTGTGTACACAATCTTTTAGAACTTCATGACAAGTCTATTCCTAGACTGGAGACCTGAGAAATGGCTATTAGGAAAACTTAAGATATTTTTGTATTTTATTTTGGGTCCTTAAATTAAGATTATTTAACATTATGGTCATTGTGGAGCAAAAAACGTGAGTGAGGTTTTTTTTTTTTTTTTTTTTTTTTTTTTGGGTGGGGTGTTTGTGGGCTTGTTCGTCTTTCTGCATGGACAGGAACAATTCACTAAAGTACATTTTAATGGAGAAACTTGATTGAACTTTGTGGTTTTAGATTAATTGTAAAATAATGTAAAAAAAAGTTTTAATGCTATTTGTATATAGATCATTTACAGGATGTCCTGTAATGTAGCCATTACATTCTTTACATACGTTTTTGTAAAGTAACCAATAAATATTTGTTTTTTTTCTAATTTGTATGTTGTGTGTAATAAGATGTCTGAAACTTTTTTTTCAGGAGGTGGTAGGTTTTAGATAATGTAATTTGTAGCAAAAAATGCTTAGTGTCTTCAAAGTGTTTTTTTTTTTTTTAGCCTGCAAAAAAGCCAAGTTAGAAAACTCTTCTAGTTAAAAGGGTTTTTCAAGACTGTGTGCTGATGCCTTCTCAAACAGCTGATCGGCGGGGGTCCCGGGTGTCGGACCCCTACTGATCAGATACTGATGACCTTACCTGAGGATAGGTCATCAGTTGTAAAGACTCTCAGGGCTTATTCACATGGAAAACTGAACATCTGTCCACTTACAGAAATTTGCTGCATGTCTTGTTTTTTTTTTTTTTTTCGCGTAGAACTGACGGTCAAGTCAGTGGAAAACAGGATGACGCACACTGCCGAACGTGTTTTTTTTTTTTTTTTTTTCTCTGGTTGCTAAGGAACCCTGGGTAGTGGTCTTCGGCCTTTCATTGACGTAAAAAACTGACAAGTGGTAGCACCAAAACTAACATGTAATTGCATGAAAAACTGAATGCAATTGCAGAAAAAAAGATGCTAAAATTTTGCACGTTTGGGTTATTTAGCAAAACTGGCTTTGTTTCCCATAGCAACCAGTCAGATTTAAACTCACTTTTTCAGAGCTGCTTTGGAAAATGAAAGGTGGAGCGCTGATGGGCGGGGTGCTGGAAGTCTGACCTCCCAATCGGATATGGATTGCCTTTCTTGAAGATGGGTAATCGGTATCATGAAACCAGTATATCCCTTGAACTGACAGATTACAAGTGTTCTATTGGCCTCTGGTATCATCCAGCGGGGTTTCCAGTTTTTAAATGCTGTAATAGCACTACACAATGCTCTGTTCCATGAAGAACAATCGGAACTCAAACGGTTGAGTTAGTGTATTTCTTCAATAGCTTGCTTTATTTATATGTGGTGTTACCGCGGCGCGTTTCGGTGCAGAACAGCCTGTTCAGGCAATTGTAACATTGATGTGCTCTATTCTAGTTCTCTCTGTTATATGAAGAAGCATCCATGAAAAAATGCACGCTGCCCAGTATATAGTCAGGGCCAAAATCTGAGACAAACTTTTACTTTGCCGCTTTAATGTTTTTAGATGGTTTTGTCAGATCTTTTTATGGTATACAATTCTTAGTGTTACTTCAGTATTACTTTTATTGACTCATGCACAGTTTTTTGAGCCAAAGCCAGAAGTAAGTTGGAAGGGTATGCTGGATCCACTTCTGCCACTGGGTCCAAACTGTCAAAAAGCTGTGAAGCCACCCTTAGGCCCTCTTCACATAATGGATTTGCAAAGTCAAAATGGCTGTGGTTTCTGCTGTAGTTTTTCAAGTTGAATGCTGTGGACCTGCTTGCAGTTTAGCCACATTGAATAGCGCTAAACCATGGACACCTGCCGCAATGTCCATCTGGCCACCATGCTTTAAACCAGGCATCCTCAAACTGCGGCCCTCCAGCTGTTGCAAAACTACAACTCCCAGCATGCCTGAGCAGCCTACAGGTATCAGCCTACTGCAATGCATTGTGGGAGTTGTAGTTTTACAACAGCTGGAGGGCCGCAGTTTGAGGATGCCTGCTTTAAACTGTTGGTTGCCTTGGAAAGGAGTTATGCCCCAAAATTCTGCTGTCAAGACTAGGGTTGTTTCGGGTATCGAACTTTCGATACCCAATCGATACTTTTCTCTGAAAAGTATTTTATCGATACTGGGCTGCGCTACTGCACAGCCCAGTATAAGAGAGCATGGCTGCGCTGCTCTCAGCGCACTCCATGTTCTCCTCGGCAGCACAGGGAGAAGGAGGCAGTCTCTCGCTCCCCCTGTGCTGCCGCTGCAATCAATAGAGGGAGAGGGGGGCGGGAGGAGGGCGGGCGCACTGGCCAGCAATGCCGAGTACAGTTTCATATATAAATGCAGGCAGAAGACACAGGCTGCCGGCACCTGCCTGTGACCCAGCACTGCAATCAGAGGCAATTAACCCCTCAGGTGCGGCACCTGAGGGGTTAATTGCCTCTGATCGCAGCGCTTGGTCACAGGCAGGTGCCGGCAGCCTGTGTCTTCTACCTGCATTTATATATGAACGTTATTAGGCTGGCCAGTGCTCCCCCCCCCCCCTCCCTAGTATTAAAACATTGGTGGGCAGTGTGCCCCCCCGTCCCCCCAGTAATAAAATCATTGGTGGCAGTGGCCACAGGGTCCTCTCACCACCTCCTCATTAGTGGCAGTGATCGGAGCCCCAGCAGTGTAATGCTGGGGCTCCGATCGGTTACCATGATAACCAGGACGCTCCTGAAGTCCTTGCTGCCTTGGTCTGCTCCCTGCTGCTGTGTGCACAGAGCAGCAGGGAGAGGGTGAGATCCTATTCACCCTGATAGAGCTCTATTAGGGTGAATAGGATGAGAATATCCCAGGTTCTAGCCCCTAAGGGAGAAAATGGTTAATAAATAACCTGTAAAAAAAAAAAAAAGTTAAAGTACACCAAAATATTAATTATAAATCACCCCCTTTCCCAATTTTACATATAAAATATATAAACAATAAATAAAATATTACATATCGCCGCGTCTCAAAAGTCCAAACTATTATAAAATCCACTTTTATGCGGTGAACGCCGTAAAAGAAAAAATGCACGATTCGCCATTTTCTTTTAGTCGCCTTGTCCCCACAAAAAAGTAGGATAGGACTGTTGTATTATGAGCCGGCGGTTTCATAAAATGTGGAATGCACACGGATTTTTTTGGCGTTTTTATTTTTTTTGCGTGGTATCGAGTATCGCAATACTTTTTTTATGGTATCGATACCGAATCAAAATTTTGGTACCGAAACAACTGTAGTCAAGACACTGAACTGTGAGTGATGACTTGAATGAAAATGGATAGTTACTTTTCTAGATTTTATATCGGAACCCTATATCCAGAATTCAAATTAATGGGGACTATTCATCCTTCCCCTTGACACGAGGATGCCCGCTTTCTCCATTGCTCTGCTCGTTATTCCTTGAACCTCTCGCATGTAAAATTAGAGCAGATAAGGAAATATTAGGTTTTGGGTGTAAAGGAGATGGTGATAAGTTTATATGCAGATGAACTTCTGTTATTTCTGAAAAAGGAATATGCCATCTTCCCTAAGCTAATGGAAAATATTGATGATTTTGGATATCTGTCAGGCTATGAAGTAAATTGGGGAAAAATCTAAATTTTTGCCTTTGAAGTTATATCCTAAAGGGACCAAACGTTTTAAAGTCTGTATATTGGATCCAGCCGACTCCTTACTGTACATTGGTATCCACATTGGGACTTAACTGTAGCATTATACGAAGTTGAATATTTCCCCAATGGTTGGTAAAGGATAAAATTAGAACCTGGTTAAAACTCCCCTTGCCACAAATTAACCGTATAACTCTTATAAAAATGACTATTACCAATGTTATGTATTAAATTCAATATGGATTGAAGATATATTCTTTAATAAACTCGAGTCTTTTTAATGAGCTAATATGGGGTTGCAAACGGGTCAGAATTAAACTACAATATCTATGAAATAATGAAGATGATGGAGGACTTTCCCTCCCCTCCTTAAAGGATATTATATAGCTGCACAATTGAGATGGTGTATAAAAAAAAAATCTGAAGAATGATGGAGAAGAGGATAGGGGACTGCCCGTTCAGTAAAATGCTTAAGGAAATCTGGAGCCAGGTTAGATCTATTGTTGGCCTATCCCAAGCGGTCCAATTTACTCCTCTGGAGAAATGCTAATCTACCACATATCATGAAGATTGTGGATGTTGACTATTAGGAAAAATGGGGGTCTTATTAATTTTACAGGTCTGTTTTAAGGGGCAGGTTAGACCACTAACTAAAATCCTCCCGGATATCACATTAGGATTTATAGATAAATTTCGGTATGAACAGTTGAGACACGCTATAAAGTACACGGAGAATAACTATTTTATAATTGTATACAACACTTTTGGGGATTTTTGTTATGAAATGAGACAAAATAGTCCTGTTATCGCATATTTCTGCAAAGCTGAGGCAAGAGTATTCAAAACAGATCACATTTAAAAGTGAAGTTAAGTGGGAAATAGATTAGCAATGTAATGAACACATTTCTTGGGATATTGTTTATAGGAATATTAAAGTCTACAGTCTCTCGAGCACATATGCCGCCACCTGCGGATGGGGACGAGCCTCCCAAGCATCGTGGGTGATGCTAGGGAGACTCGTCCCCGCCTGCCATTGGCTGCTCTCCCCTGACACTGTGAGAGCCTGGTGTATGGGGGGGACGTTTTATAAGATTGGATAACCCTTTTAACTGTTTGTATAGCTCTGTGAATTGTACTTTTCATTTTCACTGGTCATCTAATAACCCTTATCGCTAAAGATTGAGAGGTCATAAACACTACTTTAAGCCACATTCTTATCGGTAAGATAAGATCTAAGCTATGAGTGGCACCTTGTATTTTCATGAAGCCGGTCTCAAAGATGGAGACATTTTATTGATCCCTTTAGATCAGGCATGCTCAACCTGCGGCTTTCCAGCTGTTGTAAAACTACGATTCCCACAATGCCCTATTGTAGGCTGTTCGGGAATGCTGGGAGTTGTAGTTTTGCAACAGCTGGAGGGCCGCAGGTTGCGCATGCCCGCTTTAGATGGACGATATTTCTATATTTTATTTTTTTTAAGTCAAAGATGCTCAGAGCATGTGAACCAAGCCAGTAAGATTCTATCATCTCTAGATTGCGTTCTACACTTGGGAAAAAAAAATGAAGACTGATGCTGCAGAATAGTCAGTTGTTTTTGAGCATTCTTCTAGAGCAGGGGTGCACAACCTTTTCTAGGCGGGGGCCACGTTGTCAGCCTGAACCAATTCCAAGGGCTGAAAATAAAACTTAAAGGGGTATTACCAACTGAAATACTGTATTTTTGGCATATTGAACATACAGTATATACTATAAATGTCTAGTCACAGTTCGAAGACTCCCATCTAATAGGAGAATACATGAAAGATACATGTAAAAAGCCACAAGACATAGATCTACATGACTTTTACCAGATGTTTGGGGACCGCACAGAATAGTATGGAGGAAGCGAAGCTACATTTTGGCGCGGGATCACATGGTCCACTCAAATGCTTCTATGATTGGACCATGTGACCCTGTGACGTCACCACAGGTCCTGAAGCAAGAAATCATCAAGAGAGAAGACGTTCTGGGGCTCTGCGCGTACAATGGGAGAAGGTAAGTTAACTCTATTATTTTTAACCCTCTATAGCCCGGGGAACATTGCATTCTGTAATTAGAATGCGATTATTTTCCCTTATAACTATGTTATAAAGGAAAATAATAACAATCGGGTCCCCTTCCCGATCGTATCCTAGCAACCATGCGGGAGAATCGCAACGCATCTGCACATGATTGCGATTTTCCCGCATCCCCATTCACTTCTATGGGGCCTGCGGTGCGTGAAAATCTCAGAATATAGAACATGCTGCGATTTTCACGCAATGCAAAAGTGATGCGTGAAAATCACCGCTCATGTGCACAGCACCATAGAAGTGAATGGGTCCGGATTCAGTGCGGGTGCAATGCGTTCACCTCAAGCATTGAACCCGCACGGAAATCACGCCCGTGTGAAAGGGGCCTAAGTGATTTAAAAAAAAAAAAAAAAAAGCAGTTCATAGGAAAAAAATTCATTTTTGGCGCCCACTCCTTCTCTGCGCCTGGTGCACCCTAAGGCAGACTCTTGGTCTGCCCTATGATAGCGCCGGCCCTGAGTCTATCGCATAAGTCTTTCCTTCTAGCATAAATGATTCTGTTAGGTCAGTGGTGCAGGATCTTATTTCCATAAGGCATGTTTTACACTTGAGGCAGGAGTTCCGGCAGGGAACAGCCTGCCTGGAGCTCTCTGTATCCGGCTTTTCTAGATGTTACTGGAATGCCTGCCCACCCTATTGATTATTATGGGGTCCGGTGGAGATCTGGCTGCTACCTGGTAAATATGTTGGAATTTTGCCAAATGCCCACTTCTATAAACTTTCTGCCTTGTCTGACAGGGGGTGTGACTCTACTATAAAGGGATGTGGCCACCCCATGCACTAAAATGCACCAGTTTTTTGGCATACTGACAACATTTTGGCATAAATCTGGTGCAGGATTTAGAACACTCTAAAATGTAATTCTAGCACATGGACCTTTGGAAATTTGCTTGGTATCTTCAATCAAGATGGCCTCTTTGCGCAATGTTGTTTTTTTGTTTGTTTTTTATGAAAATGTATTCATTCCCACAAAGTGCAAGTAAATTCGGCTTTGAGTCCATTAATTTTTTTCGCTCAACACTACTTGTATTCTTAGTGCAAAGTATGCCACTATTAGTAAATCTGCCCCAGTATTGCCATCGCTCATCAGTGTTCGGTCAGCGGTTACCATGGACTCATAGACTTCAATGGGTGTCTTTGGTCCACATTATGAACCAAAGTAGTGTATCCTTCCATGATTTTTGCACTAATACATGGTCAGTGGAAAACCACGGTTGTGTGACCAAACCCATTACAATCATTGGATCCATGTGCTGTGCATGGAGAACGCAAAAAACACACAGACGTCTGAATAAGGCCACTTTAACACATTCAATGTTTGGGTAGCACGGTGGCTCTGTCTCTCGTCGTGCTTGGTTCCTAGGTTGCAACACCACAAAGGATGACATCTGCATGGAGTTTGTAAGTTCTCTCTGTGTTTGCATGGGTTTCCTCTCATACTCCAAAAACATACTGGTCTTAGATTGTGAGCTCCATTGGGGAGAGCTAGTGATGATGTCTGTAAAGTGCTGTGGAATATTTCTGCACTAAATAAGTGAGTAAAATGTAATACTCCAAATAGTTCTCTGTGAAATATGAACCAGAAAACCCTACCACTATCAACAGGCAATCCATTATTTTATTTTTTTTCCAGAAACTTTGAATAATGTCGGCCCAAACAGGGCTGTGGACCCAGAGTCGGTAGAAAAGTACAGACTCCAGCTTAATAAATATTATGCATTATTGTGTAATTAACTTTAGTAGAAAAGTTGAGAAATACTAAATATTTTTGTTCTATTCATTTAAAGATGCATTTACATGTGAACTGCTTCTTTCCTGATAATTGCCTGTTTGTCAGTGTTGCTGAAGATCACATGCAGCGATCCCTTCTACTTTATGGGCATGAATGATGGCTACTTCCATAGTTCATCTTCGTACAGATTCATTGTTTTTGGGCAGCAGGTCGCTGTTTGTGCCGCATGATCTGCTCCCTAGAAAATAAATTGAGCTGTGTGAACGATGAATTCACCTGAACACAAGTGTTTTGCTCATTAATCTGTTTATTGGCAGCACGTTTACATGTGCCTATTATCAGGAATGAGTGTTTATTGTTTATAGTAATGTTTGCCCTATGTGTTCATCCTCCGGTAAACATTATTTAGTTCCTCCACAGCAGGGCTGGCCAACCCGCGGCTCTCCAGCTGTTGTAAAACTACAACTCCCGCATATGCTGTAGGCTGATAGCTGTAGTTTTGCAACAGCTGGAGAGCCGCAGGTTGGCCATACCTGCTCCACAGCATGGGCCATGGTCACCAGCCAATGACTGGCTTCAGTGGTGATGTCTCTTGGGGAAATGTCACTGCTGAATCCAGTCATTTGCTAAAGTGGAGGCGATGATCATGACAGGGAGTAAACAAGCAAATCAAAGATACACACGTGAGGCAGTGTGCAGAACCAGAGTGGAGTGGTGTAGGTAAACAAGCTAGCTTGATTCATTTTTCCATTGCATTATACACTGCTTGTTTCCGGGGATTACAACCACCCTGCAATCCAGCAGCGGCCATGCTTGCACACTATAGGAAAATGCGTTGGCCGGGCCTATGTAAATGCACATACGACAGAGCTGCTGCTTACAGTATGCAAGCACGGCCACCACTGATTGATTCCAGGGTGGTCATAATGAGCCGTGTATGATGCAATGGAAAAATGATTCAAGCCGGCAAAGGCTTGATTCAAATCGCAATACATTAGTAAGTGCCTTGTATTAATGTTATCTACATGATAGATGCCATTGGTTGAAGTGAGACAACCCCCTTAAGTTCTATTAAAGTAACCTAATTGCCTGCATAATGGTGAGAAAAAGCCCAGTGTTACCATTTTACTTAAGTAAATGTTTATTGCTAAACGTGCCATTTATGGAGGAGTCGGACCGTTGGCCTACCGACTCCACAGCCCAGGTCCCAAACCATGTGCTACAATTCTGAATTCATTCCGTATTATTCCTATTTTATGTAAGCAAACAATTAGATTGGCATGTGTGTAGGCTTTGGGGAACCTCAAGGAACCACAGTGGAAAATACAGACTGCCGTGCTCAACCAGTTGAAAAAAGACAGCTTTATTGATTATAAAAATGTAACATGTTTCGCGAACACAGCCGCTTCCTCAAATGGAAAATGTACAGGGAGAAGAAAGCTCTGACTTTCTTCAGCTGGTTCAGTTCTGGGGTCCCCCAAAGCCTACTGCACATCCCATTTCTCTTGTTCACCTTTGAGATGTTAGTACATCTTGATTGGAGCATACCTTTAGTAAATTCAGTTGATTGGGCCTTATTTGGAATAAACACCACTGTCTATCAGAGCAAAAACCAAGCCAGGAGGAGGAAAGAACTGTCTATAGCGTTCAGAGATAGGATTGTGTGGAAACACAGATGTGAAGTTACAAAAAATTTCTGCTGTACCAAAAATTCCCAGGAGCACAGTGTCCTCCATAATTCTTAAATGAAAAAAAGTTTAGACTAACCCTCCAAACTAAGGCTACTTTCACACTAGCGGTATTCTTTTCCGGTTTTGAAATCCGGTAAAGGATCTCAATACCGGAAAAAAAAAAAAATCTGTTTTGTCCCAATGTATTCTGAATGGAAAGCAATCCGTTCAGTATGCATCAGGATGATATTTCAATGCAAAAGTCTAACGGATCCGGAAAAAAAAAAAATATCCGTTTGCATACGGATTTCAGGATCTGGCAGGCAGTTCCTGAAAAGGCGTGGCTAGTGTGAAAGGCTTTCGTACGAACAGCGACCAAGAACCAAATGGTCATTCTGGCTGAGCTCCAAAGAACCTGCGTGCAAATGGGAAAAACTTTCAGGTCAACCATCACTGCAGCATTCCACCTATCTGGACTGTATGGCAAAGTGGCTAGAAAGTAAAAGACAAGTGAAAGTTTCCAAAAAGCACCTAAAGGTCTCTCAGACTGTGAGAGACAAGATTCTCTGATCTGATGAAACCAAGATTCAAGTTTTTGGCCTCAACTATAAGCATCATCACCTGCCCAATACCATCCCTACGGTAAAAGCATGGTGGCGGCAGCTTCATGTTGTGGGGGTGATTTTCAGTGGCTGGGACAGGGAGACTGGTCAGAGTTGGGGGAAAGCTGAATGGAGCAAAGTACATAGATATTTTTTTTAATAAAAACCTGGACCTCAGACTGGGCCGATAGTTCAGCTTCCAAAAAGAAAATGACCCTAAGCACACAGCCAAGACAACACATGAGTGGCTTAGGGACAACTCTGAATGTCCTTTAGTGGCCCAGCCATAACTGACTTGAACCCAATCGAATATCTCTGGAGACCTGAATATGGCTGTCCACTGACAGTCTCCATCCATCCATCAGAGTTTGAGATGATCTTCGGAGAAGAAAAGTAGAAAATCCTGAAATTCAGATGGGTATCTTGCATCATACCCAAGAAGACTGTAATTGCTGCCAAAGGTGCTTCAAATAAGCACTCAGCAAAGGGTCTGAATACGTATTTCAATGCAATATTTACATTTTTCCTTTTCAATAAATTAGTAAAGATTTCAAACATTGGGGTATATTTATCAATGCCTTTACACCACAATAGTGGCATATTAATTAAGGTGCAGACCATATGTGCACCATAATTTGTAACTTTTTCAGCTTCTCTTCTGCTGAGAAAAGGGGCGGGGCTTTACGTGGCCTGCGAGGCAGAGATGCGCCTAATTTAGGTCACATTCAGATGACCGTGTTTTGCGGTCTGCAAAACACAGATACTGGCCGTGTGCATTTTGCGGAACGCACAGTGCCCGTCCTATATAGAAATGATATTGATAAATATCCCTCATTCTGTTTTCACTCTCATTATGGGGTAGACCAAGGCCGCAACATAACAAAATATGAAAAAAGTGAAAGGTTCTGAAGACTTTATGAATGCACTGTAAGAGAGGGAAAGGATTATGGGATATTTTAGATGTGAAAATAAAGCTGAAATTAGAGTATGTCAGTGATGGCGAACCTTTTAGGCTAGTTTCACACTAGCGGTAGGACAGATCCAACAGGCTCAGTGATGGAAAACAGAGGGTGGTTATTAGCGGTACACACTTAGATTTGGTCACTGTCACTAGTGGGGTACCTCAGGGGTCAGTATTGGGCCCTATTCTTTTCAATATATTAATGATCTTGTAGAAGACTTGCACAGTAAAATATAAATTTTTGCAGATGACACTAAACAGTGTTAAGTATTTAATACGAAGAGGACAGTATATTGCTACAGATGGATCTGGATAGATTGGAAGCTTGGGCAGATAAGTGGCAGATGAGGTTTAATACTGACGAATGTAAGGTTATGCACATGGGAAGGAATAATGCAAGTCACCAGTACATACTACATGGTAAAACACTGGATAACACTGACATGGAAAAGGATCTAGGAATTTTGGTGAACCGCAAACTATGCTGTAGAAACTAGTGTCAGGCAGCGGCTGCCAAGGCCAATAAGATAATGGGTTGCATCAAAAGGGGCATAGATGCCAGTGATGAGAACATAGTCCTACCCAGGGGCGGATTAAGTGCATGATAGGCCCGGGGCTGTCTACCCACCTCGGGCCCCTCCCTCCATTTTAAGTTTACGTTTTCTGTATGAAAAGGCTGCGGTGCTTCGTGAGCGCTACAGTCTCTTCCTATGCCATAGGACATCACATTCATTGTTCACATGGCCTAGCTGCAGGCGCAGCTCTGTCTCATCTGAGTGATTGGGGCTGAGCTGCAATACCAAGCGCAGTGCTATCAAATGGACAGCGCTGAGCAAAGAGGCTGCGGCGCTCACTGGGATATCGCTGTCTCCTCAAACAGCGGATTGGCGGGGGTGCCAGGAGTCGGAGCCACACCATCTCATAACTCTCTGAGTACAGATGTTATAGATGTTACCTGCAGTCCTATGTAACACCCCACATAACACAATAGTTCACTGTGTTATGTGGGGTGTTACATAGGGAACATCTACTACATTATCTGCACACAGAAAGATATCACTGTTATCTGGGCTGTTACATAGGACTGCAGGTGACAAATTACAATATGATTATAATAAAAAAGACTTAGGGGAGAAGATGAGATGTAGGTCACAGCAGTGAGAATACAGCACCACATACCTCTTACATCCAGGGATATCTCCTGTCATGTAGAACTTCTCTTTCCTCTTCTTCTCCGTCTGACCCAGACCGCCATGACAAATTCTTTCAGCCGCATCTCGTCTCTACAGGGTTTGTTACACAGACATGTTAGGTTTCTCATAGTTGGGGTCATTTATCAAACTGCTGTAAAGTAGAACTGGCTTAGTTGCCCATAGCAACCAATCAAATTCCACCTTTCATTTTTCAGAGGAGATGTCAAAAATGAAAGGTGTAATCTGTTTCTATGGACAACTAAGCCAGTTCTACTACAACAGTTTGATAAATTATCCTGAAAGGTCCCTATAGTGTCTACAGCAGTTTTAATGTCCCCTAGAATGCCCCCAGCAATAATAACTGCACCCTATATTGTGCTCCAGGTAATGACCCCTGTATAGTGTCCCCAAAAATAATGTCCCCTAATAGCAACACCCCCACACTGCCCCCATATAGTAATTTCCCCCACACTACCCCCATATAGCAATTTCCCCACACTGCCCCATACAGTATTTCCCCCACACTGCCCCCATACAGTAATTTCCCTACACTGCCCCATACAGTAATTTCCCCACACTGCCCCCATACAGTAATTTCCCTACACTGCCCCCATACAGTAATTTCCCCCACACTGCCCCCATACAGTATTTCCCCTACACTGCCCCCATACAGTAATTTCTCCCACACTGCCCCATATAGTAATTTCCCCCACACAGCCCCATACAGTAATTTCCCCCACACTTCCCCTTACAGTAATTTCCCCCACACTGCCCCCATACAGTAATTTCTCCCATACTGCCCCATATAGTAATTTCCCACACTGCCCCCATACAGTAATTTCCCTACACTGCCCCCATACAGTAATTTCCCCCACACTGCCCCATATAGTAATTTCCCCCACACTGCCCCATATAGTAATTTCCCCACACTGCCCCCATATAGTAATTTCCCCACACTGCCCCCATATAGTAATTTCTCCCACACTGCCCCCATATAGTAATTTCCCCCACACTGCCCCCATACAGTGATTTCTCCCACACTGCCCCCATATAGTAATTTCCCCACACTGCCGCCATACAGTACTTCCCCCACACTGCCCCATATAGTAATTTCCTCACACTGCCCCCATATAGTAATTTTCCCCACATTGCCCCCATATAGTAATTTCCCCCACACTGTCCCATATAGTAATTTCCCACACACTGTCCCCATATAGTAATTTCCCCCACACTGCCCCATATAGTAATTTCCCCCACACTGCCCCATATAGTAATTTCCCCCACACTGCCCCATATAGTAATTTCCCCCACACTGCCCTCCCATAAAGTAATTCGCCTCCACACTGCCCTCCCATGAAAATATTTGCCCCCACACTGCCCCCATGTCCTCCTCTGGCCCCCAAAGGCACACACAGAAAAAAAAACAACCACTAAAAGCTAATACTTACCTGGGTTCGGGATGGTGAGGCAGGCCGCAGGCGCGCAATCCTCCTTGTCCTGCGTCCCGGCGCAGGCACGTGATGATGTCATCATGCACGCCTGCATCGGGAATATACTACCACATAGGCCTCAGACCTACTAGGCCTGAAGCCTATGGTGTTGATCGGCGGTGGGGCAGGGAGGGAACTATGCGCTCCTGTGCCCCGCCGCAGTATGTGGGCCCCCCAGTGATGCCGGGCCCGGGGCTGCCGACCCGAACGCCCCTATGTTAATCCGCCACTGGTCCTACCACTTTACAAATCTCTAGTCAGACCACACATGGAGTACTGTGTACAGTTCTGGGCTCCTGTGAACAAGGCAAACATAGCAGAGCTAGAGAGGGTTCAGAGGAGGGCAACTAAAGTAATAACTGGAATGGATGGACTACAGTACCCTGAAAGATTTTCTAAATTTGTGTTAGGGCTCTTTCACACTAGCGTTGTGAGGATCCGGCGAGCACTTCCGTCGCCGGAAATGCCCGCCGGATCCGTCACAACGCCACACACCTGAAAGCATTTGAAGACTGATCAGTCTTCAAAATGCTTTCAGTGTTATCATGGGAGCCAGGACGCTACTAAAGTCCTGGCTGCCATGGAAAAGTAGTGGGGAGCAGTGGAGAAGCTACTTACCGTCTGTGCGGCTCCCGGGGCGCTCCACAATGACGTCATAGCGCCCCTAGGTCGCATGGATCACATGATCCATGTGACGTAGGGGTGCTGTGACGTCATTGTGGAGCGCCCCGGGAGCAGCACGGACGGTAAGTAGCTTCTCCCCTGGCTCCCCACTACTTTTCCATGGCAGCCAGGACTTTAGTAGCGTCCTGGCTGCCATGATTACCATTCAGAAAGCTAAACGTATATTAACGAATATGGAATATAGCAGCAGTGCTAAGTAGAAATCGCAATGCGATTACTCCAAGTTACATTAATCGCATTGCGATTTCAATTAGCACTGCTATAATATATTCCATATTCGTTAACTTTGTTAATTCGAGCAAGCTGACCCATTATAAACCCAGCTCGAAGTTGAATTCGCAATGCGATTAATATAACTTGAAGTAATCGCATTGCGATTTCTACTTAGCAATTCTCAAATCTGACAGTACATTTTAGTATCGAGACGTTCTTGGCTTGGTAGAATTAGCGAATATGACGAATGTATTCGTCATATTCCTCAAAACGAAGATAAAGAAGTATTCTCCATCTTCGTTTTAGCAACCTATTCATAAACTTCGCTAATTCTAGCAATCAAATAGGAGGGTTGAATATATAGACAACTATGTTTAATTCGCTATGCGATTATATAATTTTTTTTTTTGAATAATTATAATAATTATAGTAATTATCAAGTAATATAATTATTCTATTAAAAAAAGCTAAGTAATATAATCGCATAGCGAATTAAACACAGCTGTCTCTATAGTCAACCCTCCTATTTGATTGCTAGAATTAGCGAAGTTGACGCATAGGTTGCTAAAACGAAGATGGAGAATACTTCGTTATCTTCGTTTAGAAGAATATGACGAATACATTCGTCATATTCGTCATCTTCTCTATGATTCTAGATATGAAACCAATAGGAAAGTAGCCTAAGTTAAAATCGCAATACGCGATTATTTAAATCGCATTTTAATCGCGATAACTAGAATAATGACAAATATTAGATTTCGACGAATATGGCACCTGCCGCTCATCACTACACAAAACACCTCCCCAGCAGAACCAAATAGCACAGTACAGCACAAAATACCATCCTAGCAGAACAAATTGCACAGTGCAGCACAAAATACTGTTTCAGCAGAACCACATACTGCCGCCTTCACCACAGTATTCAACTGTATCCCTGTCCTGAGGATGGTGATGCAGTTGAAATCAGCATCTGCTGTCCAGGTGCATAAGTGCCTGATGTTCCCACCATTAAAGGGGTGTTCCTATCTCAGACAATGTGGGCATGTTGCTAAGATATGCCGCCATTGTCTGATAAGACTCGCACCTACACAGATAACAGAGCTGGGAAGGAGGTAGCCGGTGGACCCCGGGTTTTCCAGGGTCTGACCACTGCCAAGCACTCTCCCCACAGAAGTGAATAGGAGCGCACCACTAAGCTATTTTTGGTGGCCCCATAGAAATGAATGGAGGGCGTATCACATGCGCAGTGCGCCCTCCAGAACTTGCAGGGATCCATTCTCGATGTAGGTGCGCACCTAGCAGACATATTCCCGTCCCCTCACTGTTTACACCCGACAGTGCATGGCCATGGTCACATGCACCTCTCCAGCCAATGACTGGCTTCAGCGGTGATGTGGCCACAAGCAGCATGTTACTGCTGAAGCCATTCATTGGCTGGGGAGGTGCATGTGACTATGGCCATGCAGTGCCAGGTGTAAACAGTGCAGGGACCAGAAGATGGAGGCAGCGGGGACAGTGTGAAGGACTGGAGCAGCGTGGAGCAGGTAAGTATAAACCTTTTGTTTAAAGGGCCATCCTGCAGGAACTTGTTAAAAATCATTTTTACCGGAAAAGTGGTGACATTTCCTTCCATCCTGCCCCCTATTCATAAATCAGCATTTTCCTGTACCAGTAAGCACTTTCCTTCACTGCAGAGGATAGCGCTCACTGGTCATTATCTCCTCCTGCCCCCAGTTATATAACCAGTAAGCACTTTCCTTCACTCCAGAGGCTGGCGCTCACTTGTTATTATTGCCTCCTGCCCCCAGTTATAGGGATCCTGCAATACCCAGTAAGCACTTTCCTTCACTACTGAGGCCGGTGTTCTGCCAGATCTCTATAGATTGCCGAAAGTCTATAGCAGAAGTCACGTAGTGCGTTGCGCAAGTGCACAAGTGCAATTCCACGAATCATCCCTGCAGCCTCCATTGAAGTACTTCGCGCACCGCGCGTGCGCAGAATTATGTGTATGGAGACCTCTTAAAGTGACAGTCATCAGTCAGTAAAATACAGCATCTACATTAATTTGTACCCTCGCGGGCTCGGCTTCGCTGCGCTCGGCATTTAGTAAAACTAACTCTATGCCGCCATTGATAGTAAAGAAGGAAATTGATGGTAAAGAAAGAGACTATCCATCTCTTTATTTACCATCCATTTCCTTCTTTACTATCAATGGCGGCACAGAGTTAGTTTTACTAAATGCCGAGCTCAGCGAGGCCGAGCCCGATGCGTGGCGAGCGAAGTGAGCCCGCAAGGGTACAGATTAATGAGCGCTGGGGGGGGGGAGAAGCTGTATTTTAATGGAGATGACTGTCACTTTTAGAAGTCTCTGTACCCTTAAGTGTGCGCACGCGCGGTGCGCGAACTACTGCAATAAAGGCTGCAGGAATGATTCGCGGAAGCACGCTTGTGCGCTTGCGCAGCGCGCCACGTGACTTCCGCTATAGACTTTCGGCAGAACACTGGCGCTCACTTGTTATTACCGCCTCCTGCCGTTATAGTGGCCCTTCAATAACCATTAGTCCCTATTCACACTCCATTAGCCCCAATTCTCCATTAGTCCCAATTCTGCGGAATACATGCGGACCTATTGACTGTGAATGGGGCACGGAACGATGCGGAGAGCACACAATGTGCTCTCCGCATCAGTTTTTGCGGAGCGCGCCGCCGATATTACGGCCACAGCTCCGCAAAAAAGTAGAGCATGTCCTATTCATGTCCGCAATTGCGGACAAGAATAGACATTTCTATGGGGCTGCTGGCCAGGTGTGTTTATGGATCCGCAATTTGCGGATCCATAAACACAACGGACGTGTGAATAAGGCCTTAACCTCTTTAGGATGCAGGGTGTACGTGTACACCCTTGTGTCCTGGTACTTAAAGACCCAGGGCGTACATGTACACCCTGCGAATATCCGATCACCGCTGCGCACGTGGCGGTGATCGGAACAAGATGCCTGCTGAAATCAATCAGCAGGCACCTTGGCACAATGCCCAGGGGGGTCCTGTGACCCCCCCATGTCGGCGATCACAGCAAACCGCAGGTCAATTCAGACCTGCGGTTTGCTGCGCTTTCTGTAGTCTCTGATCAGAGACTAAAAAATGCCCCAAACTTATAAATTTTAACCCTACCCCGCCATATTAGTGTCCCCCCGGGCGGTGCAGGGGGGGGGGGATTGCGGGCGGTGCTGCGGGTGGGCGGCGCGGGAGGCGGGATCGCGATTGCGATCCCCCGCCGGCCTCCTTTCAAATGCTTTTCCTGGTGTCTAGTGGGTATAGCAGGGGGTCAGCACATTTCCCACCTCCTGCTATAAACTGCTGACATCTGTGCTGCATATGTCAGCAGTTTAACCCCTTCCATACCACGGTCCGTACAGACCGCTGTATGGAAGGTGTTACCTGGGAGGGAGCTCCCTCCCTCTCCCATCGGGGGGCTGCTGTGCCTTTGCAGACCCCCGACAGGATGGGATAGCAGACGGAGGGAGCTCCCCTCCCTCCCCATCCATCACCCGCTGCTCTGTTATGGCAGCGGGTGATGGTTGCCATGGGAGCAGGACGCTTTCAGAAGCGTCCTGCTCTCCATGATACTGAAACTCTGAATAAGCTTTTGCTAAAGGCAAAAGCCTATTCAAACTTTGTAAAGTAAAAAATACAGTAAGTACACTATATAGTGTACTTACTGTATTATATAGACACCAGATCCACTGGATCTACAAGAACCAACCTAAATAGAAAATACCAGACCGCGTACCATTACAATAATATCTTTATTAATCCATGTTAAACATGTGCACATAGCACATACAATTAAAAGTTACATTGAGGACAGGAAACTCATCTTCGGGGTCAGAAAGTGTTATCCATTAAGAGACCTTGGGTGGGACACATGTACCATGCGACATACTCCAACTACTCCAGAGGGGTCTCGGTACTGATCAGTAAGTCTTTGCAGTTTCGGTTGATCTCCGTGCACATTGATCCGTCAGGGAAGTTCGTGTTAGTGCAAGCCAATATCTGGGGTCATGAAGTCATAATTGTGGGAGTATATGTTCCGCCACCTTTTGAGAGAGATTTGCTAGATCGTATTATGTCACGGGTTGCTGTTCTTCCGCAGGCTCCCTTCTTTATATTGGGCGAATTTAATGCGGTCCTAGATAATCAACTTGACAGACTTAAACCGGCCGCCAGACAGAGTCCGGCACTTCAGTATTGGGCGCAAGCGAATCACTTAATTGAAGTTTGGAGAGAACTCTATCCTACAATCAAGCAGTTCTCGTGCCACTCGGCTTCAATCCACTCGCTATCCCGTATAGATCTTGCATTTGCAGATCGGGCGGGACTTCAGTGGGTGCAAGCAGCGGAGTACTTGCCGAGGGGCATTTCTGATCATGCTCCCTTGCAACTACTTCTTAGGTTCCCGGTTGGTAGGCCACGTGCTACCTGGCGCCTGAATCCTAAGTGGCTGGAGGTTCTCCCGGTACGAGTAGCTTGTCTTGAGGGCATATCGGCGTTTTGGACAGTGAACGAGGGTTCAGCTAACCCCCTGGTGGAGTGGGATGCATGTAAGGCTGTCTTGCGGGGTGTGTTGATAGCGGCGATTGCGACCCATAGACAGGAACTAGCGATATCCAGGATAAAGTTGGAGGAACGACTGACACTAGCGGAAGAGAAGTATGTAGATGACCCCACAGCTGATAGGTATGCGGACTGGCAGGCGGTGCAGCGACAATATGTTCTGCATCTCACTGAGTACACACAGAAGCGCCTTTTATCTCAGAGGCAGAATTGCTTTGCGGAAGGTGATAAGAGTGGGAGGGCACTGGCGTACCTGGCTAGGACCGAATCTCCACAGACGGTGGTAGCTGTTATTAGGAATGATAGGGGGGACCTTTTCACTGCACCGGACGATATTTGTGCTCAGTTTGTGGAATACTACTCTTCGCTTTATGCTTCCAAATCCACTAAGTCTGCAGATGATATAATGCAATTTCTAGAGGATGTGCCGGTTCCGCGGTTGTCTCAGGCAGAGAGGTTGTGGCTGGATGCACCCATAACGCCTGCGAAAATACGGACAGCACTTTTGTCTATGTCTCAGGGCAAGGCTCCTGGTCCGGACGGTTTCCCGGTTGAGTGGTATACATTTCAGGAAGAGGAAGGGAGTCGAAGGCTATGTACAATGCTCAATCATGCATTTGAAGATGGGAAATTGCCGACATCATTTTATGAAGCCACTATAGTGGTGATCCACAAAACCGGGAAGCCGCCGGACCAATGTAGTTCTTATAGGCCGATATCTTTGATCAATTCTGACGCTAAGATACTGGCTAAGGTGTTGGCTGCTAGATTGTCGTCCGTTGTTCTTTCCCTTGTTGGCATAGATCAGTCCGGCTTTATGCCCGGAAGAACTACTGACATAAATCTGAGACGCCTTTTTACCAATTTACAAGTAACACACGATAATGTGGGTTCCAGAGCGATAACGTCTTTGGATAACGAGAAGGCGTTTGACTCTGTAGAATGGCGTTTTATGTGGGCAGTGTTGGGGAACATGGGGATCCCTCGGTATTTCCTTCGGTGGCTCCATCTGTTGTACGCAAGCCCTAAGCCCCGCGTCAGGGTGAATGGGTGTTTGTCTCAGCCGTTCCCGCTGGAGAGGGGTACTAGGCAGGGGTGTCCGCTTTCCCCACTTTTGTTTGCGCTGATTATGGAACCCTTGTCGATCTGTATTATTAACAATACTAATATCCGTGGGTGGGAGATAGCCGGGTTATCTGAAAAAATTTCATTATATTCAGATGACATGTTTATATATCTGGGTGATGTGGGCCCCTCCTTAGAGACCCTTCTTGACCTGGTTAATTCATATGGAGCCTATTCAGGTTTGCGTGTGAATTGGTCTAAGTCAGTGCTCTATTTAGTGGATAATATTTTACCTCAGGATATCTCGCCAGTGTCGTCACTTCAAGTCGCCGACAGCTTCACTTATTTGGGGATAGCTATACACAAAGATGTATCCCAGTTTGCTGCTCTTAATCTGTATCCGGTAGTGCAGTTTGTTCGCAGGAAGCTGCAGGCTTGGGAATCGTTGCCGCTGTCATTAATTGGACGCATAAATGTCTTTAAAATGGTGCTTTTGCCTAAATTGCTTTATGTTTATAGGGCGGCCCCCGTGTTGATCCCTAAATCGCATTTTAAAGTCATAGATACATACTTCTGCCTTTTCTATGGAATAAGTCGGTCCCTCGTATAGCCAAAGATACCCTGAGAGCCCCGCATTGTAGAGGTGGTTTGGCCCTCCCAGACCTGTACTTATATTATATGGCGTCGCAGCTCCATTATGTAGCGTGGTGGATTAAGGCGGATTCAAGTAACCCGGCAATAGTGCTGGAAGCAGCTCTGATGGGCTCCTATGAAGCCTTGACGAATCTGGCGTACAGGGGAGGGAAGTATCGACTGACATGTCAAACTACACTTATGGCTAGTGTACTCAGGGCATGGAAAGTGTTTGCAGGAGTGATGGTTGGAGGAGATGAGGAGAGGGTGGTGTGGTCTCCGGTTATGCCCTTATGGAGAAATCCACTGCTGGCGGAATTGGAGTCCCTACAGGAGTTCGATTTTTGGCCACAGAGGGGAATTAAATATCTCACTCAAGTGTATGAGGACGGCTGTTTTAAGACATTCTCTTCACTACAGGAGGAATATGATATACCGAGAAGTTCACTTTTTAAATTCTTCCAACTGAGGCATGCTTGCTCTGCTCAGTTTGGACCTAGCCCCTTAAAGATAGATTTTAGCTCTGTTGAGAAACTGGTTAGGAGGGTTGACCAATCTAAAATGGTGTCCTCGCTATATGGGCTCCTTGCGTCGTCACGTCCATCGCCACTTGCAAAGGCATTTAGCAAATGGAGGATAGATATTCCTAGTCTAGAGTCTCATCATGAGAGAGAGTTGGCTGCTACATGGAGGGGCTCGGTGATATGTGCACGGGATCAACTGATTCAGGCAAAATGGATACATCGAGTTTATTTTACTCCAGTGCGACTGGTACATATGCGTAGGCTTACCTCTGATGTTTGCACCCGTTGCAATGCCAGTAGAGGTACGTTGCTGCATATGGTTTGGGAGTGTCCGGCGCTAAAACAATTTTGGGCCGATGTGAATAACTTCATTGATACCAAGCTTGGATTTCCGGCAGTGCTCGCACCCGAGGTTTGCTTACTGGGCCTGGTTAATGAGATTGTCCCGACTAAAAATGCCAGAATATTGTACAGACTGTTGATGTTTTACGCAAGGAAATATATTTTACTTAACTGGAAGCCCCCCAAGCAACCTGAGCTCTCACATTGGATACAACTTGTCAATAATACATTGTCCTTGTATAAACTTACCCACGAGGCTAGGGGCACTCCTGAGAAATTTGAGAAAGTGTGGGGTGTATGGCTTAGTGCTAATACTGCTGTAGCGTGATAGGTTATGATGTGTGCTTGGAATTGCGCCACTGCCAGTATGAATGTGTGAATGGTTGTACTCAGACGGGGGAATTTATCTACTTTATTACTCTTATTGTGATGCAATTATTGTCTATATTGAGTCATTTTTAGAGATGTGTGATTGCAATGCTATTGTAATTCCAGGTATAGTCTGACGACTGTATGTGACTAATTGTTGTTGGTGCCGGGTTTGTTTCCCGGATTGTTCTCTTTATAATTGAAAATTCAACTAAATAAAGCCTTTTAAAAAAAAAAGTTACATTGAGGGGGTGCATAGATGGGCGGCATCCAAAAGAAGAGACAAAGAGGAGTTTGTAAACAAAGTAATTAAACAAAGTGCAAGTGCATATAATCATAAAGTAACATACCCATGTTGTGTCTCTCCTCCGGGATGGCGCCAACCCTGACGCGCGTTTCGGCGCAAGCCCTCACCCCCAGACGAAGGCTTGCGCCGAAACGTGCGTCGGGGTTGGCGCCATCCAAAAATAATCCATGTTAAAAATGTGCACATTTTTAACATGGATTAATAAAGATATTTTTGTAATGGTACGCGATCTGGTATTTTCTATTTAGGTTGTGTCAATTTATATACCACAGGCGTTTGACATAGAGTTGTGATACTTGGGCTCAAATTGTGGCCCAGTATTGGCTATAACCTTTGGTGATTTCTACAAGAACCAAGTAGGTCTGGGTCAAAAAAAATAAGAAAAATACATATCACTGAATAAAAATTAAAAAAATCAAATACACTACACATATAAGGTATCGCCGCGTCCGTAAAAATCTCCTCTATAAAAATATCACATGACTTCCCTCACCCCTCACGCAAATACCGTAAAAAAAAAAAATGGTGTAAAAAAGCCATTTTTTGTCACCTTGCATCACAAAAAGTGTAATACCAAGTAATCAAAGAGGCGTATGCCTCCCAAAATAGTGTCCTATCGGGGGTGGGGGGGGGGGGGTTAGCCAGCCAACGTGCGGGCACTGCTATCCCTCATGGAACAAAAAGGTGCCTATGGGGGGATGAGGATTGAATGAACTCCACTGTCAGTTGTGTGCATATGGACTACAGGCTAGCGCTCTTCCTGCATATGTCTCGTGCACTTTGTCTACTGGCAGACGTTCACCTCATACCCTATTCAAACCCACAGGCATTGGCTATGGATGTAACATGATTTTTCCCTGTCTATAATTGCTGGATGCTTGCCATGCATTCACTCAACGTTTCTGAGGCTTATGTTGAGAGCCTCGTCATCAGGAGCGTTCATACACATACAGACAGACAGATTTAAACATGCTGCACGCCATATAGTTTGCACGTGCAGCACATAGACACATAGCCTGCGGCGCTAGCACGACCGTCCTAGCGCCGCAGGCTATGTGTCTATGTGCTGCACGTCCGTAACAACCGGCTCTATAGAAATAGCAGACAATCTAACCTGTCAGTTCAACGATGTAAATAACAAAAGATAAAAACGGTACGAAAATGGCTATTTTTTTTGCAAATTTTCCATTTTAATCCATTTTTCCAGTAACAAAGCAAGGGTTAACAGCCAAACAAAACTGAATATATATTGCCCCGATTCTCTAGTTTGCAGAAACACCCCATATGTAGTCGTAAACTGCTGTATGGCCAAACGTCAGGGTGTAGAAGGAAGGGAATGCCATATGGTTTTTGGAAGGCAGATTTTGCTGGACTGGTTTTTTGACACCATGTCCCATTTGAAGCCCCCCTGATGCACCCCTACAGTAGAAACTCCAAAAAAGTGACCCTATTTTGGAAAGTACGGGATAAGGTGTCAGTTTTGTTTGTATTATTTTAGGGTAAATATGATTTTTGGTTGCTCTATATTACACTTTTTTTGAGGCAAGGTAACAAAAAATAGAAATTCTGAAATTTCATCTCCATTTGCCAATAACTCTTGTGGAACACCTAAAGGGTTAACAATGTTTGTAAAATCGGTTTTGAACAACTTGAGGGGTGTAGTTTTTTAGATGGAGTCACTTTTTTGGAGTTTCTACTGTAGGGGTGCATCTGGGGGCTTCAAATGGGACATGGTGTCAAAAATCCAGTCCAGCAAAATCTGCCTTCCAAAAACCATATGGCGTTCCTTTCCTTCTGGGCCCTGCCGTTTGGCCATACAGCAGTTTACGACCACATATGGGGTGTTTCTGCAAACTACAGAATCGGGGCAATGAATATTGAGTTTTGTTTGGCTGTTAACCCTTGCTTTGTTACTGGAAAAAATGGATTCAAATGGAAAATTTTCCAAAAAAATCGAAATTCTGAAATTTTATCTCCATTTGCCATTAAAGAGGACCTTTCATCAGGCTAAAAAATGTGTACTAAGTGTGCTGACATGTAGAGCGGCGCCCAGGGATCTCCCTGCACTTACTATTATCCCTGGGCGCCGCTCCGTTTGCCCAGTATAGGCTCCGGTATCTTCTGGGACTTGGTTATACTAGGCGGAGCCTAGTACACTTGGTTATAGTAGGCGTATCCCAGGCTGTAGCGCTGGCCAATCGCAGCGCACAGCTCACAGCCTGGGAGAAAAAAAACCTCCCAGGATATGAGCTGTGCGCTGCGATTGGCCAGCGCTACAGCCTGGGATACGCCTACTATAACCAAGTGTACTAGGCTCCGCCTAGTATAACCAAGTCCCAGAAGATACCGGAGCCTATACTGGGCAAACGGAGCGGCGCCCAGCGATAATAGTAAGTGCAGGGAGATCCCTGGGCGCCGCTCTACATGTCAGCACACTTAGTACACATTTTTTAGCCTGATGAAAGGTCCTCTTTAACTCTTGTGGAAAACCTAAAGGGTTAATGACATTTGTAAAATCAGTTTTGAATACCTTGAGGGGTGTAGTTTCTAGAATGGAGTCATTTTTGGGTGGTTTCTATTATGTAAGCCTCACAAAGGGACTTCAGACCTGAACTGGTCCCTAAAAAGTGGGTTTTTGAAAATTTCTGAAAAATTTCAAGATTTGCTTCTAAACTTCTAAGCCTTGTAATGTCCCCAAAAAATAAAATGGCATTCCCAAAATGATCGATACATGAAGTAGACATATGGGGAATGTAAATCAATAACTTTTTTTGGAGGTATTACTATGTATTATAGAAGTAAAGAAATTGAGACTTGGAAAATTGCAAATTTTTCCAAATTTTTGGTAAATTTGATATTTATTTATAAATAAAAATAAAAAATTTCGACTTCATTTTTCCACTGTCATGAAGTACAATATGTGACAAAAAAACAGTCTCAGAATGGCCTGGATAAGAAAAAGCATTTTAAAGTTATCACCACATAAAGTGACACTGGTCAGATTTGCAAAAAATGGCCAAGTCCTTAAGGTGAAATAGGGCCGTGTCCTTAAGGGGTTAAGCACTTTCCTTCACTGCAGAGGCCGGCGCTCACTGTTTATCACTGCCTCCTGCCCCCAGTTATAGGGGCCCTTCAATAACCAGTAAGCACTTTTCTTCACTGCAGAGGCCGGCGATCACTTGTTATTATCGCTTCCTGCCCCCAGTTATAGTGGCCCTGCAATAACTAGTAAGAACTTTCCTTCACTGCAGAGGCCGGCGATCACTTGTTATTATCGCTTCCTGCCCCCAGTTATAGTGGCCCTGCAATAACTAGTAAGAACTTTGCTTCACTGCAGAGGCCGGCGCTCACTTGTTATTACCGCCTCCTGCCCCCAGTTATAGGCGCCCTGCAATAACCAGTAAGCACTTTGCTTCACTGCTGAGGATGGCGCTTACTGGTTATTACCGCCTCCTGCCCCCAGTTATAGGGGCCCTGCAATAACCAGTAAGCACTTTGCTTCACTGCAGAGGATGGCGCTCACTGGTTATTACCGCCTCCTCCCCCCACTTATAGGGGCCCTGCAATAACTAGTAAGCACTTTGCTTCACTGCAGAGGATGGCGCTCACTGGTTATTACCGCCTCCTGCCGTTATAGGGGCCCTGCAATAACTAGTAAGTGCTTTAACTTACTAGTGGGGAAGGCGCTCATTAGTTAACCCTTCAATGACCAGCACCAGTTGTTTTAAACAGCTGTAACTATCTTATTTGTTGAACCATCAAAATAATGACACATAGGGCTTTATAATTGTAGCTTTCAAACTATAGCTCCTTAATCTTTAAATATGTACACTGACACCAAAATAAATCATTATAATTAGTTCCCTATTTTGTGTAGGCCGTTTTATTATATAAGGCCTGATGCACACGACCGTATTTGTTTTGCGGTCCGCAAACCGCGGATCCGCAATACACGGAAGCTGCTCCGCGTTCCGTTCCGCAACGTGGCCCATTGTAGAAATGCCTATCCTTGTCCGCACAACGGACAAGAATAGGACATGCTCTATTTTTTTTGCGGGGCCACAGAACGGAGCAACGGATGCGGACAGCACACGGAGTGCTGTCCTCATCTTTTGCGGCCCCATTGAAGTGAATAGTTTCGCGCCTGAGCCGCAAAATATGCGGCTCGGATGAGGACCAAGCATACGGTCTTGTGCATGAGGCCTAAAATGTATGGTTTAAGTGAATGGGGTGGTAATAGTGACGGTTTTGATTGATGTGGGTGCTTTTTCTTTGATTAATTTTTTATATATTTTTGCCACATAATATGTCCAGTCACAGAAAATAATGCACTATAGTAATAGATACAAGCATAACATATGGACTAAGCCCAAAATCTATTGATAAAATCAGAGACACTTAGCCAATACACTTTGATCAAAACACATCTGTGCCTACCTAGCCAGCGCCAAGGTGGTCTCAGTTCAGCCAGGTCCTATGCTAAACCTCCCTATACCGTTATGCATTTATATTAAGGAGCGCAGACCCTGCACATATAGTGTGTTGCACCTAGTTACCTCTATGTGAATCAGCAGCCAATGAGAGGAGGAGCACACACACTTATATGTACCACCTTAATCAAGGCCGCCTCTTAGATAGGTGGGGCAAAAGTGCACATGAAAGCTTCTCCCAGTGTAGGAGAGCATTCACACTTGAAGGTGCCACTCCTTCAAGACAAATTAAACAAATCATGGAAAAAAGATACAGAACACATAATATGTCTCCCAAGAGGTCATAAAAAGACTGTTGGGGGACAATGAGCACTCTATTATTTTGCATGTTTTCCTTTTTTTTTTTTATCTTATTTGTATTTTATTATTATTATAACTTTCTATTATTTTTTAAAATATATTTTTGCCACATAATATGTTCTCCAAAAGGTTATAAAAAATACTGTTGGGGGACAGTAAAGACTCTTTTATTTTGCACTTATTCCTTTTTTTATTTTTATGGTATTCTATTTTTTTTTTTATAATATTCTATTTTTTTTTTGGCCACATAATATTTTATTCCTTTTTTTCTTTTATTTGTATTCTATTATATATTTTATTTAGTTCTCAATTTTTTTTACTTATTTTTTTTTATATATTTTTTCCACATGATTTGTCTCTAAAAGGTCACTGAAAGGGAGGCTCAATGAGAGACTTTTTTTGTACTATTTACACTGTAACTGGGGCATTCAAAAGAGCCCCAGTTACAGGGGAAACCAGCCCCCTGTGTGTACCATATTGGTACATCAAAGAGTTTTTCCAGGGTGCGGATGCTCACAGAGAGGGCTCTGAGTACCGCCTCTGGCACCTGTGCCATAGGTTCGCCACCACTGCCCTAGCGATATGCCCCCATTGCCTCAGATCGTCATGTACCCAGCCAGTAGTCGGGCTTTGGAGGCGGGCTGGGTGTCTACCCACCAGGAAATTTCCCTGTAGGGTCTATGACCAGTCCACCCCTTGCAGATTCACAAAAAGGAAGAAATCCACAGCACTCCTTGTGGAAGTTCCTGTTACAGGACTAATGTGGGTGAAATGCTGTCGATCTTCTCTCATAATAAATGGTGGCTGTGTTGCTTTATTTCTTTACCAGCTACAGATGTATATAACGTATACATCGCGTAGCGGTTATTGCCAGACAGGAATTCGTACAGAAGCTATGCTTGGCAGACAGGAGTTATTCCATCATTTACAGTGACGTTCGCTTTTTGTATGAGTTTGTCCAGAACGCCACCCCGTACAGCGTGTACTTAGGGGGCGTGGTCCCGTGTGTAAACTTGCATGGTGGGACTGGTGGAAAGTTTAGTGTGTGAGTGGCAGCTGTGTGCGCTGGCGGGGCTGTAGCGTGCTCACTTCATTCGGGCAGAGTCAGCGAAGAGCCGGGTGAGTGAGCGCCGGGTGTCTGCGCACGGACGTGGCGCTTCTCACTGTAGCTGCAGTCTTGTCATTTGTGGCCCTTGCTTCCCGCCGTCTGTGTGAAGGCAGAGTCCCGTCCTGTCAGCGTAACTATACCAGAGCCCCCTGCCATGTGGTGCTGGCGGCAGGGCACACTGCCTATCACCCCTCTCCTCAGGCTGGCGCCGGGTGCCATCTTCCACCCCTCAGTGGGTGTCCTCCTGGAGAAGCCCTGTATAAGGAGAACTGCTACCTATAGGGCTCTGCATGGTGCCAGTCAGTGGGAGGTTGGCTCTCTTTCCAGTACAGGACACAGGCCTGATAGCATTAATAACTGGCCCTATAACTGGGATGTGTACCTGTGAAACTGGCTGCTTGGCAGCTGGAGACAGCCCTGTTAGACCCATGTTCCTATGTGCCCGCATTGCTGAGAAAAATGATGATTTAATATATGCAAATGAGCCTCTAGGAGCAACGGGGGTGTTGTCATTACACCTAGAGGCTCTGCTCTCTCTGCAACTGCTGCGCCCTGTGCACTTTGACAGGGCCAGGCTCTATATTGAGGATGGGGCAGCTGCAGAGAGAGCAGAACCTGTAGGTGCAACCATGGAGAGGTGAGAACTGATTATCACTGTGTATAGTATAATGGACAGGAGTGGTGAGAACTGATTATCGCTGCGTATAGTATAATGGACAGGAGAGGTGAGAACTGATTATCGCTGCGTATAGTATAATGGACAGGAGTGGTGAGAACTGATTATCGCTGCGTATAGTATAATGGACAGGAGAGGTGAGAACTGATTATCACTGCGTATAGTATAATGGACAGGAAAGGTGAGAACTGATTATCGCTGCGTATAGTATAATGGACAGGAGAGGTGAGAACTGATTATCACTGCGTATAGTATAATGGACAGGAGAGGTGAGAACTGATTATCGCTGTGTATAGTATAATGGACAGGAGAGGTGAGAACTGATTATCACTGTGTATAGTATAATGGACAGGAGAGGTAAGAACTGATTATCGCTGCGTATAGTATAATGGACAGGAGAGGTGAGAACTGATTATTGCTGCGTATAGTATAATGGACAGGAGAGGTAAGAACTGATTATCGCTGCGTATAGTATAATGGACAGGAGAGGTAAGAACTGATTATCGCTGCGTATAGTATAATGGACAGGAGTGGTGAGAACTGATTATCGCTGTGTATAGTATAATGGACAGGAGAGGTAAGAACTAATTATCGCTGCGTATAGTATAATGGACAGCAGAGGTGAGAACTGATTATCACTGCGTATAGTATAATGGACAGGAGAGGTGAGAACTGATTATCGCTGCGTATAGTATAATGGACAGGAGAGGTGAGAACTGATTATCACCACAAACACCCTGCTTATCACCGTTTTTGATAAATAAGGGCCTTAAGGTCCCTTTACATGGGGTGACGATCTAGCAGATTGATGGGAAGGAATGACAATCTGCTGATTGGTAGTGGAGGAGACCAGTACATGTACATGCAGTGATCTCCTCCAGAGTATGTGGAGTAGAGATCGCTGATGCCAGCGCTGTTCCCCATACCTCGTTGTTTCCCGGCAGCATGCCATGTTTACCCACACTCACAAAAGATACAATTACCCGATGAACGAGCATTTCACTCGTTCATCGGATAATCGGCGGTGCATTTACTCTGCAAGATCATCGCCAACGAGCATTACTAGTAACGCTCGTTAGCGAAAGTTTTGTTTAATTGTTGGACTCCCCCGGATAACGGAAGCGGGGCGGATCCATTTTGCAGGCCATAGATGGAATGAATAACAGAATGCCTCTAAAGGCATTCCATTATGGAATTGCGGTATGGTCCGTGGTAACGGAATCCATAACAAAATTCAGATTTCACCACCAAACGAAGCGTGAACGAATTTCAGAATATAAAATTCGCTCATCTTTAGTGATAAATGTGGTTCAGGGATAGACCCTATTGTCCAACTTTACACCAACTATTGGTTGCCTTGCTTTGCACCAAAATTTCGGCCTGCCCATAGGACATGACATCTATCTTTGTTTTTGCGCAGATTTTGTATGTCATTTTTCTTATATTATAATACTGATAGATTTTATTTGGTTGTTCATCTTCATATTTTTTTACTCTTCCCAGATTAGACCCTGTATCAAGGTTACATAACTTGAGGTAAGTGTTAATGTTCTTATGTTAAAGGGGTTGTTTTCGCGCTCTCTCTCGCCCTTTGTTCCAGCATCACCTTAACGGAAGTAACTGGAACCTGTTCTAAGTCACAAGACTGCTGCAGCCAATCAATGGCCTCAGCAGTCACTTGTCCAAGAATGGCACATCACTGCTAGTGATAAAAAAAAAAAAAAAAAAATTCACTTTTCAAAGTACTCTGTTAAAGCGGTCATCACCGCCGGACCAAAAGTAATGGGGTCTGTTCTTGGCCTTGAGACTACTGCAGCCGATCAGTGGCCTTAGTGATCACTTGTTCATGAACTTCATGTGATTGGCTGCAGTGTTCTTGTGGGAAAAAAACAGGTCCCCAAATACAACCGGTCCAGCAGGAGCTTCTCGCGCTGCAACGGAAGGCGCTTTGAAAGATGACTGTTTTTGTTGTTTATTTTTTTTGAACACAGTCCTAGCACCTATTTGCTTTTTTAATTTCAATGGACAGCCCCTTTAATGGGATCTGTAGGCATCTGATATACAACATAAGCCAACATTTTGTCACTTGAGAGCTCGTTCCATGAGAATATATATTTTTATGGGGAACACAAGGGGAAATTGTTATTCTGTGGCACATTTAGTCAGTTAATATAGCCTGGTGATTTTTGGTTGCTGTTGTCTTTTTTCAGACAATGCCTGCTTCTTGTGACTCACTAGTGGACGACATTGAAGACATCATCTCGGTATCCGATCCAACACCCCATGATCGTCAGTTGGCAAGACAAAACATTGTTCCCAGGGTACGGAAAAGAAATAAGGACCAAGTCCTGGAAGAGCCGCCAAGTGACAGGTTTGTTCATTTTGTGTGAAATAAAATCTGACACCTGAGTAATCCCTTCAACCACGTCCCGCCACAGCCACTTGTGCCCTTTCTGACAGCCCTACATGCGTCACTTTATGTGGTAATAACTTTGGAATGCTTTTACTTATACCATTGATTCTGAGATTTTTATTTTTCGTACTTCATATCTGTGTTAAATTGTAGTTGATACTGTATGTGTTGTGTTTTTGTGGGGGGAAAAAAAAATGAATTTTTCTGCCTTTAGGACAGTCATACTACGCAAACCAGTTATTAGTTAAGGCTGAGTTCACACTTCAGTTATTTCCATCAGTTACTGTGAGCCAAAACCAGCAAGATTTACTCCTGTTCTGTGTTTTTGACCTGCACCTGGTTTGGCTCACAAAAACTCAGCCTAAGGCCTATTGCACACGACCGTATGGCTTTTTCAGTGTTTTGCGGTCCGCAAGAAATATGGATGACATCCGTGTTCCGTTTTTTGCGGAACAGCTGGCTCCTTTTCCGTGATGCGGACAAGAATAGGACAAGTTCTATCTTTTAACGGGACGAAAACACGGCAACGGAATGCATGCAGAGTACTTAATATTTTTTTGCGGACCCACTGAAATGAATGGTTCCGTATACGGAATGCATAAAACAGCCCGTACACTCGCGAAAGAGGCTTAAGGCAGTGGTGGCGAACCTATGGCACAGGTGCCTGAGGCGGCACCCAGAGCCCGCTCTCTGGGCACCCGCAGCCTAGAAAAAGTCTATGGTGTACCGATATCCCCTTTTCTGCCATTAATCAGCGCAGGGCGCACTAAGAACAGCACAGGCAGCGCAATGAATGTAGGCAGGCTATTATAGCTAAATGATAAAGTACATGGAAGATATACTGTATTTTTATAAGAAATTATTTTATATATGTACCCTCTTACTGGGTCTGATTCTTTAAGTTGGGTGTAATAAATGGGACACAAGCGTGAAATTATAAAATACGTATATTGTACAGTGAGGAAATGTTGTAATTACAATTATCGATGAGTAAATATGGAAGTATAAAGGAACAAAAATAAATATGTATCACATACAGAGAGACTTGTACACAATAATAGTTACAACCGATCAAACTACAAAATTACAATATAAAGATACCCCCAAGACCATTTGGTAACTAAATAACTAAGGCCTCTTTCACACTTGCGTTGTTAGGATCCGGCGTGCACTTTCGTCGCCGGAAGTGCCCACCGGATCCGTAACGACGCAAGTGACCTGAAAGCATTTGAAGACTGATCAGTCTTTAAAATGCTTTCAGTGTTACTATGGCAGCCAGGACGCTACTAAAGTCCTGGTTGCCATAGTAAGTAGTGGGGAGCGGGAGAGCAGTATACTTGCCATCCGTGCGGCTCCCGGGGCGCTCCTGAATGATGTCAGAGCGCCCCATGTGCATGGATCACGTGACGTCACTCTGGAGCGCGCCCCGGGAGCCGCACAGATGGTAAGTATACTGCTCCCCCGCTCCCCACAACACTTTACCATGGCAGCCGGGACTTTAGCGTCCTGGCTGCCATGGTAACCATTCAGAAAAAGCTAAACGTCGGATCCGGCGATGCGCCGAAACGACGTTTAGCTTAAGGCCGGATCCGGATTAATGCACTTTAATTGGCATTAATTCCGGATCCGGCATTATGGCATGTCTTCATGATTTTTGGACGGAGACAAATCCGCAGCATGGATAGAAGTAGCTGGAATGTCCAGCATTTTCCTTCCCCACCGGCCACTGTACCATCTACAGAACAACTATCACACATTTCTTAGGCAGTTAATGTTCCTTTGTCCAGATAGACAGACAGTACCTGCTTATACTGGCTTTGAGAGGACATTAATTAACAGAAAGTTGCTGAAAACCTTACATATAAGCCCTATATTGTATTGGTACCCTGGACATATTATTTTCCTAAAAATTAATAAGTCTATTTCTTACAGTATTCAGGCTACTTGTTGGCACTTTGTGATAAATAAGTTGGTTTTGGGTTGCAGTTTGGGCACTCTGTCTCTAAAATGTTCTCCATCACTGGCCTAAGGTCTCATGAACACGAACGTGGTTTGGTTCCGCTTCCGAGCCGCATTTTCTGGGACTGCAAATGATGCGGACAGCACTCTGTGTGCTGTCCGCATCTGTTGCTCTGTTCTCTGGGGCCACAAGAATAGGCATTTCTATTATGGGCGGCATCCGTGTTTTGGGGACCGCAAAACACGGCGCAGTCGTGTGCATGAGCCCTTGGTTACTTTATAGTGGAGGTGTTGGGGACCTGTGAACAAGGGGGTTGTGTGTGTGTGTGTGTGTGTGTGTGTTTTTTTTTTTTTTTTTTTTTTTTTTTTTGCAGAAAGCAGACATATTTTTCTAATTCTGGATACCAAATATGTATAGTTTTATTTGATTCTATTACTTTATAACAGTAATAGCAAATCCCATGCCTAAAAGACACTTTGCAGGAGAAGAATTGTGTGGTTGCTCAAGCAAGTGGACCACTCGCTCCTCAGTTTATCTTCGCTCTAACTGTAAAACTTATGGTGAGCGATGTTGTTCACGATCTACTTAAAGGTAAACTTTTAACCTGAAGGGGTATTTCAGCCTGTATCTTGACTGTTTTCATCAGTGCCATGAGCTTTAGGGCTCATGCACACGGCCGTTGCCATACACGGGCACTTGAATGGGTCCACAATCCGGGATATGCGGTTCGGCACAGATCGGAAGCACTTCGGAGTGCTTCTGCGGGTTTTCTGTCCATGCCTCCGCACCGTAAAAAATTACTGCGTACGGTGTGGAAAGTTGGATGTGGATCGCGAACCTTATTCAAGTCCGTAGCAGGGGACCGGCCTGGCGCACGTTCGTGTGCACGAGGCCTTAAATGGATTACCGGGTTGGTTGCTTGCTTGACTGCTGCCCCCCTCAAACATGCGATGGTAACGTCTTGATAAATAAGAGTAGCAAAGACTTAGATGCCAATTTGCCCAAATATATCTAAAGAACAGATACATAATAGATTGTTAAAACAGAGAAACTTTTTACCTGTGTTGCTGTATTTGATGTAACCATCTTGGAGTTCGTCCAGGGACTTTAAAATGTCTGAGTAAAGACAACACGAACTTGAACAGAGGAAAATACAAAGTAGCACTCCAGACAGTTTGATGGAATAACTGAATTAAGTATTTGCAGCAGAGTTTTTATAATGATGACCGTAAAGGTTGGCCAGTAGCAACTGTTTGGATCTAATTGTCCTTTAGGCTTGGATAAGTGAGAGTATGAACAACTGTCCATGCGGGTGCGGGCATCACTATCAGCACCGCGGAATGTCATTCCGGGACGTTAAAAATGTGCAGTATTTGCTGTGAAAGTCTGAGGTTTGGATTGCAGTTTTGTATTTCTATCTCTTGCATTTGATTGTTCCTCCAGAAGCAAGGTCCAGAACAGAGACTCTGCACCCAGCACCTACTGCTTGAAGAAAGTGGGATTCCTGTCTTGAATAGAGAACGCATACAAGTGCATCTTGATAAATCATGATATCCTTGAATATCAGTTATAGGTTACAGTTACAAGGTTCAGATTATCATCAAAGTTCATTTATTTCAGTAATTCAATTCCAAAAGTGAAGCTATATAGATTCATCACACACAGAGTGATCAATGTCAAACAAGAGTTTATTTTTTAATTTTGGGTTTTCATTAGCTATAAGTCATAATTATCTAAAGTTGGTATCTCAGAAAAGAAGAATATTCTATAGGAGCAATAAAAAAACAAATCTTTAGTACATAAATGTTGGTTTACTGAAGTATGCACAGTATATGCACTCATTACTTGGTCGGGGCATGAATTACTACATCAGTGCTGTGTGGCATGGAGGCAATCCGCCTGTGGCACTGCTGAGGTGTTATGGAAGCCCAGGTTGCTTTGATAGCGTCCATCAGCTCGTCTGCATTGTTGGATCTGTTTTCTCATCTTCCTCTTGACAGTACCCCATAGATTCTCTGAGGTTTAGGTCAGACGGGTTTGCTGCAAGTAAGGCCTCTTTAACACGTGTGTTCTGTGGACCCGGCAGGCACTTCCGGCCCGTCAGAACGCAAGTCGCCTGAAAGCATTTGAAGACTGATCAGGATCCTGATCAGTCTTCAATATGCTTTCAAGTAATCATGGCAGCCAGAACACTACTGAAGTCCTGGCTGCCATGGTACTCCGCAGCAGTGTACTTACCTGCGCTGCGGCCGCCGGGCACTTCTTCATGACGTCACAGGTCCCCGCTACGCATAGATCAATGCACCGCCCGGACCTAAGACGTCATGAAGGAGCGCTCCGAGGCTGCAGAGCAGGTAAATACACTGCTGCGGAGTACTTATTATGGCAGCCAGGACTTCAGTAGCAGGACACTGGGGCCCCGATCGGAACTGCTGCTGCGCATGCGCAGAGCTAAACGTCGGATCCGGCGATGCGCTGAAACAACGTTTAGCTCCGGATCCGGCCGGAGACTTCAATGGGCATTAATTCCGGATTCGGCGTTACGGCATGTCTTCCGAATTTTGGGACGGAAACAAAACCGCAGCATGCCAACGTCCAAAAAAACGTTGACATACTGATCGGAAGACATCCTGATGTATCCTGAATGGATTTCTCTCCATTCAGAATGCATTAGGATAATCCCGATCAGTATCTTTCCGTCCTAGAGCCCCGAGGACGGAACTCTAGGACAGAAAGCAAAAACGCTGATGTGAAAGGGGCCTAAGAACAGTAATACCGTGGTTGTTAAACTAGGTATTGGTACTTTCGGCAGTATGGGCAGGTGCCAAGTCCTGTTGGAAAATGAAATCGGCTGCTCCATAAAGCTTGTCAGCACAGGGAAGCATGAAGTGCTCTAAAATTTTCTGGTAGACGGCTGCTCTGACTTTGGACCGGATATAACACAGTGGACCAACTCCATCACTGACTGTGGAAACTTTGCTCTAGACCTCACGCAACTTAGATTGTGTGCTTCTCCTCAGTTTATTACTGTCTTCTGGACAACTGTCAAGTCAGCAGTCTTCACTGCGATTGTGTAGCCTACTTGAACAGACTGAGGGGCGATTTAAAGGCTTAGAAAACATTTGCAGGAGTGTTGTGTTGATTAGCTGATTACAGCGTGACACAATCAGACTACAATATTGAACTTTTTCACAATATTCTAATTCTCTGAGATCCTGACTAGGGATGAGCGAATAAACTTCAGTAGAAACATCCGAAGTTGATTCACATAAAACTTTGTTAGAATATCAGAATGTATTGGCTCCGATGAGCCAAAATTATTACTTTGCATAGTCCCGCGAGACTTCGGGTAATAACGTCAAAAATTCTACTGTAAAAAAAACAAAACCTTTTACTGAACTCTGGCTCATTGGAGCCAATACATTCTAATATTGTATGGAGCGCTCACTTCGTACAGTATTCCTGTTTCCGTTATGCGGGGGAGGACTCTAAAGGTGTTCCGAATTTCATTATGGTCTGTGGTAACAGAATCCATAACGTGATTCACCTTTTACCAACAAACGTAGTGTGAACAAATTTCAAAATTCGCTCATCTCTAATCCTCATCATTAAAAGAAAGGCATGAAATAGATCACTCTGTATGTAATTAATCTATGTCATGAGTTTTAGGCCCCGTTCACACGTCCGCAATTCTGTTCCGCATCCTGCAGAACGGAATTGCGTACCCATTAATTTCAATGGGGTCAGACTATGTCCCGCCCTGGTCCGCACTTCCGGGTCCACAATCGCGTTCACAAGAAAATACATTTTCTATATAGTGCCGGCGATGTGCAGTCCGCAAATTACGGAACGCACATCACCGATGTCTGTGTCCTGCGGATCCGCATAACACTTGCGGACTTGTGAATGGGGCCTTACTTTTTTAATTTAATTACTGAAATAAATTAACTTTTCATTGATATTCCAATTTATTGAATGCACCTGTGCTTACCTTCCCATACTGGATGTATGATAATGTAATCGGAAACAAAACCAATACTGATTCTTGTAGCCATAAAATACACTGACATACAAGGGGATGGGATCAGCATGGGTTGCTCTGGTCATTGTCCTCACTCATGTACAGCTTTTGCTTTGTTGATTTTGGGATGTGGGAACACTCTTGTAATAGGGTGTTTTAGATATTATTTGTGCAGGGCTGCCTTTTTGGGGTTGAGTACTATGCCATTCTAGGGGTGTAGCTTAGGTCAAATGGTGGGTAAGCAACTTGAACTTCTGGGTATTCCAATCTATATTTTTCCATTTATCCATACTGAGGAAACAGCTGGCCTGTTGAATGTGCACTTGCCAGCAGAAGACATCCGTGTTGGTCCCATGTTCATATGTTCCTGCATTGCTGAGAAAAATGATGTTTTAATATATGCAGATGAGCCTCTAGGAGCAATGGGGGAATTTTCATTACACATAGAGGCTTTGCTCTCTCTGCAACTGATGCGTCCTCTGGACTTTGGCAGGGTCAGGCAGTGAAAATGTAATCACCACTGGCCCTATAAATCAAAGTACAGAAGGCGCGGTAGTTGCAGAGAGAGCTGAGCCTCTATGTGTAACAGTAACGCCCCTATTGCATGCAGATTTTTTGGGCGTTTTTTTTTTTCCGCGTGGTATCGAGTATCGCAATACTTTTTTATGGTATCGATACCGAATCAAAATTTTGGTACCGAAACAACTCTAGCAGGGGGTACATCAGAGTGGCTTGAAATGTGACATGATGCCTGAAAATTAATTCATTGAAATCTGTACTCCATACCATCTGAGCCCTGCAGTGTGCCTATACAGCAGTGTACAAGCACACATAGCTTTTTTCCCCACACCTCCACAACGGCACTACCTGGAGGGTTACCGCCTCTTTAGGGACAGGAAAACGACGAGGATCGAATAAAAGCCCTCTCCCCTTTACCTTCGTCAGTCGTTTTCCTGTCCCTGAAGTGGCAGGTGAGGATCGAAACACGCGGGGGCCTTTTGGTAAGTTGACCCGGCTTACTGCCGGAGGGCCCCTCCAGGGGGTTAGGATCTCGGAGCCAGGATGAAGCGCTCCTCCTCCCCTCGGCGTTAGTCCGGCGGATGCCGGCTGCCCCGGGCTGCTTTTCCCCACGACAGGGTAAGAGAAGACAGCAGTGGAGTCCGGCAGACACGGGGACCGAACTTCCGGTTTCGCGATCGCGTCTGCGTTCCACGGTGGAATGCACCCGGAAGTGACGTCAGGACGCACGCGCGCGCAACCAGGAAGTGGTGGCGCGAAAATTTAAAAATGCAGAGCGGCGTCTGGGGCCTTCATGGAAACCTTGAGCGGATCTGGCATCAGTCTTCAGTCCTTTGGTATCATGTCGAGCCCTGCTGACTTGGACCCCCACAAGAGATCTGCTGACTCCAGACCCTCCAGCCCGGTAAGCCCTCTTCCCAGATGTATATATATATATATGTCCTATATCACTAGGCATATTGTGAAAGCACTGGTGCTAGGATCTTTGGTGACGGTTCACACAAAAAGGATTTTTTCTAGAAAGTAAAAAGGTTCTTTATTTCCCTAGGGGGACGTTCAAAGAGCCTCTGGTGAACCGTCACAAAAGAAGAAATGCCAAATTTGCAAAAAGGCCCTATCTTCCTCCTCAAAAAAAATCCCTGTGCTCCAAGTATACTAATAAGATTATGGCTGAGGAGACGCCGTCTATTGTGGACACCTTAAAATCCCTTATTAAAAGTGAAATTACTGCTGCCATTGATGCCAGACTGGCAACACCTACCCCGGGTCCCTCATCCTCTCAGAGAAATCCTCCAGATACACAGGAACAAACATCTGATCTGGATTCTCAGGTCATTTCTTGTGGAGAAGATTCTAGTGGGGACGAAGATTCTTCAGGTCGCCCTTTATGCTCCATAGAAGAAACTGAGAGCCTTCTTAAAAATATTCGGGCAACAATCAACTTAGAGGAACATAAGGAACCTTTGGCGATACAAGACCAGCTGTTTGTGGGCCTTGGCAAAAGAAAAAGAGTATTTCCTGTCCATGAAAATATCAAAAATTAATAACGGAAGAATGGAAGGATCCAGAGAAAAACAGGCGGCATCAAGAATGTTTAAAAGGAAGTACCCTTTTGCAGATGAAGAATCGGCTCTGTGGGACAAGGCACCTAGGGTAGATGCCCCTGTGGCAAAAATTTCAAAGAAAACGGCTCTACTGCTTGAAGACCTAGGATCCTTAAAAGATCCCATGGACAAGAAATTCGAAACGCTTATGAAAAAATCTTGGGAGTCTTCAATGGCCACCCTGAGACCAGGAATTTCAGCAACTTACACTGCTAGAACACTCTCTCCCTATGGCTATCACAGATGGAAGAGCACCTTCAGTCCGGCACACCTAGAGAAGACATTCTAACCTCCATTCCGGCCCTAAAGCAAGCAGCAAACTTCCTAGCTGACGCTTCTGCGGATGTAGTAAAATTATCGGCAAAAACAGCGTCCCTTACAAATGCATCTCGCAGGGCGGTCTGGCTAAGATCTTGGAGCGGTGATGCGGCATCAAAAAATAGGCTCTGTTCTATACCATGCGAAGGTGACCGTCTCTTCGGGAAGACCCTAGATGACATCCTAGAAAAAGCGTCAGACCGTAAGAAAGGTTTCCCAACAGAATCAAAATTTTTCCACCAAAGGAAAAATTTTCGTGGCAAAAGACCTTTTTCAGCTGACCAGAAAATGAAGAATCAAGGATCTACGTGGCAGCCCTCAAACAAAAGCAAAGGATTCCTCTTCTCAAACAAGACATATCGTCACACCTCCACGTCCACGCAATGACGCCAGAGGTCCTGTAGGGGGAAGACTAAAGCATTTCAGTCAAAACTGAACGAATTCAAGCCTCTCCCTGGGTCATGTCGATCATACTTTCAGGTTACAAACTGGAATTCTCAGATCTACCCCCAGACAGATACATGGAAAATCCAAAACTAATGGAAGACAAGCAAAGAGCTCTAGAGGACCAGATCACCAAATTCCTGGAAAAAGAAGCCATCATTCAGATCCCACATCCAGAAGAGAAAAAAGGTTTCTATTCACCCATCTTTCTTGTCAAGAAACCAGACAGCTCTTTCCGCCTAATAATCAATTTAAAAGATCTCAACAGATTCATTGCATACAAAAAATTCAAGATGGAGACAATCAAATCAACAATCAATTTAATTTCCAAAGATTGGATGATGGCAACATTGGACTTATCCGATGCCTATTATCATGTACCAATCCATCGCTCTTACCAACGTTATTTACGTATGGCATTATGGTAACAGGGAAGATTGAGACATTTCCAGTTCCAGGTCCTTCCCTTCAGACTCTCATCAGCACAAAGGTGATGTCAGATGTATCAAGTCATCTTCACAAAGCGGGCGTAACTCTGATTCCATACGATTTTCTGATCTTGGCTCCCACAGAACAGACCCTGAACCATCATTTACAAATAGTCACGACAACATTATCCCAACTAGGTTGGCTACTGAATATGGAGAAATCGGATCTACTGCCAAGCCAACAAAAAACTTTCCTAGGAATTCTACTGGACTCCCACAAGATGTCATCCTTCCTTCCAGAAGTAAAAATAGCGGATCTGGTCCTGAGGTTCTCTGCCTTCAAAAAAGTACAAAGAGCATCACTCAGGGAGATCATGAGGATTATAGGCCTCATGACATCCACCATTCCAGCGGTGAAATGGGCACAGGCTCATTCAAGACCACTCCAGAACTTCCTCTTAAAAATATGGGACAAGAAACAGTCTTCCCTAAACCGGAAAATCGTGATACCACCACGGGTGAGAGGCTCATTGACATGGTGGCTGAAAAAGAAGAACCTGGCCAGAGGAGTGGAATGGCGCCAGCAAAATCAGAAGGTAATAACCACGGATGCCAGCAGTTACGGATGGGGAGCCCACATGGACGGCATGACATGCCAGGGAATTTGGCATCAGGAAATAGCCAGCTCCTCTTCCAACAGAAGAGAACTCCAGGCAGTGTGGTTGGCAGTATCCCACTTTTCTCCCAAGCTGTCCCAGACCCATGTCAAAATCCTCTCGGACAACGCTACAACTGTAGCATATATAAACAAACAGGGAGGAACAAGGAGTCATTCCCTTGCAACTATTACAGAGAAAATATTTCATTGGGCAGAATCAACCCTAAAATCCTTAACAGCAGTACACATAAGGGGAAAGGACAATCACCTGGCAGACTTCCTCAGTCGACAAAAACTGAAACAAGGGGAATGGAGCCTGAACCAGACCACCTTCAATCAGATCATAGCAAGATGGGGGGTCCCATTGATAGACCTATTCACAACCAGGAAAAACGCAAAATTGAACAAATTCTTTTCCCTGTCCTACAGAGACAATCCTCTACAAGTAGATGCCCTGGCGCAAAAATGGCCGTCGGATCTCCTGTACGCCTTCCCTCCATTCTCCCTAATACCCAGAGTCCTCACAAAGATAATAGAGGAAAAAGTATTAGTAATTCTGATAGCACCATATTGGCCCAGGAGGTCCTGGTTCCCGATCCTGAAACTATTGTCGAGGGGGGATTTCTGGATCCTGCCCGACACTCCGGACCTACTATACCAGGGACCAGTGTTCCATCCCTGTGTTCCACAGCTCCACCTGACGGCTTGGAGACTGAGAGGATCCTCCTGAAAAGCAAGGGTCTATCGGATAAGGTAATTGATACTTTATTACATAGTAGGAAACCTATCACTTCAAAAATCTATGTAAGATACTGGAAGGCCTTCCTTGAATACTCCAGAAACAGATGGAATCCCCTTAATCCCATAGACCAGGGCTTAATTCTTGACTTTCTCCAGTCTGGCCTGGACAGTGGCCTTAGGATTAGTACCTTAAAAGTTCAGGTCTCTGCTCTGAGTGCCTTCATGGGGGAAAGACTGGCCGACTGACTTAATTAAAAGATTCTTCAAAGGAGCTATCAGATTAAACCCCAGATTCAGATCTTCAGTCCCTCCGTGGGATTTAAACTTGGTCCTTTCTGTCCTCACTGAAGCTCCATTTGAGCCCATCCAAGAGATCTCTATGAAACTTCTAACACTAAAAACTGTCTTCCTATTGGCCATTACCTCTGCCAGACGAGTCGGGGAAATTCAAGCATTCTCCATCCAGGCTCCTTATCTCACCATTCTTGAGGATAGGATTGTCCTAAGGCATTCTCCTGAATTTCTCCCTAAAGTGGTATCAAAATTTCATTGTCGTCAAGAAGTGTCTCTACCTTCATTTTGTTCCCAGGCTTCATCAGATGGGGAGAAGAAATTCAATAACCTAGATGTACGAAGATGCATCCTACAGTATCTTGATTCCACGGAAGAATTCAGGCAGACAAACCAACTGTTGGTCCAGTTCCTGGGGTCAAATCAGGGGAAAGCGGCTAGCAAGACATCAATAGCCCGATGGATTCCCCCAAAAAAAAGTGTGTTTATTGGTGTGAGAACTACTTTAAATCCTATATATGTTGATAATGACTTGTATTGAGAGTTCATCTGAATATATAACTTTATTAAACCTCTGTTGCATCCACTTAAGTTCTAGATTATTGACTGACGAAGGTAAAGGGGAGGGGGCTTTTATTCGATCCTCGTCGTTTTCCTGTCCTTAAAGAGGCGGTAACCCTCCAGGTAGTGCCGTTGTGGAGGCTAAGGGAAAAACCAATTACCGGTAAGTAATTATCTTTCCGTATTCAGGAGAAATTGGCATCAAATATTGGCGTGCATTGCCTCCTGTTACTCCTTGTGAAAATGAAAAATTTGGGCCTAAAGCGTCTGTGTTCAGGACACCCCTTGAAAAATTCTTTGGGGGTGTAGTTTCCAAAATGTGGTCCCTTTTGGGTGAGTTCATAGCCGCAAAAAGTGAGTTCATACCTGAACTGGTCCTTTAAAAATTGTGTTTTGAAATTTTTCTTGAAATATTCTAAGCTGTCTAACATCCTAAAAAATAATTACATTTTAAATATTATATATTCTCAGAAAGGCCTCATGCACACGACCGTATGTATTTTGCGTTCATGTGCTTTCTGTATTTTGCGGAACGGAACTGCTGGCCCCTAATAGAACATTACTATCCTTGTCTGTAATGCGGACAATAATAGGACATACGGAAACGGAATGTACATCAGTGTGTTTTTTTTTTTTTTTGTGGACCCATTGAAATGAATGGTTCCGTATATGGTCCGCAAAAAACGGAACGGACACGGAAAAATTATTGGTACGTAAGTTTATCCATGTCAGATTTGCAAAAATATGGCCTGGTCAGGAAGGTGAAAACAACTGGCCCGTGGTATAAGGGGTTAATGCTATCTTCCTGTTCTGTCTGGCAGTTCTGCCTACATGCCTAGTGGTAAATGTCCGCCTAGCTTTTAGAGGAGGAACTTGCAGCACAGTTTCAGGCAGTGTATCTAAGGGCCTTAGAGTTGCATGAAGATACCTAGTATAAGGTACAGGACAGAACACGGGGGATGTGAGAACTTATTATCACCACTAGCAAACCCTTCTTACCAATGCTTTTGATAAATAAGGGCCTTAGATTGATAGAACATAAAATCTATATTTTTTAATTCATTTAATGAATATCAATTAATAGAGAATGGTGTAAGTAGCACATTTCTAAGGCCACTTTTATATCCGCATTTTCATGTCCGATATTGAGATAAGGGTTGTCTTTGGTATCGAAATTTCGATGCCCAGTCGATACTTTTATATCGGTATCGGGATTTTAGTTTTTTTTCAGTACTAGGCTAGGCTGCCCGCTTATGAGGAAACATGGCGCTCTGTGCGCGACATGTTAAGTGGCCAGAGTCCATGGAGAAGGAGGGAGGGAATTCCTCCCTCTTATGATGCGGGCGCCGCAGAGCCCAATGAAATGAGTGGGCTCTGAGCTGCGCACACCACTGCCACAAATGAATGTGTGGCTAATATTAAAGCAAGAGGAGCGACGGGGGAGGGTTTACTGCTGCGCCATCTCAGCTAGTGTGCTCCGCGAACGGCGGCAGCCTCCTCCTCCTGAGTCTTGTGTTTTCCAGTGACCAGTCCCCAGCGATTAGAGCTCTGAAAAGCAGCCGGGGCAGGTATCCGGCCCACACACAGTCCCACACAGTGTAAGATTATTAGCCTGCCTCACAATAAAGGCAGGCAAAAAACATGTTTTAGGCAGCCAGCAAGGAGCAAGCCAGCAAGATTTGGGGTTAATGTGGCTCATTAACCCCAATCTTGCGACTACAATGTTAGAAACCTGATGGTCACTTATTTTTAATGTCAGGCTGGAGCACTGGCCAGCAATGCCTAGTAACGTTTCATATATAAATGCAGGCAGAAAACACACGCTGCCGGCACCTGCCTGTGACCCAGCACTGCGATCAGAGGCAATTAACCCCTCAGGTGCCAGGTGCTGAAACAGGGAATAATGTGGCTGAAGAGGAAAATAAGGGGAGCCCAAAAAGACCTATTTGTGGTGTAAATTATATGATAAATATGTTGCCTAAAGGAGACCCAGCCACCTACTATTAAGTCCTGCACTTTTTTTTTTTTTCCTGTCAAAGTGCTGTGCGTTTTTAAAACCTGGCCAGTGCAAATATGTTCAATTTTTGTACACCAGATTCGCCCTTCTGCTTGATAGCGCTATCTTTTTGTGCATAGGTCAAGACAAGTCAATTAAGTCAGGAGAAGATGACAGTGGCAATCATCTCAGATGATTATTCTCCTGTTCTTAGGTTGTTTTTAAATTATGACCCAGGTTTAGTAATGTTAAAGATGATGTCTAGACCTACACCAGATTTATCACATCGCTTCAGGCTCATTTTTCTAACTCTATGGCAACTATTGGTCGGCCTACTTTGAAACAGATTTTTATGCCTGAATTGTGACTTGTGACCGAATTTTGGTGAAAAGTGGTACATCTTAGACCCTGCCCCTTTCCCGTTAAAGTTCACCCCTTTCCATTAAGCACCACCCTTTTTTGAGCATGTCAAAAAAAGATGTAGAAACAACCTACCCCCCACCCAATCCCAAGACCCATATATCATGGAAGTATAACCATATCACTAAGATGTACATTTTACCTTGGCTTCTTCTGTATCTATGGGGAGCATGGACCAATAGACAAGGAGGAAGCAGGTTGATATAATAATTGTATCTGATCGCTTCTCCTAGCATGCTAGGGGGAAGCAATCACGAACAGGCCCAAGATGAGAGGGATTAAAAGACATAAAACATCTCCAAAGGTATAGAGTTGGAAGTGACATAAGAAAATCACATGATACAAAAACACCAGTTTGTCTCTAGCCCAGCATAATTAAAAAAAAAATCTCTTTTTGCATGCATTAACACTTGAGTTATTTGGTCAGTTATTTCCAACAGTTAGGGTTCATGCACATGACCGTATGCCCTTCGAGACATACGGTCTGTGAGCGGGCCATGTGTCCTGGTGCGGCATTGATCGTTCGCACGGGGGTGCACAGCGTCATAGATTACAATGGTGCTGTGCACGTCGGGCCGCCCGCGGGACTTTCTTACAGGAAAAATGGCCCATAGACACCACTTTGTACCAAATTGTACCTACAGATGAGCATGATCCACGTCGGTCTTTCTTATCTGACCAGGTTTTTGAGGGTATTTATTTAGATAAGGCCTCATGCACACGACTGTATCCCTTTTGTGGTCCACAAAAAACGGAAACCGGACGTGTGCATGCTGCCATCAGAACTGGCTATTGTCCGCAAGACAAAAAGGACATGTTCTGTAATTTGTAGACCGGCCACACAGATGCAGAGAGGACATAGATGACATCCGTGTGGTCTTCACATTTTTTTGCAGACCCATAGAAATGAATGCGTTTTGTGTGTGATCTGCAAAAAATGTGGATCAGGTGTGGACCAAAACAGCTTTCATATGCATGAGACCTTACGGTGAAGATAACTGATCTATCATTTTTGCATCTTGGTGTTGACTGCTATGACATTTCTGGGTTTGGTAATACTGTTGTGCAAGTTATGCTGCAGTCCCACTGAAATTCATGAGAACTGCTGTCCTGTCCCTCATTTTCAGGAATGGATCCAAAAAAGATAAAAGCTGTCACTGTTCATTTTGGATTATTCCTGAACTTCCTGGATTTGTTCTAATTTTTTGGCAAATGACCGCAAAATGGATCTCCTGAGTGTCCACCTTTTACACTCTTAAGCCATTTTCACATATTCAGGATTCTGTTGCTGCTAATGCACGTGTTGGTTAATCTGCATGTGGATCCGCCGGCCATTTAGCAGAATTTCTGTTTCTTATGGCAAATCCATTCTTTCTAAACATGGCCTAAAATGGAAATGTAATGTATGAATGTGAAGTTGCCCTTCTGTCTCCTTCATCTGGCAGTGCCCTGTCTGGGATGCTTACATGGTGGGGGACCATCTACGTTGCTGTATGGTGTCTCTGAGGTTTGTAGAAGTATTCTCTCCTAAAAGTAATTTTTCCGGGGTAGAATGCCTACAGAAACAGTGTGCAGTGTACTATGGCTGTAATGTGGTTATGTACGTTGGCTTCTGATCTAATTTTCATAGAAATGCGCTATAGACATGATTTACATTCCCTGTATTAATTGTCTCCTCTTCATTCAGCACAATTCCAGGAACGCAGAAGATCTGGATACGTACATGGGGTTGCTCACATAACAACTCTGATGGAGAATACATGGCAGGACAATTGGCAGCATATGGCTACAAAATAACAGGTATGGACCCTGATTTTTGAAGATATATGTATGCTAAAGAGAATGTATAACAAGAATATGATGAAAAGATAATTCAGCTTCCAATAAAAGCGATGGTTTTTTTTTTTTTTTTTTTTTTTTTTTTATATTCTTCAAAAAAATATATATAGCACGTTAGCGTCTATGCATTTAAAACAGACAGCACTCCAAAGTAAAAAATACTTGGTTTTATTCACCCATGTGGTAGAAAAGAAGCAATGTTTCGACTCAACAATAGAGCCTTTCTCAAGCAAGGAACATCAGTGCATAATGTGATTTATATATAGGTCAAACAATTCATCAAGCAAATGTGCAAAGTACAGATCATCAGTGTAAAATTAATGACATAATTAATCAATTAAAAACTCGATACAGTGATCAAAACAATAATCCATTACAAAAAATAAAAGAAATGATAATGGCGATGCAGTAAACCAGGCAGTGATATAAAGATATAGAGTACAGACGTGTACATCATAAAGTGCATGTGTGCTTAATAATAAACAGATGTGCTGATGCCTAGTTCACATTGCTGAAGTTATGCGTCAGCTGACTGACACTGAAATATACTCTCCCATTGATGCTAATCCTAAATTTCATATTGCATGGCTGGTTAAACAATGCCTGACCGATGCGGTCTCAGCTGGCAATCTTGCAATTGACATATTGTCCCTTAATTGTTGCAATGCCCCAACTTCTGACCTAGTAAGATTGGGATGTTTAAAGCCACTTTTGGAACATGTCATTTTAAAGGAAGCTATATCAGATTTTACCGCTGACATAAAGGCGTCGACAGCAGGTTCATTAATTTCAGGTGTAAAGAAACTCTTGGTGAACAGATCGAGACTCCCCAGAGCAAACTCACTCGACTGTGGAGTCTGAATCTGTGACTTACCATACTTTGAGTTTGATGGATCACAGTCAAAATTGAACCAATCTACAGGTGAACAAGGGCAAAAAGACAGTCCTTTGGATAAAACACTCACTTGTGCGGGGGTCAATACTGACGAAGATAAGTTGATGACAGTCGTTTTCTCTTGGTCAACTGAGGTCTGTTCTGTGACCGCGTTTTGCTGTTGCGTAATCTGCCCGGATCTTCGGTGTCTACGGCCCCCACGCCTGGTGCGATGTCTTCTGTCTGTTGCATACAGGGCTTGTCCCCTAAAAAAGACGACTGGGCCATTGCAAGTGTCTGTGTATTTCTTTTCTTCTTTCTGGTGTCCTTCTGCACCACATTAATGTTATCAGACTGCCAAACATATATGGTGCCCTTCTTATAGTCCCTGAGATCTTATTTGCATTTAGAACGTTTTCCTTCCTCAGATTCCAATTTGAATCTGGTTAATTGAAGAGAAAAGTGCTTAATAAAGAGTCCAAAGTCCTCAGATGTAACGGCGAGCAGGTAAACAATGAAGAGAAGAAGAGAGAATGAAGAGAAGGCAGCACTGGCACGGCACCCCACCGGTGTCGGACACCCACCGATCTCATATTGATGACCTAGCCTGAGGATAGGTCATCAATAAATATAACTTGGACAACCCCTTTAACTATATCTATATCTCTATCTATCCCATCCCCAGTTTTCACACTGGTCACTAAATCATGCACAATAAGTTGACGATTCCTGGTTGCTCTGGCTCATTTGTCAGGTTTCCAGCACCTAGCCATGCTGTCTGCCTTTGCAAACATTTGTGAAAGAGTGGGTCGTTCTAAAGAGCTCACTGAATTCCGTATTGGTAATATAATAGGATGCCACCGCTGTCACAAGTCCGTTTTGTGATTTTCCCCTCTTCCCCCCCTCCTAGGTATTCCACCATTAACTGAGTGGTATTATTGCAAAGTAGAAGCATTTCGGAACCACAGCAACTCGGGCACGAAGTGCAGACCATGTAATGTTACAAAGCAGAGTCACCAAGTACTGAGGGGCACAGTACAAAAAGAAGTAGAGGAATAGGACTCAATGATGAGTGTATAATAAGGGCTGATGGCGATATGATGTCAATGATGTGATTGAGGAATAAGGAGAAAATCAACTTGGGGTCAATCTTACCATGTAGGATATGGGAGATCAGTTGGGGGAAGTTAATGTATAGTGTAGTGAGATACTACTGTGTGACTGGATTCTGGTTCCCAGGGTTTTTTTTTTTTTGATGTGGGGATTTGGGCTATAAAAAGGGCCCTGCCTTGGACATGCGCAGTTGTCGCCCCTGAGGAAGCCAGAGAGTGAAACCTGGGTTGGGCAAGAATAGGATTTTATATTGTGATACGCTTTTGTCAACCTTTGTTTGGAAGTAGAATAAAACCTTTTACCGTAACAACTAAAAGGGTGTTTCACTATTGTCGATAATTGGATCCTACAGAGGAGGCGGTCTGGGAAGGATCGTATCCTTTGGAAGTGGACGACAAGCACGAACACCTGGAGTACTTCACCTGTGTGCTGGACAGCAAGAGTAAAGCAGCGCGATTTCATCCTTTACAGCGGTCCTAAACCGCCGGCAGGACCTTCAAGACTACAGCAGTCGGATTCTGATCAAGTATTTCTTACTAAGTTCCGGTGCAGCAGTAGTAAGAAAATTGATGTTTAATCAACGGCTGGCGCGATTCTCTGCCCAGGCTTGAAGTCAAAGGGGCAGCGGCCTTCTTGCTTCAAGTCGCGGTAACCATGCCCCCTTCCCGCCCCCTTCACTGTGACCGACAGCTGGCTGTTCTGAGAAGCCAGCCGGCTGTCGGGCATAAGCGCTGTCAATCAAAGCAAAGGGGCCGGGAAGAGGGCGTGGTAACCGCGACTTGAAGCAAGGAGGCCGCGGCCCCCTTGAATTCAAGCCTGGGCAGAGAATCCCGCCAGCCGTGGATTAAACATCGATTTTCTTACTACTGCCGCACCGGAATTTAGTAAGATATACTTGATCAGAATCAGACTGCTGTAGTCTTGAAGGTCCTGCCGGCGGTTTAGGACCGCTGTTTGAGGTGACATGACATCACATAAGGGGTGTTCCTTAAGAAAAGGTAATTGGCTCCTTGCCAAGATGGGAGTAGTTTGCTAACTTTAACTTTGAGTTCATAGGTAGATTTAAAACCTGTAACTTAATCCCCCCCTCTCCACCTTCACAGTTACCTTACTTACACACACATCTGGATAGCGGCCATCTTGTGGACAAAAATGTGTACTACATGATGTTCTCAAATATTAAAAGATTCTCACAAATCCCTCCTTTTTGCGGGAAATAGACCAAAGGTAAACAGGCAAAGTGAGGTACTCTCCCAACGCCCTAAACAGCGAAGAGCTGGACTTTCCTTATTTCTTCACCAGGTCCCCTCAACTCCCTTTCGGGTTTGCCTTCACCTTGTCCTATTTACCCCACAACCATCAACAAGGTTTTATTTATTTCAGGTCAGAATAATCTTTGTCTTTGACAGGGTCACATAGCACATATACATAGTATGGGCATGGATGTATTAAACATTTCCAAAACAATTTTCCTAACTGAAAACCATACAGCACCCTGTTAAAGCCAAATGCTAACAACACTGTAGTCACTGAACCAGTTCCCAAAACTTTATTCTGATCATGATGTGATTAATTTCAGAATTTTTCCCATCAGTTCATTTAATAAAGTCCATCAGTTTCTTCAGATCCTTGGTGATCCTTCCATCAGGGGCAGTTTGTCCAGAATGTAGATGCAGCAGGAACTTCCAACGATCTTGTAGATCCCTCCTTTTTCTGCTGTCGTGGACCAGTCGGTTCTGTAGAGTCATCACTGGAAAAGAGTTTAGTTGTTCTGCTATTCCCTTCGCAGCATCAAAGGTGTAATTCACAAATCTCTGATGACCATAGAGATGTTAATCCAATCTACACATTTTTATTACTACTAATCGTGGGAATTAATGACTCAAATCCTGCAGCTATCTGACGTGTAGCTTTAAATTCTTCAAACTCTTCTACAGACTCCTATGGAATCCATGTATACATATGAGTCAAAGGATGTAGGGAGTGTCCTCCTTAATCGTGACCGGACATTGTATTCGTTACTGATTTGATCTCACTCAGGAGGTGAGAATAGAACAAATGACATCAGTTATTGATCAGTGTACATTGGCCACTTCATTCTACCTGCATCCTGGGTCGGAGTTTTAAATCTCCACGCAATCACCAGATATCTCCTTTTTTTTAATTTTGGTTGATAGTTCCTGACAGGTGGTTTATCACTACTTGTCCCATTCAGCTTATTTATATAAGATTAATATCCTGGAGGGAAAACACCAAAGGGCTTTTTCCTGTCTAAAATCCTGTCTCTAAGACCAGTTTGTCTTAATGTTTTTAAATTGGCCAAATATTTAATGCCAATTATAGGTAAGGATGTAGCAGCCAAAGATGCAACTGAACTTTGAGGTTTTTCCCTTAACATTCTAAATTTTCCCAGGGGATCTTTGTCACTTACACATGCTCCTAAAACAAATATCCCCGCATCCTGTTGGATAGGATTTCTAATGGGAACAAAGGATTAGACTCATTATGTTTGCAACTGTTTGGCGGTATTCCCTTGAGGACAGTAATCCTTTGAGACAAACCTTCACCTTTTACTGATTCTAGAGGTCGTTTCCACTGGTTTATATTCCCAACACTTCGTATTGGTGTTCCATCCTGTTAATCTCCAATCTCCACAGTTGTATGGTCATATCTAAACACAATTGCCATAGACCAGGACCGTTCCAGTCACAGGAGAATGTACTTATCAGACCAAAGCCAAGTGTCCTATTTGTCATCTGTCTTACAGTCCACTATACTAAAAAGTCAACTTAGTTGTTCTTGACTCATCTCGACAGTCTGGAATTTGATTTGACTGTGATTACCCCCTTGTACAATATGAACCAAATAATACGACCTGCAAAAACATTATGGCTCTTATAGTCCTGGCACTTGATTGCAACATGACACTTAGATCCAATCAGGCTCCCCTTCCATTTCGACAACAGTGGCGGTGGTTATCAGGACTTGATGTAGATCTTAAAACCGTAGCTCTAGGACTTTACACACATCTCGTTTCATCACCTCCCCAATCTCCTGATTGTAATGAATGAATAGCTTCTATTCAGTCTGTATTCTAGAAAACAACTAAAACTTGGAAATACACATTCGTCAATCAATTTGTGCAACAGACAACATAATTTGGAAAACTACTATGCTGCATCTGGAGCTGTTGGGGAAAATAGAGACATAATCTAGGGGCATTTCCAAAGAGAACTTCATAAGGACTTAGCCCTATGTTCCGGTTAGGGTTGTACCGGATGGAGAAAAGCCCCAGGGGTAGGTACTCTCACCTCAGTCAGTACCTTTTATCTGTAGCCTTTGCTACAGGTCAAATCTTTGAATATCCTGGAAAGAGATCAATATAGACAGACATATTCACACTGTTCCACCTTTGTTCTGAATGTAGTCAATCCACAGTCTCTGAAATGGTAAGATGACCTTGGCATATGTCTTCCTGGAACTCCCATAGTTCTCCCATCATTATTACAGCATTCACCTTCAACTAACCTAATGGAAGCATTGTTGAACCCAGGAGCCATCCACCACAGAATTCAATCATGCCTTCTTTCTCTTGATTTGCCCATGTTCTAAATCCATCCTCTTTAGGTAGAGTTCATCAACCCTCCAGAGTCACTTCTACCTCTATCCTTTGTTTCTTCTCTGTAGCCTGTATCTGAAAAAGACAAACCTTTTGAAAGTCTACTGGCCCTAAGCCAGGGGTGTCCAAACTTTTTTCGAGGGAGGGCCAGATTTGATGAAGTGAACATGTGCAAGGGCCGACCATTTTACGATGGTAAAAAATCGCTGTTGTGACATTAAAACAGCTTCAAGTTGCTTCAACTTTTCACTGCGGTCGTGTCCTGTTAGCTTTTCGTATGTGCCATGTCTCGACTGGTAGTGTCTCTTAATATTAAATTCCCTATTAAGTCAGTCTCTTGGCATATCAGACAAACACTGTGATTCCGTATTTCGGTGAAAAAATATTCCACTTTCCATCTGTCCTGGAAGTGGCGTCCCTCGCTGTCAACTTTTCGTTTCTTATTTGTAGTTGCCATTATAAAAATTGGCCAGAAGGGGAGAAGTTATTTGTAGAGAGAACTAGGAACACAATCGGATAATTAAATTTATAAGGGTATGACAGCTTGCTACCACAGATTCGGATTATGCTCCCTTTCTGCTTTATTATAAAACTGAGTTCTCCGCCCTGCCTGCCAGTGTGTTTTTTTTTTCCTCAATAGACTCAAATAGGCTCAATAGCCCTTATGGTTGCCCTGGCCTTGTGGCTGTGTGTCTGGAGGCGCACGGAGAAGGAAAGGCCAAATCTCGCAGCGACGTTAATTGGTGATGACTTTGATTATGGTGTTCAGGGCACCAGTTGGACCTGGAATTCAGCGCTAGAATGCAGCCAGGAACGTTTTAATAAATTTGTTCTACAAAGTTTTATGACCCTTTCTTGATCCACGTGGTCACACTGTATAAATGTCCTCTGGGGGTAATGTGATGCGTGGGGGTAGGAGACCTCAACAAACTCTTACTTACGTTGTATAAGGTGTCACAATTCTATTTTGTGTGGTATGACACCTTTTAATACATTATGCGACACCACTTGTCCAACTGTATGTAGGGAACGGCAAACAATTAGTCCTGCACAAACTCCCTTATGGTTGTGAGTGATAGTGATACGACAAGTTCACACTTTGCCCACTATTTTTGTGTGTGGGTGGCTGACGTTGCCCCTAACAACCCTCAGCTAGGAGTATACCACTATTAATAATCACTGTAGATGGGAACAGGGTATCCCAGATAATTTACAGCCCTGTCCACCACAATGGCGCCGCTATTCTGACCTCACGGTTTTGGAAAGCAGAGATCTCGTGACATCCGAAATCTTGTGAGATTTGGGCTCAGGGAGAAGGAAAGCCCAAATCTCGTGACGTCCGAGATTTGGGCTGTCCTTTTTCCTGAGCCCAAATCTCATGAGATCTCGGACGTCGCGAGATCTCGGCTTTCCTTCGCTGTGAGGCAAAGGCCAAATCTCACGATTTGTCCTTTCCTGCATTAGCCGGCGGTGACTACAGTGACAGAAGCCGGGGCCCGGATTACCAGTATTTGAGGAAGCCTCTAGGAGGCTGTTTCAGTCCGGAACGCGGGCCAGACTTTGGACATGACTGCCCTAAGCCATCCTGTATCACACAGACTTCCACTTAGCATAGACTTCAGGTAATAGTTCAGCCTTTACCTTCTCAGGCAGCATCAGGGCATCAAACCTCTATCATAGACTCAGCATTCATTATTGATGGGCTTACCCATGGATTAAACAATCTCTGCTTTGCCAGATTAGACCATAATAATGAGTGATACCAAAGGCATAACTGGATTAATATTGATGTTAGCAGTCTTGCCCTCAGCCATTTTACAAACCTTGAGAGCGTGTCTTCAGCTCTGTCTCCTGCACTAACATTGCTGGAGGGATTAGCTCTTTCTTGACAACATCAGATTAAGTAGGGACAGCATATCCTGTCTGAGATGATCCATCTTCCAAGAACCTGAAAGTATCTACCAGAAACTCAAAAATGTGGTTATTAATTGCAGACAATTATGTGAATTTGAATTGTTATTTTAAGGGTACTTTCACACTAGTGTTTTGGATTCCGTTTGTGCGATCCGTTTCAGGTCTCTCACAAACGGTCCAAAATGGATCAGTTCAGCCCCAATGCATTCTGAATGGATAAGGATCCGTTCAGAATGCATCAGTTTGGCTCCGTTCCGCCTCTATTCCGTTTTAGAGACTGACACCAAAACGCAGCTTGCAGCATTTCGGTGTCCGTCTGAAGAAGCGGAGCCTAATGGATCCGTTTTGAATTACAATGTAAGTCAATGGGGACGGATCAGTTTTCAATGACACAATATGGTGCATTTGAAAACTGATCCGTTCCCCATTGACTTTCAATGTAATTTAAAACGGATCCGTTTTGGACTTTGTCATTTTTCTTTAAAGCTAATGCAAACTGATCCGTTCTGAATGGATACAAACGTTTGCATTATAGGTGCAGATCCATCTGTGCCAATAAACAGACGGATCCGCACCAACGCAAGAGTGAAAGTACCCTTAGAGGTGGTACAGTACTACTCCTTCCCCCTTCCAGAGGCAGCAGAGTAGTTTGAGCTGAATTTGTGCACCTTTAAAGCAGTGAACATTTAGTAAGAGGAGTAGGAACTGTATTACTATCTACTCCTACACATGTGATACTACCCTTAGCCATGATGAGAGATCATGGAACATGTTTGCTATAAGTCAATAGCAACAAATCCCAAGGATTGCATAGATATAGGGATCCAGCATTTGATTCTGGATTGTTGATTCCCTATGGGCGTTGCACTTGAAGGGCTGAACATTTGTAGCTCCTCCCATGGGTGAGGAAGTGGGCAAGTACGTACAGAGTCTTCCCTCCCCCGTCTTGTGGGGAGGACTGTTAGGCAGCCACGCCCGCCTTAGGCCTTTGTTCAATTGAACTTTTACAACATGGAGGGATAAAATGTAGGGCTATAGTGACTTGTACTCAGGCCTAGCCAATACTAGACCTTTCTAGATGATCCTCAAAACCATCTACAAAGGCAGCACTTATGATTTTCTCATTCATCTCTATCTCAGGTATTTTCAAAGCCCAAATCCACCCAACTTTCCTGGAGTCTAATGAAAACTTTCTCCACACTCTCTGCCCTGCACTGATGCACATTCAGACAATGTGACAGGCTAATCACTTAAATGCTTCCTCCCCCACCCACTAACAACATGAGAAAACGCTTAATTTTTTTTTCCTTTTTTTTTTTAACTATATACCAGCATAGGCACATCCTCTGAATTGGGAATTCTACTCATCGGTAAATTGATGTTACTACTCTTTGGGTACAGCAGATTTCATCATAAAATGATGCTAGAAATCTCACATTTTCCTGTGATTGTAATCCACTTCTAAATAAGGACTAAGAGTCCCTAATTTAATAGGATTGGACACTTCCAATTGGCATCATAGGGATAATTACTGCATGCACATTTTAAACTAGTGACACATACAATTGGAACTGTTTTTTTGCTGAAAGCATTAAATCTAATCCAATACTAGAGCCCTGTCTTGAAACATATACAAATAAGGCCCCTTTCACACTGGCGTTTTTGTTTTCCGGCATAAAGATCCGTCGTCGGGTCTCTATGCAGGAAAAATCCTGATCAGGATCATCCCCATGCATTCTGAATGGAGAGAAATCCGTTCAGGATGTCTTCAGTTCAGGACCGGAACGTTTTTTGGACGCAGCAAATACCGCAGCATGCTGCGCTTTTTGTTCCGTCCAAAAATTCTGAACACTTGCCGCAAGGCCGGATCCGGAATGAATGCCCATTGAAAGGCATTAATCCGGATCCGGCCTTAAGCTAAACGTCGTTTCGGCTCATCGCCGGATCCGACGTTTAGCTTTTTCTCAATGGTTACCATGGCAGCCAGGACGCTCAAGTCCTGGTTGCCATGGTAAAGTGTAGTGGGGAGCGGGGGAGCAGTATACTTACCATCCGTGCGGCTCCCGGGGCACTCCAGAGTGACGTCAGGGCGCCCCACACACATGGATCACGTGATCGCATGGATCAAGTGATCCATGGGCATGGGGCGCTCTGACATCATTCAGGAGCGCCCCAGGAGCCGCACGGACTGTAAGTATACCGCTCCCCCACTCCTACTATGGCAACCAGGACTTTAATAGCGTCCTGGCTGCCATAGTAACCTGAAAGCAATTTGAAGATGCTTCAGGCGACTTGCGTTCTGACGGATCCGGCGGGACGGAAGTGCCTGCCGGATCCTCAGAACGCAAATGTGAAAGGACCCTTATTACGATCTTCACAGTCTAGAGATGCATTCCCAATTGCCAGCCTCCCACCCCCCCCCCCCCATAAGGGGGGTCAAATTCCTCAGGAGGGGGTTTCAGCAGAGCACAGTTGGAAGGAGTTTTTGTAGAACTACAAGTACAAAATAACCATTATTGGTTACAGAAGATGTGGTGGGGGAAGGGATGCCACATGGCAGACTTTTTGTTCTCTATAGGATTCAAAATCCTCCATCTTGCATAGACATTCTGCTAATTTCATTTCTCCACTTTCTTCAATTTTTATCAATCACTTTCATAGACAACTATCCTTCAACCAACTTCTCTTTTTCATTCTATACACTTTCCACAATCCTTCATTTAGTCTACCTCCTACTGCACTTTCCTTCTTACGTTGTTTTGATATACAGTCTCTTGGGGGAACTCCTACACAATACTAGATATTTCAGGATAATACCGGAAATCTCTGCTACATAGTATCATATAATGCTATCTACTTTTTTTTTTTTTTTTTTTTTTTTTTTTTTTATACTCTTAACTGAAACATTTCCTTTTTCTTTACATTAGCTGAGCCACTGTTAACATCTCATTATATCCTGCATAATTAGAATTTCATATTATTAGGGGCTCCATAGCTTAACAATATGTGGTTATTGTTGATCCCACAATCTTGCACTAAAATAAGAAAATGGTAATACACAATTCAAACAATATACAACCACTACTGATCCCACACTACCTTTGGTGAAGACCCCAGGTCTAATTCACTTCTTAGGGATACACAATCTTAATTACTTCCAATCGCCTATATAATACGCGATTGGTGTTAATCCTACTCTCTGTAGGGATACATAATCTTAACTGCCAATCGAATTGGTGTTAATCCTACTAGTCACTCTCCAAGACTCTCGTCAGAGCTTGGCTGGATTACAATTCTACGTCACACGATATGCATCAGCTGTCCTAACAACTTCCGTTGTGCTCAGTTTCAGCACGTTCTACCACACAAAGAAGGAATATTCAAATGGGTTCTTTCGTTCTAAAGGACAGATCAGCTATAATTTGAACCCTTCTATTGCGATAACACCAACTCTTGAGAATTAACTTGGGCAAAAGATTCAGAGGAGGTTTGTAAGAATTAAAGCTGCTTACCTTGTTTTAACTGGCATGACCTCATCTGATGATTTTGGCCAAGTCCTCTTGTGGCGTTTAAATCGGAAAATTATGCAAGCTGTCTGCCCACCCAGGGACGCCATTTTGTTAGCGCAATTCATGCGCTTCTCGTCTTCTTTGTGTGGTGCCAAATAAATTAGAAGTCTAAGTATGCACGTGCCATACTTCTTTCATGAGACCAGACACACAAGTTGGTTCCATTCAAAGCACGTCTGATCCCCCAAGACAAGATAGCTTTATTCAAAACTATATTCACTTAAATAGCAGACATGACATCACATAAGGGGTGTTCCTTAAGAAAGGGTAATTGGCTCCTTGCCAAGATGGGAGTAGTTTGCCAACTTCAACTTTGAGTTTATAGGTAGATTTGAAACCTGTAACCTAATCCCCCCTCTCCCCCTTCACAGTGACCTTACACACACACATCTGGATAGCGGCCATCTTGTGGACAAAAATGTGTACTACATGATGTTCTCATATATTCAGAAATGCTCTCTCACAGGCTAATGCTAGGGGGTTGTTTTTCAGGGGTTGTTCTAGGCCACATGGTTCCAGTGATGAGAAATCTTAATGCATAAGCATAACAAGACATTTTGGACAATTTGTATGCTTCCAACTTTGTGGGAACAGTTTTAAGAAGACCCTTTTCAGTTCCAGCTTGACTGTGCTCTAGTGCACAAAGTATGGTTTATAACACAGTTGAATGAGTTTGATGTGGGAGCACATGACTGGTCTTCATAGAGTCTGGACCTGAGCACTATGTAACAGGTTTGGTATGAACTACAATGAAGATTGTGACCCAGACCCTCTCATCGAACATCAAAGTTTGACCTCACAAATGCTCTTCTGGGTGAATGTGCAGTTCCTACAAATTCCAATGTCTTAATCAACACCAATCCTGGTTAGCACTATTGTGTCCTCCAACTGAACCAAAATAGCTACAGAGGCAAACTTCTACATTGGGGAATGGTATACACAGGGCGTCACTCACCACCTTTAAAACAAGTGTCTCTAGGCAAGCTATCCCTTAATCCCCATTCTTCTTATATCATCATAGATTTTAGCATTTTATTGCACTGTAAGCAGGGTTGTTCCGTGCAGACTGCTTACAGTGCCCAAAGCCGCCTGACACTGTAGGCACAACCCATGTACATTGCGGATTGTATTTGGGCTAGGATCATGTGCCATATGTACGGCATGTGATCCAGAAGGGTGCTCTTTAGCATCTTTAAGTAAAAAAACTGTAAAGTCTTTTGACTACTGAGAAGGTGCAAAGTAAGACTAGGGGTCAGTTCACACGGCTGATTTCTAAAAATACACATGCAAAGAATCGGCGCTAAATCCAAGCAGACTTTTCTGTCTCAAAATTGGGCGTTTTTTGATGTGTATTTTCTGCTTCCCATTGATTACAATGGGAAAATCAGCCCCGATTCTGCCCCAAGATGGGGGAAAAAAAAAGCAGCAAACCTTAAGGCCCCTTTCACACGTGCGAGTTTTCCGTGTGGGTGCAATGTGTGATGTGAATGCATTGCACCCGCACTAAATCCAGACCCATTCACTTTAATGGGGCTGTGTACATGAGCGGTGAATTTCACGCATCACTTGTGCATCGCGTGAAAATCGCAGCACGCCCTATGTTGTGCGTTTTTCACACGACACAGGCCCCACAGAAGTGATCATCGCAAGTCTTTGTCTTGCATTTTGCATATGGGTACTAATTTTTATTGCATCGAGTGTGCGGAACAAATTATGGTTCAAATAAAATAATCTAAGCATACATACATTAATATAGGACCCCCATTTCCCCCTCGCCTAATCGCAGCACCCCTGGAGAGACTGCCTAAGTCCTTACCCCCGTGATGTCTTTATGTATGATTGCTGATATAGGTTATCATCTTTGTTCAGGTGTCTAAGGATTCCTCAGAAAGAACCTAAAGCTAAGACGATAGTTTGTGCAGTGTGTAAAAGAAAGTGGTCTTCTGCTTGGGCTAAACCTTTATACCAGAATTGTATTAGCAAGTTAATGTTGGAAGAAGGCTCATCCCTAATGGTTGCTTGTGCTGAAGTCAAGGCCTCATGCACACGACCGTATGTATTTTGCGGTCTGCAAAGAACAGATCCGCAAAAAATACGGGTAACGTCTGTGTGCATTTCGTATTTTGCGGAACGGAACAGCTGGCCGCTATTAGAACAGTACTATCCTTGTCCGTTATGCGGACAATAATAGGACATGTTCTATTAGTTTTTTTTGCCGAACGGAAATACAGACATACGGAAACGGAATGCACACAGAGTACCTTCGGTTTTTGTTTTTTTGCTGACCCATTGAAATGAATCGTTGCGTATACGGTCCGCAAAAAAATGGAACGGATACGGAAAGAAAATACGTTCGTGTGCATGATCCCCAAGGTGTCTGTTAGCGGGCTGCTTAAGAGGTGTCCTAGTACGTCTTTTCTAATGGCACTTTGATCGCTCCGCCCCATACTTTGGAGTAGATCGGTGCATGTAAATGCAGCAGTCTCCTTCGCTAGCAATCGACAGACTGTTGGGAAGGAATGCTTTTTTCCAAATCCGAGGCCTCTAAAAGAAAAAACAGTCCCAATGATGCCAGACCCCAGTGGGAGGTGGGCTAACAAACAATTTCCATCAGTACCTGAATAAAGTTGGTCATAAAGGAAAGCTTAAAGCTAAAGTTTTGAGTCATCCAGGAGACAGATATGTAATCAGACTACCATTCAGATTCCTTAAAGAAGAACTCTTGCAAAAAATGTGTTCTCTGACCTGTTGGAAAGGTACATCTGTAGTGAATGTAATCTTAGCAGTATTTCTGAATTATCTTCTCCCTTCTGTTTCTGGGCCGTGTCCTGTGACCAGCAATATTGCTTTACAAATAACAGAGCATCTTGTATGTGAGCAGGAAGCAAGTTTCTCTATGTATTTCTATGGGAGCCTCAATGTCAGTCTCATAGGAATGACTAGAGAAGTAACTGACTTCCTGTCCTGTGTCAGTTGAAGAGGCAGAGAATTGGTCACAATACACAGCTGAGGTTCAAAAGGGAGGGGATAACTCACAAATACATTCACTGATGAGAAGATTACATTCACTACAGATTACATCATTCACCTTTCTAACAGGAGAATACATTTTTTGCGGAAGTTCTTCTTTAAAACAAGAAGTCATGGTATTTTTTTTTCCTTCATAGGATAGGTGTTAGAGTCCTAGAACAGGAAGTGACCAAGGGTTCCTAATCAACCCTATTTCTTGTGGGGGGAAAAATAAAAAAAATAAGTTATTACTGAATGGATGATAAACTTGAAATGCTTGAACCAAAGTCTGATGTATGAGAAATTACGGATGGAGTCCATCCCATCTGTACTAAACCATTTGTTTTCAATGCATTTGTGAGATGTGTACTATCATGTCCCAATTCATCCCAGTCATCAAAAATTCCTAAGGGACAGAATTCTCCACCTCTAGTTCTGGGCCCTTTGGTCAGTCACAAGCCCTGAGAGTTTTTAGAGTGTGGCAGAAATGATGGCTCGTGAGAGAGCAGGAGATAGTCATATTCCCCCTACCTTGATGATTTTCTCTTGATTGCAGAGTCAGAACAGTCTCTTCATATGCAGATATATTGGTTAGGAGAGGTCCTAGAGAAACTAGGATTGGTGTTTAACCTAGAAAAATCCAATCTGTCCCTAATACCAATTTTTAGGGTATAATCTTGGATTCCTTATCCCAAAGATGTTGTTTACTCCGTCAAAAAGTAGTTCTAATTCAGTCAAGTGTTCAGGAAGTTCTTTAACAGTCTGTCTTAGGGCACATTCAGACAGCTGTAGTGCTTTGCGGATCCGCAAAACATGAATACTGGCCGTGTGCGTTTTGCAATTTGCGGACCGCACATGTCCGTAACCATAGTAGAAAATGCCTATTCTTGTCGGCGATTGCAGACAAGAATAGGACAAACTCTATATTTTCCGCTGAGCTGCGGAACGGAACCACGGTGCGGTTATCACACGGTGTTCCGTCCGCATCTTTTGCGGTTCCATTGAAATGAATTGGTCTGCACCCACTCTGCAAAATTGTGGACTCATTCATACGGCCATCTAATTGAGCCCTTAGAGAGGCTATGTCGGTCTGGGACCTAATGACTGAATCTATTCTGGGAGTAGATTAGGCCCAGTGTCATTCGAGTTGATCGTCAACGTCAAATCTATGAAAGTGGAACAGATGCCAACAGTTTTTAGACTCGAAAATCACTGAGTTGGTGGATAGACTGGCCTAGGAAAAGCCGAGAGAAGGCCGCACCGCTGCCTTCTCAAAAAGCTCTTTAGTGGGGGTCACAGGTGTCGGACCCCACCGATCAGATACAGAGGTTAGGTCAGGCATCCTCAAACTGTGGCCCTCCAGCTGTTGTAAAACTACAACTCCCACAATGCCCTGCTGTAGGCTGATGGTTGTAGGCTGTTCAGGCATGCTGGGAGTTGTAGTTTTGCAACAGCTGGAGGGCCGCAGTTTGAGGATGCCTGGGTTAGGTCATCAGTACAAAAATCTCAGAAAACCCCTTTTAAGTTGTCTTTCCTCAGCTATAACTTTTGCTAGAAGGTTCAGTGAGATTTCTGTTTTTGACCCACCCATATTTAGTGGTTTTAGAGGATGGGATGGTCATCTTTCCTGATCCCTCTTTTTTGCCAAATTTATCTGCCAGGTTTCACTGTTCTCGGGAAGTAGTTTTGCCATTTTTTTGCTCTCCTCTAAAGAATAAGAAGGAATCAGAATTCCACTGTTAGGAGGTGCATCATTCGCTATCTAGAGGCCTCACAGCAGTGGAGATCATCGTCACAGCTGTTGTTGCAGTTTGAGGGTCCTAAGAAAGGGAAAGGTGTCTCGGCCTAGGCTATCGCTAGATGGATTAAGTGGGCAATCTCTTTAGCTTACTTTTCTAAGGGAAGCGCTCCACCTTCTGGGTTTAGGGCCCATTCAACTAGGTCAGTTTCTACATCCTGAGCAGAGAGAGTTTCTGATTTCTATCGAGCAAATTTGTAAGGGTCCTTTTACACTTGCGTTTTTGTTTTCCGGCATAGAGTTCAGTCATCGGGGCTCTATGCCGGAAAGAAACGCTTCAGTTACAGATAATACAACCGCATCTATCCGTTTGAACGGATCTGCTTGTATTAACATTAACTATTTTTTAACATTGCCAAAACGGATCTGTTTTGAACTCCATTGAAAGTCAATGGAGGACGGATCCGTTTTCTATTGTGGCAGATTGTGCCTCAGAAAACGGATCCGTCCTCATTGACTTGCATTGGGGGTCGTGACGAATCCGTTTTGCTCCGCATTCCAGGACGGAAAGAATACCGCAGCATGCTGCGGTGTTTTCTCCATCCAAAAAACGTTCCAGTCCTGAACTGAAGACATCCTGATGCATACCGAACGGATTTCTCTCCATTCAGAATACATGGGGATAATCCTGATCAGTATTTTTCCGTCAAAGAGCCCCGACGACGGAACTCTATGCCGGATCCTGAAAACGCTAGTGTGAAAGAGCCCTAAGGTGGTTTCCAGGAGTTCTCCCCATACCTTTTTTTTTTTTTTTTTAGATACTATGGACTTCAGCTTCCCTCTAATGAGGGTCTGGCCTTTAGTCACAAGGTACTTCAGGCTGTTGTGCCGCCCGAATTTGATACTACTTGCCTATTCTCCAGGGGTGCTGTCATAAGGCGAGGGGAAACATTTAGATTACACTTACCAGTAAACTGTTTTCCTTGATCCTTTACTCCCATCCACAAAAAAACAAACTCAAAAAACGCCCTTGTAATATAAGTATTTCTTGAGCAGGATGTGTGCGCACCTTACAGTGCAATTGGTAGTGTAATACTAGATATCACCATGTGGCGGCAGCAGAGTATAACATAACAATGTGCAAGCACCACCTCAGATTTGCTGCCATTTATTCCACTTATTAATTGTGTTTTGTTTTACCAGTTAATTATTTCCTATGCATTATTTTAAAGCCTTTAGTCATGGAAATATCTGAAATCTGCCTTCTGTGAACATTCTTGTGGTGAATAAATTATTCTGAGAACAGATATTCCACATGTTCATACTTATGACTACATACCTGTGTGGTAGAAATCTGTAATCTGGCACTCATATTTTTGCATGAAGGCACATGGAAGTTTAGTCATGGAATTATATATGATCGTATAAAAGAAATAACACGCTTCAACATTGTAAGCCACCACGTCTAATTTCCATCGCCTCTCTACTAGGGTTGTTGCGATACCAAAATTTTGATTCGGTTTTGATACCATAAAAAAGTATTGCGATATTCGATACCACGCGGAAAAAAATAAAATACCCAAAAAGCTGTGTTCATTCCGCATTTTATGGAACGTCCGGCCCATAATCGAACAGTTCTATCATATTTGTTGGGGAGACAAGGTGACTAAATGGCAAATTGCGCAGTTTTTATTTATTTATTTTTTCTGTTACAGCATTCACCGCATACATTTTTTAAAAATATTTTAATAGTTTGGACTTTTCGGACATGGCAATATGTGATATGTTTATTTATTGTTTATATATTTTATATGTAAAATTGGGAAAAGGGGTGGTTTGTACTTAATATTCTGGCTTTTTTTTTTTTTTTTTTTTTTTACTTGTTTGTTTTTTAACAACTATTAACCCCCTTAGGGGTTCAGTAGTGTCCTGGCTGCCATGCTAACCGATCAGAGCCCCAAAATTACACTGCTGGGGCTCCAATCACAACTGCCACTGTACTACCAATGAAGGAGAGGACCCTGTGGCCACTGCGACCAATGACTTTAATACTGAGGGGGTGGGGGTGCACTGCACGACCAATAATTTTAATACTGGCGGGGGTGCACTGCGCCACCAATGATAATTAACGTCTTAGGCTACATTCACACGTCCGTGTGTGTTTTACAGATCCGCAAAACACGGACACCGGCAATGTGCGTTCCGCATTTTGCGGACCGCACATCGCAGTCACTTTCATAGAAAATGCCTTTTCTTGTCCGCAATTGCATGAAGTCATAGAGGTCGGGTGCTGGCTTTATGATTCTGCCACCGCACCCGCCTCCTGTATCTGTCCCCCTCTCCTCGGCCCCTCTCTCTCTCTCTCTCCTCAATGGCAGCGGCGGCACAGGGGGAGGGAGAGAGTGACTCCTCTCCCCTGTGCTGCTGAGGGAACATGGCGCGCTGACAGCAGTGGTCTCCATGTTCTCTGATACTGGGCTGCGCAGTAGTGCAGCCTAGTATCGATATAAGGCAAATCCCGGTACCGATACTGGGACAAAAGTATCGATTGGGTATGGATATTTCGATACCCGAAACAACCCTACTCCCTACAATATCTATGCTCATAACTTTGCCCTTATTCAGTTTCTGCTATGTACAGTAAGGCTCCATGCACACAAGTGTATTTTCAGTCTCAATGCCAAACCGATTTTGCTACAGAGGGAGGCAGCATGGATTATTAAACCTAATGCGATGGGTTCTTTAGGACTGAACGATAAGAACGACCTGGCGGTTTTTGTTTGAATTGTTTTTATATGACGTGTTTTCTTTCACATGGGTTTATTTTGATGTGTGTATTATGTACTGATTGGGAAGAATATCTCACCTGTTCAGTATGATGCGTCAGTGGGGGTGTTATAAATTGTGCACACCCCCGACCACGTCATGGGAGGATTGACAAAGCGCAGGTAGCGCAAAACGGCTGTTGTCTGATTCATCCGCACTTTCTAGTTTTTAACCAGAATAAAGCTGCAAATATTCTTCCATGGTGAGTCCTGCCATTCATTTTTTTCTTCACTTGTTGTATTTTCAGTCTGCATCCGATCATATTTTTTTGGGATCGGATGCGGACCTATTCATTTCAATGGGCCCACAAAAGATGTGCACCGCGTATTGTCTGCATCCATTTATCTGTTCTACCAGCCGGCAAGAAGGATAGAACATGTCCTATTCTTGTCAGACATTTCTACAGGGGTAACAAAAAAAGGTGACTGATTTGTGGTCCACAAAACAGATATGGCCATGTGCATGGTTTCTTATCCAAGCATCTGCTTTCCTTTGATTTTTGGCACCGCCGTAGCTCAGTACCACATTGGTGTCAGTAGGGGGAGCTGTTTATCCATGTATTTTTTAGGTGCTGCTGCAGATCCATGAGTTTGTATTAAATTTCGGGCTGATAAAGAACGTAATTATGTTTCATTAGTTCTTTATATCTGAGGTATTTGGCTTGCTCTATTTAAAGAATAGTACATTTTGTCAAATTAAAGCGTCTGTGTTTTTAGTAAATTACCTGATGTTCTTGCAATCCTATATTAATCAGTTAGATATTCTGTCTGGAGGGGTGTAAATGTGCATGTCTGTGTGTAGGTGTTAACATGCTGTCATTTTTCACACGTGTATGTGCTGTATGTTGGCGTGTGGGCTATTCCCAGGCACGTATGTGCTCCTTTGCACATACGACTTGAATTTTCACCTTTACTAGCATTCATTCATAAGAATCATCACATTTTAGTTCAGCAGACTGGAGCAGCGTTGTGATCCACGCGAAACAGTCTGCTCGCTCTGTCCAATCAGAGCCCTGCGTTCGCCTTCTTCGTTAGCCCGTCCTTTCCAGTCATAAGCTGAGCATGAAGCGCGCTGTGCTCTCACGTGCTGCTTCCTTCTGCACACTTCTTACGTGTCTTGCTTCCATTTATGTATCCTTTCTTAATGTAAATTGAGAAAGGGAGTTGAACGGCACTCCTCTCGAGTGAGAGCGGTGCTCAGTGGTAAGCTAGATTCCAATATGTTCAAGAAACCACGGCACTCTGTAATTGTGTTGCATAAACTTCTTATTTTATTTAATCCATCCGGAAAATTATATTTAGCTACAGGCCAACGTTTCGGTCTAACCTAGACCTTGTCCACGGCCTTAGTAGTAGTAGCATTTTGTTTGCAGGATGTTGCCTTTCTGACCAGAACATACTCTTACCTGCTCCCCAATGCTCCATTTCTCCACGCCGCCTCTGCTGTCTGCTGAATGGTTACATGCTCCACTGCAGCCAATGACCAGCTTCAGCTGTGATGTGGCCACAGCAGCCAAGCCACCACTAAAGCCAGACATTGGCTTCAGCAGACCATGCCCACACTGCTGTGTCCTAGACATCCAAAGGCTGGTCGATGTTTCCTCTATGAATACCAGACGATAAAGAGCATGGTAACTAGTGGCACTGCACACCATGACATTTGGTGTTGGTCCTGTGTGTCTCTGCACTATTCATGGTGACAGTAGGTGCTCTCCAGTCCTCCTGCAAACTATGACGCAGCCATCATTAGTACCAAGGCAGAACCTACTTTCCTCACCGAACACTACGGTTTGGCATTCATGCCACTCTCGCGGCACCAGTGCTGGGATTCTTAACATAGAAACATAGAATGTGTCGGCAGATAAGAACCATTTGGCCCATCTAGTCTGCCCAATATACTGAATACTATGAATAGTCCCTGGCCCTATCTTATATGAAGGATGGCCTTATGCCTATCCCATGCATGCTTAAACTCCTTCACTGTATTTGCAGCTACCACTTCTGCAGGAAGGCTATTCCATGCGTCCACTACTCTCTCAGTAAAGTAATATTTCCTGAATCCTGATATTACTTTTAAACCTTTGCCCCTCTAATTTAAAACTATGTCCTCTTGTAGCAGTTTTTCTTCTTTTAAATATTCTCTCTTTTACGGTTATGATTCCCTTTATGTATTTAAAAGTTTCTATCATATCCCCTCTGTCTCTTCTTACTTCCAAGCTATACATGTTAAGGTCCTTAAACCTTTCCTGGTAAGTTTTGTCCTGCAATCCATGTACTAGTTTAGTAGCTCTTCTCTGAACTCTCTCCAAAGTTTCAATATCCTTCTGCAGATATGGTCTCCAGTACTGCACACAATACTCCAAATTCTTGGCAGTGAAACCGCTAGTGGAGTGCATGTATATAGTCCTGCTTCAGGTAGATGGTTTCTTATGGGGCTTCTGCAGAACCAGTTTGTGACACAGTGCTATCCTCTGAGATACAGCAACTTCTTATTTGGCGATCTTGGCATGCATCTGTCTGTATTGACCATCCAGAACCCTCTCTGAATGTATCCGTGCCACTCCTCTGACCACTGGCAACACCACTGATGAACTAAAGGAACTTCTCGTCAAACTCTTTCCCAAATTTGACAGATGGACCATCTTCTCGAAGTCCCACTATTCAGCCTTTTTCAAAGTCTGTTAATTTCACCCAATCAACAGTCCTGTAAGAGAGAAGATAAAAAAACAGTGCTGTCAGACAAAAAATAACATCAGTTATGCCAAACCAAAAAAAGTCTGTGGAACATCTGTCTCTGTGCGCAGATTTACTTACAAGAACGTGTAAGTATCTGTGCATGTACAGACGTTTAGCCCCACATGCATCATTGTTGCTGCTTATTTGTAGGCATATTATCCGTGCATGCACCAACACTCGCAGTAACAGCACATCAGCAAGATTATCAAGGCCGCACAAGATGTGTGACCATGTTTATCTGCCGGCCAAGGGAGCGTCTAGAGATGTGGTGATGCTCCCCCACAAGTGTAAATTCATTTGGATGCACAAATCGATTCGCTCGTCCCTAAAGCAGTGTCAAGACAATTACTTATAGTATGGCGCCACCTGGTGTTCAAAGTGTATAGTAATGTGCAGGCCTATCTCCCATGCTGAGTGACAGGTCACCGCTAATAGAAATAGCTTTCGTCTACTGCGGTGAAGAGACCTCTTTATTTGCTCACATGCAGTGGACGCTGCTTTGTTACTTTATCTTCGCTGTTCCGCTTCTTCGACAGAGCAGGACCGCGGGAATCAATAACCGAGATATGCACACTCCTTAGCTGGAGTTTACATTCTGTACATTTTTATTGACCTGGGTCTGGCTGGTGTAATGTAAGTACATACCTGGGGTGCTGTTTTTACTTTAATTACATTACAATCAATTTGTAGAACTTCAGAACTTCATTTTAGCAGCCTAGAGGGTGGACAGTGTAAAACCTTGTAAGGCACTCATTTTAGCACCTGCTGAATCGGAGCAGAGTGGCCGCTGACCTGAGATGAATGTGCCCGTTTAGTATTAATGCTGCATGCCGAGGCCCAGACAGCAATCTTTCATATTGACGTCTGTGTACTCCGAGTAAATTAATGTCTGCAAATGGAACACTTTCAGTCTGAATATTGTGTACAGTGAGGTTCTGCCATGAGGAAACATTAATTCACATTTTTGAAAATTTATGGACTGATCGCACTTTTTCCTGCTTTTATCAATGTTTTCAAATTTATTTGCTCTTCTTGCTGCCACTGACAATAACTCCTTCCCGACGTGCGCCATACATGTGCGATCGGAAGGGATTTCCTTTATTCCACCATACATATACACTGCACCGATCGATTGGGCACAGGAACTGTGCTCGCTTGATTAGTACAGGGGCCTGGCAATCAGTATCCCTGGGCAGCAATGGCTCCATTGCTGGCAGATTAACCATTTAGATGTTGCGGTCAATGCTGACCACGACCACTAAGGAGTAAACTGAGGAAGGAGCTCTCCTCTCTAACCCCTCTGGCTCCCTGCAATGAGATTGGGGGGGCTCCAATGTATGGAAGTCTTACAAAGGCCTCTGGGCCTGCAATGTACAGAAGACTGAGGCCGTAGTCCCGGGCTGTCTCTCATAGGCAACTGTCGGTGTAATACTGACAGTTTAAATGCATTTCAGCATGTATTTTACAGCATTGAAATTGGGATCAAATCCTCAAAAGTTGAGCTCCCATAGTGGGACTAAATAAATAAGGTCACTTCTCAGGGGTTCCATTTATTATTTCACCCCAGAGCCTCTATACTTGTAAGCACAAGATGTGTAAATCACCACATTGGGCCTCAAAATGTGCATGGCGTTCTTTTACTCCTAAGCCCTCTCATGTGTTCAGAGAAAAGAATAGGGCTCATGTAGGATATTTCTAAAACCAGGAAACACAGCATAAGGCTCCATTCACACGTCCGCAAAATGGGTCCGCATCCTTTCCGCTATTTTGCGGAACGGGTGCGGACCCATTCATTTCCAATGGGGCGGAAAAGATGCGGACAGCACACTATGTGCTGTCCGCATATGCATTTCAGGATCCGCACTTGCGTATCTGCAAAAAAATAGAGCATGTCCTATTCTTGTCTGCAATTGCGTATAATATTAAGCATTTTCTATTATAGTGCCGGCAATGTGCGGTCCGGTGTCCGTGTTTTGCAGATCCGCAAAACATTTACGGACGTGGGATCAGACCCTAATAAGAGGCCTGACTTTTCACACTGGGATACTTTGGGCACTGAAATGACATACTGTATCTGTGTAAAATCTGCAATTTTCACTTTGCACCATATGCTGTGAATTAACTTTTGCAAAACCCTTGTGGGTTCAAAATGCTCACTACACCATTGTTAAATTCTTTGAGGGGCCTGGTTTCTAAAATGGGATCACTTTTTGGGGATCTAAGTATACTGAAACCCTAATTTGCATAAAGAATAAGTCATTTTTTTTTTTTTTTCTCCTCGTGTACACCACAGGCGATTTTCATATCGGAGGTATAATTTTAATCAGAAGGATTAACTCTACCGAGTACTGTGCCTGGGTCAGTAGGGTTGATACTGCTGGTAGGTCATTGGCAGAGAGAGCTATCAATCATCATCTGACAATTATTCATTGGTATAGAGCAGGGATGCCCAACCAGTGGCCCTCCAGCTGTTGCAAAACTACAACTCCCAGCATGCCCGGACAGCCTACAGCTATCCGCCAACAGGAGTTGTAGTTTTACAACAGCTAGAGGGCGGCAGGTTGAGCATCCCTGGTATAGAGGATAGACTGAAAAGGCTATTGTTCAGCATCCAGATCGGCATACCCTGCTGTCTTCTGACAAAGCCACTTGTCGATGAAACATGTCGGGAGGGTGCCGATCAAAAACGGCTAGGGAGAGTGTGTGTGGAATAACACTAGAACCCCCCCCCCCCCTTCCTTCAAGACGGATCCGTTATGGGTATAGAAGACATAATACAACCGGATCTGTTCATGACGGATGCATGCGGTTGTATTATTGTAACGGAAGCGTTTTTGCAGATCCATGACGGATCTGTAAAAACTGCTAGTCTGAAAGTAGCCTAAGAAACTTCCAGGGGTCCCCCTGAACCCATGGAGATTGATTTAGTTCTTTTTTGTTGGTCAAGAGGCTGTTAGTTTTTCATCAGTCCTGTAAAAGTAGAACTCCTGTCCTAGAAGATGACACACAAAGTTCCTGGAAGTCTGGATCCGTTGAATAGCACATACCCATGCCAAAAACCACCTTTTTATGCTCCCATTCTGCTAGAAAATCCCCCATCTTTGTGGCTAGTGTCTGTCTACCTTGCTCAACTTATTTGTATTTAAAATCTGCCCACCCAATCATTAGTGTATCTACGAACTGTGGCATTCGCCCCTCCCCCCCCTGTTCCCTTTTTCCTATATATTTACTATACATTTAATCCCGTTGCCAAGTCGACCCTTTGTGGAAGATTTAACTTGGACAACATTATGTGACTACTGTTATCTGTAGCATGTTTGTTCATTGTGTCTTCAGTGGATTGTTACATACAACAACCCCAGTATGATATTTAGCGACAGAAGCTGTGCAAACCCTATGTTCGCTGCACCATACATGTATGGCGCATGTCCTCAAATTGTTAAATTCCTCCCTTAGCCCTGGCATTGGACACCGAGCCAGCAACCTGATTGGTTTGACGTCCAGGCTCATAGATAGGTTGACCATCCAGGGCATGGTTGATTGGCTTAGCAACCCTCCTAAAACAGCCGTGCACTGGAACATGACTAGGTAAATTTCGGACAGTACGTTTAGACAATTGTTTACAAATCAATAACCCGGTTGAATACAAGAAACTTTTAGAAAAAAAAAAACATGTTAAGTACCTGCATCCGCAGTCAGTGGTCTGGCAGTGCCAGACTTCCTTAAAGGAGTTTTCCGTGGTTTTTTGTTTGCTCGATAACGATAAGAGAGAGGAAGCAGAATCTCCTGTTTCCATGTGTATTCTATGGGATGCCTCATTACAGCTTGTCTCTACCCACCCACAACTTTAGAATTATAGATGTAGCCTTCAAGCGACAAAACTGCTACACAATACTACGCACTGGTCATATAATGGCCAGGTATAGTCCTATATACACCAGCTTATTCTGAAAAGTTTTCTAAAAGTTTGGGTTAGGGTTATGCGTTAAAGATTTTACAAAATTTTTTTTTTTTGTGAATGTGAAACTTAACAGGAGAATGGTTGTTGGTTGGTTGGTTGGTTTGAGTCTATGCAGAAGCAGCTCTTAAAGTACATTGTACTTCTGTGTACTGACCATCGGGGGTCTTTGTGTTTGTGCGTGCCTGCACCACTTGTACAAGGGGTTAAAGCGTTGTCTCACTTCAGCAAAAGGCATTTACCGTGTAGACAAAGTTAATACAACGCACTTCCTAATGTATTGTGATTGTCCATTTTGCTTCCTTTGCTGGCTTGATTCATTTTTCGCATTATATACTTCCCATATGGTTACAACCACCCTGCAATCCAGCAGCAGTGGCCGTGCTTGCACACTATAGGAAAACGCACCGGCCTCTTTAGTAGGCATGCAGCAGCTCCCGTCCTGGCCCCCCTCGTATCTGTGCTGCAGCAATGGCTGTGATCCCTGGATACGAGCGGTGTGTAATGTGGTGAAAAAATGATTCAAGGAAGCAATATGGACAATCACAATACATTAGTAAGTGCCTTGTATTAGCTTTCGCTACATGATAAATGCCATTTGCTGAAGTGAGACAATCTCCTTTTAAAAGTGGTTGTGCAGGCCATACATATTGATGACCTATTGTCAGACTAGGTCAGCAATATCTGATCAGCGGGGGAAGTTTCGGTAGTGCAGTGTAGTTTCGGAGTGAGTACGTGTAATTACACTGCGCCAGCACTCCAGAGGAGACAGCGCGTAGTGTAATGAACAGGAAGCTGTGCTTGCATGGGGCGCCATCTCCCCTTTAAACAGCTAATTGGCGGGGTGCCGGGTGTTGGACACCCCCCCACAATCGGATATTGATGATCTATCCTGACGATAGGTCATCAATATGTATAGCCTCGACAACCCCTTCAGGTATTCTAAATAGCTATATATTTCATAAGGAAAAAATGAGTCAGTTTAAAAACAGTACAAAAAATAAATTCATGAAATGTACATTTTATTTAGAATTGTAACTGTAAAATTTTCCTAAAAGGTTGAGAAATGAGTTGTATGTGTTAATTTCCTTTGCTGGTAGCACTTTCTGAGCTCTGTCGTTATGACTTGATGGGACAATGGTTGTCACAGGCTTCCAGCTTTTGAAAAGGGCCCTGGCAACTAGTAGCAGATGCCCATTATTTATCTAGCCTAGCCCATCAGAAGCTGTAATCAGCTTTGTAGGTTTTTTTTGTGGTGATGAGCAGATGTCTAAAGGCTGATGTTTTTTTCTTTTCTATGCATGCCCTTGTGGACTTTGTAGTGTCTCTCTTCCATATCTGTGTTGGCTGGAACCTCAGAGTTTTACTGTTTAACCACTGTGCGTTTTATGAATTTTAAACTTTGTAATATCAGTAAATCAATGCTCCTGCTTTCTTTATCTTTTATTTGCAAACAGAGAAGAAAGAATCTTGCTGAAAATAAAGTTGGGGTTGACCATCTGCTCCTTTTCCCACTGTTTTTGTGATAAGGAATAAGCTACGCAAATAGTGGAACCACCAAAAGTGATAAAACTGGGCACATTTGTGACTGAGTCACTGCACTGTCTGGACAGCAGTCCCCATGTATTTGAAGAGAACAGATGCTGTGTTATTAGGCTTGGCAATCATGGTATTGCCAGGCATACTCTGTTTTAGACTTTCAGTAAGTCATATAAATTTAGTTTGCAAGACAGATAGAATATTGTTTTCTTTTTAAGTCTAATTTTGTACTATATTAGGAAATCCAGAATGTTAGTCAGTAGGTGTTTTTTTTTTTTTTTTTTTTTTTTTTTACACGGAAGTGCTGAGGAAATCCAAGCAATCGTATCAATTCTGCCCTGTCACATAGACCTGCACTGATTCTCCAAATGAAGGCATCGCGGGGCTCTTTCACAGTGTCTGATGCAATGCAGCATCCAAGTTGATGACACATTTTTGGAGATTTTCCTGTGAGTAATGTAAAAAAATTAAAATTAGACATCATATAGTACATGAGAATATCTTTCTAACAAAGCTAGAACCAGCCCTGTACCTCACATGGATCCATAGATCTCCCCATTCTTTGCTCAAGCTGGCAGCTCAGGGGAGGTGTGTCTTTTCTGCTGCAGCTCGGGGGGCGTGTCTTTTCTGCTGCAGCTTAGGGGGGGGCGTGTCTTTTCTGCTGGCGCTCTCTCCCCATCACAGCTCAGAAGGCAGTTGAAAGATGGAAACTGAGCATGTGCGGCCATCTCAGTGAGGCGGTGTGGGGAATAAACTCCACACCGGGGGGGGGGGGGGCCAGGTACTAGGCCTGGAAACGAGTGAAAATGTCACCACCTGGTAAGTCCCTAAACCGCGCCCTGACTGCTAACAGTATGAACAGACCTCGATGGTAGGAATGTTCATAAGCCGGAGCCTAAGGCCCTGTCCCACCCTACAGGGCCCTGGAAACAGAGTCAACACAACAGGTGACCTGTTCCTTCCCAGCTGAAGGAACAGGGGACCCCCTCAGGCCTAATGCCAAAAGGGTAGGGAAAAACCACAAACAAACAATAGGAAAAAAATCACACTTAACTCTGAAGTATGAGGACGAGCGGGAACTCAGAGGAGAACCAACACCAGCGCTTCCACAGCCAAAAGGAGCTATCAAACGTATAGCATGATGGGTTGGGCCAGACTAAATAGGAGTTGGAATGACTACTTAATCTACACCTGAGACAAGAGGTGTGGTCATGAACAGCAACAACATTGAACAAAGTGAGACCAAAGGGACTGTTAGATAACATCACATGCAGCCAGTCTCTTGGATCTTCTGATCCCTGTCACTGGAGGGACCGTGACAGGCGGATAGAGAAATAAAAAGAACAAATGGCAGGTGGCGCTATACAGATACATTTTATTGAATAACTCAGTGGCTATGTAAATTGTTTAAATTAGTAGGATAGTATAAAGAAATCCATGGCATCCAATACAACTCAACCTAATTGGGAAGTTGGATGTGGAAAAACAGGCAACGGCCGTTTCTTGCTGCTCCGCACTTGATCTGGCATTCTGAAAATGGAAACGCCTTCGTTCTTAAAGAGGGCTATGAAAGATGAAAATAAATTTTTGCAGCCTTTAGTTTTTGGCTACTTAACACCACCTGCTGGGACATTTAGGCTGCATTTACCCGACCGTATGTATTTTTCAGTCCGCAAAAATGTGGATGACGTCCATGTGGCATAAATGATTTTTTTTATTTTTATTTGCAGACCCGTTGTAACAATGCTTATTCTTTACTCTGTTGCAAGTCTACAGACAGCACATAGTGTGCTGAGTGTTTTTTATTTTTTTTGTGTACCCAAATTAATGGGAAATATGGTCGTGTGAATGGGCCCAGTATTAGCAGATTCTGATTGAATATACTGGTAATTTGCCAACAAAAGTTTTAAGCTGTTCTAGTTTTTCCTAACTCATTAACTGTTCTGCACATTCACGTTCTCTTTGCGCGGAAAGATTTGAATAAAGAGGCGGCTTTGGAAAAGGCAAAGAACATCACTTTCTTTTAAAGTTCAGGTTGGGTTTTCTCTAGGCTGAGCAGTCTTGTGCTTGTTTTCAGGGGTATGGCGTTCTCTGTTAACTATGGATGAAGGCTCATTGAGCTGCTCAACAGAATTCACTAATGCAGCTACAGATTAACCTGTAAACCCTGAGGTTTTGTGTGTTTATTTTTATTTTTTCCTCTTCATTGTATTTTTTTGAACAGTTATTGATCTTTTTGTAGATCTAGATGTGTGTTATGTAAAAATATGTATATGTTGATTTTATTGTTTTGTCTGTAAATGTTTTTTAGTATGTTCATCATGAACCAAGAAAGGGTATAAAACCTGAGCATCATTTCACAGCATGTTGCATTATACTGATCCAAAGTGACAGCCTGTACTCCAGAGCTGCATTCACAGTTCAGCTGGTTGCTGCTGGAACAGAAGACTCTGGCATATTCATCACAGATCCTATAAAAAGAAAAGCCAATGACTCCTGGATGAGTGGCGACAGAGGAGTCATGTTTCACACAAGTCTTAAAGGGGTTGTCTCACTTCAACAAATGGCACTAATCCTTGTAGAGAAAGTTAATACAAGGCACTTACTAATGTATTGTGATTGTCCATATTGCCTCCTTTGCTGGCTTGATTCATTTCTCCATTGCATTATATACTACCATGGCTCCAGATGGCGACCAAAACGGTCGCCAATGCTCCTTAATATTTGCAGATGGCGACAAGACTTTTTAGTCTTGTCGCCATTTGTGACTGGACCGCCGCGCTACTGCGCAGCCGTAAATGGCACACGCTCTCTCAGCGTGCGCTGTTCTCTTCGCTAGCACACTGGAGAAGGAGGGAGTTCCTCCCTCCCCACTGTGACGCTGCCACCAGTGGGGAAATAGCAGGGAGGAGGAGGGGAGGAGCTGTGGCCTCTGCACCACCAATGTAAAACATATTAATACAAGTTTCGGCAGCGGTATCAGACCCAGCACCCGGCCTTTAATAATGGGGCATGTGATCCGTGGCAATTAACCCCTCAGGTGCCACATCTGAGGGGTTAATTGCCGCAGATCGCATGCCCTGTTGTTGAGGCTGGGGAATCTAAGTGCACTTACTATTATTCCTAGGCGCCGCTCCGTTCGCCTGCTGTGGCCCCTGTTATTTTCAACATTCAGAGCAAGGAGGAGCAAGGTTTTTTTTTTCCTCCGTGGCTCTGAGCTGCAATTGGACTGCACTGCTGTCAGGGAGAAGAAGAGACACTGGCGTCTCCTGAAGCCCTGGCTGCCATGGTCAGCTCCCTGCTGCTGTGTGTACTATGCACAGGGCAGCAGGGAGAGTGTGAGATCCTATTCACCCCAATGAAGCTCTATTAGAAGGAAAAGGACAAGGAATCAAAAGATCCCAGGTTCTAGCCTCTAAGGGGGGAAGTGGTTATTAAATGAAAAGTTTAAAAAAACACAGTTTAAATCGCCCCCCTTTCCCAATTTTACATATAAAATTTATAAACAATGAAAAACAAACATTACATATCGCCACGTCCGAAAAAGCGTGAGCTGTTAAAAATATTAAAAAATATTTCCGTTCTGGTGAAGGCCGTAACAGAAAAAAATCTAAACCGCACAATTCGCCATTTTTAGTCACCTTGTCCCCTAGAAGATGTCGCTGGATGTGAAAGGTATGTGGAGGTATGTGTAGAGCTGGCTCACTACTGTAACCTTCGTCTCATCTTCTCCCGACAAGTCTTTTTTTTTAATTATATGCATTTTAAATTTGGCGACTAAAGATTTTTATTTGACTCCTAAATTTTTTAGTTTAGGAGCTAATGGCTCCTGGTTATTTTTTTTTAGTCTGGAGCACTGACTACTTGTTTCCAAGGGTTACAATCATCCTGCAATCCAGCAGCAATGGACGTGCTCGGACACTATGGGGAAAAGGCACTGGCCTCCTGAGTTGCCAGGACTGTAGGAGTGCACATAGGCACGCATGCGCAGCAGCTTCTGTCAACCTTGTATCTGCGATGCAACAGTGCCTGTAACCCCTTGAAACGAGCATTGCACAATGTGATGGAAAAATAAATCAAGGAAGCAATGTGGACAATCGCAATACATTAGTAAGTGCCTTGTATAAACTTCATCTATGTTATAAATACCATTTGCTGAAGTGAGTAGATAATTGGAGATAAATGGAGCAACAAGCAAGTCCTTTTTCAGGTCATTAACATTCAAGCGACAAACCTTTTTAGATGTGTGGATTATTGTGGAAAAATTTGTAATTGCGTTTGCGTAATTCAGTAGATTGTTTGGCAAGCTTTAGCACTGTCTAGTTGTCTGCTTTATAGACCAACTAAACAATTGCTTGTTTGATCGTTGCATGTTTTTACACTACTTAAAAATTAATCTCCTTTTGCTTGATTTTTTTTTTTAGACTATTATCAACTCAAATAATGAGACCTTCAAACTTAAAGGGGATAATCCAGTTATATTAAGTTATAGGATAGGATATAACTATTAGATCAGTGGCGGTCATACTGCTGGCACCCCCACCGATCACAAAAAGGGGGCCCTATACCCTGTGGAGCCCCTGTTCTCAGCCTTTCCATTCATTACTATGATAGTTCCAGCGTTAGCTGTGGATAGGGGATATCAATATAACCACAATACCCCTTTAAAGAAGAGCTACCAAATCTGCAGGCATGTTTGAGTCAGTAAGTACTTGCATTCTCAACGAAATAACAATACCATTTATTTTCTTAAAATCTGTTTTATACTTTTCCTGGTATTCCTCTTAGAAATGTATGAATAAATTGACAACTAGTTATTATTCTCCTCATCAGTATGATGTGTGTAGTATACTTTAAAGGGGTTGTCCTAGTGTTTAATACTGATGACCTCTCCTCAGGATAGGTCCTTAATATGTTGATTGGTGCAGGACAGACACCCGGAACCCACCACCAACCGGCCATTTGAAGAGGCCACGGCCTCCTCGCTGATTACAAAGCACTGTGCCGTCTATTGGGTAGCAGCCGTGCTTGGTATTGCAGATCGGGCCCATTTACTTGAAAGGGACGGAGCTTTGTCTAGAACACATGACTGATGAATGTGGCGTCACTGGCCTAGGAATAGGCCGCGGTGCTCACTGCGCTCTGCAGTGTCTTAAAACCGCTGCTTGGGTCAGTGCGGGAGTCGGATTCCCACCGAACAGATACTAACTATCCAGAAGATCGGTCATCTTTATTAAACGCCCGAGCAGCCCCTTTAACCAGTTCCCGACCGCCGTACGCAGGATTGCGTCCTGCGGGCGGCCGGGATCTTCTGTTTGGACGCGCCGGGGCGTCATCTCGCGAGACGCGAGAGTTCCTGTGAACGCGCGCGCGCGCGTTCACAGTGAAGCGCGGCTCGAGAGTTGGACTACAGCCTGCCAGCGATGATCAATCGCTGGCAGGCTGTAGATGCGATATAAATCGCATCAAACAGTTATATCAGACGCTGTTTTATGAACAGCGTCTGATATAGCTGCTACCTGGTCCTCTGGTGGTCCCATTTTCTGGGATCGACCACCAGAGGACCAGGTAACTACAGTAAAAGTTGCACCAAACACTACACTAACCCCCCACCCCACCCCTCACCTATTAACCCCTTGATCACTCCATCTAGACCCCTGATCACCCCCTGTCATTGATCACACCCCTTGTAAGGCTCCATTCGACGTCCATATGTGTTTTGCGGATCCGTGGATTCACGGATCCGTGGATTCACGGATCCGCTGGATCCGATCCGCGGATCCTCAAAACACGGACACCGGCAATGTGCTTTCCGCATTTTGCAGATCCGCACATTGCCAGAACTATATAGAAAATGCTTTTCTTGTCCGCAATTGCGGACAAGAATAGGACATGTTCTATATTTTTGCGGAACGGAAGTGCAGACTCGGAAGCGCGGATCCGTAATTCCGATCCGAGCGGGACAAAGTCTGTCCCCATAGAAATGAATGGGTCCGCAATTCCGCTCCGCAAACAGAATTTCTCGGACGTATGAATGGGGCATAAGGGTCCCTTATCACCGCCAGTTAGTTAGCTACTTGTTAGGTAGCTACCGCCCAGCCCACCGCACCGCAGTCACTGATTTGGCAGAGATTTTTTCATCCACATTGATCGATGCGAATGAAAAATCTGTGCCGCTCATTTTTTTTTTTCAGCGCAGAGGCTGAACGGAAAAATCTCATTACCCGTATGCTCAATATACGGAGAATCGCAGAAACTCCTAATGCTGGCCATACGTGTAATGACTGCGGAGACCTCAAATGCCAGGGCAGTACAAAACCTCACATGTGACCCCATTTTAGAAAGAAGACACCTCAAGGTATTCTGTGAGGGGCATGGCGAGTTCATGGAAAATTTTATTTTTGTCACAAGTTAGTGGAATATGAGACTGTAAAAAAAAAAAAAAAAAACAATTTCCGCTAACTTGTGCCAAATTTTTTTCTGTGAACTCGCCATGCCCCTCACAGAATACCTTGGGGTGTCTTCTTTCCACAATGGGGTCACATGTGGGGTATTTATACTGCCCTGGCATTTTAGGGGTCCTAAAGCGTGAGAATCCAAATGCGTAAAAATGCCTCGTGAAATCTTAAAGGTACTCATTGGTTTTAGGGCTCTTGCGCATTTGGCTGCAAAAGTGTCACTCATGTGGTATCGCTGCACTCAGGAGAAGTAGGGCAATGTGGTTTGGGTGTATTTACATATACCCATATTGGGTGTGAGAAATATCGCTGTAAACGACAACTTTTTACATTTTTTATTCAAAGTTGTCAATATACAGAGATATTTCTCTCACCCAGCATGGGTATATGTAAAAATACACCCTAAAACACATCGCCCTACTTCTCCTGAGTACGGCGATACCACATGAGTGACACTTTTTGCAGGCAAGATGCGCAAAGGGGCCCAAATTCCAATGAGTACCTTTTAGGAGGGCATTTTTACGCATTTTTCTTCTCACGCTTTAGGGCCCCTAAAATGCCAGGGCAGTATAAATACTCCACATGTGACCCCATTTTGGAAAGAAGACACCCCAAGGTATTCGCTGAGGGGCATAATGAGTTCATGAAAAATTAAACTTTTTGTCAAAAGTTAGCGGAAAGGGAGACTTTGTGAGAAAAACAATAAAAATCAATTTCCACTAACTTGTGCCAAAAAAATATTCTATGAACTCGCCATGCCCTCATGGAATACCTTGGGGTGTCTTCTTTCAAAAATGGGGTCACACGTGGGGTATTTCTACTGCCCTGGCATTTTAGGGGCCCTAAAGCGTGAGAAGAAAAATGCGTAAAAATGCTCCTCCTAAAGGTACTCATTGAATTTGGGCCTTTGCATTTGCCTGCAAAGTGTCACTCATGGGTATCGCCGTACTCAGAGAGTAGGGCATGTGCTTAGGGTGTATTTTACATATACTCATGCTAGGTGAGAGAAATATCTCTGTATATTGACAACTTTGAATAAAAAATGTAAAAAGTTGTCATTTACAGAGATATTTCTCTCACTAAGCATGGGTATATATAAAAATACACCCCAAACCACATTGCCCCACTTCTCCTGAGTACGGCGATACCACATGAGTGACACTTTTTGCAGCCAAGATGCGCAAAGGGGCCCTAAAACCAATGAGTACCTTTAGGATTTCACAGGCCATTTTTATGCATTTGGATTCTCACACTTTAGGGGCCCCTAAAATGCCAGGTGAGTATAAATACCCCACATGTGACCCCATTTTGGAAAGAAGACACCCCAAGGTATTCCGTGAGGGGCATGGTGAGTCCACAGAATTTTTATTTTTGGCACAAGTCAGCGGAAATTGTTTTTTTTTTTTTTTAATTTTGTTTTTTACAAAGTCTCATATTCCACTAACTTGTGACAAAAATAAAATTTTGCATGAACTCACCATACCCCTCACAGAATACCTTGGGGTGTCTTCTTTCCAAAATGGGGTCACATGTGGGGTATTTATACTGTCCTGGCATTTTAGGGCCCCTAAAGGGTGAGAAGAAGTCTGGAATCCAAATGCGTAAAAATGCTCTCAGAAATTCTAAAGGTACTCTTTGGTTTTAGGGCCTTTATGACTCCAGGCTGCAAAAGTGGCACACATGGTATCGCTGCATTGTGAGAAGTAGGGCAGTTTGGGGTGTATTTTTATATATACTCATACTTTGTGTGAAAATATCTCTGTAAACGACAACTTTTAAAATTTTTATACAAAGTTGACAATTTACAGAGATATTTCTCTCACCCAACATGGGTATATGTAAAAATACACCCTAAAACACATTGCCCTACTTCTCCTGAGTACGGCGATACCACATAAGTGCCGCTTTTTGCAGCCTGGGTGTGCAAAAGGGCCCAAATTCCAACGAGTACCTTTAGGTTTTACATGGCGGCTCACAATTTAGCTCCCGCCCAAAATGCCAGAACAGTAAACACACCCCACAAATGACTCCATTTCTGAAAGTAGACACCCCAAGGTATTCACTGAGGGGCATAGTGAGTCCGTCTGAGATTTTTTTTTTTTGCCAGAAGTTATCAGAAATTGAAACTTTTTTTTTTTTTTTTCTCAGAAAGTGTCAATTTCCGCTAACTTGTGAAAAAATGAAATGATACATGAACTCACCAAGCCCCTCCGCGAATACTTTGGGGTGTCTTCTTTCTAAAATGGTGTAATTTGGGGGATATTTATACTATCCTGGCATTCTAGCACCTGAAGAAACATGACAGGCGCTCAGAAAGTCAGAGCTGCTTCAAAATGCCGAAATTCACTTTTTTGCACCATAGTTTGTAAACGCTATAACTTTTACCCAAACCAATAAATATACACTTATTGGATTTTTTTATCAAAGACATGTAGAACAATAAATTTAGAGAAAAATTTATATAGAAATGTAGTTTTTTTGAAAAATTTTACAACAGAAAGTGAAAATGTCATTTTTTTGCAAAATTTCGGTAATTTTTGATTAATAGCAAAAAAAGTAAAAATGTCAGCAGCAATGAAATACCACCAAATGAAAGCTCTATTAGTGAGAAGAAAAGGAGGTAAAATTCATTTGGGTGGTAAGTTGCATGAAGGAGCAATAAACGGTGAAAGTAGTGTAGTGCGGAATTGTAAAAAGTGGCCTGGTCATTAAGGGTGTTTAAGCTAGGGGGGCTGAAGCGGTTAAAGAGGACCTTTCACTAAGATTTAGGGAGTGAAATACTTACACTACCTTCCTGGGCGGCCCCCACTGACGTCCAGGCAACATTTTTTTTTTTCAAAATAAACCCCCATTCGTGCGCTCCGGTCCCCGTTAGTTTTCACATGCGGGGATTTCTTGTATGAGGCGGGGACTTGTCTTTTGCCTGGGGAGTAGTTTTTCTTTCTCTGGCTGTGAGCCGAGCGCTATGATTGGGAGAGGAAAACCACTCCCCAGGCAAAAGACAAGTCCCCGCCTAGTACAAGGAGTCACCGCATGTGAAAACGAACGGGGGGTTATTTTGAAGAAAAAAAAAAGTTGCCTGGACGTCAGCGGGGGCCGCCCAGGAAGGTAATGTAAGTATTTCGCTACCTAAATCTTAGTGAAAGGTCCTCTTTAAGGCCTGATTGGACAGTGACGCTCAAACACTGTGAATAAATTGGAAGCTTCCATGCCTTTTCTTTGTTCATGGCGAACATACTAAATACATTTATAAAGGTAAAAAAGGTGTCTGCTTATTCATAAATTTCCAGGAGGAATACTAGAGAAATGGCACAACACATCATAATATGGAAATAATTCTCCAGAAATATATTTTAAATGCCAATAAGGGGGAAAAGTAATTCTACATGCAGCTATTCAAATGAATGGCTGTCAGTATTATTCCATGAAGGTCTTGAGTCCGTTGGAGAGAAAGCTGCTTATTATTACAGTTCCAGTTTGGCTCATAGTGTGAGGCGGGGACAGCTTTGGTATTGTTTGTTGCTTTTTCCCAATTTATTTTTTTGTCTACCACCTCCCTTTTTCTCTCTCTGTTGGGGCATAGCCACATAGACGAGCTACTGGGATGCGGTGAAAACCGTCCCATCATAGTTTATTTGCAAATCAACACCGTTTCAAATTTAGTGGCAAGTAAACTGTGTGGCTACTATGCTGCCATTAAGTATCATATAAAATTGGTGGTGCGACTGTATGACTTTCCAGTACGTAGAAATAGTCTATTCCATTTTGCTACTAGTTTCACAAAATATAAATATATGTATAGGACACACTGTTACAGGCTCAGCCCATTGCCAACTGTAGAAGGTATGCAAATCAATTAAAGGTTATGCAAAACTTTCCCTCAATGAAAAGAACTTTGGCTCTCCTTTTGTACTTTTTATTTTTGTGCCTCCCATTTGTATAAATCTTTAATATGGTCACAAGGTGACAAACACTCTTCTAGAGTATGAAAAACCTGGGCGCCTGCGAGAAATGCTGAATGTGTCTGTGTTCTATTGTGTAATTCCGTGTCTCGCTGTTTGCATAGTATTTGCATGCTGACGTTCTGCCCATGGTTTAACTCTGTATTGCTTTTGTGTGATACTCTTATCTGTAAAATCAAGGTGTTTGGACTGGATCTTGTATGTACGTGAAATGTAGGCGAGGTACTTACTTCTCTGGCAGATGTAGGAAAACTGTTACTAGGTTTTTATACACTTTAATAGATTTTAGGTAAATCTGCTTTTGCCATAAATTTTTACAATTTGCCCCATATTTTAAATCTTCTGGCCGCCCGTTGTTGTAGGTTGCAATCCAACTATATGTGTAAACCACATATAAAAATGTCCTTTGCTAGTTGTACCAGCTTTGTACAAAAAAGGCAATTAAATTTTTTATTTTTTTTGCAGTTGACATTTGCCTATTTTTGACACATCCTGCGGTATATAGTGAGCATGCTCCATAACAGAGCACCTTGTGAGCACTGCTTCCTTTTCAAAAAGACCTACATATCTTTTTTTGTAGATGTGACGTAGTGGAATTACAATGGCTCACAGGTCATTTTGAAGAAGCAGCGTTCTCATGAGTGCTGCTACCCAGTGGCGTAGCTAATGGCTCATGCGCCCTGGTGCAAGAGTTCATCTTGGTCCCCCTTCCCTCAGTGCTTTGTTTTGTCTTCTTATGCAGCACAAGGTTCTTTGGGCCCCCTCAGGCTCCTGGGCCCGGTAGCGACTGCTACCTCTGCACCCCCTATAGCTACGCCCATGCTGCTACCCTTTCAAACTGCTGGACATTGGGGGTTTTGGGAGTTGGAACCCTGCCAAGCTGATGTTGATGACCTATCCTAACAATAAGCCACTGCACAAAGGTTTTAAGACCTAATGTTGAAGTGTCTGTCCTTCCATTTGCCGTCCAGCTGGTAAGTAGTATCTAGTCACCACTGCAGCCCCAGAGAAGGCGCGATGCAGACCAGAAGATACAAACTAATGTAGGGGAACAAAAACCTGGCCCTAGCTGATGAGATGCTAAATGTCTTCTTTTATTTTATAGTCTACAACAGAAGATGCGTTACGACTCATCCCAAGCATTATTCAACTGCAATTAGAAAAGGCTCGGGACGGGCGACTTCTGATGTACCCTATGAAATAAAACTATAGCATCTGTCACTCTACATCACTACTCCTATTTGCTTGAACTGTCCCCCTACTTCTTATCAGACTCGCTCTTCGACCAGCTACAAATCTGACTTTCCACTCCTCCACTCTACTGAAACAGCTCAAACCGGCCACTAATCTGCTGCCAAATGACTTCACGCTGTGCTTCTCCATCTGGGCCTGATCTCTGCCTTCAAGACATTTGATTGCTCCTTCATTATATAGACACTCTAATTTCTTATTGATGATACAGACCTGGCGTCTTCCACTTCCACACTACCTCATCTTCTTGTTCTTTCTGTTGGTGTCCCTGAAGGCTGTTACCCATCTATACATTTAGCCTGGGACATCCCATGAATTCAGTACCACTTGTCTTTTATAATGATGACACTGTCTCTCTGACCCAAAAGTTGCCCGTTTTCTATCCGGAGTGTCTATCGGCGATTTCCTTTGCCCACTTTTTAAAAGACAACATGAAGAAACTGCTTTCTCCCATTTCACTCCTCCCACCCTCTCCCGACCAGTTATTAGGTTAACACTTTCCCTAGTCTTACTAGTCTGCTGCCTCAGGATAACCTTTGATCCTGCATTGTCTTTTACACCACACATAAAAGTCCTTACCACCTCCCGCTGCCTCTATCTGAAAAATATATTTAGATTCCCCTCACCCCCTTTCCTCATCCTCAAGTGCATCCCTCATTGCCTCCTGTCTTGACTACTGCAACATCTTTCTTTATTACCTCCCATATAACTCTCTTGCACCCCTTCAATCCACCATTCATTCTGCTGCCCTGTTTACCTCTCTTTTTGTTCCATCTCTGCTTCTCCCTTCTGCCAGTCTCTTCACTGGCTAACCATTGCCCAGCAAATAATTTTAAAATATTAACAATGCCATCCACAACATGTCCCCTCCATACATGTCTGAACTTCTCTCCCGATACATCCCCACACATGATCTCCGGTTCTCAAAATACTTTTCCTTCTTTGCACTCCTTAAACCCAGCTACCACTACACCGCCATTTGATTGGATTTTACCCTCACCACATGGGTCCTTGCTCCTTCCCTTGGAGGCTCTAATTTCTTGTGGGCAACATCCCCTCTCTCTCTATATATACTCGTTTGTCATTCGTTGACCTCAGACTGAGCTGTCAGATAGCTCGTCTGATGAGCTTCACAATGAACATGACGAGAAGCCTGCAATAGATAAGAATATATGCAGCCTGCAGAAGACAAAAAGTTGAAAATTTTTAATAAGACCCAGTTGAAAAATAGCTTAAAAAAAATGAATATAGCTGTAACCAGTGGAACAAACAGAACATTTACCTGGTGCTCTACTTTTCAGATGCAGATCTGCCAGTTCCTGGCAAACTCTTCTGCCATTCAGGATGACCACACCGCTTCTCAGATTACCTGGGGATGCATACTGGGCATCTCATGCTTTGCCCAGGTTTTAAAGGACTGCTCATGGTCAATCCAAGGATAAAACTGGACAAGCAGGAAGTGTCTTGGACTATCAAATTCTTAGAGTGCATCGGGTAGCTCACAAGCTGTGCGGCCATCTTGGATGCCAGAATAGGAACCTAGCAGTTGGCAGATCTGGAGCTAAAAAGGAGGTCAGCAAGTGTCTGTTAATTGTCCAGTTTAGGTGAATTCTTCTCGAACTGGAGGGTCGTTTTAACGATCTCATTTTATGAGATTTTAGCCTACAATTGAAAAATTATTAAAACAAAAACTATTTCGCCATTAGTGTAAAAGTGAAGCGTTTATGACCAATTATTTCATATAGTGCCTGGAAATTGTCTGTTTCTAGAAGTTTAAACAACCTCTGTGGTCATTCCAAGTGCAGCTGTGTTTAGGTCACAGAGATGGGGGGAACTCAACGGTTCTCTAAGGTAGCAACCAAAAATTAAATGAACTTTATTTACAGTGTTTTAAAAAAAATAGTAAAAAAATGAAAATATTAATTCTACATCTATGAAGTGTAAAAGAAATATGGAGTTACCTCTTGGTGCAGTAATCTAGTTTAAAGGGTATTCCAGTTATGTGAAGTTATCCCTTATCCACAGGATAGGGGTTACCTATCAGATTATTGGGGGTCCTGCCTCTAGCACCACCACTGATCATGAGAATGGGGACCCCACCTACCGTGGTTTCCCCCACCTCTACCCTGAAATGAATGGAGAGGCCATTTAGACATGCCCACTGTTGCTCAATTAATTTCTGTGGGAGATAGATGAGCCCTGTACTCGCCGGTCCCTCAAACTTCCTTCAAAATGAATGAAGAGCAGCGCACATGACCGACGGACCTCTCCATTCATTTCGTTAGGCTCCTTGGATCACCAGGTCCCTGTTCTCGTGATCAGTGGGGGACCTAGCGTTAATAGGTATCTCCTATCCTGTGAATAGCGGATAACTTCACATAACCAGAATACCCCTTAATCACCAGCATAATTCCCATAACGGTCTATAATTTAGTAAGAATTGGACTGATTTTTGTGCTACTTTATAAATGTTCCAGACATCGTGTCCTCAGGTAACTCCTCTGGTATTCATATACTTAAGATTGCGGGAAACGGTACATTTTTCATTTCTGTCCAGTAAAAAGAACACTTCCCTGCTCATGTTTCAAGCTGGATTACATAACTTAACTCTTTTTGTGCTTGTTTATGTACGTGTGTACCATATATTTGCAAGTCATCTTTACATATCGTATGTAAGGTAATTAAAGCTAAGTAATAGCCCATGATGCTTATTACTTTCATATTAGTTACAGTACTTTGTAATATAGCTGGCATGAGGATTTCTCAATGGTTGCGGCACTCCTGATCATATAGTTAAAAAGCCCTGCCTTATGGTATTTAACTTCACCGACATCTTAGAGGATATTGTAGCTTGCTCGGCTGTTTCTCTACTCCCCATTCACACTTAAAGGGTAACCCGTATAGTTTCTGGAGGAGCTGTATGTGTGAATGCAAACATCTGCCATATCTTTCCTGGACTTTACCAAGCTTTTTTCTCTTTAGTGCCCTAGTACTAAATCTGGGTTTTGTCCCAGTGAGTGCATGTGTAAAATGTGTAGAATGACAGTGGACATCTTGAAGTATCTGCCCCGTGTCTAGGCTCCCAGAACATTTTCTCTGCGTTGAAAACACACCTGAAATGGAACATCTCCAGGCTGATGGCTACATGTGTGAAGGGCAAAGTCTGGTAAATCTCTGGACCTGATGCCAAACCCAAATTCGGATTGCTATTTTAAAATGTTTCTAAAGACGAAGATGTGCTTGCCAAATTATTCACTGAAGCTTGATTGACTTAACACTATTGATGACCTATCCAAAGGCTAGATCGATGCCTGTTCCAGATAATTTGCCTGAAAATCAGGCAGTATAATAGGGCCTTAAAGGGGTTATCCCATGATTTAGTATAAAAAAAATTATAATAATTTTGACATCGTATAGTAGATGACAACTGCAAAAAACTTTCACTAATTCAATTGTGAAAGTAGTATAGATTCATTACACACAAAGTGATCTATTTCAGGGCTACAAGGCACCACTGGTCGCAGCCAGGATCACTGAGTAGCGGTGATTCCATAGAAATTAATTCGATCGCCGCGACAGTTGCAAAAAGTCCAACATGGCTGGCTTTCTTGCAACTGCTGCAGAGATCCCATTTATTTCTATAGAAATACTGCTACTCGGCAATCCTGACCGCGACAGGTGTAGCGTGACCAGTGTAGCCCTTGCCTAATGGTGTCACACTCTAATCAACACAACACTCCTGCAAAGGATTCCTAACCCTTTAAAATGGTCCCTCAGTCTGGTTCTGTAGTCTACACAATCATGGGGAGGACTGCTGACTTGACAGTTGTCCAGTAGACAGTCATTGACACCCTCAAGGAGGGGAAGCCACAAAAGGTCATTGCTAAAGAAGCTGGCTGTTCACCGAACTCATAGGGGTTGTGTCACTTCAGCAAATAGCATGTTTTATGTAAAGAAAGTTAATACAAGCAGCTTTCTAATGTGTTGTTGTCCATTTTGCTTCCTTTGCTAGCTGGATTCATTTATACACTGCTTCATTATACACTTCTCGTTTCTATGATGACTACCACCCTGCAATCCATGCTTGCACATTTCAGGTTAAGCCTGGCTTCACACGTCCATTTAACACGTGAACTCTCCGTGTTAACCTCGTCTGGATTCCTGCTTAGAGCAGGGGCGCACGGCGTCATTGGTTGCTATGACGCCGTGCGCTCCCTGCCGCTGCTGCAGTATTAATGTACAGCATCAGCGGCAGGAAGCGCACGGCGTCCTAGCAACCATGACACCGTGCGCTTCTGCTCTAAGCAGGAATCCAGCCCAGGTTACCACGGACGTGTGAAGCCAGCCTAAAGCACTGTTCTATGCTCACTCCTGTGGTCTCGGCCACCAGAAAGGCCTGCACTTTTTACTAGTGTGTGCAAGCACGGCCACCGCTGGTGGATTGCAGGGTGGTCATAACCATGGAAACGAGAGACGTATAATGCAATGTAAAAATGAATCCAGCAAAGTAAGCAAAACAGACAATAACAATACATGAGAAAGTGTCTTGTATCAAGTTTCTCTACATGATACATACCACTTGCTGAAGTGAGACCACCCCTTTAATGAAAAGTTGCATGGAAGAAAAAAAGTGTGGTAGACAAGCATTCATAAGGATTGGACTATGGCTGGAGTCAGTGCTTCAAGAGCCACCACATATCCTATCCAGGACATGGGCTACAACTGACGCATTCCCTGTGTCAAGCCACTCATGACCCAGAGACAACATCAGAAGCATCTTACCTGGGCTACAGAGTAAAAAGGACTGAGCTGTTGCTCATTGGTCCAAAGTCCTACTTTCAGATTAAAGTAAATTTGTATTTTTATTTGAAAATCGGGGTCCCAGAGTCTGGAGGAGTGGAGAGGCACACAATCCAAGTTGCTTGAGGTTCAGAGCGAAGTTTTCAGTCTGTGATGGCTTGGAGAGCCATGTCATCTGCTGATGTTGGTCCATTGTATTATATGAAGTCCAAAGTCAGTGCAGCCATCTACCAGGACATTCCATGCTTCTCTCTGCTGACAAGCTTTATGGAGATGCTCATTTTTTTCCAGCAGGACTCAGCACCTGCTCACACTGCCAAAAGTACCAAAACCTGGTATAATAGCCTTGATATCACCTTGATATCACTATGCTTGATTGACCAACAAACTCTCCTGACCTAAACCCTGTAGAGAATCTGTGGGGTATTGTGAAGAGGAAGATGAGACATCAGACCCAACAATGCAGACGAGCTGATGGACGCTATCCAAGCAACCTGGGCTTCCATAACACCTCAGCAGTGCCACAGTCTGATTGCCTCCATGCCAAGTATGGAGTGCATATACAGTACATACTTTTCAGTAGGCCAAAACTTCTGTATCAAAAATAATTTTTTCAATTGGTTTTGTATAATCTAATTTTCTGAGATACTGACTTTTGGGTTTTCATTAGCTGTAAGCCATAATCGTCTACATTAAAAGAAATGTACACTTGAAATCATTCTGCGTGGAATGAATTTATATAATGAGTTTCACTTTCTGAATTTAATTACTGAAATAAATTAACTTTTTGATATTCTAATTTATTGAGATGTACTAGTAATATGTCCCCGAAGAGGTCTTTAAGAGACCAGGCAGAGCTGATCAGGGTCTGCTATGACCCAGCTGCTCCGCTCTGCTCCAGACAACCAGTTATGAAGTGATCCCTTCCTGTATTCACGGCATATCAAGTCATCCCTATGTAGAAATGAAAGGAGAATTCAGAAGCTGTAATAAAGCACTACCGTCCTCATCTCAGGGTCTCTGGTTGTCAGTCCCCAGGAACCCTGAGGTCCCCAAACTGTCAGCTAGATTGCAGGAGCAGCAGCTTTCATGCTGCGCCGTACGGCTCTTGGGTCAAACACCTGCTCCTGTCGAGCAAGACGAGATCCGCAAATCTCCGCTGTGTGGCCCGCAGCTTGTGCTGCCCTCATTTAAAGGGTTTTTTCCAGCATTTAATGAGATTGGAATAACCTTTACAAGTGGTGTCTGGAGTAGGCTATAGTGCATTTTTTTTTTTTTTTTTTTTTTGGGTAACTGCCTCTCTGTACTTTGCTGTTTGGGTAGCCTCTGTTCACTTCTGTGTGGGAGTTACGAAGCATTATAGCATATCCCACTCAGCTGATTCTGGAGCTCCATGTGACTCTGGCCGCTGCTTACAAGGGTTATTCCGATCTCTGCAATGAAGGGATCAGATGGGGATTTACCTTTTTTCCAAGACAGTCTACATAGCGTTTATGTGTAATGTGTATGCTCTTTATTGAAATAAAAAATGAAATACTATTGACTTCTGCTTCTACTAAAAATTTTACTGTTAAAATTACAGTAATTACTATAATTTCACAATCTTTTTTTCATAAAAGAACTTGCTGCACATAGTGTTTGAAATATTTAAAGGCTTATTCTAGACAAAACAATATAAAAGCACAATTAAGCAGAACTCTCAAGCATTATTTAACCTCCTCATTCTTCCTAGTTTCTGTGAGCTACTCTAAGGCCTCATGCACACGACCGTATGTATTTTGCGGTCTGCTATAAACGGATCCGCAAAAAATACAGGACGTCCGTGTGCATTCTGTATTGCGGAACAGAACAGCTAACAGTACTATCCACAATAATAGGACATGTTCTATTTTTTGGTGGAATGGAAATGGAATGTACCTTTTTATTTTTTTAAATGAATGGTCCGCAAAAAAACTGAACGGACGCTGAAAGAAAATGCGTTTGTGTGCAAGCCTGGCCCACTAAATACGTACGTGCCGTGCAAGCCTGGCCCACTAAATACTTGCGTGACGTGCAAGCCTAGCCCACTATAGGTGCATTTAGATGGGTAGATTGTCGGGAATGAACGTTCCTGCGAACACTCGTTCCGACAATCTGCCCCTCTCAATGGGCAGCTGATCACCCGAAACACTCATCGGGTGAAATGATTGTTGGTGCATGCACATAAATGATCGTTTCTGGGCAGCAGATCGTACGGTCTTAGCAGTGATCTTCTGCCCAGAAGCAATGCAGATGTATGAGGACAGACTAACATAAAAGTGATCTCATACTTCTAGTTTTAAAGTGTTTTTCCTCTTTAACAATCACCTACCGAAGTTAGGGTACTTTCACACTAGCGTTAGTGTGATCCGGCATGCAAATGCATTGTAAGAACGGATCCGTCCCTCCGCTTGTCATGCATGTGCAGACCGGAAGGACGGATCCGTCCTTCAGTTGTTTCTCAATGCCGGATCCGGCACTAATACAAGTCAATGTAAATTAATGCCGGATCCGGCATTCCGACGACTAATCAGGCATTTTGGACGGACATAATACCGCAGCATGCTGCGGTATTATGTCTGGCCAAAACGCCTGACAGTGACTGAACGGAAGGCATACTGATGCAAACTGAACGGATTTCTATCCATTCAGAATGCATGGGGATATGCCTGATCAGTTCTTTTCCGGCATAGAGCCCTTTTGACGGAACTCTATGCCGGAAAAGAATAACGCAAGTGTGAAAGTACCCTTATTCAGCTAAGTCTCACGTGACTTTGCAAATAACTAAACTTCGGCTCATCCGAGCATGTACATTTTAGCACTGTACAGAGACGGATCTCTGTACAGTATAATTCCGAAGTTTTGGGTGAAGCGACTTCAGATGTAGCATCTGAAGCTCTCTTCGCTCATCACTAGGAGTAAGGTCAAGCAAAGGCACACAGCATAATAAATCAGTATAATGCCATGCTCTCCTGCAAGGCAAACAGTGTCCAGAACGGAGGATCATGCTCACACATGGAACGTGATTTCCTGACTGTTCAAGCTCGTGTGAAACAGCCCTTAATCGTATCACTAGAGGTTGAGTAATCGCATGCATGAGTCACCAGCTATCTGACAATTTTTGGTGGATTATTCCAAATATGAATTTGGACGTTGAGTTTTCAAATATTGTGTTTGTCCTGTACAAAGGGCTGGACCTTATTCACCCCATGTGGTTTAGATAGATGAATAGCTCATGGTTGGAGATCTCATCATCTCATTAGCAGGATTCTTCACCTGTGACAGACTGTCCCTAAAGATGAGGGGACACCCCTGAAGCTTGATTGACAAGGGCCAGCATCTCGGCCAGCCCTGACAGCCTTGCACTTGCCCTGCTGCTCCCAGTTGCGGTGCAAGTTCAGATGCTCTGTGTAACAGCAGCTGCTGTCCGCTGATGTTCCCCTGCTTACCGTTGTGGTCCCGGGCTCCGTGTTCAGCGGTGATCTGCTGCCGGTGTTCCCATTCACCACTGTAGTCCTGTGCTCTGTCTTGCAGGCATTGTTTCTTCTGGAATCTGCCCCACGGCTTACTCACAACCCTGGCCACAGCATGCTTGCTGCTTGTTCCCTGTAGCACTTCCTTAAGTGCTGGCGCGCATCACTTCCTGTGTTTTATGGGATGGCTCATGTGACCTTGCTGACCGATTCTAGCCCTCCTGCACCTATATGTGGCTCCTGAGCGTCAAGGTCGTTGTGTCCAGCAAAGGTTGCTGATATCTCTGCTTGCGTTCCTGGACTCTGCTACCTGCTTAACCCCTGCCTGCTTGCCTTGACTCTCCTGTTGCCGACCTGGATTGCCTAAACTGTACCTGTGCTGCCTGCCCTGACCTATTTCTTGTTTGCCTTTGCCTCTGCCTCTTTCTTTGGTCCTGCACTACTGTTGCTCCTGGTTTCGACTCGGCTTGCTGACTACATTTGTGTCTCCGATACCTTGCTCTGGTACCTCCTTGTCCCTCTGCCTCGTGTGCCAATCCTTCTTAAGCCACCTGGTGTTCCCCTTGGGAAAGTCTATCCCCACCATCAGGGGTACTGTGAACAACGAGGGGTTCACTTAGACAATGCCTTCAGAGGAGTTAGGACACGTGACACAGTGGATTCACACCTGCTGGTTTGTGGCGCACGGCTTGCTCCATTGGAGTAGCAACTGTTTGTGCGCTGCTATCCAGAAGTGTAGTGGCGCTTGTGCAGTCGCTGCTCAAGTTGTGGAGGCAGAGGCTCTGCGATTGCGCTGCTACTTGGAGCAGCAGGGCAAGTGCGCTATCTTAAGGTTGGCCGAGATGTCCTGCCCTGTCAATCAAGCCGTTGTGGGGGAGGGGGTCCTAAGCTTTAGGGACACCCCATCACAGGTGCAGAATCCTGCTTGGTTCTTAAGAATTCATTCACTTATCTTTAGGCCCCATTCACACGTCCGCAAATGGGGTCCGCATCTGTTCCGCAATTCTGCGGAACGGGTGCGGACCCATTCATTCTCAAAGGGGCCGGATGTGAAGCGGAGAGCACACTATGTGCTCGCTGCTTCCGCATTTGCGGAGCGCGGCCCTGAACTTCCGGGTTTCGGCCCCGAACTTCCGGCCCGCGGCTCTGCAAAAGATAGAATATGTCCTATTCTTGTCCGCAGCTTGCGGACAAGAATAGGCATTTCTATGGAGGGTGCCGGCCGGGTGTGTTGCGGATCCGCAACGCACCACGGACGTGTGAATGGGGCCTTACTCGTATCACTTTAACACCCATGTCATAGTAGTTCTCAAAGCACATTTTGATTCTGTTGGTCGCCTGAACTACTTTAATTACCATCCTGGAAATTAGATTACCACACCTCTGTGCAGGAATATGCAATGGGGTCTGGATTTATACAAATAAAGTATGATTTATGTGCGATACAATATGATTCATAACATGATTTATACACATTAGATGTAACTCCAACATGATATAGGACGATTCAGAACATGCCTGTTACAGGATCTTGCGTCTCTCAAATAGAGGTTCGTTCACCTATTAGGGAGAAGAAATCTTTTAACTTTTCAAACTTTATAAACCGACACAATATGCGTTAAAAGCTTCTCGGTTACATTACAGCTTGTACACAGGCACTGGCACACATGTATAAGATAAAGTGGCAAAAAAAAAAGTGGCGGCATGTGGAGCAGTATTTACCTCCGTACTGGTTCTCTGTACTGGGCTTTGTTTACTTGGTGCAAAAAAAACTTTTTTTTAAATCCAGCTCTTTACAGCAAAGTTTCGTTCTTTATTGATGCGATAAAAATTCCAAGTACGGGTACGGACAGTAAATCCCTTCTTCGCGTTTCGGGCTATAGCATAGCAGCCCTTACTCATTGTCATGAGTAAGGGCTGCTATGCTATAGCCAGGGCTGCCATCAGAAATTTTGGGGCCCCTTACACAGCTCAAGGCCTGGGCCCCCGCCCCCTCCCTGACACTGCCCCAGTGGCGGATCCAGAGCCTGGTGTTTGGAGGGGCACTTCCCCCAGAAATAGGAGATCATGCGGCCCCTGTGTCCCCGTCCACCCTCAAGCCACACCCACACACAGCGCCACCCATATATCGTGCCCATACCTCTTTCATCCAGGGACGTCTCCTTTGATGTAGATGTTCTCTGTCTTCATCTTCTACCTTCAGACCAGAACGCAATGGTGACTTCTTTCAGCCATCTCTCATCTCTGCAGAGTTTGACCAACAGATATGTTAGTTTCCTACTCCCATCAGCCCCCCACTCAGCCCCTGTGAGACCTCAGATCAGCCCAAAGACCCCCAGCAGATCCCCAGTCAGCCTCCATCAGACCTCAGATCAGTCCAAAGACTCCCCCCCCCCATCAGACGTCCAGTCAGCCCCCATAAGACCTCAGATCTACCCAAGGACCCCATCAGCCCCCCAATCAGGCCCCAATGACCTCAGATCAGCCCAAAGTCCCCATACCCAGTCAGCCCACCCCCATCAGATTAGCTGGGCAGGCAGGGGAGGGCCCAGCCAGGCCAGCCCCAACATACTTATCACAGATCGCCGCCTCCTCCGCGCTCCTTCCTCTTCCAGGGATGTAAGGGGCGGGCCGCGGAATTAAGAGGGGGAATAGCACTGGGCCCCAGGGTCGGCGGCCACAAAAAAAGGCTCTGTACCGGCTGGGCCCCCCCCCCCCCGGGTCCTTGCCCCTTACTGGGGTATGGGCTGTACCCCCCTGATGGTGGCCCTGGCTATAGCCCGAAACGCGTAGAAGGGATTTACTGTCTGTACCTGTACTTGGAATTTTTATCGCATCAATAAAGAATGAAACTTTGCTGTAAAGAGCTGGATTTTTAAAAAGGTTTTTTGCACTTCGTGGGTCCAGGACCCTTATCCGTGCTCACAGCACAGAAGACCAGATGAGAGCTGCTGTTTTTCTATTGCTGACTTGTTTACTTGGCTGCCGTTGAAACATCACTGACAACACGTCACACCTGCAGCTGATCGCTGGCTTAAAGGGGTTATCCAACCCCTGAAATGCCGCAGCATATGCCCGGGCCCCTTACACAGAATATACTTGCCTTGCTCCCCAGCACTTGCGTTGCTCCTGGTCCCCGCATGGCCGCCACTACTTCGGGGGAGCCAATGACAGTCGGCGACTCCAGGGAGCATCGTTACAGTCGCCGCATGCCATACTTGCCTGACATTCTTAGTCACTGCTCAAGTTACTCTATTTACTCAGCTGTATTGGTGACATCACATTAACAACACATGACCACTGCAGCTAATCGCTGGCCTCGTTGGGTGCACCACTAGGGGCAATGATTGGCTGCAGCGGTCACATGATCTTATATTACAGTTGCAACAGGGTAAATTGAGCCTGGCTGGGGGAACTGCAGTCATTTTACATGATCCGCCAGGTAAATATCAGGTCTTCACTGCAGGTGGATCCTGATAGATTTCCTGTTTCTTTTGGACACTGGGCAAGCCCTTTAAAGTGTAATCATGGTAAAATTTAAATGACAGATACGTTTCCATTTAATCCATAAAAATTACCACGTTAAGTTTTTGGTGGGGATTCTTTCTAATATCCAGTGTAGAAGAATAATAGCTGCTGCAGCGGAGATGATGGGTAAAGGAAACTATGGCTCACAGTCACACATTTGACAAGCGGTGAAAGCATCAGAGTCCTTCAGAAATGTGATAAAGAACAGTTTTTACAGTTTTCTTGCTCAAGCTCTAATATGTTGGATACAGTATGTAAAGTTGTCCATGCCATGTTTTACCAGCTGAATATCAATATAAATGTATTCTGTGCGGTGTATTATCTGTGAACTGTTGTATAACTTATTAGACGGCAATAAACTCCCTAGATTTTCGAAGGCTATAGTAGCAGTTGTCTGAAATATGCGGGCAACCTTGTAAAAGTCAATAAAATGCTGGAAGGCCCAATTTAATAAGTGTTTGGACATATCTGGCTCAGGTGGATTTTGCGTATCTTAAAGCTGGAAGATAGAGTTTAAATCCAGCGTCTCGAGGGATATCAGCACCTGAAGTGATGGGCTACCTCTAGACCTCACAAATCAATGCCTTGCTTCTGGGTACTACAAAGTAGAACTGTAATATACATAGTGAAAATGAGCACATAAGCAACAATCGCCACTAGTTCTTAAATCTGTAAAAATGAATACAAAGCATGCATTGAGTTATTATTTGGTCAATATATCTTTGAATACATGAACATGTTAGGACCCCACTGAAGTATAAAGCGCTTGTTACATCTGAGCTATATGGAGGGATTGTGTGCTTATCCTGCTGATTGTCTGATGGTCATGTAGCACTCTTGAGATTGTTTTTTTTTTTTTTTCTGGAGCATGAGTAAATTAGGAGGATTTAGTCTCAAATTTGCTAAATAGCTTGATTGGAATCAGGAATCGGTAAGATCAGACGCTCAAGGTCGTCCTTGCACGTAACTGTCTTCATATAGAAAATTGCAGCAATTAGAAAATATACAGTGTATTTGGAAAGTCTTCAGACCCTTTCACTTTTTTAAATCTTATGTTGTGTGGCCTTGTGCCAGTAAAGAAAAGTTTACATTTCTCCTCATCATTCTGCACTCAGTACCTCATAATGAAAATGAGAAAACACAATGTTTGAAATCTTTGCTAATTTATTGAAGAAAACACACAAAAAAAAGTATTCAGACCCTTTACTTAGGTCTTAGTTATAGCACCTTTGGCAGCGATTACAGCCACAAGGTCTGCACACCAGGATTTGGAAATTTTCTGCCATTCTTTTCTGCTGATCCTCTCAATCGCTGTCGGGTTGGATAGGGACTTCTCTCTAGAGATATTTGATTGGGTTCAGGTCAGGGCTCTGGCTGGCTCACTCAAGGACATGGAGTTGTCCCTAAGCCACTCCTGGGTTGTCTTGGCTGTTTGCCCTGGGTCATTGTCTTTTTAAAAGGCAAACCTTTGGCCCTGTCCAGAGCACTCTGGAGCAAGTTTTCATTAAGAAAATCTCCATACTTTGCTCCGTTGCGCGTTCCCTAAATTCTGACCAGTCTCCCTGTCCCAGCCTCTGAAAAACACCCTCACAACATGATGCTGACCCCACCATGCTTCACTGTAGGGATAGTATTGGACAGTGCCTAGTTTCCTTAAAACATAACACCTTAGAATTGAGGCCAAAAAGTTCAGTCTTGGTTTAATCAGACCAGAAAATCTTGTTTCTCAGTCTGACAGTGCATTATGTGCTTTTTGCAAACTTTCATGTGTCTTTTTTACTGAGGAGAGGTTTCTTTCCATTCTGACTTGGGGCCCAATTTGGCTTCTGGCTTGCTGATGTGGTGATTTACTTTACGGAAGTTTTTTAAATCTGCACAACGGATCTTTGGATCTCATCCAGAGTGACCATTGGGCTCTTACCAACGCCCTTTTCCCCAATTATTTAGTTATGTGGGGCAGCCAGCGCTATAAAGAATCCTTTATTTTTCCTCGTTTTTTCCAGCCTTACTAGATGGGACAAAAGGTACTGTTATAATTGTGTGTGTGCAAGAACCTGAAAATTGGGCGACACACTCCCTTTAATCTCTTTATCTTTGAGAGTCCAGTGTCAGTTTTTGCTGGTGACCTAAAACGGTATAGGATACTTAATGGGGTATTCCAATGTTTTTTTTCCTTTCCTGTTTCTTGCCCTCTTGATGTGAATAACAACTTTTGCATTAATAATTATAAAATTTCGTCCACGGGGCCAGCATCAAATGATGCCCCAGTCACTACCTGGATCGTTCACGTGATCCTAGCTCAGTTATAACCTACAATGAACCTGTCATCGCAGACAATATATTCCTACCCCCTGCGCGCCTTCACACAGCGCGGGTATGAGAATGAATCACTTGCTAGCAGTGTGAGAGCAAAGAATACTATCCCACCCCCTAACCAGGCCGCCTGCAGTCAGGCAGATTCAGGCGCTGGCTGCTGATCTCATGTTATCTCATAGTGTCAAGTTTATTATTGGGCCTGCACCTCCTAATAATTGGTTGCATCTTTTGCCAGTGGGCTTTTTACCAAGACTGACGCATAAAATGCCAGTCTTTAGTACACTAATCTACCCCCTGTTGGGGGTGTTGAGAGCAGTGGTTTAGTGAGGGGGGGACATACTGTGAACAGACTCTGGATGGCCCAGTTGAGAAGATTGTTTTGTCCGCCAAGAAGCATGAGCTGCTTCCACAGTTTCATTGTCCACCATGTGATCAAGGGACCTGGACTGCTACGGACGTGAACTGTATCATCTTTAGCAATGATGGTTGGGATTGAGTATGGAGGTCACATGGTGAGCGTTTCAATCCTGCTGATGTGGTGATCTCTGGAGCCAACGTATATGACAGCTGGTCACCCCTAGTGTTGATATGACGGACACTAACTGTTCAGTGATATGTCCAGGACATCTGGCGGCCTCATGTATTGTTTCCCATGGCAGGGCTTCCAACTGGCATTTTTCAGTGGGATAATGCTGGCTCACAAACACAGCAAGGGTTTCCCGGGAATGTCTCCACCAGATTGCAACCCTTCCTTGGCCTGCCCAGTCACCAGACTTATAGCCAATTGAACATTTAAGGACCCAGCTTGAACACCAGCTTCTCCAAACTACGAATGTGAAGGATCTACAGTTCCAGCAACATCTGTGGGGAGATGTGCTGCAGGATACCATACAGAACCTGTATGCCCAACCATATATCATCTTGCATCCAGGCTAGAGGCAACCCAACAGGGTCCTAGAGCCTCCTTTCCATTGTACTATTTTAGTAGTACCATTGTACTACCAGTATCCTTTCTCTCCAATACTCAGTCTAATCACTAACATTCACACATATAAAGTCTTTCCTTTCCAAGAACTCCTTCTTGGAGCTGTTTTTTGTTTTTTTTGTCAGTAAGAGTAAACAAACCCTAATTCTTCTAGGGAGCATACCTCCATAATACGACATGCAGTGGAATGCTACAGTATATATTTCCACAGATTCATATGGCATATACAGTATAAATATATATAAAAAAAAAATCTTGGATATACGGTCTTATGGGGTTCATATAAATCTGCATCACATAGATCGAATTTGTGATTATGTGGCAGATGGTCTTAGTTTTTTTGTTTTTTTGTGCTTTTAGTTTCTCCCTGTATATTTCCTGTACAGCTATTCTGTTTGGAAAGCATCAAAAAAGTACAAAAAATAATAATGTGGAAGTCGTGCAGGTCGTTTTGGTCATCGGAACTTGGTACAGTTTAAAGCTGGCTATTGGATGGTCTGTTTTTAGAGGAAGCAAAGTCAACCTGACCTCCTATTTTTCACATGATGTTGCAGTAATGATAAAAGCTCCTTCAACTATTTAGTGCTGGAAGATTGAAAACGCGCTGTCATATCTTTTAGAACTTTCTTTTTATTTCCAAAATAACTGCATAACTACTCCAGTCAGTCATAACTTGGTTATTGAAATAATGGGGTGGTTTTACGTTAGTAACATCATGTATGGTTTGTTATCCTTTTTAACTGGATGTTTTGCAGCAAATTCATACTGGGCAGCAGGCCCAGTGCAAGGCTGAAGAAAGAAACTGATATTAAGCCTTGCATGCCGCAGGTGTTCTTTCAACTCACAAATTTATAGAGGCCAGAAGAAAAATCCTATGGGTGCCTCTATATAAAATCGGAGGCGCACATTTGAGCCTGTAGGCTGTTACAGTTCTGTACCTTGCGAGTCTCTTATATGCCCATTTGCAAGAGGCTTTGTGCCCCTACATGGCAGCAAGTAAACCTGACTGATTATATAATGGTTTCACCTTTTAAAGGGATTCTCTGGGATTTTCATATTGATAGCCTATCCTCAGGATAGATCAGGGCCCAGCAACATCTGGCGTGAAACCATAACTCCCAGCATGCTCTATTCGCTTCTATGGGAGTTCCGAGAACAGCCAAGCATGGGTGCATGCTGGATGTTGTAGTTTCACCACAGCTGGAGTGCAGCGGCCTGCTGATCCCTGGGATAGGTCATCAGTATGAAATTGGCGCTGCCGACTACCAGCACCCGCGCCTGCTGTTTGCGGAAGCAGCAGGTGAGCGCCACAGCTTCCTCAAAGCTTACCAAGCACAGTGCCTTCTATTGGATACTATTGGTATTGCATCTCAGCCTCAATGTAATTTCACGGAATCCCATACATACTGTAAAATCCAGTAGGTCTATAGAAAAGTAATCGCTGAAGAATTGGGGAAACCCTACTCTAAAATATACCTTTTATTAACATACATTAAAACCCACTCTCAAGAAGACCAAAGGGGCCCTTGACACCCAGATATTATCATAAATATTTTATCATAAATATCTATTTTTGCGGTCACTCACAGTTTGATGTTTCTATAGAGTTGTGGCTTCGATATAGATTGGCAACTTTCTTAAAACATGAAGCGTTTCACCAGCTCTCCTGGTACGTGAGGATTCTCGGGCTGGGATACTATCCCTTTCATCTCAGAAAGTCAATGGAGGTATGGATGAAGGAGGTTCAGACACAGTGGCCATCAATATCAAAATCCTGGAGAACCCCTTTAATAGAAGGTTTCAGAAAATCTCATGTGTTTTAAACCGTTATTTCATGTTTGTTTTTTTTTTGTGCAAAACAGTTGTCATTTTTTTTCTTCTGGGTTTTGTGTGGTTTAGGGTCCATTCACACATCCACAAGTGTTTTGCGGTCTGCAGAGATTGCCGATCTGCAAAACGCGGACACCGGCCATGTGCGTTCCGCGTTTTGCGGACCGTGCATGGCCGGCCCTGTGATAGAAATGCCTATTCCTGTCAGTGACAAGACTAGAACATGCTCTATCTTTTTTGCGGGGCCGCTGAAAGGAAATAAGGATGTGGACAGCGCACGGTGTGTTGTCCATCTTTTGCAGACTTGTGAATGGACCCTTACTGTAAGGGTGGCTGTAGGCTCTACAGATACTGTTATTGCCTTAAAGGAGTTTTCTGGGATTTACATTTTCATGATCTCAGGATAGGTCATCAATATCTGATCAATGTGGGTCTGAATCCAGGCACCCCTATTTATCAGCTGTTTAATGTGGGTCATGTGGCCGTTGCATCCAATAGGCTGACTGAGGCAGTGACATGTCTCCTGTGTGTCACATGACCCAGTAACTTGTCGCGTGGGGGACATGTCACCGCTGCTGCCAGCCATTGGCTGCAGTGTCCACGTAACACGTGTTAAACAGGATGTTGACATGTGGAGAGCAGCAGCAGTCAGCGGGGAACAGGTAAGTAAGCTTTCCTCCACAGGTCTGACGACTTAGGCTACTTTCACACTGGCGTTAGGTGCTGATCCGTCTGGTATCTGCACAGACGGATCCGCACCTATAATGCAAACATTTGTATCCGTTCAGAACGGATCCGTTTGCATTAGCTTTAAAAAAAATTGTCAAAGTCAAAACGGATCCGTTTTGAATTACATTGAAAGTCAATGGGGAACTGATCCGTTTTCAAATGCACCATATTGTGTAATTGAAAATGGATCCGTCTCCATTGACTTACATTGTAAGTCAAAACGGATCCGTTCGGCTCCGCATCGCCAGACGGACACCAAAACGCTGCAAGCTGCGTTTTGGTGTCCGCCTCCAGAACGGAATGGTGACTGAACGGAGGCAAACTGATGCATTCTGAGCGGATCCTTATCCATTCAGAATGCATTGGGCTAAAACTGATCCGTTTTGGACCGCTTGGGAGAGCCCTGAACGGATCTCCCAAACGGAAAGCCAAAACGCCAGTGTGAAAGTAGCCTTAGCATGGTCTGGCAGAAGTGTCCTCCCAAGGAAATAGTCTGCCCTCCACCCCTGTAGTCTCCAAAATAATAGAGGAACCCCAGGCTTTATTAATAATCTTAAGCGCTTCATTTGTTAAACCTATAGAAGGTCTGTAGAAATCTGGAAGTTTCTTTGTACTTTGTGTATGCAGAGTGGATGGGTTATTTCAGGAGAACATGCTCGCCTGTTTTGCTGCCTTGGAAAGTGTCCAGCTGGTTCTGCTTATATAGATTATTTAGATAAAGATCATTTATTTGATCCTGCAGAGGAGGATTTTAAACTTGTAGAGCTTGCTGCCCTTCTGTCTGCACGAAAGCATGAAAGTGGTTAGAGGAGAAAGTGAATGTTTTACTCGGGAATCTGCAAATGGCTGGATCTTTAATCACTGGTTTTGCATGACATTTGCATGCTGGCTTTATACAATCTTTGTTTGATTGGCAGTAAACTGAAAAATGGCATCATTCCACTGAGGCAGGTCTGTTGCAAACAAATGCGAGAATGGGTTTTTGTAAAATGTTGGCTTTATCACGCCCATTATGAACAATTGGCCTATAGTGCATAGATGGATTTCCTGTAAAAGCATGATTACGTAAAGCAATCACCTCAGGCTACTTTCACACTAGCGTTTTTACTGGATCCGGCAGATTTCAGCAAAAACGCTTCTGTTACTGATAATACAATCCTCTTCATCCGTTATGAACGGATCCGGTTCAATTATCTTTAACATAGCCAAGACGGATCTGTCATGAACTCCAATGGAAGTCACTGGGGGACGGATCCAATTTCTATTGTGGCAGAGAAAACGGATCCGTCCCCGTTGACTTGCATTGAGGGTCATGCTGGATCAGTCTTTCTCCGCATCTCAGGACGGAAAGCAAAGTACATCATGTTGTTCAACGGTTCGCTCTCCGGTATGGGAACGCAGCTAAATGGAACGGAATGAACGGAGGCTTATAGTACAGCGATTGCTTTACATGCTTGTCTACTTTTACAGGAAATGTATCACCTTATTTTATTATGTATTTATTCTCCTTAAAGGGGTTGCCCCATTTCAACAACTTATCACCTGTACACACGATCAGGGCATAAGTTTCTGTTCTGCGGGCATCCAACCACTTGTGTTGCCCTGTTCCATTCCATCTGTGGGGCTGCCGGTGATATCCAAGCGCTTGTAGTTTGCCATCGCAGGAGGCCCCATAGAGTAGAATGGAGCTGCAGACACGCGTGTGAGTGCCACTCCGTTTATATAGATAGGGATCCCGTTCTTGTGATCAGTGCGTGAGCGAGCGATCAGACCCCCCCCAGCGATCCTATGGATAGGGGATAAGTTGTTGTAGTGGGGCAACTGCCTAAGAAGTCACAAGGATGCGGACTTCCATGGGTGAGTGTTGTGGACATCCTCTGTGACATGGCGTAGGTCTGTAAGGGGTTGCTGTCTCCATCTTTTGGTAATGTTTGATCCTGGGTTATTTGCCCCCATCTTTATAAGGGTGGGTTTACATGTAGGTGTTTGCTAGTGTTTTTTCCTCACTTTTGCGTTTTTCAAGATGTCTTTTGCACATACAGTTTCTGGTGTGTTGTGTTTTTAAATTCATTTTTATTTATTTTTTTTGCATAAAAACTCCAGCTCACTGAAGGTCTTTGGGTGCACTGCATATAAGGGGTCGACCGATTATCGGTATGGCCGATATTATCGGCCGATATTGAGGATTTTGCAAATTATCGGTATCTGCATGTAAACTGCCGATACCGCGATATTGCGTCCACTACGCTAGCGCACCTGTCAGAGATGAGTCGCCTGCCTTTGCGCTGCCAGAAGCAAGGAGGATCGCGATTCGCGGGAGTACAGCAGAAGGGGATGTAGGCCTGCCCGGAATGCCCCTGAACGAGACCACGTAGGCTACGCTGTGGACGTTAACTCTGCACTGTCTGCTGGGCTCAGTTCTCCGGCTGGTGGTGGGAAAGTGCGTGCGCACTCACTGCATTGCCTGCAGGCTACAAGAGAGCCCTGCCGTGCCGTCCTCCTCCTACTGCAGGAATTAAAGTGAGCCGACCCCTACTGGCTACCACTGTCACTCGTCTTCACTCACTGCGCAGTCACAATACTACTGCACTGCGATATGGTAATTAATAATTACTCCATATTCAAGACAAGTGTGCACACCCGAGTCCCAACCCGACCTTACTGACTGTCACTGTATTATCGCATACATATACACTACAGCACTGCAGCTTACCTACCTACTAGTCCACATGATCATACAGTAGGTGTACATACAGTCACAGTGTTCTTGCTCATTGCTCCGGCTGGTAGCGAGCACTGACTGCACTGCCTGTGCAGGCCTACAAGAGTGCCTTGCCTTTCTCCTGCAGGGATCGCAATCTGCGTGAGCCGGCCCCTCAAGTGTGCACACACACAGTGACCCGACTTTATCAAGTTTAAAAAAAACCACAAACAAAATATTAGGTCTAAATGAAAAAGATTTACAAAAAAAAAGCTAAACATTAACAATAAACGTGTTCATTTTCAGCAGATTTGTATCGAAATTTTTTTTTTCTCATAAATGAAAATGTTCAGAATATCGGTAGCAAATATCGGCTATCGGCCTGAAAGTTCACATAATATCGGTATCGGCACTAAAAAATCAATATCGGTCGACCCCTACCGCATATGTGTACCATAATTGTAAACTTTAGAAAAGTGGTGAGAAAAGGGACAGTACTTTGTGTGGGGGTCATAGCGCTGCCCATCAAATTTACTATAACTTGCGCCAAAAACTTGTGTATACTTCAATTTCTGGCACATAGCAGGGCAGATATGCGCCCAATTTATTAAGAGGCATCTGCGCAGGAAGATGGGTATTCCAGTCTTAATAAATGCCCCTCACTGTTGGCAAAAAAAGCGGCTGGAAACAGAGGTGTCCAAATAAATGCTTTTGCAAAATACGCCAGACAAAATTTGTGTGAGCTGGAACCATATTAGGATCCTAAACACTGAGGATGATGGTTAAATAGTGTTTTTTTTGTTGTTTTTTTAAATCTAGATGGTGAGGAGTAAAAAAAAATTTTTAAAATTGTCTAACATAAAAACTTGCTTTAAACTGTGTCCTTTTCAGAACTATAGGTAGCCGTTTTAATTTTCAATATTTCAGTATGTACCTTGTTTGCACTGTTCACTTGAAATTGGTGTTCATTGTGTTCCCACTCCACAGCATCTGTTTTCTTTTTCTTGAATATCAAGTTACATTTTTTTTAAAATTTCATTTTTGCTGTTTTCTTTGTAATGGAATGAGCGCTTTTCTGCAGACTTCATAAAGAAACCCAATTTCTTAGCTTCAGTTATTGAACCATATTTATTATAAATTATAAAGCATTGTTGAAAGAATATTATTTCTGTCAAGTAAGCTGTGCTTGTCTACCCCTGCAGAGCGTGCCGAACAGGCAGATTTGTGGCTACTGAATAGTTGTACTGTGAAGAGTCCAGCTGAGGACCACTTCAGAAATTCCATTAAGTGAGTGATTATATTTCTTTTAAGAGCTATGTAAATGTCCTCCCTTTTAAAATTTTATATATATATATATATATATATATATATATATATAGAGATATATGGCATCGCTTGATAGTGATATAGTGGATCCTTTATTCACTCATGTGCATGCGACGTTCGATCTCTTCTCAATGGGATCCTTTGATAAGGATCCCATTGAGAGGATCAAACGTCGCATGCACATGGGTGAATAAAGGATCCACTTTATATCACTATCAGGCGGTGCCGCAGTCTCTTCCTTCGCTTGTATACGGCTTAGTCCAGGCCTTTGACCGCGGGCACGCCGCTCCACCGGATTGAGTGCCGCCATTGGAGACATCTTTCCTCTGCCTATATATATATATTCGATTTTCTGTGCTGCTGTTCGTTTTGTTTTTCTAGTACTGAGTGCCATATAAACTAAATACCTATATGTATTTTGAGTGCTCACTAGATGAGGCCATCATAGCTGAGTAGTAACTATATTTCATTTTCAAAATCTAGTCCAGCTCTGTGCTGCACCTTTGTTTGGATGCTGCTAGAGCTTGGAGTGGGCAGGTTTATGTAAAGAACTACTTTTCCCATGATTCCTCTCCCCGCGTGAACATCACTTTATTTGCAGCTTCTTTCATGACACTCTATTACAAGGTATAAAATAGTTCTGTTACTCACCGTCTTCACACACAATACAGATTTGCTACTGACACTGTTGCCAAGCATGTGAAACGTGGTCCCTCCAGAGACAGAGAGGGAGTCTGAGAGCTAGGTAGCAGTGGAGATAGGTAGACATGTAAGGTTACTTTCACACATGCAGCACTGCAGGCTGGAGGGCTGCAGTTTGAGGATGCCTGGTCTAACCCCTCAGATGAACACCGTAAAAAAAGTCAAAAAAGCAATTTTTTGGTCGCCTTACATGATAAAAGTGTAATACCAAGCAATCAAAAAGTCTTCTGCACCCTAAAATAGTACAATCAAACCGTCATCTCAAAAAAATGAGCCCCTACCTAAGACAGTTGCCCCCCAAAAAAAGAAAATATGGCTTTCAGAATATGCTTTATGTAAAACTGAAACAACAAAAAAAGTTGTCATATTTGGTATTGTCACGTCCATAACCTGGCTCTATAAAAATAGCACATGATCTAACCTGTCAGATGAACATTGTAAAAAAGAAAGTGCCAAAACAACTATTTTTTGTTTCCTTACTTCACAAAAAGTATAATATAGAGCAACCAAAAATCATATGTACCCTAAAATGGTACAAACAAAACATCCACCTTATCCCGTAGTTTCCAAAATTGGGTCACTTTTTTTGAAGTTTCTACTTTGGAGGTGCATCATGGGGGCTTCAAATGTGACATGGCAACTTAAAATTATCCCAGTGAAATCTGCCCCCCAAAAACCACATAGCGCTCCTTTCCTGCTGCGCCCTGCCGTGTGCTCGGACAGCAGTTTACGACCACATATGGGGTGTGTCTGTAAACGACATAATCACATAATCAGGGTAATAAATATTGAGTTTTGGTTGGCTGTTAACCCTTGCTTTGTGATTGGGAAAAAATGTATTAAAATGGAAAATCTGCCAAAAAAATGTAAATTTCATCTATATTTTCCTTTAATTCTTGTGGGACACCAAAAGGGTTAGCAAAGTTTGTAAAATCAGTTTTGACTACCTTGAGGGGTGTAGTTTCTAAAAATGGGCCATTTATGAGTGGTTTCTATCATGTAAGCCTCACAAAGTGACTTCAGACCTGAACTGGTCCTTCAAAATTGGGTCAAGATTTGCTTCTAAACTTCTAAGCCTTCTAACGTCCCAAAAAAAAGAAAATATAATTTACAAAATTATCCAAACATGAAGTAGACATATGGGAAATGTAAAGTAATAACTATTTTAGGAGGTATCTGTTTCAAGAGCAGAGAAATTGAAATTTAGAAAATTGCAAATTTTCTCAGAATGGCTGGGATAAGTAAAGGAATTTTAAAGTTATCACCACATAAAGTGACACATGTCAGATTTGCAAAAAATAGCCTGGTCCTTTATGGTGAAAAATATCAGGGTCCTGAAGGGGTTAAGGTTGCCATACAGATTAGTGTGTTTTTGGCAGAACTCAGAGAACAATAATTTCGTTTGAAGCTCTATATGTAAGGGGAGCTCCCAGCTCTCACTTTCGGATGATGTGAGGGAAGAGAAAGTTTGGTCAAGTTGATTTTTTTTTTTTTTTTGCCTGGTCCTCTTGATCTCCTGGGATATAAGCTACCGCCATAGGTTTCGGACATGGGTTTCTCTCTCCCAATTGAGAACACATCATGCTTGGCCAAGCATACATGTGTATGGGCCACTTAGGAGAGGGAGACGATGGCTATTGAATGTATATGGCTAGCCTAAAGGGGTATTCCAGTTGTGACATGTTAACCCCTATTGGCAGGAAAGGTGGTAACTATTAGCGCCGTTGCCTTCTCAAACAGCTGATCGGTGAGGGACCCTCCAGAGGATAGGTCATCATTATTAAATACTCGAAAACCCCTGTGATGAAACATTTGCTGTTGTAATTATGTAAAAGTCTGTTTTATACTTATCATGGTTTAAGGAGTTGTTGATTGTACATATTTAATATATAATTGACAATGTATTTGGTGAATGTACACGTGGCAGTAGTGTTATGTTGGAACTGCACAGCAAAACTGCATTTTTTTATTTTTTTTTAAATGGTGTTTAATTTTGCCTTTTAATTTCCTCTGTAAAAACTGCACCCCATGAACTGCATTGAAAAACAGTAATCCTGGGCTGATTGGCCATAGACTCTACAGGGGACATTTTCTGTAGGGCCGATGCCCAGGAGCAGACTGAGCCCTCCTTACAGCCGTCAGCTACGAATATACCGTAACGATCTGATGCTCTAAGCATTAATTCTAGGAGGATCAGGTCATTATGCCCCTGGCCAGCTGCTGCAAGAGCCCTCCTGAACCCAACTGTATCACTGTCCTCAGGATGGTAGTACGATTTAATACTGTGTTTTGTGCTGCATTGTGGTATTCTCATCTGACGAGGCAGTAGTTTGCGCTGCACCGAGCAATTTGGTTCTGCTGGGGCAGTATCTTGTGCTGCACTACAGTATTGCAGGCCCTGCCTACTTGCCTTGGCCCTGCCTACTTGCCTTGGCCCTGCCTACTTGCCTTGGCCCTGCCTACTTGACTTGGCCCGCCGTTTGTCAATTGGGACAACATGGTGCAACTTTTATGTTTTTTCTTTAAGTTCCCAGTCTGCCCATGTTGATAATATTACTGTAAAAACAATTGTTGGCTTGGACCCGTGTGGTACTAACGGAATGTACCTTGTGTATCCAGAGCTTCAGGCACTTTTGAATGTAGATCTCAAAATTTAACTTAGATAATCTAAATTTAAGGGCCGTAGAAATGCTTTATTTATGATCAAAGAGTTATAATCCTAAATGTTACTGTAGAGACAGAAGACATCTAAGACATTGATATACTTCATATCATCTTTCAGTTCCAAAATCAGTTACATGTGATGTTTGGTTAAGAATTTCTGATAAAATTTCTCCATGTATCAGATCATTAAACCAAAAATGTAGTTGTTTCTGAAACCCTTGACTGTTTCTTATTGACAGCATTATGGTAAGGTTATCCATTGGTCTCAAGGTATCTTCACATGGCTGAGGGGCTCAAAGCATACATTTTGCAGTTTTTAGTGCGTATTTCTGTGCATATCTGCACCAAAGCCAGCATATCTGAAAAGAGTGATGTCCGCACAAAGAACTTACAATATTTTTCGCTCCATAGAGACACTTTTTTTTTTTTTTTTTGTTGTCCCCCCAAATGTGGGGAAAATGGCAGAGCATCTTATGGAGCGCATACTAGTGAGTGCTTCCATTATGGAAGCACTCACTAGTACACTGTAGGACCTGGTCTTCTCTGGGCGCCTTGCTGTCTTGACTGAGTACAGCGTCAGAAGGTGGTGCCCGCAGTATTAACTGATGCTGTGCAACGTCGGGTCACAGTGCAGCGCGGTGCCTGGAGAAGACCAGGGAGCAGTGATTGCTAGAAGAGCGGCTGGATCTGCAGAGTGGTGGTGCGGTCCAGTACTTGAGAGGTAAGTTAATTTATTTTACATCTGATGAGGTCTGATCTGAGGTCTAATAAAGAATGGGTGTCTGATGTGCAAAAAAAGGAATGGGGGGTCTGATGAGGGTTTGATTTGAGGTTTGGGGGGTCAGGGGGGTCTGACCTGAGGTCTTATGGAAAAAAAAACCCTTTTTTTTTATTGTCTTCCTCTAAATCCTAGGTGCGTCTTATGGAGCAAAAAATGTTAGATTCGGCAGATTTCAAAATCTGCATACCAGCAGGTCAATTTCCGTACAGAAACAAAAATGCTAAGTGTACATGAGATTTATCTGATCTCATTCACTTGGTCCTGTATTACTCTGCAATAAGAATCCACGCAGAAAAAACCCCCTCATAATCCGTTATACAGGTACACGTAGCCTTACACCACTAATAATCCCATTAGTTATGTCCCGTACACACGGCCGTTAGTGTTTTGTGGGCTGCAAATCAGGGATCCCGGGTGTGAGCATGACTTTTTTTTTCTAGGCGTGAGAGAAAAAAAAGTCCTATTCTTGTCCACAAAACGGACAAGAATAGGACATGTTCTGGACCAACACTACGGCTGTGTGAATGACGCCTAATCTGTTTATCTAGTGACATATAGTATATAACTATGCAGTGATGCCACTTGAACAGGCAAAGTAATGTTAGGGAGGAATTGCGTTTTTGCTGCAAATGACCACAGTTTTGGAAAAATTGTTTTTACAGGTGCTACAGTAGTTTAATCTGCAAAAGCCATTCTGTCGTATACTTTTTATAATTATGACAGCTTGTAAATTTGAGGAAAATATTTATTTTTCATTTTTCCACTTTTTTCTTTTCATGTTTAAAAATAAGTTTAAATTTGTAACCTTATTACACAATTTGAAAGCCGTATATGTTCGGAGAAAAACGAGACCAAAGGCAGGTAGGTTGGTAGAGGAATAGACCAGCAGTTATTATCAGTATTGTTAATGTAAAGCTGCTCGAGTAGGGGCAGGGGACGAGGTAATACAAACCTCTTTCCCTACTTTTAATCAGCAGGGTCCAGTAAAAATCAACTTTTCCCATCTCTGTGCTGTTTAATGTGCCTGGATAACCACTTTAAAGTGTATAGAAAATCCCTGGAAGTTCTACATACTCAAATTTGCTAATGTGTCTGCACCTAGAAAGTAGCACAATTTGACAACTGTGGATTCAGTACTTTTTCCAACTTGCCTAAGGGTACATTCACACGACCGCGTGTAATCCTTTTCCGCTTTGCGGTCCGCAAATAACGGAACCGTGTGTCCGTAATTTGTTTCCGTTGTGTTTCCGCATCTGTTCCTTGTGTCTGCATTTTAGAATAGTAATATCAGAATATTTTGTTCCAAAGTCAGGAAGCAGGGACTTCAGTTACACGGACATGTTATATTATGTTGCTGATCCGCAATTCCGGATCCAGGCGGGACATGGTGTGTCCCCGTAGAAATGAATGGGTCCGCAATTCCGTTTCGCCAAATGCGGAACAGAATTGCGGACGTCTAAAATTACAGTCGTGTGAATGTACCCTTAATTAAGGTCCATTCACACGTCTGCAAGTTGGTAACGCATCCGTTCTGCAATTTTACGGACCCATTCAATTTCAATGGGGCCGGAATGCACACTGTGCTGTACACATCCGCATTTCCGGATCCGCAAATTCCGTTCCCGAAAAAAATAGAACATGTCCTAAAGGCATTTTCTATTATAGTGCTGGCTATGTGTGGTCCGCAAATTGCGGGACGCACATTGGCGGTGTCCGTGTTTTACAGATCTGCAAAACACTTGCGAATAGAGATGAGCGAACACCTGGATGTTCGGGTTCGAGAGGTTCGGCCGAACTTCCGGAAAATGTCCGGGTTCGTGATCCGAACTCAACCCGAACTTCATCCCCAACCCGAACCCCATAGAAGTCAACGGGGACCCGAACTTTTGGGCACTAAAAAGGCTGTAAAAGACACCCAGAGGGATAATATACCGCAATAAACGCATTGCGATTACAACTTTGAGCTACCGATCACCATGGGAACGCCTCCTCCAGTAGAATGTACTGTCGGATCTGAGAATTAAGTTGAAATCGCAATGCGATTCTTATATATTTGCTTAATCGCATTGCGATTTCAACTTAGCATTGCTAAATAATTCCATCCATATCGTTAACTTACTGAGTCAGTAAGTTAACGAATATGGATGGAATTATTTAGCAATGCTAAGTTGAAACGGCAATGCGATTAAGCAGATATATAATAATCGCATTGTGATTTCAACTTAATTCTCACATCCGACAGTACATTCTACTGGAGGAGGCGTTCCATGGTGATCGGTAGCTCAAAGTTGTAATCGCAATGCGATTAAGCAAATACATAAGAATCGCATTGCGATTCCAACTTTTAGTACTCAACTTTTAAAATCGTACACCACTTTAAGTTCCAAAGTTGCAATCGCGTTCGAATAGAACTTAAAGCTGTCTCTTAGTCAGTTTTAGTATTGGTGTGCTGTAATAGAAGTTACATTCGTACGCGAATATAACTTGGAGCAATACAGTCAACTTTACACTGTTAGTTTTATTATCGCGATAATACAACTATTCAAGAATCGTGTACGTGCGTCTGTACGTGTGTGCGTTACCTCGGACACTATTCTATTTTGCCAGCCACAGCTGAAACCACTGATTTATGGTATTGCTATTTTGGCAATTGAATTTAACCCCAGAAAATAATCTATCCTTTGCCAGACAGCAGACAGTAATATACTTGTCTAGCCAAAGCTGGAACACCAGATTTAGGGGATTGGTATTTGGGCAATTGTATTTAACCCTTAATAAAATATAGAAATTTCTTTCCTGAGTTTCTAGGGGTGACAATTAGCACAGCCAAGCCCCTGATGTAGGATATAGCAAAAAAAAAAAAAACTAGTATTGATGGATTGATGGACTTGGTGGCAGCTTCTTCTGGCGCACCACAAGTCACAAAATGGCCGCCCGATCAACCCAGAAAATAAGTGACAGAAAAACGCTCTGTGCAGCCTAAACCAGCGAGCAAGTAACTAGCAGAAGTTCAATGATTCTCAGCTGTAAATTGATCCGTTCATTAGGTGCTGTTGCTGACTTTAACCTGCCTAATCTCGCCCTGACAGAAGCTGCGTCCTCTCCCTACACTAATCAGAGCAGTGTGACGTGCGGCGCTACGTGACTCCAGCTTAAATAGAGGCTGGGTCACATGCTGCACTTGGCCAATCACAGCCATGCCATTAGTAGGCATGGCTGTGATGGGCTCTTAGAGCAAGAAGTAAAACGCTAGCTGATTGGCTGCTGTGCAGCCCTTCAGAAAGCGGGAAGTAATCGACGAACACCGAACCCGAACTTTTTTGAAAATGTTCGGGTCCCGGACACCCCAAAATTCGGTACGAACCCGAACTATTCTCGAACTGTTCGCTCAACACTACTTGCGAACTTGTAAATGGACCCTAAAAGGTGTGGTGCTTAGCGTGAAAGGCAGTGGGCCTAATTGCATCATAATTCTGTAGTAAAATTCAGTTTCACAGTAACAAACGAATAGTTGTTCTAGAGTTAAGGCCCCTTTCACACGGGCGTGACGGAATGGGGCCGGATAGGTGGGTATGTGGCGGGAAACCCGTGTGAGTGCGCACCCAATTTCAGTCAGTTTTGACTGCGTTGCGTGGTTCAGCTTTTTTCCGCGCGATTGCAATGCGTTTTGCACATGCGTGAGAAAAAACTGAATGTGGTACCCAGACCCGAACTTCTTCAATAAAGTTCGGGTTTGGGTTATTTGTAGTGTAGATTGTATTATTTTCCCTTATAACCATGTTATAAGGGAAAATAATAGCATTCTTAATACAGAATGCTTAGTAAAATGTCGGTTGAGGGGGTTAAAAAATATAATAAATTTAACTCTCCCGGTTGGTCTTTCTTTCTTTGGTTGAGGACCTGGGAGGCAAAGGACCTTTGACATCAATGTGCTCGTCACATGTTCTTTGCCTCCCAGGTCCTCAACCAAAGTAAGAAAGACCAGCCGGGCTGCGCGAACAAGTGGAATTTTTTCTAAAAGTGCCTAGCCTTGCACCAGAAATGTGGTGGATAATTGACCTATGTAAAGCGTGCTGGCGGTCACCTGAGGAACACTCGTTCATTGGGCCACCAGATTGGACAAAGAGCAACCTTGATACAGGTGGATGTTACAGCAGCTATGGTTACTGGGGGGTCTGGGGGAACAGGCTTGATTTGGCCTTTTCGCCTAACCTTGCCTGTGCTGTGCATGTTATAAAGATGTACGGAGGACAAAATTGACAGTATATCTATGAGCTACTGTGAGCATATGGACCTTTTAGGATGAGCTTAACCAATGCTCATCTCTCTGCCGATTTGGATCTTGGCAGCCAGCACAGATCAAGGATCTGGGACACAAATATTTCGATACAACCCTAGAAAATGGGTTTTTGGTTGGGCCTATAGTCTTGTTTTTTTACTTGATTCACATATGAAAGGCAAACTTCACTGAGCTCCGCTGAAGACGTTTCTGCGAAATGTTTTAAAGGAAGCCGAGAAACCATCATGAAATATTGCCTCCTTGATAAACATTAAACTAATTCCCATTTGACTGCTGCCAGATAGTGGGTTTTTTTTTCCCCCTGTAACATTTTCAGTTTTTACAGTAGAACCAGACGGTAAAGAATCATCTGTGTTGGTCGTGAGTATCTCGATGGCCTTGAGTTTGATCACTGCATGGCTCCTTTTGAAACAATGACATTCAAACCTAATAGAGAAGGAAAAAGTGTTTTCTTCCATTAAAACCTACGTATGTGGAGCGGCAGCATTTGACATCTTTACCAAAGCGAGCCTTCAAAAAGTCTCTTATAGAGATAACTTTGTATCTCGGTGAACCCAGTAGCTTTCAGCCTGATTATTAGAAAATGGAAAGTTATTAAAGATCTTAAGAGCTATTGTGTTGTTTATAAGAGCTTACATAAAGGGCCAGCCTCGTGCACTCGCCGACTTTGTGGAAATTGTGTCCAGCTGTTGAGGTTTCAAGAGAGTGGGAGCAAGTAGATAGTGCAATGTGCATTAGTATTGATATAATAGCCAAGGACTCTCTGTTCCAGGCTGCATCTTTTATGTCTCTCACAATAGAAATAACTTTTACGAGAACCTACTGAATAACGTACAGCAGACTCTTTGCCAAAATGCATCTTCACGGAGCAGTTTATTTTTGTTGTAGTGCCTTTCTTGTCCTCATTTGTTTAGTTTCTTTTACATCGCTTCTGTCATTTAGTGGTAGCAAAGTCTAAATGGACATTGCTGTTTTTAAAAAAGAAAAAAAATGAGAGATCTTGTTGTTATAAAGGGTTTGTCCAGCTTCGAGGAGGGCTTTTCGGCCAGACCTCCCCACCCCGATGGCACTAGACCTGCTCCCTGCCACCGAGTTATGGCTTCTTCAGTCCCCCATAAGTCACATGACCCAATGACATAAAGCATGGTGGACACGTCACCACTGTGGCCAGTCATTGGCTGCAGTGGCACAAATGAAACTGGATGCCGCCGAGCAGGACCAAAGTGCAGCAGTGGGGGATTGAAGGAGCCGAAACCTGGCGGCAAGGAGCAGGTATGTATGCTTTTCACCGCAGCTCCAGTGACATTGAGGTTTCTGGCCAAAAGGCCCCCTGAAGGTGGACATCCTCTTTAAGGTCTCTTACATCACATTTTTAAAGTAGAACTGGCTTAGTTGCCCATAGCAATCAATTAGTTTCCACCTTTCATTTTCAAAAGGAACTGTCAAAAATGAAAGGTGGAACCTGTTTGGTTGCTATGGGCAACTAAGCCAGTTCTAAACGGATCCAGCTTTGCAGTTCTAACCTGGAAACAAGACAAGTGACCTGTGATTTTGGACAAGGGGTGGGTGTGTCAGTGGGAGGTCGGTCATATTTCTTTACCAGATCAGTTAACATGATTTTCCACTTCATTTTTCTTTCCCTGCCTTCCTGGAGCCATAACTTTTATTTTTACCATTAACATTGTTGTATGAGTGCATATTTTTTGCAGGACTATCTAATGGCACCATTTTATATTGCATACAGTATAGTGGGAAGGTAGAAAAATGTCAAATGGTTTTTTTATGATTTTATTTTTATGGGTTCCTCATATGGTAAAACTGACCTTTGCCCTTTATTCTCTTAAGCAGTACGATTACAGAGATTCCACATTCGTATAGCTTGTCTTGTGTTAATGCTTTTCATCGCTATACTTTGGTCCCCATAACTTTTTAATTTTTAAAAAGATTTTTTTATAGTTGTCTACAAAGCAATGTGAGTGCTCATTTTTTACAGGGCAATCTATAGTTTTCAGTAATATCGTTTTGGGTGTGTGTATAAGGCCTTATTCACACGTCCGCACCCGTTCCGCAAATTTGCGGAATGGGTGCGGACCCATTCATTTTGAATGGGGACGTGATGGATGCGGAGAGCACGCACTGTGCTCTCCGCATCCGCATTTGTGGAGTGCGCCGCCGATTATCCAGACGGCGGCTCCGCAAAAATATAGAGCATGTCCTATTCTTGTTCGCAATTGCGGACAAGAATAGGCATCTCTATAGGGCTGGTGGCAAGGTGTGTTGCGGATCCGCAAAACACTACGGACGTGTGAATAAGGCCTTACTTTTTGATCACTTTCTATTCAGTTTATTTGGCATGGTGAAGGAATGAAAAACGGCAAATTGGCCATTGTGGTGTTTTTGTTCACCGTACAGGATAAATATGTTTAGATTTTAATAGTACAGGCATTGTGGGATGAACCAATGATCTTATTTTTTTTTGTTTATTTTCATTTTTGGGAAATGGGATGATCAGAATGGTTATACATTTTATATATTTTTTTAGAAACTGTCATTTAATACAGTAGTGTATGGGGAAATTCAGTATACTCTTATGGAGAGTATCCAGGTGTCCATGAGAATATATCTGTGACAGGCCTTGTAGCCTCCAACAGGCTTCAGCCTATCACCACCAACAATGGCTTCCTTGATCTCAGCACGGTGAAGCTGTTCAGGCCTCGGGAGTGCAGTGCTCAGGGGGAAAGCCGCCTCAGATGCTGTGGTCATATTTGACCATGGCATCTGATGGGTTAAATCTCTGAAATGTCTGCAATTGGCGTCATCTCTGATCACAGATATTAGCCCTGGGTGTCTGCCGCAGATACCAAGAGCAGAGCGAGCTTTAAACTGCCGACATCCACTGCTCATGTACGACGGATGTTGTGATGGAAAGAAAACGGTTGCTATGGTTTTCAACCAGTTAAAATGATCCTCGTATTATTTTTTAATTGCTTTTATTGCCTGACAACTGCACTTTCCCATCTAGTAAAAAGTGACGGGAATGCAAAAGAGACAAAACCCATGCACTTTTGGCTTCAGAAACCTGACCTGTTTAACTGAAACAAAAAATGTGATGTGAAAGATCCCTTAGACAGCCGACTGTGAACCTACTTTCCTTCTCTAAATCTACTATAGTATGTCAGACTGTGCATGAACGGTCAATGCAATCCCTGTAAATGTAGTCTAGATCAGTGATGGGCAAAGTGCGGCTCTCCAGCTGTTCCCAGCATGCAAAGACTGTCTACAGCTATCAGCCTACTGCAGGGCATGGTGGGAGTTGTAGTTTTGCAACAGCTGGAGAGCCGCACTTTGCCCATCACTGGTCTAGATCATGTAGAGACTTCTTGACCATGCTGGACAAAGCTCAGGAGCAAACTAGAAGTAGGAGGGATTTTGGTATTAACTGGAGTTTATAAAGGTTTTCTGGTTTGCATAAACACACTACAAAATTATAGCTACCTTCATAAATTATTATTTTATAATGTATTTTTTTTACCGTTATTGCTCTTATCTTCCGTTACGGGCTGTGGTCACATGACCATGTCCATACCATTTCCTGTGATATGTCCATAGGACCATGGCAACCAGGGCTTCAGTAGCATCCTGGCTGCCATGGTAACTGATCGGAGCTCCCCGATTTAACTGCTGTGGCTCTGATCGGAACTGCCAGCCGCGGTATCACATAACCGGCCTCTGACAGGGTGCTGCGATCCCCATCAATTAGCTCCTCAGGTGCGGCACCTGAGGGGCTAATTGCTGCGGTTTGCGGGATCGCTGTGCCCTATTATTGTGTATGTGATACTGCTGCTGGCACCTGCAGCCTACACTTAAATTAATGGGTTGATTCATGTTCTCCTCCTCAGCACTTAGTAAACATTGGTGGCAGCAGCACAGTTGGGAGGGACTGCCTCCTTCTTCACTGTGCTGCTGAGGAGAACATGGCGCGCGCTGAGAGTGGCGCGTGCCATGTTCTCTGACACTAGGCTGTGCAATGCCCATCTCCATGATTCAAAGAATATTAAAGAGGTTATCCAGGAAAATATATATTTATGACTTATTCTCGGGATAGGTCATTACTATCAGATCTTCCGGGTTTGCGACACCCAGGATCCCGCTATTAGAAGAGGCCTTCAGGGCCGCAGCCCCTTCCTAGGCCAGTGGCATCACTGTACATTGGTCACGTGACCTAGTTGCAGCTCAGCCACGTTCAAGTCAATGGGGCTGAGCTACAATACCGAGCCCTCCCACTATACGATGTACGGCGCTGTCCTTGGAAAGCTGATGGGAGCCTGCATCACTTACCAGAGCTTCGGTGAGCGCAGCGCTCTCTGAAACAGCTGATCGGCCAGGGAGCGGACCCCGGCTGATGTTATGATGAGGATAAGTTATAATTATCTTTTCCAGTATAACCCCTTTTAAGCCATGCATCCATCTCCTTAGGCCCTGCACATAACACAGGATGCTTGGTGCTTGTTGAGTAGTACTGAGAACATTCATATCAGTCTTCTGATGCTGCTCGTTTTTGCCTCTCCACCTTCATGCAGTGATGCAGGGGTTAAGCAGAGATCCGTGGACAGCAGCTGGCGGATAGCAGTGCATATTTCTCTATATATATTTGCTGGCTTCTGGCCAAACCATTATGGTTGAACCTGGGTTAAGGCCTAGTTAAACGTGTAGGAGCTTGTTTTAGCAGGATTATTAGAGGGAGTGAGAGACATGACTTCAACTTTTATTTATGAATTTTTAGCATGGGTTTAAGAGAGACTGTTTCTCATTAGGGGGCTTCAGTGTGATTCACATGCATGAGTTTTTTTTTTTTTATTGCAATGAAAAAAAAAATCTGTTGTAATTTATATAAAGGGTTGATGTCCAAAAAACAACCCAATCTCGCTGTAGACTTCTAAAGAGGCCACAATTGATTCTTCCTTTGTACTGTGTGTTCCACAATGACAAAATTCATACAATACCAAATGTGCATCACATTAGGTGGGGTATTCGGTAATTTTTTATTATTTTTTCCAAGTAAGGCCAGTTTCGCATCTCCAGCAGCGATTCCGGCAGGCAACATCCTGCGAGAATTCTCCGGATCCGGTATTGCCGGATGCAACCGATTGCAATTTGAGATCCGGCCGCAATCTGGCAAAAATGCTGAATATTGACCGGACAGAAACCACTGCACGCTGCCAATCCCGCCATTCTCTTCTAGAACTTGTGGCCGATGTGGAAGTGGCCTAATAAGCCAAGCTTCGGGTTGCTCTGTTTCTCTGCTTGTACCGACAGTTTTAGTGGGGCAGATTTACTAAACCTGTCTAAGGCCCCATGCACACGACCGTTGTTTGATTCCGTGTCCGTTGCTCCGTTTTTCGTGATTTTCTGCGGACCCATTGGTTTTCAATGGGTACGTGGAAAACTCGCCAAATGCACCGTTTGTCCTCCGCGTCCGTGGTCCGTGATTCCAGTCCGTCAAAAAAATATAACCTGTCCTATTCCTGTCCGTGAAAAACGGTTCACGGATCCATTCAAGTCAATGGGTCCGTGAAAAAATGCGGATGGCCATTCGTGTGTCATCCGCGTTCCGCGTCCGTTTTTTTTGCGGATCCCTTGGCAGGCACTTGGCAAACATTGTCAGCCTGTCTTTTGGTAAAATCTTTTGGGTCATGTCCGCTAAAAAAAACGGAAGACACACAGAAACACAACGGAAGGCAAAAACTGACACGGATCACTGAACAACGGAACCCCTTTTTGCGGACAGCATAAAAAAACGGTCGTGTGCATGAGGCCTAAGGGTACTTTCACACTTGCGTTGAAGGATTCCGTCAGGCAGTTCCGTCAACACGTTTGAAAACGGATTTCATTTGCAAACTGATCCGTTTGCAGATCCGTTTGACAATTGTATTGAAATAACGGATCAGTCTTTCCGTTGTCATCCGTAAAAACTGATCCGTTATTTATTATTTTACCATTTTCAAAGGTCTGCGCATGCGCAGAGTGGAAGAACGGATCCGTTAATGCGTCAATTTTCAATGTCTGATCCGCCCTTAATGCATTTCAATTGAAATTAATGGCGGATCCGTCATTCCGTCAAGTGTTTCCGCATTTTTGGACGGAGATAAAGATACAACATGCTGCGCTTTTATCTCCGTCCAAAAAACGTGAAAGGACTGAACTGAAGACAAACTGATGCAAACTGAACGGATTGGTTTCCATTCAGAATGCATTAGGATAAAACTGATCAGTTTTTTTCCGATATTGAGCCCCAAGGACGGAACTCAATGACTGAAAACTTTGATGCTAGTGTGAAAGTATCCTAAGCGTGCCTTCACACGTGGCAGATTTTGTTGAGGAAAATTGTGCAACTGAAAATATTTTTTTTTATTGATCTGAATGGGATTATTTTGGCGGAAAGCACATGGATTCCTGCAAGTCCAATTCAGATGAATAGAAATGATTTTTCAATTGCAGAAATTTCTGCAACAAAATCTGCCGCATATGAAAGGGTTCTCGGGGCTCTTCATAATGATGAACTTTGGGGACCAGAGCAGCAGGACACTCAGAAGCCTTAGGCCCCATGCACACGACCGTTGTTTGTTTCCGCGTCCGTTCCGTTTTTTTTCACGGATAGGATGCTTCCCCATTCATTTCAATGGGTCCGTCAAAAAATGCGGATGGTCAACTGTTTTTGTTCTGCATCCGTGATCCGTGTTTTCATTCCGTCAAAAAAATAGTGCATGTCCTATTTTTTTCACGTTTGCGGACAAGGATAGGCATTTTTACAATGGATCTGCCATAAAAATCGGATCCGTCAAATAAACGGTCCGTCATCCGTTTTTTTTGACGGACGCAAAATTTCAAGGAGGAGCGGAGGCAGGCAACGGTCGTGTGCATGTAGCCTTATGAGGGTTTTTTCTTCGATTCACACAGCCCCTTGCTTCCTTTTTTTTGTTCGAAAACTACTTTAACCACACCTCAGCACTACTTGCCAACATGCCCTTAGGCTGCAGTCACACATGTATTTTCAGCAGCATGTACGTAATGACAGTTTCCCTTCAGGTCTTCAAATTAGTATTATGTAATACGGGACATTGTTGGGACTGACTTGCAGTAACAGACATGACCCATGGACAACAATAGTACTGTTTCAGAAGAATGTGTTTTAACCTCCTATAACCAGTTAATACCTAACTTTTTCAGAATCGTGCTGGTAGGTGTGAATAAAGCCTACGAATAGTTATTGAATGGTAAGCTGCCCACTGGGCACTGTATATTGTACAGTAATGCTGGACATGTGCACTGTCGGATCTATTACGGGCTGTTCGTATCTAGAGTTGAGTGAACTTGCGTTTTAAGTTCGGCGTCCAAAGTTCGGGTTCGGGTTATCCAAGCATCCTGTTATGGATTCCGCTACTGGGTTCATTGAAGAATCCGCTTATGGATTTCAAATGCCGTTATGGTCCGTAGTAGCGGAATCCATAACGGGATGCTTGGATAACCTGAACCCGAACTTTGTACGCCGAACTTAAAACAGAAGTTCGCTCAACTCTATTCGTATCACGTTTTTGTCCCATGTTTAGAACATGTATGTTGGCGTTAAAAAGGATGCGGACGTGTAGCACACTACAGCAATAGCCGGCACCGCTCCTGCACAGCCCAACAGTGCGACGTGTGACAGTACTTTGTGGACGGCTCCCTGCTTCACCATCACAATCAGCTTCCTCTGTGTCCGCTCATGACAGATGCATGCGGTTGTGTTATTGTAACTGAAGCATTTTTGCAGATCCATGACGGACCCGCAAAAAACATGTGAAAGTAGCCTTAGACATGCATGCATGACATCCTATAGATATTTTTTATTTATTATACTCTTATAAATTCTGCACACTTTACAGACATCAGCATCACACTGTCCCCAATCTAAGTTCTATCAGTATGTCTTTGGAGTGTGGGAGGAAACATGGGGATAACATGCAAACTGCATGTAGATGTTGTCCTTGGTCGGATTTGAACCTAGGACTTCAGTGCTAACCACTGAGCCACCGTGCTGCCCATGATATGCCCTAAATGTCCAGATAGGAATACCCCTTTGCAGGGGTTATCTGGATATTTATCTGGGGGCTGCGGTGCTCTGGCTATTATGTTGTCTTCATTCTTTACCAGGCGCAGCTCCATACTTTTATTAGTCAATGGGGGTAATTTACATACATTTTATGCAAGTTTTTGCACCTGTTTAAATGCCCGTTTGACAATATTGTATCATACTAGCATTTTTACTTCATCCTCACCACTTGGAAATGGCTAAGTTGGGGCCAGGCTGACATATTTACTTACATTTACACCAGTAGTTGAAAAACGACTTCTCTCAGGGACAGCCAGCGCAAAGGGGAAACAGAGTGGCATAAAAAGTTGGTTATTGTAACTGACCCCCAATGCCTGTTATTGCAGCCTAGTGCCATTTGCTTGAATGGGAAAAAGCTATACTAAACTGCAATACCAGATACAGCCACTATTAAAGTATGGCACTGTGCCTGGGGAGCAGTAGAGGGGAAGCTGCTCTTGTCGGAGCGTTGCAGCCCCTTCACACCCCATCAATATAATATCGATGGCCTATTTTTAGGATAGGCATTCATTTTAAGAACTGAAGGACCATCTTTTTAATTATTCATATGCACACGGGCGCTTAAAGCGTGATTTTCAAAAATGAAACCCTAAATGAGCTAAACCTTACAACTCGTTTTTAAGCTGTAGATAAGCTTGATATCTCAGTGTTATTTCAGTTTCTAGCTGTTAAAAGGAGATGGAGTGTGTTGTGCCTCAGAAGTGGTGCCAGTTGGCACGCTCCCTCACGGCCTGCCCGTAGCCTTCCCGCCCCCTCATCATTTCTTTCATCCCCTTTGGAGCTACCTGTGGGGACAGATGGTGCAGGGTGGGGACAGCACGGCTATCCTGTGTTCACCTACAGATGGAGGCAGGCTCACCAGATGCACTGTGTTTACCGAGAGGCACCAGGATTCTGGAGGACGCGTGTGCCCTCGTCAGATGTCTTTGATCACTCTGGGGTGGCAGAGCAGCTCTCTAGATTGCTCTTTCAGTTTGTCATCCAGATACACAGCAGTGATTAATAGTCCTGATAGCTAGTGCTTACAAATGGCCAATAGTGAGACTAGTGCAGGCTGGATCACATAGGACATTCAGGGAGTGGGTATATTCGCTTAATCATTAACCTTGTTTTAACCTGTTTTTTTAATGTGATTCTTTTTTTTTTTTCATTTTTTTTTTTTTTCTCTTTAAAATGATTAGTATTCCTGTCTCTGCATTAATCTTTCTGTAGTATACAGAAATCCTAAAAATAAAGTTTTCTCAGATGTCTGACATCTGTGGGGTGTTGTTAATCTCTACAGGCCCTGACTAAGGGCTGGACCAGAGACGGGTACATCATGGTACTATGAAACCCCCACAAGACCTGCAGATCATATCAACTCCAGTTTTTTGCCTGTAAGCTTTGCCCTTTACATTGCCGTATAACTGTTGACTAATTAGTGAACCATGTGAAATGCTGCATCAGTAAACCGTACAAATATAGTGCAGCTATTGTATGGTCACCCATTAAAGGGAATGTCGCCAAAATGTTTTCTGCCAGTTAAATCCAGAGTGTGACACATCCTCTATGGCAGGGATGGCCAACCTGCGGCTCTCCAGCTGTTGTAAAACTACAATTCCCACTATGCCCTGTTGTAGGCAGTATTTGCATGCTGGGAGTTGTAGTTTTGCAACAGCTGGAGAGCTGCAGGTTGGCCATCCCTGCTCTATGGCACCCCCATAGTCCATGATGGTGCACAATGGTCAGGAGGGGACCTCATTGACTTCTATGGGAGAGTTTTATAGGCCTGCTTTGTGACCTGTGCAGAGGTCATTGTACAAGGAAAGAATAGATAAGATTGGACAATCACCTATTGTGAATGGGGGATCCTGTCTTATCAATACACAGGTGATATCATTACAGGCAGGATTTGAATGAGTTAACTGCAGTATAGTGATCTGTATAGACCTTGAAGTGGCGCCAATTATTAGGCTTAGGCCGGGTTCATATCTGCGTTGTGAACTCCGGCACTGTAATCTGGTCACTGTATCCAGTGTACATACCGGTTTTCAGCCACACAAAAAATTTTACACGCAAAATTTGTTTGTCTGCCCGAAAGTCAGCATATATGTAGGAAAGCATCCGGATTGCTGCCGGATCCCATTACAACTGCTATTGGAAGAAAAAAAAAGCACAATGATAAAAAAACACCATGATAAAAAAAAAATCTTGTGTCTTACTGCTTTTAACCATTCCCATAGACATTCAGCCAACATCTGGAGTTGTTTTCACTTAAAAAAAAAAAACCTTGTGCAAAAAACTGTGCGGCTATACCCTAAATTAAAAATATGTGGACCCAACCAAAGATTTTCAGGATCTCGGATTCCCACAAACTATCTTTTAGGCTATTTTCACATCTGCGGCGTGGCGATCCGGCTGCCAGTCCCAGCACAGAATGCCGGGAATCGGCCAGACACAATTGTACCGCAGCATGCAGGGGTTTCTGTCCCAAATCTCACCATTTTTGCCGGATTGTGGTCAGAGCTCCGCCAGACCCCTTTATAGTTAATAGCTGCTGCAGGCGTGAAAGCCTTAAATGTGTCAAAAAAGCCAGAAAACCAGCACGTGTAAATTTTCTTTTATTGTAACGAACAGATTCTCTTGCAGGGAATGTTTGCCTCGGAAAATGTCAGTGACTACTTTATTTGAGGGTAGTAACCCACAGTGACCTCTTCATAAACGGGACATACTTTCCTATGTAAAATTGCATTTAAAACTGAGCTCCAGTATGTTTATTAAACTTGCTGTAATTGCGAAGTGCTTCGTATGCCAGTATAAACCAGTATAGAGATTATTCATGTATATGCCGTGATGCAATACCATAAACACTGTCCCCACAGGCTAGTACAGTACATGCAATACTTTCCCCCTGTCCTGAATTCTCTCAAACCAGTCCAAGAACCTGGCCTACACTCTACATTGTTTGCTCAAACCAGTCTTGCTCTTTTTCGTATTTTTAGTAAAGGAATAAACGACTATAAATGCGTGATGCTTATACAGGATTAGTGTGGCTGGAGTTGAAACCCATTAGGGATAGATTTATAAACCTGTCTAATAATTAGAGTGTGTAAACTTGAAGGGGTTCTCAGTATTAAGAATCTCAGACAACCCCTACAGTGTGATTAAAAAAAAAATAAAAAAATGATATACCCGTTTCTCCAGCTCCGTTCTCCGAAGCTCTGGTCCGGTGCGCCTGCCGCTGTTTGTTTTTAACCCGCAACGGTAAGGTGCAGCCACTCAGTCCTCAGTGGTCTACAGTTGAGAAAAGTGATTGGCTGCAGCAGTCATGTGAGTGCTCAATCATTACAACATATAAAATAGTAAATGAGCGCATATCGACTTATTAGTTCCAAATTACAATCGCCACCTTTATGATCAACTCACTATATCTTGAATCAATACACAGAGAAAGTTAAAGGTTCATTTTACTTATTTGTCATAAGGCCCCTTTACACGGGATAATGATAGGAGTGTTCCTGATAATTGCCCTGTCTAAGGTACTATTACATGGAGCGTATATCGTACCAATTCTCGTGCATGAGAGAGAAAATGGACGAGAATCGTGTGATGTAATAAGTATCATTCCATCGTGATCTTTTAGCATGCTATAAAATTATCATTTGTTGTTAATAGATCCGTTCGTATAATACGTTGTAGTCTAGTCGCTAACAATCCACTGCATGGCTTAGGGAAGTGGCAATAGGTGTTGCATGTTTTTTTTCTATTGGCTACCTTGAAACGGAAATACATTACCGGATGGGGAATAGGACATACAGTTTGTGGTACAGTAGGTGGTTATCAGGGGGCGTACACCCATCACCACAACATCATCCATTGTCGCACCTTTTATTCCACCTGAAGACCAACCTCTTGACCAAGCATCTGTTCACCGTCTAATAACAAAAAATGATTTAAAAACTCACCAGGGACAATTGCAGGTAGGAATGGTTATTGATGCGTATAATAAAGTACGTTTTGTCGCTAATGAGTCGCTACATCTTCAATCATTTATTTTGATCTGTTGCACATCTGCTAGTGTAATAGTACCCTTTAACCACTTGCCGCCATGCTAACGCCGATGAGCGTCAGCGCGGCGGCCCTCTCAGGTCTCACTCACGCCTATCGGCGTCATCTCGTGAGACCCGAGATTTCATGCATTCATGCGATCGTAACCTGGACAACTGAAACTACAGCCTGCCAGCGCTGATCATGCGCTGGCAGGCTGTGGTTGCGAAAAAAAAAACGCATTTAAAACGCATATTAGACGCTGTTTTGTAAACAGCGTCTGATATGCCTGCTGTCTGCTCCTCTGGTGGTCCATTTGTCTGGGACCACCAGGGCAAACATAAGTAAAGTGCACCAATCACTACACACAGACACCCCCTTCCCCCACCCCCCATCACTGATTAACCCCTGATCACCCATATCACCCCCCCCTGATTACCCCCTGTCACTAATCACTGCCCTGTAAGGCTCATTCAGACGTCCGTATGTGTTTTTGCGGATCCGCAAAATACGGACACCGGCAATGTGCTTTCCGCATTTTGCGGATCCGCACATTGCCAGAACTACATAGAAAATGCCTTTTCTTGTCTGCAATTGCGGACAAGAATAGGACATGTTCTATATTTTTGCAGATCCGCAATTCCAGATCCGAGCGGGACAAAGTCTGTCCCCATAGAATTGAATGTATCTACAATTCCGTTCCGCAAAATTTTGCGGAACAGAATTGCGGACGTGTGAATGAGGCCTAAGGGTCCCTTAGCGATCGCAGCTTTACAGCTTTCCCCTCCTTTTTTTTTTGCACATTTTTTTGAGATCTTTTTATCCACATTGATCGATGCGAATGAAGAAATCTGTGCCGTTCATTTTTTTGCCCAGAGGCTGAACGGAAAAAAAAATCTCATTACCCGTATGGTCAATATAAGGAGAATAGCAGAAACTCCTAATGCTGGCCATACGTGTAATGATTGCGGAGACCCTCAAATGCCAGGGCAGTGGAAAAACCTCACAAGTGACCCCATTTTAGAAAGTAGACAGCCCAAGGTATTCGCTGAGGGGCATAGTGAGTTCATGAAAGTTTTTATTTTTTGACACAAGTTAGCGGAATATGAAATTTTTTGGAAAAAAAAAATTTCAATTTCCGCTAACTTGTGACAAAAAATAAAAATTCCATGAACTCACTATGCCCCTTAGCGAATACCTTAGGGTGTCTACTTTCCGAAATGGAGTCATTTATGGGGTGTTTCTACTGTCTGGGCATTGTAGTGCGTCAGGAAACAGGACAGGTGCTCAGAAAATCAAAGTGCGGAAACTCACTTTTTTGCACCATAGTTTGTAAACGCTATAACTTTTACCCAAACCAATAAATATACACTTATTGCATTTTTTTTTTTATCAAAGACATGTAGAACAATAAATTTAGAGAAAAATTTAACTTGAAATGTAGTGTTATTTAAAAAAATTTACAACAGAAAGAAAAATGTTTTTTTTTGCAAAAATTTCGTCAAAAAAAGTAAAATATCAAAAAAAGTGAAAATGTCAGCAAGAATCAAATACCACCAAATGATAGCTCTATTAGTGACAAGAAAAGGAGGTAAAATTCATTTGGGTGGTAAGTTGTATGACGGAGCAATAAACGGTGAAAGTAGTGTAGTGCAGAATTGTAAAAAGTGGCCTGGTCACTAGGGGGGTATAAACCTGTGGTCTTCAAGTGGTTAAGCTCCTTTCATACAAGGGATTTCCATACCTTGTACTCGCAATGTGCGTCAGCAAGAGCACCCTTCCTGACCTCCCAGCGCTGATAGGTCACATAGCATTATATTGATTTATGGTGCTACACCGAAGAAAAATAAGTGTGGTTACACATGGTCTGCGGTTCTGAGGCCGGTTGGATGTACTGCCAAATTCTCTGAAACTCCTTTGGAGACGGCTTATGGTAGAGGAATGAACATTCAATGCACGGGCAACAGCTCTGGTAGACATTACTGCAGTCAGCATGCCAATTGCACGCTCCCTCAAATGTTGCGACATCTGTGGCATTGGGCATGTGTGATCAAACTGCACATTTCAGAGTGGTCTTTTATTGTGGGCAGTCTTAGGCACACCTGTGCAATATTCATGCTGTCTAATCAGCACCTTGATATGCCACACCTGTGAGGTGGGATGGATTATCTCGGCAAAGGAGAAGTGCTCACTAACACAGATCTCGACAGATTTGTGAACAATATTTGAGAGTAATGGGTCTTTTGTGTACGTAGAAAATGTTTGAGCTCTGAGTTCAGCTCATGCAAAATGGGAGCAAAACCGAAAGTGTTGCGTTAATATTTTTGTTCAGTGTAGAATGTATTGGATAACACTGACAGTATTATGTCATTGTTATCCAATACATTCCAGAACTGTAAGGGTTACATAGCATCATAAATTAATATAATGCTATGCGACCAGTCAGTGCTGGGAGGTCAGTACGAGTGCTGATGCTTCAATGCATTGAACTCGCTCGTGTGAATGGGGCCTTAAGCTCCTTTTACTCATTATCAGGCCAATTATCAGGCAGGATGTTTTGTATAAATGCTTGTTCCTAATAATTGACCTGTGTCAAAGGTGTCAGCAATCACTCGATTGAGCAAATGTTTGTTCTAGTGATCGTGTCATTCTGCCAGTACCAAAAATCTCTTCCTGTGCTCATCTCCGCTGACCATCAGGTAGTTATTTGGAACATCTAATTAATTCCTGATAATTGCCTGACACATCAGTGCTGCTGCTGATCACCCTATGGACAAGCTTGCTTATTGAGTGAAGACATTGCTGGTGTAGACACCTAAATCATCATTTCTGGACCACAGACTGTCCTGTCTAAACAAGGATCTGCTGGCCGGAAACAATGAATGTGTATTGGGACAAGTAATCTCTCGACCCCGTACGGCAGAGTTAATTGCTGCATGTTTTCACCTGAACGAACAGTTTGTTCCTGATAATTGCCGCCTTTGTAAAGGGGCTTTAGCCTGTTACTTAACCACCTTCTTCTCTAGCACTAGTGTCTCCTTAGCTCCTGTCAGCTGCTGCTCTTCTCTCTATATCACAGCTGTCTCACCTGCCGCTTGCTTTTTCAAGCCCTGTGCTAATGCTGGAGGTGCGTGACCACAAGTACTTTGTTTGAGATACAGTTGCAGTAAAAATACCTGCAAGTTTTTATTTGCTTTCTGTTGAACTGCTTCAGCACCTGTCACAGTAGACAAAAAAATGCTAAAGCCATCTGTTATGTAAAAAGGTTCACCCTCCCTCCTGTCCACCTGGTGCTCTCTACCTATGGATTCAGTATCATAACCAGCCCTGCGTCCTGTGCTTGGGTTTGAATACCCTGACCATTTACAGGGTACGCTATTACCCTTTATGAGTTGTATTTTCCTGTGTGGGGGTTTCTGTTACATGCGGCCACCACTAAGTGACCGTACCCGGTGGTTTCATACATTCAGATTTAGAAACCAAAGCAAGGAGTAGATGGTAAAGGGATGGAGAGTGATATAAGAGAGATTCTACAAGGTCATTGTGAATGTTTCAGGTTGTTTTCAGCATTATAACGCTGTTGTAACGTACTTGGGTCATGTGCTGGATTATTGCTATCGCTGGGTATGTTATGGCAACACACAAGTAGCAGCAGAGCAATCAATTATATTGTAGTTGTTGTGGGAGCAATGAAAGAAATAACCTGTTGGGTAGATCGAGAGAACAGCCTTTACCAGTTATAAATATCTGCTTAAACGCTCCCTGTTTATACCCTAAACATGAAATGTTTTACTTTCAAACTCTGTAAACTAGCTTTGTGGAAAGTATCAATAGTCTTGCAACCTGGCCAGTAAGCCTCCACAGACCGAGCTAGTGTCAATGACAGTGTTTACAGTATGTAGATTTCTTCATGTGGAGCTGCATTTTGGGAAGTATCAGACTTTTTTTTTATACCCCTATTTTGCTGCTACGAAGAATGTCTTTGTGCTTCTAACCCTGCTATCTCTCACCGGCAGTGTGTGTGACTGGAGGCAACTCGGATACCGTGGTCGACTGCAGCCATGCCATCTGAGGGGTCATTTAACTTCTGGCAACTGAACGGTCCCCTACAGCCAGATTGCGGGAGCTGTTCAATTGCTATGGTAGTTGGGAACCTTGTAAAGTTCCTGTTGAGGCTTGCCTCCTGTTGCGCTGAGTAGAAACGCAGCAATTTTCATATAGACTACAGTGGGAAACCATTGCAGTCTATGGTAGAACCTGATGATGGCATGTTAAATGTTCCGGGGAGTGGGGAGGGGGGGTTGGCTGGGTGGAGAGAGGTTAAAAGAAAGTAAAAAATTGTATTCAAAAATATAAAGAAAGCAGAATAAATAATTTAAAATCAAGCCCCCTTTCCCATTTTACATATAATCTTTAAAAAATAATTGTAGGTATCATCATGTCTGATGTCCACAGCTTGCCTCCCTCCCAAAAAATAAATAAAAAGTGATCGCACATACCTCAGAATGGTTTTAATAAAAACTACAGATCATACCACAAAAAAAGCTCTTAACCCCATAAATGGAAAAATAAAAAACTTGAGGGTACTGACCCGCAGAATACGGTAAATGTATTTTGTCATTTTTACTGCACAGTTAACAACATGAAAACGAAGCCCATAAAATAATGAATTTTTTCCCATTTCCACCCTATTAAAGGGGAACTAAAGCCAGAATACAAACAAAAAAGAACACCCAACAAAACGTTTATGTGCCTTTTATTTGTTCTTGTTTTGTTAGATACGACAATTGCAGATCATGAAAAGTACATTAGAAAAGTAGGGAGTAAAATATGAAACAAAAAATTAAAGCAGTTTCTGATGCGAAGTGGTTAAAGAGAGCCTGTCACTATGAAAATACAGTATAACTGCCAGTGGCGTGTTATAGAGCAGGAGGAGCTGAGCAGATAGATATGATGTTTTTTAGGAAAAGAAATGTGTAATTTTATTCATTTAAATTCCTGCTCATTCTGGTCTTTGAAGTGGAGACGGTTCTATCAGTGATAGACAGCCTTCCCTCCATGACTGTGTATATAGAGGGAGCTGTCCTTGCTTACTTATCCATCCTTTGGATAGGTCATAAGTGTCTGATCGTGAGGCCCGACACTCGGGACCCCTGCCAATCAGCTGTTTGAGAAGGCACTGGTGCTCCTGTGAGTGCCACTCAGGGTTGCCAACTGCCCAGGAATTTCTGGACAGTCCTTAAAATTAGGTGCCTTTTTTCTTCTGCCTTTTTTTTTTTTAGGCTGGTGGTATTTGACTAGATCAAAGATCAGCAACCTCCGGCACTCCAGCTGTTATGAAACGACACCTCCCAGCATGCTCCTTTCAATTCTGTGGGAGTTCAGAGAACAGTCAAGCAAGTGTGCATGATGGGAGATGTAGTTTCACAACAGTATGGCATCCCACTGTTCTTGAAGGGGGGACATTGAGGTTTTGGGGTACAGAGTCACGGGCCTCTACACGGCTACACAGCTGATCCCAAAGGTTTGGGATTCAGGTCTGGAGGAAGTTCAGGCCACTCCATTTGAGGTCTTCCAGTCTCCAGCAGCCGTTCCCTAATGATGTGACCTCAATTTGCTGATGCAATGTCATCCATGAAGATGAAATTAGGCCTGTGTTATTCATGCAGAGGCACAATTATTGGATTAATGTTATTCAAGTAGTATGGGCTTGTCACTGTACCATTAACAAAGTGTAGGGCAGTTCTGTATTGACTAGACACACCTGCCCGCATTGTAACACCACCACCACCAAAGGCTCGTCTGGTGACAACAGTGGCTGATGCATAGCACTCTCCTTGACGTCTCCAACATCAGTGGAGGCGATCATTTCTGCTCAGCGTAAATCGACTTTCATCAGTGAACCGCATTGAGGCCCACTGGTCCCTCGTCCAGCGTAGATGCTCCCTGGCCCATGCAAGATGAAGATGATGATGCTTGTGGTCAGGTACCCTTGCAAGTCGTCTAGCATGCAGACCACGTAATCTGTTTCGAATGGTCTGACGTAACACTTGGGTGCATCACACCTCCCTTAAATGTTCCTGGATGTGGCCAAAGGTCATCCACTTCTTTGCCTTTCTGTGACTCTTCCAGTCTCTCTGTATCCGTGTTTTAACCTGCTGATGACACTCTTGACGCTCCAAGCTCAGTGGCCACGTATGTCTGAGAACATCCTGCTTGAAGCCTCGCAATGTTGAGGTAGTGTTGATCAGTTGTTAGGTGTCGTCTTGGTCTCATGATGTCAAAATGTGAACAGCATGATGAGGAGGACTGTTTAAATTCCAATTCTGATTTAACTAGGGAAATTATTGGGCAATTCGTGGATCAAACCTGTTTTGAATTTTACCTTTAAGCTCCTTGTAAGAGAACAGCAAGTTGTGCAAAAAGTAATAAGACAATGAACAGTTGGACATGTGCATTCAAAAGTTTAGAGAAGGTCACATTAAGTTCACCTGTAAAGGTTAGAGTGCATTTTAGGTTCATCCACAAGCCAAATATCCTTAACTTTTTGTGAGTAGTGTAGTACTATTTGTGGACGTACTGTATGCTAGATTTGGTCTAATACTATCCAGGTCAATAGTGCTGTGTAATACCAGACATTTCAGACACAAATGAGTATTTTCTTCCAGCTTCTTCTGTTGATGCCGCTTATATCCTTGATGACTCACAGTAATCGGTTGCAAGTTTCCAGTCCATTACGGCTCTTTCAAATTACTATAGGCTGTGGCTTTATTCCAAATCAAGCCGTGATTAAAAGTTCACTTGTTTTTACAGCAACTTTGTCCATTTCTCTGTAATTTTGATTGTCATTAGTCTCTCAGATCATTGTGGAGCTCTGACTCATCTGATGCTTGCCCGGAAGCACTATTGCAGTCACGGTTATGGTCGTGTTTGCTGACGGTGTCTGCAAGAACCTGATAGTGTCTGCTTGTAACAGATCCATTAGAAATGTATACAACATTATGATAAAGTGAGTGCAAACAGATAATGTTACATAAGAATTATCGCTTGCGGCATGTTTTTAGTGTCATCATTATGAGTCATTGGATTTGTCCAGTAAAAGCAGGTTTCCATGGCCGCCTGTGATGTTTTTTTTCTTTTGCAAAAGTAATTATTTTTTTGTTTTGTAGATACTTACCTTATTATTGTTCATTTAATCCTTAGTGACCTTCAGTATCCCTGTATGTTATGTTCAAACAAAATCCCTTTTAACTCTTCCACTTTAAATTCATTTTAGTATTTATTATTGGGCTGCCAGCAGAAAAGCACTGATGTCCTAGTGCAGTGGTGGCGAACTTATGGCACAGGTGCCAGAGGCGGCACTCGGAGCCCTCTCTATGGCACCCGCACCCTGGAAAAAGTCTATGGTGTACCAATATGCCTTAGACTTTTCCTGCTATTCATCAGCACATTGCGCACTATGAACAGCACAGGCAGCACATTGAATGTAGAGAGGCTATTATAGCTAAATGATAAAGTAGATGGAAGATTTACTATATTGGACTGTAGTATTCAGGTTAAATTGCTGTGGTAGGCACTTTACGATAAATAAGTCTGTTTTGGGTTGCAGCTTGGGCACTTGGTCTCCAAAAGGTTCACCATCACTGTCCTAGTGGATGCTGTAAGCGGGTATAGCGCACTGCCTTGCTAATGGCTGCAGCAGGAATTACAGTGCTTCTCTCTGCCAAGTTATGCTGAAAATCAGAGCTGGTCACTAGGGTTGAGCGAACCCGAACTGAAAAGTTCGGGTTCGTACTGAACTTTGCGAGTTCGGGAACCCGGACTTTTTCACTGAAGTTCGGGTGATTTTGTTATTTTCCATTATAACATGGTTATAACGGAAAATAATAGCATTCTTAAGACAGAATGATAAATAAAATGGCCATTGAGGGGTTAAAAATAACCAAAAAATGACCTCATCCACTTGATCGCGCAGCTGGTATCCTCTGCTTTCTTCAGGACCTGAAATCACCTACAAAAACTGTGTGCTTTCCCGAAACTAGTTAATGAATACACAATCACCATATCCATTAAAGTTTATTTATTATGTTTGTTAAAAACACATATAAAGTGATAAAAATCGAATCAATCTTGTCCAGAGAGTTAAGTATGGGAGGAATAACGCATGGGAAGGGGGTACAAATATATGCAAAATATGATATATCTAGGAAAGTTATAGCACCATATAGCCCTGCATATTATGGTCGTTATACCCGATATTCGACAGTAGAGTTGTGGCGGCTCATAGACAAGTGAGCCAGTAGAGTAGTCAACGTTTCAGCGGAACATATAATCTGGTGATCCGAAAAAATACTTGTCACAATGTCCACAGAGTAACCACAATTCGCAATGTTCACGTATCAAATGCGTATAAAGGGTAATCCACCGTGTCGGATCATTAAATCCGGCATGTGGTTAAGTCTACAAGAACCTAACATGCAGAGCCATATGTAGCGTACCACAGTAAACATCAAAACTACTCATGTACAATACATAATAGTAATAACCATCCCCTTCCCAGTGTCACCTCACCTGCCCAACGCGTTTCGCCACTCAAGCTTCGTGTACTCATTGTACATGAGTAGTTTTCATGTTTACTGTGGTACGCTACATATGGCTCTTCGGCCAAACCCGAACTTCCACGGGTTCGCTCAACCTTACTGGTCACAAACGGTGCATCTGTCCTCTGTCTGCCTAACTCACTAACTAAGGGTACTTTCACACTTGCGTTATTCTTTTCCGGCATAGAGTTCCGTCAAAAGGGCTCTATGCCGGAAAAGAACTGATCAGGCATATCCCCATGCAATCTGAATGGATAGAAATCCGTTCAGTTTGCATCAGTATGCCTTCAGTTCAGTCACTGTCAGGCGTTTTGGCCGGACATAATACCGCAGCATGCTGCGGTATTATGCCCGTCCAAAATGCCTGATCAGTCGCCGGAATGACTTGTATTAGTGCCGGATCCGGCATTGAGAAACAACTGAAGGACGGATCCGTCCTTTCGGTCTGCGCATGCGCAGACCGGGAAAACTGTGAAAGACTGCAGGACGGATCCGTCCATCTGCATGACAAGTGGAGGGACGGATCCGTTCTTGCAATGCATTTGTAGACTGATCCGCACCCGGATCCGTCTACAAATGCTGTCAGTTGTCACACTGAAGGGCGGATCCTTTATGAAGTTTAGGCCCCTTTACACGGGACAATTCAGCAGGCGATTGTTGGGAAGGAACCATTCCTTCCCAGCAATCATCTGCTCGTCAATGAAGGAGATCGTTGCTATTACATGCAGTGATCTCCTCCACAGTATGGGAAGCAGTGATGGCTAATGCCATCGCCCCTCCCCCTTCCAGACATGTTCAGGCTGCATGATATGCTGCTGGCAAACAACGATTTAGGTGTCTGCACAAATGATCCAGTTACCCGATGAATAAGCGTTTTGGTTTTCGGCAGCACCTTTACACCACCAGATAATCGCTAACGAGAGTTCCTATAAATGCTAGTTAGCAATTATCTGGCGGATTCTCTGGCCGTGTAAAGGGCCCTTTAGCTGTAATTTTGTAATGTATTGCCTTTACCTTTTTATAGCTCCTATCTTCGGTTCCTGGCTGTGGTCACATGACCATACACTTTTTTTTTTATTTTTTATTTCCTGTGATGTCATGTCTTTAGGTGTGTCAAAGCAGCAATAGATGCAGTGATGGGGTAGGGTCTATTTAGCTAGCTGGGTGTTAGGGCTCATACACACGGTCAAATTACTTTTTCAGTATTTTGTGGTCCGCAAAAAATACGGATGACTCAATTGCAGACAATAATAGGCAGTTCTATGGGGGTGCAGACCGGGTGTATTGCGGATCCGCAATGCACAACGGACGTGTGAATGGACCCTACTAGGACATGTTCTATCTTTGAACGGAAAAACGGAAGGCATACAGAGTACCTTCCGTTTTTTTTTTTTTTGCGGATCCATTGAAATGAATGGTTCCGTATACGGTTCGTATGGAACCGAAACAGAAAATACATACGGTCGTGTGCATGAGCCCTCAGGGGCGGGGTTTGAACTGTGGCAGAGAAACTGCATCATGGATTTGGTTGGATACAACAGGAAGTGCTACATACAGGATGGAAACAAACCAGAGCCATGGGTTTACATGGCGAAAACAGATCAGGAGAGTCCATATTGGAAAAAAAACCGACCATATCACTTAAACTTTAAAAAAAAAAAAAAACCTTCTAAAAAGCAAGCCTTGTAGACATTACATTCTTTCATGCCTCTTGTACGACACCTTTCAATATAAACACTTAGGGTCCATTCAGACGTCTGTAGTGTTTTGCGGACCGCAAAACACAGACGCCGCACATGACCGGCACTTGCATAGAGCATTCCTATTCTTGTCCGCAGCTGCGGACAAGAATAGGACATGCTCTATTTATTTTGCGGATCTGCGGACCGGAAATGCGGATGTGGACAGCACACTGTGTGCTGTCTGCATCCGTTCCGGCCCCATTGGAAATGAATGGGTCCACACCCGTTACGGATAATTGCGGAACGGGTGGGGACCCGTTCTACGGAAGTGTGAATGGACCCTTAGGGGGAAATGATCAAAACTGATATTTTTCACAGCTGCTTTGGAAATGAAAGGAGGGATCTGATTGGTTGCTATAGGCAGCCAGGCCAGTTTTCCTTTACCCCAGTTTTGATATATTTCCCCCTTAGTTCCGCATAAATGCATACGATTCGCAGGATACTTTGTACTGACAATGGTACATGTTCTTGCCAGTCCTGTTCTGAACCTTTGGTTGTGGGAAACAGAAGGTTTTTATTAATACAATTTTAATGATTGTAGCATTATGGCAAGTGTGCCGTGCTAACCTTGCTCAATCAGTATGCATGGCAGTTGCTCTGATACGTATAGCTGTAAGCTAGGGAGATTATTTTTCTTTTGGAAGCTTCACAGTTGCGTTTAGACAAAGCTATATTCAAACCAGGATGGGTGGATTCCATCTATGGAAGGATGAACTGTTTTCCTTTAGGGAATTCAGTTATTTTCAGGCTCGGCTCTGTCAATACATATTGTGCCAAAGCCTAAAACAAAGTTGGCTTTTGTTCTGGATTCTTATTTAGTGAGGTCCACCTTGCACTGAAAAGCAGGTTGTGACCTCAGGACAGTAGTTTATTTATTATACTCACTTATGTAGCGCTGACCTATTCCACGGCACGTTACAGACATTGCCATTGCTGGCGCTCACAATCAAAAGTAGTAAGTAGTTTATGTGCATCGGGAAATATAAGCTACAGCTCTTTGAACCATTTGTGAGTGAACATACATTGACAGGTCTGTTTCTCCAATTTTTAGTTTTTTTTTATCCTGCTCAGGTAAACATTTGTCTTCACTCATTAAAACGGCATGTTCACACCCACCGCAGATTTTTTTTTTCACTCCGGGAGAGGCTCCAAGTTAGTATTGGGCCTCTTACATATCTGTGATGACATCAGTGACTCGGTGACAAGATAGTTAGTCATTGGTGAAGATTTTCGTGAAGAATCCAAGTTTGGTCTATATATTCTTCTTCAAACATTAGCTGCCATCTAAAGGACCTGTGGTGACGTCACATCCGCTATATTCCACTGGCACTGCTAGGCTGAAAATTGGTTTCCAGAGCATCTCCTAGCAACAATCTCTGAAAACCACGGACCAAACGTGGATGACATCCGTGTTGTGTCCGTGGTTTTCACAGCCCATAGACTATTTAACGTGCGTGAGGGATTTGTAATCGCAGACAAAATTGGGCATGCTTCTGTTGTGTCACCATGGACCCACAGTCTGTGGAAGACCACCGATTTGTGTATGCACACATTAAAGTCAATGGAGCATGCTTACTAAGACCAGACAGTTTTTGTTGTCCCCCCTGCACTTTGTTCGTCTTATCACAAATAAAGCGCGTATCTGGCAGTCCGTACGCCAGTCTTAAAAACGACATGGCTACCCTAGTTGGCATAAGTTTTTCATCTACTTCAGGCGAGAAAGTCGTTAATTTGCCAGGGCAGGAGCTCCTCCCCAATGCGCCTTCACGCAAAAAAACGTTGTGACTATTTTTACACCAGACGAACATGAGTGTTAGGGTTGTCACAATACCAAAATTTTGATTTGGTTTCGAGACGATAAAATAGTATTGCGATACTCTATACCATTTGATACCACACACACACACACAAAAAAAAAAAACACAAAAAAGCCACGTGCAGTCCGCATTTTATGGAACGTCCGGCCTATAATCGAGCAGTCCTATCCTATTTTCTGGGGGGACAAGGTGGCTAAAAAATGGCGAATCGTGCAGTTTTTAGTTTTTTGTTACAGCATTTACCGCATAGAAGATATTTTTTCATATTTTAACAGTTTGGACTTTTCGGACGTGGCGATATGTAATATGTTTGTTTATTGTTTATATATTTTATATGTAAAAATGGGAAAGGGGGGATTTAAGCTTAATGTGTCCCCCCCCCGGAGATAGCTGAGTGCTGTACTCTGGGCCTGTGTGTGTGTGAAACCCCCCTAATGGCAGCTCTGGATGTCTGGTGGCACCCAAGCACATGTTGAAACCGATGAAGGTAGTGAATACAGACAGACGGCCACACAATCTGTCATCGTCTTTTCACAGTGTTCTTTTCTTGCATGTGGATTTTGCAGTGGTTCATTCCATTTATTGATCCGCATGAAATTTTTGGTGAAAATTCCAGGCAATATCTTGACAAGCTGCAGATTAAAAATTTCCACATGGACTCCTCTATTTTGCTGCTACTATGAACATTGCAGATTTTCTGCCTGCAATTCCAAGGCAAAAAATCGGCAGTGTGTTCATCCCATTTGAATGCGAGTAACTCGTAGCATGTGTCAGTGCGAGAACCCGTTCTGGCCTCACTCCTGTGACAGATCCTCCAGCATTATAACTAGAGATGAGCGAATTGCCGCTTATGAAATTCGTCCACACTTTGTTTGGTGGTACAAGGTCAATTGCGTTATGGATTCCGTTACCACGGACTCCCCCTGCATAACAGAAACGGGACGGATCCGTTTTGTAGCCCATAGACTTCTATTAAGACGGAATGAATAACGGAATGCCTCTAAAGGTATTCAGTCATAGAATTGCGTTATGGTCCGTGGTAACGGAATCCATAACGCAATTCACCTTTTACCACCAAACGAAGTTCAAAATATGAAATTCGCTTATCTCTAATTATAATGATTTCTAATGCTGTGTAACCCTGAGAGTCCTGGAATCTATTGTATTTCCACTGTCAGCCTTATGTCAATTGTATTGTATTACAAATGTATTTTTGTAGATTCCAGGACTCTAAGGGTTACACAGCATTAGAAATCGGGATAATGTTGTGCAATCCTGTCAGAGGAGCTGAGGCCGGAATGGGCTCTGTCTGTCTGGCTCTGTCTGTCTGGCTCTGTCTGTCTGGCTCTGTCTGTCTGGCTCTGTCTCTCTTTGTTGAGAGTTCTATTTTATTTTTATTTTTTTGCGGTCTGGACGGATCACGGACCCATTCAAGTTGAATGGGTCTCGATCCGTCTCGGCCGCCGCACGGATCTTTCCGTGCATTGGAGACCGCAAATGGCGGTCCCCAATGCATGGAACGGCCTCTCAAAGGCCGTATGCATGAGGCCTTACTTTCAACATGCTTGTTGATGTCTGGCCTTTGGCTACCAGATTTTTGTGCAGACTTATTTCTGCACCAAAATGTCCATGTGTTACGTACAGATTTTGATGCGATTTCAAAATCCACGCGGCAAGCCAATTTCTGCATGAAAAAAATAGGCAAAGTTTTGTCAAATCTCATTCACTTTGCTGGTGCTGTATAAGGCCCTATTCAGATGCTCGGGACAAGATGGTCGGTGAACATGTCAGAGAAGCATCCATGTTTGGTCCATGTGTCTTTTTTATTTTTATTTTTTTTGTCATCCGTGGCTCAGCTGAAAATTAATTTCCAGAGAATTTCCTGTCAGTGGTCAGTGAAAAATCACAGATACAACAATGGTGTCGTGTTTTTTTGTTTTCACTGACCAGTAGACTTAAATGTGCGTGTTTAGTCCACATCACGGACCGAAATAGAGCATGTCTGTGGTGTTTCCACTGACCCATGATCAGTGGAAAATCGGTGATGTATGAGTAAATACTTTAGAATGAATGGGTGCGTGTCTGTGATTACCCATGTGTGAATGCGGCCTTACACCATCATTTTTCCCCACACAAATCTGTGTGTAATCCGCAGCATGTGCAGGTAGCAGGGGGGATTTGATTTAAATTAAACTGATTTAAATCACTAGTCAGTAAGGCTTGATTTAAATCAGTTTTCTACATAAAGCTACTTTCACAGTTGCGTTTGGGGATCCGCTTGTGAGATCCGTTTGAAGGCCCCAAACTGATCCGTTGAGCCCAAATGCATTCCGAATGGATGCCGATCCGTTCAGAATGCACTGGTTTGGCTCCATACCGCCTCCTTTCCGTTTTGGAGGCGGACACCAAAATGCTGCTTGCAGAGTTTTGGTGTCCGCCTAGCGATGCTGAGCCAAACGGATCCGTCCTGACTTATGATGTAAGTCAATGCGGACGGATCTGTTTGCATTGACTTTCAATGGGGGTCAGAACGCATCCGTTTGGGACTTAGCATTTTTTTTCCACATATAATACAAACCGATCCGTTCTGAACGGATGCATTGGTTTGTATTTTCAGTGCGGATCCGTCTGTACAAGTACTGGACGGACCCGCACCGAACGCAAATGTGAAAGTAGCCCTAAGGCCTCTTTCACACTTGCGTTGTTAGGATCCGGCATGCACTTCCGTCGCCGGAATGCACGCTGGATCCGGCACAACGTTAGTGAACTGAAAGCATTTGAAGACTGATCAGTCTTCAAAATGCTTTCAGTGTTACTATGGCAGCCAGGTCGCTACTAGCGTCCTGGTTGCCATAGTAGTGAGGAGCGGGGAGTGGCATACGTACATTCGGTCGGCTCGGGCGCTCTGAATGACGCCAGAGCGCCGCGCGCATGGATCACGTGATCCATGCGATCACGTGATCTATGCACTGGGGCGCCCTGACGTCATCCTGAGCGTCCCGGAGCCGCACGGAATGTAAGCATGCCGCTCCTCTACTTACTATGGCAACCAGGACTTTAGCGTCCTGGCTGCCATAGTAACCATTGACAGAAAGCTAAACGTCGGAAAGCGACATTTAGTAAAGGTCGGATCCGGACTAATGCCCTCAATGGGCATAATTCGCGATCCGGCGTTGCGGCATGTCTTCCGGATTTTTCGGAGCATGTTGCGCGTTTTGTCAACGTCCAAAAAACGTTGACATACTGAACTGATGCATCCTGATGCATCCTGAACAGATTTCTCTCCATTCAGGATGCATGGGGATAATCCTGATCAGTAGCTTTCTGTCCTAGAGACCCGAGGACGGATCTCTAGGACGGAAAGCTAAAACGCTGATGTGAAAGAGGCCTAAGACTAATTCTTGCTGGTATAACTTATAATATGAAAGTAAATGAAGATTTGCTGTGAAGAAGAGGCATATGATCTCTGCTGAGTCAAATTCAGCTTTGAGAACTGCAAAAGTAACCCAAGCATCTGTGATAATATCTTGTAGGCAGAGAAACTGCCCAATAATCTAAGAAAAACCTCTGGAAGAGCCGGACATTGGGAATGGATTAATGGAATTTATTTACAAAAAAAATTAAACATATACAGCCTTATTCTACATAATTAAAAAACTAATTTATTTCATGAGGGAATAACCTTTGGATGGTAATATATTTTCCTCAAAAATCATTTTATATAAAAAATCCAAATTAAATAAAAAAAATCCAATTTACAGTAAAAAAAAATCCGATTTAAATCAAATAAATCCGATTTTTTTTTTTTTTTTAAATCATTGATTTTTATCCACCCTGGCAGGTAACCCTAGGGTAAGACCACAAAACTGCGCTCATCAGCATGTCAGTGGCTGTGCACTTTTACTGGTAACACTACTTTATCTTCAGAATCGTGTGATTAAGGACATGACTGCCCACTACCTGCAGTCATTAAGAATCAATTGGAAATCGGGCTGACTTGATTCAAATAAACAGATTTCCAGCACGAAGGAGATAAAATTTTGCATGTTCTTTATTAAATATTCCAAACGTACACGCGGAGCAGTGAAAAAGGTCCCTCCACGTCCCTGGTCAGACCGACATGTTTCAAGCCATCCGGCTCTTAGTCATGATCGGCTGACGGGCTGACGTGCCGTTTGCGGTTGTCATTCTTGTTTAGGTTGCTTGGTGACCATGGATGGTGAAGCAACCCTACAGCACCTCCTCAGTTGTGCACCCCGAGTTGTCTTCTTGGGGGCCACAAGTTATTCTATACAGTTTTAGCCTTCTGGTCTGTCCGTGGATAAGATCTGAATGAAGACATTTCGAAAGAATTGCTGTGAATTGCACCTTTATCGAGGTTACATCTACTGCTGAGATGTGTAAACTTTCCGTTTGCTCCAGTTTGTCAGTGTCTCTTTGTACTTCGAGATTTGGAGCCTCGATTCTTCCGGTCTGTGTGTCGATCGTTTTTCATAATGAAGTTTAGGCTGTTTCATTAGGTGCATTACTGCAATTAATTTACCATTTACATTGTGGAAGTAATTAAACGTGTGCCGAATAATTCACGAAGACGCTTGTGATGAAAAGAAAATTGCTTCATATGAAACATCCATAATTTACTATTAAATATTCGAAATGCATGTGGATTTATTAGATTACTAAGTTTTAGAGAGGATGCGTTTGTCTTTATGTGCACTTATTGTCTAATGGAAGAGTTTTTATTTACTGCGAATTTTGTTGCAGACATTTTTGGCAAGTGGCAAAAATAACCCCCATTCAGTTGTATGAAGCAGATTTGCGCTATAGATCTGCTGCTTTTGAATTGTAGCCTAAAGATACCGGTACATGGACCGATAATTGGACAAATTATCGGGAATGCGCTTTTGTGCCCGTGGCGAGCAGGCAGTTATGGGGAACGTTCCCAGTGATTGACTGATATATCAGTCTGTGTTAAAGAACCTTTAAAGGCTATGGACACCTTCAGAGCAATTTTTTTCTGATTGCATTTTACTTTTTTGGGGCTAAAAAACTTTTTTTTTTTTTTCATTTGGTATTTATTATCATAACAAGTCATTGTAGCTAAACTCTTGTCAAACTGATAAGACTAATGAGTGTTTTTGAGGTCAGGAAATCCGAGAGAAGGCTTCACATGAGCCTTCAGCTGATTGAACTCAGGAATGACAGTCTGCTAAAAGACTTATTTGCCAAAGTGTTTAGTTGAATTTAAGTGATTACTATGACATGATTTGAATTGTTATTGGAATATAACTTTAAAAAAAAAAATTGTCACGCGGAAGTGATGTATCGCAATCTTTCGCAATACCTAGTTGAAAATCCAGAACGCCCCGGACGAAGTGGAGTGAAACTCGGGTCGGGTGATTTGGACTGTTTTTTATATGCATTGGCTGAAAATTCTGTCCTGTAAGTGAATAAAGTGTCTTTGTGGAATCTAATGTTGCAGATCTATGCCATGTCGATCTCTTTTTGAGGACACTAGTAAGGAGCTTCCAGCTACCCGATGGTTGAGGGTGTTTGGAGTGGAGTTCCTAGAGAAAAGGAAGACATCGGGGAGCTTTGTTCCAGCGATAAGCGAATCAGGACGTACCGTTCCTGAGATATTCCCAAAAAAAATACATTAGCCAATAGAAGCCTGCAAGTCTTTCTCTTCATATTCCAACTGCCATACACATGGTCACATGTCCCTTATCAGCCAATAAAAGCTCACAGGCCCTTCGTCTCCACATACACACAGTTTTACTCCAGGCGAGGCGGCTGTGGAGTTCACTGTTATGGGGCATACTGTCAATATCTTTTAACGACACACAGACATTAAGTAAAGTAGATTAAATATACCCATTCGAAGCCGGTGCCTTCTGCTAGTGCAATCGTAAGAAAAAAAAAAAGGGTCCTTTAACAGAGATGATCTGACAGATTATCGGGAACGCAGCAGACTCTCCTGCTATCTGTCAGATCATTACCAGAGATTAGAGCGGCAGAACAACAGGATCTCCCATTCATCGGGTGATGGCCGGCACCTTTCACACAGGTAGACTATCAGGAAGGAGTGTTTACTCAAATGCACATGCCTGATAATTGGGCTGTGTTAACGCACCATAATCCTGGGTGCAGATAATGTTCGGACATTATGTTCACAGCACTGTTTCATATCTGTTACCAAACGTATGCCCTCATCTATGCAGCTATAGTACAAGTATATTTGCATAGGTCAGCCATTGATTCCCTTTGTGTTTCATACTGTTGCATTCAGGAGCTTAGTTGACCATACTTTTCAAAACGGTTGAGGCAAGAATATATTGATGTATCATTGGCCACATGTAGACGCCATGGACAGGCCATGCTAAAATTTGAATGTAGCAATGGGGCAGCACAGTGGCTCAGTGGTTAGCACTGGGGTCCTAGGTTCAAATGCAACCATGGACAACAGCTGCGTAGTTTGTATGTTCTCCCCGTGTTTGCGTGGTTTCCTCCCACACTCCAAAGACCTACTGATAGGGAAGTTAAATTGTAAACCCTATTGGGGACAGCTTGATGCTAATGTCTGTGAAGCGCTGTGGAATATAGCCATATAATTACGTAAAATAAAAAAAAATGTCAACAGAAAAGCAAAATTTTTCATTTTACTAATCTCCTTCCCATGCCGGTAGCACCTGTCCAATTTATTAAAAAAAACGCTGTAGAAAAATGACAATTTGTCCTTACAATATTGTTCATTACTGAGTGAAATCTCTACCACAAAGCAGTTGTTGGGGCTCATTCACAAGTATGTGTCCATTTTGCATAGCCAGGGTCCAAGTACACAAATTCCACCCTTGTTTTATGAAATTGGTATAATTTTTTTTTTGATGCAATAGATTTGTGGTGTTCACTAACCATTGAATGGATTAGTGAAATGTCATGTACACTTAGGCTACTTTCACACTCGCGTTTTGGCTTTCCGTTTGTGAGATCCGTTCAGGGCTCTCACAAGCGGTCCAAAACTGATCAGTTTTGCCCTAATGCATTCTAAATGGAAAAGGATCCCCTCAGAATGTATCAATTTGCCTCCCTTTCATCTCAATTCCGCTTTGAAGGCGGACACCAAAACGCTGCTTGCAGCATTTTGGTGTCAGTCTGATGAAACTGAGCCAAACGGATCCGTTCTGACACACCATGTAAGTCAATGGGGACGGATCCATTTTAACTGACACAATCTGACTCGATAGAAAACAGATCCGTCCTCCATTAACTTTCAATGGTGTTCAAGACGGATCCGTCTTGGCTATGTTACAGATAATACAAACGGATCCGTTCTGAACAGATGCATGCGGTTGTATTATCTGAACGGATTCGTCTGTGCAGATCCATGACGGATCCGCACCAAACGCAAGTGTGAAAGTAGCCTTAGCTTTTTTTCTTCCATGCAGAAATTGACCTGCCATGTGGATTTAGAAATCCACAGCATGTTGGTTGTTTCTGCAGATATATTGTGCTGATTTCACCCTTTTTACTGGATCTGTGCCAAAATCATATCAAATCCACAACTATAACCGCAACCGTACATAGAGTACGGTTTTTGGTGCCGAAATGCACAGGAAACCGTGCGGAAATCTGCGTGCATTTTCTTTTATTACACCTACACCCGTGAGCAGGTACCCTTAGGTTAACTGCATATCTGCTGCGGAGGTCCAGGCAAAAATAAAAGGCGGAACGTTGATGCGTGCAGCAATATTTTAAATGCTGGTATTCGCGCTGGGACCAGATGGACCTTATTATAGTGAATGTTCCTATGCTGAACAGAATACTGGAATTATGGTACAGATGTGAACCTAGCCTTAGGTTGAGGCAAAACTTACATGAGATCTCAGGGGAAAGCCATTCTTTAAAGGAGTGGTCCCATAAAATATATTAACCAGTTTTCAAACCAGCCCCTGGATCTGAATACTTTTGTGAGTTCATGTAATGAAAAATTTCGTATAGGCACTGAGTTATTCAGTAAAATGTATCTGAGCAGCGTCATTCATTGAGGCCATGGATCCACATGAGGTACAGGGCTTAGAGATTGTCATGCACTATATGATGTCTCATATAATTTTTTTTTTTTTACATTAATCATGAAAAACTCCTTTTGGTTAAACGACATGCAGCCGTAATAAGGCGCAGTTCAGAGTCCTAGGTGTAGGCTTTATTAACCTGTCGAGCACACTGCCACTCGCTTTCAGTTGCTCTGAAATGCTCACCTTGACCAAGAAGCAGACGCAGTCCTGTTCCCTTCACTGTTGACTGTTTCCCAGATTATATCGTTTTGAGAAGTTAATTTTAGTGTTTACGGTAGAAACAAATGGTTTCTGAACACATCTTATTTGGTATACAAATGCTGCTTTTTGTTGCCAAACATGTCTGCAAGTATCTCTGCCCCTAATTGTACCTTATAACCTGCTCTGTTGTATCCACAAACCAATGTTTGGTTGTAAAACTGTTTTGTTCTTTTGAAAGCATTTAATAGTTCTAGATTGTGTTTTTACCAAGCTCTGTTAAAGGCGTATGAGATCTGTGGTTTCCACCTTTTGGGACTCGCTCTTTTCTCTAGAATGGAGGTCCCCCAACCCTGTCCTGTCACACCCCACCTCCAGGCTGAGAAAGGTGGTCAGGTTTATGGAAACGGCCGAGCTCGCTGTGCTGTGCTCTTTCTGGAATTCCCATCAAATTGAACAGAATCTGTCGAGGTGTGAATCCAATGTTAATCATTTACTGACCGGTCTGTTTTGGGCCTTAGTGACCAAGCAATTTTTTTTCATTACTTTCATCGTCTCATTTCGAGAACTTTTGTGGTACAAGTTGTAGTTTTTAATGGCACCATTTTGTGGTACACATAATTTCTTAAAGTTTATTAACTTTATGGTGGGTCAGGAAAAAAAAAATAGCAATGCTGCCACTGAATTTTACGTTCATTTTTCAGCGTAAATCAACCATCGTATGATAACCTTATTTTTTGGGTCAATGTGAATACCAATTGCATATCATTTTTGTTTTTTACGGTTTCAAGACCCATAACTTTTTTTTTTTTTTTTACATTTTGGAATACATAAAACGTATTCCCTTTTTTTTTGTGATAAATAAGCAAAAATCAGCAATTGTATAGCAAGGATCGTTATGGCTGTGGCGATAACAAATATTTGGAGGGGATTTTATTTTTTGCAACTTTAATGTTGAAAATGCATTTTTTTTTAAATAGAAAAATATGTATTTTTAATGTAGAGATTTTTTTTAATGTAATGAAGCTTCAATTTTTTTATTATTAGTCACACAAGCGGACTTCTTCTGATTGCTTCTATAATTAATTGTACTGCTTATGCATTACAGTGTATTATACTGTCAATAATATACTGATAGGCAAATGCTGCAGGCAAGCCTTCATTAGGTCCCTGGCTGCCATGCGAAGGCACCAGCACCCTGCAATCTCATTTTTGCATACCTGAGAGAGGGCACTCACTATCTCTAAACTATCTCTAAACCACTTAGATGCCACTTTCACTATTGATAGCAGCAATAGTCGATATGATTTGGAGCAGATTTCTGAGTAGGGGCTCATGCACACAATCATATTTTTGCAGATAGCACACTGACGCATTCATTTCTATGGGGCCATGCAGAAATTGGTATTTTTGGTGGATCTGTGTAGCTATGTTGCTGATTTTTGAGTGAGCAGAGTATTTCCTAACAATACTCCTGACAAGGAGAGACAGAGGTACAGACTCCCTAAACCTTAAATATGGCGTACGTTTAGCGAGTCTGTCTAGGCCTGCATCGGATTCATCACAGGCGCTCAGGCTGAATGAAAAATGTGGTGTAGGGTTGAACATTTTTTTCCTCACTCTGTACAAGCTTTGGGTCTGTACAAGTGGGGGTCCGACACCCACTGATCAGCTGTTTGAGAAGGCAGTCGCACTCCTGTGAGCGCTGCTGCCTTCTCTCTGCTCACCAGTCACACCACCGTACATTGTATAGCGGCTGTGCTTGGTATTGCAGCTCAGCCCCATTTACTTGCACCTAGGCCACGTGACCGATAAACGTGTCGTCACTGGCATAGGAAAAGCATAGAGAAGGCTTTAGCGCTCACAGGAGGCACTGTTGCCTTCTCAAAACAGCTGATCGGCGGGGCTTCCCGGTGTCAGACCCCCACCAATCAGATAATTATGACCTATCCTATACAGACCTATCAGTGGAAAATCCCGTTAAGGAGAGCAGGCTGTGCAGTCGCAGCCTGCTCTTCATTCATTGCGATGGAACTTCTGAAAATAGCCAAGTGAGCGCACCCCGCTATTTTTTATTTTTTTTTACTCCCATAGTGGTGAATGTAGGGTGGTAACACGTGTGAGGCTGGTCTCTGTTCACTTTGAGGGACCCTGTTATGGTGATTGTAGCAGGTCCCAGATATGGGATGCGCACCTGTTTGACATTGATAGAATATCGTACTGATGTACTAACAATTTTTATTTCAGATGTGGCACTCCTTTTAAAGGGGTTGTCCGGGTTCAGAGCTGAATCTGGTCATACCTCCATTTTCACCCAGGCAGCGCCCCTGACTTGAGCATTGGAGCAGTTCATGCTCCTTTGCCCTGTGCTAAATTTCTAGACCTCTGGTGATGAATCGGGCTCTCCATGGGGCTGCCAGGAAGCCCAGTGACGTCCCCGGCACTGATGGCCGGGCTTTAGCGCTTCCCTAGCCTGTAAAACGGCTAGGTCAGCGCTAAAGCACGTCCATTACCCTGGGTTCAGACCTGAGCGTTTGAGACGCACGTTTTCCGTGTGTTTTCCGTGCGTCTTTGTGCGCGTTTTTCGTGCGTTTTTGTGCGCGTTTTTGGAAATAGTAAACGCGCGTTTTACGCGCGTTTGTGTGATTGACTGCAGTGTTGTACAATGACCAAATATCCCTGTCTATATGAAGTTTGGCCAATCAGAGCTGGGGTTTGGCCTTTCCAGCATGTTGCAAATTCATAAACGCGCGTTGTCAAAAACTCGCAAAATACAAGCGTTGCGCGTTCCCATTGAAGTCTATGGGCCAAAACGCGCGACAAACGCCCCAAAAAAAGCTCGTTTTTTTTCAAATGCGCTGTAAAACGCGAAAATGTGAACCAGTCGCATAGGGAAGCATTGGTTTGCATCGGTTATGCGTTTTACAGCGCGTTCGAACGCGCTGTAAAACGCGCAAGTGTAAACTGAGGGTTAGAGCCAGTGACATTACCGAACAAGCTTAATAGAGTGCTGCTTACTCTATTAATTACTCATTGAAGCTCCGGTCCAGGGAATAGGAAACCATAGGAATTGCACCCATTCATTCTTTTTGATGTGCTGCTATCTGAACTTTTTTTGTCTTATGATTTAAAAAATAAATAAATATATATATACGCACACACACGCAACTTGTCTCTCAAAAAACAATTTATACAGCTTCATTTATCGAAAAAATGGCAGTTATGGTTGTCTGTATATGGTGGCATAACAATGAAAAACAAAAAAAGAATAATGCAAACAAGCCACGATACTCACTTTCTATTGCTGTATTCATACTGACCCATGGAATAAAGATAACTAGTTAATTGTACTGTATGATAAGCAGGAACAAAAGATGGCCCTTGAAATGCAATGATTAAAAAAGAAACTTTTTTGGTCTTGAGAGAGAGAGATATAAGATATATTCACCTTTTAAAAGCGATACATCTGATACATCTCTAAGGTTTTGACTATTTCTCTGTTTATTACGATAGATTGAACATAAATCCCCCTCAATAATGGGCTATTCAGGCAGCAGTGGAATGGCATAGGTCTGCCTCAAGGTTTTTTTTTCTCACCCTTTTTAAAACCAGTTTTGTTTGCAAAACCACCACTGAGTCACTCCTGGATTATCTTCCAATGTGATCATAAGACTGTTACGCAATCACTGACAAAAACACCAGAGGCTTTTACATAGAAGTGTTCTCAGGCCTTGGCTATGTCCATAGACTGTGCAAGCAAACGGTTACATTCCTCCTGAATAGGGCAGCGGCTCAGGAGAGATGGTGTATGTGGCCCCACAGCCGGGTGCTATTCCACACTATGATACCAGAAAGGTCATATTATGTCTCTTTCCCAAAGTGGCAAGTAAAATCTCTGGCACAAGCACTAGAGTAAAATCATCATTGACTCCTCTGTCTGTTCAGCATGGCTCAGTATCGCTTATTGTATTTGAAAGTGACTTGTGAACTAGAAAGGTGTGTGATATTAGGTATTACTGTACAGTAGATAGAACCTTTAGGCCCCTTTCACACAGGCGTTGCGTATTGGGGCCGCATTGGATGCGGGTGAGTGGCGGGGAGATCATGCGAGTGCGCACGCAATTTCAGTCGCGTGCGCACGCGCATAAGAAAAAACAATGCGGTACCCAGACCCGAACTTCTTCACTAAAGTTCGGGTTTGGGTTAGTTGTAGTGTAGATTGTATGTATTATTTTCCCTTATAACATGGTTATAAGGGAAAATATTAGCATTCTTTAATACAGAATGCTTAGTAGAAGGTCAATTGAGGGTTAAAAAAAATAAAAAAATGACTCGCCTCCTCTAATTGATCGCGTAGCTGCCGGTCTCCTGTTCTTTCTTCAGGACTTGTGAAAAAATACAGGTCCCTCAGACCAAACCATAGGACCAACAAAGGCGTGCTATCAATAAAACTTAACATTTAATTCCTAATCTTTAAAGGAACTCACACAAAAAAAGCCAACACAAGGATAAATCAAATAGTTACATAACGCGGTACCCAAAACAAATTAAAACGGCCTCACCGGATCCATGCAGACTGTTAGACCCCAGAACGTCTCAGGAGGCTGGAAGTCGGGCCTGAGGCCGATTTAGTAGGTCTGAGTTATAGAGGTCGCTCCGTTCGGTCGGGAAGGTATCCAGAGCAGGTGCCAAAAGTGTCAGGATAGGAGCAGAGGGGAGAACTAACCCTGCCAAATCCCTGCGGTTGCTGACTCGGGACTGGCACTAGCCCTGCCTAACACAACGGAGCACCCGCCCCGATAGGGGCGACCCCGACCGGAACCTGACCCCTAACACGGGCAGTGTCCCTGAGCTTGCCCTGCCAAAGGGATCTTAATTCAAAAAATTATAAAAAAGTCAAACTCCCAGGCACCCTTAAACTCCCGACGTGTCACGTTTCATTATAGTGCAAATCATCAGGGGAGTGTAGTAGACCATTGCCGGATTTCAGAGAGTGTTAAGCAAAAAATATATAGACATATATAAACAGGACCTTCAGTGGAAGGAAAACCTATTTTTAGATTGAAAACCACCGCCAAAATTGCGGGGATTGCGGGCAAAAGAGAGGGAGGGGTGGAGACCCGCAGTGGCCGGTGTCTCCCCCAAACAGAAAAAAACGCCGTCCCTTGCCGTAACTTGTGGTTACTTCACTGAGCTCATCACATGGTCCATCACCATGGAGATGGACCATGTGATGTGATGTCACCACAGGTCCTTTAGCCAGCAGCTCATGATTAAAGAAGAAAGAGATCGGCAACTACGCGATCAAGTGGATAAGGTGAGTTAATTTTTTTATTTTTAACCCCTCAACCCACATTTTACTAAGCATTCTGTATTTAGAATGCTATTATTTTCCCTTATAACCATGTTATAAGGGAAAATAATAAAGATCGGGTCCCCATCCCGATAGTCTCCTAGCAACCTTGCTTGCGGATGATTGCGATTTTCATGCAGCCCCATTTATTTCTATGGGGGCTTGCGTTGCGTGAAAAACGCAGAATATAGAGCATGCTGCGATTTTCACGCAACGCATAAGTGATACGGAAAAATCACTGCTCATCTGCACAGCCCCATTGAAATGAATGGCTCAGGATTCAGTGCGGGTGCAATGCGTCAACAACACACATTGCACTCGTGCGAAATACTCGCAGTGCGACACCATAGACTGTCATTACGACACATTCCACAATGTAGTTGTACCTTCTTTGTCGCGCAGCACATGTCGCCGTGTAGCCCCACCCTAAGGGTATGTTCTCATATGGCAGATTTGCTCTTTGTCCATCACAGAACTGCATGTGGGAAATCCACCGCATTGTACAGTACCAGCAAAGTGGATGAGATGTCAGCAAATCTCACCCAGATTCTGGACAAATTGACATAAACCCACACCGCGGCAAAGCGGCTGTTTCAGGGTAGCTTCATATTACCAATTTTGAGAAGTATCTTTAGACGTGGAGGAGTACGAAGGTTACAGTAACTCAAATAAATACGTGAGCATCAGTAATGTTAAAGGGATTGTGCAGGCCATATATAGATGAGCAAGTGCTCATTCATCGGGCAGTTCTGATTTTTAAGCATGTTTAAAAATCAGCGCTTGCCGCCGACAGATCGTGCTGTCTAATAGCGATCTAATGGCTGAGCGATCGCTCCTCCCCCATGTTGCAGAGGAAATCTCTTTATGTAATAGCAGTGGTCTCTTCCGTTAGCAAACAGACAATCCCTTCCCTCCCGACAATCGCTTGCTAATCTGCCTGTCTAAGGCCCCTTTTACATGAGTGAGTCCCATGCTTCTGACTTCTTCGCAGTGTGTCAGAGAAAGCTCCTGTCCAGACCTCCCAGCTCTAATCAGGTCGCATGGCATTATATTGATTTATGGTGCTATGTAACCCTTAGAGGTCTGGAATGTATTGGATAACACTGACAGCATTATGTCAATGTTATCCTATATACATTCCAGAACTCTAAGGCCTCTTTCACACGGGCGTCATGTTTGACACCCGGATAGGATGCAGGTGCGTTGCGGGAATATGCACGATTTTTCCACGCGTGTGCAAACGTTTGTAATGCATTTTGCACGCGCGTGTGAAAAAAATCGCCATTTTTGGTACCCAGACCCGAAGCCGGACTTCATCACTGAAGTCCGGTTTCGGGTGGAGTATTCTGTAGATTTTATTATTTTACCTTAAAACATAGTTATAAAGTTAAATAATAGCATTCTCAATAGAGAATGCAAAGTAAAAAGGGCACTAGAGGGTTAAAAATAATAAAAACATAAACTTACCCCCTCCATTTGATCGCGTAGCAGCCGGTTAGCGGTCTCCGGCTCTGTATTCAGCCGGGAAGGGGGTGAAGGACCTTCCGTGACGTCACTGGGTCACATGGTCCAATCACCTGCTTCCATCTTTAGAGACAGGACACAGGACGTACGGGTACGTCCTGTGTCCTTAAGAGGTTAAAGGTGCAGACCGGAATGCCGGATCCGTCATTGCGGTATTTTTAATGCCGGATCTGGCACTAATGCATTGCAATAGAAATTAATGTCTGATCCGGCATCCCGGCTTGTGTTCCGGAATTTTGGACGGAGATAATACTGCAGCATTCAGTGACTGAACTGAAGACATCCTGATGCATCCTGAGCGGATTTCTCTCCATTCAGAATGCATGGGGATGTGACTGAAGGATTTTTTTTTTTCGGTATTGAGCCCCGAGGACGGAACTCAATGCCGGAGAAGTTTAACGCAAGTGTGAAAGTACCCTTAGTCTTTGAAATATTTCATGTAAAATGTCGTATTAACAATTTTTTTCTCTCTATGCTTGATTTGCTTTTACGCAACGTGAGTCTTCTCGCTGCGGCTTATTTGTACATTGCCTCCAAATTGGTGCTTTAGCCCTGAAGTCAGGTGTTTGAAATAATGCCGAAAAAATAATGTAAATTGCCGAGCCCAAATTGGGTTCTAAGACGTGTATCTGTCAGAATCCTAATATGCTGAATTTGACTGCCATTCGGGAATCATTATTAATGCTATAAGTCTGTAATTAAATCAGCACATTAATTCACCTAGCGGATGAAACGCGATTTGTCTCCCCACCTCCGGTTCAGATGCCAAATATCGCCTAGAATACAGTAAAGCCGTGCCACAGCTAATCAGCCGAACGATTCCTTAAAGTATGCCCAAGTGATATCCTTTCTTCAATACCCTATGGAAAGCAGTGGCGGCCTGAGCAGAATTGTGACAAATGACTGATTATTCAGTCTAATCACGCTCTCATTTATTTGTCATGATAAAAAAAAAAAAATTAGGATTTTTTTTCTCCCTCCACTTGGTAGCATTTCCACATCTGACTTCTGCTTATCTCTCGCTCTCCTCTTCAGTGTCTGAGCATACTGTGTGTGAGTCTCAAATAAAATGAAGCCCCCATTCCTTCCCCTGTCTGATGACTTTGATCTGTTGCTTGTTTATAAAGCCTGAGTGTCGGTTTTTGGGGGAGGGGGGATAGAGACTATTGCGCCTAATTGCATTTCTATTCAGATCCGTGTCTTGTAAATTAATATTTAGGTTGCAGTAAATCTCCGCAATCTGTGTCCTGATGCAGTTAAACTGATGGTTCAAGGTAAAGTTCATTTAATTGCAGAATATGGAGGAAATGTATTTATTCTTTCCTCTTCGAGACTCCATGAGGTATTCTTCTCATTAGCATTTGTGTTGTGAAGGATAAAAGCCTTTCTAATACCCATTCTGAGCTACCTTGAATTTTTAAAGAACCCATTATTTTGCCAGCCTCTTGTTGTTTTGAAGAATGTTCAATTAATATCACTTCTAAGATTTTTTTTTTTCTTTTCCTACTAAAGTTTAGATTTTTATTGCTTTTTAGTCCTGGTTATAGTTGAAGATGGGGATTTATTTTTTAGCTCATATTTGGATGTGAGCATTTGTGTGCCAGGATCATTCCTCGTCGGCACGGTCTGAAACTCCCCCACCCAAAAAAGGGATGGTCATTACAAAATAAAATCTGCTATAGTAGCTTTGAAGGTGAGAGATTTCTGCTGTAGCTTAAAGGGTACATTTAAACCAACCTAGAGGATATCCCATGCCCATGTATCCAGTGAAGAACCAGGGCAGTATATAGGAATTCCTAAGAGTATTCCATCGCATAAACGCCAAAAAAGTTTAAATGTACACAGAAAGGAGCAAAACATGCGTGTGCAAAAAGATTTTATATTTAAATAATGTAACATAAATATTAAAAAGCCGTACATACAAAAAAGAGGTAGCAGTTGTTGTGCGCCACCCTGGATCTTACAACCAGCATACGTAATGTGTAACAGTAAGTATGGATGATTGCACACATCTCCACTTGATAACCTATTGAGAGGATGACCAAGTATCCAGATACCCAAATAACAACACTGGGGTGTGCTGCTCCAACATGGACTATGCACACAACCACCCAATAGAAGAGAATAGTACTGTGGATAAATCAACAAACTCTCGCCTATAGATCGCTGCTGGGAATCCAGGATGGCGCCATGGTTAGACACTGAAGGGGTTCGTCAGTGTATAACTATGTTCGCCTAAAAGCTGGGAACAGACAAAATAATAAAATAACAAACTCATCCATTTAAGTCCCCTCAGTTCCAATGCCGCTGCCGGTCTAGTTCCTGGCTGTCTGTTTTATCAGAGGGAGTGGTCACATGCCGTCTAAGCTTATGATCGCTGCAGCCAATCAATAGTCTCAGCAGGAATACAGCTAGTTGGCTACAGCGGTCACCCGCTTTGACAACGTGTAACTACTGTCCAGAAGTGAATGGGGACTGGATCGGCAGTGCATCCAAGTCGTTGCTATTAACAGATGATAGTATTTTATTGATTTAAAGTGCACCCAGCCTTTACGGGTCATTCCTTACTTCTTGCTCAAGATAGCCCAGCTTTGGAAACTAAAAAGCTGTCATCTTGTGTCACTCATCTTGAGATATCTCAAGCCAAGAGTCAAGCTTAGGAGGGGCATATCTGTATGTTCTTCTGGTTTATGTAAAATCATTGTAATCCCTGTACAATGAAAAGCTGTGCCGGTGTCTCTAAACCAGCTCAAAGAAACTCACCGGCGATCACAGGCACGCTTGCCCCTTCCAGTACGTTGGAAGGACGTTCAATATCAGTGGTTCCAAAAATGGGAAACAAAACATATTGTAGCGGGGGAAATTCCACGGCACTCACCACTTCATAAAGTCATGCCTTTATCATTTTAAAATAGTAGTGTTTACAAAAAAAACAACTAAATGGGACAAACTGAACCTCTTCCTGGTCTTCTGAAGATCGCCTCTAGTCCAACTTCCTTTATAGTGTTATTAAAACCAAGGGATCACTCCCCATATAGGTAACTATTTATCAGCACTAGTGGCGTAGCATGCATTGCTAGAACCTGGGGCAATCCAAGGATTGCTTCCCTTTCCTGTGGACATGCCCTTTTATAGACCCCACAGTTTACCAAGACCAACGTTACCAATAACACTATATGAGAGACAAATATTACTGTCAAGACCATGAACGCATATTACCACCTCATGACTGAATATTACACCATACTGATACTGCATATGATACACTACACAAAATCCAATATTACCACCATACAGTGACCATATAGTGGTAGATACCAGTTCTGCACAAATACATAGATAATGAATACAAGGTAAATCCACTTACTTTCAGGTGATATCTACTCTTACTGGAATGCGTTTTTTCTCCATCCAGGCCAGATCTCCATATTTCTTCCGAACATACTCGTTTATTTAAAATCACTTGATTTTAATCTAAATTTTCTTAGCATCACCATACTCTGACATCCATAACTTTTTTTTTAATGTTTTTGTCTACACAACTGTGTGAGGGCTTGTTCTTTGTTGGATGATCTCGTGTGTGTGTGTGTGTGTGTGGTTTTTAGGGGTGGGGGTTCATATGACTTTTTGATCACTTTTTGCTCAATTTCTTTGGGAGGGCCAAGGTGGCAAAAAATGGCAAATCAAACATTTATTTATTTTATGTTACGGCATTAACCGCACAGGAAAAAAAAGTTTTTATATTTTAATTGCCCAGCCGTTTTCAGACCTGTCAATACCTGTCTAACCGCTCAGATGCCACAGTCAATATTGACTGCAGTATCTGAGGGATTAAGTGACTGAGATCAGCATGATCTCTGATCCCCATCATAACAGCACCTTGCTGATGTACTATTACATTAGGGGTCACAAAGGGATTAATTAATCCATTTCCTTATTTTGGCTCCATGCCCCTGACCAGCACTACTGAGAGTGGTACAAGTAAAATTCAGTCACCATTGGGCTAGCCAGGGAAATGGGGCCCAAGTGAGGATTGGAATTGGCTTAATAATGATTACGGTAAAGGGCCTAAGTGCAATGTGCACAGTAGGCCCATGGGAATTTCACTAGGACTCCACTAGACTCCACTTAGGCCTCCCACAGAAATTATCCTGTCCCAATCCCTATTTAGGGACCTGGCAGCCCCACTGATAGTTCCCATGGCTGGTGCCTGGGCACTGGTGGTTGCCCCTTCCTTATGAAAATTCTCCCTCTAGGCCAGGGATCAGCAATCCTTCGGCACTCCAGCTGTTGTGAAACTACAACTCCCAGCATGCTCCTTCCACTTGTGTGGGAGTTTAGAGAACAGCCAAGCAAGTGTGCATGATGGGAGATGTAGTTTTACAACACCTGGAGTGCCGGATGTTGCTGACCCCTGCTCTGGGCCATCAGGTGTACCTCTGAACTGATAAAAACAAATAAACCTCAGTGCAGTAACTGATCAGTACTGCCGTTCTTGCTCTGCAGCCAGGAGCATGCTGTGTTGAGTTATCATTGCACCCCACAATTTCGTGGGCCACAGCTTCCAACATTAACACTTGATCTTTACACATCAAGGGGCAACAAGTACAATTTCCACACGCATAGTTCCCCTGCAGTACTGCACTCTCCTGCCAAGTGTGTTTGGCCTTTTGAAGGCATCCCGTCTGCAGTTGATCTCAAGATTCTACACCTCATGAATGACCTCGTTGGCTTACCTTGGGCTCCTCTAGAAAGCACTGCATCAGATTCCAGCTTGTACCAGTTCTTCCACACTGCAGATCTGATTTTGTAGGCCATTGGGTTAAATTAAAAATTACGATGAGTTTGGAACCTGTGACTCACCAGAGTTGCCATTAAGGAGTTTACGCTGGCCATTTCCAAGCTATGTAAACAATTCTGCTCTGCGGGTGCCCCATCCATGGGAAGCAAAATGGCTCCTTCTAGATCCTTCTATCTTCATTCAGCAGGACCTGCGCTGACGTCACCACGCCCACCTCGTGGTGAGCGCGATGGTAACTAATGATTTCCTTCTGCAGAGTGTTGCAGAACAGCTCCTGTAATTGTCCTCCAGTCCAGGAGATGGTTTGCCCCTTGCTGGTCACATCTCGTAACCAGTATACCACTCTAATACTAGGATTGGGCTACTTTCACATTTCCTTTCCGCTATTGAGATCCGTCATAGGATCTCAAAACCAGATGAAAACGCTTCAGTTTTGTCCCCATTTACTGTCAATGGGGAGAAAACTGAACGGAGTGCACCAGAATGCACACCGTTCCATTTTGTTGCGTTCTCATGACGCACACAAAAGCGCTGCAAGCAGCGTCTTTTGAGTACATCATGGGATACTGATCAAGACTGATCCTGCATGAAACACAATGTAAGTCAATGCTGCTGGATCTGTTTTGTCGGCACGAAAAAAAACCGTTCCGGCGCCTATTGACTTGCAATGAATTTAGTGTCTGATCCATGTTGTCCATTTTGGAGATAATACAACCAGATCTGTTCTGAACAGATGCAGACGGTTGTATTATATTCCGGATGCATTTTTGCTGAACCCTTGACTGACTGATCCCTGGTAAACAGCTGATTTGAGAGGATGAGGTGACTGCCCATTTCCGCTGTACAAGCTTCTGCAGGGGCAATGTAGTATAAAGCCTCATTCACACGTCAGTGTTGCGAGCCAAGACCAGGATTGTAGCCTCCACAGGCATAAGATATAAGGGAGAGATCTGCACCGGTTCTGTGTTCAGAGCCGCATCTGGTGTCCAAGTGGCCAGACCCCCAGTAATCCGCTAACCTGTGGGTAGGGGGTAAATGTAATACTTGCCACTACCCCTTTAAGTAGTTGTAATGGGTCTTAAAGATATAAGTGCATAACAAAGCAGATCTAGAAATTAGGAGGCTAGGAAGAAAGTGTCGCTTTTTGTGGGACTGTGGTGGCAGCCATATTGGTTGTCAGTCATCTTGCATGAATAACAATTTGGATGTGAAATAGAAGTTCAGTGCGTTCACATGGAGTCGGCCTTATCTTTAGAGGGTAATGCTCTCAAGTTCTGCACTCATAATGATGTTTGGCATTCAGCTAAGACATGACATCAGAGTAGGTCAGTGCATGTCAAGCTGCTAAGACCCCCAACATGACAAGAAATGACTGCTCAGTGGAGCACAGAGACCCCTCCGGCTTTTACCACCTGCTTCACCTTTGCCTGTATTCGGTGCCTGGAATCAAAACTCAGTGCAAGAACGAAGGTGGCGCTGTGGCTGCGAAATGCCAGTGTAACTCTGGTGACCACTGGGAGGGAGGCTTCTCGCAGATCAGATATCAATGGGCTATCCTAAACCTATCACATCAATCATTATGCGTCTTGTCAAATGGAAGGAAAGACAGAAGCAATGAGCAGAGTGTACCCTTCATATGCATTAGGAAGCATGCTACAAGAAAGGAAAAAAGAGAAGCGTCTTGCTGTGAAGTGCACATGGTTTGTTGTTGTTGAGCTGGATGTAGAAAGGTTGCGTGTCAGCCGGATGATACATGACAGAAATACTTGCAGTTATTATTGTGTTTGTAGTAGAAACACGTGAGCGCAGCGCTTCCTCGATTTTGCAATGTTTCTACCGAGGCGGAGTAACTGGGTTTGGAGAAAGTAAACACTGCTTCTGTCATTCTTTCCACAGGCTTATGCTGGGTCTCCATCGGCTGCCTGGTTTCTTCATCTTCTGTAGCTCTGTGTGTTTATGATACCAGACATATGGTTTCTAGGCTATTTTGGAACATATGAAGAAGGGGACTCCTGTAATTCATCTTGGACACTTGGGGCTATGCTGGTATCACAAAGCTAACCAGGCCTGAAGAGGCTTAAGTGCATTTCAGCAACCTTTTTATTTATTTTTATTTTTTCACTGACATGACTGTATGAGGCCTTGTTTTAACTCCTTCCCGACATATGACGTAATAGTACATCACGGCGGCAAGTGAGTTGCCGCATTTTGACGTACTATTATGTCCTGGCGCGTCCCGGAGCGGTGCATCACTGCAAGGGCCCGGAAGTCCCTGCTGTATCCACCGGCATCGCTATGAAGGCCAATGCCGGCGAATTAACCCCTTCTATGCTGCCGTCAGCGCTGACCGCAGCATATAGAAGTTGCATGCGGCGGGTGAGGAAGCCCATTGCGTCCTTACGCTGCTGTGTTGGGGACCCGATGGGTGACAAGACAGCCCGATGCCATGCACAGGCTGACAAATGCTTGCACAGCATCGGGACCTGCCTTTTACGGGGGCCGAGGAGATCCAGCCCCAGTCTGTGTCTCCTAGGCAACTTTTTAGTGTATTAGGGTACTTTTACAATTGCGGCATAGCTATCCAGCAGGCTGTTCCGGCAGATGTATTGTAATGCATTGCAGAGGGGATCAGACCCCCAAAAGTTGAAGTCCCAGAGTGGGACAGAAATAAAATTAAAAAACACAAAAAAGTGTTTTTTAAAAATAAAGTGAAAAAAGAAAAAAAAAAAACACCCCTTTCCCCTGATTTTATAATAAAAAAATAGAAAAAAAGGAAAAAGCACATATTGGGTATCACCTCATCTATAAAGACCAGCTCTGTATAAATGTCACATGATCTACCCCGTCCGATAAACACCATAAAAAAATAAAAACTGTCAAAAAAAGCAATTTTTGTCACCTTGCATAACAAAAAGTGCAACACCAAGTGATCATAAAGGCGTATGTCCCCCAAAATGGTACCAATAAAACTCATCTCATCCCACCAAAAATTAGCCCCTACAACCTAAACTTATAGCTCTCAGAATATGTAGACACTAAAACATCATTGAGGATCAGTCTTCGAAATGCTTTCAGGTTACCATGGCAGCCAGGACGCTACTGAAGTCCTGGCTGCCATGGTGTACTCCGCAGCAGTGTACTTACCTGCGCTGCGGCTGCTGGGCGCTCCTTTATGACGTCACAGGTCCCCGCGGCGCATAGATCAATGCGCCACCCGGACCTGTGATGTCCTGAAGGAGCGCCCAGGGGCAGCAGCGCAGGTAAGTACACTGCTGCGGAGTACTTACCATGGCAGCCAGGACTTCAGTAGCGTCCTGGCTGCCATGGTAACCGATCGGAGCCCCAGCTTACACTGAGGCCCCAATTGGAACTGCTGCTGTGCATGCGCAGAGCTAAACGTCGGATCTGGAGATGCGCAGAAACGACGTTTAGCTTAATTCCGGATCCGGATTAATGCACTTCAATGGGCATTAATTCCGGATCCGGCATTATGGCATGTGTTCTGTCATTTCAGGACAGAGATAAAACTGCAGCATGCTGCTGTTTTGTCAATGTCCAAAACACGTTACAATACTGAACGGAAGACATCCTGATGCATCCTGAACGGATTTCTCTCCATTCAGAATGCATGGGGATAATCCTAATCAGTTTCTTTCCGGCGTAGAGACCCGACGACGGATCTCTACGCCGGAAAGTAAAAACGCAAGTCTGAAAGCACCCTTAAGAAGTCAGTGAAAGGTGGGGGAGGAAGTGTCATGGTTTGGGGAATACTTTCTGCAGCAGGAGTTGGACCTCTCATACATCTACATGGCAGAGTGAATGCAAGTGTGCATCAGAACCTTCTTCAACAACACATGGTTCCTTCATCACTTAATCAGCCAGCAATTTTAATGCAGGACTTCACACAGCAAAACTCGTAAAGCAGTTCCTTGAAACTGAAAACATTGAAGCAATAAAATGGCCAGCCCAGAGTCCTGATCTAAACCCAATAGAAAACCTCTGGAAAATACTTGGTGACAAAGTTATGGTCAAGAAACCAACAACAGTCACAGAACTGTTGGAGACTGGAAGAAGAGTGGACCAAAATCACCCAGAGCAGTGTGAGAGACTAGTGATGTCCTGTGGCCGCAGATGTGCTGAAGTCATTCAAAGCAAGGGCCTGTACACTTCCTACTGATTGGTGACTGTTGTAACCTTCAGAAAATTTAGTTTTAATCTTTGTCTATGCTTCAGTCATTGCTGTTCTCTAATTATGATCATCAGTTTTTTTGAAAAATAAAGGTTTTATGTTGATATCTTTTAGTTATTTTGGAAAACACTGTTCTAATGGCATGGCGTACCCCTTACAAAAAATCCTTCAAATGATGATCAATGTAGATTACATTTTTTCTGAAAAAATCAAGTGTTCATAAATTGTTCTCTAATTTTGATCGCCTGTGTGTGTGTGTGTATATATAGATATAGATATATTTATATATATATATATATATATATATATATATATATATATATTTGTGGTCAAGGCTATGGTTTTCCTGCGGCGGTTGGGAACGGATTGGTTGAACCCAACTGAGTAGCGGCTAGCATTGTGCCCCTTAGCCGCGAACGGGGTACAAGCCTATAGTGGGCTCACCCATGATGGAGTCTTAATGGAAGGGAGGGAGGGGCACGGCGATCGAACATGGAGAGGCCAGGGAGGAGGGAATATATATAGCCCTCCGCCCCTCCCACAATTACAGGCTGATGAATCAGCCTTAAAATTTGTGGTCGAGGCTATGGTTTCCTGCGGTGGTTGGGAACGGATGGTTGAACCCCAACTGCGTGGCGGCTAGCATTGTGCCCCTTAGCCGCGAACGGGGTACAAGCCTATAGTGGGCAAAAAGCAGCAGGTAGTGAATGCTTGAACAACTTTTATTGAACACAAACAAGTCATAATGCCAGGTTACAGAAAGCTTCAGATATTTCAGTTCTGGGATTGGGAATGTACCGTGCATAGCAGGAAGAGTGCCAACGGCCCATTTTCTGAATGACGTGTGAGGGTACGTGATGCTTTGATGCCGCGGAAGCAGCCCCAATTCTGAACGAATGACCGGAGATGGTTTTGGGGTTATGACCTGACCCGGCGGCTAGAATCCGAATGTGGGAGATGAATTGGGAGGTGGTGAGTGGCTTGGATCTGAAAGGCAACTGGGGACTGTCGGGGTCCGAGTGGCTCAATATGTCCATTAACTTGCTGAGCACTCGCACCGGGCACCATGGATTGTAGGTCTGAAAGTATCGAACCTCGACAGGGTTCCCCACTTGAGAGGTTTTAGTTGTCGTTAAGCGCAAGCTGAAATGGTGGTGGTTCCATGCTAGTTGACTCTTGGTTAGTCCTTTGAATTTAGAGGAGAAACCAGTGAATTCCCCTGGTCTTAGAAAACCGTAAAACCCTAGGTACATAGCGGCCTTGATGACTATGCTATCTTGTAGCCCAAAAGGGTTGCCGTCTAGGGAATTGGATAATGTTCTGAAGAGTTCTCCTGAGACTGGTTGGCGACTGGGATTTGGAGAGGGTTTGCTTTTTTGAATACCTCTGAGTGTGGCCTTTATAGCCTATGAAGAAAAAACAGATCTTCGCGATGGGTCTTCTAGCCTACGATGATGCTGAACCCCTGCGAGGTACAATCTTATAGAGTTGTATGCCAAGTTAAGCTCGTTGTGACAATAAGCTATGAAGGCCATGAGATAAGTTGTTTCGGAAGACTTATTTCTGGGATGCAGAAACGAGAATTTTTGAAAAATGTTCCAGCCGGTCTTGTAGTTTCTGGCCGTGTTTGAAGAGAGAGACCGCTGCATGAGAGTTTTGGCTGAAGCGATGAGGGGTTCTAATCCATGGTCAAGGAGTGGAGATCTGGATATGCCATTCCGGTTGGCTCCGCCTCTGGCATGACCTGGAAGAATTTGAAAAAATGAAAACGGGATAATGCGTCGGCTGCTGAATTTTGGGTACCCAGGATATGCCTGCATGACATGTGGAAGTTATAAGTTAATGACAACCAGACTAGCTTGCGCACGAAGGGCATTATGCGGGAAGATTTGGACCTGCCTTTTGTGATTGTCCACTACTGCCTGGTTATCGGTTATGAAGGTGACCGGCAGATTTGACCACTGACTACTCCAGACCTGAGCGGCTGCCACTATGGGGTAGATCTCCAGTAAAGGGGACGTTCTCAGGATGTCGCCACTGAAGCAAAATTCTGGAGGCCAGCTGCCGGCGAACCACTGATTTTTGTAAATAGCTGCGAAACCTGTAGATGCGGCCGCATCTGAAAAAACCGTGGGACATGAAGGATTCCAGAGGGGGGTGAACATGGCGATACCGTTCCATTGAGAGACGAAATCCTGCCACATGGACAGGTCAGCCAAGGCTTGACGATCCAGTGATATTGGTGAATCCTGCTCTGTCGCCTCCGGCAGCAAATCCAGTAATATGGACATGAAGGCCTTGCCTTGAGGCATTACCCTGGTGGCGAAGTTCAACAGGCCCAAGAGGGACTGTAGTTCTTGTTTGGTGAGTGTCCTGGAACCCACGTGCTTGCTGATGGTCTCTTTTATCTTGAGTAGCTTATCGTCAGGTAACCTTGCTTCCATTTTCCCTGTGTCAAGAATAATCCCTAGGAAGGGAATCACTGTTGACGGACCTTCTATCTTTAAAGGGGCAACTCGGACCTTGAGTTTGGAAAAAAGCTGAAGCAGGCTGGTTAGCTTCGTCTGGTTGGAATCGGGACTTTCTATTAAAAGGAAATCATCTAAGTAGTGAACCACCATGGGGCAGTGGCAATGATTAACCAGTATCCAATGTAGGGCTTGGGCGAATTTATCAAACAGCCAAGGGCTATTCTTTGACCCGAAGGTTAACCGATTAGCGAAGTAGTACGAACTTTCCCACTTAATACCGTAGAATTTCCAGAGGTGCGGTTTGATGGGCAGCAGCTTGAAGGCGTCAGCGATGTCTGCCTTTGAAAGCCAGGCCCCCTTGCCCGCGAGAAGGATGAGCTGAATGGCCTCCTGGATGGAGGAGTACTTCATGGAAAACTCTTCGAACGGTATTAAGGAGTTGAGGCTGAGAATGGTGGATCCATGAGGCGCAGAGAGATCATATATTAAGCGTTTTTTATTTGAAAATTTCTTAGAGACAACACCTACAGGATTAATTCGCCAATAGTCAAAGGGGACATGGGGGAAGGGGCCTAAGAGGAAACCCTTTTCCACCTCCACCTGTATGAGAGAAGTGACAACTTCGGGGTCTCTGCTGGCGGACAAGAGGTTGGGGCCCTCCCAGGTTGACTGAGGGAGAGATACCAACCCGGTGTCGAAACCTTCCGAAAAACCGTTGATTAAGAAATGGACAAATGAGGGGTCGTAATGGTCCCGGAGAAGGGTGGCCAAGACATCGGTGTTCACCCCGTCTAGTCACTTGTGCCTAGCAAGCCTTTGAGGGCATGCAGAAGCGGGGTGGGCCCTGAAACATACAAAACAAACGTGCAGGGCCCTGCACTTGTTGTAGTTACATGTGGCCAGATTGTAGTTATTACAAACTTGGCTACTGCCAAGAAAAACTATGGGGCGCCCTAGTTTGTCCACATTTGGAGCCTGTTTGCTTTGAAAACCCGAGGGACCAGCTACCGCTCTACCCTGGGAACCCTGAAGGCTGGAGTTAGGGCACCACTCTGAGGAGTGAAGTATTGAATGGCAAAAGGTGCAGGCTGGGGCCTTGAGCCCGGCAAAATGGCGGCAAAACGGCTCCATGTCCAGTGATGCCCAACTGGTGACCCGCTGAAACTGGACAAGCATAGCGGCCGCCTTTGCTGAAAAAGAACGGTGATGATCATAAAAAGCGTGGCCACCGCACTTGTGCCCTAAGTCGGTAACCCTGTACAGGTAAGTGTCAAGCTCCTCACGTCTCTCAGGGTGAGCTGAACAGATGACGTCCCTGAAAAGGCTAAATGCTAACACAAACTCTGATATGGATAGTTTCCTGTTTAAACGGGCATCCCTGGATTTGAGGACTATAGAAACGTCTTCGCGCGCGATTGTCTTGCTCTCCACGGTATCGTGGGTGGCAATGAGGATTGAGGCAAGATTAACGTCTTTGCCCTCCAGAATGTCTTTTTTCAGATTGTCCGGCAGAAAATGAGAGGGTGCTACCTCAGGCAAGTCAATGGCCCTACCTGTAGTGGGTGGACAGGTGGGGGACGCCATGAGCGACACGGGATTCAGGTTCCTGGATTCCACTGCTGATAGCCGGTACTGGATGTCCAACGTTGAAGTAGCCAGGTTGTCTATGGTGGCTTGAAGCTGCATCAGCGATAGCTGGATTGGAGGCATGCCGGCTTGATCGGCCGGCGGAGCGGCGAGCACAGACGTGAGCAGCCTGTATAACTCTGCCTTCCTTGCCGAGGCTGGGTGCCGGATTCCTCGTCTGTTCAACTCGGCAATGAGTTTTGGAATTGTCCAAATTCTTAGTGACGCAGTGCTGGCCACGTCGGAGGCCAGGGACTCTGCGACTGAGGAGGCATCTTCCGCGTCGGAAAGATGAGACATGCTGAAATTTTAAAAACAACGTATTACGGTAGAGAACATCGAAACTTTGTGTTGTATGTCGTGGGCATCGATAGCCCTGTACTCGGGACAGAAATAGCGAATATCGGATACGGCATGTAGTTTAAAGAATGTGTGAACGAATGAACCCTCAAATTTAATTAAAATACCTGCTGATTGTGGTGGAGACCGGGCTTGAAAGGATCCGAACTTGGAAGAGAAACGCCCAGATCGACACTAGACCGAGTATGCAGAAATCAAACGAAAAACGGGTAAGAAAGAGAAACGGTTTACCGGATGGCGTTCTGCGCCGGAGAGAGACATAGAGACTGACAGATCAGTGACTGACAAGCCTGGACGTGGTGAACCGAAGAACGCGTGATGGAGAGGACAAACGTGAAACCCTTGCTGCCGGCTGGATTGAGGCATGTCGAGAAAACTATTGATGAAGATGCCGTGTGACAAGGTATGGTACGACTGGCCGATGGGTGAAGAACATGGATTTAGATGAAGACCGAAGCACATTAACATGAGGAATGGGAGAAAGAAAGCAGGTAGAGAGAAAATAAACAGAAGGCCGAATGGCGCAAAAGACAGTAGAACCCAAGCGTGGCCTGAATAACGCAAACAGGCATGGACATAGAAGCGTGGCCTGAATAATGTAAACAGGCAGGAAACACACAGAAACGTAGCCTGAATAACGCAAACAGGCATGAAACATTGACACGTGGCCTGAAACGCAAACAGGCAGAAAACATTGACAGCGTGGCCTTCATAACGCAGACAGGCAAGACAGACAAAACGGACCACCCGAGTGAAGTTTAACAAGCGGGGAAGCCAAGACCCTAGCTGAAAGATGTGGACAGATTTACAGGGACAGCACCAAGAGCCATGGGACCGGTGTGGTGCTGGTAAGAGCGGAATGCCCGGATGGCCCAGTGACTGGAGTGAAAACGTGGCATGGCGAGCTGTGAAGATGTGGGGTAGTCAAGGAAGGCTGCTGAAGGAACACCTGTGGAGGGAGACGGAAGTGACCCGGTGTCGGCCGAGACCCATTACTACTGGGATCGCGGCTGGAGATGAGAGAACTTTAAAATTTAGTTTGGCGTTCGGGTTGGGGGAATCGCCGCATCCCGCCATGGACTCTACTACCGCGGAGTATCCTGGCATGAGGAATCCCCGGGGGCGGCCTCCATGGACCCCGACTTTTGAGGCCTAGACCTGGTGTGACCACACGTTGTGTGATCCGTACAGGGGCGTGACTCAGCACTTAGTCATGACAAGAGGCCTGGGTCCGGGGATTATGGCGGGGCGGGTGCGGTAACTAGCTGTGCGGACAGTGTGAACGTGAGAAGATATGGACATGGAACCAGACTGAGAGACAAGAGTACGTGAGACAAGTTGCGATATGACATGAATTGGAGCGACCGTGTTTAGACGTAGTTCGTAAAAGAGGCAGTCAGCAAAAACACAGAGACTCTTGGTCCCGGCCTACCTGATGCGGTTGCCGGAATGGACCAAAGGACGACCTGCGGATGCTTAGACCAGGAGAGAGAAAAAACGTGCACTCTAGACTTATGAGACAATAAACCAGGAAAAAGGTTAGTTAGGGGACCTCTTGAATGGAGAAGGAACATATACCATACGGGGTACTTGACAGATATCGGGGGAACATTATAATGCAAATATAATTTTTCATTAATTAATATATCCCCTTTATTTTTTTTATTTTTATATCCCCCTTTTATTTATTATATATATATATATATACGGTATATATATATTATGATTTTTTTTTACATTTTTAAATGGCGCCCCCTTTTGCAATTGCTGCACTAGGTTTTGTGTGCCAGGACCCCTGGTGAGGAGGAAGTTTGTGATTCCCCCGGACCAGTGGAGGGATGCAGAAGCGGAGGGTGGGGCCCCTGGCCACCCAAGAATGAGTAGGCTTGCAACCGCTTCTGACCCCACCCTGAACTGACAGAAAAATGGGCTGAGTGCGGGAAGCCATGGCGCCTGACAGGCTAAAGACCCGGCGCCTGTGTCTAAATGGCCCGAGTGGCGCACTTGCACCCGCACCCAAACCCCCCCCCCCCCCCCTGCACAGTCGCCACCGCCGCCACCAGTAATGAAACTGCCGGCCGATACAACCTGTTGTGGGGCCGGAAGATCGAGGCCCTCAGGCTGGCGATGGGATGCGGACGCCTTCACTTACCTGACGCGGTGTGCAGCTCGATGCGGCGATGCGGCGATGACGTCAGACGCGAGTGCGCAGGGGGCTGGAGAGCGACCAGGAAGCACGGCCGACCAGGACACACGGCGATCGAACATTGAGAGGCCAGGGAGGAGGGAATATATATAGCCCTCCGCCCCTCCTACAATTACAGGCTGATGAATCGGCCTTAAAAAAAAAAAAATATATATATATATATATATATATATATATATATATATATATAGCATATAATATATATATAGATATATATATATATATATACATATATATATATATATATATATATATATATATATATATAGAGCATATAAATTTTTTTTTTGCTGAGACATAGAAAAAAGTTATATTTGCTCTTTTTTGATTTTTTTATGGTTGTGTGAATACCTTGTATGTGTAGGTTTTTATTTTTATGCAACATGCACAAAAACGTGTATTTTATACTAAATTAAATTTTTGGTAGACTTTTTAACAATTTCATTACATTATTTAGAACATGTTTTGAAATACCATTGTGATAGTACTATATTCCAGCTTGAATTTACCATATGTTTCCAACTATAACACACACCTAGGTCTTAGAAGAGGAAAATAAGAAAAAAAATCTGATCCCAGATCTGACCCCTTATTAAGACCCCCAGTTGTCATCGGACCTTAGATAAGACCCCCAAATTAGCCCCAGTCTTCATCAGACCTCAGATCAGACTTCCAATCTTCACCAGACCCCCAATCTTCATGAAGCCACACATGAGACCTCCAGTCTTCATCAGACCTCAGATGAGACCCCCAATCTTCATCAGACCTCAGATCAGACCCCCAACCTTCCTCAGACCTCTGGTCAGATAAAAAAAGAAATCAAACTGCTTACCTTTTCTACTTTGGAGAGTGCCGCCACTTGGGAAAGCCAGCGTAGTCTTCCTGCAATACTACACTGTCATTTGATGTCGCACAAGGTCAGATCATAGTACGTGCTTACACACACAACGTCCCGACGCTATACGTTATCAGGACACAACATGGTGCTTGGAGAAGACCAGTGATTAATACCAGCATTGAGCAGCATTACACTCGCCGCTCCCCGCACCTCCTGTCCTAATCACCGCTTCAGTAATGGAAGTGCACATTAGTATTCACATTATAAGACGCACTACCTTCCCCCACACACACACACACACACACACACTCACACACTCTTTTAGGGGGGGGGGGGGAGTGCATCTTATAAAGCTTATTTGACAATACATTTTACACTCTCTCAATAACAAAAGGCTGCTGTTAGGGCAATATTAAGGCTACGTTCACATCTGCGGCTGGCAGAGAATGCCAGGAATTGGCTGGACAGAAAAGGATGTGTGCATTGGTTTTTGTCCAACCGATTCTCGATTCTCATGTGTATACATGAGTGTTAGCGCTCTGACCATTTTTCTCCTCTGCATGTTGCATCTCTAATTTTCACTTGTCTCTGAGCCGGTGGGTAGAGACTAACTAACTTGTATTGTGTCTGCACGTAGAGTACACATGGTCTGATGGGTTCACTCCCAACCACTATATAGCACATTATGGAACAGTACTGAACAGTATAAATGTGAAAAGCACTTGGAGTTAAGATGTAACACTTATCTGCAAGTTTCTTGCTGCACTCCTATCCCCTTCCCCTCTCCATAAACCTCTATGGGGTAATATAATGAGATGCTTCAGTGAGCAAGCAGCCTTTCTTGTTAAACAGCAGATTTTTCAATAATTTTAGCGATAAAGTTAGTTTAGTGACCACTGGGCAGGCAGCCCTTTGTAGGTCTTCTGTGCTGACTGCAGATATCTCCCCCGTCTTCTGTCAGGTCACTAGGAAACCTGGTGACCCAATCATAGGGGAAAGTCATGCCACTGTCCTGGGCAACGGCTAGGCAGCAAGGGCCTTTTCAGAGAAATGAAGCTGTTAGTACTAACTTAGGGAGGCACTATCCCCGATCTTCTGCAGCAATGCCAAAAGTCGTTACTGAAGTCTGAGGGACTGCATTGCCTGCTGTCAAAAGATGGTGGACAGTCGTCAAGTTAATGTACTTTCTCACTCGTGACCATGGCTAAAGCTGCTGCCACTAGAAGACAGACTCTAAGCAGATATGCCAGGCTTTCTAATTATTTTTTTTCCCAATAGCAAAGCACCTGCAAGGACTTCCACCTTCCAGATTTAGATATTACCACTGAAAACTCTCATCGCCTTCATATTTGTCCTCTTCTGTGTCACGATACAAAACAAGTGGGACTACATTACAGATTGTTACATAAGGATCCTGAAAATCTCAGTTGTGCAAAAGCAGCTGGGGAAACCTAACAGTTGTGTGTTAGGCCCCATTCACGCGCATTTTACGGAACGGAATTGCGGACCCATTCATTCCTATGGGGACAGTCGATGTTCCGCAATTGCGGATCCGCACTTCCGGGTCCACAATCGCGTTCCCGAAAAAAATAGAACATGTCCTATTCTTGTCTGCAATTGCAGACAAGAAAAGGCATTTTCTATATAGTGCCGGCGATGTGCGGTCTGCACATGTGTTCGTGTGTGTCCGTGTTTTGTGGAGCCGCAAAACACTTGCAGACGTGTGAATGGGGCCTTACGCCCTGCCACAGTCGGCAATCTGTTTGATTTATTATGTTGGGAAATACTCCGAGAGATTCCTCTGAAGAGTTTAAAAGGGTTTTCCAGGACTAATGTTGATCCTGTATCCTCTGTGACCCCGCGATCAGCTGTATGAGAAGTGAGATGGAAGTGGCGCTCAGCCTTCTCTGTGCTCCCCAAGCATAGTGCCATACGTTGTATAATCACTGTGCTTGGTACCACACCTCAACCCCATTCACTTCTATGGGACTGAGCTGCGCCTAGGTCATGTGATTGGTGAGAGTGTTGTCACTGGCCTAGGAAAAGCTGAGATAAGGCCACGGCCCCACTGTGAGTGCCGCAGCCTTCTCGAGCAGGTGATCTGCGGGGGTCCTGGTGTCAGACCTCCACCGATAACATACTGAGGACGTACCCTGAGGATAGGTCATCAGTATTAAAGGGAACCTGTCACCTCCAAAAGTCTTCCCAAACTGCCAGCAGTACCTTCAAGTAGCCGGCAGTGAGTTTCTAATGATGTATTTCTTACTAAATTCAGATGAGGCAGAAATATGAAAAATGATCTTTTATCCTCTGTCCGTGCTATTTTCCAGTCAGGCTTGAAGTCATGGGGGCAGTGGCCTCCTTGCTTCAAGTCACGGTAAGCACGTCCCCTTCACTGTGACTGACAGCCGGCTGTTCAGTAAAGCTAGCCGACTGCCGGGCATAAGTGCTGAATTCAGTAAGAAATACATCATTAGAAACTCACTGCCGGCTACTTGAATGTACTGTTAGCAGTTTGGGACGGCTTTTGGAGGTCACACGTTCCCTTTAAAGTCTCAGAAACCCCTTTATTTACATGCTATATAACTGCTTATGTCACCCATTGACGGTGTAAAAAAAAGTCCTGCCTCTAAAATGAGAACAGTCGTAGACAACTTTTTTTTTTTTCTTTCTTGCTGAGGCAATTAAGAAATCAAGTGACATAAGTGGGCATGGCCTGCTTATGTTATTTGACAATATGTCAAAGGTGAGACATGTTCAAATGGAGATTGGGGCCAAACACCAAGATGAGGGAGGATAAAATACTAAACCGCCAAGTGCATACTACAGTTAGGTGACAGGGAACAAGGCAGGGATAAAGGGTAAAATAACAGTACAGCAGAAAACAAGCCGACGCTAATAGGGAAATGAACCACAAGAAAAAAAACAATAAAAACCTTAAAACTGAAAAGCACTGCATTCCATTCAAGGTCAAAAAGTGGGTGTCAAGGTTCACGGTGCCAATACAGACTGTACGGCATAGCCTATAGTGACATAAGTGGGCATGGCCTGCTTATGTTATGTGACAATATGTCAAAGGAGAGACATGTGCAAATGGAGATTGGGGCAAAACACACTAAGATGAGGGAGGATAAAATACTAAACCGCCAAGTGCATACTACAATTAGGTGACAGGGAACAAGGCAGGGATAAAGGGTAAAATAACAGTACAGCAGAAAACAAGCCGACGTTAATAGGGAAATGAACCACAAGGAAAAAAAAAAAACAATAAAAACCTTAAAACTGAAAAGCACTGCATTCCATTCAAGGTCAAAAAGTGGGTGTCAAGGTTCACGGTGCCAATACAGACTGTACGGCATAGCCTATAGTGACATAAGTGGGCATGGCCTGCTTATGTTATGTGACAATATGTCAAAGGAGAGACATGTGCAAATGGAGATTGGGGCAAAACACACTAAGATGAGGGAGGATAAAATACTAAACCGCCAAGTGCATACTACAATTAGGTGACAGGGAACAAGGCAGGGATAAAGGGTAAAATAACAGTACAGCAGAAAACAAGCCGACGTTAATAGGGAAATGAACCACAAGAAAATAAAAACCTTAAAACTGAAAAGCACTGCATTCCATTCAAGGTCAAAAAGTGGGTGTCAAGGTTCACGGTGCCAATACAGACTGTACGGCATAGCCTATAGTGACATAAGTGGGCATGGCCTGCTTATGTTATGTGACAATATGTCAAAGGAGAGACATGTGCAAATGGAGATTGGGGCAAAACACACTAAGATGAGGGAGGATAAAATACTAAACCGCCAAGTGCATACTACAATTAGGGGACAGGGAACAAGGCAGGGATAAAGGGTAAAATAACAGTACAGCAGAAAACAAGCCGACGTTAATAGGGAAATGAACCACAATAAAAACCTTAAAACTGAAAAGCACTGCATTCCATTCAAGGTCAAAAAGTGGGTGTCAAGGTTCACGGTGCCAATACAGACTGTACGGCATAGCCTATAGTGACATAAGTGGGCATGGCCTGCTTATGTTATGTGACAATATGTCAAAGGAGAGACGTGCAAATGGAGATTGGGGCAAAACACACTAAGATGAGGGAGGATAAAATACTAAACCGCCAAGTGCATACTACAATTAGGTGACAGGGAACAAGGCAGGGATAAAGGGTAAAATAACAGTACAGCAGAAAACAAGCCGACGTTAATAGGGAAATGAACCACAAGGAAAAAAAAAAACAATAAAAACCTTAAAACTGAAAAGCACTGCATTCCATTCAAGGTCAAAAAGTGGGTGTCAAGGTTCACGGTGCCAATACAGACTGTACGGCATAGCCTATAGTGACATAAGTGGGCATGGCCTGCTTATGTTATGTGACAATATGTCAAAGGAGAGACATGTGCAAATGGAGATTGGGGCAAAACACACTAAGATGAGGGAGGATAAAATACTAAACCGCCAAGTGCATACTACAATTAGGGGACAGGGAACAAGGCAGGGATAAAGGGTAAAATAACAGTACAGCAGAAAACAAGCCGATGTTAATAGGGAAATGAACCACAATAAAAACCTTAAAACTGAAAAGCACTGCATTCCATTCAAGGTCAAAAAGTGGGTGTCAAGGTTCACGGTGCCAATACAGACTGTACGGCATAGCCTATAGTGACATAAGTGGGCATGGCCTGCTTATGTTATTATTATTTATTATTATTATTTATTTTTAGAGCGCCATTCATTCCATAGCGCTGTACATATCATAAGCGGTGCACATACATAATATAGGCAATCGCCTTAAGCATGAACGAGACAAGTTACAGACTGGTACAGAAGGAGAGAGGGCCCTGCCCGTGAGGGCTTACAATCTACATGGTATGGGGGATGGAGACAGTAGGCGAGGGTGAAGCTGGTCATGGCGGTATAGAAGCAGCAGTGTCACTGGTCGTAGGCTTGTCTGAAGAGGTGGGTTTTCAGGTTGCTTTTGAAGGATTCCACTGTAGGTGAGAGTCTGATATGTTGGGGTAGCAAGTTCCAGAGTATAGGGGATGCACGGGAGAAATCCTGGAGGCGAGTGTGTGAAGAGGTGATAAGAGGAGAGAAGGAGGTCCTGTGAGGATCGAAGATTGCGTGTGGGGATGTATCGGTAGAGTAGCTCAGAGATGTAGGGAGGGGACTGGTTGTGGACGGCCTTGTATGTGTTGGTTAGTATTTTAAACTGAATTCGCTGGGCAATGGGGAGCCAGTGCAGGGACTGACAGAGGGGGGATGCAGAGGAGTAACGGGGGGAGAGATGGATTAGTCGGGCAGCAGAGTTGAGGATAGATTGTAAGGGTGCGAGAGAGCTAGATGGGAGGCCACAGAGGAGAATGTTGCAGTAGTCTAGGCGGGAGATGATAAGGGAATGTACAAGCATTTTTGCCGATTCAAAGTTGAGGAAAGGGCGGATGCGGGAGATGTTTTTAAGTTGGAAGCGGCAGGTGGTGGAAAGTGCTTGGATGTGTGGTCGGAAGGAGAGGGCAGAATCCAAGGTCACTCCAAGGCAGCGGACTTGGTTGACCGGGGACAGTGTGCAGTCATTGATTGTGATAGATAGGTCTGTTGGGGGAGTGAGCAAGATGGGGGAAAGATGATGAATTCTGTTTTATCCATATTAAGTTTTAGAAAGCGAGAGGAGAAGGAGGATATGCGAGATAGGCATTGTGGGATTCTGGATAGTAAGGTGGTGATGTCTGGACCAGAGAGGTAGATTTGTGTGTCATCAGCATATAAGTGATACTTAAAGCCATGGGACTCTATAAGCTGTCCCAGGCCGAAGGTGTAGATAGAGAAGAGCAGGGGTCCTAGGACGGAGCCTTGCGGGACACCAACAGAGAGGGAGTGAGGCGAGGAGGTGGTGTGAGAGTGGGAGACGCTAAATGTCCGGTCTGTGAGGTATGATGTGATCCAAGAGAGGGCCAGGTCAGTGATGCCAAGAGATGAGAGAGTTTGTAACAGAAGGGAGTGGTCGACAGTGTCAAAGGCAGAGGACAAGTCAAGGAGAAGGAGGACAGAGTAATGTTTTTTGGTTTTGGCAAGTAGTAGGTCATTGGTGACTTTGGTGAGGGCAGTCTCGGTTGAGTGATGGGGTCGGAAGCCAGATTGTAGCCGGTCAAAGAGGGAGCAGGAGGAGAGGTGAGAGGACAGTTCAGAATGGACATGTTGCTCAAGTAGCTTTGAGGCATATGGAAGAAGTGATATGGGGCGATAACTGGACAAAGAAGATGGGTCAAGTGAAGGCTTTTTGAGGATGGGTGTAATGGTAGCATGTTTAAAAGCAGAGGGGAAGAGACCAGAGGTTAGTGATAGGTTGAAGAGATGAGTTAGGGCTGGGATAAACACTGTGGTGAGGTTAGGGATGAGGTGGGATGGGATTGGGTCAAGTGCACAGGTGGTGAGATGGGATTTGGAGAGTAGAGTGGAGAGTTTTTCTTCTGTAATAGCGGAGAAGCTGGTTTTGGGTGAAGAGGACGGAGCAGCTGTGTGGAGGGTCTGTGGAGACTGTGTGTTGAAGCTTTCTCTGATGTTGACTATCTTTTGTTTAAAGAATGTGGCGAAATCCTCAGCCGAGATGAGAGGAGAGGGTGGGGGCGCTGGTGGACGGAGAAGAGAATTAAAGGTGTTAAAAAGTTGTTTTGGGTTGTGGGATAGGGAAGATATGAGAGATGAGAAGTAGGCCTGTTTTGCATCAGCAAGTGAGGATTTGAAAATGAGGAGGGATTGCTTGTATGCGGTGAATTCATCTTTAGAATGGGATTTCTTCCATCGCGCTCTGCAGCCCTGGAAGCTTGTCTGAGATTTTTGGTCAAGTCGGTATGCCAGGGTTGTCTGTTGATTTTTCTGGTTTTGTTGTGTGTGAGGGGGGCAATAGTGTCCAGAGTTGCACTTATTGTGGTGTTATATAGGGTGGTGGCAGTATCTGGGTCTTGGAGGGAAAAAATTGAAGAGAGCGGCAGAAGAGAGTCGGAGAGCAAGCGAACGTCAAGATGTTTAAGGTTCCTGCGGGGGTGTGCTAGTGTATGGACAAGGGGCGCAGCAGCAGAGACGAGTGAAGAGAAGGTGAGTAGGTTGTGGTCGGAGAGGGGGAGAGGCGAATTCGAAAGGTTAGATAGGGAGCAGAGGCGGGTAAAGATAAGATCCAGAGTGTGACCATCTCTGTGTGTGGGAGCGGAAGACCACTGTGAGAGGCCGAAGGAGGAAGAGAGTGATAGGAGTTTAGAGGCGGCTGAGTGGCAGGTGTCAATGGGGATGTTGAAGTCACCCATGATGATAGTGGGGATGTCAGCAGAAAGGAAGTGTAGGAGCCAGGTGTTAAAGTGGTCAAGAAAGATGGTGGCTGGGCCTGGGGGGCGGTAAATAACAGCTACTTGGAAGTTGGAGGGAGAGTAGATGCGAACAGAGTGTACTTCAAATGAAGTGGGTGCAATGGAGGGCGGCAGTGAAGTTGGGCTGTAGGAGCAGGTATCTGATAGAAGACCAACTCCTCCACCATGTTTGCTGCCAGGGCGGGGGGTGTGAGTGAAATGAAATCCACTGTACGAGAGTGCAGCAGGGGAGGAGGTGTCGGAGGGTGTCAGCAATGTTTCTGTGAGACCCAGAAAGGAACGTTTTTGAGAGATAAAGAGATCATGAATGTAGGACAGTTTGTTACAGACAGAGCGAGCGTTCCATAATGCTCCATCAAGAGGAACCAAAGGAGCAGGGGTCATAGGAATGGTTATTAGGTTTAAGGGGTTGCAGAAATTTGTGGGGAGAGATTTGTAGTAGGAGGTAGAGGTGATAGTGGGGATTTGCTGAGGGGGGCCTGGATTTGGTGAGATATCACCAGCAATAAGGAGAAACAGAGAAAGTGTCAGTAGGTGAGAAAAAGAAAGGGCAGGAGGTATCTGTGTGTTTGGGAAGGAAGTGTTTTACATTGCCAAACAAGTTTGTGCAAGCGGTCAGATGAGAAGGTAAGATGGAGGGAGATATGAATAGTTCTTTGCTGGGTGAATGAATGTGGTTTTTTTTTAGGAGGTTTAGGAAAAGTGGGTAGAGTAAGATGAAAGATTGAAACATTGTTTACATTAACTTTTTTGTAGTTACCTTTGGGTCCCTTCTGGTTCAATTCTGGTATAATTCGGTATCAGCACTTAGAATGTTGCACTTTGAAGATGTTGCATGTTGGAATGACCAAGGTCTGGAATGACCTAAGAACTTAGATTTATACCACTCAGTGTTCAATCAGGTGTGAACAAGAGGGGAGGGGGCTACTTATGGCCTAATCAAGGGAGGACCAGATACAGAAATAGTCAATGTAAACAAATAATAAATCCAGCAGGGAAAGAGACATTAATGCTTCAGAGTAGACATACCAAGCAATGTGAAGGAAACAGGAGGGGTGTGGACGATATCAGACTCTGGGAAAGCTGGATGTAGCAGTTAGCTTCAGAGTAGACATACCAAGCAATGTGAAGGAAACAGGAGGGGTGTGGACGATATCAGACTCTGGGAAAGCTGGATGTAGCAGTTAGATTCAGAGTAGACATACCAAGCAATGTGAAGGAAACAGGAGGGGTGTGGGATGGGATTGGGTCAATATGTCAAAGGAGAGACATGTGCAAATGGAGATTGGGGCAAAACACACTAAGATGAGGGAGGATAAAATACTAAACCGCCAAGTGCATACTACAATTAGGTGACAGGGAACAAGGCAGGGATAAAGGGTAAAATAACAGTACAGCAGAAAACAAGCCGACGTTAATAGGGAAATGAACCACAAGAAAATAAAAACCTTAAAACTGAAAAGCACTGCATTCCATTCAAGGTCAAAAAGTGGGTGTCAAGGTTCACGGTGCCAATACAGACTGTATGGCTCTGTTCATCCTCTACCGGGCAGAGCCTTAGCACCAAGTCCAGGAGACTCTGGCAATCTGTTGAAGCCAATGTACATTCAACGATAGAGGGATTCACACCCTGCAACTCCCTCACTCCTTGTCGTAGACAACACTAACTGTTAGAATAACCGTATAGTGCTGCATTGCGTGTAAGCCGGAAACATTTTCAGCACGTACAATAGATGTCCACTACACATTTGGTCTAAATAGAGCCTAATTTTTCTCGTTGGTGCAGTATCATTTATGTCCAACAGGTGGCATTTCATAATATCTTTTCTCCAACCCTTTTTTTATGTTAGGGCATATTTAGCGAATACCTTGGAGATTTATCAAAACTAGCTCAGTTGCCCATTGTAACCAGTCAGATCCCACTTTTCATTTTCCGAAAGGAGCTCTGAAAAATTAAATTGGTTACAGTTTTCCTGTACACCGATTTTTGATAACTCCACTCCCCCCCCCCCCCTTCTCTATTTTCTATGCCAGACTTTAGACTGTATTAGAATTAGCTTTACAAGGCATTCGGTAAATATGTTTTCCCTATAGGTTACACAGCAATTGAACAAAATATAACACAATGATTAGAGTGCAGTGGCAGTTCTAAGCATCCTGGTGAAGTAAAGCAGTGCTTGTTCTGTACAGCTTGTGCTGTGTCCTAAGATGTCTTGACCAGTTGGAGAAGCAGATCCCAGACATGAACTGCAATAATCTGAGCATCGCTTCACTTAGTTCACTTAGTTCTGGCTCCAGTCCATGTTTTTGTTTTGTTTCCTTTAATAACATTGGACATAATGGCTTTTTTTTATGCAGTACTTTAATGCATAATAAATTTTAACTGTGGCCTAGAGTGAACCTCAGCGATATGATTGTGTAGAACTGAACCTTTTGGCATTGACGTTTGTTTGTCTTTCCCTGGGCGCCCACTAGGTGGCGAGGTTGTAACAGTTTCCCCACCGTTTGAGCCGCAGTTTTAGGATTACAGGCATCTTGCCAGCTAGAAGATGTTCAGAAAAGAAGTGTCCATGAAGCAGTTACATAGGAGCTGTATTGACAGAAGGTTATTATGGAGCATTATTTTTATAAAAATAACAATCTTAAGACAAGTTATTAAGTATTATTAACGGGGTTTTCCAAGATATTTTTACTGATGACAGGTCATCACTGTTTAATCTGTGCGGGTCAGGCACCCAGGACCCCTGCCGATCAGCTTTTTGAGAAGGCACCGATGCTCCTGGGAGTTCTGTGGCCTTCTCTCTGCTGACCAAGCCCAGCGCCGTACATGCGAGCACATATGAAGATGGAACTAACAACGATGTCATTGGCCCGCAATGCAACAGGTCAGCCGGTTTCATAGATACAAATCTGCTGACAGATGCCCTTTAAAGTTCCTTACACACTCTGCAGTTGAAAATTAAACAGGCAATATACTAAGGCTGTCAAAAACCACATTCTTTCTGTGGTTTTCAGTGTGACTGGGGAAATTTGTAAATCACAAGTGTTTAATCTATGAAAGCCGCAGTGTTATCCAAAAACATGGCAAAACTGCATGCGGTTTTTCCAGTTCTTTTTTTTTAAAGGGGTTGTCGCACTTCAGTAAACAGCATTTATTATGTAGAGGAAATTAATACAAGCCACTTTAATTCAACAATCAAGTTTGTTCAAACTGTGCTAGTTTTAAGAGATGTGCATATCTTATTAAATTTGGTGCCAATCACTATAACCGTGTTCTTAACTTAGACCAGGGATCAGCAACCTCCTGCACTCCAATTGTTCTGAAACTACAACTCCCAGAAGAGAATAACCAAAATCACTGAAAGTAATATCTCACGGACAGTTGCTATGACAACACCAATATCACTGAGGGCAACTTTCTAAAACGTAACTTTTGATATTTATCTGCTAGAATATATCAACTAAAACAGGTCCCAACAGGACCAATAAAGCCGTAGTACAGCAAAAGAAAAAGAGCTATCGCAACAAGGGCGGTTAGCCACTAGGCAGGGTAACAAAAATGGGACGACACGTCGGGATACCCCGTCTATCCCTTTGTACACCCATGAGGGAATCTGCTCAGCCCATAGGTACACCCTGATGGTAGGAGTACTCTGTCCATGTGCCTTGGCAAGCCTGTCCTTACACAGCCCTATCATTTATCTGATACAACATATAGAGTTCCAAAGCGTTTCCCCTTATAATACACAAGGTTCGTCAGGGGACAATTGGTATTGGTCTGGTAATGGGATGCCAGAAAAACAATAGTCAAAATATAGAAGACAAGTAAACATACTGGAGCGCCCCAGACCTGCAATTGTCTGTGATGAGAGATAAAAGCTATGATCAGCGTGTACTACATATGAACAGTGTGATGCTCAGACATTAAAGCATGGTCAAATGGATAAAGATCACTTAGATAAAACTTATCTGATAGACGGAGTGGACGACATTCTGCCGCACCGCGTATGTATAGTGTACCGCCCCACTACCCACGAGTTGTTCGTTTTTATGAAGTTTTCAATAAAGGACTGTTCTTACGTACTTGGCGAGTGCCGCCGTTCTATTCTACCTCAACTGTACATTACATGGAACAGTTCAAGGGCAGCCTGGCTGGGCAAACAGGGAAGAGCCATGAAAGATTGTAAAGAGTGTCAGTATATGGAAAAATAAGAAGGACAAGGAGGAAAAAAATTGTTGGGATCAGGATGTGTTATACGAATAAGGGCATATGAAGGACTTGGAAGGAGGGGCCGTTTTATAACCATTTAAGAAGATTCTGATAGTCCGCATTGTAGCAGAAAGCAATCCAGTGGTGTCGAAGGAGGCAGTAGTGTTCCATGCAGAAAATGTTAGTTCCTCCATGAACATAGTATTACTCGCCTTGGAAAACTAAAGGGAAAGAGAAGGAAGATCCCGTTGTTTCCTTTAAAGATGGATACACACAAGCATGACCATACCAAGGGGCGAATAAAGGACTTATTATAAATTCTGAGATCACACAGTAAGAGGAACAAATTTGCCAGGTCCAAGGACATTGTAAGACCAGTGACCTACCTTTATGACTAGGGCTACTTTCAAATCTGTGGCGTGGAGATCTGGCCACCTGATCCAGTCAAAACTGCAGACAATCAGCCAGACACAAACCACAGCATGTAGCGGTTTGTTTCCAGCCTATTCTCAGCAATTTTGCCAAAATGTGGCGGGAACTCCACCGCACAACATTATACTTAATGGGGCCAGTGGGCATTCCGTTTGCATCTGGGAGTGCCGGATCTGTAGAATTCCAGCTGGCTGTTCTCTGACAGTGCAGCCTGCCGTGATCGCTGAGGAAGATGTTAAAGTAGCCTATCCTCCCCGAATTGGCAGGGGTAGAAGATGTGAAGGTTACCTTCTGCCAAATGTGTAAAGCAGGGCAACCACATGAAGTAACTGTTGGCTGAGTAATTGTTTGGTTGACACCCATGTCTCACTATCCACCTATACCTAGATGTTCTTGACAGCAGCATATCTCCTGATAACGAAAGGATCGAGCAGTTGAAATGCAGTGCCTCATCCTTCTCTCCCCTGACATCAGCTGTCAGGAAAGAGTTGGGAGGCAATCATACACAGTAGATGGTTGGCCAAACATGCCAAAACTCAGTGGGTCCATCCAACATAGATCTAAGCTGTCATGAGCTCCCACAACGCATTGCTCTATGGTAACAGGAAACCAGCAGAACTCTGAATTTATCTTGATCAACCAATAAAACATTATGTAATTAAAAGCAAGACAAGATTGGTTTTACCTGAGATGGCTCTAAATTCAATGTGAAATTGTTAACTCCCGAATGTTACTTCATGGTCTATAACTAACTATATTTTTTTATGTCTCAGAAAAGCACAAGAAGAGAATAAAAAAGTTGTTCTGGCTGGATGTGTTCCTCAGGCGCAACCAAAGCAAGACTACTTGAAAGGCCTTAGTATAATTGGGGTAAGATGACTGAATTGTCCACTGGTCCTCTCCAGCACATTGATAATTGCCTTGCATAATGTCTTATGGATTCATAGCGCAAACTGTACCTTAAAATAATGTACCGTAAGTTATTATCCTATATATTATATTGTACCCGAGGGCAGCAATTATTCAGAAAGTTCTAATTTTGTCAGCAGGTATTTATTCGGGCATCATAATTAGGGATGAGCAAATTTTATATTTTGAAGTTTGTGTGTGGGTTCGTGTTGTGATATTTGCTGAAATGCGTTATGGATTCCGTTCCCACGGACCATAACTCAATTCCATGACGGAATGCATAACTGAATGCCTTTAGAGGCATTCCGTTATTTATTCCGTCATGATCGAAGTCTATGGCCTGCGTAACGGATCCGTCCATTTTACATTATGCTGTATTCCTCTCCTGCATAACGTAAACCGGACGGATCCGTTATGCAGTCTATAGACTTCTATTATGACGGAATGAATAACGGAATGCCTCTAAAGGCATTCAGTTATGCATTCCATCATGGATTTGCTTTATGGTCCGTGGTAACGGAATCCATGACGCAGTTCAGTAAATACCACCACACGAACCCACACACGAACTTCAAAATATGAAATTCGCTCATCCCTAATCATAATTTTGGAATTGTAAGATGTAAGTGTAAGATGACGACTTTCTAACAAAGGAGCAGTAACTGTGTTATGGATGTTCAGACAGCAAACCTTTTTTCAGAGTGTGGTTTGTATTATACCGTGACTTTTCTTTGAGAAGAACACACAAGATTAGACTGAAAAATGCTTTTCTAGTGGACGTGCCATTCACAGATGTTGGCTAGTATGCATAGTATATGATGGTATAAAGCAAACAAATATCAATATAATGCCAACAGGTTGATTGAAACAAAAAAGTGTTAAACCAGCATGTTTTATATTTTAGATATTTCAAAGTAGCCCCCTTTTGCTTTGATGACAGCTTTGCACATTCTTGGCATTCTCTCAATCGGCTTCATGAGGTAGTGGCCAGAACTTCTTTTCAGTTAAGGGTACTTTCACACTTGCGTTATTCTTTTCCGGCATAGAGTTCCGTCAAAAGGGCTCTATGCCGGAAAAGAACTGATCCCCATGCAATCTGAATGGATAGAAATCCGTTCAGTTTGCATCAGTATGCCTTCCGTTCAGTCACTGTCAGGCGTTTTGGCCGGACATAATACAGCATGCTGCGGTATTATGTCCGTCCAAAATGCCTGATCAGTCGCCGGAATGACTTGTATTAGTGCCGGATCCGGCATTAATTTACATTGACTTGCATTAGTGCCGGATCCGGCATTGCGAAACAACTGAAGGACGGATGCGTCCTTTCGGTCTGCGCATGCGCATACCAGGAAAACTGAAAAAGACTGCAAGACTGATCCGTCCATCCGCATGACAAGTGGAGAGACGGATCCGTTCTTGCAATGCATTTGTAGACGGATCTGCACCTGGATCCGTCTACAAATGCTGTCAGTTGTCACACTGAACGGCGGATCCGGCAGGCAGCTCCGACAACGGAACTGCCTGCCGGATCACACTAACGCTAGTGTGAAAGTACCCTTACCTTGTTTTACCACTTAATTCCATATGTGTTCCTTCATCAATTTCTTTTTTCTTTTCTTTTTTTTTTTTATATGAATCTACAATTTAGGAGATAAAAAAAAGAAAAACCATTGAATGAAAAGATCTATCCAATCTTTTCTGTTACAGTATGTAAAGTGAAACTCTGCAATGGAAAAATTCACTGTGTAATGCTTTTCTTTACAGGATTTGGATATTGATGAAACCGTATACCTGCCCATTTTATTTATTTATTATTTTTGTCACATACTGTAGTCTGAACAAATAAGTGAGGAAACCCCTTCCTTTCTATGTATGCCTTAGGGCTCATGCAAACGAACGTGTGCTGCCCGTTGCTGTATTGCGGACCCCATTTGCAGATCTGCAATACACGGGCAACGTACCGTGTGCATTCCGCATCGCGGATGCGGACCCATTCACTTCAATGGGTACGCAAATCCGGAGAAGCGGAACGGAATCGCAGAGCGGAACACTATGGAGTGCTTCTTTGGGGTTCCGTACTTCAGTACCGCAAAAAGATAGAACATGTCCTATCTTTTTGTGGAACGGACGAATGCAGACCTATTCAAGTTGAATTGGTCTGGATTCATCCTGGCCGCCATACGGAGGTTGCCTGTGCATTGGGGACTGCAAATTGCGGTCCCCAATGCACAAAACGGACCACCTACGGCCGTGTGCATGAGCCCTTACTGTTCATTAATCTGAGACTTTTCTTTCCCTCCAGCACACGAAAATCGGCAAGTCCTGGCACTAGATGTATGGATGCTGTTTTTGCCACTCGGCATAACAGCGACGGTGTTCTTTTTATGCCTTGACTTCTAAAGGGCTTTTAATTAAAACCCCATAATCGGTGCTAGTTTAAGCCCCAGCCCCTGAAGCACTTGCCATATGCTGTTCAGTCAGTTGGTATAAATAATTGCATCTTATTGGCATTAGTGTTGCTCACACCTATGTCACTTTTATGTGGCTTTTCCTTGTTTGTGGATTGTTGAATTGAATATCACACACACTTTTCTTCCAGTGTTTCTTTGATAAAGATGGATTGTCTTTGCATTTTTGTTTTTACTGTTGGGTGCTCAGATTTATCGTTGTGTGTATGACAGTTTTCTTTAAAGTGGATCATTTATAAAAAATCCAGCGTTTCACATGACCGTATTAGTAGAAATCCCGCTAACCAGTTTATTATCAAGCTGTTGTCTGGCTGCTAGAGAAGAAATCTACTCTAGTCAGGAGCTGGAGTATATTTCTGGTGTAATATGCAGCGGAATATGCTCCAGCCACACTTTGGAAAGGTGGGAAGCGTGTTGGAAAAAGCCGCAAATTTAGCTGTACTTCAAAACAAAAGTGTTAGTACCTGATCCCCATTGTTTGAATATTTCTTTCTTTCTTTTTGTATACTAAGTGATGGTCCTAGCTCAACTCCTGCAAGATGGTTGCCCCCATAATCGCATGAAAAAATAGAATGAAAAAATGCTACCTTAAGAGAAAAAGACAAAAACCGATAAACGTGTCAGTATCACGTTTTAAGCAGTAAAAGAAGCTTTTTGAGGCATTTCCTTTAACCGCGTGTTGCGGCTTTTGTCCGGCCCCCCCCTCGGCATGTTTGCCGTGCTGCGGCCGCATCTCCGACCCGTCCCCAGTATAGTGAATGGGGCCGGAGCAGACTCCTGGCAGCACACGTGTGCTGTTCCCCTGCCGGACAATCCTAACGCCGATGTGAAAGAAGCCTTACTATGAAACTTACAACTCTTTGTGGGTTTAAATAAAAAATAAAAACAGAATTCCACTTTAGTACCCTAAATATTATTCTTCGGCTCAGTACAATTATGGCAAATTTTTGCAGTTTTTTTGTTTTTTCTAAAAAATAAATAAATCAAAGACCTTTGAAAACCTTTCTGACAGCCATAACTTTTTTATATTTCTATCCACAGAGCTGTATGAGGGCTTGTTTTTCGTGGGACAGACTAGTTTTTTTTAGTACCATTTTTAGGGTGCATACAACTTTTTGATCACTGTTCAGTTGCTTTTTTGGGGGGGAGGGGGAATAAGGCCACCAAAAAATGGCAAATTGCTTTTTTTTTTCTTTTCCTATTACGCCATACACTGCGCAGGAAAAATATTTTAATAGTTCAGATATTTTCATACGCGGTGATACCTTTAATGTTTATTTTACTTTTTTAACAATGACTTTTACCATTGGGTATAGAACCTGGGATCTTTTTATCCCTTGTCCGATTCACCATAATCTATTCTGGTGAATGGGATTCTGCCGTTCTACCTGCTGACCTGTGTCTTGTGCACAGCTCAGCAGGCAGATTACCATGGCAGGCCTGGGAAGCTTCAACAGGCCCCAGGCTGTCATGGTAACCAATTGGAGCCCCGAGCGGGGGCTCAGATTGGAAGGCAGACGGAGCCGCATCCCTCTGCCTAACCTCTCAGATGATGCATTCAATTGCGATTTCTGCATCTGTGAAGTTAAATGACCGGTTTCAGAATCATCGCTGATCCTGGTTGTTGAGTCCGGGTGAGTTCTGTATTGCAGCAGCCCACTCTATACAAGCCCTCGGCCGCTGTGGTGTACAGGTACGTCACAGTGGCTGAAGGGGTTAACACAGTGTTTCTCAACTCTAGTCCTCAGGCCCCACTTGCCACTCGTGATTTCAGAATATCCCTCAGAATGAATACCTGTGGTAAGTCCTGATACATAGTTCTCTGAAATACTTCTACCAGTCAAGAGAAAAAATGGAAGAAAAAAAAAAGATAAACCGCGACTCCAGGCAATGATAGTTTGTTAATCTGTGGATATCCCAGGATACAGGAGAGGGTGCACTGACTGCACTCCAAGCCTTGGAGCACAAAGTGTTTACAGTGACTATTCTTTCTTAAAGGGGTATTTCAGTTTTAGAAAAGTCATTGCATAATAAAATATTGTGTGCTTGTATAATATACTGTACAGTCATTTAAATTATAAAAAAAAAATAGCAATCCTCTTAATTGGGTTATCCCATGATTAATGTAAAAAATGAAATCCAATATCATATAGTGTAATTTCTTATGAACTTAGAACCAGCCCTGTACCTCACATGGATCCATAGATATCGACATTCATTGCTCCAATTGCTCTGCTAGATTTATTTTAAGCTGGCAGTTCCGGGGACATGTCCTTTTTATTGCACCTGGTGTGATTTAAAGGATGGAACCGAGCATGTGTTTCCGTCTCTGTCAGCAGGAAAGAAAAATTAGAAAAAGGGCAAACAGCAGGTGGCGCTATACAGATAGATTTCGGTGAATAACTCGCTGGCTATACAAAATTTTTACATACATGCAATTACAAAAGTATTCAGATCTAGGTGCTGACTTGAAAAAAGTAGACATTTTTTTGTGGGACATATGCCTTTTAATGTTTTTATAGCAGCCTTTCTCTGTATATACTCTATTCTCTAATACAGTGTTTGTAGTTTTGCAACAGCTGGAGGCACACTGGTTGGGAAAGACTGCTCTAATATGTGGTTTCACATGGATCCCAGACGTGTGTAAGCCAACCCTTACACCTTGCTTTAGGTTTTGCGCCTTCTGTGGTCATAATTGACCCGGTCTCAGTAAGTTCAGCGTCTGCCCGTTCCCACCTAGTAGTGAAACTTACCTATGAGGTGCCGTGTAGTGTATTATCGTCCTGTAAAGGGCAGTCATTTACTTTACATGGAATGTTAAACTAGTTGCAGGATCAACCAACAGTTTTCACTGGCTATCCACCTAACATGTATTGGGAGCTCCCGACTCTCCTCCTCCAGATGATGTGTGGGTAGAGAAGTATCTGCCATTTTTGTTTGCCAGGAGATAAGCTGCCAAAGGTGTCTGACAACAGCTTACGCCTCTCTCCCCATTGAAAACACATATCCATTCAGTCTAACCAAGCAAACCTGTGTATATGGGGGAGTCAGGAATGATAGTTGTCGGATTAACAATTAACAACTGCTATTGAAGATGTAGGCACAGCTCTTATAGGCTCCTGTGAATGTGACATGAGAATAGTGAGATATTAGGGAAAATGTGAGGGGTTATCATCCTCTTTAACCCCTTAATGACCTATGACCTACTGTGTACGTCATGATCGGGTGTTGGTTACCGCATCATGACGTTCACTGTATACATGCGGTGACACTGACTTGCAAACGGGTGTCATGGACAGTTGAGCTATCTGGGCACCCGTCAGGAGACCAATCAGAGCGGTCCCCACCTTTGGATCGCTGTGATTGGTCAGCCAGATTTGACTGACCAATCGCGGCATGATCATGCTTGGCGACAGTCTTAAATCCTACATCGCGACTCTGATCTCCTCTACCTGTCGGTGAATGTTGAGGAGATGGGGGGGCTGCACCGCTAGGGAGTCCATGAAGCCCCAGTGCAGGATAGCAGAGTGGTAGCAACTGCTATGGCCATCATCTGTGCTGGCTCCAATGACGGCCGTTTTAACCCCTTCCATGCAGCGGTCCCTAGGGACCACTGTATGGAAGGGGTTAACAGGGAGGGAGCTCCCTCTCCATCAGGCCGCTACATCAAATGGTTAACAGAGGGAGAGGGGCCGTGGCAGCGTCCCGATGGTTACCATGGCAACCCAGACGCCTTACACAGGCATCCAGGCTTGCCATGGTATCTGTGCTGGACAGGTTCCTGCTAGAAGTAAGAAACCGAACCGGCCAGCACTCACTAAATGCACGCCGCACGGGATAGGAACGAACGCCACTTGAAACATAGATGGAATCCCAGAAGCCTTGATAAAGGCATGTTTGCCAAAACGCGTCCTGGATGTAGGACACACTGATTCGATGCTATAAACCTCATAACTAATTATCAAGGCATGACTGCTGGGATTCCATCTAGGTTCCTGCTAGAGGCAGGAGCCTGATCAGGTTTAGTGCAAGTCAAAATACACTGCAATACACTATACAGCGTACTGTAGAGCCATCAGAGCAACTGGCCTGGGTACAAAAATCTTTTTCCCATATCCGCATATTTATAATTGATTAAAAATGAAAAAAATAAATACACTACACATGTTTGGTATTGCTGCGTTCGTAACAACCTGATCTATAAAAGGATCATGTTACTTTTACCACACGTGAACGCTTATTACAAAAAAAAAGGTGGAATTGCAAATTTGACCACCTCACGTCCCAAAAAATGGTATAAAGAGTGATCAAAAAAGTAATATCTACCCCAAATTTGTACCATACAAACTGTCACCTCATCCCGCAAAAAATGAGCCCCTACATGAGACAATCGCCTAAAAAGTAAAAAAATGGCTTTCAGAAAATGGAGACAAAAACATGATTTCTTTTAAAAAATGATTGTGTAAAACCTAAATAAAAAAAATAAAAAATGAAATATTATGTATCGACATGTCCGTAACCTGCTCTTTAAAAATATCACATGATCTAACCTGTAAGGTGAATGCCATAAAATACTGTCACCTTATATCAAAAAATCGTAATGCCAAGCAAACAAAAAGTCCAATATAGACCAAAATATTACCAGTCAAACTGTCAAACATGATCCAAAAAATGAAAACTGAAACAAAAAATAGACTTATTTGCTATCGGCATGTGTCTGTAACAACCTGCTTTATGAACTCTGCCCTCCAAAAACCATATGGTGCCTTTCCTTCTGAGCCCTGCCTTGTGCCCATACAGCAGTTTACGACCACATATGGGGTGTTTATGTAAACTGCAGAGTCAGGGTAAAAGATAGTGAGTTTAGTTTGGCTGTTAACCCCTGCTGTGTTACAGGAAAATAAGTTAAAATAAAAAATCTGCCAAAAAAACCTAAAGGTTTTACAAAGTTTGCAAAATCAGGGGTAATTTCTAAAATGGGGTCATTTATGGGTGGTTTCTACTATTTAAGCCCCACAAAGTGACTTCATAACTGAACTAGTCCTTAAAAAAAAAATAAAAGTGAAAATTGAAATTGTCTTACAAATTATTAGAATTGCTTCTAAAATTCTAAGCCTTCTAATGTGACACATGTCAGATTTTCAAAAAGCCTGGTCACGAAGTTGGAAAATGGCCCGGTCATTAAGGGGTTAATTTGCGTTGGTCACTGCAAAAGGTGCACCACAATAATATGCAACTGACATTGTCAGTTGCATATTTTGGTGGTGCACCTTTTGCAGTGATTTATGTATTTTTATATTCTCATCCACACATTATTATTCCATCTTGTGTGGGATGTTTTTGTGGTGCATGTGGTCCGCTGCCGACATCCTCCATTATATGCATTTTTGCTGGGGATTGCTGTTAGCCACGGATCACATGCGGAGGGATTGCTCCCCCGGGTGTAAACATGCTACAGTGCTTTGGGGTTTTGAGCAGTTCCTCCCATTTAGGCCACTTCATTCTGTGATTTTTTTTTTTTTTTTTATTATTTGCATGGGATAATGGAGTTGAATTAGCCAATATACTTAGAAATCTTCAATTTTGGTCTGGTTTCTGTTGTAGTCTGACACTTCTTCTTACCAACTATAAATACATTTATTTCCTATACAGAAGAAATAAAATGTAGAGTTTCCCTATCCTATGAATACGTGTTGGATCCCTGCTGGATGCGGATTTATTTTGTGCTCTGTCTTCTATTGTTTTGTAGTGTTATTCCCCTTCGGCCCATGTGTATATTACTGGCGCATTAAAGAACATTTTTCACTTTAAATGCTCTGTCCAGGAAATTTGTCTCTGAAGCAGTATTGTAAATCTGTAACCAAGGTCAGTTGGGGAAGTGCAGTTGACATGGGCAGGATAAGTAACAAAATTGGATTTCTGAGCAGAGGTTGTGTGCATCAGAAGTAATGACCTGAATTAAGGTTGGCAAACATATTTAAACTTTAATCTTTCACGCAGTCTCGCCTGTGCATGATCTTGTCTTGAGCAAGGCACACATGTATGATTTCCTAATATATCAGATGAAATTAATCAGCGCCTGCCTAGAAGCAGTACAGTTGACTTTCATTTTGGTCCAAATGGCTTGTGTGCTTATTTGAGAGGCTTCTGGAGGTGGATGGGCTTCCGATATACTCTTCTGGAAATGATTACATTTGCATTCAGTGTGCTTGAATAGTATAAAAACCTGACTGCTCTAAACAGAAGCTAGCCGAAGTTAGGGATTAGATCTGTCGTAGATGCCCTTTCGTGTACAGTGGTAATAAAGACCTGTTGGAATTACCTGGATTTCTACACGGATTACTAATGATATGTGGTCTATTGAAGTCACGATTATCGAGAAATACAATTTAACTAAGGGCCCTTTCACACTGGCGTTTTTGTTTTCCGGCATAGAGATCCGTCGTCGGGTCTCTATGCCGGAAGAATCCTGATCAGGATCATCCCCATGCATTCTGAATGGAGAGAAATCCGTTCAGGATGCATCAGGATGTCTTCAGTTCAGGACCGGAACGTTTTTTGGACGCAGCAAATACCGCAGCATGCTGCGCTTTTTGTTTCGTCCAAAAATCCGGAACACTTGCCGCAAGGCCGGATCCAGAATTAATGCCCATTGAAAGGCATTAATCCGGATCCGGCCTTAAGCTAAACGTCGTTTCGGCGCATCGCCGGATCCGACGTTTTGCTTTTTCTCAATAGTTACCATGGCAGCCAGGACGCTAAAGTCCTGGTTGCCATGGTAAAATGTAGTGGGGAGCGGGGGAGCAGTATACTTACCATCCGTGCGGCTCCCGGGGCGCTCCAGAGTGACGTCAGGGCGCCCTACACGCATGGATCACATGATCGCATGGATCACGTGATCCATGGGCATGGGGCGCTCTGACGTCATTCAGGAGCGCCCCTGGAGCTGCACGGACTGTAAGTATACCGCTCCCCGCTCCTACTATGGCAACCAGGACTTTTATAGCGTCCTGGCTGCCATAGTAACCTGAAAGCAATTCGAAGACTGATCAGGATCCTGATCAGTCTTCTAATGCTTCAGGCGACTTGCGTTCTGACGGATCCGGCGGGGCGGAAGTGCCTGCCGGATCCTCAGAACGCAAGTGTGAAAGGACCCTAAGGCTAGTTTCACACTAGCGTTAAAAATCTGCTGGATACTGCCTGCACTGCTGGAGCCGATTGACTGTAATGGGACCCAGCGGTGATCCGGCCTATTTCCTGCATTAGTGCTGGGATTCTGCCTGACAAACTGATGCAAGTGCCATTTTCTTGTCAGGCCGAATCCTGGCACTAATGCCATGTCCCATTAGTCAAAGGGGCCTGGCAGTGCTTCGACCCTTACCAGCTACACCAGTTATGGTTAACTCCAGCAGGCTGTTCCTCTGCCGGCCTGTAAGAAGATTTTAACGCTAGTGTGAAACTAAACTTATAAGACACAAACTGCTGTACCCACATTCATAGTGTAGGGAGAAAAAGTAAGTGAACTTGTAATTTTCATAACCTGTAGCTTTCACTTTAGCAGCAATCGCCAAACATTTCCAGCAGCTGCAAATAATATTTTAACAATGTTGAAGGGGGTTTTCCACTCCTTAGGTATTATTGACCTATCCTGTAGATAGTTCATCAAGATCGGAGATTTGAGCTTTCAAAATGCCGGTAAGGACATTTTGTCACACACAGAAGCAAGTGACTTGTCCTGTCCAGGCTAACTCCACCTCTGCTGCGTCCCTCCTTCTGTCCGCTATCAGTTAGCAGAAAGAGACAGCACAGCCACATACAGGCAGCCGATAAAACTAATCTGCACTGCACTGAGAACGCTATGAACGGGCAGCAGGCAGGCGGTCATGTGACAGTGTCAGAGGGCCCACTGTAGCGTACTCTTTTACTCTGCTTGGCCAGTCTGACCCTGGGTTCAGACCTAAGCGTTCTTGAAATGCGCGTATTTCAGCGCGTTTTTGCAAATAGGAAACGTGCATTCGTATGCGCGTTCTTGTGATTGACTACTGTGGTGTCAATCACAAAACGCACGACAAACGCCCCAAAAAAAGCTCAAGTACTTGTTTATGCGTCGGGCGTTTTACAGCGCGTTCAAACGCGCTGTAAAACGCTCAAGTGAGAACCAGGGCCATAGGAAAGCATTGGTTTTCATGTGTTGAGCGTTTTACAGCGCGTTTGAACGCGCTGTAAAACGCTCAGGTGTGAACTTACCCGGATGCTGGTGACCTCAATCAAATTTCAGAGGGGCCCCAATGGGTTTTTAGACAACACCACAACTTTTTGACCTCTTTCAGGTTTAGAGTGATGTTAACAGGTTGCCCACTAATAGGGAGGGTAGCAACAGTCCTGGGGGGAGGGGGGCGGGGCGCGCACTGCACCACCAATGTTTTTAATAGTGGGGGGGGGGGGCGCACTGCACCTCCAATGAAAATAACTCTCCCATTAATTCAAATACAGCCGCACCCCACCTCTTTGACCCTCAGTTCACATTTTCGCGTTTTACAGCGCGTTCGAACGCGCTGAAAAACGCCCGACGCATAAACAAGTACTTGAGCTTTTTTTGGGGCGTTTGTCGCGCGTTTTGGCCCATAGACTTCAATGGAAACGTTCAACGCTTGTATTTTGCGCGTTTTTGACACTTTCGAATGCCCGTTTATGAATTTGCAATATGCTGGAAAGGCCAAACTTCATATAGACAGGGATTTTTGGTCATTGGACAACACTGCAGTCAATCACACAAACTCGCGTAAAACGCGTGTTTACTATTGCCAAAAACGCGCGGAAAACGCGCGTCTCAGAAACGCTCGGGTCTGAACCCAGCGTGACAGGTAGCTGCGATACGCAGCAGTTAACCTCTCAGGTGCGACAGGGGCCGCGGATTGCAGCTACCTCTCATAGAGGTCGGGTGCGGCTGTATGATTCACCCCCTCCTCTTCTCCTCTCTCCTCTCGTTGGTGGCAGCTGCACAGGGGGGAGGGAGATACTGCTTTCTTCTCCCCTGTGCTGCTGACAGCAGCGCGATCCGTGTTCGCTATTTGTTATCGGTATATCGGCAAGGTAGATGCCCTTAATTGTGAAAATTCTAAATATCGGATGATATCGGTAAATCCGATAATCGTTCGATCCCTACCTAGCAATATGTCACCAATGTTTAAAGTGAGAAAGTCTCTTTTAAAGGACAATGCAACCGTGAAACCCACATTTCTAATATCTCCTTAATTGAAACCATTTTTCCTGTATTAGGGCTGTAATTGTGTTGACCCAGGGACTAGCATTATCTTGTTTGTTATTCCGGACAGTGAACATTGCAAAATGTAAAAATTAAAAATAAAATGGCAAAATTGTTTATTTTTTCATTCCGTTCCCAGAAAGATTTAATCAGTGATAAATTGCAAATATGCCATCAAAAGCTACCACTTGTCCTGCAAAAACAAACTCTCATATGGCCAAGTTGACTGAACAATGGTTGTCTGCGATGGTGAAAAACATAACTTGGTCACAAAATGGCTGGGCACTATAGGGTTAAACAAATTGCTAACATTCTATTTCAAAGGGGTTATCCTATAAAACATATTACTGTGCGATGAATAGTTGCAACATTTTAAATAGAGTATCATTGCAATATATGTGCAAAAAATAGTTTTTGTAAGCACATTACATTTTCTTCTCTGGCAATGCCCCCTGCTGTCTGTCCTTCTGGTCCACCTTGTCTGACATCCAGAGGTGGACTGTCATGCCCAGTAGCTTCCCTGCTCACTTCCTCTCCCTTCATTGCTGATGTAGTATTCTTGTAGAAAAGCAGATGAAGTAGCTGGTATACTTCTTAAAAAAAAAAAAAAAAGAGATGGCCTTGGCGCGGCGAGTGGCACCTGATAAGCAGAGAGAGTGCTGGGGTCTGAGTTTTTATAATTATTAGATTACTCGATTTAATCGTAAAAAATAATCAATAGAATACTAAAACGATTACTAAAATAATCGTTTACTGCAGCCCTAGATGGTAAAATATTTTCCTCCAAAAAGCATTTTATATATTAAAAAAAAATCGATTTAAAATAAAAATCTTTGATATTTATCCACCCTAATTGCAACGCATCCTGAGTGATGATCAGCTGCTGCCCAGCCGCAGAAAGGCAAGCAAGTCCTCCAGATATGGGAGTAAAAAAAAGTTTTAAATTTGTGGGATAAGCTCTGAGGATTTTTATAACTGGAGATCCTGTATATAAAGGCGTGCTGGACAAGTATTGTTGCTATTCATTAATTTTCTAGTGATAGAAGGGAACATTGTCCATAGTAAATACACAAAAAGACGAACCATCATTGTATTTACGTATGACTGCGTAGTGTGTTGCTCTTGTGAGTGCTGTTACTGGGCACTATTGCTCCTCAAACATTGCTTTAAGGCCTCATGCACACGGCCATTGTTGTGGTCCGCGTCCGAGCCGCATATTTTGCGGCTCAGGCGCGGACCCGTTCACTTTAATGGGGCCGCAAAAGATGCGGACAGCACGCCGTGTGCTGTCCACATCCGTTGCTCCGTTCCGTGCCCTCGCAAAAAAAATAGAGCATGTCCTATTCTTGTCCGGACAAGAATAGGCATTTCTATAATGGGCCGCAAATTACGGAACGCGGAGCAGCTCCTGTGTTTTGCGGACCGTAAAACACCAACGGTCGTGTGCATGTAGCCTAATGGAAATAGTAATCTGATACTCGGACTGATTTTTTTTTTTTTTTTTTAAAGCACTGATTGTAGGCCTCATGAAAGACATTTTTCTGCCGCATCACTACAGTCTTCCCTTTTCCCCAGCCTGAAATACCGATTCATATAGTTTATGAATAAAGGCACAGTTTTTTGTCTGGTTTGCTTGTCATTTTTCATTTAATAAAAATAATGTCCCCGTAGCACGTATTTTTGCGGCTGAAATGTTGGCCAAGTTATTTTATTTATTTTTTTCATCCCCAAGAAGCTGTTAACCTCTGTGACTCACAGAAACAAATTTTCTTGCTCCTCAGTGTCCAATGTACGAATACTTGCAACTTATACAATTAAATTTTTTTGCGACGGCTCCATAGTTACTTCATCAGAGGTCTGTTGCCTTTTTACATGGCATGCTTCTTTCCTTTTACCTTGGTGTATAAAATGTGCCACATACGAAAGTTTGAAAAGTTAGCGATAGACCAAGTGACCTGATAAGGTTTAAAAATATCATTTCTTAACCACTACCCTTACTGAAAAGATTGACTTTAATGCAGCGATGAATCACTTTCTTAAGCCATCCGTTTCCATGGCACTCCTATGCAATAATACATTTTTGTTCTCTGCTGGTGACTTAAACCTCAAAATTATAGAGTACAGAAGTGAAAATGAACACAGACGAGCTCACACTTTCAGTCAAAGTAAGCAATTTAATTAAAATTGATGCAAGTGAGGTTTTCTGCAACGAGCCTGCCTTCCAAACCAAATGGAACAAAATGTAGTTATGATTATCTGAATGAGGGTGAAAGGCTTTCAGCTTGCTAGCTATTTGTGACTATGGCGTTCTGGTGCCATGTCTTGCTTTAAAGCTATGAGCAGTAGTGGGATCACGCAGGGCATCCACTTATCTCAAGGAGTGCAGCCAAATTAATTGTCACTGGTTTAAAAAGCCTGCCATGGGGTGATTCCACTTCAAATATTTAAGGCTTTCAGACAGAAAATTTAATTTATACACAGAGTATCCTTTAAAATCATACTTTTCACGTGCCATTCAGACAGAGGAGAAGGCTGAAGTTCCAAAGAACCCTACAGTTAGGACATTTATTTCCCCCATTCAGTAACATTATTACTTCTACCTGCAGTTTCTTGTGCACTTTGTAGCACATGGTGTTAAACAGCGGGTGGGCCACTTGAGCAGATTCGGTTTAGGGCTACTCCTAATGGCAGTTGGAGTTCGTTGAAGTGATGGCTGACCCATGGGGAAACTGAGATCAGGACAGGCAGAGGCGCATATCCTATAAGACTGGCTTATGCCTCCTAGGAGCTTTCAAAAGGGGAAATAGTACTTCCACCCCACTCCGATCCCCAACAAAGGCTTTTCTCCCAACTAAGTCAGTCATCTTCTCTGTAACAACTGTCTGCACGTTAGGTACTGGTTTAGCTAGTTAACCTATAAGGTAGCTACCGTCCAACTGATGGCACCAGAGGCTCAGCTCTCTTTTCATCTTTCAAAAGAGCTGATTTCCATACCAGTTTCTATACTCTCTCCGCAGGGAGACTTAAGCCTCATTCACACGTCAGTGTTTTCCATCAGTGATTATGAGCCAAAACCGGGACTGGAGGCTCCACAGACATAAATTATAAGGGGAAGATCTGCACCTGTTCTGTGTTTAGAGTCGCACCTGGTTTTGGCTCACAATCACTGATGGAAATTACTGACCAAACACTGACATGTGAATGAGGCATTATGTTTATTCACAGCAGCCAATTTAAGAAGGCAGAGCTGCGGGGGAGTGAGAGCAGTTGACTGAGCCAATGATGAAGCTGGGTCTGCGACTACCTCAGTCCCCCTGTAAGTGCTATAGTTGTTCTTTCAGGTTAGGAAGAAACAGCATGGCACTCGCCTTAGGACAAATTGACCTTTTATTGGCTCCACAGCAGGTACAGATCACAGGTATGACTTCATACACACAAACCGGCCTACGGCCTTTTCACATCGATCGTCACTTTTTCAAGGCCTGTGAAAAGGTGGTGCATTAGTCCAAATGCGAGTGCTGTTACTTCCTAAATTGGATGTATTGCAGTATCTTCTATTGTGCACAGAGCACACATGGACATTGTGGCACCACAAGTTAAAGGATATCCATTGAGTTCAGCGTTACTGCCGTCTATAAGTCTTTCTTTATACTGGATTGGTAACCATAGGTATTCTACAGAGACAGATAACATTTGATCTGCCTTAAAGGGGGTTATACGAACTGTTTACCACATCTGGTGGGATTTAAATGCCAAGGAGCATAAAATGCTTTACATTACTTTTGTTTTATCTTTTCCTAGTTTGTCAGATAGGCAGCATGCAGGCTTCATGTATTGGATAGTGTGTGGGACCTAGCCCCCCAAAATGCTGATAACTACACTGATGCAGCTTCTTGTCTGCTTAGTCAGCAGCTCTCCTGATGAGCAGAGAGAGTTCCTCCTCACCACATCATCTCAGCCCAGGAGTCGGAGGCAGACTAGCAACTTAAAGTGGCCCTGGAAGAAACTAAAGGTGGACCATCCAAATTGACAGAAGGTGGGAGCAACACAAGTAGGCTAGCTCAGCAGGACACAGGTGTTAAGTATTCAACTGTATCACCAGCCTGATGATGGTAATACAGTTGAATTCTAGAAGGCATCTGTGGCACCCGATGCTCCCATTATTAATTTATTTTGAGCGTCGGATTGTTACATACCAAGCAGCCTGAGGAGGGCTACACTGTCTCTATGGGCATCGTCCATCAGAAATTTCCCTCTAGGGTCTATGGTCTACTAGTCACATTCCTCTCTGCAAACAGAACCTAAAATAAAAATCATAAACTATATAAGGACCCAGCAGGTGAACCTAAAAATCCCAGCACACCGCTGTTAGTATAAATCAAAAAAAGGTCTCTACATTGGCAGTAAAGGTCAGCAGTGCAGTCAATATCAAAAGACCTGCTTTACTCCAAAAGAGCAATCTTCTGACCAGCAGTGCAGGCACTGTCTCCTTAATGGTCTCCTGGTAGTGACCTCATCTATGGTGCCTCCTGTAGACTTGTATGGATCACCACAAGTTGCTGTAGATAGCCACACTGCAGCCCTCTCACACTTTTAAATCACTGTTTGCCATCTAGAGCTGCATATATCTTGGATCTCGATCTTCAAACAGTCACAGGAATACAAAGACACAAAGAGACAGAGCCTTGTACAGAATCATTTAAAGTAAAACAGCCTGCTGAATTTATTCTGAATGCTTACACGATGAGCATCTTGTGTAAAACCTGTAATAAAATAGTAGGAATCCTCTCAGGATAGAGCTCATAAGTACCCAACTAGTTTTGCCTCCCAAGACGACTTCAGGGATTTCAACTCATGAGCTCCATCCTGAGATGATTTCTACTATTTTATTGAATGTTTTTATACAAGATATTCATCTTCAGAGTATTCTGAATAAACGCAGAAGACTGTTTTACCTTATATAATTTTGCAGTGTCTTTGTGTCTCCATATGTCGATGACTGTTGGAGGATTGTAATCCAAAATCACACTGTGTTCTTAAAGGGTCACGGAGTTTTCAAAACATATTTGAATTCATAGAGACATATCAAAAGTTTTGATCAGTGTAGGTCTGACGGCTGATGCCCACGTGATCCCTAGAACAAGACGCAAGCAATGTTCTCATAGCACTTTCTCTTCTTGCTGCAGAGGACAGAATCGGGTGGGCCCATACAATTACACCCATACACTTCTGTCTGCTTAGTCACCAGCTCTCCTGATGAGCAGAGAGAGTGCCTCCTCACCACATCAAGGATCCATCTCAGCCCAGGAGTCGGAGGCAGACTAGCAACTTAAAGTGGCCCTGGAAGAAATTAAAGGTGGGCCATCCAAATTGACAGAAGGTGGGAGCAGTAAGAAGAGCAAGTACAATATGCAAGTGTATCTCTCTCCTCATTCTGGCGATCTCAACACTCAGACACTGACATATCAAGCCTTTTTTTGAAAACTTAGTGACCCTTTAAGGCTCCCTTCACACATTTTTGTGACAGTGGGAGATGATGCCAAGAGAGTAGCTGCCTATTAAACTGTGTGATGCCAGAAGGCTTTCAGCATTAAAGGAGCTTACCCCACACATTTAAAATTTATATATCTGGAGGCCTTTCTTCCCTTTCTGTGGTGGGCAGCAGCTCATCAAGCTGTCTGGGCCGCTTCACCACTCCGACACTGAGAGCAGGGAACTGAGCATATTAGTCAACCACTGAATGCAGAGCAAGGTGGATCGGAAGGATAAGCAGCAGGGGGTGCTACCATGGAGGAAAATGTAATATACATAAAAAAAAACTATGTTTTTATTGTATATTACAATGATATTTCATTTGCAATGCTCTATTCATTGCATAGTAATACTTTTTGTGTAATAACCCCTTTAAGAGCACCCAGTATCCGTGTCTATTGCCATTACTTTTAAATGAACTGTAAGTACACTAAGTGATTACAATGCAAATTAATTCTGCATTTTTCTGCACTAAACTGAATAACTGCTTGGCTTCTGACTTCGGAACCTCCTGTTAACTGGGCTTTTGGTTCCATTGGTTAGTTCTGCTGAGCAACTGTAGACCATCTCTGTAACACAGTGAATTATAAATCGGTGCATCTCTCTTACTATTGCACTCAATCAATAAATGACAAATTATAGCTTTCCCACAAAATCAATATATCAATCTGCTCAGCTCCTCGTTTGCATCGCTTCATGTTTGTAGGGGGGAGTTGCCTTTTTTCATCACTTTTATTTTCCTTGCCTTACCTCTTTTCTTCTTCTTTTTACCTTGTGTAAAATCAGACCTTGAATGTGAACAGTTTAATGTAAAGCATGTGTTTGGGTCTCTTTCCAATACAACATTTTTTTTTTTTTTTTTCAGAACATTTTATAGGGTGCTAGAGTAAGATTTTTTTTTTTGGACTTCTTAAACTATTTTTGCCTTTCTGAGAGACCTCTCCCTGGTGTGTAGGGAGTCTCCATTTTGACATAAATATATGTCTTTTCGAGCATTTACATGTGGTGATATTTTCAGCAGTTAACATCTATTTAGCATTCTGTTCTCTTGGCTGGTTTTGCATCTGGCTTTTTTTTGTACGTTACTGATTTATCGATTTTAAATTGGTTTCATTCTTATGAATCCTTCACTCACAAAATGCATGCTGTTACATAAAGAACATTTTTTCACATTTGATCTAAAATTGAAAATCCAGTATGAAGTTTACTTGGTAATATGATACATAAATATACAGTACAAGTCATTGATTTACTAACAAGATGCTAAGGCTTTGGCACGGGTTGCTAAATCTGTTCAAGCTCTTTACCAGTTTCCTTGTTAAGTTGTTTCACATATTAGTCAGTTCATACAGAAATATGTCATGGTTACATAATTAGTCTGTTTTGCTTCTGTTATGTGCCTGCAAGAGTCCAAATGGGTAACGGGGGCACCAGATTACCTGTAATTTGAGGTGTGCTGTCCTGGGGAGCGGTTTCTACCTGAATCCACCCAGGTAATCTAACTTGAAGAAAGAGTCCAAAGCCCTGTCAAGTGAAGTATAAGCTGATTAATTTGAAGCACACAAGCCAAAAGCAGCTGCTGTTAATATGCAGCAGTTAATACTTTATTTGGCAGTGCCTTGGACTCTTCTTTGGGACGTCGAACATCTTTCAAAGACATAAATTCAATATAACGTAATTGTGAGTGTCAACTTTATTAGTTCTAACAGAAATTTTCTAGGTTAAAGAAACACCTCAGGCACTACTGGTGTACTGTTTTATGGCTGGTATGGAACGATGGGGCAGTTCTTAAAAGGGTTTTCCTAGATTTAAATACTCTGGATCGGTCATCAGTATCTGATCAGTGGGGGTACAACACCTGGGACCCTCACCAATCAGCAGTTTTGAGCACCACGGCCTTCTCTGTGCTCCCCAAGTGCAGCGCCGTACATTGTATGCAGCTGCGCTTGGTCTTGGGCCTTAGCGTGGAGACCCCAGCAGATACTATAATGAAGAAAACTGTAGCACTTTGTGTCTTCCTTTATGGTGATGATTAAGATTTATTCACCAAAGGGAGACACAAAGTGCTGCAGTTTTCTTTATCCCCAATGATACCAGTATGTGTGTAAGAGCAAGTTCACAATACCATTTTTTTTTCCTGTTATTCTGGTCTGTCAGAAGAACAGAGAAAAATTGATCCTGTAATTAAAAAAACGTATCGTGAGCATTAGACTAGTTTCACATTTGCAGCATCCTTCTCCGGCAAGCTGTTTCGCTGGGGGGACAGCCTGCCTGATCTGTGCTGCCACTAGTGCACTGTGCCATGTCGTAGTTTTATTTCGGCCGGTGCACTAGCAGCAGCACGGATCCAGCAGGTGAACAGAGAAGGCTGCCGCTAGTGTGAATGCAGCCTTAGTTATGCACATTTGGCATCCGTTTGAGCCATTTCCGTCTGAGATATGTAATTTTAGACAATAAAAAGTACTGCATGCAGGACTTTTTTCCATGTGATGAATGGTAGAACTATATACTAGAGATTATAGTATTATGTTTTTTTGCATGTATATTTAGATCCTGTGCAGTTATCCATCAATTACGGTATATTATGATTTAGTTTCAGAATTGATAATCCAGTGCTGCGTGGATTTTCATATGTAATTTCCATATCTTTTTCACAGGTCCAACAGATCGATAGAGTAGTGGAAGTTGTAGAAGAAACAATAAAAGGTAAGATTTTGTGATGCTATCCTTTTATGAAATTTATTAATTCTTTGGAGTATATAGATTTTGATTTCCAGGGGTTAAGGGGTATTCTCATATCAAGGATGCTTTATCTCAAAAAACAGGTCCACATGCACGAGGCACATCCATTGTACATGTGAGGTCACTTGACAGGTCCGCTGTTTATTCCTTTTGTGGCATTTGGGGGAACGTCATTCCAGTCCACCCCATGTCCGTAGCAATATTTATGCTTCATTTCCAACAGTTACAGCCACCGCTACATTTGTGCATTGTTGGCCGTGCTTGCACAGCTCCTGCACTTTTTGCTGCTATGAGTTTGACTAGGTTCTCAGGGCCCACATTGGGGGAAGGGGGTCAGGGAAGGGATTATTTGTCAGTCGTAATGCCAAAGAACTTGGCTACATGAACTTGTTGCTGGAAGGCAACATCATATCACTTCCTACCATAATCAATTATTATTCACGTTTGCAAACCGGTCAGATACAGTTTTGCGGTGACTGCATCGCTGTAGCCCCAAGTGATACGAATGAAAGCAAGCAGGCTGTCTTATAATAACCCGCAGAGTTTTGATGACGTATCTTCAGGGCATTTCATCAGTATCTGATCGTGGGGGGCCAACTCCTGACACCGCCACCAATCGGTTGTTTGAAGAGACCACTGTGCTGTGGCGAGTGCTGCTGCCTCCTTACAGCCAACCAAACACAGAGCTGTACATTGTATGGAGGCTGTGCTTGGTATTGCAACCCAGGGCCATTCACTTGAATGGGACTGAGCTGCAACTAGGCCATGTGACCGAAGTACATGACGTTAGTGACCTAGGCGGAGGCACTTTCACATAATGCAGTAATGTCATGGAGTGCCAACTACTTAAAAATCTTGCCACACTGTTATGTCTAGGTGCACGTAGGGGTTAATTAAGTATATTATTTTTTAAAATAAATTATCTCCTGAAAATGGGTTTTATAAACCAGGCAAGCTGTTCATTATTTTCATGCACCTATACAGTATACCTGCTAGAGCAACCTTTCTAATATAAATATATATATATATATATATATATATATATATATATATATATATATACATATACACACACACACACACATATATGTGTTTTTATCACATCTTGCACTATGCAAACCCTTTTCTTAGTCCTAGCATTTCGATGTGTTTGAGAACTTGTCTTGGCTACCATCCCTTCTGCCCCTTCCTATATCAATAAGTCGTTCTGCTGTGCAGGTGCCTTACTTTGTTTTTGGCCTAAACTTTAAAGACCAAGCTGCCAGTGATCAGGAAACGCTCCTTATATACTAATCACCAGTTTTATTTTTGTTTCTATTTTCAATTCTTACGCTTGTTTGCTGTTAGGTTTGTGTGCCAGGGCAGTCTTCTAATCACAGTCAGACTCTGCTTAGTATGTCATTCACAGTCATGTTTTGGCCTTTTTCCAGTCTATGAGACTGATATATGAGAGTATTTGAATTCTAAGCGGATTACAGTGCCAGAGAAAGCACAGTAATTGCATAAAAGTCAGGGCAAAGTATACCAAATATCCTCTTGCCTGCATTTATACAGGCCAGTGAAACCTCTTCAGCCCTTTGAGAAGGGCTTTAAAACAGATGATCGTTTTTACTGAAATATACTGATAAATCACTTGGCAACACTTGATGAGGTACAAAATGGTCGGTTAGTTTTGGGTGGAGTCGGTAAAAATGCACCGACTCTTACTCCAGCTTAAAGAATAGTATCGGTTATTAATATTTTGTAATTAACTTTCTTATGAATTTAGAAACGTTTAGAAATGATAATTATATACATATATATATGTGTGTTCTATAAATCTAAAGCCCTTATTTATTAAAAACGGTAATAAGCAGGGTTTTTTAGTGATGATAATGAGTTCTCACCTCTTCTGTCCCTTATACTAGCAATAAGGATCATGCACACAACCGCAAAAACAGATCCGCAACAAATACGCATGATGTCTGTGTGCATTCTGTATTTTGTGGAACAGAACAGCCGGCCCCGAATACAACTCCTCTATCCTTGTCCGTAATGCGTACAATAATGAGAGATGTTCTATTTTTTCGCGGAACAGACTTCCGGAAACGGAATGCTCACAGAGTAACTTTTTTTTTTGCGGACCCATTGAAATGGTGGTCTAGTGGTGATAGATAACCGGTTCTCACCTCTCCTGTGTTCTCTTCAGTCCCTTATACTTAGCAGGTAAATATTGCCATTACGGAGAAGGCTGCGGACTCCTGTGAAAAGTTATTTAATCCCAGACAAACCTTTTATGACCAGTAGGGCTGCAGCTAATGATTATTTGAATAATCGATTAGTTGCCGATAATTTCAACGATTAATAGAAAAAAAAAAAAAAAGACAAAATAATGGGATTGTCATTTTACTTGAAAAAAAAAATATGTACAAAGGCCATATTAAAACAATTTTAGGAGTTACATAATTATAAAAATTTTGCATCAAAATGTAAAAAAGACAACATATCCAACTTACACGCTATGTTGCCCGTTGCTGGGAAGAGGCATTCGGATGGTGTGGATGTACTTGGGATTAGACAATGAGACATGACACAACTGGAGACATTATGGGTCAGCAGCCACGCACAGACTGCAACTGCTGCCCTCATAATATGTCTCCTTGTGGCCCCCCATACAGTATACCAGTAAACCGTTTGCGTGGCTGCTGCCCCCACTGTCTCCTATTGTGGCTGCTGCCCTCATATGTCTCCTTGTGCCCCCCACCTCCATACAATATTCTGCTGTCTGTGTGTGGCTGCTGCCCCCAATGACTCCTATTGTGGCTGCTGCGCTCATGCCTCATATCATGTCTCCAGTCCTTTTGGTCCCCCCATACAGTAACTGTAGGTGCTGCACTAGTGCATTGTGCACTCACTGCGTCTGCCACCCCCCCATGGCAGTCACTTGTCTGCTACCAGTCAGAGGGAGTCAGCGACTCATCCCCATTCCCCACTGCCTGCCATTTCAAATTTGCAGTGGTGGTGCCTGCAGCTAGTTGCAGGCAGAGAGCATGGAGGAACAGCCCTGAGTCGAACAGGGCAGACATATTTGGGGCCACGTGCCGCCCGTCATCATCATACATACAGACAATAGCCTTTAGGCCCAGTCCGGAGGGAATGGGACTGAGCTGAGGAGACTTTCTTGCCACTCTGCGCGCCGCTCACACACTGCGCTCAGAGGCCCTGTGTCACGTGACTCCAGCGTTGGTGGGCGGAGTCTGCAGCAAGCGAGGAGGAAGAGGCTGAGCCTGCGTGGCCGTTGCAGACGGCGATTTGTATGTCAGTCTGATACAGGGGCGGGCGAAAGCAGGTAAACGGTGCCGCCAACGAATCGGCCGATTATTAGATATCTGGATTCGTCGGCAACGAATCCAGTTATCGGATATTATCGATTACCTCGATTAATTGTTGCAGCCCTAATGACAAGCAATAAATATAGCAGATCCACTTTTTACGTGTTTCTTTTAGACCCATTTAGTCCCATTCTCTGCATTTCAAGGACCTACATATATAGCTTTTCTAACTTTTCCTGAGGACACTTTTATATACTGTGTGAACAGTTATTAGAACCAGTTATTGAATAACTACAGTGCTGTCAGTCAATCCAAAATGTGAATAAACCTCAAACCTGAATATTTAAGAAAGTAAAAGTGAGAATAGCTACATGTGCATTATTATTGGGTGACTATAATTGTGCAGAAATATTATGTAACGAAATGAATTCATTTCATTCATTGTCAATGGGGACAAAATGTAACTGAACAGAACTGAATGCTCCAAAATGCATTCCATTCCGTTTGGTTGCGTTTCCATACCGGAGCGAAAACCGCAACATGTTGCAGTTTGCTTTCCGTCCTGGGATGCAGAGCAAGACGGATCCGGCATGACCCCCAATGCAAGTCAACAGGGGACATTTAACTCTGACAAAATCTGACAGAATAGAAAATGAATCCGTCTTGGCAATGTTGCAGATATTACAACTGGATCCGCTCATAACGGATGCAGATGGTTGTATTATCAGTAACGGAAGCGTTTTTGCTGAGCCCTGCTGGATCCAGCAAAAAAAGCTAGTGTGAAAGTAGCCGAAGCTATCCAACCATGGAGTCTGCCAGTTTAATCTGTTGACAATCATCTTTTTGTGCAGCAGCACCTACAGCCTCCCAGACACTATTCATAGAGGTGTACGGTTTTCCTTCACCATAAATCTTCCGTTTAAGAAGGGCCCACTAGTTCTCAATAGGGTTTAGGTCAGATGGGGAAGGGGCTGTGTCATTATTCTTTCATCTTTAAGGCCTTCACTGGCAAGCCATGCAGTGGATTACTTTGATGCATCTGATGGAGCATTCTCCTGCATAATAACCATTGTTTTCTTTAAACATGTAGACTTTATTGTACCACTGCCTGAAGAAAGTGTCTTCTGAAAGCTGGCAGTAGGTTTGGGAGTTGATTTTGAGTCCATCTTCAATATGAAAAGGTCCAACAAGCTCATCTTTGATAATACCAGCCCGTGGCAGGACCCCACATCCATCTTGCTGGCGTATGAGTCGAAGTGAAGCTGTGTGCGGTTATTTATCCAGCCATGGGCCCATCTGTCTGGTCCATCTAGAGTCGCTCTCCTTTTCAGATATTTCTTCACCCAGTCTTAACGTTTCCACTTGTCTTGTTTAGTGGCGAAGTTTCAGGCTTCTTTTGCATGGCCATGTCTGAGCACTGAACACCTTGTACTTCTGGGCAGTCCAGGGAGGTTGCAGTTCTGGAATATGCCATCACTGAAGGATATTGAGTTCCCAGTCGCCTCACGTTTGAGTCTTTCTATCTTTGGTAGTTAATTTGCACCTTTTTTTTTTTTTTTCCTCTCAACACGTCTCTTGTGACCCTGTTGACTATGTAAAGCAAATCGTTTGATAGTCCTGTCATCACGCCCCAATATCTTAGCAGTGTCAAGAGTTCTCCATCTCTCTGAAAGGCTTTAAACAATTTTAACTTTTCAGTCGGCTAAATCAGTTTTTTGCTCATTTTGCCATATGAAAACAAGCTGCCTAATAATTGTGCACACCTTGATATAGGATCTTGATCTCATTAGGCCAGACCCTCCCTCATTACACAAATGCACATCACCTGAGGTGCTTCAATCCAATAAGCATTAAAGTTTATACAGCTTGGAGTTGATAGGGTCAAAAAACTCACTTTCCTAATAATTGTGCACACGGTGTAGATTTCTTACAATTATTAAAAGGGTTGTCTGGGTTCAAAGCTGAACCCGGATATAACCTCTTCACCCATTCAGCCCATAGAAGACTGCCCATTTGTGCCGGTGACATCATCGGGATCACTACTAGCATTGCCATGCAGAGACCTGGTATGTCATCTGATCTAAAGAGAAAAACCTTGCCTACGTGATGCAGCACAGGGGAACATTTAAATGTGTAAGGCTACTTTCACACTCGCGTTTTGAAAGTCAATTGAGGACTGATCTGTTTTCTATCGTGCCAGATTGTGTCAGAGAAAATGGATCCGTCCCCATTGACTTACATTGTGTGCCAGGGCGGATCCGTTTGGCTCAGTTTCATCAGACGGACACCAAAACGCTGCATGCGGCGCTTTGGTGTCCGTCTCCAAAGCAGAATGGAGACTGAACTGATGCATTCTGAGCAGATATTAGAATGCAAACTGATCCTTTTTGGACCTCTTGTGAGAGCCCTGAACGGATCTCACAAATGGAAAACCAAAACATGAGTGTGAAAGTAGAATAACAGTGCTTTCCAGTTATTAAATGCATAGTGCATTGACTATTTACTTTATGAAATTTTCTAAACTCCTGTAAGAAATATTCCAATAAATATAGTTTAAAGGAAATGTGTCACCAAAAATGTTTTCTGGTAGTTAAAACCAGATAATAACTCAAACTTTTTATCTAATCTGTTTTTATTTTTTGATTGCAGATTTTTTTCCTCCATTTTCTGAACATGCTTATGGGGGCAGCCATTTTGCCTGAGCTGTTCTTACAGTATTAACACTGCATTAAAAAAAAAAATTGCTTTACGGCAGCCCCATGGTCACTAATGGTCAGGAGGGGACCTTTTGGCTTCTATGGGACAGTTTTCTAGGCAGTTTGTGACCTGTGCCGTGGTAATTGTAGAAGGAAAGAACAGATGAGCTTTGACAGTCCGCTATTGTGAATGGGGGATCCTGTCTTATCTGTCATTCTAATCCTGCCTGTAATGATATCACCTCTGAGTATAGATAATCAAGTGATCTGTACAGACCAAGAAGTGCAACCTATTATTAGGCTCAGCGGCCAGTGTGAAAACTGCAGGAATTTATCGTTTTTGTTTAAATATGGATATTGACCTGGAAAAGTAAAAATAGCATCATCAAATATTCTTTAAAAATATGTTAAACAATAGGTTGTTTTCTGATGACACATTTCCTTTAAGTTTTGTCTAAGTAGCCTGATTACTTACATGATATAAAGAAAAAGCTAATATTACCATTTTACTACAGGAAATTTTGTTATTACTAAATCATTGGCCATTTATGAAGGAGTCGGAATGTGTTGAAATACCGGAGCCAGAGTCAGAACTTTGGCTTACCGACTCCCAACCCTGCATAACGGTTTCTGAAGTTTGAGCAGTCATTTCTGTGTCCTTTTATTAATGTAGAAGATTATTGTAGCAGCAGTACATAACCAGCCTTGAGCTTAGTTCACACCATGTTTCATTTTTACGTTTAGTATATGCGGTAAGAAATGTTTCTGATATAAAAAAAAAGCATGTTCATAGTGTGAATTGAGCATGAATGCATGCTAAAAATGTGTGCTTATTGCATATGTCCGGTCGTTACTTTAAATTTTGAGCTTTAAAAGCTAAGGACACCTTTGGGGGCATTTTTAATTGGTACATTGTAGTTATTTAGGGCTAAAAATATTCTTCCAAAAAGGCTTCATTAAACATATTCAACAGTTTGTCTTCTCCAGCCTCTAGGTTTCACTGATTCTACAGACTGTCCTTTCTGCTTCTCATTGAAATCCATTAGCTCGATCTGTAACCCTTACCTCTTGTTTCCTATCAGCTCATAGATACTCGTTTAAACTGAATTATGATAAAACAGATGAGTGCAGTGTTTATAAGCTGTCAAAACTGTTGAGACCAGGCCTACAGTCCGAGTTGCTCTCTAGCTGTCGCAGCGAACGTCATTGAGAAGAGAGAACAGATTGCAAAGTCAGTAAAACCTGAAGGCTGGAGAAAACGGTTGAAAACATTTTTTGAAAGCAAGTTGGAAAAATGTTTTTAGCCCAAAAGCAGCACAATTCCGTAATCACAATCCCCCAAAATCCATAGCCTTTTTAAGCAAACAGATTTTTGATGTAGTGGTCCTCCGACACCCAGAACTGGAATGGTGCTATATAAAGATTAGCATTATTACTATTAGTCTTTTTCCATTATAAAATCCAAAGCATGAGGGCTGAGTGAATTAAAGAGGTTGGCCTCTCTGCGATATTTTTGAGTTACTTGCGGTTTTTCAGCCACTGCTCCTGTTTTATTCATTAACTTGCTTCCATATTCCATTCAAATGTTCTGGTGTTTGCTGCTCCTCCTGTAAATAGTGGATTTGCATTGTTTTGGGTCCTGTGTCCCCTATCTATGACATCACTGGTAATGGCTCCTGTGACTTCCCTGTCCAGCCGGCACTCATTGCCCCCGTTCAGTCTTCTACTGTGCAGACTCTAACCCTGGGTTCAGACCTGAGCGTTCTGGAAACGCGTGTTTTACGCGCGTTATTGTCGCGCTTATTTCAGCGTGTTTTGCAAATAGGAAACGCGCGTTCGTACGCGCGTTCTTGTGATTGACTACTGTGGTGTCAATCACAAAACGCGCGACAAACGCCCCCAAAAAAGCTCAAGTACTTGTTTATACGCTGAATGCTTGATTTACCCCAAGTTCACTCCTGAGCGTTTTACAGCGCGTTCAAACGCGCTGTAAAACGCTCAACACATGAAAACCAATGCTTTCCTATGGCCCTGGTTCTCACTTGAGCGTTTTACAGCGCGTTTGAACGCGCTGTAAAACGCTTAGGTGTGAACTTGGGGTAAATCAAGCATTCAGCTTCTGCACAGTAGAAGGAGTTCTCTGCTTCCAGTGTGCCGTCTGATGCGCGCTACTGGCAGGTGTAACAAGTGTATGCCCTGTGATAGTTCCCCTTTTGTTCTCCAATGAGATTGTACTGCGCAGAGTGCAGGAGACGCTGTACTGTGCAGCCTGTGCAGTAAAGCCTCATTGACCCACAGTGCGAATGCCCACTGCACCTGCCAGTAGCACACATTGGACGGCACACTGGAGGCAGATAAAGCCTTCTACTTTGCAGATGGGAATGTTTAATATGGTTTCTAAGCAGCGGAAGACTAAACGGTAGTAATGAATGCTGCATGCACAGGGAGGACATGGAGGCCATTACAAGTGATGTCATAGAGGGGGGCGCAGGACCCAAAACAATGCACATCCACCGTTTACAGGAGAAGCAGCAAACACCAGAAAAGATGAACAAACAGAATATGGAAGAAAGTTATTGAACAAAATAGAAAACGTGACTGTAAAACGGTACGTAACCTATACAGTTTGTAAAATGGCCATTGTGCACACATTTGTTGGCATTGTGTACACATTTTGCATGTGTATGTGTGTGTGTATATATATATATATATATATATATATATATATACATACATACATACATACATACAAATCCATTGTTAATAAGTGCTTATGAATCTCGGTTGGATTGTTTGGCTGTGCACACAATAGTAACCTCCTTGAACTTGCGATGAACTGCAATATCCTCCCATGAAGTTGGTAATTCATGATGTGTCCAAAAGAGTACAAAGCCAGGCTACCTTTTATGTCTCCCTTGCTTGACACTACTTTACGATTCTTTATGAGACCATAATGTGATGTGATATCAGGGAGGGAATCGGTCCTCTATGAATCAAAAATGTAATAAAAGCTTTGTGTGTCCACTCAACCATATATGGAGTCATCTGCAGAGAGATTTGTCATGAACGACTGCACTACTAGTGATACGAGACAAAATCACTGCTAAAAAGTCTCAGCAGGCAATTGAGAAGCATCTTGGAAATGCAGCCTACAAGCTATTCTACTGCTGCTGCAGTCACACTTGTCACTATGGGATGGGACTGCATCTGTATTTCCCTATAATATGCAGCTCGGCTTGTAATAATAAGTCATTTACTCCTTGGCCAGAAGTCTAGACTTTTCTTCTTATGGCTCTCTTGTCAAAGGTTTTGTTAGAGAACTATTTTGATTGGAGTTATGATTTATTGATCTTTTCTCTGTTTCCGACCAGAGCCTTAAAGTGCAGCTTTACCTTTGGAACCCCCTATGAAACTTTTGTAGGGAGTTTGATTAACCCTTTCAACCCCGGGCCAACCCCCCTTTAGGTTTTCCACAAGAATTAAAGGAAAATGGAGATGCAATTTCAAAATTGCACTTTTTTGCCAGATTTTCAATTTTAATAAAAAAAATTGTTTAACGCATCGAGGGTTAACAGCCAAACAAAACTCAATTTTGCCCTGATTCTGCGGTTTACAGAAACACCCCACATGTGGTTGTAAACTGATGTAAGGGCACACGGCTGGGCGCAGAAGTTTTATTGGTAAAATTTTGGGGTACATATGATTTTTAATTGCTCTATATTACGTTTTTTGTGAGGCAAGGTAACAAAAAAAAAGGCTGTTTTGGCAACTTTTTTATTTTATACAACATTCATCTGGCAGGGTAGATCATGTGCTATTTTTATCGAGCAGGTTGTTATGGACGCAATAATATCATTTTTTCTGCTGATCGTCTTGTGCAGGGGCCCGTTTTTTGCAGGAAGAATTGACGTTTTTGTTGGTACTATTTTTTTAGGTGCATATGATTTTTTTGATCATTTATTATTACACTTTATGGGGCAAGGTGACCAAAAAATTGGTAATTTTGGCACAGTTATGTTTATTTTTCCAGTGTTCACCTGATGGGTTAGGTCATGTGAAATTTTTATAGAGCAGATCGTTACAGACGTGGCAATACCTAATATGTATACTCCTTTCTTATTTATTTAAGTTTTACATAATAGCATTTTTTTGACCGATTGTGTTAGGTAGGGTCTAATTTTTGTTGCAGGATGAGGTGACTGTTTGGTCCTATTTTGGGGGACATACACCTTTTTTAATGGCTTGGTGTTGCACTTTTTGTGATGTAAAGTTTATCATTTTGTACGTCTGTTTTAGGAGTAGAAAATGGTCTAAATTTCAGCCAGTAAAGAAACTGGTGTAGATTTAGACTGGCGGTGGACACCCCAAAGTTATTTAGAGGACGGCACTTCTTCATAATTTCAGCGGATCCAGTGAATAGGGTTATTAAGACCAGGTTATGAAACAGCAGTCTTAATAGATGACCCCCTAGGTTTTCCTGGGCACCCAGCGAGCACGTCTTCCTGTGTCTGGTTTTACTTTAAATCAGCAGGGAGGAATTTATCACGACTGGTTTTCATTTGCGCTGGAGTATGGTGCACCAAATTTATTAAGGGTGACACCTTCTTTGGCACATCTTCATGCCATCTATAAACCAGTAAAGGAAATCTTTGCCAGCTGTGAGCTGGGCAGTTTCTGGTGTAGCATAAAGTTAATCTGTTGGACCACAAGGGGCCACACTTTCTACGAAGTCCTGTGCTCTTTTCCCAAAGGGGTGTGAGTTGTGTAGGATTGGTATAAAACAAAAGTCGCTAATTTTTATGCAAAATGGCACTTGCATTCACATAAATGTGACTTTTGTACACCAGAAAACTGGCGTACAGCCTTTGATAAGTTCCCCTTGTATACTCTAAAAGTCTGTACAGTAAAACATAGTTCTTTGTAATGAGGAAGCTTGTCAGTATTTTATGCTGCTTATTGGTAGTAAAGATTAATCCACTGACGGGTTCCCTTTAGGCACCATTCACACAACATTTTTTTTTGTCCGCATCAAATCTGCATTTTTTGCGGATTGGATGTGGACCCATTCATTTCAGTGGGTCTTCAGAAAATGTGGACAGCACACTATGTGCTGTCCACATCTGTATGTCCGTTCCACAGCCCCCAAAACAGATAGAACATGTCCTGTTCTTGTGTGTGTGTTTGAGGACAAGAATAGACATTGTTACAGGGTATGCCATCAATAGCAGATGGGTGGGGGTCCAACACCTAGCACCCCCCCCCCCCCAGCTGTTTGAAGGGTTTGCAGCGCTTGTGCAAGTGCTGCATCCTCTTCAATATTTACCTGCACCTACCTGATTGACGGGTGTTGAGGTAATCCGTATTATACCACGGTAAAATCCCTTTAACTACAGAGTTTAACTGAACATTAAACTGACTGACATTTGCCAAAAGGACACATTCATGGCTTGGACTACTGGGCAGTAAATGGCTGTATACTTAATTTCTCTCTCCAGGTATTTGGTGTGATATCCATTTCTATTATCACAGAACCACAACTTCAGGCTATTGACGATATCAAGTCTATTCAGTTTTATTGTCCTAGTGACAGCGACCCATTGGAAATCCCTTTTATAATTATGTTTATGGCTATAGGTAATTTTTGACAGTTTTTTTTGATATTTTGCTTATTACTACTATACATATCAACTCCATTTGTGGTTATTAAATTTTTTTTTTTTCTTTTTTGTATCCTTGTGATCCCTTGTGTTTTTTGTGTAACTGGTTTCACCTTGTGCATCTTTAGGTTAACACACCCTTTAATTAAATCCTCAAACACATTGGACTTGTACTTAATTGTAGTATATAGATTACATGATATCTTATGTGAAAGTGCTTATGATTTCTATTGGCCTGCTAATCTCCTATGTAATTAGTGCCTATTGATCATTACATGCATGGCCAGTACGAGGCACAGATGAATAAGTAAATGGCTAGCCAAGATAATGGGATCATTGTTTTTCTTAGTAACATAATTTTCTGCTTCTGCCCAGCCATTATTAAGCATATGACATCCTATGTATATAATGGGTCTGCCTATTATGCTATCAAGCCTTCCTTGCTCACCTCTTCATTAACTTCAGTGTGTATCTGGGAGCCAACTGCAGTTTGACTTTGTTTTGCCAGTCACATCAGAACATGAATGGCCCATTTATTCTCCAGATCACTTAATGACTTATTAAGGCAATTAGTGAAGCAAGGTCATGATAGATGGCCGCATGTCACTCTGGTAAATATTTGGGGTTGAGAATAAATGGTTCTTCCTAGAGCGTGTTAGAATTGGCCGTTTCAGGCATTTTAAACACGTCTGTTATTTTGTAGATTTTAACTAGAACGGTTGGCACATACCATAATACCCATCACTACACACTTAACCATTGTTGACTAACCTTATTAATTCTTTGTCTCTTCTTATTTTCGCTTATATGAAAAACAATGCAGTCTGTAATTATCACATGAGCATCTAAGGGTCCTATTACACTGGCAGATAGAGCAGACGATTGTCTGGAGGGAAGCGTTCCCTCTTGTCAACCCCCTGCTCGCTAGAGGAGGAGACCACTGCCATTACATGCAGCGATCCCCTCCTCAGTATAGGGACGAGAGATCGTTAATGCATCGCTCGTCCCTACACTGTCTCAGTGGCTATTACATGGCGTGATCTGCTGCCAGCAAACTAGGATTTTATAACATGTTAAAAGATTCCGATTACCAGATCAACGAGCGTTTGCTTTGTAACATAGTATAAAAGTAAGATAGTGTATAAGACCGAAAAAAGACATTTGTCCATCCAGTTCGGCCTGTTTCCTACAAGTTGATCCAGAGGAAGGCAAAAAACCCCTGTGAGGCAGAAGCCAATTTTCCCCACTTAAGGGGAGTAAAAAATTCCTTCCCGACTCCAATCAGGCAATCAGAATAACTCCCTGGATCAACGACCCATCTCTAGTAGCTGTAGCCTGTAATATTATTACACTCCAGAAATACATCCAGGGCCCTCTTGAATTCCTTTATTGTACTCACCATCACCACCTCCTTAGGCAGAGAGTTCCATAGTCTCTCTATGGGGACAAATGATAGCAGCAGCAATCGCATATCCTCATGCTTAACGAGCGGCCTACTGTCGTAAAGGAACTCTTCCTTCCCGACAATTGGCTTGTCCTCACCCTGTGTAAATGCACCTTAGGATTCCCAAATTGTTGCTAACCTCAAAATCGCTTTTTGAAAAAGAAAATATTTCTTGTATTCTTTGAATTCTGGCCAGCTCGTAACCATGCCAAAGCATACTTGTGGCTTAGCTCCTGCCTACCTAAGAAGCACTATGGAGATCAGCGTAATTTTAAGGAGGGCCTTTCGGCACTTCTAAAATGTTTTATTTTAGTAAATACTTGTATTCCTTCCGAAATAATACTGAAGAGCTTTGTTAGCATTCTGTATATTATTATTCCTTTTTCAATTATTTCTAAAAAATGTGTGCAGGAATTGATAACTGAATTTTGCCATTTACCTTTAGAAGGGCTCATGCACAAGAGCGAGAATCAAAGAGCGATTGTCATCTGTGTTTGGAACCGCAGGCACGCGGACTGAAAACTGACCCATTAGAGTCAGTGGGTTTATGCATGTGGGCATTCCTTCTCACTCACACAAGTTTGCTCTACTGAAAAAAATGTAGCATGTTCTCTATATTTTGCATTTTTCTATGCATGACTTGACTACTCAAGTGAGTGGGTCAGTGAAACAAATCTCTGACCACACTATTTACACAGTGAAGAACACCCAGTTGTCAATTTACTCAGCATTTCTAGGAGGAAAAACAGAAAAAGCAAAGTGCCAAGAATAAATCCTGCAGAATTATTATTTGATTGTTAATAGAAGTATTTACTAAAGTGGACATGCTCGCCGAGCAATTTAATTTTTGTACAAAGTGGCGACAGGGCTTCAAAATTGGAACTCTACTATACCTGCCAAAATGTATACTTTGCAGTATTTAACCCATTCAAAAATATTCCCCTCCTAGAGGTATTTACTCCAGGGAAGAATCCATGGCTCCATGGAGCCGGACAATTTTGTGTGCATGAGCTAGGTTCACACATTTCATAAAAATTACGCAGTGGAACTAGTCCAAAAATCTATACCGAAATCCACAATCAAATTTGTGTTTGTTTAAATGAGGATTTTGGTGGTTGTTTTTGGTGCAGAATTTAGCTGCAGATCACTCATTACATTGCTATGCTATCTGGGGTTGAAAATCACACACTTTCTGCAATAGATAGGTTATGCTGTGAATTTGAAAATCTGCAACACGCCTACAGACTACTGCAAGATGTTTGCAAAGAGAGTTTGTTCAAAAACAAACAAAAAACATTCAATAACATTGTAATGTGCAGATTCAGCAAACAAAACTCATCCTTTCTTAAGCAAAAGCTTAAAGGCTATGTACACCTTTTGGAGGCAATTTTTGTTTGATTGCATTTCACTCATTTTGGCTAAAAATCTTATTTTCAATTGGCCTTCATTAAAAATATTGAGCTGTTCTTTCACAAAGGGTTAATTGTGTACTTTCACTGGTACTTTTACTTTCCCTTTGCTGGTCATCTAATAACAGTCTTCTCTAAACTACAAAGAGGTCATAAACACTTATTTAAAGGGGTTGTCCGAGTTATGAAAAAAATAATATATATATATATATATATATATATATATATATATATATATATATAAATGTAGAAATTGGCGCAGCACTCTCAGATCTGGTGAAAAAATCGTGTTTATTTAACACATGTTCACAGCAGCAACGTTTCAGCTCTCTCACAGAGCCATTTTCAAGCCAAGTGGCCAAATGGCTCTGTGAGAGAGCTGAAATGTTGCTGCTGTGAACATGTGTTAAATAAACACGATTTTTTTCACCAGATCTGAGAGAGTGCTGCGCCAATTTCTACATTTATAAAAGACCCCCTGACCAGGGGTGGACGCTTGCACCACTGTGATATCGAATTAGGAGTGCTGCCGAATTTACTACTATCTCTCTCTCTCTCTATCTATCTATCTATCTATCTATATATATATATATATATATATATATATATCGGATGGGCAGCAATATATAACTGAGCTAAGCAAGTTTTAAGTATATATAGATTTTCTCATTTCCCTGGTTCTATTTTGGCTATTTGTTTACCTGCGATAATAACAATCTCTGCCCCTCCCCCTACAAGTGCTGCCTTGAGTGACATGTCTGCCTGCTGGGATACTCAGCAGCATGTTGTATGTGTAGGACTACAAGTCCCAGCTGTACAATGATACTGCTGATACACACAGGATCTTCTCCCTACCTGTTATTGTGCAGAACTTCTCTAGTCTGTCAGCTCCTGTGCTCAACATTTGTCTCCTCACTGCCTGCAGCTACTCAGTAAAGCCTTCAGCCCTGAGTCTGTGCAGCTGAAGGGGTTAAGAATCCAGGGAGAGAGCAGTGAAGGGGGGCGTGGCCAGCACAGTGACATCTGGTGTACAGACAGGTATCTGCTTTTTCAGGCTTGTGCACAAATCTTCAGAGCAGGGAGAGAAGCTGACATCACAGGTCATGTGACCTTCAGTGAAATCTGAGAAGGGAGCAACTACAGATGCAGTAAGTGGCAAAGCTGTTACATTTGATTAGTTAGAAACATATAAGGAACAAAAAAATAACTCTGACAACCCTTTTAAGCCACATTCTTATAAGTGAGAGAACGATTGAGCTTTGAGTGTTTATAATGAGAGAGCTGAGATAAGTAGTCTGTCTCCCCCTCAGATGACGGAAAAGATAAAGAATACACAGACAGCTAGTAGAGCCAGGGCCGGTTCTAGGTGAAATGGGGCCCCGGGGCGAAAAACAATAAGGGCCCCCCCCCCCCCACATGACACTTGCTGACTTTAACGGCCAGTGCCACATGGCAGCAGCACATCTCCCCTCCCCCCTCATGGCACATTTCTCCCCTCCCTCCATCCCCTCCCCATCTCTCCTTCTGTGGCCCCCCCACACCCCAATGGCACATTTCTCCCCTCCATGGCATGGGCCAGTGACACATGGCAGCAGCACATCCCTTCCCCCCCCCCCCCCATGGCCCTCATGGCACATTTCTCCCCTCCCTCCATCCCCTCCCCATCTCTCCTTCTGGGGCCCCCCACCCCCCAATGGCATATTTCTCACCTCCATGGGCCGGTGCCACATGGTGGCATCAGCACATCCCCCAAAGCCACCAACCCCACCCCGGAGGTTTCTCCTACTCCATCCAATCCAGCTATAAGCTATTATAATTGTTATACAAATTATAAATACTGGTATAATGTTACTTTAAGTTCTTCTCTTCTGAAGTTCTGGGACTGGGAGACGGACTGTCACTGAGGAGGGACAGCAGGCATCGGTGTCGGCGACTTGTGTTGTTGTGGCAGGCCTTCTTCACTAGTCGCCGTCCGCGCTCCTTCTGCTCTCCGAGTCTCTGGGGGCGGAGCTTCCCCAGCTCAGTGGCAACGTCATGTGAAGACGTGCCTGTGCGGCAGCTGTGAGCCTGCGCACGCAGCGGAGCTCAGAGCAGCCGCAGGCCCCGCCCCCTTCTCACTCGTTCAGGCCGGGAGGCGGGCCCTTCACAGTCTCTGAGTCTGCAGACTGCTGCTGCCTGCGCTGCGCAAAGCCTGCCGACAGCTAAGTGTAATGTGTGACACTCACATTATGTGTAAATAAATAGTAAGCGTTACTAACGCTGCGTTAGTGTTACTTTGCGGCTGGCCGGTGCCGGGGGCCCCTAAGGACTCGGGGGCCCGGGGGCAATTGCCCCCCTTGCCTCTATGGTAGCGCCGGCCCTGAGTAGAGCATGTCAGCTCTGTACACAAAAGGATTCCATATTGTTAATAAAGATCAATTGAAAAAATGATTTTTAGTTCAAAATAAGTACAATGCAATAATTCTAAAAAATGTCCACGTAGCCTTTAAGGGTACGTCTACATGCCAGTGTCACGCCCAATTATCGCACTGTAGCAGGGCTGCCATAGGAACGAATAGGGTTCGCCGTGCGAGTCGCATGTTTGCTGTGAATTGCAAAAAATCCAACTCTGCTGGACTTCGCGCTGTGACTTCATTCATTATTATGGCAGCCCCACTACACTGTGATCTTTGGTCATGTAACAGCTGTCCCAGCCAAAACTGCAATGTAGATGTACCTTAAGGGGTTTTCTGATAGTAGAATATTGATGACCTATCCTGAGTATTAAGGCACTACCAGCTATTAGCTGTTCGAAGAGGCGGTGGCGCTTTGGTGAGTCTCCTCACAACATAGCAAGCTCAGCGCCATCCACTGAATAGTGGCTGTACTTGGTATTGCAGCCCAGGCCCATTCACTTGAATAGGACTGAGCTGTGTCTGAGCCATGTGACTGATAATGTCACTGGCCTAGGAAGAACCTACAGTCTTCACCAGAGTGACGCAGCCTATTTAAACAGATGGTCGGCTGGGGTGTCAGAAATTGGAACCCCACCAATCCGATACTGATGTCGTATCCTTGACCTGCATTTATGGTTACCAAGTATCTTGAGCATTGTTTGGAATGAAACCTACTTTTCTCTGGGCAAAGTATTCAGGGTCTTGTAGTTACCATAACTTGTACTTGCAGACTGTGAGTTTGTATAATCAAGATGGAGGACTTTTATGTGAATTGCCTTATTAAGCCATCTAATAGTAAATCTTGACTTTCCCACTGTGACAGGAACCTAGGCACTTGTTTTCCATATTATAGGCAAGATGTGGTGGGAAGTTCAGTAGCCCATAGGAAACATTCAGGACAAATGAAAATTCGGACTACACTGTGGCCAAAGTCAGTCAAATGTGGAGCTTCCAGATTAAGTACTTGAATATGAAAATATGAGAATTTTAGTTAACATGGCATCCTTATGTCCACTGCTTAAAAGGACTCCCCTGCATAACGGAAATGGGCGGATCCGTTTTGCAGCCCATAGACTTCTATTATGATGGAATGCCTCTAAAGGCATTCCGTTTTGCATTCTGTCATAGAATTGCGTTATGATCTGTGGTAACGGAATCAATAACACAATTCTGCTTTTACCACCAAACAAAGCGTGAGCGAATTTCAAAATATGAAATTCGCTCGTCTCTACTGAGACCAGGGGAAGGAAAGTGCTGGTAGGAAATGCAGGTATATTTATATTACAGTATTTGAACCTGAGAATCCCTTTTTTTGAATGACTAATAAGATTTGTGGTAGAAAATTGAAAATGCATTCTTTTCTCACTGTCTCCACAAGTTATGGCCCAGTTTGTATTCACCACTACAGATAACTGTTTCTGGCTTTTTAATCTCCGATCTGCAGCAGAGACACCAAAATCTCTGGGCATCTGCATATATATGTAATATCTTGTTTCCAGCCTCATTACTTGTGTCACAGTTATAAATTCCCCCTGTGGTTTTTACCATTATTGCAGATCATTCCTATATATTTTCTTCGCTGTTAATGTCTGTTTTAAATATTTAAATGCTGCCATTAATATATCTGGCAGAGAGATGAATGATCCTGAAGTAGCGTGACTTTGTGTTTGTGTATTTATGTGCTTCATTTGAAGGTCACTCTGTGCGACTGCTGGGTCAGAAAAAGGATAATGGAAAACGGTTGGGGGGAGCTCGATTGGATTTGCCAAAGATTAGGAAGAACCCACTGATAGAAATCATTTCCATCAATACAGGGTAAGCTTCTTTCAAATTTGCTCATAAAATATTCAGTGTTGCCTAAGAATTCAATTTCGTTTTTTCCCAGGCATAGAGCTCTTCTGCAGCTCAATTTATTAAAGGGGAACAAAAATCTTCAGAGACCCTGTGGGACTCTAAATAGTATCTTTTGTTATATCATTGTATGTGTATATATAAATAAATAAAAATATATTTATATAATCAGGTATATATAACATTTTTTAATATGTATTTTTTTTCTTGTTAGAACATATTTTCCCTTTTATGAAGATTTCAACACTGCTTGTTATATTTTGCATTTATTACACACGCACATTTCTTTTCACGCCGTTTTCTCCGATATACCGTCAACGGTCTGACCAAACACAGTTTAAAACCAGCTTAGGGATACGTCCAGGTGGGATTGAAAATCCATTGTAGATTTTGCCACAAATCCATGCCAGTATCTGATTTTGTCACGCATTTTCCACAGATTTCAAAGGGCGAAATCCACTGTGAAAATCCGTAGAACAAATCGACATGTAGATTTAAAATCTGCACCGCATGTCAATATGTGTGCAAATAGTTTTCCATAATGTGGCTGAGATTTGTTGAAATGCTGCAGATCTGGGTAGTTGTTTCCCAGTCCCCTGCCACTGATGCTGGTGTCTCAGCGCATGTGCAAGCACCACTATTTATGACCAGTGTACTCTGCAACTGCACATTTTAGCAGGAAAACTGTGGCTGTGATTTCATGATGCTGTATCATGTGATCAGTCCAGTGCACTGTGGGTGGGCACACAAGGGTCTTCTGCTGAAAGGAGTTGTGCCATATCAGGCCCCAGTTATTTATGTTGTATTACTCTCAGGACTTTTTGACCATGTTTATCCACTTGTGGTACCCTTGTTTAGTTGAACAGTTTCTATAAAAGGTTAAAAAAAATTAAGGCTGTGTTCACATATGAGTTGTAGACACCATCTCAGATTAAGGGTCCATTCACATGTCCGTATGAATGGGTCCGAATCCATTCCAAAATTTTGCGGAAGGAGTGTGGACCCATTCAGTTCAACGGGGCCCCAACCGTAGTTTCGTTCTGCGGCCCTGCAAAAAAAGATAGAGCATGTCCTTTTCTTGTCCGCAATCGCAGACAAGAATAGGCATTTCTATTACAGGGTAGGCCATGTGCGGTCTGCAAAATGCGGAATGCACATGGCCGGTGTCCGTGTTTTGCGGATCCGCAATTTGCGGACCACAAAACACTTGTGGATATCTGAATGGACCCCTAGGCATATTTAACGGAATGAATAGAGGACACCATAATGGAACCAACATTCCCCATTATAAGTCAGTGGGGTCTATTGATCTCTTGTGGTGTCCATCATGTAATGGATCCATCACAGCTTGAATTCCGTTTTTCTGCTCCTATGATGGAATAAAAATGAAAAAATGAAATTCTGAGCCCAAGTTTGGTGTCAACAAATTCAAACATTTCTCTATGCAAACAGAAGTACTTTTGTTATTGCAGTAAACCAGATCTATCCATTTCTTTTTTTTGAGTACTCAGTGGTGCTATTTGAAGGTCTCCGTATAGGAGAGACACAGGCCTGCTACCCTGCCAGGGAGTGTTGAAATTAAAACGCAAAGCTCCCACATCACTTTCAATCACGTTCTAGTGCTCTTATGTTCCCATGTCTAAGCGTGGAAGTCAAAATGTGCCATGTGTGATGTTTTATCCATTAGGCTGAAACCAGAGATTCCCTTGCTGATCCTCTTGTCCAATGAATACAGCGGTTTCGTCCATTTTTTATTTGCTGTTTTTTCATTAACTGCTGCTTTGTGATGACTGAAGTACCTTATTTGACCTCGTCTTTCACAGACAAATTACACCATCTGATACTTTTTACCTTGTGATAACAACAGTGTTCTTTGGTTCATATTCCAAACCACAATAAATAAGATATTTAAAATGATTGCATGGTCTCTGCTGTGACCGAACAGCAGAAGTTTAAGGTTATGTAGCCTGTATTCTTCCAGAGGCAGTTTGACTGGCACACCATGATCTAAAGTCTGACTTTGCCATCACTGTTGTTAATAAGGCAGTGCCTACCCAATCATACAGAAAATGAGTAAATGGTAATAATAAAGTAAAATTCCTTTAATGTGGCATTAACAGGAGTTCATAGGTGTCAGACTGTCAAATATTATGCATTCTATGAAAACCTACTGGAAGAGGTCACAAATTACATTGGTCAAGGGGTTGTCTCATCAGAAACCAGCCCTTTCACTGCATGTCCGGAGCAATCTGGTGATTACCCCAGATCTCAACCTGGCGATCAACTGTTTTTGAGGGTTGGATGCGACAGCCGGCCAGTCAAAGTATGACTGACTTTTAATCCAAGGACAGCTTGAGTTCAACTGGAAAAAGAGCTATTCATCCAATGGTGGTCTCCATTCTATAGGTTGTCCCCAACTAGGAGAAGCGCTCATTTGATGGCCATGGGGTACATGGACAGATGTTGCTTTTATGGGATAGCCCATAAAATTCATCTATTTTTGCTTTTTTATCCAAGAATTTTCCTCTGTCTTCCTCAGTCTTCAATTGCAACCTTTTATGAGTATCTAGATTAAGAACTTTTGTGCCAGAAACACCTGTCTGACTATGCTGTCAGCCATTCCATGCACTCAGCTATCCCATAGAAATGAATGAAGCAGATGAGTGCATGCTCAATCGGCAAATCGATTCATTTCAGGAGGCTCCTTGGGATACAGGACCCTGTTCTTGTGATCGACGGGGACCCTGTAGATAGGGTTATTCTGTTACGTGGATTTTTCCCCTTTCAGCCCAGCCTTTCTTTGTTTTGTCTGTTACACTGCTTTCGCTGTGCTATGCAAACTACATTATGCACATATGTTCGTGCTCAGAAGTATGTTTGAAAAATGTTTTTAGAAGACCAAAAATCAGGTGCATGGCAGAAAATATAAATGTTCGATTACCAGTCACCTATGTCTCAGTATGTAGTGACATATACCTTCTGTACCATAGTATATTCTCATAAAGAGCTAGTGTCTCTGACAAGCAGACTTGTACTGTAGTAAAGTTTCTTACAAAGACTTTGTATAATTTGTGCAACTAGTAAAGGCTGAAGAGCAACAGTTTGGTAGATTTGCCATTCATTTTTGTTGCAGCTTGGTTGATGCTTTTACTGAAACCTACAACTAAAGCTTCCCATAGACATGACATAAGTCCGAGTTGGGACATTTTGGTTGACCATTGTGTGATAATTTTATGTAACTTATTGTTCATGACAGCTAGAGATGAGCGAATCGCTCAAAATTAGATTTATGTTCAATTTGTCCGAATTGGTCTATCATATTGAAAGTTCTCTCTTTTTGAAATTGAACAGTTTGTATAACAGAGATAATACAATTGTTACATATATGACTATGCCAAACACGACATAAAAATTAGGTAGTTGTGATCTCTTGGTGGATGGAGCAGGAGCATTTTCCCTGAACCGTAAAAAAAAAAATTGTTAGAATAATTGGAATTGCTCTGCTCCTTAAGACAGTATTGCCCCAAAAATTTTGTAGGAAACTCTGTGCCCTAGAACGCATATTTTTTTTCTGTTTACTTTCTAAAAATATTACTCTGAATTTTTTGAGAGAAAAAAAAAAAAAACTCTGACACACCTCGAATTTTTACAAAAGTTAGGTTATAAATGTAAACTAACTTTTAACTTCTGCAATTTAAGTTGTAATTGGCCAATAAATTGCTACACAACACAAGTTTTGTGTCCTAGTGGAAATAATGATTCTGATTGCCACAAAAAAATATGAATAGCATTTTTTACACACACAATACACATTAAAAGAAATATTTTTTGCCCCAACATAATGACCATAAACCACATCATGCCTCAGAAAACGCAAGTTCTCATACAGCAGTATCATTTGGCTCCAAGGCACATGAGTGTTCTTTCCAACAAAACCTTATGGCATAGGCTGAAAGGACACCATTTTGGCATCTGTTTCGCCAATTTGGAGTTGGGGTTTTTGAAGACAAAATCGGCCTGGGATGCAGCTTTTAAAACCATTGTCGGGTGTGGATCATAAAAGGAGAGAAATTATGAAAGATAGATACTATTTATTTTTTACTCCTGGTTTTAGCTTAAAGAGGACCTGTCACCACGTCTGACATGCCTGTTTTATTAGCTAAATGCATTCCCCATGTAATAACAATTCTGGAGCATCTACTCTTATGTCTGTAAGTTGTGCCATTCCTTTATTTCTACTAGAAGTTATGAATGAATTGCTAGCAGTCTGCAGTAAGGGTAACCCAACTGGTTACCTCTCCTCTGCACCCTTACTGCAGACTGCAAGCAATTCTTCATAACTTCTAGTAGAAATGATAAAGGAATGGCACAACATAGAGCCATAAGATTAGATGCTCAAGAATTTTTATTACATGTGGAATGTATGAAGCTTTAAAACAGGCATGTCAGGAGCGGTGGGGTGACAGGTCCTCTTTTAACTGCATTAAAAAAAAAAAAAAAAAAGTTTGGCAGCCCCATAACTGCATTTAATGCTACATGATTGTGCAAATGCTGTGGTGGGAAGCCTGGTATCAGTACCAGCCAGGCTCCCTATAGAGAAGGCAGAGGCTCTTTTTTTTTCCCTGCCCTACCTATCACTGTACACACTGTGCAATGAGCACTGTGTATATAGATCAGGCAGTGACAATGGCGCTTCTTGCTCTGCTCCCAGCAAACACTGTGTTAACTGAAAGAGCTGCATATCAGACCAGATCAACTCTGGTCAGAATAGTGCTGTACGGTGGATTGAAAAAATATACAAAGAAAAATGATTAAAAAAAAATAATTAAATCATTTCCCCTTTCTTGTATATCTTTAAAGAAATAAACATAATCAGGTTTGCTACAGCCAATTTTGTCCAAAATATTAGAATATCTCTTTATTTGTCCCACACTAATGCTGTAAAAAAAGTGCCAGAATTGCTGTGTTTTGGACATTTTCTGTCCGCCACAATGGTGCTACTAAAAAACTATAATTCATCCCAAAAGCCATCACACAGCTCCATTGATGGAGAAGTTTTGTGTGTCAAAATATAACGTCATAAAGCAATTTTTACACTTTAAAAAAATAAAAATAAAATAATTTGTTAAATAGCAAGACATAACAGACATTTATATAAATGTATCACTTTAATCGAATTAAAACCTTACAAACAAAATCAGAAAAGCAATGGCAGAATTCTTTGACAGTTTCTCTGTACAATACATGAAGCATTAAACGCCCACACAAAAATAAGTCCTCATACAGCTGTTTATGGGGGGGGGGGGGGAGGTTAAAATTCTTGGAATTATCCTATGAACCATTCTGTGTCCATATGAATTTACACTAGCGGAAAATAAAAAAGAACACTTGGAAAACTTAATGTGATTGATCTGAGATTGACAAAGCATAAACCGGTGCTTGGTCATTGATCACACAACCATGGTGGTACACCTTTTATTTAGGGTTCTGCAGCACAGTGTATGTAGACACAGGGTATGTAGAGACATTAATACTGGGTGGCACCTCCACTTGCTGTGATACAGGCTGCGACTTTGGCATGGTAACGGTCATATAGATGCTGAATATCCTCCTGTGGTATGTCATTGCAAACTACTTCAACTTACACTCCTAGTTGAGCCGAGGTGGTTATTGGCTGCTGTGTATGGGAGATCCGTTGCCCCATCCAGTCTCAATGGGGAAGATTTCTGGTGAATGAGCTAGCTAGGGGAGCTGACAGATACCCTGAAGAGCATGTTGTGTAGTGCAAGCAGTGTCCTGGACATACTGTAGGCTGGTTAATGTTTCCTTTACGAATACCAGGCAGAAATGGTCATGATAGCTAAGGCTAGTTTCACACCATCACTTACATTGTCCGGCAGAGAAAAAGCCTGTTGGAGATGATCGTATCCAAAATAGCCGGATTCTACCTTTCCTTTACCAGAGCCCATTGACTATAACGGGACTTGATGGGGATCCGTCCGGTTCTAAATTCTACTTGCAGCGGTATTTGTCCGGCTGAATCTTGCCACTAATTCTGGAGACAGGCTGGAACCCCCCATGCATCTGATTATAGTCATTGGGGCCTTGTGGTGCTGCTGCAGTTTCCAGCAATGCCAGATGAGATGATATCCGGTAGACTGTACCACTGCCCTAACAGCAGCCATTATTAGTAGGCAGAGTCTGCTTTTATCACGGAACACTATTGTTTGCTATTGATGGCTGCCTCAGAGGTCATAGGAGGGCGAGAAAGCACCTACTGCAATCTTGCATGGAGTGGAGACCAACACCAGGTGTCAATGGCTCCCCACACATTTTTTTAACTCTGGAGATGTGGTGTTCCAACAAAATAATGTCCACTGACACACTGCATGTGCCACACAATGCGCTCTTCAGGGTATCCAGCAGCACCCCCTGTCCAGCTAATTTTCCAGAATCTCTCTCCCTTTGCAAACGTCTGAGACCAGATGGGGCAATGGATCTCCCATGCACAGCAGCCAATAACAACCTCAGTTAAGAGTGGCAGCCTGTATTGCAGCAAGGGGTGAAGCAGCCCAGTATTAATGTGACCATGCCTCAACGTATATCCTGCGGCAGAACCAAAAATAGTCTGTCTCCTTGTGTGTGATCACTTACAAAGCACAACTAGCAGTTTATACTTTGTCAATATAAACTCAATTGCATTAAAGGAGTTATCTGACACTAACAAATGCTCCCTCACACTGATTCTACTTACCTGGCTCCCTGCTCTGCTCCTGGGGGGTGGGGTTGTTTTACAGCCAATGGCAGGCGATGACAGGGACGGGCTTCCCTAGTCTCACCTGCTATAGTAGGGATTTTCGATCCCGTCACTGCTTGCCATTGACTGCTCCCCCCGACACAGTATGTTTTCATCCGTGTGCGGGGACCAAGAGCGGTGGGGGGGGGTCAGGTAAGTAGAATCACTTTGAGGGGCCCCGCATGTGGGGGAGCATTTGTTAGTGTCTGATAACCCCTTTTAAGTTTTCTAGGTGTTTTGTCTTCAATTTCCGGGAGTGTATTTGGCTGCACAGAAAGTATATCTGACTTTACCTCTGTGGAATACGTAGCTTAAGGTCATGGTTATGGCTTTGGATCAACTAATATAAAATCTCTTACATTGTCTAAATATTACTGCTGATTAAGTATTCCAGATCGTATACGTAGCAAGAAATGCCAAGGGATTGTCTAGATTAAGAGTACTCCAAGCTTTAAGATCTTTACTAAACAAATCTATAGATTGGATCAATTTAGGGTTATGAACTTGAATTTTATTCATTATATTAACTAGCAGGCATGTCTTTCATTATTCATGTAGAATTCCAGCTGAACTAAATTTGTACTTCCAATAAAAAATAGCTCAGCTAATGGGTTTTTGTAATTCTTCTCAGCACTGTTTTCTCCTGGTATACATAGGTAGACTCACATTCGGTACTCATGGCCAGCATAGCTTCGTGTTCACATCACTGTTTTCACAGAGCGGGAAGAGTTCTTGCGTGATTAAAAGTAAACATCAATAACATGCTTCCCAGAATGTAAGCCTTTTATCTCATGCATGTCTCCCCTGTCACGACTTACAGGTTACCAACAGTCTAACCAAGGACTTCTTCTAAGCTGTGCATAATAAGTGACCCTCTTAACACTGTTTCCTGTAAATCTTCTTTAATGCTATGTTTTGTGTGTGCTGACCATACACATTTTTGACAGTTTACGGTTTCAATCACATTTTTTGTTAGGCAAGTTTTGGTAAATTACATGCATATCTCCTAAAATACTTATTTTTCAATGGTGTTTTTTTTTGTATTGCCAATCGACCCATCCACCAGTGCTGCGCATAGTTGGTGCCCATACATGCCCAGAAGTTCCCTTTCCAGCCCTGTTCTCCCAGGCAGTTTTTATTTAGCAGCCTCTCATATACAGTTGCAAGAAAAAGTACCCTTTGGAATGATATGGATTTCTGCACAAATTGGTCATAAAATGTGATTTGATCTTTATCTAAGTCACAACAATAGACAATCACAGTCTGCTTAAACTAATAACACACAAATAATTAAATGTTACCATGTTTTTATTGAACACACCATGTAAACGTTCACAGTGCAGGTGGAAAAAGTATGTGAACCCTTGGATTCAATAACTGGTTGAACCTCCTTTGGCAGCAATAACTTCAACCAAACGTTTCCTGTAGTTGCAGATTAGATGTGCACAACGGTCAGGAGTAATTCTTGACCATTCCTCTTTACAGAACTGTTTCAGTTCAGCAATATTCTTGGGATGTCTGGTGTGAATCGCTTTCTTGAGGTCATGCCACAGCTTCTCAATCGGGGTCAGGGCTCTGACTGGGCCACTCCAGAAGGTATATTTTCTTCTGTTTAAGCCATTCTGTTGTTGTTCTACTTCTATGCTTTGGGTCGTTGTCCTATTGCAACACCCATCTTCTGTTGAGCTTCAGCTGGTGGACAGATGGCCTTAAGTTCTCCTGCAAAATGTCTTTATAAACCTGGGAATTAATTATTCCTTCGATGTTTGCAATCCGTCTTAGGCCCTGATGTAGCAAAGTGGCCCCAAACCATGATGCTCCCACCACCATACTTCACATTTGGGATGAGGATTTCATGTTGGTGTGCTGTGCCTCTTTTTCCCTTATGCCCATGACAGCACCCTTGAGAGAGCCCGCCTCAATCAGGAAACAAGAACTTCAATGGAAAGCTTCTTAAGGAGGGACCCGGCATCAATCCACCAGTTCCTGTTTCCTGTCCTGGAGGGCGGGTTCTTTCAGAATGGAAAGCAACTTGGCTGCTGGGCCCCGCCGGTAATATAGCCATAATGGGGTTACCTGGTACGGCGTAAGTCTCCACGAGGAGCCGCCTTAAGTCTGGATATTTTCACCCCTCCGGTCCTGGCTTTGACTGCTTTCCGGTGGGGTCACTTCCGGTATTTGGAACGCATGGCGTTCAGGAAATGCGTCCAGACCCCAGGCAGCCCAGGAGTAAGGACCTGACCGCGGGGTATTTAAACCCCAGAAGTGCGCCGGTTGGGGGGGTGCCAGCCAGCCAACCGCCCCTACTTCCTGCCCAAAGTGGTCTCTTTTTTTCTATAAATCACAGGACATTGTTCTTCCTTCTCTATGTCAGAATCCGAAAAATGAGAAAGAAGAAAGTCTGCATTACCTATATGTTAGGAGATGCCTCTTGAGGTACGTGGAGGCCACAGAGTCCTGGAGGAGATCCTCCAGGCTGTTTGTTCAGTTCGCAGGAAAGAATAAGGGTGAGAAGGTTTCTTCTAGAACCCTTTCTAGATGGATCGTCTCGGCTATTGCTTTAGCTTACAAATCAGTTGACAAAACATGTCCTCTGGGGTTTGGGGCGCATTCAACCAGAGCTGTCTCTATCTCATGGGCAGAAAGAGCAGAGGCCTCGTTGGAACAGATCTGTAGGGCCGCTACATGGAGGTCCCCGGCACCTTTTTTGCCACTATAGGCTAAATTTAGACAGCAGAAATCAGTTAGCCTTTGGAAGAAAGGTTTTGCAAGCGGTTATCCCTCCCTAATTAACTTCTATTCTAGTCTTCTCTCAAGGGTGCTGTCATAGGCATAAGGGAAATACAAGATTACACTCACCGGTAATCACTTTTCCATGAGCCCATGACAGCACCAGCCGTTAAACCCCCCCCCCCCCAAAAAAAATAAATAAAAAATAATAATAATAATAATAAATATATAAAATAAGATCATATATAAAAAAAAGAAAGAAAGAAAAGAGAGGTCTTTGGAGATTATGTATTCTAGGACAAGTTCTTGGAGATAACTGGTGGATTGATGCCGGGTCCCTCCTTAAGAAGCTTTCCATTGAAGTTCCTGTTTCCTGATGGAGGCGGGCTCTCTCAAGGATGCTGTCATGGAAAAGTGATTACCGGCGAGTATAATCTTGTATTTCTCCACACATAGTGTTGTGTGTTTCCTCCAAACAACGCAACTTTGGTTTCATCTGTCCACAGAATATTTTGCCAGTACTGCTGTGGAACATCCAGGTGCTCTTGTGCAAACTGTAAACGTGCACCAATGTTTTTTTTGGACAGCAGTGGCTTCCTCTATGGTATCCTCCCATGAAATCCATTCTTGTTTAGTGTTTTGCGTATCGTAGATTCGCTGACAGGGATGTTAGCATATGCCAGAGACTTTTGTAAGTCTTTAGCTGACACTCTAGGTTCTTCTTCATCTCATTGAGCAGTCTGCACTGTGCTCATGCAGTCATCTTTACAGGATGGCCACTCCTAGGGAGAGTAGCAGCAGTGCTGAACTTTCTCCATTTCTAGACAATGTATCTTACCGCGGACTGATGAATAGCAAGGCTTTTGGAGATACTTTTATAACACTTTTCAGCTTTATGCAAGTCAACAATTCTTAATCGTAGGTCTTCTGAGAGCTCTTTTGTGCGAAGCATCATTCACATCAGGCAATGCTTCTTGGGAAAAGCAAACCCAGAACTGGTGTGTTTTTATAAGGCAGGGCAGCTGTAACCAACACCTCCCATCTCATCTCATTGATTGGACTCCAGTTGGCTGACACCTCACTCTAATTAGCTATTTGAGATGTCATTAGTCTAGGAGTTCACATACTTTTTCCACCTGCACTGTGAATGTTTACATGATGTGTTCAATAAAAACATGGTAACATTTAATTCTTTGTGTGTTTTTAGTTTAAGCAGACTGTGATTGTCTATTGTTGTGACTTAGATAAAGATCAGATCACATTTTATGACCAATTTGTGCAGAAATCTATTTAATTCCGAAGGGTTCACATACTTTTTCTTGCAACTGTAGACTGGAGCTCTGGCATGGAGCTCTGTTCTGCAGTCATGTTGGGGGGAATAGGATTTTTTGCCTCCTTATTGACAAGTGTGAAGGCTTTCACACAGATAAGTGTATTCTTGGCTGAACTTGCCATTTCCGTAGGACTGGCTGACCATTTAATGTGTATGAGGAGCTCAAGATTATCTCATGGAGAGATGGATTGGGCAAATTGATTTTTTTTTTCCCCACTCTATCCTTTTGTTCTCTATGAAGATAAGCCATTGTCAGAGGTTTCTGCTTTCTCCTCTCTCTCCATTGAAAGACGTACACTCTTGGCCGGGCCAAGAGAAATAGGTGTCACTGTTTTTTAGTCATTACCTATAGCTCAGACGCTTTATCTGATGAAGCGCTCAAACAGGAAAATCTCTTTAAACGGAATCTGTTACATTGTATATGCAGTCCTATCTTCAGGTCACATATTATAGAGCTGGAGGAGCTATACAAATTGATACATAGGGTTAGGTTTACTAATGATTAGGTTAGACAGCGTAAACTTAGATACACTCCTGAACTGCATAAAATTTATCATTTCCCGATGCTGTGTGATAAATCGTACTTTCTTATCTGAGTTTACACCACCTATTAGTTGGCTTAAACCAGATTTGTGCACCAACATTTTGGCATAGTTTTTGGTGCATTTTAAAGTGGTAGCCCAGGATCCTGTGAAGAGATCTATACTTTCCTGCTCCATTCTTCTCTATTCAGGCTCCGTGGCTCGCTGCAGTCTTTACCGGTCTTCCAGCCCCTGCATGGGAACTTCATACACAGATAAGATCATGTGCACCACTGCAGCCAACGACTGGGCTCAATGGTGACGTGTCCTCAAGCAGGAAGGGACCCAGCTCTCTTCACAGGTCTCTCTAGTCTAGGCATAGGGACACATCTTTAAAAAAAAAAAAAAAAGATCTTGGACGACCTCTTTACCAGTAAGCCACACCTCTTTTGTAAGAAATAGTAAAATGTTATAAAAGTGTCTAAGACGCTTAATAAATGTGGTGCAAAGCATGTATGTCAGTTTTTTGGTGCAAATTGGGATATTTTTATTAGTAAATCTTCCCCACTGTTTTGGGGAAAAGATTCAGTATAGCTTGTATTTTATTCACTTAAACCCCTGCACTTTCTATGTTTAGGAGCTCACTGCGTGTAAAATATTAGTAGTCCGTTATTTGGTAAATTGCTAAAATGTGTTTGCTGCTTTAAAAAAAAAAAAGTTAAATGCCATCTGCGAACAATGTTTCATTATGGTGCCATGCCAGATACTGCATATGTTACAACTTCTGCAGATCACGACTTACATCGCTGCCTGTCATCTGCACAAAGTATCTGCATGTAATGTGCAAAATGCTGATCTTCTCTGTCAACATCCCTCCACTTCCACAGCTGTTTTCACTTAACTCTTATTCTGCAGAACAGATTTTATCACTTGTCAATAGAAAATAAGGGTGTTTTTTTCAAGCCCTGAAAGCCTATGTCATTAAGGTCAGTTGACAAAATGAGGATGGATGGAGTTTGCTATACAGCAACACTGACCAAAATCTTAACTCTAAACTTGTCGTCCTAATTTTATGAATATAGTGGGGACTCTCCCATCAGGGTTGGACATGCGTTCCTTGAGCCCACTAGAGAAAATTATTCTTGTGGCACGGCCCATCCAGTACATGAACCCTAGTGGCAATTTATTGGGGGGTCACTTGTCAAGCTCGTCTGTTTATTTAGAGTGCAATTAGAGATTCATAGTAGATTAGCCGGTCACTATTTTGCATAGTATTTATAAAGAGTCGCACAGCAGCTGATGAATTAGCAATTTGACTACTCTTTGGTCGGCTCATGAATTTGGTGCAAAAGTGCAGCGAAAAAGTTGCATATTATATTTTAAGACGCATATTAGATATTAAGTCACATTTGAGATTTAAACAGATGCATATTAGATATAAAAGTTGCAGCCATATACTTATTCTTGTAAAAAGATGCACATCTACCTGAAGATACAACTATTATAACAATTGTCATACGGCCCAACACAAAGCAGACAGACAGAACTAAGCCACCCCTGGAGTGGAGTACAAAATAAAATGTTTGTTTTCATGCATAAAAAGATACTCCTGCATAAATAGTCCAAAAAATGTGCACTTTAATCAGTAAATACACAAAAAAAAAATAAAAAAATTGCAAAAATTAGAATAAAACTGGTGCAAATATAATAATTGACCCTGTTGTCTCCAAAGGTAGCTTCAACTGTTATTTTTTTTTTTCCCCTCTGAATCTTTGGGGCCCACTGGTGGTTAATATGGTGGGCCAGTTCGACACTGGATCTAAGATAGACAGATTTGAGATACACTGTACAGGCACTTTATTACAGATGTCCATCTAGTAGCTAATAGCTGATCTTGGGCTCTTTTCACTTACAGTTCCAATGGGTAGGGATATTTCAGTCTGGGCGGCAATATAAGTGGTTTTCCACAGTTTAAAATACAGCAGATTGGTAGCTGCATATGAAAATAAGCACATGGCATCACAGTATTCTGTGACATCACAATGAAAGCCCAGCATATGAACACCAGACACTGTTGGAGCCACCCATTCAATCAATGGATAGGCCATCCGTGTCAGTGGGGTCCGACTCCCGGAACCAGCTGTTCCGGTGAGCGCCGCTGCCTCTTCCTAGGCCAGTCACCTCACATTCATTGGTTACAAGTCTGAAGTACAGCTCACTCCCATTTAAGTGAATTTGTCAGAGCTGCAATACCAAGCACATCCGCTATCAATGGTTGACGCTGTGCTTGGTAAGCTGTGAGGAGGCTGCAGTATTCACTGGTTCACTGTGGCCCCCTGGGTGCTGGGAATTGGACCCCCACTGATCATATGCTGATGGACCTATCCTGAGATTCTCAGCTTCCCTTATGCTCACGGGACACGCTGGGTGGATTCATTATTGAGATAGGAGAGGTGGATAGGTATGATGGGTAAGACATATATAGAAGATAGATATTAGATATGATATATTGAGATAGGTAGATATAAGATATTATATATGTAGATAGATATGGGATGGATACGAGATACATAGGTTGGATGGCACCGACAGAAGTACAAGCCCAGGAAGAACAGACCGTGCTCTAGTTCACATTTAAGTGATTTGGTCGGTGATTGTGAGCCAAATTCAGAACTGGAGCCCACACAGAGATAAGGTATAATGAAAGGTTTGCACCTGTCCTGTATTTTTGACGTGGACCTGTTTTTGGCTCACAATCACCGATGAAGATCACTGACCAAAACACTTTAGTGTGAACTAGGCCAATGTCTGCTCTTACTGGGCTTGTACGTCTGTCGGTGCCGAACACGTTAGTGTGAGCTAGGCCTGTATCAGCTGAACAAACGGGAAAATGTGGTGCATGAGGCTCACTTCCCGCTGTGGTACACCAAATACTCAGCATTGAGGAAAAATCACTTCAGGAGACTGCCTGATCTCTTCCCAGACTTTAACTTAATGGAGGCATAAGAAAAACTATTCATACTGCTGGGGAAGAGGAAAACACCGCAGCAATAGCAGCTCAATATGTCAGTGTGATTGAAAAAGATCAAAGCTAAATGAAATCAAAGCTAAATTATTGTTGATCTTTGGTGTTGCCAGTTTCTGTAAATATGATCAATGATTCTGATGCATAAATTGCTAGAATGCCACATCCAAGTCTGCATATGTTCATCATTGGAATCTTGGGTTTGCTCCTTTGCATTACAATAAATCTGTACAAGTTCTGTAACTTTTGAATCTTGTTGACCATACGCCACAAATATGGCCCTGATTACACACCGCAGCTTTTGCAAAGAGATATAAATAAACGTATAGCCATGTGCTAATATTTTCTGGGAATGCTGAATACTTAAATGGTCACTGTTTCACAAAACTTTAAATAAAGAGGACCTGTCACCACTCCAGACATGCCTATTTTAATAGCTTCAGGCATTCCCCACGTAATAACAATTCTTGAGCATCTATTCTTATCTCTTTATGTTGTGCCATTCCTTTATTATTTCTACTAGAAGTTACGAATGAATTGCTGTTAGCCATCAGTAAGGGTACAGAGGGGAGGTAACCAGTTTGGGGGGGGGGGGTGTACCTGCACAGACTGAATATGGCAGCACTGATTGGATAGAGTGAATGAGGCGAATAGCAATTAATTCATAACTTTTATTGCAAATAATAAAGGAATGGAACATCATACAGGCATAAGAATAGAGGCTCCAGAATTGTTATTACATGGGGAATGCATGTAGCTATTAAAACAGGAATGTGAGCAGTGGTGACAGGTCCTCTTTAAATCAATAGTACTGGTGAAGACAAGTACCCATAAACATTGTGGTGTACTTGCTACTCTAACAATGTAAGAGCAGGTGCAGCCTGGCAATTAGCAGTGATCTGCATTCAAATCCTGGACTAGACTGTGGGTGGGCTCTGGATATGGCTTTTCAATTTCTCTGACAGATCAGGTTACAGTTGCCCATAGAAATTGTTCCTGGGGGACGGACGAATAAATAGGAAATTGGTTGCTGTGATTTCTCCTACACAAGACAGATGTAGAGAATGCATGATCCTGCTCCCTTATTTCTCTGTAGCACACCCTCAGCAGCAATATGGAGGACTTGATTGAGTAGTACTGAGCAGTTTAGCTGTAAATGCAGCAATAGCGTAAGAGAGTAAACTTACTAGTCAGCAGCATTGTCACTGTGTGTTTTACTTCCTCTCTCTGCAGCTGCTTCCTTCTCTCCCCTCTCCATAGACTTGTATTACAAGTCTATCCTGATCTCTTTGGAAAGTAGGATAGTCATCTGCTCTCTTAAAGGGCATCTGTCAGCAGATTTGTCCCTATGACACTGGCTGACCTGTTACATGTGCGCTTGGCAGCTGAAGGCATTTGTGTTGATCCCATGTTCATACGTTCACATTGCTGAGAAAAATTATGTTTTAATATATGCAAATAAGCCTCTAGGAGCAACGAGGGCATTACCGTTACATCTAGAGACTGCTCTGTGACAGGGTCAAATAGTGAAACCATCATAACGTCTGGTTCTACCAATCAAAGTAAAGAGGGTGCGCAGTTGCAGAGAGAGCAGAGCCTCTAGGTGTAATGGCAACGCCCTCATTGCTCCTAGAGGCTTATATGCATATATTAAAACTTCATTTTTCTCAGCATTGTGGACACATATGAACATGATGCCAACACAAATGCCTTTAGCTGCCAAGTGCACATGTAACAGGTCAGCCAGTGTCATAGGTACAAATCTGCTGACAGGCGCCTTTTAAGGCTTATTTCACACTTGCGTTTTCAGCAGATCTGGCAGGCTATTCTGGCTGGGAACAGCCTGCTGGATCCATTGCTGCTGTGCGCTGCCGGAATTCTGTACGGCCCCATTGATGGGGGACTGGAAGACATCTGGCCTTCAAATATGCTGAGAAGCGGATGGACAAATCCCTGTGCGCTAAGATCTATATAGTGAAACTGTTCATCCAATATGACCAACTAACCTTTTAGGGTTGCATCGGGTATTGAAATATCGATACCCAATCGATACTTTGTTTTCTACTGCGCAGCCTAGTATTACAGAACATGGAGTGCGCTGCTCTCAGCGCGCGCCATGTTCCCTCAGCAGCACAGGGGAGAAGGAAGCAGTCCCTCCCTCCCCCCTGTGCTGCCGCTGCCACCAATGTGGGGTGAAGGAGGGGAGGGGCTGTGGCCACTGCGCCCCAATGATAAATAATGTTTAATACATATACAGGAGGCGGCAGATTTACATAGTCGGCACCCGGCCTATGTGACCTGGAGCTGCGTTCAGTAGCAGTTAACCCCTCAGGTGCGTCACCCGCCTCCTGTATCTGTAACGTTAATTATCATTAGTGCCGCAGTGCATCCCCCCCAGTATTAAAGTAATTGGTGGAGCAGTGCACTCCCCCCAAACTTCCAGTATTAAAATCATTGGTGGCCACTCCGCCCTCTTCATTGGTGGTACAGTGGAAGTTGTGATCCTGGGGCTCCGATCGGTTACCATGGCAGAGCTCTAATAGAGCTCTATTAGGGTGAATAGGACAAGAGATTAAAAGATCCCAGGTTCTAGCCCCTAAGGGAGGAAATAGTTATTTAAAAAAAAGTTAAAAAAAACAACCAATATGGTAAGTAAAAATCCCCCCCCTAAAATATATAAGTAAATAAACCTATTATATGTCGCCACGTCTGAAAAGTCCAAACTATTAAAATATTTTAAAAATTTCCTATGCGGTAAACACGGTAACAGAAAAAAAAAAAAAAAAACAGCGCGATTCAGTTTTTTTTTTTTTGTCACTTTGTCCCCCCAAAAAATAGGATATGACTGTTCAGTTATGGCCCGGACGGTCCATAAAATGCGGAATGCGCGCAACTTTTTTGGTGTTTTTTATTTTTTTCGCGTGGTATCGAATATCGCAATACTTTTTTATGGTATCAAAATTTAATCAAAATTTTGGTATCGTGACAACCCTATAACCTTTCCTAGTGGCTAATTGAAAGGTGTATTTTTAGGGATGCTGTCAAAACACAATTTAACCAGTCCCGGACCGCCGTACGCAGGATTGCGTCCTGCGGGCGGCCGGGATCTTCTGAGTGGACGCATCGGCGCGTCCTCTCGCGAGACCCGTGAGTTCCTGTGAACGCACGCGCGCGCGTCTCGAGAGTTGAACTACAGCCTGCCAGCGATGATCAATCGCTGGCAGGCTGTAGATGCGATATAAATCGCATCAAACATGTATACCAGACACTGTTTTGTGAACAGCGTCTGGTATACCTGCTACCTGGTCCTCTGGTGGTCCCATTTGCTGGGATCGACCACCAGAGGACCAGGTAACACAGTAAAGTTGCACCAAACACTACACTAACACCCCCCCTCACCTATTAACCCCTTGATCACCCCATCTAGACCCCCTGATCACCCCCGTCATTGATCACACCCCTTGTAAGGCTCCATTCAGACGTCCATATGTGTTTCGCAGATCCTCAAAACACGGACACCGGCAATGTGCTTTCCGCATTTTGCAGATCCGCACATTGCCAGAACTATATAGAAAATGCTTTTTCTTGTCCGCAATTGCGGACAAGAATAGGACATGTTCTATATTTTTGCGGAACGGAAGTGCAGACCCGGAAGCGCGGATCCGTAATTCCAGATCCGAGCGTGACAAAGTCTGTCCCCATAGAAATGAATGGGTCCACAATTCCGTTCCGCAAACAGAATTTCGGACGTGTGAATGGGGCATAAGGGTCCCTTATCACGGCCAGTTAGTTAGCTACTTGTTAGGTAGTTAGCGCCCAGCCCACCGCACCGCAGTCACTGATTTTGGCAGAGATTTTTTCATCCACATTGACCGATGCGAATGAAAAATCTGTGCCGTTCATTTTTTTTTTTTTCAGCGCAGAGGCTGAACGGAAAAAATCTCATTACCCGTATGCTCAATATACGGAGAATCGCAGAAACTCCTAATGCTGGCCATACGTGTAATGATTGCGGAGACCCTCAAATGCCAGGGCAGTACAAAAACCCCACATGTGACCCCATTTTAGAAAGAAGACACCCCAAGGTATTCCGTGAGGGGTATGGTGAGTTCATGCAAAATTTTATTTTTTGTCACAAGTTAGTGGAATATGAGACTGTAAAAAAAAAAAAAAAAAAAAAAAATCAATTTCCGCTAACTTGTGCCAATTTTTTTTTTTTCTGTGAACTCGCCATGCCCTTCACAGAATACCTTGGGGTGTCGTCTTTCCACAATGGGGTCACTTGTGGGGTATTTATACTGCCCTGGCATTTTAGGGGTCCTAAAGCGTGAGAATCCAAATGCGTAAAAATGGCCTGTGAAATCCTAAAGGTACTCATTGGTTTAGGGCCCTTTGCGCACCCAGGCTGTAAAAGTGTCACTCATGTGGTATCGCCGTACTCAGGAGAAGTAGGGCAATGTGTTTGGGGTGTATTTTACATATACCCATGCTGCGTGTGAGAAATATCGCTGTAAACGACAACTTTTTAAATTTTTTTATTCAAAGTTGTCAATTTACAGAGATATTTCTCTCACCTAGCATGGGTATATGTAAAATACACCCTAAAACACATCGCCCTACTTCTCCTGAGTACGGCGATCCCACATTTGTGACACTTTTTGCAGCCAAGATGCGCAAGGGGCCCAAATTTCAACGAGTACCTTTTAGGAGGGCATTTTTACGCATTTTTCTTCTCACGCTTTAGGGCTCCTAAATGCCAGGGCAGTATAAATACCCACATGTGACCCCATTTTGAAAGAAGACACCCCAAGGTATTCGCTGAGGGGCATAATGAGTCCATGAAAATTTAACTTTTGTCAAAAGTTAGCGGAAAGGGAGACTTTGTGAGAAAAACAATAAAAATCAATTTCCACTAACTTGTGCCAAAAATAAAAATCTTCTATGAACTCGCCATGCCCCTCATGGAATACTTGGGGTGTCTTCTTCCAAAATGGAGTCACATGTGGGTATTTCTACTGCCCTGGCATTTTAGGGCCCTAAAGCGTGAGAAGAAAATGTGTAAAATGCCCTCCTAAAAGGTACTCATTGGAATTTGGGCCCCTTTGCGCATCTTGGCTGCAAAAAGTGTCACACATGTGGTATCGCCGTACTCAGGAGAAGTAGGGCAATGTGTTTTGAGGTGTATTTTACATATACCCATACTGGGTGAGAGAAATATCTCTGTAAATTGACAACTTTGAATAAAAAAATGTAAAAAGTTGTCGTTTACAGCGATATTTCTCACACGCAGCATGGGTATATGTAAAAATACACCCCAGAACACATTGCCCTATCTCTCCTGAGTACGGCGATACCACATGAGTGACACTTTTTTGCAGCCTGGGTGCGCAAAGGGGCCCTAAAACCAATGAGTACCTTTAGGATTTCACAGGCCATTTTTATGCATTTCGATTCTCACACTTTAGGGGCCCCTAAAATGCCAGGTGAGTATAAATACCCCACATGTGACCCCATTTTGGAAAGAAGACACCCCAAGGTATTCCGTGAGGGGCATGGTGAGTCCACAGAATTTTTATTTTTGGCACAAGTCAGCGGAAATTTTTTTATTTTATTTTTTTTTAATTTTGTTTTTTACAAAGTCTCATATTCCACTAACTTGTGACAAAAATAAAATTTTACATGAACTTACCATACCCCTCACAGAATACCTTGGGGTGTCTTCTTCCAAAATGGGGTCACATGTGGGGTATTTATACTGTCCTGGCATTTTAGGGGCCCCTAAAGCGTGAGAAGAAGTCTGGAATCCAAATGCGTAAAAATGCCCTGTGAAATCCTAATGGTACTCATTGGTTTTAGGGCCCCTTTGCGCACCCAGGCTGCAAAAAAGTGGCACACATGTGGTATCGCCGTACTCAGGAGAAGTAGGGCAATGTGTTTTGGGGTGTATTTTTATATATACCCATACTTTGTATAAAATTTTTTAAAAGTTGTCGTTTACAGAGATATTTTTCACACAAAGTTGACAATTTACAGAGATATTTCTCTCACCCAACATGGGTATATGTAAAAATACACCCCAAAACACATTGCCCTACTTCTCCTGAGTACGGCGATACCACATGAGTGACACTTTTTTGCAGCCTGGGTGCGCAAAGGGGCCCAAATTCCAACGAGTACCTTTAGGTTTTACATGGCGGCTCACAATTTAGCCCCGCCCAAAATGCCAGAAAAGTAAACACACCCCCAAATGACCCCATTTCGGAAAGTAGACACCCCAAGGTATTCACTGAGGGGCATAGTGAGTCCGTCTGAGATTTTTTTTTTTTTTTGCCAGAAGTTATCAGAAATTGAAACTTTTTTTTTTTTTTTTCTCAGAAAGTGTTATTTTCCGCTAACTTGTGAAAAAAAATGAAATGATACATGAACTCACCAAGCCCCTCCGCGAATACTTTGGGGTGTCTTCTTTCTAAAATGGTGTGATTTGGGGGGTATTTATACTTTCCTGGCATTCTAGCACCTGAAGAAACATGACAGGTGCTCAGAAAGTCAGAGCTGCTTCAAAATGCCGAAATTCACTTTTTTGCACCATAGTTTGTAAACGCTATAACTTTTACCCAAACCAATAAATATACACTTATTGGACTTTTTATCAAAGACATGTAGAACAATAAATTTAGAGAAAAATTTATATAGAAATGTAGTTTTTTTAAAAAATTTTACAACAGAAAGTGAAAAATGTCATTTTTTTTGCAAAAATTTCGGTAATTTTTGATTAATAGCAAAAAAAGTAAAAATGTCAGCAGCAATGAAATACCACCAAATGAAAGCTCTTAGTGAGAAGAAAAGGAGGTAAAATTCATTTGGGTGGTAAGTTGTATGACGGAGCAATAAACGGTGAAAGTAGTGTAGTGCGGAATTGTAAAAAGTGGCCTGGTCATTAAGGGTGTTTAAGCTAGGGGGGCTGAAGCGGTTAAAGGGAATGTATCATCTGTATTTTGTCTTGAAGAAAAACAGAATTATTTTCTTCTAGTCTGTTTTATTTCTACATTTTAGAGTAGTTTTATTCATTTTGCGTGTTGTACGTGATTATGGAGACTGTTTAGCTGTTGAGTTTTGCTTTACAGCAGTAACATAGTCACAAAAATTGTGAAAATTACGTTTATTTCTACGAAAGGTTTTTGTGCGCGTACTCTATGACCTCAGTACTGTAAGTAGGAGGAGGAGGTAAGCTGCGAACTGCTCAAGTGGTGGATCCTGTTAATTCCATTGTTATAAATAGGTGTTATGTTTCGTTGTAATCCCAACAACGATGAGATGACTGCTGAAAAGTTAACTTTATAGAAAAACTTTCTGCCTCTTATGTGGCATAATGGAAGTGTCAATGTTTTGTATTTTTTTTTCTTTAATATCAATAATGGCTTAGAAAACTTTCTGCTTGAGATGTCTGGTCCCAGCATTGCCAGACCCTACCTGACACCTGCCGGCCCCATTCACTATTTTGGGGAACGGCTGAGATCTGGACACAACTCGGCAAGCAGTGTTTTTTGTCCGGCCAATTCTCAGCGTATTTGCTGGTTTGCGTCCAAATCTCTGCTGGCTCCTATTATAGTGAATAGGGCTGGACGGCGACGCATTAGCTTCTTGCAATGCAGGAATGCAGAGAGATCCAGCAGGCCGGATCTAAAAGCGCTAGTGTGAAACTAGTCTAAGCCTGAAATTTTACGGGGAGAGCAATGACAGCACAACTTTTGTTCGTTAACGGATTTCGGTGAGGGTCGGAGTATGTCAACATATTTGTATAATAAGTTGCCTCTGTAGTTTTGTCCGCTTTGTACTTGTACACCATTGTGCATGGCCATTTGAAATGCATGTATTATGATCAAGTACCATATAGTGCAGAATATTGAATAGCACACTGCTAATAGATTGCCACAAAACCATGTGGTGCCTATAGCCAAAAAGAGAACAAGATATAGGTCGGGTAATTATAGCTTTAATCTTGTCCGATGTATATTTATCAGGCATATATCATTAGACCTACTATATATGAAGAGGGGGTTGAAGGTGTAATATTACCAACATATGTTCCTTATTAATCAAATCTTAATTTATGTGAATTTTCATTGCACTTAATTGTTTCATTACATTTGAAGCCATTATCTCAGGTTGACCAATATTAGGCTACTTTCACACTAGCGTTTTTACTGGATCCGGCAGGGTTCATCAAAACTGCTTCCATCTGCATCATGTGAACGGATCCAGTTCCATCATCTGTAACATAGCCAAGACGGATCTGTCATGAAAGTCAATGGAGGACGGATTTGTCCCCATTAACTTGCATTGTGGGTCATGCCGGATCCGTCTTGCTCCACATCCCAGGGCAGAAAGCAAACTACAACATGTACAACTAAACAGAACGGGATACATTTTGGAGCTTTCTGTTCTGTTTAGTTCAGTTTTATCCCCATTGACAATGACTGGGGACAAGACGAACTTTTTTTTTTTCCCCCGGTATTGAGCCCCTATGATGGATCTCAATACTGGAAAATTAAAACGCTAGTGTGAAAGTAGCCTTATAACTTCATAACTGATAATTTAGATATGAAATTCCAATACAATGATGTTATACTATCTTCCCCTCAATTAATTATGCTGGAGGCTTGTAGTTTGTACAACCCTCTACCTTTCCCTTATTACAGATGAAGTCCGTGTCCCTCCGCTGCAGCCATTATAGTGGAGCAAGGGTCTGCTGTGTTTTTCAGGATGTGCCCAAATATTGTAGGGAGAAGCAGCAAAGCCTAAAATCCATTAATGTTGTATCTCACAAGGACTTCACTATAATGTCCTGAGTGGTGTCGAAAACACCGTGTTGGTTGTATACATAAGTGGGCTTACGTATTGTTATCTGCCATGATGGCTTCTGGTATGGTGTAAAAAGTTGCCATTTGTGCAAAGATTTGGGATGTTTTACCATTTTGAGCATCTGTGGACCGGATTAGTGAGTGGACCTCCCACTGACCGTCAGAAATTGGCATGAATGATGGCACATCCAAAAGATCTCCTCTTAAGAAATGGCACATCTTCCTCCTGCTTACATTATGTTAGGACTGGATGTGTGAAACACCGGTCTTCACAAATCTCCCCCTTAGCATTTTGTTTTTGTTACTGCTGCTGACGGCGTAGGATGCAGGACACAGATATTAGAAGTTATGCTGATAGAACAACATCTGCTTATTATCTCAACAGCCTGGACTTACAAATAACATGTCGTTTTGTGGCAAACATGTTTTATTCAATCTCTTCTGTTGGCAATCGGCATTCTGAAGGGAATAAAACACCTTTTATGCAGTGATGTCTGCATAATTATATTAGTTTTCATTAGCATGCTAAATAAGCATCTGCGAGGCTTCGTTTAATCAACTCTTGGTTGGTGTGCAGCACATGTGACATTGATGCCATCTTCCCGTACTCCTCCGTTTTAGCATGTAGTACAGTTAATGTCCTGTGGTGATATTCAATGGGTTTACTCAAATCGGTTTAGTTTTGGAAGGACATCTTGCTGTTAAAAATACATTTGGCTTACATGCATGTGATCTAGCGCTTGGCAGAGTTTTCTCCCTTTTGGATTCCCTCAGGACATGGTGAAATCATTTTCTTGCCTTGCTAGTTCACAGCATTGTCAGGAGATGCATCCTGCTTCCCAGGATCTTGTGATTACACACGTTATGTGTGATATAACAGACTACAGGCATACCCTTTCCCCTTCAGTACAGCTTGATTTTTAAGGTGCTTCTATATTCAATATTCATATTTAATGATGCTTTTCAGTGTGTGTATAGGAAAAAAAATGTTCAGTTCTGCGTTTGCATACTTTCCATTATTCCACTGGATGTCAATTATATGCATTGCGAATAAAGGTAGATTTACTGCGCCTAATTGTCGGACTGATTATCGGAAATGGACGTTAGTATGAACTCTCGTTCCCAATCAT